>CM062819.1:1410379684-1411767184 GCA_031772625.1 Pinus tabuliformis
TGACTGTTTTGTGTCAATTCATTGAAACGGAGCATTACCATTATGGCTTGGTTTTCATGATGCTTTTCTAAACATATTTGGGTTTTGAGTATGCATTGAAGTTTTGATTTCAACACACACTTATGGAGCTGCGACAAACAGTGAAGACCGACAAGCTGCCCGAAGACATATACATGAGATGACACCCATTGAGCAGGAGATAGAAGCTGACCGGGAGACTTGGCTTGAGAGGGTAAACATCCACTTAGAGAAGTTGTTGGAAAAGGCCAATAGAGACAATGCATTATTGAAACACATGGCTATGCATTACAAGGCCCGGAACCTAGTTCGCAAGGTGTGAATTAGGAGTCTAAAGGCAAAATTGAAGAAAGCGGTCAAAAAGCAAAAAAGACAAAAAGAGCTTGATCGTCTTCGGATTTTGGCCAAAGCCTCTTTGGCTGAGCATGGTACTTGATTGGGGACCCCCAGCCCAAATTTCAAGGAATTTGGAGAAAATTTTGTCAATTTTGAATTTTTTTGGCTCTAAAAACAGGTTTTTTGGCTCAACGCGCAGCGCGCTACCCATAAGATTTGGAGGTCCAAATCACAAATGGTTTTCATTTTTGGATTTGTCATGATGAAATATACCTTCTCAGCTATTGCTAAGGCATTTCATCAAGGTTTGGGTCCCCAAAGGGTCAAAAAACATGCAAAAAATGACCTCACTACCCCTTGTTGGACACACAGGAAGCAGTCTTGGGAGAATGAACTTTTGGAAGGGAAAATGGACACCAAATGAGAAAATTCCACTTGGGTTGGAAAGTAGACATCCAGGGCTTTCCAACAAACCATCCTGAGCTCAATTTGGATGCTGGAAAGTGCCTCAAAATCAACCTAAAAGGTGCGCTGCGCGTAGAGATCAGGGCGCTGCGCATTGAGGATTTTGGCCAATTTTTCACCTTCTAGCTCAGGAATTCGGCCAGTTTTCACCAATTTTACTCTGATGTAATTTTTGACCCACCATGATGTAAATTGATGTATGTAAGGTAACATGGCACTTATCTACCTTCTTCTAGATGATTCATTCACAAATTAGCTAATAATTAATGTAATGAATCAGTTTCCTTCTTTTTAGAAGCAGGTTGTTTTGGTCACCTAGATTCCTGCTCCATGTTTAGAATTGGTTGAAACCACTCTCAGAAGGAGGAGCTCGACCCCTAGAGGTTAGGGAATGAGGTTAGCTTGGTCTATATGTGTAAATTTTCATTCAGTAACACGGGTTGAACTCTTGGGGAAGAGGCTTTGAGACTTTATTGTATATTTTACTTCAACATTTGGCAAAGGAAAGACCAGGGTTTTGCAACATTGTTTGGAATTCTTGTGGCTTTATGTCTTGATGGTGTGCTTCTTTCAGTACTTGTAAGTTTGTTATGTGTATCATTTTCCTTCTCTCATCTTCTGCAATTGAACAAATGAAGTGTTAAGGTAGAATTCATAATCTGTAATGCTCTGCCTTTAAGTTTGTTTAATATCCTATGTTTTCATCTGTTTAAGGAGAATCCTTGAGGTTTTCTTGCTATCCTTAGCTCCTCACCTGTCTGATCTATTCACCTCATTACTTTTAAGGCATCAAACAATTGCCTACCTTGCTCCAATCAGACCTCTGCAGAAACTGTGTCTCATCCCCGCACCCAAAATTGCCTTTCCCTTTGATTCAACAAAAACCCCAAAAAATCATCTTTAAACCTCTGCACTTAATACCTATCCTAAAATTAGTTACAATTTCAGTCATCTCGAGCCTCATTGATTATATTTTTCCGAGATTGACCAGGAGAGAGCCCTCTCCTGTCCTCGTAGGGCTAGCTACGAGGCTGAGCGTGGTTTGATGTTGCCTCGAGTTTTGCCTTCCTCATCTTGAGGCGGATTTGATCGCTAACAATTCCTAAGGGATTTAGTCAAATTTAACAAAGAATAATAATCAATTATTCTTAGAGAAAAATAAGATAAATAATGATTTATCTATTTATTTTTCATGATTGGGTCAAATTTGACAAGGAATAGTAATAAATAAATGGTTTAATTAATTATTCCTATAAGAAAATAAAATAAATAGTGATTTATCTAATTATTCTTCATGGATTTAACTATAAATTACTTAAGAAAGGTGGTTTATTAAGTAATTTCTCACAGTGAAAGCAGTTTTACTATGGTAAAATTGGCTTTACATGGTGTACTTCGATCCATCTAGTAAATTAGGCTAGATGAAAAAAATTTTGGTGATAACAAATATAACAAGATATATAGTCTCTAAAATCAATTATTCATCATAATTTTCCAATCAATTCCTCTTACAAAATGCAGTCTCACAACTCCCTTTTATAGAAAAAATTTGGAACTCTTCATAAACCAATTCAAGTGTGAACTCTCTTCATAAATGGGATATAGTCCCCATGTTAGATGATCAACTAGGGAACTATAGTAATTAGAGTGGCCCTATAGATCCTTATTGTTAATCTATAATTAGCCTTAAGCCTATTATCGTTACTATATATTCTTAACATTCCATAAAAAAATGATCATTCTAGCTTCACATGAGCCACACAAGCCTCAAAGGATTTTTCATCTGACTCATGGAGGTGGTACTTGAGCAAGCCATATGACTTTTAAAACAACTATTATGATATTAAACCTACTTAAAAGGGTACAAATTCCATGGATTGATATAATGTATTGGATTATGAAATTTATACATGTTTTAGTGATGTTTTTCGGGTACATTCACTCAAATTTCAAATGTGAGAAACTTGGAGATGATAACAATTGTCACTTAATGTGTGAGGTTACAAGCATATTGTATAGCCAAATGAAATGATTTTTTCCCCAAATGCTTTTTTTTTAAGACAAACAAGCATGGAGTAATAGATATAAATAAAATTTATTTTATAAATCAATTAGATATTCCCCATGCCAATGAAATCATTAAAATAAATTATGGTCAAATAAATGGGCATTGGGGCTAGAGTTGAACACCATTTTCCACATGTAAGAAAATATCATCAAATATCAAGAAAGATTCTTGTTAGTTGATGATCCTATGAGGTAATAATGGCACCTAGTGGTTGATAAATTTATAAAATGTGTGTCCACAATGGTTTAGTGCTAGAACAAGTAGGGATACACCTAAAGTATCGCTTTCAATTTCATTCTTGAGATGTTTCCATATATGTATAGGGGTGTTCAAATAGATATAGAACACTATAACCACCAATGTGTATGAACCTGATTAATGAAATAACAAAGGTGTTGACCATCGTAGGAACAATCAAACCAAAGAGGATTTATGACATTATATACCTAATCTAAGGCAAACCATATAGGATGTGCATGGGGGAAAAGGTATGAAAAAGTCCTTTAAATTAGCACCTAGAAATGAATGATTTGATGTTGATGGGGGAAATTTAATTGAAAAAGTGATTAAATAATCCCCATAAACTAGCGTGAGGTAAAGAAAACACCTTGTAACCAATGTAAGAGACTAATTGTTAAAAACCTAGACAAAGCTCCATTTTAAGAGTAAATCCCCATGTAAATCCATATATATTGATTTATATTTCTATTGTTATATTATTGTGGTTGACCTAACCTTTAAATTGTAATTATACCCTTTGTCCCCTATATATACTCTAAGGAGACCTAGTTTTAGAATAATCTCATATTTTCTTTTGCAGTTATTCATTAGAAAAGGAGGTTCCCCCTCCAAGTGGATTTTTTTTTTAAGAAAATGAGTAGTATTTGTATTAAAATCTGCGCCCGGACGCAATAGTTACTCGGATTATTTTTTTTTAAGAAAATGAGTAGTATTTTTATTAAAATCTACGCCCATATGCAATAGTTACTCGGGAAGGGAGTTACAATATATTCTTCTTTGGATAATGGCACTTTCAAAAAAATTAACAGACTAACCTGATCCCAATAAGAACGGGGAGGACAAAATTCCAAAACTAAGTCTTCTATTTTTTATTCCTACTATTACAAAAGAGCAAGAATAATAACTTATAAATTTATTTTTACTATGATCTTGATTGCTTCTTGTTATCGGTGGGGAGGACCACTACTTTTTAAGCACATATGAATAGGAAGGGGAAGAAGAGGAGCACTTATGCTTGGCCACCTTAATAGATTTTCCATCTTTTGGTACGAAGATCTTTGTCAAAATATTTCCCACCATTTTTGGAGGGGCCCAATCTGGATCTTCTTCATCATTCAAATCAGGAGGCACCTTTGGAACATAGTTATTTGGTTGATCCACTTGGGCTTCAATATTCTCACTATCTTCTTCATAAGAATTCAAGACTTGAAAGTTGTTTTTGGACGGGGGTTGATGATTAAGATTAGCCTTACAAGTTTCTTGTTTTTTACTTCCTTGCTTCTTATGTTTCCTTTTAATGAGATTGAATCCTTGCTTGATTTCTCCTTGCTCTGGAGGAGGCAATGGAGGTGGGGAGCTATGATAAGTTGAAGCTTTTGAAGAACTTTTCATAAAGTTTCCATACTCGCGGCATAGGTTACATTTGAAAGAAACTTTCTTGTAGTCCAGAACCTAGAGATGAGACCATCCATCCATATTGGGTTGAACCACCTCAGGGAGGCCTTTGGAGAGATCCATTTAAACACTAATTTTGGGGCACAAATAATTATTCTTGTGTTCCATATCACTGTAATATATTTGAACAGCTTGTCTCCTATGGCCCTAAAAATTCCTTCACCCTGAAAAAGGAAAGGAGAGAAAGGTAATTTGATCCACATAGGTGCAGATGAGATTTCCATCAGTGGATTAAATTCAAGATACCAATGAGTGAGAAAGAAACCTTTTGTCCCCATGAAATAGGGACCCGATTTGTAGATTTGGTCTCTACGTTCCTGTTTTGCAAAGAGAAATAAATAATATTCGTTTCCACTGTAAAAGATGTTGTTGGGATCATAATTTTCGTAGTTGTCAAAGGCCCAGAGTTTAAAAGCTTCAAGGCTAGGCCATAAACCAATGAATTTTCCTAGTAACCTATTTTCCTTCAATAATACCACATTATCTTTAATTGAGGAGAGAAACCCTAGATCCAAAGATGGATTTGATTATGCTTTCTTCAAAAATTTATTTAGGGTTCTCATTATACCTACATGAAGCACATAGCCAACAAAACAACCTAGAAACCCTCACGATGGTCACTAATAGGCAATAAAATTCTAGCAACAAAAATATTGAACCTATGCATAGATTGCATTCAATCCACACTTCAGCATGATAGATCTAAACTCCACTACAACCATGATTAATAAGCAATAGGTTAAACGAGCTCAAATCTGACATTGAGGCGGTAGTGGCATTTCTCAAGTTCCTAAAACATGTGCTCAACAACTTCATATTTTTCAATTCATCAACCAAGTGAGCAATCCTCCAAGACACCAGAAATGGCCACACGGATTCATCAAACAGGGGGCTCATAATTGCAAAAAGACTCAAGCGGATAGGGAAACACTAGTTGTAGAGGAGCTCCATTCGCTTGAATCCTAGATAAAGAAAAGATATAAATAAAGTTAGCTTGAATTGAATCATTATTAATTGAAATTTTATCATTTTCAAGGTGTTTTCTTCATAAATATCAGAGCCCATGATCCTAGGGTTTTTCTCCTTTAATCAAGATATCTTGGAATGTTTTCTATAACATTTTTTCTAAGAAGTTTTAGACCTCAAAAATTTGACGGTACATAGGAACAATATCAAGGTTCATGTCAAAATTTCATGTTTTCTTCTTCATTATACTTTCATATGTATAACATATGTAAAATAGGGTTTATGACTAATCCTAAATTAGTTTTAAACAAGCCATCTTAAAAAAATTCACTATGACTCTTTTTATAGGAAGTTTTAGATAGTGAAACTTTTTCTAGGGTGAGGATGAATAGGATAGAATAGGACTTAAAAATATATATTTTTTCTCTATACTTTCAGATATATAGTCTATGGAACATGGGGTTGACTCATCCTGAAATAGGTTTTGAAAAGAGTCATCTTGGAATTTTCACTATAACTTTGTTTAATGAAGTTTCAAACTATGAAAATTTTCGATTCCTAAGAATACATAGAAAATTACATGTGAAAGATATTTCAACTTTTGATTCATTATATTTTATGACATATATCTTGTGGAAGTTAAGGTTTTTTACTACCTAAAATTATTCTTAAACAAATCATTTTGGATTTTTCCCTATAACGTTTTTTAGGAAGTTTTGAACTATGAAATTTCTATGATTTTAAGAAGTCACATCAAAGTAATATATGAAAATATTTCATATTCATAAGGGATAAAAAATTATAAATATATCATGATAAAGTTTATCCATCCATATAGTCTTCAAATTAGGGTTTGAAAGGTATGTAACTTATAAGTGGCATAACTTTTAACTGGAATATTTATTTTTTAGTGTTTGAAAATTTGTGATAAAGAGAAGTATTATTATTTTCTCATATGGGAAATGGTTTTATAATAAATACTACTAATAGTCCTCAAAAAAATTCAAACATGACATTTTCATAAAATGAAGACTTAAAAAATAGGCTTACCCAATTAAAGAACTAAGTTGAAGAAGTGAGTGGTATTTTGTTCAGACAAGTGGATTTATCACATTCTCAGGAATGCTTTAAAAAGGAAATTAAAATCAACGAATTGCATAGAAATAATTGTTACAAAGGATCCCTAAAAGGGATATGAAGATTCAAGGAAATCACAAAAATAAGGAGAAAATTTGTGTTGAGACTCAATCACATATGAGGAGTATTTTATCTCAATTGGAGAGAAAAAATATTGAATCTAAAAATCATGATCATTAATCACTCCAAGATCCACATCATCGAGGGTTCGAATCGACACCAAGGAACTATGATATACTTTTCCCAAATATCGATATGAGAAATTTTAATGATAAATATCTTATAACATGGTCCATGGATACTCTAAATACAATAATTATTTGATTTAAACAAGTTTCAACGTTTCAAAAGATAACTATTTCATCCGTGTATTTAAAAAATGGTCAATTTGTGTATGGTATCAATGTATTTGTGAATGAAAAGGGGATTTTGTTGTCTCTTGGTCCATTTTTATGAATGAATTGATATTGCATTATGGGGATATCAATAGAAATAAATTATTTTATGACACATGTGACCATGAAAATACTATACACAACCAACTATAGGAATTCAATCTTTGCCCACATAGTGCAAAACTTCTTGTATGCTAGCATTAACAAAAAATAAAGCTAACAAATGTAGTGAGGAATTGTGAATTACAAGGAAACAAGCTAAGAGAAAATAATTATTATTTTAATTTTTATTCATAGAAGCATCAATGTATTATGACAACATATGTACATTCCTACTCTTTGCTAAGACTTAGCATACACACCATTTGGTTTAGCTCCAAAATAAACTAACTATTCATCAAAGTTTTTCATTATCTACATTCCTCCATGTTGGCTTGAAGAGGCCTAACCCAAGTTCATCGTTATCTGTGACAACCAACAAAACCCTAACTGTTGGACCTTTCGGCAACAACCCACGTAGCGCAGGTTGCAGTCTCACCCAAAGCGGTATTGGGGGATGACAGAACCAGGTTTCTGCATCCACAGGCCTGTGTGATAGGTTCTTGCAGTTCTTATGGCTTAGATCTACCTTTGCGCACCCTTAACCCTTCCGAACAGATAAGTATTGTAAATGTACTTAAACAACTTCCAGATCTTCGTGAAGGTCCTTAGTTAGTCTTAACATGCATTAATATTACAGATCTACTATTTTCGCGCAATAAATAAGCATTAATTCATGTAAATCATAACACAAAGAGAAGATACATAAACTTGTAGAAGTAAGAAATAATGCACATATATATTCAATTTAGCTCAAAATTGTCTTTATTAAGTATAATTGTTCAAGTACAAACTTCTTTTCCCTGTGCACTCAGCTGCAGGGTCCCATGCACTCAGCCTGCGGACTCACTAATGTCTTCGCGCACTCAGCTATAAGAGCCTTCCCCTTTCGTGTAAGTACAAGAAACAGACCTCTCCTGCCTTAGCACCTTGCCTTTACAATGATTCTTCTCAAAAAGTTACCTCCTTAGACTCGCTATATATATATATATATATATATATATATATATATATATATATATATATATATATATATATATATATATATATATATATATATATATATATATATAGATAGATAGATAGATAGATATATATATATATATATATATATATATATATATATATATATATATATATATATATAGATGTAGCATTTTTAGTACAATACCATGGGAAGGTCTCAAAAACCTCCTATCACCTACCCACCTAAGGGACTAAAGCCCCTTTGACTCATACTAGTTTCATGCTCTACTTCCACATTTCGCAGAGACTTTACACTTTGTACAAAAAAAATATTAATTTATACTCAAAATTTGACCCCAGGGACCCTATCCCAACACTCCATTCCTTCTCTCCAACTCCATGACCTCTTATCTCATCTTTTCTCTTCCCTCAAATCTTCCATAAATTCCATTATCTTAAACAACATATTGGAAGATGGATATTCACAACGATTCAACTTCCTCATCTATTTCCTCACATATATGGCACATCAATTTTCCATAATAAAGTCATCGTAATACATGTGGAATCATAGCAAGGTATGATCCATAGTGTTGTAGTAGAGTTGTAGAAATCACAACAAGGGGGAGTTGAATCACTATAGCAGTAAGGTAGAGTTGTAGCACTCTTATTTCATCCTCTAAACTACTGCATGTAAATTGTTTAATGCACATTTCTCTAGGCAAAATATCTTCCCACATCATACATCCTTGCATTAGAGAACTTTTGAGGTCTAAAATGGGCCTTCTAAGAAATATTATAACATAATAGTGGAAATAATAAAATAATATTAGGTTACATCATCAAATTTTAGAGGGGAAAAAGAAAAAACTACTTTTTCAACTCATATTTTCAACTTTTCTCCTAAGTTTTTACTCAAATTTCAAGTGAGAGCACTAGTTGGATGCAGAATTTAATTCCTCATCCAAGGAGTACCCATGTTGCGTACTTTTTATGGGCCTTATTACACGAAAAATGAGAAATACATGAAAAAATGTTATTGCATTCACGTTTTTCATGTTTTTCTCATTTTTCGTATAGAAGGGTTCATTGAAGGTATGTATTTCTCATTTTTTGTGTAGAAAGGTCCATAAAAAGTATGCAATATTGGTACTCCTTGGATGAGGAATTAAATTA
Source organism: Pinus tabuliformis (assembly GCA_031772625.1). Lineage (NCBI taxonomy): Eukaryota > Viridiplantae > Streptophyta > Pinopsida > Pinales > Pinaceae > Pinus > Pinus tabuliformis. The sequence continues at coordinate 1,410,389,006 of CM062819.1, forward strand.
TTCATCTTACAAGTGCTCCTGCTCAAAATTTGAGTAAAACCATAAGGAGATAAGTTGAAAAATACGAGTTGTAAAATAGTTTTTTATTTTTTTACTCCAAAAACTATGAATCATCTCCCCATAGTTGACATCATCATCTTAAATCCTATTTTTTCTTATAAAGTTTATTTTGGTTGTAGATTTTTGTTTTGAGGCCCAATTTTTATATCAAAATTTCTCTAATGGTAATAAAAATAGTAGCTTCCAAGTCATGTGGATGAAATCATAGATGTTACAAATAAGGAAGGGCCTTGTAGCTGTGCCATTTATTATTTAGAAACTCGTTATGCATCCTTGAAATCTCTTTTTTTTCCTCTTGACCAAATATTCATAATAGTCCTTACTCCAAGCCCTTTTGCTAACCTTGTCTGCCAAAACTTGCTCTAATTATTAAAATGGCTTACCAGGAAATCGTTTCTCCCACTCATATAAGATACCTTATTTAGTATCCCATTCTCCTTTTTGAAACTCATATAGGTTAGTAATATCAAATATTAGGGAAATGAAAAAAATTTCTAGTAACTCCAACTTATAGGCATTATCAAAATTCTTCTTTGGGACTTGACATAGTTCAATTTTCTTATAATTTAGTATACGTACTTTTTGGAAATCATTATTTCTTTAAATTTAGAATCATTGGGTCTCCTTCTTCAAAATCGTATTGTCTTCTTCACAAATATTCCTCTTTCTTATAGTTGGCATTTCTTTGTTGTATCTTTAGTTTGACCTACTCATGCATTTCTTGGATGTCATATACAAACCAACTTGCATTAGTACTATTTCTAGATTCCTAATTTCGAAACTTGACCAATCCAAAACTTCCTTTGGTATCTCACCATACAAAATCTAGAATATACTCTTTCCAACATACCTATTGATAGAATCGCTATAAATGAATTCAACTTGGGCCAAAACCAAATCCCATTGTCCTCGTTTTTATCCACTCAAAATCTTTAAAAAGTTCCCAAGGCTCCAGTTAACCACCTTAGCTTTTCCATCCATTTGTGGATTGTAAGAAAAATTGTACAACAACTTGGAAGTGATACTCCTTAGTAGTCCATGTAATCTTAGCATTTCTTGGAATAAAAAAATATCTATTGATGAGCCTCCAAATCAAGTTAAAAAACGCCCATATTGATGAGCACCAGTATTGCAGCAAGAATGTTGCAACTCCTAGGGCTACCAACTTTACTTCATCAACCCGGGGTTCATACAAACTTGGCGGTGACAGTGTTATATAAAAAAGCAGATGTGATGGGTCCACTCTTTTTCATTTCTAATCTAGTGATATACCACTATGGTTTCTCAATCCAGCCTTCTATTAATTCAGAAGAAGCTTGATTACCAATGAGGAAAGGGGAAATTTGCACTAACTGAAATCTTGTCTATTGTAGTAAGGAAAGACTGAAATGAAATGCTCAAACACACCATTCATCTAACTAACTTCTAAGAGGCTTTGATTCAAAAACATGCTAAGTTAACATGTGTGTAATCCTATTTTCCTAGGCATGCAATCTAAAATAACCAAACATTCTACTGTTGTGCATGTAAATGAACGCAATAACTTGTTTCTTTTTGTCCTTTTTATGTGAAAATGTGAATGTTAAATCCTCTTCGTGATGTGGTAGGTGGGTTAGAGATGGTGGTGGAAGGTCAGATGGATTAGGAGGAAAATAGGGGTATTCTCCTATCTTCCTAGATGTTTTTTCCACAATTCAGCCTCAAAACAAGCCACTATAGGTCATCGTACAGGATGTCCTAATGCTTCCTACAGGATGTCCTAATGCTCCTATAGGATCCCCTGTATTCCTACAAGATCCAACCGAGAGAAATAGGAGTGATTTGGAAGGTGGTGTAGGGCTTAGGGAAGGTGAATGGTGTGAGAAATAATGAAAGGGAGTGGCTAGGACTCCTTCAAAGCCCAAAACAGAGTTTGCGAGATGGTTGGATTTGCTCAACAACCTTGGAAAGTTGTTATTATGGAATGATGAATTGGGTGAGGAACTTAGTGGCTTTTGATGATCATGGATGGATGAATTTAGGTTGGGGTTGCTAGTCATGAGATATCCTTGCACTATTGAAACTCCTGCACTGCATCAATCACTGGCATTTATTCATGAATCATGTCAAATGAGAAATATTTTCAATCAACTAAGAAAACAAAATTTCATTATCTAGTTGCCTATTTCATGCATGGAAAAACTTGCAGAATAATGTGAAACCCTTATGAGATCTAATACAAGGCTGAAGATATCAGAAATGGCAATTAAATCCTATTCTTGAAAACTGAAACGATGCTGATCTAAGTAGCAGAAAACCCTAAATTCCATAAGAAATTAGAATTCTGTCTTTTTGGGGCTGCATAGGAGTTATTTCCTCAAACCATGGTCCCTGAAGGGAGGAGTGAGGCCAAACCTTCCTACTATCAGCTTTTTGGTATTCCTTTATCTTTCTAAGCTATTGCTAAAGCAATGCACAAATGGAAGCAAACTAATCAAATTCACAACTACTTGCAATAAAATAATGCTAAAACCAATTCAACCATTAATCTATGAAATCAACTAAACATACAAATACAAGAAGAGGATCCTTTTTTGTTAGGGTTGGGCCCTAACCCAAGAGCTTCAGCCCTCTGAGTCAACTTAGTGTTGGATCAAGGAAATGCTCATTCTCATTATCATATCAGAAAATTACATAATGATGTCTTCCACAAGTCTTGAACTCGAAAATGCTTAGTGCTCTTACATAAAAAAATCTGAATCCTAATGAGGCTCTAAACCTCTTTATTTATACAAATGAATTGTCCAACGACTTCCTTAAATATAGGGAGGCTCGGCTCCCAAACTCAAGATGAACTGGCTCTTTAACTGTCACTGGCTTAGCTGCCTTTTGATCTTCATGACTCGGCTACTTGCAACTCTGAGCTAGTGTAATTTTGTGGAGGAATATTCGAATGAGTGAGGATTAAATGAGGAGGATCTATCTCCTACAATCTCTCCTCCTTGTCTCATTCGAGTTTCTTCTCTTAATTAGCCAAAATTGCCATGACTTTCTCTCAAAAACCTACAATCAATGCACATTAGTCCACTAGACATAACATATTACTTTTACTCATCTCATTAAGCAAAACATAATCATAATATTTAAGGAATTATGAGAAGAGTTGATTTAAATAATCTTGGAGGTGTATTAAGGTCCATATAGTTACCCAATGATGAGGCTCTTCATCACCCCCCTACTGAAAGTGTTTCTCATCCTCTAAGAAACTCAATCTATATCCATGTCCTTCATTGCTTTAGTGGCCTCCCTGACATCGCATGCTTATGTTGTAGTTTCTTCTTCCTATGCATAAAATCCTGCCTTCCTCTCTATCTCTTCCCACTACTTTCTTTCCTCCTCTTCCTTCCTTCCTTCCAGCATTCCTAAGAGAAGTGGTGGACTGAGTCTCAAGCCAATCAAATTGACTTTGAGTCTTTGTAGATCTTGCTTGTACATGGGTGTCTTGTTTAGTGCCTCTCTCATTCTCTGAGGAGAATGGAATTCTTTGATTTTTAGGTTGTAGGGAAAGGTGTTCCATCTCCTCTAGTAAGCTTGCATGTTGTCATCTCCTAACAGCCTAAACATGTCTTCAAAGTGTGTGACTGCTTGTTCTTGTGCAACAAGGTACCTAGGTGCTAGCTTAAGATCATTTGCAATCAAGTTGTGGGTGCTAATGACAACCATTAGATTTGATTGCTTAGCTATTATCATGAGGGGTTTTGTCTCTTCTCTTGCCATTACTTTCTTCATTTCTCAGCTCTTGCCTCCTCATGATTCATTCATGATGCTAAGGCCATCAATTTCAAGTCCCCTAGTTTTGAATTTGGGTCCCACACATTCAAATCTATCAAGGCCAATTTGTCTAGGTAAAACTCATACATTTTTGCTCTATCTTCCAAGGTGCTTTGATCACAGAGATAAATGAATTGTCTATAATCTTGGAAGGGCATAGTTCTTCTCTGTGCTAAAGTATTAATTTGGAACTGTAGCCACTACTCCTTAAGGTATAAGGCATAAGACTTTTTTGGCATCCTGCACTGGATTTCCTCTAAGGATAAACTGGCCATAGCTACCAACTGGCTTTCCCTTTCTTGTAGTTGTCCCCTTAGCCATGCATTCTTTGCTTCCAACTGAGCTTTCTTCATTGCTTCTCTGTCCCTTATGCTACTCAGTTCTCTGCCCATCTCCCTTACTTTCTCCTCCATGTGGCCTACATCCTCCACTCCTTTAGATTTGGCAATTTGCATCCACATGTGTTATTGTCCTTTCTTTTTCAAGCTCAAAGAATAAGGGGATGGAAAATTTATGTGGAATGACCCTACACCCTTCAATGAACCTGTAGTAAGAGTCAAGGTTGGGTTGAGGACTAGGTTCCCTCAGTTCTGGATCTTCCTTCTTTGTTTCTTGCTAAGTGATACCTTCTTGGTCCATTTTCTGAGTTTCCTGTAGGTTTAGCAGAGTTTCCTGTAGGATGGCCTCTGCTTCCTGTAGGTCCTTTTGTGTCTCCTGTAGGATACCTTTTTCTTTTGATGAGGTAGACCTGGTGATAGGCCTCCTAACATAAGTGATGGGAGATTTGGGAGAGGCTTGTCTTGATGATCCTTCTCCCTGATTTTTCTCAAGAGGAGATACCTTTTCTTGCTGCTTTGGTGAGTCTTCAATGACAATAGGAATTTTGGTGGGTGTTTGAGGTCTTCCTTGCTTGATTCTTGTGCTTTTTCTTGTCCTAAAGTACAATGGGGTTTGTCTCTATCTCTTCCCTTTTTGCTTGATAAGTGTACTTAGGGCAGTAAGAGTAGTTGCTGCCTCTTTCTTAGTGGGTTCTGGAGATACCCTTACTGATTCCTCCCCTTCTTTGCCTTGAACTGTAGACCTTTATTCTTCCTTGCCTTTTGTTTCCTTTTTTCCATTCTCCTTCTCATCCTTGTCTTTCTCTTCCTCTTCTTCCTCTAGTTCCTCACTTTTTTCATATGTTTCTTCTTTTGCATCTTCTTCTGTCTCTTCTTCATTTTCCTCCTCCTTTTCTTCCCCTTCTTCCTCCTCCTTTTCTTCCCCTTCTTCCTCCTCTATTTCTTCTTCATTCCTTTCACTAGCAGTGGGGCTTTTGTCATATTCAAGAGATTTTATTTCTCCCTCTACTTGCATGTCTCTGAAATTTTTCCATATAATAGCGAGTCTTAGGTTTTGGAGAGCATCTTCTAGGATAAGTTTGAGTAACCCATGATGGGCTAGTTGTTGATGTTTCCCTTCCTGCACTTTGATGCTCATATCTATCATTGATTGAAGAAGAAAGTAGGGTATGCTTAGTCTGTTTTGAGGAGGTGTGTCTACTCCAAATCTCATCTCTTGGAGAAGCCTGAAATGGTATCCATATACCACATTGTATGTCCCTTCACATGATATATAATTAATGAGGTGGTAGCTAATTTCATTCCAAGGGTATGGAAGGCTTTCTCTTCTGATCCCATTTTTGTCTTCCATTACCTCCTCCCCTTCCAAAAAGAATTTCTTCTTTGCAAGGGTGTTTTTACCCTTATCTTCCTTTCTCTAAGGCAACCCTAAAGGAAGTGTGGTGATTCTGCCTATAACTTTAGGGGTGATTTCTACTGAGAGGCCTTTCACCACAGTAGTGACATGGGTCCTAGTTAGTGGTATGAGTGAGAGAGTAAAGTCTCTAGCCACCTCATCATCGTATCCCCTCATTTTTTCAAAGAAACCCATCAAATTGTGCCTTGTGAAGATAGACTACAGGAGGATGCTGATGAATTCTCACTGTGTTTGTGGGTTTCGTCTTGTTAAAACCCCCTGTCATTTTTCCTCTAGTAATTATGGAGGCTTGTATGGGTATAGTTCCAAATTCTAGTGGGTGAGGGATTTTAAATGACAACTCTGTAATATAATTCCCCTAGACTGTAATGTCCTTCACCAAATGGAGGGTTTTTCTATATTTTTTTAACTGGAAAATGTGGGAAGGTGTAGCTCCTACCTCCTAGTTACTGTCTGATGAAACCAACCTTTGATATTTCCTCTCTAAATGCCCACTGATAATCTTGTAGATGCTTGCTCTGTATCCTGTAGGTCCTCTTGTAGGATCCTGTAGGTTTTCCTGTAGGATCCTGTAGGTGCTCCTGCGTTGAAAAATGCTCACTATCTTTCCTATAGACACTTCTTCAAAATCTGAGATCTACCTCGCTTCGATGAATCCTCGAGATTGTGAATGCCTCCTTTGCATGAAAATCAATGTTTTATTTCCTTATTTGGGTGATTGTGTGGGATGGTGTGCTGGCTACTGAAGTACGAGCACCCACTTTTGGACCGTTGGTCCCACTACCACTCCATCATTCCTCCTTACCTCGTAATCATCTCGCACTTTGATCCTCTATAAGTTAACCATTTTTGGCCTCATCTCCTTTTTCTTCTGATTTAACTGCTACCACATGTGGAGTGATATAATTGTATTCTCCTCGAAAACTAGCCAAAGGTGGCTAAGTTAACTGGCCACTTTTGCTTATAAAACCAACTCTTACACAATCCTACATTTTTTATCGTATTATGCTAAGGAGAGAGCTTTAAGCAAGATGACATACCTATGGGTAAGATGCCTTGATGATGCTGCTTGTTGGAGAATGATGTCCCTGTGTTGTGTATTTGTTGCATATTTTATTATTATTATTATTATTGGCCTCCCTTGATGTTTGTTTCCTTTGATGTGCAGTTACTAGAGGGTGATGTTGATGATTCTGCTACTGCTGCTAAGCTCTTAAGGAGCTTCCTTGACATTGGGATCTATATGTTGAAGATGACTGCAACCTGTGAAATTTCATTTTGTGGGATAGGCTACTATAGGATTTCCTACAAGAAACCTACAGGATGTCCTGTAGCTACCTCTCCCCTAAAATTTTATTATTTTCCTTCACTTTTGAGCATGAGGATTGTTGTCATGGGTAGAGAAGGGGTCTAGTGATTGGTAGGTGAGAGGTATAGCCTTCGGGTATTTTCCCCTTGTCCTCTATTCTCACCTTCTTCTATTTTTTTTTTTTTTTGAAAACTATAATATTTTTGGAACTGACTTATTGGATGAATGCAGGGGTAATCATAGTGTTGAGAGGCATGGTCATCCCCTTGCTCTAGGGTCACTTTTCTTAGGATTCCCAAGCCACTATAATTCCTACAGGATCCTCCTGTAGGTTTTCAGGGAATCCTGTAGAAAACATAGAGCCTATGTAAACTGAGTCGGAGGAGTTCATAAATGGAGGGATTGATGGGATGATGAAGAATATGGGATGGAGGAATGAAAATATGATTTGTATATGTCCTTCTGCTCCTCTCTTATTTCTCTGATCCTCCTCCTGCTGACATGCAAACAAAATTTTCAAAGTTTTTCTTTTCTCTCTTTCTTTTATATTATTTTGTTTTTTTTTTTTTTAACAACTAGTTTACCTCCAAGAAGTTTTCATCCTAGCTGCTTGCTTTGGGTGCCTCAAAAGAGGTTTTCACCCAGAGATCTTTTATTTTTTTCTTTTTTCTGACACCATTGGACCACCTCAAGAGGTTTTCAACCCAATAGTGGGACTCAGGTGCCTCATGGAGGTTTTCACCTAGGATTTTTTTTTTTTTCCTTTTTTCTTTTTTTCTCTCTTTTTTTCTTTTTCTTTTTTCTTTTTCTTCAGGACTTGAGGGGGTAGAAGCTGAGACTTGCTCCACCACCATCATTTTCTTTCTGGTGCCATTGATGAATTATTGCTTTGACAAGGGCTTATTGTAGACCTTCAATCTAGGCCCATTGACAAATAAAGGAATAGCCTCTGCATCAATGGTTCTTACTTGCATTGAACCATTATCATGACATTTTTCAATGACATAAGGCCCTAACCATCTAGTCCTTAAATTTCCTTTAAAATCCTTGTATTTGGAATCATACAACAAGCCCAATCACCTTCTCGAAATTGTTTGTCATTTATCTTCTTGTCATGCCAAATCTTCCTTTGAACTTGAGTCACCTCTTTGTGCATGAGGGCCTGTATTCTAAACTCATCTAACCCATTTAGCGAGAGAAATATCTCTTGTTGTGCCCTGGTGATATCTAGATCTAGTTGTGCTACCATTCTTAAGGTGTTGTATTAAAATTCAATGGACAGCAGGGCCTTCTTCCCATAGACTAGCTCATAAGGAGTGAATATAGTGATGTTCTTCTAGGTGGTATCATAGGCCCAAGTGGCCTCAACTAATCTATCTACCCAATCCTTTCTGCTGCTACTAATCACTTTGGTCAGAATTCCTTCCAACACTATGTTGGTTACCTCCACTTGCCCATTAGCTTGTGGGTGGTAAGGAGTGGATGTCCTATGCTTGATCTTGTGTTGGCTTAACAAATTTTCAATCATGTGAGATGTAAACTGGTTGCCTTGATCAGTGACTAGTTCTCTAGGGTACCCAAACTTATAAAATACATTTTCCCTTAAGAACTCAACCACCTTCTCCTCTGTTTCTACTTTGATGGCCTTGGCTTCAACCCACTTGGTCAAATAGTCAGTGCACACAATGATGTATTGCTTTTTCCTAGATGGAGGGTCAATGGGTCCAATGAAATCCATGCCCCACTTGTCAAATGGCTCGAAAGTCACTTGAGGTTGCAGAGGCATTTCATCCCTTGGGGTAGGTTTCCCCATCCTTTGGCATTGATCACACTGACTAGTATACCTCCTCACATCTTGGTGAAGAGTGGGCCAGTAATAACCAGCTTGTAGCACCTTGAATGTTGTCCTTTTGGCTGCAAAGTGACCTCCACAAGGCCCATCATGACAGTTCAGAAGGATGTCAAAGACTTCCTCCTCCCTGGCACATCTTCTCATAATTTGATCCGGGCCTAGTTTGAAAAGGTTTCCCCCAAACCAAGTGAATGGGACGCTCTTTATCACAATCTTTCTTTTCTCCTTGGAGGACAAATTTGGTGGAAACTGTGCAGACACCAAGTAATTTGCTATGTCAGCAAACCATGGAGAGAGAACTGAAATGGTGAATAAGTGTTCATCCGGTAACTGATCATCAACCATTCCTTCCTCTATTGTAGGTAAATTTAATCTAGATAAAAAATCTGCAACAACATTCTCCTTGCCAAGCTTATCAATAATAGTTAGATCAAACTATTGTAATAAAAGTAACCATCTAATAATCTCGAAAATTACATCAGGTTTATTCATCAAGTATTTAATTACAGCATGGTCAATATGCATAAATGTTTGGTATATTTTAATGTAATGCCTAAATTTGTTCAATGAATGCACAACAGCTAGGAGCTCCTTTTCAGTCACTATGTAGTTCAGTTCGGCTTTTGACAAATTCATACTGATGAAGTAAATGGCATATGGTAACTTGTCATCTATCTGGCCTAGAGTTGTTCCTATGACTTTGTGAGAGGCATCATCATGTATATGGAAAGGAAGAGCCCAATTTGGGAATCGAAGAATAGGAGCAATGGTCAACTTGTCCTTTAGGGTGTCCAAGGCCTCTTGACAGCTTTTTGACCATAAAAATTCATAGTATTTGGTCAATAACCCAAATAAAGGAGAAGCTAACTTGCTAAAGTCTTTTATAAATCTCCTATAGTACCCATATAAACCTAAAAAAGTTCTGATTTCCTTCTATTTTTGCAGAGGTGGGACCCTTTGGATGATGGCTATCTTATTTGGGTCCACTTGCAGTCCTTTCTGGGATATTGAATGACCTAGAACATTCCCTATAGTCATCAAGAACTCACATTTTTTGGGACTATGGGGCAGGTTCATTTCAATGCATTTTTTCAGCACCTTTCCCAAGTTGGATAGAGCCTCCTGGAAATCACACCCATATGGTGTAAAATCATCCATATAAATTTCTATTGCATCATGGACTAGCTCAACAAAGATACTCAGGACTACCCTCTGGAAAGTGGCAAGGGCATTGCATAGGCCAAAAGGAAGGACCCTATAAGTGAAAGTACCCCAAGGACAGGTGAAGGTGGTTTTATCCTGGTCTTTTGGGTTAATCTGGATTTGATTGTACCCATTGAACACACCTAGGAAAGAGAAAAAAATTCCTCATCAGGCCATCTATCACTTGGTCAATGAAAGGTAGATGGAAATGGTCCTTCTTTGTTTCTTTGTTTAACTCTCTATAATCGACACAAATCCTCCACTTCCCATTTTTCTTTGGAACCAAGACCAAATGAGAAACCCACTCAATGTCTGAGATAAATCCTGCATCCAGCAGCTTTTGCAGTTCTTCTTTGACTATATCCTTGAGAGATGGATTCATTCTCTGTTGGGGTTGTCATATTGGTTTGCAACCTTATTTGATATAAATGTGTTGAGTACAAACTGAGGGGTCCACTCCCTTCATTTACTTGTAACTCCAATCGAAGGCATCCAGATGTTCCCTTAGCATGTTGTACAACTTTTCTTCTTGGTGTACAGAAAGAGAGGGATTTATTTTCAAAGTTAATTCAAGGTCGAATTCTATTGTTTTGACATGGGTAGCGTTTGAATTAGCTAAGAATAGATCAATATAATGGTTGCTCTGGGTTTCCTTTACTACTTCCTCTAAGGACAAGGTGCTAGGAGTTGGACTTTGGAGTATGTGTTCAAACAAATCATTTTCATCCGGTTGTCCTCCTCCCATGGCAGTTTCTAAGGTATAGAGTTGGTTTGAGTAGATTTCATCTTCTTCCTCCTCTTATAACCATAAAGGTAATTCATGTTCTAGATATGGATGAGCAGGAGGGTACAAGACCAACTGCTTGGATAGATGCCCATTTTTTAAAGTCATATTTCCATCCCTACAACTAATGTAGGCATCAGCAGTGGCTAACCAAGGCCTCTTAAGTATGAGAGGATAACCAGTAAACTTGGCCTTAGGCTGGAGAACTAGGAAGTCTACAGGGTACTCCCAGGAGTCAATGGAGACCATCACATCCTCAAAAATACTCTCATTGGTTACTGTGGAATGGTCTGCAAGTTGCAAGACTATTGTGGTCTTTCTTAATGAGCCCTGGAGATTGAGTTTGAGCATGGTTTCCTTAGTCATTACATTAATGGAAACACCAAGATCAATCAAAGTGTGTGGTGCAATGGTGCCATTGATGTGCACATCTACTACAGGCTTCCAGGTTTCAAATACTTTGGGCAAATTACCTACCCCAGCATTAAGTCAAACAGCTATCCAATGACATTAATGGTAGGGGTGTCTCTTTTTCACCTCCCTAGATGTTTGAAACACTTCTCTCTAATCAATTTGTTGTAAATAGCTACATCCTTGATGGCTTGGAGAAGTGGAATTTTGACACATAGATTTTTCAATTCACCTAGAAGTTCATTCTCTTCTAGGGTCGGTTGGACTAGATGAGTTAACATTTCATGAAAGGGTGGTGGGTTCACTCTAGGCATGCTTTCCTCTCTTTCCTCCTCACTCTCCCTAGGTGGAGGTGGAGGTTGGTATTCCAAGAGTACTCTCCCAGATCTTAGGTTGATTTCTTGAATCTCCACAACATAATCAGGATAGGATGTCTCTCCACGGTATACTTGTTGTGTTTTTCTGTTGTTTGGGTTTGGATTTGGCTGAGTAGGCATCTAAGGTTGTTTAGGTGGAGCAGCGTGTAAAATTTGTGGTTGAGTAGGAGGTGAAGGCAATAAATATGGAGCATTGTTGTATGGGGGCCTCTACCCCTGGGGTGGTGCATTCTACTGAGGTTGTTGTGGAGTATATGGCTGAAATGACTGGTTGGTCGGTTGGGAATGGTACTGAGGTGCAAAAGACCAAGGAGGAGGTGCAGTCCAGGAGGGATTAGCAGGGGGGGCCCAAGAGGGAATGGATGTGTTCTGGTTAGGGTTGTAATATGCATGGGATGACCCTTTCATGCCCTGCTAGTATGGCCAAGTTTCATGGGGTCTCCTTTGATTTATGTAGCAAAGGTTTTCATTCACCCCTTCAGTTCCCTGATACACAACTTTTAGTTTAGGTAGAGAAGGGCACTTTTCTGTGGAGTGGTTTTCTTCACAAGCCGAGAAAATTTCAATCAGCTTTAATGGACATTCATTCCTAGGGTGCCTCCTTGTGCATCTAGGGTAGAATATGGCTAATGTTATCTCTGATTCCTCCTGCTTTCTCTTGATGTGCATAATGTCCATCTGTAGGGCAAGGGTTTGCAGCATTTTACACTTGAAGTCTTCCATCATATTTCCAATTTCACCTTTTATGGATGTGTTGGAAGAGGATGGGTTGGCCATTGGTTGACTACCCCTACCCTTTTTCCTAGCTACCCTGGAATGGTTCCTAAAGACAGTCTTGATATCTTCATAGGGTAGCTAGTAGATGTCCCCTCTTACTAACAGGTTTAAGGTATCCAAAAGATCTTCCCTTACCCCTCGGAGCAGGACTAGCTTCAGTGACTCAGGATCAAGTGTGCACCTGGCCCTTTTGTAGCTAAGCTGGAATCTTTCTTCATAATCCTCTAGGGATTCATCATGCCCCAAGGTCATCCTAAAAATTTCCTCTTTAGTGTCTTTGGACCTGCAGTAGTCTCGATACTTGTTGTTGAAGGCTTGTTGCATCTAAGCCCAGGTTGTGATGCTATCCCCGGGTAAACCCATGAACTAAGGCAGAGTTGCATCCTTGAGAGTGGATGGGAAAATTTTCAACTTCTGCTCATCATTGGTGTAATCATAAGTTCTGCATATGACAGCGAACTCAAACAAGAAAGTATCTAGATCTTCTGAGATCACGCCATGGAAATGAGGAAGAGAAGAGGGGCTTATGTTTTTCATCTTGGTATCCGCATTAGTTTCCCTGATGGGAAAGGCACCCTCAATTCTTTCTATATCTCCTCTGTCATTCCTATTTTAAGCCATTATGTCAATTGGAATGGGTTCTCCTTCTTGTTATACCCCTGTAGGCTCTTCAAAAATCTTTGGTTGTTCACCTAAGGGGTCCTCCAATTCACAGCCACCGAAGAAGAGGGAAGGTTGGTTGTTTGAAGTGGTGGGGGTATTTGGTAGAAATTTTCCTAAGTTATCCCTATTCCTACAAGGCATGAAAGAAGTGTTTTTTTTTTTGTTTTGTGGTTTTTTTCCAAGCTTTGAGACTAATTGCAGAATTGAAATAACAAACTGAATGGAAACTAACTGTTGAATGAAATCTTACTTGCAGAATGGAAAAGAAAGAAAACTAACTTACAATTACTTTTGTAGAAATGAAGCTAATAGCAAAATGTCAGAGATAAGAAATAGAAGAAAGAAAGCAGAAATCACATCTTACTCGGACACCTCCCCAGCAACGGCGCCAAAAAGTAATGAGCACCAGTATTGCAGCAAGAATGTTGTAACTCCTGGGGCTACCAACTTTACTTTATCAACTTGGGGTTCGTACAAACTTGGAGGTGACAGTGTTGTATACACATGAAGATGTGATGGGTCCACTCTTTGTCACTACTAAGATGGCAATAGACCACTATGGTTTCTCAAATCAACCTTCTATTAATTCAAAAAAAGCTTGATTACCAATGAGGAAAGGGTAAATTTTCACTAACTGAAATCTTGTCTACTATAGTAAGGAAAGACTGAAATCAAATTCTCAAATACATCATTCATCTAACTAATTGCTAGGAAGCTTTGATTCAAAAGAATGCTAAGTTAACATGTGTGTAATCCTATTTTCCTAGTGTTACACAACATTTTGTCACTATCCCTGTACTCCCCGTCCATGATCCTGGAGAACCTTTACAGTGAACCCTACATGCTTTCTCATCATGAAGAAACTCCCAGTATGTCCCTCTACATGAGTAGAATAATTCCCCTTTGCATCATTTCCCAAGAATCTTCCTTTTATCCCAGTTTACAAGACTGACGCTACTTACAAATTTCCTCCTCACATCGATTTGCAAAGATTAAAACTAGCCCTAGTGTCGTATAGAGAGACTGGACCCTTTTCTAGTCATGTCGATCCTCTTTTGGCAAGTTTTTTAAATATGGAGTCAAAGCTTCCAGCTCTAGAAGCTTTGTAACGGAAGTCTGGTAGATGGTTGGGCTGGATGGAGCCGAGAAAGTCAATTTGGGCTCCTTTCCTTATTAGGATGGAACAAACTCAAGATATAAGACCTTCTCCCATGATGATAGGAACCATCTCCCATCCATCCAAGCTATATAAACCTCTCCTTTCCCAAGATAAACTAGTTTTGGGGTGAGTTTGAATGATCAGCAAGATATCTATAGCTTGTAGCTTTCTAGTGTATGTTTGAGGGAGAATAGTGTGTTTTTGTTTGGTTTGAGACTAGAGGGAGGAGGCCTTAAAACTTCCATTTTTGGGGCTATCCATGAGATGCTAGCAAAAGTGTGGGAACCTGGATACATTGGAGGAGACTAGCAACGTCAAGGAATTGGTTGTAATCTCTTTCTGATTTATATGAATACAACTATTGATTGATTTCCTACATGAAGTGTTATTTTAAATCTTTATGGCTTAATGTTCCTTGACGTGTTAAGTAGGTTGAATACAATATTGTATGTTATCACATTTGTTGTTGTTGTTTATTTGCTTGTTTCAAGTATTTGAAGGAAGGAAACGAAAGATAGCTGGAGTGAGGAAGCAAGATCATCACCAAGCGGAATAGTGTTCTAAAAGATAGGCCCTCTTAATTGAATCTAGCTTAAGGAGATTTCCCATAGGTTGTTTGTTTGTCTTTAGACCCACTCTCTCGGGCTAGAGGAATTGTTTATGTTCGCACTGAGAATTTACCTACACCACAAATTGGTGACTCCACTGGGGAGCCAATCCTTCTGTTTGATTTATTGTCATTTTATGGTTTTGTGTGAACTTTTATAGTATCACCATTTCCCTTTAGTGTTCTCTGCTTTGCCTGATTTACTGCTCTTAGCCTGAAATTTACGGTGGCAAATCTGGTTTTAGCCTTTGAAAATTTTTATTTTTTTCCTTGAATCCTTGGTTAGCGCATTTATTTTTCTGACAGTCAAGACGATTAGCGCGAGTGTCTAAAAAATATTCGCGTCGATCCCCTTATGGTGCTTGTTGTTAGTTAGGTAGTCTTGTTAATTCATGTAGGTGAAGATCAGGGTTTCCCCTAGATCATAGCCAGTGTGTCTTGCCCTTCTGATTTCTGTCTCTCAGCTTATTTTGACTGCGTTCTCCCTAGCTGGAAAGCTCATTTAGCTTGGTTTATATGCTTGTTTGATTTGCATTTTATTCACTTGGTTTCTTGATTTCTTGGATGGTTTATAACCATAGGGCATCTAGGTCATCATCCATTCACCTGTTTGTGTGCTCAGCAAGTCAAGTCGATAGTCAATATTTCTCCTTGCATTTCATTTATTAGTCCTTTTATTGCTTGATTTCCACTTAACAAGTTTGAAAAGTTTTGTTTGTTGTTTGAGAATCTCTTTTCGAGCATAGATCACATAGCTCATCTTTTTTTTGGTTGAGTCTTTGCTTCACTGGTTTGAAAGGAATTCTCTTTGTGCTTTGCATTTGCTTGTGATTGATTGTATTGGAAATGTTTCATTTAAGTGTGAAGTGTTTGTGAAAGATTCATTCCTTCATTTCATTGAAAAATACATAATTATAGTTTGTTGAATCAATATGTTACATTAGTTAGCATCATTGAATATTAGAGTTGCATTGTCATTTTCATTGGAAAAGAAATGAATTCTGTTTACTAGTGAAAGGACTACTTGAAGTGCATTTGATAGGAAACTTAGGAATTGGAAAGAGTTTTTCATCATTTTGGTTTTAAAAGCGAAATACTGAAAAGGTCATTTTTCTTTCGATTTCTTGTTTTTTTGCATTTGAGTGTGTTTTCTACTCTCATTAGTGTAAACAATTCATCGAATTGAAAGGGTATTGTCTCATTTAGCTACATATGGGTGTCTTTTGAGTCGCATCGATAAGGCCTGAAAACTGAGACATAATTTCAAGATGAACTCTAAAATGTATTCAATTAACCTAAGGCACATTTGAAACCTAATGATCACATTTAGAAGGTCTAGGATAGAGACATGAATTTGCATCTTTAAACCTAGCAGTTGTCATTTGCTTCGGCACTAGACAATTCTAGTACGGACTTGTGCTCCCTGTACCGTCATGTATATAAATGGGGACCCCACTATGTTGCAATCCTTTATCCATAGGAATTCAGGTCTTCTACCTTGTAAACATGATACACCGAACACAGCATTCAGGGAGATTGTCTACCCATAATTCTCGGTTCGCCAAGAGGTATTCTACAATTCATGGTTACTTGGTAATCCTTTTTGCCTAGATCATCCTGAGTAGTCATTTTGATATTTTTGACTCCCTAAATATAAAATATCACCTGAGCTCTTGTCCTTTTGAGCTCATTCCAAACTGAAAGTGATAGAGTCACTTTGCTTCTTTCTCAACTCTTAAAACATGAAAGAGCACCAGTTTGTTTTTGCGTCTTGAAAAATTGTTAACAGCGATCATATAACATCCATGTTAGCCTTTTGTTGGACCACATTGTGAGTATACCTTTAAATACATTTTAAATCCTTGGAATCAATCTCTCTTCTGGTTATTTGGAACAAAAAATCATCGTGGTTGAACCAACTGGTTCACCTAGTTCCTCTTCCTCTCCTCTGTCTAAAAGATTGTCTAAGGAGCCTTTTCTTGAATTGTCGTAGTCACTTGAGGACCAAGGTGTTGAGCTTGGAATTTTTATGAGTATTCAACCTTTTTCACCTCGTCCTCCCCCTCCTTCAGATACTGGGTCACTTTCTGACATTGGCCTGGAATCTCCAAATAATCTTATCCAGACTCCCGAGAGTTCGTCAACTTCTGAAGGTCAACTTGGACTAGTTGTTTATCCTTTGAATCCTTTGTTCAATCCTGTTGTGATATTACCTCAATGGCTGTATAGTCTGTATGATCATCCAGGTGTTCCTTTGGAATTATCCCCTTGAACATCTTCAGTCATTTGTCGTCACCTGTTTACACCCATGGAATCAGAAGGCGAAATCCCAGTCTCCTCTCTGGGTCACTCAAAGGTTTCCACTCCACGCACAGTTGAGGAGAAGGAATATCCTTTCCCTCCTAAAGGTTTCCCTTACACGCGAAGCATTCTGACTAGTGTTCATCCCGAGTTACCGCTTAATTACGTGACTTCAGCTCAATTGGTTTCAGGCACACCTACTACCTCATTGCTATGTCACAATCATATTTGGGCATCTGGCGCTATACCTACCTTAGGTTCATTCATTCAGAACCCAACCTCCCAAAAAACAGTGCTTTCTGCAGTTACTTTAGTCCCGGTGCAACCCACCATTCCAAATCCTCTTGTTTCGTCAATCCAAGTAACCCGTCTGGTTCAACCGATGATCTCAAGTCATGTCTCTATCAGTTCTTTGATCCCTCCAGTGAGTGGACAAGCTATGCCACCGCCTGGGGGGCAAAGTCTGAATGTTTCTATGATGTCTGGTACAACCAATGTGAGTGGCTCACAAGCTCACATGGTTGGAATGAACCAACCCTCTTCGGGTGCCATTTTAAACCCTGTTGGTCCTGCTGGATCGAGTAATGTCTAGTACCAACAGCTGAATCTTATTGGTCCATCTGGGTCAAGTAACATCTAGTACTAGCAGCCTAATATGGATCAGGTTTAGTACCAACCTCCTTATGTTCCATATGGTTCACAAGCGATGGTTAATCTGCCCTACATCCCTCAATCTGAACCTTATGTCTAGCCTAGTTTGTCCGCCATGCCTAGTGGGTATGGCTAGATACAGTTCAGGAACTTTCAAGGTGTCATTCCGGGAACTATTCAAGTGCCTTTGCAGTAGCAAGGACAACTCCTGCAACAAGGGCCATCCATGCAACAGCAAGGCCAGATGATGCCGCAACAAGGACAACTATAACAATTGCAAGGAAAACCCTCGCAACCATTATAGCAAACCATGTAGCCGCAAGTGAAATATGTGCTACAACACTCCCAGCCTATGCCTTCTCAAGGTCAACCTCTGCAGCCACAGGGACAGCCTTTATAGCCTCAAGGTCAGCCCTTGTAGCAACAAGGTCAACCCGGCCAGCAGCAACCCTTATACAACAGGGTAAACCCATGCAAGGGCAAGGCCAAGGTCAAATCCTGTAGCAGCAGGTGAAAAATCCTTATGTCCAAGGGCAACAGTTTCAACCTCCTTTGGTCCAAGGACAACAAGTCCAAAATCCTTATGTCCAAGGGAAACAAGTGCAAAATCCTTACGTCCAAGGGCAGTAGGTCCAAAACCCTTTCGTCCAGGGGCAACAGGTCCAAAACCCTTATGCTCAGGGACATCAGGTGCAAAATCCATATGTCCAAGGCCAGCAGGCTCAACAGCCATTTAACTCATATGTTGCTTATCAAGAGCCTATGGTCGAACAGTTTCAAGGTTTTCAAGGTCAAAATCCTCCCTACAGGCAAGGTAACCTACAGTGGGGGAAAAATCAAATGCCATATGGACAAAATCCTCCACTAAGGGTACGATGCATCCCACCTGCCCAGTGTAAAGGGTGTGATGCATACTGAAAAGCCCTTCTATAGGGTGCGATGGGCGAGAGTGGACAAATGGCAGAGATAGTTTGCGAGGTGGATGATCATAGAATCTTCCAGAAACTTCTCCTATGACACTTGCCTCTCTGAATTCGCCCAGGGATGAGTAAGAGATCATCAATATCCAAATGGAATCAATAACTATCAGAAAGAGGACAATAATCAAAATCCTAGAAGCTGACTCACCCCCTGCAATCATCTATATATGGATCCCTCATCCCAGAGATCCAGAGGCTGGAATTTTGTATCTTGTAAGGAAGTGTTGTTGGTTTCTTGTTGGAATATCATGGTGTTGGGTGATCTAAGCTTTTCATGAGGTGAAAGAAGGGTTTTCATGCTGGAGGATGACGCTGGGTTAGAACAATTGGTTGTAATCCTCTTTGCTATTCTTGATATTAATAAAGCTATTCAAGTTTTCCTCCACATTCCTGTATGTTTGATGATATATGCATTTGTGTGGTCAATATACATCTGGTCCTATATTGTTTATGATTGTATATCTCTATTCTTCGATAGTATTATGATGCTTTGATTCCACATGTGCTCTTTGAAGCTGGGTAGACGAAGGAGAAGCAGCAAGGATCTATCAGAAGGGATAAGAATCGAGCAAGGAACCAAGCGCAAGACTGAGGTTGGTGTCCTTCTTTCCACTCTTATCTACTTCTCATAAAGGAAAACGAAAGTAGTTTTAGTTTGTTTGTTTCTAAGATAGCTACCAGTCTTAGTGGGACTAGCAGCTCCGAGTGGACACTAGATTTCTCGATAATAGTGCTCCTTGAATTCCTACGTTGATGATTACATTCGTCTTCGACTTTTCCAACGAACTCTTATAGGTGTTGCAGCCAAGTGGTATATCAAGTTACCTCGAAATACCTATCATGACTTTAATACTCTCGGCATGGCCTTTCTCACACATTTCTAGTTGTCATTTCTCTATGAAACTGGCACCCATTTGCTAATGTCGCTCAAGCAAGACACTGTGACCCACATCTCCGATCACATCCATGAATGGATATGTAGGTGCCGTCTGATTAAGTTTGAGATTGTTGATTAGTTGTTTACCGAGTGGTTCACCAAATCATTCATCAAAAAAATTGTTGAGGGCATTACTATGGGTGGATGCGTCAGTGAAGAACAAGCCATCACATGTGCCTAGTACCTAGACCTTGTCTATTCACAATCTGGCACATTATATGATGTGTTACCAAATGCGCCTAGACCATCATCTGATCTGATGACATCTAAGTCTCTGGCTACACCTCCTATTAATGGAGTAATTGGTTCCGTGACTCAGACCCCTATAAAATCTTCTTCCAAACAGAAATCGGTCTCCAACACTGCTCCCAATGATTCCTCTCACAATTCATCTGGCCCTGGTAAAACCTCAGAGGTTCATGCTGTCTTGTCTACAGCAGCAGATAAATCCTCTAAAGGTAAGAAGAAAGGCAAAGGTAAGGGTAAATTCGATGCCCCAAACAGGTTCCTCCTAAGTTATTTGCTAGTGTTGCTTCCCAACGAAAGTCCAAATATCCATGCCTCATCTGTCAGGAGGATCACTATACTAAGGATTTTCCTAGACAATCTGAAGTTAGTCATTTGCTCAAAGGGACCCAAGTTGTCTTGGAAGAGCCTTTTCCATCCCAGTAGACCCAAATGGTAGACCAACCTCAGTCATTTGCTTCCTCAGGTTCACAAGTTTTCATGACGAGTACACCAATTAACATGGCTACCAAGTCAAAAGATTATCAAACTCCCACCCCGATAGCAGGGAAAGAGAAATACGGTACCCCTTCTTTTTCTGCCCCATCCAGTTCTAGTCCTCTCCATATAGAGCGACCTAATCCTTATTCCTCTATCCGACCACCTTCTCAAGATGTGATACTAAAGTCCTCGTTCAATCCCAATGCTCAATCTGCTCAGCATTATAACATTGTTGAAGATTTGGCTCAAGCGCCATCAACTATGTCTGCTCTTGAGGTCCTTTAAAGTTGTCCTTCTCAACAGAAATCATTATTGTCAACTATCGGGGGTATTGATCCAGCTGACTCTAATCTCATTTGTTTTGACCTGGAAAACCATGTTCCGTGTTTACCTCATCAGATTTCCTTTCTCATTTAGGTAATAATCAATGACAAAACCATTCATAGGACCGTCATCAATGAAGGTGCTTCTACCTACATCATGTTTATCGCTTGTTGGAAGGCGATTAATTCTCCTACTCTGAACCAGTCCCCTAACACTCTGGAAGCTTTTGATAGAAATGATTCTCGACCATTCCGTGTCCTTCCCAACCTTGCCATTACTTTGGAGGGAAAGACAATACATGTCAAAGTAGAGATCGTTGACACTAATCTTAACTAAAATATTCTACTCGAATGAAGTTGGACCGATGCCATGCATGTTGTAGCCTCCTCCCTTTTCCGTGTGATTCGTTTTCCTCATCAAGGAAAGATAGTCACAGTCAACCAACTGTCCTTCTTTTCCTCTTCCTCCTCGGATGGCAATGTTCCATACATCAAGCACATCAGTGCTCCTTATGAGAGTGTGGGGGCAGGACTCTTTAAAGATCCTACCTTGATGGGAATTTTTTAGCTCCCACCTCCTCATGTTGCCTCTATCAACATGATTTCGGTCAATTATAATCCTTGGGTCATTCCTTCACTGAATCTTATTGATTCATGGGGCGAGGTTATGCCGTTAAGTCCCACCAAAATTGATTATGTTGAAATTGTCTCGGCTTTGCCTTCGGTATCCTCTAATCATCCTATTTCAAGAACATCTCTCAATGCATATTATCAATCCCCATGGCTTGGTTCTTCAAAATCTCCCGATCCCTTAGCCAAGACTTTTCTTTCTAATGAGAGTATCATGGAAGTAATGTCTCTGGAGGAAGTACCTTGGAACGACACTCATCATCGTTCCTCGTTCTTGCCTAGCACGGTGGTCATGTCTACTTGTCTCGAGGAGTTATCTTCTCAATTCCCATCCCTACCACTTCAGACGCTGATCATGACTCATGAAGTTTGGTCGAAAGGGAACATGGGTAACATTACCCAAATGATGCCAATTGATATTTCTGTCAAACCTGGTGTCACTGAAAATGTCCATGTCGGGGTAACTTGTTCTCCAGAAGAGATCAAGCTCTATACTCGTATGTTACAAGAGTTTCAGGATGTTTTTGTGTGGCCATATGAAGAAATTCTCGCCATTGACCCAAGTATAGTCATGCACGAGATTCCAAATTATCCTCATGCAAAGCCCGTTCACCAATGGCTTCATCTAGTGCACCCTAGAAAAGCTGCCACCATTAAGGGTGAAGTTAAAAAAATTCTGAAAGGTGGATTTATTTATTCAATCCCTCTTACAGATTGGGTGTCTAATATCGTACCGGTGGCAAAGGAACAAGGCACTATTCGCATTTGCACTGATTACCGTGATCTCAAGCATACCTGTCCTAAGGATAATTACCCCACTCCTTTCATTGACCAGATCATTAATGAATGTGTTGGGAGTGAATTCTTTTCCTTTATGGATGGTTTTTCTGGTTACAACCAGATAAACATTATGTCGGCTAATCAAGATAAGACAACCTTTATCTGTATGTGGGGGAACTTCACATATAAAAATATCCCTTTTGGCCTTAAGAATGTTGGGGCCACACTTCAGAGAGCGATGTCTTATACGTTCCACGACATTCGAAACATCTTTCAACCTTACTTGGATGATCTCCCCACTCATTCTCGTAAATGCCATGATCACCCTAATCATCTCCGACAAAATTTTCTTCGTTATAGACACTACAACATTTGGTTGAATCCGTATAAATGTGTCTTCTGCGTAGAATACAAACGACTCCTCGGTTTTATCGTTTCGAAAGAAGGAATTCACCTTTATCCTCTTAAAGTTTATGCCATAGTTAATTTACCCCCTCCATCTTCATTGCATCAACTGCAGAGTCTGCAGGGAAAAGCAAGTTTCCTCTGTCGTGTTGAGCTAGCTTTATGGTTCACCCAGTTGCTCAAGAAAGGAACCTAGTTTGTTTGGGATGAGGCTGCCCAAAAGTCTTTTGATGACCTGAAGGTTGTCCTCGTCAATGCTCCTTTGCTGGACCCCCCAAACTATCATCATGATTACTTCCTTTATCTAGTTGCAGCCTCTAGTACCATAACTATGGTACTAGTACAGGACAATGACGAAGGAAATGAACATGTTATTTATTACCTTAGTCGCAACCTCCTCGACACCAAAACATGTTATGCTCATGTCATGAAGTTGGCTTTGGTTGTCGTACAGGTTGTTTAGCACTTTCGGCATTACATTCTAATTCACACCAACACTGTGATTTCGGAGTGCAACCCCATTACCTACATCCTGATTCATCAATTGCTGGGGTCAAGTATTCAAAGTGGATTTTCATCCTCCAATAATTCCATTTGGTGTTCACTTCTGCCAAATCTAAGAAATCACTGGTCTTCGCTGAGTTGATTTGTTCCCTCCCCTCTGCTTCTAATCTTGCTGGTGCTGACGAGTAGCTCCGAGACAAGACTATTTTCTTAATTAGAACTCTCGACCCCTGGTATGGTGATATCATCATGTATCTCCATACATCCACTTTTATGTCTACATTGACCAAGGATGATCGTTGACGCATTCGGCATCAATCTCAACCTTACCATATCATTGGAGACACTTTATACCGCATCGGTGTTGATTCAATTCTTCACCAATGTCTCACTCTTGAGGAGGCTAAGACAGTCTTGAATGACTGCCATTCTAGCACATGTGGTGGTCACCTGTCTGGATATGCTATTGATCAAAAAATCCTTTGCGCTAGTTATTTTTGGCCCTCTTTCTTCAAGGATTGTATCCTTACTGTTCACAAGTGCCATGAGTGCCAAATTTATCAGCATAAAATGCACGCCCCACTCACCCACCTACACCATGTTATTATTGTTGGTCCTTTTTCCAAATGGGGCATCGACTATATGACCTATAACCCTCGCTTGGCTGAGGGGCATGGGTATATTATTGTTGCTTTGAATTATTTCACCAAATGGGCCAAAGTGATGCCTACATATTCTGCAGATGGTAAAACGGTGTCTTAATTTCTATTCAATCACGTTATTTCCAGGTTTGGAGTGCCTCAAGCCATTGTCACTGACCATGGCTACCATTTTCAAGATTACATGATGGTTGAGATGACTTCTACGTTGGGTCTACACCACGATGGTTCAACCCCATATTACCCTCAGGCCAATGGCCAAGTTAAAGCTGTGAACAAAGTCTTGGTTACAATGCTTCAGCACACCATTGGGATGCACAAGTCAAATTGGCATCTCAGGCTCTTTTTATCTCTATGGGCTTACCGAACCTCGACCAAGGATGCAACTGGATTCACATCATTCCAGCTAGTCTATGGTTTGGAAGCAACTTTACTGATTGAGTGTGAAATTCCATCCCTCAAGCTAGTTGTTGAACTTCTCCCCGAGACCTAACCTCAAGAATAGCACCTCTTATGCCTAGAATGACTGGATGAGACTCGTCATCTTCCTGCTTTGGTCATCGAAGCACAGAAAAAGTGGGTCAAGTCCCATTTTGATTAGTTTGTCTCTCCTTGAGTTTTTTCTGAGGGTGATTTGGTTCTTTTGTATGATCAGGCTAATGATAAGCTGGGGACAGGCAAGTTCGAACCCATGGGGCATGGGCTCTACATTGTTAAACGTGTGTTACAAAAAAGGGCCTATGATCTTATTCACTACGAGAGCAATCCCTTAGACAAGCCCTGGAATGGGCTTTATCTCAAAAATTACTATGCTTAGGTCATCTTGCATGGTTACTTTTGTACAATAATGTGTTATTCATTTTTGTACAATGTGGTTTTATGTGTTATTTTGCAAGCAACTTTCCTACTTATTATGTTTATGCCTGCTTTGCAAATGTTGGTGTCTCCTCACATTAGTTTCGCTAATGGTGCTTTCCATAGTACCTGGAATCTATCATCCGTGGCATGGGCCATTTATGACCCCCATGGTGAATTGATTGATCTTCAAGGTATTTGTCTAGGTTTAATAACATCGTTGAGTATAATGTCGTTATCGAATTGTTGTCAGAAGTTATCACTCTTGGCATCCGAGAATTGGTTGTCAACCTTGATTCACATCTTGTTGTTCTTCAAGTCAACGAAAAATATTCCTTCAGAAACCCTCAGATATTGAGACTGCATCTACGTATTCGTCTACTAGAGAGAAATTTTGATTACATTATGTATCATCATATTCCTAGACACGTGAATAAATTAATAGATGCACAAGCTAATTATGTGTTGGAAACACATTTGCGAAACATGTAAAAACTCAAAACACAAAACATTTGTACCATAGTAAGCAAGGAAGTATAGCATATATATATCTATATCTATATATATATCTATATATATATATAGATATATATATGTCAATAATGTTTGTCATACATCAAAACCCCAAAAAATAATATGTGTATTCAAATACATCAGTGGCTCGCAGGCCTTATAGATCCGTGGCTCGCAGGCCTCAAAAATGTGTAATGTTGGACCTATGCACTAATGATGCTCATGGTAGCATGTAACTACTCACACTACATGAGTCAAAATTCGGTGGATCCGACCTGATACCCCCACTGTATGCCTCTGATACTGGCGTGGGACATCACCCATCCGGGCATACTCTGGGATACTGTGGTTGAATCCCTTGAGGTTTCGTGTGATCTCCTCCTCGTCGCTTCCTTCTTGATAAGGAGCAACATCAAACTACTGAGAAACATGCCTGGTAGTTGGGGACATCCCACCAGGGTATTCTGGTCCAACATCTGCATTCATAAAATCAAAATGCCATGACCACATATATCTCAAAAAAAATCAAAAATCAAAAATTAAAATTGTTTTTTTTTCACCTCCATCATCATAATCCTCCCCCTCTGGGAGCGGCATATCCAGATCACCGTGGAAGTCGGTACCACTATAAGGCCAATCCTCCACTACGATCAGTTGTCATCGTAGCCACGAGAAGAAGGTGTGCTTATAGGACATCTGTTGGCCCCCGATAATCCTAGGCATCAACGCACTCAAACGGACCATCTGTGGGTCTCTTGGCAATGGAGGCTCCACCTCAGCCAGCTCTTAGTGAAACAGCGGAACCCGCTCCATGAAGAAGGTCACTAAAACAGACCCATAGCAGAACTGCTTCAGTTTTCCTACCTTAGCTTTTGATAGCTGGCACTTCATGTTGACCTTCATAGCTTCCGCCCAGTTGAAGATAGTGGGCATCGTACAATCGATAGCATACTGAAACTTCGACTTGTTGGTCTCATGCTGCACTTGAGCCCCATCCACTCTATTTATGGTAAATAGTAACACTCTCAGCATAGGATCCCGAATAGTCACGATCTCGATCTTGCCAATTTTTTATTTGAGTGCTTCTGGGCAGTGTTCTGCAAGTAGCATGGTCACACTTGCCCCAATAAGCCTTGACCCATATAGATTGACTGGCTCCCCTCTTCGGGATAGTCCTGTGATGAAATAAATGTCTGAAGTTTCCAACTCCAGTTCTTGGTCACGGATCATGAAAACTTCCTGATTCACGTCCCAGAGACTGATCAGATACCATAGAAATTTGGGTTGAGCCTATAGACCTGGTGTAAGGAATAATTTGAGGAGCCCATAGTTCCTCAAATTCAAGCAATTTGGGTCTATCACTGCTTGAGTGTCAATGTCCTCATGCTCATGTTCCTTCCAATCCACCATTTTTCACAATGTTTTCCTTGCAAAAACCATATAATCAAGTCAATAAACATATTTGGCCAGAGAAATTTGTATTCAATCGGATAAATTGGGCAAAAATTTGAAAAAAAATTGTTCATGACGCCGGTGTGACTATTTTTAAAAAAAGTAGCGCCGACGGCACGCTTGACAGTTTCAATAACCCCTGATCGACATGAATCCATGCCTGGAAATTGCATCGACCAGGGGCAAAAAAAATTTGTCTGAATCTCCCCAAAAAATCCAAAAAATGGTTAAAAATAGGAAAAACAAGCATGAAAATGGAGCTTAAGGTCTTGGCTCTTACCTACAACTGACGGCTCGACTAATGGCCTCCCGAATCTCCCACAATCTGCTCCTAAAAACCTAGGGCACAAGTGGGTAAAAAGCTCTTCACACAAAGGTAGAATGGTAAATGGTAAAAAATAATTACTTTTTCCTCCTTTTATTCATTTTTCATTAAATATTAGTGTTTTTAAAGTATTTTTGACCTATTTTGCCTCAGAAGCTGGACAATGCATTTACTTTTTGTGCAAGGACAGGTAACAGGTTATCGATGATGGTAATGGAGTCACATTTAAGCTCTTTTCTCGACTCGTAAAACTCAAATGAAAAGATCCCCGAGTATTTTTCCCTTTTTGACTCATAAAAGAGAATAAAAATGGGGGTCTGCTTTCAAGCTCTTTTCCTACTTAAACATGAAAATATTGCCGAGCTCTTGTCTTTTTGAACTCGTTAAAGGTTGTGAGACATCATTCACCTAGTATATGTTTACCCCTTTCTCGGGCTGGGATGAACTATGTATGAAAAAGGTACTCCTTAACTGAAATGGTCAAAAATTTCTCTCAAGTATCGTTTTCTACCTTTTCAAGCTCAAGAGACAAAAATGTATGAAAAGGGACCATGTGGAGTTTTCTTTTCCGTGTCTTTTTCACACTCTCTAAACATGAAAAAGATACCGAGTTACCCCTTTGTTGGACTCGTTAAAATATTAAACGACATTGGATTCGTCATCATGATGGACATGAGATTCTCCTTCCTAGGGCTCATTAAACTTACTAGGTCAGATTCATCTGAAGGATGAACCTACAGTTCAAGCACATGTTATCCCCTTCAAGCTTGCAATAAAAAATAATTGGGGTACCCACCAGAAATGGTGGGGGAAAATTGGAAATTCTATCAATCATGTCGGAAGCTCACTCTTGAACATGACACTTTATGCTTCGTGTTGGGTTGGGATATCCTCCTTTTCATCATTGACCTTCCTGGGTTGGGCCGTTCATTTTTTCCTTCCATTTGATCTCTACCACGTCATCATGACCACTGATCCTATGGATCCAAAATCTGCCAAAATCCAGAGTTGTGTCACCGATATTTTCAAGAGTTAGTCCTTCTGTAGTTACACTTACTCCTGATTCTTTGTATCATCTGAAATCATTTGCATCCCTTGTCTTGTGTCGATGATGTGGGATACATCATGGCCCTCCTTCAACATGGTCGCTTCCTGTCGACTTCAGCTCATTATCCAGGAAGATGGCTGAGAGACTCCCTTCTAGTACCCTAGAGCTTGCATGCCCTAACAGCAAGGTCTTCACACTCGACAACAATCTTGCATCATTGGATTTCGATCGGGTTATTTCACGGGTGTTCCACAGCAGTTCTTTTATTCACATTCTGTGAACTGTGATGTTGGTACCTTTACATCCATTGTCATTATTGGTGGTTTCTCTCGAGCTTGTTAACGGTACACATCATTAGCTGATAATCAAGTAACTTTCTAACATGTTTGACTTCAACGCATTCATTCACATGTTAGGATTTGAACTTTGATCTAGTCGTTTGGAGCGCAAGACCATGGGCTCAGATTACACCAGTCCAAGTTGCGAGGTGATGTGACATGATCATATTGATATACATGTCTCGTTCAGATGGATGGTTGTGACCATACCATGAGTTGTTTATTGGATGGTTGCAACCATACCTTGGTTTCATTATGATCCTCTCTATTGGATGGTTGCGCCCATACCTTGGATCCATTTACATGATCATTCTTTGGATGGCTGCGTCCATACCATGATTCTTGTATCATTTCTCAAAGTTTTCAGTGATGTATATGTATCTATGCTTGCTTGCAGTTTTCCGATGACGAACTCTAGTTCCCCGCATCCAGTTGTAAAGCATTTCACCCCTCACTCTAGTTCGACCTTCACGCTTTAGGGCACATATATTATACAATATTTTGTCACTTTCCCTGTACTCCGCATCCACGATCCTAGAGCACCTCTACAGTGATCCCTACATGCTTTCCCATCATGAAGAAACTCCCAGTATGTCCCTCTTCATGAGTAGAATAATTCCCCTTTGCATCATTTCCCAAGAATCTTCCTTTTATCCCAGTTTACAAGACCAACGCTAATGACCACTTTCCTCCTCGCGTCGATTTGCAAATATTAAAACTAGCCCTAGCCTCGTATGTAGTGATTGATCCCTTTTCCAGTCACGTCGATCCTCTTTTGGCAAGTTTTTTAAATATGGAATCGAAGCTTCCAGCTCTAGAATATTCGTAACAGAAGTCTGGTAGATGGTTGGGTTGGATGGAGCCAAGTAAGTTAGTTTGGGCTCCTTTCCCCTATTAGGATGGAACAAACTCAAGAGAGAAGACCTTCTCCCATGATGAGAGGAACCATCTCCCATCCATCTAAGCTATATAAACCTCTCTTTTCCCAAGCTACACTAGTTTTGGAGTGAGTTTGAATGATCAATAAGATATCTATAGGTTGTATCTTTCTAGTGTATGTTTGAGGGAGAATAGTGTGTTTTGGTTTGATTTGAGACTAGAGGAAAGAGGCCTTAAAACTTCCATTGTTGGGGCTATCCATGAGATTCTAGCAGAAGTGTGGGAACCCAGATACATCCGAGGAGACCAGTAATGTCAAGGCATTGGTTGTAATCTCTTTCTAATTTATATGAATACAACTATTGATTGATTTCCTACATGAAGTGTTATTTTACATATTTATGGCTTAATGTTCCTTGACTTGTTAAGGAGACTGAAAGTAATATTGTATGCTATCACGTTTTTTGTTTTTGTTTGTTTTCTTGTTTCAGGTATTCGAAGGAAGGAAACAGAAGATAGCTGGAGTAAGGAAGCAGGATCATCACCAAGTGGAATAGTGTTCTAAGAGGTAAGCCCTCTTAATTGATTCTAGCTTAAGGATATTTTCCGTAGATTGTTTGTTTGTGGCTAGACCCGCTCTCTTGAGCTAGAGGAATTATTTGTGTCTGCACTGAGAATTTACCTGCACCACACCTAGGAATGCAATCTGAAATAACAAATAGGGATATCGTACCCGATAGATGTTATCCAGTTGAGATACCACCAGTTGTGAGTCTAAATAAACCACTAATGAATCAATATCAAGAGATATCGCTTCAGATAGAAAATTAATAACAGTAGTATATTCAGCAATATTATTCAAAGCAGGACCAATACATACTCCTCTCTAAATCATCAACTGGCCAAATGGATAATAAATCACCCAAGCCATTGAAGCAAGGTTCCAGGTGTGTCTACTGGCACCATCGGCGAACCCTAGATATATCAAATCATCCATCAATACCTGCCAAAGAAGATCAAAAATATCGACATCACTAAAACCGAAAGATAGATATGTACAAACATACAATATATACAAAGAAGTAAGTGCTCGGACGAAGCCTAAGAAAAGTACTTCTTAAGGTAGAGCCCATTTCTGGGCTCCGCCAACTTGTTTCCTTCAAATTCAATCAATTCATAAGCTCCATTTTTTAAAATTTGCTTGACAATAAAGGGACCATACTACATAGACTTGAACTTGCATGCCCCCAAGGCCTCTTTGTCTTGATCGTAGACCAAGACAAGGTCACCTTTAGAAACATTTCTAGGACAGACAGCTTTATCGTATTGAGTTTTTACCCTCTTCTTATGGGCTTCATTTATTGTGGCAGCATCTCGACGTTGCTCATCAAGATGCTCCAAATGAACAAGGTTCTCCTCAAGACTAGAAGTCTTAGGAAGAAGTTGAACGGCTAGTTTAAGGGAAGGAATTTCACATTCAACAGTAAAAATAGAATCCAACTCATAAACTAGTTGAAAGGGTGTAAAACTAGTGGCAGTCTTAACTGACATTCGGTATGCCCAAAGTATCAAATACAACATGATGTGCCAATTGGATATAACTTTATCAATCATCCTTTGTAGGATGATTTTAAGCAATTTTTTCACTGCTTCAACTTTCCCATTGGCTTGAGGATAATATGGAGATGAATGCTCCTGCTGAAAACCCAACTTGAGAGCCAATTCAAACATTAGTTGATTTTGGAAATGATTTCCATGGCCAGTGACAATATCTTTTGGAACCAGGAAATAACTTGATTGAAGAGAAGCAAGTCACTGTCATTCTTGAAAGTAGGCATGGCCTCGGCTCACTTAGTAAAGTAGTCTATGGCCACAATGATATGCTTTTGATTTCTCGCTGAAGGTAGATTACAAGTAGTAAAATCAATGCCATACTTTGTGAAAGTATCGACAGTGATAACAAGCAAAAGCGGAGCTAGATGTGCGCGCATTTTCCGATTATAGACCTGACAAGGATGGCATCTTTTGACCACTTCAATACAATCTTTGAAGATCGAAGGCCAAAAGTAGCCTGCTTGCAAAAAATTTGGGTTGTAACAAGCCCAGATAGATGACTGCTACAAGCTCCACTATGGCAATCATTAAGTATTGACTTAGCTTCTTCTAAGGTTAAACAACGCCTAAGGATTGAATCAATCCCATGATGATATAACGTGTCACCTATAATAACATAATTAGCGAGGTGACGCAGCTTTCTATGCTCATCCTTGGAAAAAGTGGGTGGAAACTTTGAATCCTGGAGATATATAATGATATCCCCATACCAAGGATATTGTGAGGAAATAAGAAATAGATGTTCATCAGGAAAATTTTCCTCGTGAATGATTTCTTCCTCGCAAGGTAGCTCTGATATCAACTCTGCAAATACTAAAGATTTATTAGATTTAGCCAACATGAATTCAAGGTCGAATTCTTGCAATATGACAATCCATAAATTATATTTTCCCCCAATAACTCGCCTATTGAGAATAAACTAGAATGGATTGAAGGCTTCTAAGATGAACATTTTTGAGGTAGAATATAATGTCGAAGTCGCTAGACAGCATGGACAACTTCCAAAGCTAATTTCTTGATGGGAGAATAGTGCATTTTGGAACCTACCAAGCCTCGGCTTAGATAGTAGATTACATGCTCACATAAGGCATCATCTTCCTGAACCAAAACCATACCAATGGTTGATTCTGTTGTAGTGAGATACAAGAGGAAATCTCTGCTATAATCAAGTAGACTCAACAATGGAGAAGAAGTTAATTCTTTTTTCAAAGCATCAAAATATCATTGCGCGAAATCATAGCATAGGACCCCTTTCTTAAGCAAACACATAAATCCTTTTGTGATCTCGTCATAATTGGCTATAAATATCCTCAAGAAATTTGCTTTTCCTTGGATACTTTGAAGTTGATGTATGGAAGACAGGGGAGGCAACTGAATTATTGCCTCAAACTTGAAGGGATCTAAACGAATCCCCTCTATTGACAGGATGAATCCTAACAGCCGACCGGATGTCAACGCGAAAACACACTTATTGAGATTCAACCAAATTTTATAAAAATGACACTGCTCAAAAATCAACCGAAGATGTTTAGGATGATCCATTCTCTTTCGATAACAAGCAGCTAAATTATCTAG
This sequence comes from Pinus tabuliformis, assembly GCA_031772625.1. Taxonomy (NCBI): domain Eukaryota; kingdom Viridiplantae; phylum Streptophyta; class Pinopsida; order Pinales; family Pinaceae; genus Pinus; species Pinus tabuliformis. Next base: position 1,410,421,268 of record CM062819.1, read on the forward strand.
ATATGCTTCGATAACGTGCTTGATGTCGTGAAAAGCATAAGACATTGCCTTCTGAAAAGTGGCTCCATCATTTTTTAGGCCAAAAGGCATCTTTCTGTATGCAAACGTACGCCAGGGATAAATAAAGGTTGTCTTGTGTTGATCTTCTAGATGGATAGTAATTTGATTATAACCAGAGAATTCGTCCATGAATGAAAAAATTTCATTACCAGCACATTCATCAATAATTTTATCAATAAAGGGCATGGGGTAATTTTATTTTGGACAAGCCTTATTTAGGTCCCTAAAGTAAATGCACACTCGAATCATTCCTTGCTTTTTTCCTACAAGGACTGGATTAGAGACCCACTCAGTTAAAGGAACGGGGTATGTGAAACCGACCTTTAGCATCTTCTCGACTTCAGCTTTGATAGCTATTGCTTTTCTAGGATTGATCAGTCAAAGTTTTTGATGAATAGGTTTAGCATTTTCATATGTCTTGATCTCATGATGGACTATAGATGGATCTATTCCAGGCATTTCTTCATAAGACCAAGAAAACACATCACAAAACTCTTTGAAGAGATCGGTATAAGTTTGAATTTCTTTAGGGGAACAATCAACTCCAATGAAGACATTTTCAATAATGTTAGGATTCTTAGAGATGTTCACGGTATAGTTTGTGAGATAATAGACATGTTACCTTCGGTAGAAAACTGTGTTGGGGCCAAAGGGTTTAAAACTGCATGAACATCACTAGTAGAAGGATTGGACAAACTTGACTCAACTTCCCGCAAATGAGGGAGGAAATATGAACGATGATGAAAACAATCCCATGGTCTATCAACACCCATCATTGCTTCTAGATTTGCTTCTTCATATGGCATGATAGTGTCTACGTAATCCTGAGCTGAAGTTGAATCAAGGGTCCAGGCTGGAGCCACATCTCCATCCAACTCCTCTGGTGAGAAAGGAGTAGGATTGGAGTCTGCAGAGTTAACAATAGACTGATAAGAAATTTCTGTTGTAGACATAAGACATGCCATTCCACCTACCTTCCCTCCATCTAATGTGGTGGTAGATGAGGGTAAAGGCCAAGGGTCTGAAAAATAATGAGTTCTAAAGAACTCTCTTCGAGAAGGTCCCTTGGAGGATGAAATAGCATTAATTCTAGCTATAGGAGAAGGAAGATCAAAAGTACCCATTAAGGAAGAGTACATTCCAACTCCTAAATTCTCTATAGGCTATTTGGGATTGTCCACTAATGGAATAGTAGACTCAGAAGATGCGTGGGAGTCACCCGGAGAATAATCCATCTGATCAACATTTACAATTATCCCTTCATGAGGAAAGAAAAGGATGTGAAATAATGATGATACAATGGCATCCATCTCATAAATCCAATTATTGCCTACAAGGAGGTTGTAATATAGATTCACATCAACTATTTCTACTTCAATATTTACCACCTTTCCCCCAACAAATATGGGAAAGGTTGAAATAATCTTGTGTGGCCTATGAGAATGACCATCAAATGTCATCAATAGAGTAGGTGAAGGAACAGCTTGAAGCGATCCAATGGCCTTCCAACATGACATGGACATCACGCATGTGGAATCTCCCTCATCAATAATAGTTCGAAAGATATTGGTCTTGCGATATGTAGAATTTATCTGGAAATCCATATGATGCGAGAGTCTATTTTTGATGTTTGACATATCAAATGTAATTACAAGATAATTTTTTGGATCAAGTGCTCTAATTGCAAAGAGCAATGCACTCCTCTGAGTTGGGCACGATTGGAGTACCTCTAACACTGACATAGCACGAGGACTTTGAGCCAGATCTGCTACAATTGAGTAGTTTTGGGCTGCCCTAGCATTAGGGTTAATGGTCGAACGTTTTGCAGAGCCTTTTGGTATCCAAGGTATAGACTCAACAGAGGGCCTCTCTATATGGAGCGGCTTTGAAGCATCAGAAGCAGACTTAGCCTTAGATGACTTTGATTCACCGTAATCACGTGATCACGTAGTGATGTCGATATGTGAACTCATCATGTAGACATTTTCTATATTATCCCCTTCTTGGTTGCCCCTTGCGGGCGTACCAGTACTAGGGTTCATGCCAGTAAGTAATTGTTGCCCTTGGGGAAAAGGGTTAGTGAGGACAGCCTGGGAGCTAGAAGACTCCTATTGAACTAATAATCACTAAGCATCTTGGATATTAGGGTAGAGATGAGTCAAATGATCTCCATTGCATAACTTTCATGGAAATTTTACTTTTTTCTTAGACTCCTTTCTACCCCCACTGGCATCATTGTCGGGTTTGTTCGCATCGCCCTTCCCATCCTAGTTATTTTTCCTACCTCGTCATTTCTTCTTCCCATCAGATTGTTGGTTTCCTTTGGGGTTAGAAGTTTGGATGACATTTATGGATGTAGGTTGAGAAGGTGTAGTGATAGACGGCGATGTCTACATAGAAGAATCAGTTTGTAAAGACAATAACTGCAATTGATTCAGCAGGTTAGCCATGTTAGCATCGATTGATATGACTAGCTTGTCCCCATGGGGACTTGGCTTCGGCTTGGCTACATCAACCTTGTACCTAGGAGCGTCTGGTAGATTTTTTTGAAGAACCCCATGTTACACAGTAATTTGTCACCGTCCCTGTTACCCCTTCTCCCGCACATTGGAGGACTTATTCTGGGACCTGTGAGAAGTGACATACCTTGAAAACACTTGCATTGTATCCCCTTGAGTATGTACTTCATATGCCCTGAAGACACCTTCTGCAAAATACCCATAAAAATAGCCCTTTTTCCATTGGCGCAGTTCCACTGTGTATCACTCACGCCAATGGGGGAAATCCTCCAAAGAGGGCGCGCCAGCTGGTGCTCTGTCTCAGAGTCGCACTCGCGCCAGCCCAGTTGGGTAAAGTTTTTAACAAACCAACTTACGAAGGTTCTTCCTAACCTATTCATGAACTGATTCCATCTTGAGTTAGTTCAGTTGGGCTTCGAATCTCCATAGAAGGGAAGTAGTTCTCCACCTCTCATTGAAGCTTCTTAGTGATAAAGCCAATTCCATGAATCTTGTGGATGACCCTGACTCCTTCTCCTCTATCTATAAAAGCTTGTCCTTTTGCCTTTGACAAGTTAGTCTCCAAGTTCCAAATTCTAAGTCCCAAAGTCTGAGAATTGCTAAGCTCATGCTACAAGGAGCCTTATTCATTCCCATGAGGCTAAATCTTAAGTGAGGAGATTCTTGTCCAAGTAACCAAGGAGAGAGAGGCTTGTTCCCCATTCCCAACAAGCTTTGCAAGGCATGTGCTACTGATCACCCAGCCAAAGGAGGATTTGACGTCAGAACTATGGTTGTATTCTTCTTTGTTGTTTATCAATAATAGACGACTATCATTATGGTTCCACTCTTATTGTCTTTGTAATGATGATTGAGTTATATCCTTTCTGACTGATATATAGTTGCATCTATTGGATTTTATGCTTGTATTTGTGTCGTTATTTGCATGTGCAGGTGTCCTTTCACGAGGATCGTGGGGATTGTGACCGGCCGGAGCAAAGGAACGGGAGCGACGACTCTTCGACAAATATTAGCGTTGGAATCCAGGTAGGCTCTCATCATCGGTCTTTGATTTGCAATTAGGAACCTGTGTGTTAGCATTGTTTGATTGTTGCTAGACCCCATTTGGGCTAGTAGGGATCGCCTCTGTCCGCGAAGGGGATTTACCTCCACAACAATTTGGCGACTCCGCTAGGGAGTTGGCTTTTTGCCTTGTTGTTTGTTTTGTCTTGTTGTTTGATTTGTAAATTTTAGACGGAGCCTGAAGTACGGCTAGATAGCCTTCGAAATGCTATTGCTCCGCATTAGCAAAGTAGATCAATGCCACTTCAGTCCATCTCCGGCTTGGTTTACAAACTGAACGGCTTGGAACTTGCCTTGCTTCTTGGTTGTTTCTTGGTTTCTCCTGCTTGATTAGCTTTCTGGGTTGAATCCCTGTGATGCTTCTTGCCCCTTGGTGTACCTGGGTACTGTTGACTTAGCTTTGGCTCGTTTGCTTTTATTTTTCCATAGAAAACTCCGCTGGCACTATTTTATAGCGTTACAGTCGCGCCAGTTGGCGCATGTTGCACATTGACAACCCGCGCCAATACCTGAAAGGTGCTAGTTTCAGCCTGACAGTCCCGCCGAGCCTGGGAACTTTTGAAGTTTGCTTGGATGTGAGCCCTCTGAGCTTATTTTTTGTTCTGGGTACCTTTTTAGACTACTTGAGTGCGTTGGAGTATGATTTGACTGGCTTTGATCTTTACCCTTTGGGTGTTTGCTTTTTTCTATCGATTCCACATTTCTAGCCCTAGGGCATCTAGTGGCTTTGTGTGTCGAGCCTTCCTCAGGTGTTTTGGTCTTCTAGTGGTCCAGTCGATTCTTTGATTACTCCTTTGCATTTTTTTGGTGGTTGTAAATCGTTTTGTTGCGTTATTTGGGTGACTTGCTTTGTCTTCGCTTGAATTCCGCTTCGTCTCACTTTGAGCCTAGATTACACGGATCATTGGTGTCTTTGGGATCTTTCTGGTTCTTTGGAGTTTTGATTTGTGATTTAGGGAACTGAATGTGCTTGTATTGAATAGAATTTGTTTGTTGTCATTTCTCAAAGTTTGTTTAATGCACTTTGCCATCAACAAAAGAAAAAATCTCTTTTGCTTTGTATTAGTTAATGAGAATTAGATCTTTTCATTTTGATTAGTGATTAGTGATCTTAAAGAAAAGTTTGTTAAATTCCATTAGCTGCATTAGGGAAGTTGTTTGTTGCTTTGTGATCATTTCGTTTGCGTGAAAGATCTCAAACCCTCTCGTAACTAGCATTCATCGAATGAAATGACTTATTTTGCCATATAGTTTGCATTTAGGGAAATTTTGAGAGATTACATACGGTAAGGCCTGAAAACTGAAACCTAATACAAGATCAACTTTAAAATGAACTGAATGAATCTAACAACGCATTGGAACATAACACACACATTTAGAGTTCTAGGCTAGAGACGTGCTCCGGCGTCGTTAAACCTAGTCACTTTTGTTTCACTCAAGGTTGGGTGATTCCTCCTCCGTGACGCAATAGTGGTCTAGCACGGATTTGAGCTCCCACGTACCATCGAGTATATGGGGAGACCCCACTAGGTTATCATCCTTTATCCATAGGAAGCCATGTCTGTCGCTTTACAAGCAGTAACGCACCGAACACAGCATTCGGGAAGATTGACTTCCGTACGGAAAGTCCTTGGTTTTCATATGACTGCCAAGGTGTATATGCAGTTTTACGGATTTGTTTGGTAAACCCTTTTTCCTAGCTCTCCAGAGTAGTCACTTTCGTTCCTTTTCGGACTCCCTAAAAGAAAAGGTCCATCTGAGCACTTGTCACTTCAGGCTCATTAAACATTTGAAGGCGACTAGAGTCATCTTTTTGTCCTTTTCTCGACTCTTAAAAATGAAAAGGTCAAGTTATGTCCTTGCGTCTTAAAATTTATTCAGCCACGATTCACATTTACTTGGTTAGATCTTGTTTGCGTTAGCTTGAGTAGGGTCCTTTCTCGTTAGTTTTCCTAGGATCTTTTGAAGTTGTCATCCTGGCGGAATCATCGATCCCATCTCCCGTTCCAAGTGACCAAGGGTCTCCTTCTTCTGTTGCTCCTGAGGTACTGGTTGTGAGTGATACTCTCCCTATTGTTCCGAGTATCCAACCGATTAACTCTCGCGCTCCAGAAGACGATCTCCACGATCTATTTTGGAACCCTATTTGGGAGCCTTACGAAGAGGATATTCCTTTTACTCCTACTGGTGTTTCGGTCCCAATGTCTTCCTCTGACATGGATGACACATCTCCTATAGTAAGTGAGACACCTGTTTTGTCAAGTATTGAAACTCCTATCCCGGCCACATCCCCGGTACACTCGTGCTATAAGGCTTTGAGGGATAATATGGGTTCTAGGAACCCCTCTCCAGGTACCATGTGGGATCACCACATCACTCCCACTACGAGATCTTTTATTCCACAAGTTCACAATACCATCGTCACTTCAGTCCTGACTGTTCTGACTATTTGTGTAGCGTATTCAACGCCGATTGTTAGTGTTGGCACGGCATCTTCGACTGTAACTACTATTGCTAGTCCGTCTCACGGCCCAGTAAATAGTGGCTAGCCAGCACATACACCCAGAGTTGTTCATCCTGCACTTAGTGCCCCACCTTCTTCTGGTTCCATTCCAGCAGGGGAGGCACATAATCAATATTCGCATGCCGTCCAGAATCCGGGTGCGCAAGGTCCATATCATTATTATGACCCTATAGGGCATCATTTGTATACTTCCTTGCCATCTCAGCCTGCGGTTGAGGTCTCAGTTCCATTAAGCGTCGCTTGGGGTACCACTAGTTATGGTGGTGGCCAAGCACCCCATCCGGATCAAGGACAGCCTTACCAAGGACCATCGTATCAGGGTCAGCGGTCTTACACGCAGCCACCTTATGGGAAGCAGTATTACGGGCAATCCTATCCAGCGCAGCCTAGAGGCCCACAAGGACAACCCTTCCAGGGACAACCTTCGGCCTATGGTGGTCCATCTTTCACTTATCTTGGGCAACCCTCTGGATATCCGGGACAACCTTATATGCAACAAGGACAACCTGGAGTCCAGTAGGGATACCCTTCCGTCAACCCTATGGGAATCTAGGACAACCTTATACACAAAAAGGACAACCTGGAATCCAGCAAGGGTACCCTTCTGGGTAGGGTGGTCAGCCTTACGTGCAGCAAGCCCAACCCACTGCCCAGCCTAGTCAACCATATGGACAAGTTGGTCAACCTCAAGGTCAACAAACCATCCAGTCCGCTCAGCCATCTGTTCCGCAAGGACAACCCTCGGTTATACACGGACGACCTAACACCCAGCAAGCTCAACCTTCTGGGCAAGTAGGTCCATCCAAAACTCAAACAGGGCAACCTTCCAGCCAGGTGGCCCAATCTCCATGCCCTCAAGGACATCTTTCTAGGTCAGCTCAACCGGGCGTGCAAATGGTGGTTTCTTCTCAAGCTCAACCCAGTTTTCAGCCCCAGGCTGGGCCCCAGACTCAAACTAGTCTTCAGATGCAAGGTGGGTTTCAATCCCAACCTTCTTTCCAAGTGCAGCCTGGTCCCCAGGTTCAATATGGAGCTCAGCAACCGTATAGTTACCAGCAACCCCAGGGGCAAGCTCAGTTGGCCCCGTACCAAAATTATCAACAAATGCAGGTCGCTCCTTATCAGAATTACCAGCAACAGTATGTTGCTCCTGCAGGCCAAGTTGGTAATCAATGGGGTGTTGGGGGGCAAATCCAGAGTCAACCGTCCGGTTATGGCTACAACCCCTATGGACAGAATCCCTACGGACAGAACCCTTATGGGCAAGGTCCGTCCGGACAAAATCAATGGGGGAAACCAACAACTGGTTGGAACCTTGGTGTTATTCCTTATCCACGGCCATAGATGTCCTTCAATCCTCAGTTACATTTCTTAGCAACATTGGAACTGCCAGATGTGTCCAAATTAACTAATGATCCTATCCTTCATAATCCATTCTGGCCACCAGTTCCAACCAAGATACCCGGCGATTGTCCCAAATTCGATGGCAAAGCTGGAGAAGACCCTTGTTATAGGCATTTTTTGGCACTACAACCCCAAGCATAAAATGTCCATAAACCAAGGGCTCCTAAGTCCCTAAAAGTGTTGTTCTAACCCCTAAAGGAATAAGGTCAACTGATTACAGCTTCTCCCAGAAGTTCTCCATGAAACACTTCTCAGAACTGGTCAAAACAGGATCATTTCACCTGCTCCATAAGCAAAGTGCATTGCATCTCACCTAAGTACACTCTGTGGGTGTGTTTCATTTCAAAAAGCCCTTCTATGGGGTGTGATGGGCGAGAAGTGACAAATGGTAGTGTCAATCCGCGAGGTGGAGAGGCATGGAATCTTCCAGAAACTTCTCCTGTGACACTTGCCTCTCTGAATTCGACCAAGGATGAGTAAGAGAACATCAATCTCCAAGTGGAAGCAAGAACTATCAGAGGGAAGACACTAATCAAATCACAAGCTGACTCATCTCCCTTACAGATGTCTATATATGGATCCCTCATCCCAGAGATCCAGAGGCTGGAATTTTGCATCTTATAAGGAATTGTTGTTGGTTTCTTAAGACAACATCATAGTGTTGGGTGATCTAAGCTTTGTATGAGGTGAAGAAGGGCTTACTTGCTAAGAGGATGATGCTGGGTCAGAACAACTGGTTGTAACTCTCTTGGCTCTTTCTTGATTATCAATAAAAGCTATTCAAGTTTTCCTCCATACTCTTGTGTCGTTTATGTTTTATGCATTTGCATGGTCGATTTACATCTGATCCTAGATTGTTTATGATAATAGATCCATGTTCTTGTATAGTGTTATGCTACTTTTATTCTACAAGTACTCTGTGAAGTTGGGTGTACAAGGAAGCAAGTAGCAAAGGACTATCAAAAGAGAGAGGAATTGAACTAGGAGCCAAGCGCAAGACAGAGGTTGGTCTCCTTTATTCTTCTCTCATCTATCTTTCATAAAGGAAAAATGAAAGTAGCTTTACTTTGTTTGTTTCTAAGGTAGCTACCACACCTTAGTGGGATTAGCAGTTCTTCATAGACACTTTTCCCTGTAACAAAATGGCGACTCTGCTGGGGAGCGACTAGGTTGTTTGTTTATCTACCTTGTTGTTTACTTTATAAACTTACAGACGGAGCCTGAAGTCGAGCCAGGCAGCTTTTGAACTGCATTTGCTATGCAAATGCAAAGTAGATAAATGTCGCTTCATTCAATCTCCAGGTTTTGTTTATGAATTAAACAACTGATTTACAAACTCTCTAATTGCCCTTGTGGTGGCTCTAGTAACCTCCTTAGATCTACCCCTATTTTTTATTTATTGATTACCACTTGCTCAGCCAAAATCCCTGAACTGAACTGCAAACTGTGGCCTGAAACCCAAGCAAAGTCTTGTCTCTGGCCCAGCGCAGTCTCTGTTCTGTGAATCTGAAATTTAGCGTACTTCCCGAATGTAGTAGGTGCGTTGCATTTCAAGTTCACTGCGTTATAGGTGCGTTGATCAGACTAGTCATTGTTCCTCAATTTTGGTTTCTGTGTTCATTCCTTTCAATTCTATGAATTTTGCTGCCTGTAGTCCATATACCTCTATTTGAAACCCCTTTCCTTGCTGATATTCCGCCTCCATTGTGCAAAGAACTATAAATTTTTTTGTGTATTTGTTGAGTCATTTCAGTTCTCATTTGGAAAAAAGTAACGTAATTGTACTGTCGTTTCTTGATTTGAAAGTGTCGCAAGTGTCGTTTTCAGTCATAGAAGAGAGTATGATTGCTCCTGATAGCCGATTACCCTGTTACTATTGTATTTGATCTGAATTTGTAGTTTTTCTAGTGTCGAAAGTAAGTATTCATCTCCAAATTGCAAAGTGTTGTCATTATCTTCATTTTTTATTTTGAAAAGAAACTTGTTAGTAATTGTCGCTTGAAAAGTAATTCAGATTTGTGCATTATCTTTCTTTTTATCATTCACATATTAAGAAGGCTGAAAACAAATACATGTATGTGCATTTGCATCTAGACTGTTTTATTGGTTTGATTTAGGACAGTGCATATAGTGTGTGCTCTTTGCTCTTTGTTGAAAGAATTCTGTCTTTCTTTCCTTAGTAGCTAGGATTTTCATTGCACAAAGAAGATAAAAGATTGTTTATCATCTTAGATTGCATTTTAGGAATTGTACATCTACATCACGCGGTGAACCTGAAAGGAAAATTTCTTAAGCAAGATCAACTATAAAATAAATTTAATGAATCTAACAACGCTTTGGAACCTAACGCACAACATCTAGAAGTCTAGGCTAGAGACGTATTCCAACGTCGTAAAGCCTGGTAACTGTTGTTCTCACTGATGGTTGGGTGATTCCTCCACTTTGAGACGATAAGTGCCAGTACGGACTTGTGCTCCCACGTACTGTCGAGTATATTTTGGGAGACCACAATAGGCTTAATCCTTTATCCATAGGAAGCCGTGTCTGCCGTCCTATCGATCGCAATGCACTGAACACAGCATTCAGGAAGATTGACTGCCATACCGTAAAAAGTATTCTGCAGTTTTGTGATTGGTTTGGTAATCCCTCTACCTAGATTTCCATAGCAGTCCCTTTCGTTCCTTTTCAGACTCCTTAACGGAAAAGGTCCATCTGAGCACTTGTCACTTCAGGCTCATTAAAAATCGAAGGCGACTAGAGTCATATTTTGTTTTTTCTCGACTCTTTAAAATTGAAAAAACAAGTTATGTCAAAGTGTCTAAAATTTATTTTAAACGGAATAATCATCACCTTTCCTACATTGGTCTTAGGTTGAAAGAATGGAGTCCACCAACCAAGGAATTCCTCTTGGAGGAAATCATAGTCCCTTCTCCTCTTGGGGAGATGTTGGTGCACCCCATATGGCCACATTGTCGCTTCCAGGATTGACAATTGGCTTGCCCGTATGGATCTTCTCAATCTCTGTCGTTCAGAACACCGCAATTCCTGAACAATCGAGTCAGCAACTAGACGATTCCATAGTTGCCCACCAACCTTCTACTTCCTCCAATTCTTCCTCTCCTCCTTCCTCTTCGCTTGATGGGGCTGGTAAAGCCAAAAATCAAGTACCTGAGAAGAAGAAGGAAAAGAAGAAGAAAGAGAAGAAGAAAAAGGAGCCAAAAGCGATAGGGGGCAACCAAGCGTTGTCTAGTGAAAATCCACACACTGCACCGACCAGGCCTAAATCGCCATGTGTCATTTGCAAAGGAGACCACTATCACAGAGATTGTCCCTGCATCCCTCGGATCTTAAGGGACTGGTCTCCTCGTTTGCACAACCCGGTGTCGTCAACCTCTGATGATCATGATGAAAGCACACCGTCGACTAGTGAAAGTGAAGCCCCAGGACAAAAAGGAAAATATAGATTTCCTTGTAAACTGTGCGAAGGCAATCATGTCGTCCACCGTTGTCCCTTCTTAGACGAGGCTAAAAGAGTTTTGGACGATCGTCCAGTTTCACCGTTACGACTTCCTCCTGGATATAAAAAACTCTTGCCGAGTCTGTCACTAGTTGAAAATATGGCTGACCCGCCCGGGTGGTCAGCCGAAGCGTCTATCATTAAAGAAAAACCATCTGAACCCATACCAGATGAAAGTCAAAAGGTCGAGACGGCAGTTGACCCAGTCTTGCCTTCAGAGGTTCCATCTTCAGATGATACAGTCACTGAAGAGAACAAGGATGACACCGTCCAAATTCTTTTCGTAAGCACAGACTCCGATGAACATGTGGGCAATTTACCCATTCCTTTACCACAGGAAGGAAGTTCATCAGAGTCGTACCTGGCCGTCTATTCGGTCCCACCTCCAAGCAACCTAGTTGTTTCCTTCGACTGGAATCAACTAGGCAGACCCCGCTTACCGGCTAGTGTACCATTCCGAATCATTGCTCAAATATATAGAATGGTTATGGCCGGTACCATCATAGATGAAGGGGCTTCTGTGAGTATCATTTCCTCGACTACTTGGAAAGCGCTTGGTTCGCCATCGCTTTTGCCTGAGATGAGAAATCTAACAGGCTTTGACAAAGGAACCAGTCGACCGTTAGGGATCCTTCCCAATGTGCCCATAACATTGAGAGGGAAAACCGTTCATATGAACGTAATGGTAGTCCAAGGACCCCTGGATTATAATCTACTCCTTGGACGAGACTATATTTATTACATGGGAGCCATTGTCTCATCACTCTTTAGAGTAATGTGTTTTCTGCACGAAGGAAGAGTGGTCAAGCTCGTAGACCAACTTTCATTTCCCAGATCACACATACAAGATAGTCATATACCATCCTTGAATGGTATTTTCACACAAGGAATGTCTCATCAATCTCCAGTCCGTCCACCTGATGAGTGCGAGTGATTCGGGGGACATGACTGAAACCCAGGGGGCATGCACCCTGGTCTGCTTCGGTAGGAAAACTTCGGGTATAGGGTAGGTTTCCGCGAGAGATATATGACTAGTATGTACTCCCGTCCGTGATTGGAAAAGGGGGTTAGACTGGAATAAGATTCCCTCGTCAAAGTTATGTGAGTGTATTGTCTCACCTTTGTCTATTTCGGTAGACATCGCCGAAGAAGTGTTTTGTTTGCGCTGTGAATAGAACAATTTTTGGTAACCTGAAAGAGGTATACCTTTCCTAATAAAACAAATGTTTTGTCGGTAGAATAAAAGGTGACCTTGAAGCTTTATTTTATACCTGGGGGCATGCAAACCTTCTGGCGTGCAAGCGAAGAGCGACCATTTATTTTTTAAATTTGTAGGTCCTCTAACCCTTTAAACTCGTAGGATTGGTCGTTTCCTAACTTGCATAAAGAAAGGATGTGGGGCAAAACTCAAAAAATTGCCGTTTTCATATATGAGACATTCTTATTATACGACTAGATTAATCGAGCATTTTTAGCACATAGTTCAAGCTCGTTAAAAAATAAATATAAGTCATGAGCAAATGTTTCTCCCCGCATTTAAGATCATTAAAAAATGAACTATTTTATGGTAAATAACCATCATGAATGTAGTAATTCAGCCTTTAAAGCCTTGGTCATGTTCCCATCATCACCTCCACTCTATATTGGCCGATCATTCACCTCCATTTGATTGTTTACCCCTTTTGAGGAACAACTCCGAAGAGTGATCCCGCTTGCCATCCTTGTAACACTGCCATGATTGGAAAATTCCAAACCTTACCTGGAATCAGCTGCTTCCCAACTTTATCACTCGTTCCTCAAAAGACGAGTCTCCTTTAAGCTCTTTTCAACTGACTCGTAAAATATGAAAAGATTGTCGAGCCATTGGCCTCTCCAACTCGTTAAAGGGACAGGAAGTGTTATCCCTCCTTTAGATTTTAATCTTTTTGGACCTGAGGGATTATTACACAAAACGATTGAGTGCTTGTTTTGTTCGACTCATTAAAAGTATCGAAAATTCATCCCTTTTGTATTGTTTTATACTTTTTTAGACTTAAGGGATTAGATGATGAAAAAGGAATTTTGGAGTTTCCTTTACGTCCTTTTCAGACTCTCTAAAATTGAAAAGGACCGAGTTATCTTTGTCGTCAAACTCGTTAAAACCTAATAGCAACAAACTTATCCATAACAGACAAGAACGAGTTTCACTATCGCTAGGCTCGTTAAAACATAACGATGGGTTTGCCCGAAGGGTAAATTATAGAACAAGCATATGTTATCCTCCTCAAGCTTGACAAAAATAAAGAGGTACTCGTCAGCAATGACTGGGGAAAAATTGGGAAGAAAACTTGAAGAAACTTTGTTGGTAGCAAGTCGCTCTTGAACATGACACTTTCACTCCGCATCCAAGTCGGGTTGGGTTGTTTCATTCACCGGTCACATCGCCATGGTCCCATCACACCATCCACATTTGGGGTTAATGCTACCAATCCATCACATCAGTGTCGCCGATATGTTCAAGAGAAGTCACTCAGAGAATTCACCTATGTCTCACCCGCTGCAATACATTTACGCTCCATTCTTTCATGACCGCCACCCTAAACCTTATATCACCAGATCATTTTCACCTCCATTGAAATCAATTGCTCTGTTCCGTGTCATTGATGTGGGATTCATTAAGGCCCTCCTATGACGGATCGCTTCTTGTCGACATCAGCTCATTATCCAAGAAGTTGATCTAGGGACACCCCTTTCAGTACTTTGAAGCTTGCATGCCTCAATGGCAAGTTTCTCACTTCCAGCGACAGGTTTACATCAATGGCCTTCGACCGAAAGATTTTGCGTGGTGTTCGACGCCAAGTCCTTTATTCACACCACGTGAATTGTACTGCAGTACCTTGAGGGTCATTATCATTATCGATGATTCCTCTCGCGCTTGTTAACAGCTTACATCATTGGTTGGTAATCAGGCGATGTCTTTCCATGTTTGACTCCAGAACATCTCTCACATGGATCGACTTGTACTTCGAGTGAAGATCAAACGAGATTGAAGACCCCGGATCTAGTTTCATCCATCCAGGCTGCAAAAAATATTCAGGGAAATAAAGACATCAAATATACATCGTTGCTGCACAGATAATCATCCAATCAAAGGGATGATGGCTCTACCAGAATCATCAATCTACACTCAGACGATTGTCTGTCCTATGTACATGAAAATGAATTTATAAAGCTGAGCATGGGAATGCCCGCCTCAGCTAGATCATGAAAATATTATAAAGATGATGTATTGTATTGTTTCTTATTACACGTCTCCTCCCAGCTTGAAAGAACTTCGGATCCTCATGATAAAGCATTTCACCCGACATCAAAAAAGATTAACGACCTCATGCTTTAGGGGGCAACTGTTATAGGCATTTTTGGGTACTGCAACCCCAAGCATAAAATTTCCATAAACCAAGGGCTCCTAAGTCCCTAAAAGTGTTGCTCTGTTGAGGGCCCTGAAATCGGGTCAACAACAAGGGGGATACCCACCCGGTCGGGAACCTGGTTGGCGGCTCCGTGCCCGTTTGGTGTAGCGGGTCCGACTGGGGATAACGGGACCAGCTTCCCGATCTAAGGGGTGTGTGTGTGTAGAGTTTGGTGATGTGTGTGTGTGTAGAATATGATAATGAAAATCTGGAATTATTTCTAAGCTAATTTAATTCTAAACTCTGAGACTGAATTTTATACTACTTTAATCTATCAAGAACAACACATCTAATCTACGCTAACCCGGGATAGAACTTTTTCCATTATGCGATCTAGAAAGATTTCACACAATAACTGGTAATGAATATTATTCAGCTATTATGAGAATATAAATCAATTAAGATGAACCATCCTGCATAAAAAGTTAAGCAAAACGGTTGTGAACAGCATATCGCATAATCAGTTATTCATGTATTAAGCACAAATCAATGACTCCACCGTACAAAAGTGCCAAATGGTAGTCCACTCATTCATATATTAACATATAAACAACATCAGCTGTATATTACTCTAAGAATGCAAGCAGAAACTCGTCAAGAGATAAAAGTACCATTTATGACTGATTTTATACTCACAGACCTTAAGCAATAACGATCTATTTCTACTTAATTCTAATGCCTACTAAGAGTACAGAAGTGCAACATCAGTAGCAGGTATTAAAATGCAAACATAAATAAATCTCGATCCGTCCATTCATCAAAAACCCCCTCCGAGGGTGCAAAAGTGCATGTTCTGAGGACAAGTTTTTTGACAAATTTCCGGACCCTTCTCCAATGCAACGAGAAGGGTTAAATACTACTAACCGGCTAATTTTAATTACACAAATTTAGGGAACGGCTTCAAATGACCGCCCTTTTACTAAAACAAATTTATTTCTAAAAATTGAATCTAATTTCTAACCATTTCTGTATATGCTCCTTAGTGCTGTAAGCGATGCGCTGTTTGCCGTGAAAGAGTCGGCTGCTTGTCCTTTCCTTTTGTTCGAGCTTGAAAATTAGAAATAACAAGAGCTGGCACCTCTTTCTGACAAACTAGAAGATATTTTTGAAAGTGTTCTTCTGGAGGAGTGTCTTCACGGCGTGTATACTTAGTACAACTCAGATTTCTTTCAAACTGATTGTGTTGTTGCTATTTCGGTTTCCGGCTGTGCGAATGACTCAATGAGCTGGGGATTTTGTTGCCTGAACGATTTTCTCAGTTGAAACTTGTTTCCATTCTTTGTTCCAGGCTTTTCTGAGACGTCTTTCCCCTTAAGCGTTTTTCTTTTTGCTTTACCCAATTTGGGACTCAGGATCTTTCATAAACGCTTTGCTTTTGTGCGCCTTTGACTCTGAGTCCTGGATAGCCTATTTCCATCAGCATTTGTTGAGTGATACTCTGGAATCCGTGGCCCTGCTGTATGCGGTATCCATCTGCGAAGTCATCTCCTCTCTGTTCTTCTAGCTCTGGCGCTTTTCCTTAGATGTTTCCTGCATATAGATTTATATCAGTTGCTGACTTATAGTTCACGTAAATGAAAAGAGACAGAAGAAAAGATTGACATGAAAGCAATTAAGTTCTAATGAATGCATAATCATGTCACCCATTATGACTTGACTCTTCGAAAAACGCAACATAATCATCTTTGGATACACAGGCGTACAATCATTAATTTCCCATAAGGTGCACGCCTAATATTGGGTTCACAGATCATGCCGAGGAATGCCTACGATGAATGGCTTCTGCGATTTGCATCACAGCGTCGAAGATTACGATGTAAATAAGTGGTATCGCAACATTTGATGGTCTCATTCACCGCAAACCATAGATCGCAGGTCGCAGCTTTGCATGGTCGCAAATCGCATATCGCAAGATCGCAAGGTTTTCGCTCTGTCACTTTGTGCTGCTTATGCGACATTGCGACGTGCGACGTCGCATATCGGTCGTCGGCGGTTCTTTAGGTTTTCCCTTTTTGAGCGCTTTTAATGCACGCGGTGCGATGAGTTCTCGCGTCGCTCCCTTTCAGTGTATTTATGCGCTTTGGGAGAGCGCCCCTTTTTCCTTTGCGACGCGATATAGCTCTTAGGAATTTGATACAAAAGATTTTTCAAACAAAAAAAAAATTGGATTTTTGGTTAAGGGTCCCCCTTTGCTTGATGTTATTACTAATATCAAACAAAGAGGGGGGTTGTTGGTGACCACAGCAATGGCGATTCACTGTGAAGAACCAGTTATCTCTGCATTTCTATTGACCGTTCACTTCCGAAACAGCAAAATTTTATATGTCTAAATTTTGTTATGGACAGATAGAGTAGATTACCCCTCACCTTGTCGATGATATTTTGTCTCAACCCTTTTTATATCCCAATTGCTTGCTTCCTCAGGTTTTTTCTTGCATTCGCATCAGAAATTACTTGGTCTTGATAAAAGATAAAATAAGGTCTTCTCTGCGTACTGGCTTAAAAGTATGCTCATCTGTCGTAGGTAGAGCCTCTGCTGCCCGCAAGCGTCCATAGCCTCGACAGGGTTACCATGCTATCCAGCAATGATCCTTTTTCCTGTTTGAGGTTACTCGCAACATTCCAGAGAAAAATCCTTTTTGACACACTTTTCCTTTTTTAATTCTCTAAAGAACAATGTCTTGGTTTGGTGGCCAAATTATGACACAGTCATTCACTTGATTTACACTTTTGCTGAACAAGCCGGCTCGTGATGAGACCTCTTGTCTTTTGATTGCAACAATCTTAAGTCGTTGCCCTATTTTGATAGACAGTATTGGCAAAGTCAGCAAGTTATAATATCTGTGATCATGATAATCCGGCTCGTGATGAGACCTCTTATTCTTTGAGATATAGTGTTTTCCTTGGATTGTTTCTCTGAATGCTGTAATTTCCTTTTATCGGGGAGGAAGTCATTGCTTTTCCTTAAGAAAGCTCTGGACGACAATAATAGAGTTTTTGAAAACAACAGCTTTGCAGAGAATGCTTATTTTATTATTGATGATACCTTTCATGGTGCTGATACAAAACAATTCTTTTACCAAAGGTTGCTTTTGTCAAAGTTTTTTAGAGGTCGAAACGAGTATCGTAATCAAAGTGAAGTTAACTCTATTTGTCAATAATAAAATTCAGATTTTCAAAAAATTTGCTATTTGTACAAGCGAAATCAAAATCTGATAGAGAATTGGCGTGCTCTTTCATGAATCCTTTTTAAATGATCATTTACAACGGGTTTTATTCATAAAAAGAGAAAAACAAAACAAAATAAAAACTAAAAACTAAATCTATCCTACAAAAATTAGAAGAATTCTCTTCTATGGAAAGTATAATTTAAGAATCAGTCCATTGACAGGTAAAGAATCTCTCCTACCTGCCAGATCCTGCAACACGAATGTAGACGGGCCTACGACTTCTACAATCTGAAAAGGGCCAAGCCACAGCTTTTGAAATTTCGTATGTTTGCCCTTTTCTTCATGAGCCTTATCCCATTTCAAAACTAAATCACCCATCTGAAAGTTTTTTCTGGTTATGATGCTTGAGTCAAAAGAAGATTTTATTAGCGCTTGGTGATGAGCATGGGTTTTCCTAGCTTGTTCTCTTTGTTCTTCTAGTTTGATTATTTCCATTTGTCTTAATTGTAAAGAGGAAGTAGATACTTCATCGATATATTGCATTAAAAACAAAGAGGGAATGACTAGGTGAGTCGGAAGAACCACTTCTCTCCCATAAACTAAATTAAAGGGAGAAGTGCCGATTGAAGCTTTCTTTGTGATTCTATCAGCCCATAAAGCATTTACCAGCGCTTTGTGCCAATTCTTTTGGTTTTGGTCGACTGTTCTTTTGATAATTCTAATTAGGTTCTTGTTTGTTGACTCAGCCAATCCATTACCTTGCGGATAGTATTTTGCAGAATATTTCAGTTTGAACCCTCTTTTAAGCGCAAACTCAGTCATAGTATTTCCAAAAAAATATGAAGCGTTATCAAACATTAATGTTGTTGGCAATCCAAACCTAGTGATGATAAATTGATCTATGAATTCAATAATATTTTCAGAATGAACTGTCTTGAGAGGAACTGCTTCTACCCATTTGGTAAAATAATCAGTTGCCGTAAGGATATACTTATGCTACTTAGAAGAGTGAGGAACGATCTCACCTATTATGTCCAAGCCCCATTGACTGAATGGTTGGTCGATGATGACTGGTTGTAGCGGCATGGACGGTTTCCTTTGTTTTCCTGCAGCAGTCTGGCAAACTTGGCATTTCCTTACGTGATTGTACGAGTCTTTGAACAGCGTGGGCCAATAATATCCTACATGCAAGATTTTATGTGCAGTCGCATCTCCGACATAGTGTCCACCTGCTGGTCCATCGTGGAGTTCCTGCAAAACCTTTTCGGCTTCAGTTTTCTCAAGACACCTAAGAAGCACAAAATCGTAATTCCTTTTAAACAAGACATCATTTATGAGCTGGTATTGTTTAGCTTTTAATCTCAGAGCTCTTTTCTTGGCATGATCCAGACGTGATGGAGCATACCCGTTCTTAAGAAAATAAATGGTGTCAGCATATGATGATTCTGCATCATTTAGGCTTACCTCATACGCTTGTACCTCTTCAGATGAGTTCTCCAGGATTTGCGATGCTCCGGCTAACATCTTGCAGAAGCCTTGACCTCTTACGATGTTTGCTGGTTTGATCTCAAGATCATATTCTTGTAAAGCGGTAATCCAATTAGCTCTCTTTTCGCCCACGTCTTTCTGCACCAAAAGGTTTCTTACCGCCGGAAACGGTACTACGACTTTAGTGTGGGCTTTAAGCAAGAAAGGTCTGAAATATCTAATCGCTTTGAAAACAGCATATGCTTGTTTCTTTACGTCTGAGTAATTAATTTCAGCACCTTGTAAGTTCGAGCTAAAGAATGCGATTGGAGCTTCCGCTTTCTCTTGATTTGCTTGGGTCAAAATCGCAGCATAGGATTTCTCTGAGGCAAAAGTGTACAAGATAAAATATTCTGAAAAATTTGGGGTGGCCAAAGATGGAGCATTGATGATAGCTTGTTTGATTAAGTTGAATGCTTCGTGCTCATCTAGACCCCATTTGAAATTTGAATTCTTTTTTATCATATTTTGTAAGGGAGAAATAATACGTGAAAAATCCGGGACAAATCTTTTGACAAAATTGATCTGTCCAAGGAAGGATTGCATGGCTTTCTTGTTATGGGGTATGGATATTTCGGAAATTTCCTTGATTCTGTCGGGTTCTATGTGAATACCAGATTTCGACACTATGAATCCGAGCAATTTCCCTTCGCTTAATGCAAAGAAATATTTCTTTGGGTTGAGCGAAATCCCATACCTCAAGCATCTTTGAAAGATTTGCTTCAAATCTTTAAGATGGTTGTTTCGTTTTTTGGAGTACACTGTTATATCATCCAGGTAAATCACTACTGATTTTTTGACTAACCCTTTAAACGCGATGTCCATGGCTCTCTGAAAGGTAGCTCCGGCATTGATCAGACTAAATGGCATCTTCCGATATGCATAAGTGCCCCATTTGGTTCGGAACGTAGTCTTTAACTGATCATCGGGATGCACCAGTACTTGATTGTATCCTGAAAATCCATCCAGGAATGACAATAATTCTGAGCCTGCTACTGCCTGTAATATTTGCTCCATAGGTGGGAGGGGAAAGTTATCTTTTTGACAGGCTTTGTTGAGATTTCGGAAATCGATACAGATTCTAATGTCTCCGTTTTTCTTCCTAACGGGCACCATATTGGATACCCATTTAGAATGCCTTATGGGGAAGATTATTCTGGCTCTCAACAACTTATTAAGCTCAGTTTTTATCTGATTTTCTAGGTTAGGGTGTATTTTTCTGAGCTTCTGCTGGACAGGTTTTTCATTGTCAATCATGGGGATAACATGTTGAATGATAGAAGTGTTGTATGTCTTTAGCTCATCGTAATTCCAGGCAAAAACGTTTTTGTATTGTCTCAGAAGACGGATATATGCTGATTTCTCTTCAGGGGCTAGGCCGTGACCTAGGTTAACGTTTTGTGGCTTCTAATCGGTCCCTAGGTTTACTAATTCATAGTTCAGGGTAGAACTGCAAAGTTTAGCATTGGCGGACCTTTTAAACCGACTTTTCAAATCATATAAATCTTCTAACTTGACCACCGATTTCGGTATAGCATTGTCAGAGCCATTTTGTTGTATTTGGTGATCATGATGGTCTTCGTCGATTATCTGATTTGAGTAGGATCCTTCAGAAGTAAGGAAATTTACAATGTCAGGATCGTCGTTGAACACTCTCCAATTGGTGATATTGTCGGGGATGGATGGTTTAAAGATTAATTCTATTGAAAACCTATCAGGACTAAAATCTTCAGAAGGGATAAGTCTAGAGGCTACGTTAGCTAACAGGTTTGCGCTCTCGTTTTGAATTCTTGGAATTGACGAGATGTTGAATGCTACGAAATGTGCAGTGAGATCTTGAACTAATGATTGATAATGCTTTAAATGACTTGACAGGCAATGTATGGTGTTACGTACCTGTTTTACGACGATCTCCGAATCTCCAAAGACTTGAAGATACTTAACGTTTAATCTGATTGCTTTGTATAGGCCTTGAACCAAGGCTTCGTACTCCGTTGTGTTGTTCGTGCAATCGAACTCAAGTCTGCATGTGAGCATAATCTTGTTCCCATCTGGGTTAATCAGAACGCATCCTGCTCCTGCTCCCTCATTGGATTTAGATCCGTCAAAATATAATTTCCAAAATAAAGATGTATTTACAGAATTATCTAAAAAACTAAAAAATTTTGAGTCATCAGTTTGGGAGAAATTTTCAACTTGGGATAAAACTGAATTCTCTAAGTTTGGTGAAATATGAGCATTGAAATTACCTAGGAAAGAATCTATTGCGTAATTGCCTACAATGCTGCTATTGTATGTTATGGCTTCATTTTCTCCTTCCAGTTCTGTCACTATGTATTTTTGGTGCAACTCTCGTTCAACCTTTATCTGATTTGGTTTACCATTGTATGGTAACCACATGTGCGACCAATCGGTTGAAAAATATCCGTGGAGTTTTTCCGACCAATCCCTGCTAAGAATCAAACCATAGTTCTCAGGGATATCAGCTACTAGAATGTCGATAACCTGACACACTTTTGGGTTAGACGACAATCTTATGGTCACCTGATTGAGTTCACCAATCACTTCGACTTGGGATCGATCAAGTTGAACTATACGTACCGCGGATTTTTGAGGTTGCACATTCAATTTGGCACATATTGACCTGGGTAAAATATTCGTTGAAGCACCAGAATCGACCAAGCAATTGTGCACGTTTTTATTGAAGATTTCATATGTGAGAAGAAAAGGAGGAGTATGAGATCTCAATCTTCCTCCAATCAAGGCGATGTCATTTGGATCAATTTTATTGATCGTGTTGGTTGGAGGCCTTCCCAAATTGTGGGAAGCTACAGCTGTAGGTAAAGATGTAGTAGGCCCAGCATGTAATTCTTTCATCATTATTTTCTGCTGGTGTTTCAATTTACTCAATTCATACAGAGTGATATTAGCCCTAGTCTTCTTCATGTCATCAATGATGTTATATTCCATTTCATCCGACACTATTAGTGTTCTTGATGGAGGCATTTGATCAGATTGGACTGGGCTAAGCTGGGTCGCTTTAGCAGTTGTCTTTTTTGTCGTGACCTTTTCTTTTGTTGCAGGGTTTGCGCCCTTTTGTTTTGGGGTAGTTAGGGGAGGATCAAGTTGATTTTTGCTTCTCATGCTAACAGGAAATGCTTCTTGATCCTCTTCTTGTGGGAGGATGAAGTCCCACATTCCTTGTAGTTCTACGACCTCTTCCTCGTTGGTCTGCCCTTCAGTGGCATTCTCTTCTTCTTCGTCTTCTTCAGATTCAACGTTTGAGACAACACTAGGTGGTCTTACCTCCATGGGAGGATTTCTTTTAAAAGTCCTAAAGGGCTTTTTCGAAGAAGTCTCTGCTACTTGTTTCTTAATATCAATCATCTCATTGGACATGGCTTTCAACACTTTTTGTAATCCTTCCAAATCGAAAGGGTCTTTCGTTTGCTTCTTCTTGGTGTCTTCTTTGAAAGTGATCTTCTTAGATTTGCGTTCTTCTATAGCAGATCTCTTTTCTAGGGCTACCACGCGTTTTTCCACTGCTAACGCTTCTGTCAAGTTTTCGACTAAGGTGGTCTTGTTTGCCCTATCTACGAAGATAGCCAAGTTTGGAGGTAAAGCCGTGATGTACCATTCACATCTTACTTCCTCGTTGGGTTGTGAAGCAGCGGGGATTTTGTTGAGGATCTTATTGAACCGTAACTTAAAATCTTTAATGGGTTCTCTAGCCTCAGCCTTAAGATTAGATAGGTCATTGATCAATGTCGCCGTGGATCTGTCATCACCAAACTTGGTGAGGAACTGACTTTGAAAAATGTCCCAGCTTGTGATGGATCCGGAAGGTAACGAAAAGTACCATGACCCGGCTGTTCCTTGCATTGTATAAGGCAAAAGCCGGACGACAGCGTCTTCGTTAGTGACTCCGTTGAGATTAACAGAAAGCATGAAATTATTGATATGTTCCTCGGCTAGCATGCCTGCTTCCGGATTGAATTTAGGCAGCCATTTCTCAGGATGGGCCGGTATAGGGCTCAGGGGTGGAGGCATTAAAACCGCCCCAGGATTGTTCCATGGAGACTGGGCCATCGTTGAGCTGCTAGTTAATGGAAGTGCAGAAGATGATCCCTGATGCTAAGAAGATGAAGATATTAAGATCTTTGATGTTTGAAGAGGAAGGTTTGTATAAGATGGGTGAGTGAGTTGGAATGAAAGAGTGGGTGGTTGACTTCGCGGTGAGGGAGTTGATATGGACGAAGTGGATGAAGGAGTCTGACTGTCAGACTCTGGTGGTGTTTTCCTTGCTCTTTTCCTGGTAGGGAGAGGGAGTTCACTTGGTTGTATGCCAAATTTTTCACTCTTTAATCTGGTAAGGGGATGAGCAGGATTGTACTGCGAAGTCACGCTGCTTTTAGATTTATCAGACTTCTGGTTAAAAATAGAGAATCCCTGGAGTTTACGAATCAAAGTTTGAATTTCAGGGGGTTCAATGATAGATTGGTCTGATATATTCGAATATGTAGCAGTGGTAGATACTCGAGCGACTTCAAATTCCGGGTTTAACCGTGTTGGAGAAGTCGAGGGAGTTGATGAGGGTGTATTACTCTCAGAATGGTATTTATATGTTGCTTTAGGTGCCATTCATAGTTCGTGCCCTCCTTTTAGCACCAAATATGTTGAGGGCCCTGAAATCGGGTCAAAAACAAGGGGGATACCCACCCGGTCGGGAACCTAGTTGGCGGCTCCATGCCCGTTTGGTGTAGCGGGTCCGACTGGGGATAACGGGACCAGCTTCCCGATCTAAGGGGTGTGTGTGTGTAGAGTTTGGTGATGTGTGTGTGTGTAGAATATGATAATGAAAATCTGGAATTATTTCTAAGCTAATTTAATTCTAAACTCTGAGACTGAATTTTATACTACTTTAATCTATCAAGAACAACACATCTAATCTACGCTAACCCGGGATAGAACTTTTTCCATTATGCGATCTAGAAAGATTTCACACAATAACTGGTAATGAAGATTATTCAGCTATTATGAGAATATAAATCAATTAAGATGAACCATCCTGCATAAAAAGTTAAGCAAAACGGTTGTGAACAGCATATCGCATAATCAGTTATTCATGTATTAAGCACAAATCAATGACTCCACCGTACAAAAGTGCCAAATGGTAGTCCACTCATTCATACATTAACATATAAACAACATCAGCTGTATATTACTCTAAGAATGCAAGCAGAAACTCGTCAAGAGATAAAAGTACCATTTATGACTGATTTTATACTCACAAACCTTAAGCAATAACGATCTATTTCTACTTACTTCTAATGCCTACTAAGAGTACAGAAGTGCAACATCAGTAGCAGGTATTAAAATGCAAACATAAATAAATCTCGATCCGTCCATTCATCAAAAACCCCCTCCGAGGGTGCAAAAGTGCATGTTCTGAGGACAAGTTTTTTGACAAATTTCCGGACCCTTCTCCAATGCAACGAGAAGGGTTAAATACTACTAACCGGCTAATTTTAATTACACAAATTTAGGGAACGGCTTCAAATGACCGCCCTTTTACTAAAACAAATTTATTTCTAAAAATTGAATCTAATTTCTAACCATTTCTGTATCTGCTCCTTAGTGCTGTAAGCGATGCGCTGTTTGCCGTGAAAGAGTCGGCTGCTTGTCCTTTCCTTTTGTTCGAGCTTGAAAATTAGAAATAACAAGAGCTGGCACCTCTTTCTGACAAACTAGAAGATATTTTTGAAAGTGTTCTTCTGGAGGAGTGTCTTCACGGCGTGTATACTTAGTACAACTCAGATTTCTTTCAAACTGATTGTGTTGTTGCTATTTCGATTTCCGGCCGTGCGAATGACTCAATGAGCTGGGGATTTTGTTGCCTGAACAATTTTCTCAATTGAAACTTGTTTCCATTCTTTGTTCCAGGCTTTTCTGAGACGTCTTTCCCCTTAAGCGTTTTTCTTTTTGCTTTACCCAATTTGGGACTCAGGATCTTTCATAAACGCTTTGCTTTTGTGCGCCTTTGACTCTGAGTCCTGGATAGCCTATTTCCATCAGCATTTTTTGAGTGATACTCTGGAATCCGCGGCCCTATTGTATGTGGTATCCATCTGCGAAGTCATCTCCTCTCTGTTCTTCTAGCTCTGGCGCTTTTCCTTAGATGTTTCCTGCATATAGATTTATATCAGTTGCTGACTTATAGTTCATGTAAATGAAAAGAGACAGAAGAAAAGATTGACATGAAAGCAATTAAGTTCTAATGAATGCATAATCATGTCACCCATTATGACTTGACTCTTCGAAAAATGCAAAATAATCATCTTTGGATACACAGGCGTACAATCATTAATTTCCCGTAAGGTGCGTGCCTAATATTTGGCTCACAGATCATGCCGAGGAATGCCTGCGATGAATGGCTTCTGCGATTTGCATCGCAGCGTCGAAGATTGCGATGTAAATAAGTGGTATCGCAGCATTTGATGGTCTCATTCGTCGCAAACCATAGATCGCAGGTCGCAGCTTTGCATGGTCGCAAATCGCATATCGCAAGATCGCAAGGTTTTCGCTCTGTCACTTTGTGATGCTTATGCGACATTGCGACATGCGACGTCGCATATCAGCCGTCGGCAGTTCTTTAGGTTTTCCCTTTTTGAGCGCTTTTAATGCACGCGGTGCGATGAGTTCTCGCGTCGCTCCCTTTCAGTGTATTTATGCGCTTTGGGAGAGCGCCCCTTTTTCCTTTGCGACGCGATATAGCTCTTAAGAAGTTGATACAAAAGATTTTTAAAACAAAAATATTTTTTGGATTTTTGGTTAAGGGTCCCCCTTTGCTTGATGTTATTACTAATATCAAACAAAGAGGGGGGTTTTTGGTGACCACAACATGTTCTAACCCCTAAACGAACAAGGTCAACTGATTACAGCTTCTCCCAGAAGTTCTCCATGAAAAACTGCTCAAAATTGGTCAAAACAGGATCATTTCACCTGCTCCATATGAAAAGTGTTTTGCATCTCACCTAAGTACACTCTGTGGCTGTGTTTCATTTCAAAAAGACCTTCTATGGGGTGAGATGGGTGAGAAGTGACAAATGGCAGTGTCAATCCACGAGGTGGAGAGGCATGGAATCTTCCAGAAACTTCTCCTGTGACACTTGCCTCTCTAAATTCGACCAAGGATGAGTAAGAGATCATCAATCTCCAAGTGGAAGCAAGAACTATCAGAGGGAAGACACTAATCAAATCACAAGCTGACTCATCTCCCTTACAGATATCTATATATGGATCCCTCATCCCAGAGATCCAGAGGCTGGAATTTTGCATCTTGTAAGGAATTGTTGTTGGTTTCTTGAGACAACATCATAGTGTTGGGTGATCTAAGCTTTGTATGAGGTGAAGAAGGGCTTACTTGCTGAGAGGATGATGCTGGGTCAGAACAACTGGTTGTAACTCTCTTGGCTCTTTCTTGATTATCAATAAAAGCTACTCAAGTTTTCCTCCATACTCTTGTGTCGTTTATGTTTTATGCATTTGTATGGTTGATTTACATCTGATCCTAGATTGCTTATGATAATAGATCCATGTTCTTGTATAGTGTTATGCTACTTTGATTCTACAGGTACTCTGTGAAGCTGGGTGTATAAGGAAGCAAGTAGCAAAGGACTATCAGAAGAGAGAGGAATTGAACTAGAAGCCAAGCACAAGACAGAGGTTGGTCTCCATTATTCTTCTCTCATCTATCTTTCACAAAGGAAAAATGAAAGTAGCTTTACTTTGTTTGTTTCTAACGTAGCTACCACACCTTAGTGGGATTAGCAGTTCTGCATAGACAATTTTCCCTGTAACAACCCTCAAGCCCACGTTATGACTTATCATCTCTGGTGTTCATCAAATTCATGGCTTGACGATTCCATCTAGCTCCACCTTTTCCAAAGGACTCTCACCGGCTCAGCTGCTAAGTGGTACATTGAGTTGACTCGTGGATACTTTCAAGATTTCAACTCGTTGGCAATGGCATTTCTAACTCACTTTTAGTTGCCCATTCGGTATGAGACGGGAACGCATCTCCTCGTGTCTCTTAAACAGGACACGGCCATGCACATATCCGATCATATACATGAATGGAGACGGCGTCGTCATTTGATCAAGTTTTGGATCCCTGATCAGCTCCTGACCGATTGGTTTACAACCTCCTTTGTCCCCGCAATCGCGTGAGGCATTGCTATGGGAGCTTGTGTAACTGAAGAGCAAGCTATCGCGCATGCTCAGTACCTCGACTTAGTTTATTCTCAGTCAGGTACCTTATATGATTATTTGCCTGATGCCCCGAGGCCCGAAACATCCAAAGCTCCACCAAAGCCATCTATTGACGGTATTATTGGCTCTATAAATCCGTCTTCGAAGAAATCATCCGCGAACCCTGGGAAGAAAAAATCGAATGCTTCAAACGAAAACACTTCTCAGGGTGTATCTAATTCCGGAAATACTTCCGAGGTCAACGCCGTCCAGTCCACCATGGCGGATAAAGCCTCGAAAGGAAAGAAGAAAGGGAAAGCGAAGGATAAATCTGAGCAACCCAGACAGGACTCCCCTAAACCTCCACCCGAGGAAGGAGCCAAACGTAAACCAAAGTATCCTTGTCTTATCTGTGACGAAGATCACTATACCAAAGACTGCCCAAGGCGGTCTGAAGTTAGTCGTTTATTGAAAGGTGCTCCTGGGATTCCTGCGGTTCTGAAAGAGCCTTTTCCCTCACAGCAAATGAAAATGGTGGCTGACCCATACTCGTCTTCTTCTCCCTTTGGTTCCCAAGTGTTCATGGCTAGAACGATTCTCGTTCATATTACGACTCAAGCAAAGGAATATTCGTCATCTTCCAGGAAGGCGCCTGAAGTCCCCTCAAGCACTCCTCCGTCCAGTTCTGGTCCGCTCCATATCGAGAGACCTAGTACTGAGACGCCTATTCGACCCCCTCCTAAAGGTGTACTCCAGAGATCATCTTACAACCCTAATGCTCATGCTACCCAACACTACAGCATCGTTGAGGACTTAGCTCAGGCTCCGTCAGCTATGTCTGCTTTAGAAGTTCTCCAGAACTGCCCCCCCCAGAGGAAGTCCTTGCTATCGGCCATCGGTGGCATCGACCCGGCCGACTCGGATTTGATCATGTTTGATCTTGAGAGCCATGTACTGAGATTGCCTCACCAGATTTCCTTCCTCATTCAGGTCATCATCAATTCGAAAACAATTCATCGTATAGTTATTGATGAAGGCGCGTCAAATTGCATTATGTCTGTTGCTTGTTGGAAGGCTATTGGGTCTCCGACTTTGAGTCAGTCTCCAACGACACTGGAAGCCTTTGACAGGAGAGAATCTCGCCCTTACGGTATCCTCCAACGATTGCCGATTACTTTGGAAGGGAAGACCATTGAAGTGGAAGTTGAAGTTGTCGATGCTAACCTTACTTACAACCTCCTTTTGGGCCGGAGCTAGACATATGCCATGCGTGCCGTGGCTTCCTCCCTCTTTCGTGTCATTCGTTTCCCTCATCAGGGGAAAATTGTCACGGTAGACCAGCTCTCCTTCTTCGCTTCCTCTTCCAAAGGTAACATGCCTTTTGTGGAGCATACCTCCATTCCCATAGAGAGTGTGGGAGCCGGGCTCTTTAAAGACCCTGCCCTCATGGGTGTCTTCTCACTCCCACCTCTGAATCTTGCCTCGATCGGTTTGATTTCCGCTCATTCTGATTCCCCATTGCACACTGTTGCTACCCTCGGCCCCTTTGAAAAGGGGGGCATTGATTATCTAGCCGGTAACCCTCGCTCGACCGGGGGGCATGGGAAGATCATCGGTGCCGTTGATCATTTTACAAAACAGGCCGAGACGACGCCTACACTATCTAGGCCAGTCACATAGCGATGTAATAGGGTAAGTCCTGAAATAGGCTTGACTTGAACAAGTATCATGGGTGCACTCTATTTATGTACATATGTGTGCTTCTAGCAGGTGTGTTGTGTGTGTGTGCTTTTAAGCTTGCATAAAAATAAAATCCATTTCCAAGCATAGTTTGCATATGTGTTGTCATGTGTGATTTTAAGCTTGCGTAAAAATAAAATATGTGATTAAATACATTTCGCATTGGGTCGTTTGTTATGCAACTGATACATTAGATTACATTTGTGTTAGACATCTGCATAGCATATAAAAACATCATCACATGTAAAAGATCCATCCAAAATAGGCATATGTATATATATATATATATATATATATATATATATATATGTGTGTGTGTCGAAATGTATGCACAGCGTGCATCACATAACTCAAAAAATATGCATGAAAATAAACCCTAGATGTCTAATCCCTGTGGTGCTCATGATAGCACGTCATCGCACGCACTAGGTGCTTCAAGAGACGGTGGATGCAAGGGGGCACTCCCACTGTATATCTCTGGTACCCCGGTGGGACATCTGCCAGCCGGGCATAGTCTGGAATTCCCCGGGCAAGCCCCTTGAGGTTCTAGATCAACTCTCCTCCCTCGACACCCTCTAGATGAGGGGCAGCTGCAGGCTGGTTTCTCCGCACAATAAGAGACATGCCAGCTGGGCATGCTGGGCCAACATCTGCATACACATAACCGTTGTTAGAACATGTATTAACAAAAAATCATAAAACACAAAATTAAAATGAGGTCATACCTATCTCCTCGTCCCAGTCCTCCCCCTCTGGCAGTGGGAGGTCAGGGTCACCGATGAAGTCTGTCCCCGCATATGGCCAGTCCTCCACCACGATCAATTGGCGGCGAAGCCACCCAAAAAACTCAGGTCTGAATGACATCTGCTGACCGCCCCCCCTCTCGGCATCAGTGCCGCCCAACGAGCCAGCCTCGGCTCTCGAGGTGCCAGGTCAGGAACAAGGGCCCCTTGGCCCTGGAAGAGTGGCACATGTTCCAAGAAGAACGCCACCAAGATGGAGCCGTACCCGAACTGTTGCAGCTTGCCGCGCTTGGCCTTCGTTAGCTGCCTCTTCATATTGGTCATCATAGCTGACGCCCAATTGAAGACCGTCGGACTAAGGCACTCTGTCGCCAAGATCAGGTGGTTCTTCGTAGCTTCGTGGGGCGCCTGTGCCCCCGCAGCTCGTGTAATGGTGAATAGTAAAGCTCTGAGTGTCAGGTCCTCAACAGTGGGGATATCCACTTTCGCGCTGCCCGACCCATATCTTGCCCTTGGGCAAACTCGAGCCTTCACCTCTTCCATCTTCTCTCCAGATGGCCTGCTACCAGTCAATCGGGGCACCGGCCCTCGTCGCGACAATCCAGTAAGGAAGTAGACATCAGATACATCTAATTCCAATGTTTGGTCCCATATTTGGAACACCTGTTCCTGTTCGTCCCATAAGTTAATCAAATACTGCAAGAGCTCTGGCTGAGCTCGTAAATAGGACAGTAGGAAAAATTTCTTGAGCCCACAAGCTCTGAGAGCTTCCATGCAGCCCTCATCTGCTAAAGCCAATTCGTCTACCTGGTCATGCTCCCTTTCCTTCCACTGGATTGCCATTTTGATCGTTTCTCTGCGTTCACAAGGTTAAAACATCGATTTAGATCCTTGGAAATTTTAAAAATGCAGTGAAAATTGCTTTAAATCATTAAAATTTGAGCAAAAAACCCACGCAGCCATTGGCGTGACTGTTTCTAAAATAGTCGTGCCAATGGGCGCGTGCCTTTAGGGAAAGTTTCCCCATTGGCGCGGGTCCGTGCCCGAAACCCGCGCCAATGGGCACAACCCTCATTTTTTAAATCCATCCCATAAAGGATGAAAAAGAAATTTAAAACAAATTTGAAACAGACAAAAATGGAGCAAAGGGAGAGGCCTCTTACCTGTCACTGGCGGCGCTCCGAATGGTCAACTGGATCTGTCGCAATCAACGCTTGAAGATCGCACACCAAAAGCCCTCATGTCGCTCTCCAAAGGTAAAAGTGAAAAGTAATTTCTTGTTTTACCATTTTCACCCATTTTATAACTTTTGGACCCTCAAATAGGTTTTAAAAGTCATTTTACGAATATTTTAATATATATTTGTGTGGAAAATGGATTTTACACTGGGTTTTTGTGCAGCGACAGGTGTTTGTGCGGCTTAGGCGACGAAACGAGTTGTATTTTATACTTTTTCGGACTCGGTAAATACACGAAAAAGTCACTCTGAGGTCTGCTTTCATCTCTTTTCCAACCATTTAAAGACGAAAATATTTCCGAGTTTTTCCTCTTGACTCGTTAAACGTAAATGGGAGGCGGACGTCTTTAAACTCTTTTCCGACCGTGTAAAGATGAAAAGTTCATTGGACCCTTGTAGTTTCAGGTTCGTTAACGGTTACGAAGCGACGTGGTTTCGATCACTTTTTTACTTTTTCAGATCGAAATCACTACTCATGAAAAGTACTTCTCGATCGTAATGATCAAGCGGTTCTTTCGAGCATTATTTTATACTTTTTCGGGCTTGAGAGACACAACTTTACGAAAAAGGACACCCCTGGAGTTTCCTTTTCTGCTGACTTTTCAAACTCTCTAAACATGAAAAGATGCTGATTTCTTCCTTTGTGAGACTCATTAAAACTTAATGACATCGGATTCCGTCGAAATGACACCTTTCAAGCATATGCTATCCCCGTCAAGCTTGTTGATAAAAATAACCGGGGTACTCGCCAGCAATGGTGGGGAAAATGGAACCACAATTATTGTCGTGTCGGCAATATGTCACTCTTGAACATGGCACTTGTCTGCATTCGTGTCTGGGTGGGGACATCTCATCCTGTTTTTACACTTGCCTCCGTGGGTTTGGGTTATCCTGTTTGACCTCTCATCTGCTCATTGCCTTGTCACCATGACCCCCAATCATTTGATGTCAAATACTGCCAAGTCCACTATCGTGCCGCCAATATGTTCAAGAGAAGTTGACCTCTGCAAAATACTCAACCTCCCTCTGATACCTCACACAAAACATCTTATCCTTCTCTATCTCATGTCGGTGATGTGGGAAACATTATGGCCCACCTTTGATCAAGGTCACTTCATGTCGACTTCAGCTCATTATCCAGGAAGTTGACCTAGAGACTCCCTTCAGGTGCCTTGGAGCCTGCATGCCTCAATGGCAGGTTCTTCATGTTCGACGCGAGGTTTTCATCATTGGCCTCCGATCGAATGATTCTACAGGTGTTCGACACCTGCTCACTAATTCGCACGCCGTAGATTGTACCTATAGTACCTTGAGGGCCATTCTCATTATTGGTGGTACCTCTCACGTCTGTTAACATTTTTCATCATTGACTGGTAATCAGACGATGTTCCTGCATGTTCGACTTCGACTCCTATATTCGCATGCTTGAACTTGTACTTTGTTCGGGTCGAGATGGAGCGCAAGACCCTGGATTTTGTCTGTTGGGATCCAGGTTGCGATTTTGTGGATTATTATGACCATTACATGACTCATTCATTGGATGGCTGCGACCATGCCTGAGTCTACTTATCGATCCTTACTGGATGGCTACGCCCATACCTTGGATCTGGATTTTTATGTACTCTGCTATGGATGGCTGCGCCCATACCACATACGTCATGTACTTGAGATATCAGTTGTACATCTTCATGCAGGTTCTCCGGTGGCAGTGTTTTCAGTTGGCCATGTTCTTGTAAAGCATTTCACCCCTCTCTCTCTCTTGGGTTTCATGCTTTAGGGGGCATTTGTTACATAGTAATTTGTCACCGTCCCTCTTACCCCTTCTCCCGCACAATGGAGGACTTATTCTGGGACCTGTGAGAAGTGACATATCCTGAAAACACTTGCATTGTATCCCCTTGAGTATGTACTTCATATGCCCTGAAGACACCTTCTGCAAAATACCCATAAAAATAGCCCTTTTTCCATTGGCGCAGTTCCACTGTGTATCACTCGCGCCAATGGGGGAAATCCTCCAAAGAGGGCACGCCAGCTGGCGCTCTGTCTCAGAGTCACACTCGCGCCAGCCCAGTTGGGTAAAGTTTTTAACAAACCAACTTACGAAGGTTCTTCCTAACCTATTCATGAACTGATTCCATCTTGAGTTAGTTTAGTTGGGCTTCGAATCTCCATAGAAGGGAAGTAGTTCTCCACCTCTCATGGAAGCTTCTTAGTGATAAAGCCAATCCCATGAATCTTGTGGATGACCCTAACTCCTTCTCCTCTATCTATAAAAGCTTGTCCTTTTGCCTTTGACAAGTTAGTCTCCAAGTTCCAAATTCTAAGTCCCAAAGTCTGAGAATTGCTAAGCTCATGCTACAAGGAGCCTTATTCATTCCCATGAGGCTAAATCTTAAGTGAGGAGATTC
The DNA here is from genome assembly GCA_031772625.1 of Pinus tabuliformis. Classification (NCBI taxonomy): domain Eukaryota; kingdom Viridiplantae; phylum Streptophyta; class Pinopsida; order Pinales; family Pinaceae; genus Pinus; species Pinus tabuliformis. The sequence goes on from CM062819.1 coordinate 1,410,454,878, forward strand.
TTGTCCAAGTAACCAAGGAGAGAGAGGCTTGTTCCCCATTCTCAACAAGCTTTGCAAGGCATGTGCTGCTGATCACCCAGCCAAAGGAGGATTTGACGTCAGAACTATGGTTGTATTCTTCTTTGTTGTTTATCAATAATAGACGACTATCATTATGGTTCCACTCTTATTGTCTTTGTAATGATGATTGATTTATATCCTTTCTGACTAATATATAGTTGCATCTATTGGATTTTATGCTTGTATTTGTGTCGTTCTTTGCATGTGCAGGTGTTTGTTCACGAGGATCATGGGGATTGTGACTGGCCGAAGCAAAGGAAGAGGAGCGACGACTCTTCTACAAATATTAGCATTGGAATCCAGGTAGGCCCTCATCATCGGTCTTTTATTTGCAATTAGGAACCTGCGTGTTAGCGTTGTTTGATTGTTGCTAGACCCCATTTGGGCTAGTAGGGATTGCCTCTATCCGCAGAGAAGATTTACCTCCACAACACCCCAGATTGAGAATATATAAGTTCTAACTGTTAGGCCCTAACAATAGCCTGCTCTTCGCTGAACACACTGGAGAGTGACACGTCCTTAGAGATCTCGAGTTGTAAAGATTTAAGAAACCATTCAAGAAGGAATTCTTGTGGAATATTGGCTTTAATGAACCTCTTCCTTCTCCTCCATTCCTAGATATGATCCAAAATGTGGATTGCTTGATACTGGTGAAAATTAGTCAAAAGCTCAGTTCCAGAATCGTAGCGGACAGGCAACTAAAAATGGTTTAAAAAGATAGTAGCCAAATCACCGAAAGAATTGAAGGTTCCCCCTGGAAGTTCAATGTACCACTTAGCCGCATTTCCAGTTAGGGTATGTTGTAATAATCTCAACTAGATTGAATCATCTATCAGGGAGTTTGATGAACGTGATAAGTGGAAAGTGGTTATGTGGTCACCTGGATCTTCACCAGTCTTCCCTAAAAATTTAGGCATATCTGAGGGAAGTTTTGTTGGGACCGGAGGCCAAACCGGGTTATAACTAATCGTATCATTAGTAAATTTAGAAATATCTGGCAAGTTTAACATTTCTAGGAAAGGTAATCGCGGAGGACCCTAAGGATTCCACTCGGTGTGGGCAGAATTCCCAACGTTCTGAAAGAATGCCCTGGATTTGTGAAGGCACCAAGTTGCCTAAAGTAACTTGTAGACCCAACTAAACTATAAGGATCTCCTTGTGGTCCAGAAAACACCGGAGTTTGACCAACTCCTGCCGAAAAATTTATGTAGCCAGTAAAATTTATCCCTAGTGAGGTGTTAAAAGGAGCAGAGAACCCTTGATAAGGGTTCCATGCATTAGCATAGGGAGAAAAGTTATAGAATAAACTAACATAAGAATACGACATATTCCCCTGTTGGTCGAAATAAGATTGATTCCTGGCTCCTAATCCACTAACCACAGGGTTTTTCCAACCTTGAAACGGATTATAACTTTGACCCGTAGAGGAAAAGGGTATTGATCCCAAAGATGGGTTGGAATGTGGTATATGGCCACTCCCGAAAGGGAAACCCTGAAAAGAAGTTAACCCGCTTGCCATGGAAGTCATGGATGTGGAGGCAGTGGATCGAATACTTAATGAAACGGAAGGAATCACATGGGTCGGCATTCCAAAAGGGAAAAAGCCAATGGAAGAGGAAAAATGTTGAGTATTTCCACTCGAAGATGGGATGAAAGTAGAGCCAAATATAGCAGTGTTAGGAGTAATGTAAGGTATGGAAATCATTCCTCCTCCTTGTACGGATACAGGAGTTTGCATACTCGTATCACTTATTGTGGATGTCATGCTTCTGGCAGTGGTCATCGACGGAAAAGATTGAAAGAAACCTGGGCTTGAAGGCTTGCTGGTCGGAGTCCCGACATATAATAAAATGTCTGGGTGATTGGGAGGAAGAGGAGAATTAGGAGCCAAAAGAGGCTCTTGAAGCTCTTCAACCTCAATAACATCTTCCGACTAGAAGAGGACTCTAGAAAGAACTAAATTGTTCCTCTCCAACTCTCTACTTGTACCAGGTCTACGTTATGAATCAATAACTCCAACCGAAGGATCAATCTCTAATGCATCTACCGCCACTGATTGAAAATCATTGGAAGAATTTCTCCTACGCCTTCAAGGAGAAGTCTCAGGACTCGTAGGTGAAAGCCCACGAAGTCTCCTAGACCGACGAACCAGTCAATCAACCACTTTGAATTATTTTTAAGAAATCTAATTAAAGACTCAAAAAAGTTGTAAATATAGGCCAACTAGGAGCAAAGAGAACTCTCTAAAAATCCCTAAAGATGCAGTCAATCAAACTACTTTCGAGTATTTCCGCTCTGGGTGATGAGGGTCGGACACCAAAATACAAGAAAGCGAATATCAAGGACCTTCCAAAAATACTTTGGGGTAATGATGGCCCGGGTGTATTAGCGAAGGTATCAGAAGCACTTACACTATCCTCCAGACAACAACCTTTGTCGGTGCAAGCACCCAAGCTTTGCAAGGGTACCCTCCAAAAGTATTGTTGAACATGATGCAATGTCAGCCTTAGGTGCCACGGGATTCCCCTCTACATCCACCTATGAGATCCCTAGGAAAGGCAACTATGAGCACCAACTCATATCAAAATCTGAGCAAAACAATCGTGAGGCAGGATCCAACAAGTAGGAGAGGGGGTATCTATCTTCCTTGTCTTTACTCTCCCTCGTGCTTAAATCTCAGTCACAGAGCTTTCCCGGTCTTTCTAATGATATTGGATTTCTCTCATTATTCAACTTCTATGTTTGATAATTTGAGTGGCCTTGGAGAGCTAACTCTCCACTCAACTATTCCAAGGCCCTAATGAACCTAAACTTGTTGGTGTTTTTAATGACAAAAATAAAAGTTCTAGTTCATTTTATTAAATCACTTGATTTTATAGAGTTGTTCATTAAGGAAGGGTATTACGAGAGTGAAACTGATGATGTTTATGATGCAAAAGAAACCAATAGAAACCTAACTATATGCATGCAGTTATTTTCTTTCGATGAAGAGTGATTTTTATTTGGGTACTATGAAAAACTTATAACCAAAATATTTTTTCTTTTCTTTTCTGAAACACTCCACACACACTCAAAATCTAAAAAGACTAAGAATGTTGAAGATGCAAACTAACCTAATTCAAATTTAAATGATGATGAAAGATCCTAAAAAACACTCATACTATAAGAAAATGTGTTTATTTATAAAGTCAATAAGCCAACTTGATAATGAAGAGGGAAAAAAAAATTAACAACAAATTTCCCTCCAAAGCAAGCAAAACAAATTGAAAAAGATCACGATTTCTCAACAACAACAAAACAAAAGACACCAAAAAGCCAAAATCTTGGGAAAAATAAAAGCAAAAGCAATGTTTTTTGTGTTTTTCTTTCAAGGAAACTAAAGCAACTTTTGAGGTCACAAAAAGAACTACTAAATTCGAAAGATCAAGAAAGAAGCACAAGGAGTCTTTATATCTTGCAAGTTATAAAACTCATTAATGAATGAAACTTGAAACAAGAAAGACTACAAACTTGCACAAACTGACCCGAACAACAGTAAAATATTTCAGCAAACCAACAAAATGTCAAGAAAGAAAAACTTTCAAAATTGCCAAAAAGACACTCAAAAAATCACTAAAAGCAACAAGGCCAATCGAAAGGAAAAGAAAAGCAAGGCAACTTGAAATCTGGGTTGCAAACGAAATTGAAATCAATTTCTTGTTCTGGAAAACCAGAACATCCAAGAACTTCAGACAGAAGCCTTGAACCCAAGACACAAACCAAAAACTTGCTTAACAAGCAATCCTAGGCCAACTAGGCTTTTCAGCGAGAAGGAGATTTGAAAAAGAAAACTTGCAGGAGAACTGAGTTCTTCAGATAGTGGATGACCATAAAACAATAGAAATCATCAGGCAGTAGACCTAACTAGGAAAAAATATTTGAAAAAACAATCCAAAAAATTGTATATGTGACTGTGTAAAAACACAGAATCATGCACACATGTTTGTAACACAAGAAACTCGCGTATACGCGAGTCTGTTTGAGGAAACTTGCATGTATATGTGACTGTAACCCAAGAAAAAAGTGTATACAAGGCTCAATTAAGAAAAAACAAAAATCAAGGCCTGATCCAAAAGATCAGACTTGATTCCTGGGAAGCTAATGAGTCAAATAACACTTTAAAAGTGAGCAATCAAGAAAACAAACCCTGATCAAGAACAAACAACCCAAACCAAGAATAACAAGAATGTTATCCCCAGTGGAGTCGCCAATTTTGTTCCAGGAGAGAACACCCTAGGGTATTCGGTTGAAAACCCCAACAGAGCAGAGGGAAAATAGCAGCAAGAAATGCTCAGACAAATAATCTAAATGCTTATTCTATTGAACTCGGAAGAAGTGTCCTTACCCAGAGGTCCTACGTTTGGGTAGATCCCATAGGGTGCAAACCCTCTGCTTCTCCTGATACCTTTGAAACTTGTAAATTATTCAAACAAAGAATATATAGCAATAGAAACATCATCATATTTATGATATATACATTAGATCATATAAACGAATGAACAATTACGCATCAATAGAAGATTTATAAACAAATCACAACATAGATCAATGCATAAACATGTTTTAATATCAGCAACAGAACAACATTTCTTTATTGATGTAAGCTACAAGAAAGATGGAAAACTATAACCTGAGTCTTCCTCCAACTCCAAGTGGAACCGTCCTCCGGATCCATCCTTTCCCAGCCTCAGCAATCTTCCTCCATAATCATACACAAGGATATCTCAAGAAGGATGAAGGATAGCTTAAAAGAGGAAACAAGGGTTTCCTAAAGCTTTGGGGAGTACAGGAGGCCTAGGGATTTTGTTAGACTCGATCAGGGATAAATCAACTATAATATCAATATCTCATTTCTTCTCCCCTAAGGCCTTCCCAAGGAGGTTTATTTATACTTCTCCAAATTAGTTTTTTCAATTGGGAAACAGTTGGGCCACGGGCTATAGGAGGTGAGTAACAGGTAAAACCTGTGAACTCTACCTGAAATTAAGGAAATTTATTATTTTTAAGTGTTTTAACACATGTACATGGGTTGGGTATACGCTGACCCATGTGCACACACTTTTATCACAGGGCAAAGTAGCGTATAGGAAATAAAACATTGTTTTTTATATTTTAAACCAAGTCTGGAAGGAAGGGTTGCCCTAGGCCATAACCAGTGCATCAGATCTACCAAGAGTGATAAATGGTGCTATAACAATTGTTGTGCATGTAAATGAACGCAATAACTTTTTCCTTTTTGTCCTTTTTTTGTGAATATGTGAATGCTAAATCCTCTTGGTGATGTGGCAAGTGGGTTAGAGATGGTGGTGGAAGGTCAGATGGCTTTGGAGGAAAATAGGGGTCTTCTCCTATCTTCCTAGATGCTTTTTCCACAATTTTGCCTCAAAACAGGCCACTACAGGTCATCCTACAAGATGTCCTAATGCTTCCTACAGGATGTCCTAACGCTCCTACAAGACCCCATGTATTCCTACAAGATCCAGCCGAGAGAAATAGGAGTGATTTGGAAGGTGGGGTATGGATTAGGGAATGTGAATGGTGAGAGAAATAAGGAAAGGGAGTGGCTTGGACTCCTTCAGAGCCTAAAATAGAGTTTGTAAGATGGTTGGATTTTCTCAACAACCCTGGAAAGTTATTCTTATGGAATGATGAATTGGGTGAGGGAATTAGTGGCTTTTGATGATCATGGATGGATGAAGTTAGGTTGGGGTTGTTGGTCATGAGATATCCTTGCACTATTGAAACTCCTGCACTGCATCAATCATTGGCATTTATCCATGAATCATGTTAAATGAGAAAGATTTTCAATCAACTAAGAAAATGGAATTTAATTATCTAGTTGCCTATTTCATGCATGGAAAAACTTGCAGGATAATGTGAAACCCTTATTATATCTAATGCAAGGTTGAAGATATCATAAATGAAAATTAAATCCTATTCTTGAAAACTGAAAAGATGTTGGCCTAAGTAGCAGAAAACCATAAATTCCATAATAAATCACAATTTTGTCTTTTTGGGGCTGCATAGGAGTTTTTTCCTCAAACCATGGTCCCTAAAGAGAGGAAAAGTGCAAAACCTTCCTACTATCAGCTTTTTGGTATTCCTTTATCTTTCTAATCACAAATGGAAGCAAACTAATCAAACTCACAACTACTTGCAATAAAATAATGTTAAAACCAATTCAACCATTAATCTATGAAATCAACTAAACATACAAATAGAAGAAGAGGAGCCTTTGCTGCTAGGGTTGGGCCCTAACCCAAGAGCTTCAACCCTCTAATTCAACTTAGTGTTCGATCAAGGAAATGCTCATTCTCATTATCATATCAGAAAATTACATAACAATGTCTTCCATAAGGCTTGAACTCGAAAATGCTTAGTGCTCTTACATAAAAAAAATCTTAATCCTAATGAGGCTATAGGCCTATTTATTTATACAACTAAAGTCTCCAAAGATTTCCTTAAATCTAGGGAGGCTCGACCCCCAAACTCAAGATGAACTGGCTCTTTAACTGTCACTGGCTCAACTTCCATTTGATCTTCATGACTTGGCTTCTTGTAACTCCAAGCTAGTGTGATTTGATGGAGGAATATTTGAATGAGTGAGGATTAAATGAGGAGTATCTATCTCCTACAATCTCTCCTCCTTGTCTCATTCGAGTTTCTTCCCTTAATTAGCCAAATTTGCCATGATTTTCTCTCAAAAACCTGCAATTAATGCACATTAGTCCACTAGACATAACATCTTACTTTTACTCATCTCGTTAAGCAAAATATAATCAAAATATGTAAGGAATTATGAGAAGAGTTGATTTAAATAAGCTTAGAGGTGTATTAAGGTCCATATAGTTCCCAAATGATGAGTCTCTTCACATATAACCTTTCATAAACACATAAAGGTTGTATTAGACATTTCCTTTTTCACTTAATAATGTTTTCTTAGTTTAAATAAGGTCTTAGGACGGTTAGAAATATTTGTCATGCTTTATCTGCGTAATGTGTTTATGATGTAGGATATTGAGAATATTTGGAACATATCATGAGGATATCCAACCAAATAAATTTATAAGGTTTTTCCCCTATTGCAGGAAGATCAAGCTCAATTGGCTTGAAACATTAATTACTCCTCCCAGTAGTTGTGAGGTCACTCAAGGAGCAAGATCCTATTTTTTAGGATTTGGAGGGAAATAATTCCTCCTTTCAAGCAAGCTTCCCCTCACTCATCTTGTATACATAGAGGGCTCAAGTATCTTATTAGGTAGTTAAAAACTAGAATTGTTCAAGTTAAGAGGAAGCAGTAGGAGCTTAAGAGCTTAAGAATTTTTTTAATTCTACAAATTTTCATGTACAAGCAATTTTATGATTAATGAAAGACATATTTGGTTCTTAGAATATTTTTCATTTATGGATATGAGCTTCCTTGGGTTATGGCCCTGCCAAAGCACTCAAGAACCCCTTCCATCTTATTATCTTTTATGCACTTCTTCATTTCTGCAAATTTTATTCCTAGTATTGTTTTTATGCAGGGTTAATTAGTTTATTTTTTAACAGTTCTTCCTTGCACAGTAGTTGAGCACTATATGGTATCTTTAGAAATGTTTATATTTCATATTTAGCATGTCATTTCATGCATTAACTTTACTTTGGTTGCTGATATTTAATGGTTGTTTATCATTTATGTGTGTTGTAACTATACAACCCATATCAAAGCTACAAGAGACTCTTCTATCACCCATTTACTAAATAAATAATTTTTTCGTATATATGAGTACATGGACATAAATTATTTATCATTTCTTAGCCTCCCCTTAGCTCATTTTTCCTTCAAACCGCATCCTTACCATATGTTCTTTATCACTGGAATATCTCTTGTAGCAAAATAGGGATTCTTGTAGCAATTTTCATTTTTCATTTGAACTCACCTAAACTTGCATCCAACTCATGTTTAATCTTATTTGATGTGTTATAATGTCCCTGGAACCCTGAATATGAATTTTAGAAGCCAAGATACCAAGTATATTCTTTGACCTAGTTTGTTCATGTAAAAATTTGTTTGTTTTATGAAAAATTACAGTTTGATGTTTACATGCTTTATTTCAATTATATATTTTATTTCTTCGTACAACAGAATAGATATGTTTATATTCCCTCGTAGTTAATATGGTTTGTTTGATTTCAACATATAGCATAGATTTGATTATTTCCTTTCATTTCCTGTAATTATGAATCTTGTCTATAGCATAAAACATTTAGAGTGATCTCTTAGTAACTGAAGCTCATATCGATGTTTCCATAGAAGTCATAAAAAGAAAAATATAATTACATTGTTGGGGCCTTCGTTTTTGGAGGAATTAATACGTTTTGGAGAGAAGTAAAAATGTTTGCAACAAGTGGTGGAAATTTCATTGCAGAGCTGCAGAAATAACAACCGGTAAAAAGGAAGGGACTCGCAGAAGACTGGCAGTTGCGGCGAGAAGGAGCAGATACAATTGAGCGAGAAAATAGAACAGACATCCAAGGAATGGATACAACTGGGAAAGGGAGAAGGTGGAGAGCCTGGGAAGGAACTAACAGTTTAGGTTGGCATGCAGAGGGAAGGAAAAAGAATACAAAAGGCTGAAAGGAGAACCGAAAAGGGTTTTTGTTGATGTTGTTACTATTGTGTTGCGGAGCTATGAGAACTGCTTTATGTCTATCATTCCATAAGTTATATTCTATCTTTTTAAAGTCTTGTATGTTGAGGTAGAGGCCTTGAGCCTGATGTAATGTATTCACCTTTCATATTGATAATGAAGATTGTTATTGAGATCATAGTGTGTTAGTTGTATGTCTTCCGGTTCTTTAAAAAAATTATGTATGTGCATATTTAAGTAGTCTCTATGTTACATCATGTATGTCTTGTTGCGATCTGACTTCCTTGTAGAGTGATTCAATGTTATTTGCTCGTACTTCTCTAATATGTTTCTCCCTGATACTAGATTTCAACCCTCATCTAACTAAGGTTGTGGCATGCCTCGGGTGAGACTCCTTACCCATTCTGGGTAAATTGAAAATGTGGGCATTGTGCTAGACTACAGTGTAGCATTGTTAGCCTTTGCACCCGAACCCAAGTCTTGACCATATTTCTATTTATGTGCCAACAAATGGTTTTGTTGCAGGGACCTGAAATTCAAAAGGGGGTTTGGAATATGGTGAGGATATTTAAGAAAGAACTGTGAAATTGGTGGGATGAGAAAGTGGACCAGTTTGTGTCTCAGTAAGATCAACTCTGTCGATGAATTATTGGGAATTTGGAGGAGGAAATCATGTAGTCAGAGTCAGATACTGATCAGTACGAGATCTTCTGATGCAAGTTCCTAGAAGAAATTGACAACTAGTTGTGGAGGTTGCAGGTGAAAGGGTTGTCTAGTGAACAAAACCCATCTCATCGCACCTATACTCAAGTGGATCTCTTTGTGCTACATCATCTTGATATGTATCTAACGAGAGCGGTAGATTTTTGGGTACAAACCACGCTGGAAGGGTATATTATTGAATTTGAAGTAGAAATATATCAATTCTTTTCAAAAGTTGAAGTTGTGTTCCATTCAAGGTTGCGAGGGAAGCTACTAAAATAGGTTACCTTGTGGATCATGGTTTTAATGGTGGAAGAAGGATTTTTGGTGTTCAAAAACCCAAGCATGGTAGCATAAACACCAAGTACTGGGGGAAGGAACTAAAGGGAGGGATGCTGCTGAGTGTGGAACTATGAGACTATCACGAGGATGGATGCAGATGACTCTCGAAAGGCCAGGGATCTAAGAGCACAAAGGGGAGCGCGGATAATGGAGAAATGGCAGGAAAGGGCCATATGGATGGTTAAAAGGTGACATAAGGAAATTCACCAAGCAGTAGTGGTGTTGAGAGATCTGGAAGAAGGAGAAAGTATGGAAGGAAGCTCAGTGGGAGGGGCAAAGAAGACCACAACCACAGTGGGTCCGAAAGGTGATAGGGACCCACCCCCTCCAATGAAGATGGAGATGTTGGATGGAAAGGGCCACGTAGGATTGGAGAAAATCCTAGAAGATGACATGCATTTTTCTATACGCAGAATGTTTGTTGAAGATGATGCATCCAAAGGAATCAATTATCTAGTTCCCTGGAGCTTAGGACGTAGTGTCTCCCCCAACCTTCCCTTGGTACTCTATCACATTCCTAACAAGTTCCTATCTAAGTTAATCAAAACTATAAGAGTTCATATGTGCATATTAATTATAAATCTAGTACAAGTAGTAGTGGAGTTAGCAGTAGCGGTACGAGTTTACAAGGATCATTACAACCTAGATTGCAAGGATTTGTGCTCTCAGCATGGACTCAGTCAAAAATGGTGGGATCATTCATAAGGTATCCCAACTTCTCTAGCAAAGGGAACAACAATGCAGAACAGCATCGGTACCATTGTGAAGCCACCTGGAGGGCCCACCATATGCCAGATGATGTGAAGTTAATTGAATTTCAAACCACTCTCAAGGAAAGGGCCTTGATATGATTCATAAAGTGGCCAAATTTACACTAGAATCCAACTGTGGATAATGTTAAAAGAGAATTTGTACAAGAATTTAAACTTCCATAAACCAATCAGCAAGGGTTGTTAGAGTTATGGGAGATAAAACAGCGGGAGGGATAGACTGCATGGGAGTTGATGCAACGATTCAAGGACAAAATCAGTAAACTAAGTTACCTGATAGATCCAAATCACCAAAGGAACTGGTTTATCAAAGCACTATTGCCTCTCACCTATACACCATTGATGCAACAGAAAATTGATGCACTACAAGATGCTCTCAAGCAAGCAACTCGGATTGAATCTATGTCAGGATACACGAGTACCAGGGGTGAACGACATGGCATGACCCATCTATTTTGGGTCTTCAACACCAAATTGTGATTTTGACAAAGAAGTTGAAGGATTTGCAACCTGCCCAGTGCAACCAAATGTATGGTGTACAACCCACTTAATGTAAGTTAATGTTGCTACAGAATGTCCAATGTTGTGAAGCGAAAGTACCACATCTACACCAATAGGACCACCTAAGCCTACACCCACAGCAAGAGTCACGCAAATAAGATCGCAAGGCTTATATCTTGGGTGCAACCAACCAGAACACTATGAGGTATGCAAGCGACATGGACACCCCCCTCGTTTGTTCCCAATACTATAAAAATACTCCAATTTTCCCAATAACAATTGCTGTGAATTTTGTGCTTCAACAACTCACCACACTAACCAGTGTAGGGCATTAGATGATCTAGCTGATAGGTTAGATCGGTCAACCTTCTGAGTCAATGAGACTCCTCAAGGGTGAGGAGGAGGAGAAACAAGAGGCGGAAGGACAGGTGGTAGAGGTCCAGTTTGTTGTTACAACTGTGATCAAGAAAGGCATGTTGTGTGGGATTTCCCACTACCAATAAGACTGTTAGAGTCGGTCTGGTCAGCCCTCCGTCAGAGATCAAAACTCTTTGTGCATTTCAATTTTAGGTGTCCCGCTCCATTCACTCAGCTATATTTCACTAGGGACATGCCATGATATGATGGAGAAAGTCATGCTAAGTCATTTTCCCTCATGTCTGGCCCCTGCTGGCTCGGGTCTTTGTCCATAATCACCGAAGCTCATGACAGTCTAGGTCTGGTCCTTTACAGGACAAAGTCATTTTTATGTTCAGGTCTAGGAATTCATCAATTTGGTCTTTGAAAACATGTCCAGAACAAGCCATGCATGCCAGATGGAGGCCTTACACAACTATGGTTCAGAAAGCTTCATCCTCACCTGGAGAGACATCGACTCTTCTTCAAAACTCTGTTTTGAAGAAAAGTCAAACAAGGTCAACTATGACAAAAAAATTTCAAAAAATCACCAGTTGACTTTTCAGATGTAGTTATGATTTACATGGCCCAATGCTCTGTCGTACAGTCCCTGCAAAGAGGTGCCGAAAATTTCATCATTTGAGCCAAAATGTCAAACGGAAAGTGAAAATCAGTGTGTCTAAAGGTCAATGAAAAAGTGCAAAACTCAACATTAGAAAATGTGTTTTCAAAGAGGCAAAAATCAAACCCATCTCCTCCAAGGCTATAAATACATGTTTTGACCCAAACCAAAAGCATTGTGCTCTTGCAAGCTTTGGAGAGACATTGCAAAAGTGAGAAAGCGAAATTGTGAGCGTTTGAGTGAGTGAGAGTTGGATTTCGAGGGCGCGACGCATACACCAAGGAGCGCGGCGCACACAGAGGGCGTGGCGCACACATAGCCAGCCTGCAGTGGGAAAATTACAAGGGCACGACGCACACCCAACACGTAGTGCACTGGGCTTGGCGCGTGACGCACACAGCCAGGGGCATAAAAAATTACCAAACCGCTTCAAGTCTTGGTGAAGGCTAGCAAAACAAGAGGTAGGCCCTGTGGACACCTCTTCTCCATCAATTTTGTCATTGATATGGTGTTTATGAGATGTTTAAATGTCACCCAAAAGCATAAGGTCAACCATGAAAAAAAATCACCAAGAAAACGATGGCTGGGGTTGCAAAAATGTGATGATAGCACCAAGGTTTCACTCCACTCCCCTTGTCCCCTCACCCATCATCTTTCTCATCTCCCCTTGACCATTTTTCCTAAGAACCCCACCCTAAAACCACTACATAACCCTTTCCCTATCCCTGCAAGAAATTCATGGTGAAATTATGAGCGCGCGGCGCACACACAAGGAGGCGCGGCGCACTCATTGTGCGTGGTGCACTCGGAGCCGGTTCACAGTGTAAAAATGCCACTGGCGCGGCGCACTCAAAGCGCATGGCACACTGGGTAGTGCGCGCAGCGCATAGAGAGATAAGCCCAGAAAACCACCAATTTGCCTAAAAAATTTTTGAATTCCTATCAAACTTGAGAGGTAGACCAACTACCTTCACTCTTGGCATTAAACTTGAGAAGAATACCATGATTTTGATGAGTATAAATCTAATGCCAAAAAAAAATTTTAGTAAACAAAAGAAGACACAAAGAAATCAAGCTCCTAGGGTTTTTGCTACAGTAACAGTGTTGTCAAAGTGTTCTCCTACCCTGCCCCTATCACCATTTTCCCTGCATCATTTTCCCCTTATCATCACCCTAACACCACTGTAATCATATTCCTTTTTCCCCCTCCTCCTATGACTCAAAAAACCCAAACCCTACCAAAATAAATTCAAACCCTACCCCATCAATACTATACCCAAAACACTCCCAAATCCCTGATAAATCTCTCCCTTTAGCCCCTATTCCCATTTCATCATTCCTCTCCTAATACTCCCTGTTTTATTGTCCCCTTGGTGACAGATTTTCAGAGCATCTACCAGTTCCATTGGATTCAGAGGGCAGCATAAAACTCAGGGTACAAACAGCAGTAATGGCATCAGAAGTTTCATCAGAGTATGAGGAGGGGACCCACAGTGACACATCTTCAGGAGAGAGGGCCCATAGGAGACATCACCAGAGTGGCAGACATCTTAGAGATGAGCCAAACACCCTCACTGAGCTGCAGGCATGCCCTCTTGCCATGTCTTGTTTCCAGCACTTGGCATGTTATGAATTTTGTCAGAGGGTGGCAAATGTCAGAGTTCATCATGAGTTGGCCCAACTTTTTGCACTTCACCTACATGGAGGACAGTCCATATTGGCTGGGGTCACTTTCACATTGACACCCGAGACCATATCAATGGCGACATGCATACCCAACATTGGAGAGTAGTGGCATAAGAAAAAGAAGGTAGAGAGGCATCATTATGAGCCTTACATCAAAGACAGCTATTTGAGCCAACTCACGAGAGTTTTTCCATTCATATTTCTGAAATATGAGTATGCCCTGCTCATGAAATTGATCATGAAGCACTTCAGTTGCGAATGGAGGTTTTCTCGCCTCTATGCCTATCACATCAGGTTGCTCATGCACTTTACCAGGGTGTGGATGATGAACCTCCCATTTTTCATCTGTGGGAACATAGAGAGGATGAGGAACTTCATGCAGCACAAGACCCCTCGACAGCAGCTCAATAGAGTGTATCACTTTTCCCTTATTTGGATTTTGGTAGATCATCAGTTGGGATTGCAGGGTACTGCTTGGGAGGACTTCATCTCCCGTGACTTCTTCAGCGCTCCACAGGTAGTTTCAGAGGCAGAGCATGAGGTAGGGGGCCCATCTCATCAGTATGAGCGACATGAGACTACCACTATGCCAGTATATATCACCTATCAAAAAGGTAGTAGACCCTTATTTGTAGCAGCAAAGCAAGTGTTATCTCCACCCGGGGTGGAAGGGGCCTCGCTTCCGACATCAGCACCACAGGAGCAGGGTAAGGGTAAGGAGCCAGTGCAGGAGGAAGGACCATCAGGTGAGCGAGAGACCAAGTTTTTTCTCCTCCAAGATGATGAGACAGATGTTGAACCAACAAAGGAGGAGCTCACAAAGATCATCCAGGAGCAGCAGTCAGTGATTGACTCCTTGTCCCTTGACTTGGAGAGGGACAAATGGAACATGAACTACCTGGAGTAGAGAAACAAGCAGCTGGAGGACCAGCAGATGATTATGGAGCTTCAAAACATTCATGAGCATCGCCAAGCTGCTCAAAGGAGAAGAGTTCAGCCCACATCACTGGAGCAGGCGATCAATGAAGATCGGGAGGCCTATCTCGAGATCAGGAACATGCAGTTGGAGAGGCTACTGGACAAAGCTGACCAGGACCTTTCTCTATTGAGACATATGGTTTTCCATTACAGGGTGTGAAACATGAGTGCATAGGCCCGAATAAGGAGTTTAAAAGCAAAATTGAGGAAAGCAACAAGAAGGGCAAAACAGGCAAAGGAGCATGATAGGCTTAGAATCTTGGCTGAGGCTTCCTTGGCTCAGCATGGCACCCCATAGGGAACCTCTAGCCCACATTTCAAAAAATTTGGGCAAATTTTGGTCATAGGGAAATTTTTTGGACAAAAAACATGGATTTTCTCCCTGTGTGCCGCGCCACTGGCGCGATGCTAAAATTATAGGGCTCCAATGGAGAAACCGCTTGTAGATTTAGATTCATCATCAAAAATTATGACCACTGGTTTCCGGGAAAAATATTTGGGCAAGGTCTGGATCTCCTAAAGGTCAAAAAAACCCAAAAATGGCCTATCTGCCACTTTTTTGACACACAGAAAGCAGTCTTGGGAGAATGAAGATTTGGAGGGGAAAATGAGCGCCAAATTTGGAAATTCCAGTGGGGTTAGAAAGTAGACAGGATATTCTTTCCAACACACCCATTTGGGAACATTTTGGACACCTGTAAGTGCCCCAAAATAGGCCCCAAAGTATCGCGACTCACAGAGAAAATGGCACAGCGCACAGAGGAAAAATTGCCAATTTTCTTCCGTTTCGTGAAATTTCGGTTCACGACTTCTCCAAGTGGGCCCGGTCATCTACACTTCGGTTTTTTGGCACCAAAGGTGGAATTTAAAGAGTTTTTTCTCCATATTGGCTTCTATCCAAGTGGCGAAGGAAGGCAAACGGTCACCCAATGCCAAATGTCATGTTTGCAGCGCTGCACCTATAGCTGATGGTTGGCTCTCCATCTCCATTTTGTAATGATTCGAGTAGCTTCCCAACCCCTAGGCGTTCTATCTCATCCTCACACATTCTATATATTGTATTCAAGTTATTTGCAAAGGGTTGGTTGGCCTATAACTTCTGGGAGATTGTGGGAAATAAACTCTGTTTCTTCACTGTGTATTTTTGACAGAGAATTAATGAAAGGCAGCGGATCTGTTTCATGAGATTCTTGTGGTTGTGAGTGTAGCAAATGTATTTCTTATGTGTTTATATGTATTTAGTTATGTTTCATAATTCATTTCATGCTCATTTCCAGTGAAATTTTCTGAGTGAGATTAGGTAGAATCCAATTTTTATTGCTCTGCCTGTGGGAAAATTTCATGTTTCAGTGTTATTTCTTCTATTGAAAAGGATTCATGTCACTATGCCCTTTTCACTTTCTTCAGCAATCTATTCATGCCATGATACCTCCAACTAAATTGTTACATTTTCCGCCTACCTTGCCTCACGAAATAATCGATGCCTTCATATTCAATTCTCTGTTCTTTGCTGAGCGTCGGTCCCATAACATCCCAGAAGCTCGGTCATTTCATAAAATCGTTCCAGAATCCCTTTTCACTTACTAACCTAAGGTAAACATTGTATTGTAAGTCATCTCAGACCATTTTTGATTATCTATTCACTGAGCGTGACTTGGAGAGAGCCCTCTCCTGTTCTGGTAGGGCTAGCTACCAGACTAAGTGTGGTTTGTGGTTACCCTAATTTTTGCCTTCCTTCAGCCTGAGGCAAATTTAGGTGCTAACAAAGACCATGGTGCTCTCGGTGTAGGGTCAACGTGCATGGAACATAGGACTATCCAGAACTGATTGCAATATGGGAAGGGTGGAACCAACATAGGGGAGTGACTTAAATCAATGCAGAGCCAAGGGTATTAGAGGAGGCCCCCCTCTCAAATATCAATACAATCATAAGAGGAGTAAAAAATATTGGGGTTGATCAAGGAGCCACAGAACATCCCATGATTGTAATACTGGCCTCCCCAAAGTGTTCATATGACCCTAAGCCGAAGATTCACTATTACAAGGAAGAAAAAAAAGTTTTTGACAATTTGGATGGGGTTTGAGGGTCATAGAAAGAGTATCCATAATCCTTTAAAGCTAAGATCTCAGACCTATCACATTCCACCGTAGTCCGACCCATCAAAGATTGGTTCAAATTATTCTACATATTGTGAGTGACGACTAGATGTTGGGGCAGTTGCGGAACAGTCTGAAAGCATAAATCCTGGAAGAGGAGGTTGAGGGAGGAGTCATCTATGCTAACTTACATGAAATACACTCTAGGAGAGTACGGAGGAACAAGAAGAGAACAGGAAGAGAGTTTTGGATTGATGCTCAAATTGCAGGGTTCTAGATTAAGGACACTATGTTGGATCTAGACTCGGATGTCAACATTTTTCCAAGGAAAGCATGGGAAGCAGTGGGAAAACCTCAATTGACATTTTCACCAATCCAATTGCAGATGGCAACTTAGTATTGTATCCTTCCGATTGGGTGACTGGAGGACGTCAAAGTGGATGTAGCGGGGGTGAAGACCCATGCATATTTCAAGGTAATAGACATCATGGGAGACAAGGACCCCTACCTATCATTGTTCTGGATAGACTGGGCCTTTGAGAACTATGCTATAATCAACTAGAAGAAGGAACTGATTTATTTTTAAATAGAAGGGTTTAGGGTGATCCAACCTCTATATCCATATCAGGGGCTAAGCCTAACAGAACCAACAGATGACAGAGAGAAGCTAGGATTTTTGGATCAACTGTAGAGACTAACAGCAGGAATCAGGGAGGACTACATTAACCTAATGGCCAAAGGGTCAATAAGTTGGTGGAGCATTCAGATTTCAGAGGTTTAATCACAGGTCGCTTGGGATGATTCCAGTAGAGTGGATATGAGATCAACACTAGACATTGCACCACAATTTTTCAGGTAAATTGGATTGGCACTAAGGTACGATACTTCCCTATCTTTAATGGTATAGATTCAATAAAATTTTTTATCAACAATATTGATGTAATTTTTATTGAAGAACATAAACTGCCTCTACTAAATTTCATGTTACAAGCGACACCTACAAGATGGTGTGGATTTCATCGTAGCTAACTCCGAGAATGGGAGAATATCAAGCAAGTCATGGAAGTAAGATTCAGCAGGGGGGTGCCCTCAATATTTCACCAAATACAGGGGGAACTCTGACCCTCGAAAAAATTTTAAAATTTGTAAGGACAGATGGAATCGGGAAGGAGTTCCAAAAAATTTGTGGGTGCATGGTTTTATACACACCCTAGGAACCTTTCCAAAATCTTGGTATGTCCAAGAAGAAATAAGGAGACAAACAGGAGACTCGGATAGTTTCGTTGATCAAATTGTTAGCAGATTTTCTTTCTCCAAAAACAACATGAGGCTGATTGAGTCATTGCAAGTTGTTAAGAATATTCTACTCACAATGGGTCAGCTAATGGATGGGTGCATAGATCATAAGACCTTAGAGCATATCTATGAGTTCAAGTATCTTGAAACACTGGCCTTTGGAAAGGTGGACAAAGAGCTGGATGAGGATGATCTGGAGGAATTATGACATATTTCATTCGACGAAATTGAAGGGGAAAGGGACATAAAGGATGGACCTGTAATCGATGCTCCATTTTAGTGCCTAAATCTGCCTCAGGCTTAGAAAGGCAGTTCTAGGGTAACATCAAACCACACTTAACCTGGTAGCTATCCCTACCAGGTCAAGAGAAGGCTCTCTCCTTGTCAATCTCAAAGAAAATATGGAAAACAACGCATGAGATGGATGATATGAATACTAATTTTAGGCTAGGTATATTCTCAGAGGAATTTGATTGATTTTAATGGTTGTTTGCTGGATCACATGAGGAAGGCAGCTTTGGGTCTCGGAAATCAACTCAAATTTACAGAGGTTTCTATGGGGCGAGGTAGGAAAGTGTTTTAGCACTTCGAAATGAATGTAATGGTGAGTCTAAATACTAGTGAGGAGTTTGGAGAGGGCATGAAAATGTCATGAGTCCTCTTCAAATAGCAGAAAACATTTAAAACTAAATAAACCCCAAGGCAGAGCACTGACACAACAAATGGATTCCACCTTTTACACTTGATTCATTTAATTATGCAGAAATAGAGATGATGGTACATATAAACCTAAGATAAACTGAATAACATAGAATAAAACAATGATAATTCACATTACCACAAGAATCCCACAAAATGCTGCAAAACCCTGGTTTATTTCCTTGCCAAACTGCAGAAGTGATGTACAATAGTGCTCAATGCATCCACAAGAGTCCAACCTTGACAAATGACTAAGAAAGTACAAGATATAGGCATCAAACCACCTATTCTATCCATTAGGGATTGAATCCATGAGTCAAGGAGCTATTTCAACAAGATCTAAACTAGGAACTAAAAAATAAGCAGTGGAACAGCTTCCCTCTAAAACTATGCAAACTGATTCATTCAGCTCAAAACCACCTATAACTAATGTATCTACCTCCTTAAGTCATTTTTCATCATTTTTAAATCATATTACATCAAGTTACATCATATTACATCATGAATTTCACCATGAGAGAAGAAAAAGTCAAACTGGTAGAAAACTAGGTGAAATTCTGAGTTTTTGAGTAAAATTGGCAAAATTTTGCTTGATGTGCAGCGCCACTTCAAGGCTGAGTTTGAAGGCCTTACCCTTCACAAAATTAGCTCCAATATGGCTTTTTGGAAATATCTATCTGTCTACTTTCTAGGACAACTAGAATTTTTGGATTTGGAGTCCATTTGCCCCTTCAAAAATCACTTCTCCCAAGACTGCTTCTTGTGGGTCCAAAAAGTGGCAGAGAGGGCATTTTTTAGGTGTTTTTTGCCCTTTAGGTGACCCAAATCTCCTCCAAATTTCATGAAACTTTCTGGGTTTCAGTATTTTTCCATGAGGAATCCAAAAATGTAAGCCATTTTTCAAAATTCCAATCCATATTAATGCATCAGAGGAATTCTTGTGTTTTGCAATTAAAATTTGTGAACTGACAAAAATTTCTCAAAATTGCTTCAAATTTGGCAAGAGGCAAGCTTACTAATTGCTTCGCTGAGCCAAGGAAGCTTCAGCCAAAACTTTAAGTTTATCTTGCTCCCTTTTCGATTCTAAGGCTCTCTTTAACTTAGCTTTTAGGCTTCTTATCCTTGTCTTGCAAATTTTGTTCCGGGCCAAATAGTGATAAGCCATGTGGCGCAACATGTTCTTCTCCTTGTTAGCCTTATCAAGCAGTTTCTCAAGGTGGATATTCACTCTTTCCAACCATGATTCTAGGTCAACCTCTATTTCTTATTCTAGTGATGTCATCTTGATTTTCATTCTTTTTGCCACTTGTCATTTTTCCCTAATGGTTTGCAGCTCCATGATTGTTTGTTCCTCCTCCAATTGCTTGTTCTCTTGCTCAAGGAAATTAATGATCCACTTCGCCCTCTCAAGGTCAAGTGATAAGGCTTGGATCTCAACTTATTTCTCTTTGATGACCACATCCTTGAGTCTGTTGAGAATGCAACAAAATGATGGAGCTTAGTGGAAAGAAGTCGCCTTCACTAAGTGGGCCCGCAGGGTATTTTTGGCGCAAAGTCTATTTTTAGACTCTGTCTAATTTTAGACATATGGATCATGGTCTATGAGCTACAGAATGTTGTTTATGGATGATTGGTCATGTTGGTAAAAATAGATGTACTTCTATTTTTGGTTCACAACGGAGTGATCAAAGACTATTTTTAGACTGCCAGGCTAAAAATAGAAACAATCAAATATTATTAGCCCTTAGTAATATTTGGACTCTAAACATTATCTTATTCTCTTGGAGCACTTCAGTTCGAGCTACGGATGTGGCACATGTAGCTGAAAAAAGGAATCGTGTGGTTTCTTATGTGTCAGTTGAGCTATTGCATGCAGGACTTCAGTTAGAACTCATGTGGTTGAGTTCTGTGGAGTTGATTGTGGAGTTGATGGAGTTGTGTTCAGTTTGACTTGGTTAAACTAGTTGTAATTAGTCTAACTACAAATAGACTAGTGATGAGTGATGTGAATTAATTGATTAAATTAATTCACTAATTATTAATTCATAATGCAACTGAAGAATACATCATTTAACTCAGTGCATGTACAATTCAGTGGAGACAGGTGTTAGAGGTTGAGATTGTTATCAGTTGTGACTATAGTTGTGCATGAGATCTTGCACAATCAATGGATTGAGTATGCCCATGAGGATTGCGTAGTATATGCCCAGTGAAATAGCCTCTACTCATGTGATTTTCACTTGGTATTGTGCAATAGAGGCAGGAAAAGCAGCGGCGGAGATTTGAACCAGTGACTTGTTCGGATCTGAGCTAGTTTTGTGTGTAACATGTGGAGATAGTGTTGGATACTTGTGAGGAGTATTGTACTATGTATTGTTCCATGTTCTCAATCATTAATATACAGATAGTGTGTGGTTTTCAGCTGTAAGCTTTCCCCAGGTTACATATTGTGTTAATGTGTGCATGCGATTGATGTTTCATTGTTTTTAATGCTGCTAAATTGATGATCAACGTAGAGGAGATTATGTATTATGCATGTATTCCGCAATAGTGTATAATCGAGATAATCTCTGTGAATAAGTGTTTATTATTCAAAATTTCTACATGGTATCGGAGTTGTTGATCATCAGATCTATTATTCAGAAAGTGTTTACATCTTATTTCTTCAGGTAGAGTCTGTAATCGGGCCAAGTAGCTTCTGGATTCATCCTTCTTTTGGAAGGTGAGATATCCGGTGAATTCCCATACATTCGATCTCTGTACAAGAAATACTTTGTTCTCACGAATTTTAGATCAGAGGTGATTGAGTTTTGAGCTGGTGGAATTCGAATTTGTAGCAGTGTTTTCTTGGTATCAACGTGGCAATGTCTTTCAACGGATTGCGATTGGAGTATGCTCTTGAGGGCAGCTCAAACTATATTACATGGAAGGACAAGATGGAGGCAATGTTGGATGATAATGGGCTAAAGGATTTCATAGAGGCTGATGTCCAAAAGCCTACTGATGCTACTCAAGTTGATGCTTGGCAAAAGAAGACAGCAAAGTTTTGAAGGATTCTGTTGGAGGGCGTGAAGGATCACATTATGTCCAGCCTGCATGGAAAGGCTTCTCCATACTTGATGTGGAAAGCGTTGACAGATCTATTCCAAAGAAAGAGCGATCAGAGGAAGCTGGCACTCAAAGATAAACTCAGAAACATCAAATGTGAGAAGGGAGACGGTATGCCCGAGTATCTCACGAAGTTCACTCAGTGCAGAGATGAGCTGGGAAGTGTGGTGGTGACTGTCGATGATGAGGACTTGGTGAGCTTGGCTCTCCTTGGTCTTCTGAAGAGTTGGCATTCCTATCAGGACTCTATAAATGGTCGGGAGAAATTTCCAGGATGGGAGAGACTTTGGTCAGATCATGTGTGGGAGGAGATCAGGCAGAATACCAAGGACGGATCTTCATCAAAGGGAACTGATGAAGAAAATTGTGCTTTGGCTGCCAAAGCAAAGAAGGGTAAGAGCAAGAAAGCTTCTTAGTCTGGTGCGAAAGGCAAGAAGCAAGACATGTCCAAGGTGAAGTGCTTTAATTGTCACCAACACAGACACTATGCCACTAATTGTCCGCAGAAGAAGAAGAACAAGCAAGTTGTTGGATTTGCAGCAGGAGAGGCTCTAGCCTCGCAGTTTGAGCTTGATTTTTCATTGATCGCATGCTTGGTTTCAAGTTTGATGGGAATGGTGTGGTTCTTGGAAAGTGGTGCATCTTTTCACATGACAGGAGATCGAGATTTGTTTTCTGATCTGGAGGACAAAGATCTTGGAGTGCACATCGAGATGGGCGATGATGGTAGATACAGTGCGACCGGTATCGGTACCATTTCCTTTGAGAGGGAGTCTGGTGAACCCTTCGTATTGAAGGAAGTGAGGCATGTTCTAGGATTGAAGAAGAATCTTATCTCTGTGGCGATGTTAGAAAACAAGGGATATGATGTTGTTTTTAGTGAGGGAAAGGCTTTCCTACGCAGTAAGACAACTAGAGAAACCCGGAAGATAGGGGTTCGAGTGAGGAACCTTTATCAGTTGCATGTAGATGGCTGCGGATCAATGGCATGCAAGGCAGAAGGATTGGTGAGATGGGATGATGGCGAGTTGTGGCACAGGAGATTGGGTCACCTTCACCATGGAGCCTTGAGGATACTGCAACAGATCACTACAGGGCTTCCTAAAGGCACTCTTGCGCAGTGAGATCAGTGCAAGGAGTGTACTTTGGGAAAGTTTGTGAAAACCACCTTTCACGAGAAGGATAGTTGTGCCACGATGATCCTTGAGAGAATTCACACAGATGTGTGTGGATCTTTCTCAGTAGCTTCGACAGCAAAACACAGGTATTATGTAATCTTTGTTGATGATTTCTCTCGTAAGTGCTGGATCTTCTTCTGTGAGTTAAAAGCACTGGTCGAGAAGGAGTCAGGGAAGAAGGTGAAGCCTCTTAGGAGCGATAATGGTGGTGAATACATCTCTGACGAGTTCAAGGATTTCTGCAGTGCAGAAGGGATTCGAAGAGAGCTCATAGCTCCCCATAACCCACAACAGAACCGGGTTGCTGAGCAGAAGAAAAAAACGATCGTGGGTGTTGCATGGGCGATGTTGCATGATCAGGGCCTAGCCCTTCACAAGAGTGTGGAGAAGTACAAGGCAAGATTTTTTGCCCGAGGCTTTTCACAGATAGAGGGGATCGATTATGAGGAGACCTTTGCACCTGTCGCAAGGTATTCTTCCATACGGACGATTCTTGCTCTCTCAGCACAGATGGGTGGCACATTCATCAGAAAGATGTGAAGACTGTGTTCCTCAACAGAGTCATTGAGGAGGAGGTGTACATAGAAAATCCCGAAGGTTTCGATATCTTCAGCAGCAAGTCGCATGTGTGCAGGCTCAAGAGAGTGATGTATGGGTTGAAACAAGCACCGCGTGCTTGGTACACACTGATAGACAGTTATTTCACCGGAATTGGATTCTCCAAGAGTGAGGCGGATCCTAACCTATACCAGATTGTGGTGGAGGGTAAGTTGCTTATCATTGTACTTTATGTAAATGATTTGATTCTAACGGGTGATGAGCTGTTGATACTTTCATGCAAGAATGATCTTGCTAAGGAGTTTGAGATGAAGGACTTGGGCCTCCTTCATTATTTCCTGGGATTGGAAATTTGGCAGCGCAGTGATGGACTATGTGTTTCTCAGGGTAAGTATGCTCGGGAGATACTGGAGAAGTTCAACATGCAAGGCTGCAAGCCTGTTGATACTCCTCTTCCTGGAGGTTGTAGGAAGGAGGATGCCACTTCGGCAGAAGAAGTGGATGCCACTGTTTATCGACAGTTGGTGGGGTCGCTTATGTATCTGGTCAATACACGACCCGATATATGCTATGATGTTAACCAGCTTTCACAAGCTATGGTTAAGCCTACCAAGCTCTTCTGGAATGCAGGCAAGCATGTATTGTGTTATTTGAGAGGCACATCGGGATATGGTTTGTGGTATAGACAGGAGGATGAGGTGAAGCTATGTGGCTTCACAGATGCAGATTGGGCAGGGAGCCCAACAGACAGAAAGAGCACATCAGGAGGGGTCTTCAGTAGCGATTCGACAACAGTTTCTTGGTACAGTAGGAAGCAGATATCCGTGGCACTCGGTTCATCAGAGGCCGAGTATATGGCAGCAAGTTTGGCTGCATGCGAGGCTATATGGATGAGGAAGATCCTGGTCGGTTTGTTCGGTTCTTACTTGGAGCCTACTGTGATTTACTGTGATAACCAGAGTTGCATTAAACTCTCGGCTAATCCTATATTTCATGATAGATCTAAGCACATTGACATCAAGTACCATCAAATCAGAGATTGTGTGCAGCGGAGAATCATGTTACTTTCATACATTCCAACGGAGGATCAGGATGCTGATATCTTGATGAAGGCGCTCACCAGGAGAAAATTTCAATACCACCGAGGTAGGATAGGGGTCTCTGATAATCCATATCTTGTTGAGAGGGAGTGTTGAGAATGCAACAAGATGATGGAGCTTAGTGGAAAGAAGTCACCTTCACTAAGTGGGCCCGCAAGGTATTTTTGGCGCAAAGTCTATTTTTAGACTATGTCTATTTTTAGACATATGGATCATGGTCTATGAGCTGCAGAATGTTGTCTATGGATGATTGGTCATGTTGGGAAAAATAGATGGACTTCTATTTTTGGTTCATAGTGGAGTGATCAAAGTCTATTTTTAGACTGCCAGGCTAAAAATAGAAACAATCAAATATTATTATCCCTTAGTAATATTTGGACTCTAAACATTATCTTATTCTCTTGGAGCACTTCAGTTCGAGTTACAGATGTGGCACATGTAGCTGAAAAAAGGAATCACATGGTTTCTTATGTGTCAGTTGAGCTATTGCATGCAGGACTTCAATTAGAACTCATGTGGTTGAGTTCTGTGGAGTTGATGGAGTTGTGTTCAGTTTGACTTGGTTAAACTAGTTGTAATTATTATAACTGCAAATAGACTAGTGATGAGTGATGTGAATTAATTGATTAAATTAATTCACTAATTATTAACTCATAATGCAACTGAAGAATACATCAGTTAACTCAGTGCATGTACAGTTCAGTGGAGACAGGGGTTAGAGGTTGAGATTGCTATCAGTTGTGACTATAGTTGTACATGAGATCTTGCACAATCAATGGATTGAGTATGCCCATGATGATTGCGCAGTATATGCCCAGTGAAATAGCCTATGCTCACGTCATTTTCACTTGGTATTGTGCAATAGAGGCAGGCAAAGCAGCGGAGGAGATTTGAACCTGTGACTTGTTCGGATCTGAGCTAGTTTTGTGTGTAACAGGTGGAGATAGTGTTGAATACTTGTGAGGAGTATTGTACTATGTATTGTTACATGTTCTCAATCATTAATATATAGATAGTGTGGGGTTTTCAGCTGTAAGCTTTCCCCAGGTTACATACTGTGTTAATGTGTGCATGCAATTGATGTTTCATTGTTTTTAATGCTGCTAAATTGATGATCAACATAGAGGAGATTATGTATTGTGCATGTATTCCGCAATAGTGTATAATCGGGATAATCTCTTTGAATAAGTGTTTATTATTCAAAATTTATACAGAGTCTTGAGCTTTGGGAGCGCAAATCATTGTCATCTTCCTCAACCAAAAAAAAATCTTTGTCCTTCCCTTCAGTAGGCCCTTCATCATGCAATTTTTGCTTTCCTTTGTCTTGTACATGTACTGCTGAAGAAGAAGGCAAAGCCCCTTTCACCCCATGTGAAGATAGAATTTTCCTGTGATCCGGTGAAGATAACGAGACCCCTTCCACCCTTAGTGGAGATAATACTCATTTGGCAGCTGCAAAAAGTCTTCTTGTACCTTTTTCATAAGTTATAAACACAGGAATGTGAGCCTCTTTAGTTTTACTTTCATGCTCTTTCTGTTGCCCGGAAGGTCCACCTTCCCCCTGAGGATTTGCAAAAATTTGAGGCCCCTTGAAGATTTCATGGTCAATGAAGGTTTCCCATGGCACTCCCAACTAATTAATCTGATGCACAACAATAATCTTAATGACAGCAAAGTGATAAATACTATTAAGTTGTTGTGGGTATGGTTTTCTCTTTGCAATCACAGTCATCCTCTCTATGTTCTTGCTAAAATATGGAATACTCATCATTCTAACCCTGGTGAAATGCATAAGTAATATGATATGATAGGCATAGATTCTGGAGAACCTTCCCTCACATGTGAAGTATTTGATGATGAGTTTCATGAGTGGAACAGACCGATCCTCCAAGAACTTGAAAGGAAACACCCTACTCAATTTACCATGATATTTGGCCTTAATGTATGGTTCATAATGCTATTTGCTAATATTCTGTCTTTTGTTCCACCTTTCCCCTACATCTAGCATTCTAGTTGCTTCTACAATAATGGTTGTTGAAAGTGTGAAATTGATGCCAGCAAGGTTTACCATATTGTTCTCCATGTTGATGACAAATTTCCTTGCCAATTCATGATGATACTTAACCCTCTCAACCATCTCACAAAACTCAAAGCAAGATTGTTATCTGAAACAAGTAGTAGCAAGGGGGCAAGCAAGGAGTTTAGCAATGTTAATAGGTTCCTCTCTGATAATTTTCCCACCCTTGTGAGGTCTCCTAGGTTGTACATTCCTTTCTCTTGAACTTTCACTTAGTGTCTCCTCTTCATAGCTTGACTCACTATTTCTTGCCATGGTGTTGGTGCTTGTCTTAGGGAAGCGATGTAATGATGATATGGTGAAAAATGGTAATGAGGGAGGAAAAGAGTGATGAGTATGAAAATATTTTACTAATGGAAATGGAGCTGGGGGATGAAGGGATTAGTTTTGAGAAACTAGGGTTTAGTGAGGGATTTAGGGTTTGGTGAAGGTAATGAGTTGTTTCATGGGAGTGGGATATGGAAAATGGGATAAATGGAGTGTTTTAGGCAAATGGAAGGGAGGAAAGAGTTTTAATGATATGGATTGTGATTATGGAGTGAAATTTAACAATGAAATGGAGAATAGTGGAGACAAGCTACTGTTTAACTGTTACACTAAAATTTGTCACCATGACTATTTGCAGTTAGTATGGCTCCATCAACTGTCATACTATCCTCCTTGGCAAGTCTCATACCTCTGCTCTTCATGTCAAACTCCAAGAAAAAGAGAAAGTCTTTAAAAATCTATATATCTCTGGGTACGTAGTTTCTCTTAGCCTTATCTGTGTGTACGCACCTCAAGTTCACAATACCTGCGTACTTGTACGCTCTGTCTGTAAAGGGCTGGGTGCGTACTCCTGTAAAGGTCAAAAGGCGCAAGTTTCACTCCAAAAAAGTTACTTGTGGTCATTTCTAGAGCATTCTAGAAGCTTGTTTGACGTGTATGGAGCGCCTCCAGATGGTTCATGTATCCCTATGAAAGAGGAACTTATCCCATCAAGAGGGGAGCTATCCCATCCAAAGAGGGGCTTATCCCATTGATGGTGGACCTGATTAACTTCCTCTAGAGCACTATAAATACAGGCATTGGGCTAGAGGGAGGGGAGGTTGAAAGCTGAACATTCCTAAGGGTAGATGCTGCTGGAATTAGGAATCCCTTGTAAAGCTTGAGAGGAGATATTCCCATCCTTTCCTAGCCTTATTTGGAAGTGGGTGAGCTGATCAAAGTAAAGGAAAACTCTTGCTGGACTCTAGGAGGGACCTGCACAACACCAAGGCTCAGGTTGTAATGGTTTCTTTTGTTTCCACTTAATGCAAATGAACTCATTTTTCTCAATAGATTGTTATTCATGATTTGTTTCATATACTCCTTGGTATGTATGATGGATATGTGTTATTTTATAAGTTTATCAGGTGCTATTTAATCTTTTGGCTTGTTAGTGAATGCAGGTTTCGAAGAGAAGGAGGAGCTCATTCGGATCGGCGAGGCTGGACTACTACAAAGCGTTGGACTAAAGGTATGTTATAATCACCTGATTACTTGTATTCTAAATGCATGTTTAGAGAAAGGTAGTGTTTATTTATCTTGTTTGTCACTAGAAAGCCTTTGCTTCTAGGGAGGTCGGTTTTGTCCGCAAAATCGACTCTTTCCGCATGACAAAATGGCGAATCCACTGGGGAATCCATTGATGTGAATGATTTTTCCTTTGTGTGAAACTTTGATTTGAGAAAAGTCATTTGTTTTCTGGTTTTTGGCTGTTTGACTGTGTATTTGGGTGGGCTAGCTTAGGGTTAAATTAGATTTTAGTTTTTCTTGGTTTTGCTAGAAGTACGCAGCCTCTGCGTTGAGCACAGTGCGTACCTGTACGCACTGCAGCTTTGTACACAGAGCGTACCCGCACCTGTGCAAACAGGCTGCCTGCGTACCCCTGTCAAAAGCCTAGAAAATTTCAATTTTTTCTTTTTTATCTTTTAGATTTTGTTTATAGCTTGTTTTTGCTGCCCAGATCCACTGGTTACCTGTCAGAAACTTTCCTTGGTTAATTCCATTGGCATTCATACTTTAAGCTTTCATCAATTGGGTGTTTTGAGTCTCTTTTTTGAGAAATTCTTAATTTGATTTCCTTTGGTCATTACTTGGAGGTTTGTCTCAGTCTTTTCACAATTTTGCATCTTTTTTCTTTTGTTTTTGCAAAAAAAATTCCCCCTCATTCGCTGGGGGGGGCTAAATTGTGTATGAGTGTTAATCGCCTTTGAGTGTTTTTATTTTTTGATCTTTGGAACTCTCACCCAATTTTCTCGACTTGCACTTGATTGGTTCTTAGATTACATTAGAATCATATTGTGTTTGAGAATTATCTTGCATAGATCATAGTTGCATAATTAGAATTCTCATTTTCAGAATATTATTGAAAAATGTGCATAGATTACATTTGCATACTTTTCAAGTGAATTGTGCATAGATTACAATTGCATAGTTTACATTCTGAAAAAATCAATCGTATATTTAGACCAGTTTTCTTTGATTTGAATTTACAAAAAAAATAAAAATAAAAAAAATGGTTTGGAATTGATTTGCATTAGTTTTTCTTGATGAAATTAGTGCATTACAGAATTTGTTATATTTTCTCTTAGTAATCAATTTTTTTGCATTGTTGGAAGTGAATGGAAACTCTCTCCTTACTCTAGTTAGGATTCATCGAATTGAAAAGATTACATTATCATATTCGATCGCATTCAGTTGAGTCGGGTCATAACACCATTGGTTTCATATCCATTTACCCATTTGAGTAATAACAACCTTAATAACACAGCGCTTAATTAAAATTCATCTAGTAATTTTTACATTTCTAGGGCTCTGATACACCAACATAGCTTAGGCTAGTGTCTTGGAGTAGGAGAGTAATTAACTCTCCAAGACAGCAAAACCAAACAAGTAGCTCATCTTGTGGTAGGATAAATCTAACTGTTACATTTATGCTCTGGGAAAGCTCCTCTTAAAGGAGAAGCACGAGACCGTGTCCGAACCAGTGAGGGGATCAATCCTCCTTCATTGGGAAAGACGCCAGATACGCACGTACTACAAACGGTAAACCTCGGATTATTGTCGAGGAGCCTGGGGTCACTTGTCGATAAACCTTGGATTATTGTCAAGGAGCCGGCGTGCTATCGGGTCGTAGACTGTTCCCCCAGGTGTATTTGTTGCTGTTGGTGACCTTAGTGACCATTATCTTTAGGGTTCTACCCAAGGTGACGGTGGAAGGAAGATCCCACTGTACCTGGAGCAGACGTCGGCTAGACTCACTTGGATTTTCTGGGGGGTTCACTTCACTCGAGACGGTTAAAGTGGAGGAACTTGGTCTAGTCTATTCATTAAGCAGGTTGCCGGGGTAACTGTTCCACCCGCCACTTCTGTACTGAATTCTGCGATGTTGGATTTCATCACCAACTAGTGTTTTCGGTCCAGAAGGCTACTGTTTGTGTGTGGTTTGACTCCTAGATTTGATAGCGCCTGTTAATTTGTTTGTTTTTATTTTTAGAGACCATAGGTGTGAATTGTGAATTTTAATTGTTAGGTGTGAATTGTTAATTGTTAATTTTAGTTTTAAAAATTGTTAATAAAATTCACTAAAGTTGAATATAATGGAAAATGTTCCGGAATTTACCAACCTAGGAACCCCTCCTAATGAGAATCCTAGTACTTTTCCTTACTTTGGAAATGTTGGTCCTCCTTATATGGCTACTTTGTCACTACCTGGATTTACAATAGGATTACCAATATGGTTATTTTCAACTTCGTTGGCCCCAAATACTCCAATTGTTCCACCTCAACTGAATGCTTCACCTCAACAGAGTTCACCATCTCAACATCACCAACCTTCTGTTGACCCTTTACCTTCTTCGCCTAATTTTTCTTCCTCCATTTCTTCCTCTTCGCCTGGTAAAAGCCTTGATGCTAGTAACCAGGTGGCTAAGAAGAAGAAGAAAGGGAAGAAGAAGAAGAAGAAGCAAGATAAGAAAGAAGTTAACCAACCAACCACGACTGTAAGTGTTAGTTGTGTTGAGGAAAACTCCGACATGCATCGTAAACTCAAATACCCTTGCAGGCTTTGTAAGGGTGACCACTTCCTTGTTAATTGTCCTGGTATACCAAAGGTCTTGGAAGTATGGTCAAAAAAATTCCATGAACTTTCCATTGATCCATCAACCAGTGA
This sequence comes from Pinus tabuliformis, assembly GCA_031772625.1. Taxonomy (NCBI): domain Eukaryota; kingdom Viridiplantae; phylum Streptophyta; class Pinopsida; order Pinales; family Pinaceae; genus Pinus; species Pinus tabuliformis. Next base: position 1,410,485,915 of record CM062819.1, read on the forward strand.
TAGTCAGGTTCCTGGGAAAAAGGGTAAAGTTAGGTTTCCTTGTAAGTTATGCAAAGGGAGTCATCAAACTCACATTTGCCCTCACATGGATGAAGCCTCAAAATTGTTGGAAAAACTTACTATTCCACAGCAATAATTTCCAACTGGTTATCGTAAACTTTCTCCCAAACTACCGTCAACTGGCGGAGTGATTGATCTCATTTCAAGTACAGTCGATCACACTCTTCCATTGGAGAGTGAAACTCATGTCACTCAGGTTGATGATCCATTAGTTGATCAAGTGGTCGATTCAATTTCACATTCGGTCAATCCCACTTTCCCTTTAGAGAGTGAACTTCATACCGCTCAGGTTCTTCTTGTTACATCAGATTCTTCTATGCCGAGGGGCATTTCACCTGTTTCTACAGAACCCCCTCCACGTACTAAGGTCTTTTCCTTTGACTGGAATAGACTGACAGAACCTCGTCTTCCTTCCTCCATCCCTTTCCAAATCATTGTCAAGGCTGGTGGTAGGGACATACATCGTACTCAGGTAGATGAAGGCGCTTCTGTTAGTATTTTATCCTCAACTGTTTGGAAAGCTTTGGGTTCCCCTCAGCTTGCACCTATTACGCAGAATCTGAAAGCTTTTAACAGAACCATTAGTGAACCTTTAGGGATCCTTCCTAATTTTTCTCTTACCTTGGAAGGTAAAACTGTCTGTATTGATCTTATGGTAGTTCGAGGTCCCTTGGATTTCAATTTACTCCTTGGTCGAGACTATGTTTATGCAATGAAAGCTGTCGTATCGACACTCTTTCGCGTGATGTCTTTCCCTCACAATGGCAGTATTGTGACTGTAGACCAGCTTTCGTTCCCTAGTCTTGTTTCAACTACCAATAATATGACAGCCCTAAATGTTCCTGATTCTAAAGTGGTATCTACCCTGCCACGGGTTAATTATGTGGCAACAGGTCCCATGTTTTCAGTTACCGATGTAGGTGAGCCTCTCACTGTTTGCTCATCTTCCGTTGATTTAGATCCGGTAATTGACATGGAAAACTCTATGGGATCACTTGAACACAATGTTCTTATCCCTTTTGAGTCCCTTGACATGTGTTCCTTCCAGAGAAGTATTCTTCCTTCTGATGAAGACCTCTTGGAAGCCATGATCAAGGTGTGTCCATTGACATGTCTTTCTTCCAGTTGGAAGCCATAATCAGTGTGTGCGAGGATAGTCTTTTCCTGTACCAACCTCGTTAAAAAATGAAACAGGCTGCAACGAGGAAAGTTCCTTTTACTATGTCAACCTCGTTAAAAAATGAATCAGTGAGTATGAGGACAGTTCTTTTCCTGTGTCAACCTCGTTAAAAAATGAATCAGGAGTGCGAGGATAGTTCTTTTCCTGTGTCAACCTCGTTAAAAAATGAAACAGGTTGCCTTGAGGACAGTTCTTTTCCTGTGTCAACCTCGTTAAAAAATGAATCAGTTAGTCAGAGGATAGTTCCTGAGTCAACCTCGTTAAAAAATGAATCAGGAACGAGGATAGTTTTTTCCTGTATCAACCTCGTTAAAAAATGAAACAGGCTAGCATGAGGATAGTTCTTTTACTGAGTCAACCTCATTAAAAAATGAATCAAGTAGATTGTAGAAAGTAGGATTTTGAGGATAATTCCTGTTACTGAGTCAACCTCGTTAAAAAATGTATCAGGTATGAGGATAGTTCTTTTCTTGTGCCAACCTCCTTAAAAATGAAACAACTCCCTTTTCAAGTGAAATATTGAAAGTAAACCTTCATTCCATCCATCTGGTTGAATGCAATGAAGCCTGGGGGGCAGGTACCTCGCTTTGCATCATTATACTGGGGGCATGCGAACTTTTTGAGCATAGTTCCTTGTCTTGTGTCAAGCTCGGTAAAAAATGAAACAAAGAGTCTCGAGCATAGTTCCTTGTCTTGTGTAAAGCTCATTAAAAAATGAAACAAGGGTAGGTTAAGTAGGTAGATTGTAGAGAGTAGTCATGAGCATAGTTCCTTGTCTTGTGTCAAGCTCATTAAAAAATGAATCAAGGATTTTATGAGCATAGTTCCTTGTCTTGTGTCAAGCTCGTTAAAAAATGAATCAAGGTTTTTAGAGTATAGTTCCTTGTTAGGTAGATTGTAGAGATTAGTTATGAGCATAGTTCCTTATCTTGTGTCAAGCTCATTTAAACAATGAAACAAGGGTTTTGAGGATAGTTCTTTTCCTGTGTCAACCTCACTAAAAAATGAAACAACCCCCGCGAATCTTTCCAAGATTTCGAAAGTAAACCTTCATTCCATCCACCTCATTGAATGCAATGAAGCTTGGGGGGCATGTACCTCGATTGGCGTCATTATGCTGGGGGGCATGCGAACTTATAACAAGCATAGTTTTTCGTTTCAAGCTTGTGTAAACATGAAACCGAATCCGAGCATAGTTCTTTTCCTGTGTCAAGCTCATTAAAAAATGAAACAAATCCTCCTCTACTTGAGTCGAGAGTTTGACTAGATCTCGTAAATGTCAAGTTGTATATTTAGGTTAGTTATTTCAGTGTTTTGCATAATTTTCTTACAGTTTTAGGTTGAGTCTTTCAAATGATCTCGTACATGAACCTTCATTCCATCCAGCTTGTACTTAGTTGAATGAAATGAAGCTGGGGGGGCATGCGCTCTAGCAGTTATGCTTAGGGGGCATCAAGCACAGTTTTCTCCATGTTTCAAGCTTGTGTAAAAATGAAACTACTTTGAAGCATATTTTTTATCTGTTTCAAGCTTTTGTAAAAATGAAACCTATCTCGAGTCAATTTTAGTTATTTTCAAGACTCGTTAAACTCATGAAAATCCCGAGATTATTTTGCTATCTTTCATTCTCGTAAAACAAATGAAAATGTCGAGTTCTTTCCGTCTTTTCCTGCTCGTAAATTAAATTGAAAGTCGGCCATATGCGTACATTTTTATCATTTTTTTTCGAACTCATTAAAACTTACGAAAAAATGAAAAAACATGAGTACATTTTTATCATTCTTTCGAACTCATTAAAACTTACGAAAAAATGAAAACCATGAGTACATTTTTATCATTTTTTCGAACTCGTTAAAACTTACGAAAAAGTGAAACCTCAGAGTCATCTTTTAAGCCCTTTTCTGACTCCTAAAACATGAAAATATTGTCGAGCGTTTCTTTTACACTCGTTAAAACGGAATTAAAAGACGGTCCCCTTATAGCCCTTTTATGACCGTAAAAACAGGAAAAGATTGCCGGATTTTTGTCGTTTCAAATTTGATACTGGAAATAAAACGACGTGTCCTTGATCGCTTTTTACTTTTCAGGTCAAAGGCACTAATCATGAAAGTACTCCTTGGTCGCAAGATCAAGCGGTTCTCTCAAGTATTATTTTATACTTTTTCGGGCTTGGGAGACACAAATTTACGAAAAAGTTCAAACCTGGAGTTTTCTTAAGTTTTTTCAGACTCTCTAAAATTGAAAAACACTGAGTTTCTCCTATACTGGACTCGTTAAAATTTCACAGTAAAGGACTTGTTCGATTACAAACAGGAACGGACCACTCCTTCTTAGGGTTCGAATCAAAACTAAGTTGGACTCATCTGAAGGATGAGCTTATAATCAAGCATATGTTATCCTCCTCAAGCTTGTAAAAAATAAAAAGGTACTTGCCAGAAATGGTGGGGGAAAAGAGAGAAAAATGAGCCTATTTGTTATCCTTTGTCTCAGAAGAAGCCTTATCACCACTCTTGAACACGACACTTTTCATTCACCTGGGTTGGGAAATCCTTTGCCTCACAGTTGATCAAACCACATTGAAAGTCTTCAGTCGGGTATTAACTTTGGGTCAAATGTCACCAAGCCATCTATTGTGTCATTATGTGTTCAAGAGGTCACTGCAAATAACCATTCATCTGCAAAATACCCGTCATCCATCTTGACCATCCCTGAGTTAGTCCTTACAGCTACATTTCTTCAACTTGATCTATGATTTCGTGTTGTGGGCTTGCCTGCAACGGGTCGCTTTCTATCGACATCATCACATTATCTAGAAAGATGACCTAGAAATCGTCAGTACCTTGAAATCTGCATGCATCAATGGCAGGTTTCTCGCCTTTGACGACGGTTTACATCATTGACTTTCGATCGAAGGATTCCGTGAAATGTTCGACATCAACTCATTCATTCACATCTCATGGATTGTACTGGGTACTTTGAGAACCATTGACATCACTGGTGGTCTCTCTCACACTTGTTAACAGTTTACATCATTGACTGGTAATCAAGTGGTTTCTACCATGTTCGACATCAACTCATTTATTCACATGGATAGAATCGTACCTATTCGGGAAGTAGAAATGAAGACCCTGGATCTAGTTTCCACCATCCAGGCTGTGAGGAGTTTTGTATTCATTATACAGTAGACTAATCATAAACAGATGGCTGCGCCCATACTGTGTCTACAAAAGTCTATGATTATGATGTACTGCGAAATCATTCCTGTATCAGAGCAGTAGTTAGTTTCTTAGTTAAAGTTTTAAATCTGAGTATGGGAATGCCTACCTCAGCGATGATATGATCTTATATATGTATTTTGTGTTGAATACTTGCAGGTTCCGACTAGGCTCTCCACAAGATAATCCTTGAAATGATAAAGTACTTCACCCTTCCTAGATGATACGAAACCCTAATCTACTACAGGCTTCGCACTTTAGGGGGCAATCTGTTACACTAAAATTTGTCACCATGACTATTTGCAGTTAGTATGGCTCCATCAACTGTCATACTATCCTCCTTGGCAAGTCTCATACCTCTGCTCTTCATGTCAAACTCCAAGAAAAAGAGAAAGTCTTTAAAAATCTATATATCTCTGGGTACGCAGTTTCTCTTAGCCTTACCTGCATGTACGCACCTCAAGTTCACAATACCTGCGTACTTGTACGCTCTGTCTGTAAAGGGCTGGGTGCGTACTCCTGTAAAGGTCAAAAGGCGCAAGTTTCACTCCAAAAAAGTTACTTGTGGTCATTTCTAGAGCATTCTAGAAGCTTGTTTGACGTGTATGAAGCGCCTCCAGATGGTTCATGTATCACTATGAAAGAGGAACTTATCCCATCAAGAGGGGAGCTATCTCATCCAAAGAGGGGCTTATCCCATTGATGGTGGACCTGATTAACTTCCTCTAGAGCACTATAAATACAGGCATTGGGCCAGAGGGAGGGGAGGTTGAAAGCTGAACATTCCTAAGGGTAGATGCTGCTGGAATTAGGACTCCCTTGTAAAGCTTGAGAGGAGAGATTCCCATCCTTTCCTAGCCTTATTTGGAAGTGGGTGAGATGATCAAAGTAAAGGAAAACTCTTGCTGGACTCTAGGAGGGACCTGCACAACACCAAGGCTCAGGTTGTAATGGTTTCTTTTGTTTCCACTTAATGCAAATGAACTCATTTTTCTCAACAGATTGTTATTCATGATTTGTTTCATATACTCCTTGGTCTGAATGATGGATATGTGTTATTTTATAAGTTTATCAGGTGCTATTTAATCTTTTGGCTTGTTAGTGAATGCAGGTTTCGAAGAGAAGGAGGAGCTCATCCGGATCGGCGAGGCTGGACTACTACAAAGCGTTGGACTAAAGGTATGTTATAATCACCTGATTACTTGTATTCTAAATGCATGTTTAGAGAAAGGTAGTGTTTATTTGTCTTGTTTGTCACTAGAAAGCCTTTGCTTCTAGGGAGGTCGGTTTTGTCCGCAAAATCGACTCTTTCCGCATGACATTAACTTTCAACATGCAAAAATCATGAAGAAAAGTGGTAAGAGATCAAATTCAGCTTGAGTATGATGATAACTTACTTGTAGAGTGGAAATACAGTGTTTTTGAGGGTTATTAAACAATTTGGAACGATTTGGAAACTTCTAGACTGATGTGCATCGCATTGGGCCCAATGTGCAGCGCCCTCCTGATGCACAGCACTCGTGCAATTTAACACTGGCAGAAAATCACTGATGCGCAGCGCTAGGCAAGTTTGCTTGAAAAACAGGTTTTTTGACCTCCAAAACTCAATCTTCCTCCAAATTGTGATTTTTTTCTCTCCCAGGGTATTTTGCACAATAAAATGATAAATGGCACCCCTTTCACTTTATATATGGATGGCTTTAAATTTTTTACTTATTCAAACCCACTTTTCTAATGTCCAAGTCCCTTTTGGACATAAGCTCTATTTTTTCATTTAAATTGACTTTTCTTGGTCACTTGGTAAACTGACGCATTGATGCTTTTGCTTTTGTCTGCGGTGGCTAGAGTTGGCAAGGTGAACAAGGGCAGCAGCTAGAACTTATTACATATAGAAAACATTTCAAATTACATAAATTTTGTACATAGAAAATAAAAACTGTGTTTTCACCTCAAAACAAAGTTTTTAGGTAAAAATCACTTATTGAGCATATCATTAGTGAAATTTTGATCTTATGAACTTATTAGACCTCCTCATGTGCCTACTGACCCTTATTAGCAATAATCACTGAAATTTGCCCATGGAGGAAACCCTAGACCTAATGAGACTGAAACCCTAAGACCTAAGACCTATTTAAACATGAACCATTGACCTGAAAAGTATGAACAGAGGTCAGCAAGATATATTTCATGAGGGAAAAAACTGAATTGAACCCTACCATCAGTTGATCCATGACCTAATGGAATGCAACTGATCAGATGGGACACTTAATATGCATGCAAAAAGAGAAATTTGATCACTCATGGAGGGATGAAGATACCGACACTAACACTCCACACTAACTCCCACTGAAGTTGCAGTAACATAACATCGGGACTAATGACAAACCAAATCTAGCCTCAATTGGAGATTACTAGGATGAACAAACTACAAAATATATTTTCGACCTCCTGAGAGAGTATGAAGATTTGTTCCCTTCATTAGTTGTGGAACTAAAAGGTTTCAAGGGAGATCTAGGGGAGATGAAAATTGTGCTAAAACCATATGCAAAGCATGTAAAGCATCGACCATACATATTGAACACAAGGGTTAAGGAGAAAGTGAAGAAAGAGATAGACAAGAGGCTAGAAGTATGGCTTATATTTCTGGTGGATGAGAGAGAATGGGTGAGTCTAATTGTGATACAAGACAAGAAAGATGCTACAGAGGTACGGGTCTATGTGGACTACCATAGTTTGAACAATGCTTGTGTGCATGACTCGTTTCCTACACCATTCAGTGATGAAGTTCTAGATAATGTAGCTGGGAATGAAGCCTACTCTTTTACAGATGGATTCTCTAGCTATCACCAAATCAGAAACGCCAAGAAGGACAAGAATAAAACTACATTTACTATGGAATGTGGATCCTATGCCTTTCATGTTATGACATTTGGTCTCAAGAATGAACCTGCATTGTTCTCAAGAATTGTAATTGTCACCTTTAGAGATTATATTCGCAGGGTCCTATAGGTCTATATGGGTGACTGGATGGTCTATAGTCTGCTAAAGAAACACTCCAGTCTGCTTAGGATCATATTCGATCGATGTAGACAACTACAGATATACCTTAATTTGAATAAATACATATTTGTAGTCCTTTTGGCATGCTTTTGGGCCACAGAGTGTGCAAAGGAGTATGTGTAGATCCTGCTATGGTTGTGATTATAGTGAATATGGACCCACCCGCAAGTGTAAAACATCTCAGATCCGCCTTGGGACATATCGAGTGCTACAAGAGATTTATCCACAACTATGCCTTGATTACAGCACCTATGGAAAAATAGTTTAGGAAGGTTGAATGATTCATGTGGTTAGAAGAATGCCAGGTTGCACTAAACATCCTGAACGAAAAACTAGTAAGTGCATTGATTCTAGTCTACCCCGACTAGAACACATAGTTCCATGTCCACATTAATGCATCAAGCATTGCTCTAGATTTTGTTCTAGCTCAGTCGGGGGAAGGGAGCCTTGACCACCCAATTTATTTTTCCAGTAGAGAATTTTCCATAGCATAAAAGAACTATACCACAACTAAGCAAGAGGCACTAGCAATAGTATATTCACTTCAAAAATTCATACGATATTTGTTGGGAGGCCTATTTAAGTTTTTTACTGACCATTCTGCTTTGAAATATTCACTTAACAAGCTTGTGCTTGAAGGAATAATTTGCAGGTGGTTGTCGTTATTCGAGGAATTCACTTTTGAGGTAATTCTTAAACCTAGTCAATTGAATGTGGGATCTGATCACCTCTCATGGCTAGATTTAGGAGAAAGTGGAGGATCCATAGATGATCAGCTACCAAACGTCAATCTATTCTAGATTGAAGTGTTACCAGATTACCTAGAATAAATTGTAGCCTTTTTAGCTATAGGAAGATGCACAAACGAATATACAACCACACAAAGGAGGTATATGGTCATCCAAGCTGTCGATTATCAACTGATTGCAAGGAAACTATATAAATTAGGCCTTGATCATGTGTTGCGTAGATGTGTCCTTCATCATGAGAGACATGATTTACTATTGGAATGTCATTCAAGAGTTGTGGATGGACATGTTGGGGGGAAGGCTACCGCAAGGAAATTGTTGTAGTGAGGACTAGGGTGTTCGACATTTTTCAAAGATGAAAAAATAATATGTCAGAGTCAGTGATGTTTTCCAAAGGGTTGGAAGGCCATCACATCGCGATGAACTTCCATTGCAGCTAGTACGTTCACTACAAATATTTGAGAAATGAGAGGTGGACTTTATAGGGCCTATCAATCCATCGACACATCACTCTCATGTCAGGTATATAATCATCGCAATAGAGTACCTCACCAGATGGGCGGAAGTAGCACCAGTTAAGGAATGTACAATAGATATTGTTGCTAGATTCATATTTGAGAATATCATATCCATATTTGGGTGCCCTAGGAATCGCACCAGTGATTAGGGGACCCACTTCATAAATGAAACAGTTTCCTCCTTACTTCAAAACTTCATAATACAACACCATAGAAGTAGCCTCTATCACCCTCGGGCTAAACTTGGTATCGTAGAGGTCTTCAACAAGATATTAGAGGAGAGTTTGACCAAGATATGCTCAGCCAACCGAGATGATTGGGATGAGAGAGTGCCAGTGACTCTATGTGCATATCACAAAATTGTTAAGTGGTTACACAAGCATGCACCTTTCCTACTTGTGTATGGACGAGAAGCAGTGGTACCAACTAAATTTTCTATCCCCAACCTTTTCATAGCTTAGGCCACTCATATGATAGAGGAGGAATCAATTCAAAAGAGGCTATACGAACTCTTGGAGCTCGATGAGGCAAGGTTTATGGCATATTTCCAACAAATGGCCGAAAATAAAAAGCAGAAGGCATGGCATGAAATACATAATCAGAGGAAACCATTCACAATCGGAGGGCATGTTCTTCTATACGACAGCAAATTCTTGAAGTTTCCAGGAAAGTTGCAAATGCGTTGGTTAGGTTTGTTTTTTGTTGCGGAGGTGAGGGATTCAAAAGTTGTTTAGCTTGCACAACTGGATGGGGTATTTCTACTAGGTTGGGTCAACGGTGCATGCCTTAAACCATTCCACAAATCAAAAAATGTTACTCAAAATTGATTGGATCTTCGAAAGGATACCATAGTTAGGAGTAGGTAGGAGCAAGTAGGAGCCATTTAATTGGGTCCTCACTAGTCACGTTAGTCATTTTTTTCTCTGGTAAGTCAGTTCTTTACATTTCCAAATAAAATTCCTGCCAAGTCATTCCCAGTTGTGGATGTCCTTTCACCACACCACAATTGATTATGGTCAGGGGGAGTCACACATGTTAAGAGTCATTTCCATAATAATCAGAAAATAATACTGGAGTCATCCCAGATTCCCATTAAATATTTCCCATTATAGAAATAATCAATGCCTAAGCATCTTCCATCACGATAGCATAATTAACCATCAACTCCACCTTTCCTTTTTCAAACTTTCATCATCTCAGTCAGGTCCAGCTCAACCGACAGTAGGATTACACGATTGAGTATGAATATGGAAAGTTATCATAGTAATTAGTTAGGAGGTCTCGTCAGAAACCTTGTGTCGAGCTAGTCTACTTAATTTTCATGGAAACGTTGATTCCTTAGAGTCTAAAGCTAAGGTGGTAGAGTCATTTATTCTACAGTTTGGTTATAATTTTTTTTGTTCTAAAATCATATACCAGCCCCCTATGTTTTGTGTCGATCAGCACTGCTTCGAGATGACGAAGACAATTTTATATGTTCCAGAGCTTGGGTTGGATGAGAGAATTTTGTTGAGAGAGCCAATTTATGGAAAATATGATAAGGTTGTGTTGGTCGGCAACGATCTCTCGGACTCCTTCCAATTTCTGGCAATGAAACGGGAAGTCTACACAGAATTGTTCATGAAGGAAGATGGGAGTGAAACAATCAAAGTCAAAACTGACTACAGAGGAATCCAGCGGTCCACCTTACTAAATTTGAGAAGTCTGCCTATGTTTGGCACGACAATGGAAGCAATGTAATGCACAAAGTTATTGGTTAGAAAATGCATGGGGTATCACTCTGGCTTGACAAAAAATACCCAATTCATGCAATGGACATTCAAAGGCTCATGGGTTTATCTGCAGGGGGAGGTGCGGTTTCAACTGCATTCTTGACAACTTCCAAGAGAGTAAAGAAGATAGGGAATGATGACTACTACACCAAGTATGATACAAAGAGAGGAGGAAAGGGAGCACGCATAGATTTGATCAACACCCCAAAAATTAATTTCACCTACTACATTATTGCGGGGAAGTTGATGTGTCACTTTTCCAAGAATGAGTGCACACTATACACAATTTCAATCGTGGAGCACTGCGTAGAAGGTGCCCAGCTGAATTGGTGTGCCTTCCTCCTCCAGGAAATGTTTGAAGGCTGTGAAGATGTCTACAAGCAGTCCACCAAATTTATTTATGGATATCTCATTGTTGTTATGGAAATGTGGAAATGGTGCCCACCAGAGGTCCAGGAACTAGCTCCCATCATAGAGGATCAGTCGTTTTCCAGCAGGTATGCACCTTGGGGAAATTCAGGGGACCCAAGCAGCAAGGAGATAAATGAACATTATTTCAGAAGTTGGTACATAAAAATACTGGAAGTAATCAGAGCTTAGGAAAGGGTTCCAAGGTCCCTACTTGATGAATACTCATTAGAGATTTGGTTTGGCGTTATTCATGGAGAAATTGGGTGAGGCCACACTGTGCTCACCTGCATACTTTTTAGATGCTTCCCCTAAATTTTATTCTAACAACCGAAGATTTCCACACAGAGGTCAGTTCGTGGAAAGGAATTGCAGGGGAGATTCAAGAAGGTAAATACATCTACTTCTTTGACGGGATGGTATCTCAACTAATACCAGGAGAAATAGTTGTGGATTCCAAAAAATGTTTGGTCGAGGAGGAGATGCAACTGGTCATAAAACAGCTGAAGAAACAAATGAGCTCCTTGAAGGAAACCATCGCCAACATCGATATCTCAACAGATTCAGTTTCCACCATTGTTGAGTTTCAAGATTTAATACAGCATGGTCCTTTGATTATTGCCCCTCTAGTTTCTATGATGTCAGTAGTAGAACCCCATTCATAGTCCAACCCTACCAAACCTCCAGTCAGGGCCAAAAAGCAAAAATTGACCCCCGATAGTCACATTGTTGACCTCACCATTGAAGAACCCCAATCCCATACCTCTTCACCCATCATTGAATAAATTCCACCCTCCACATCAGTTGTGTCACCTAGATCGCGCAACCCATCATCACATACTGCATCAACATTCGCCACCATCTCAAACATTATACCCTATGGGAAATTGTTGGGAACGGAGATGAACATGGAGGTTGACTTCGTTATCCAGTCCATCATGACATTCTCTAGCAGAGAAGTCATCACTACTTCCATGGTGTCTTTATTTCTATATTCGGGTCCACTATTGAGCACGGGACCCATTATTATCCATCCATTCACCACCACTGTCAACCTAATGTCACTACCACTTCATATATTTCCTTCAATCACACCACTACCTGTCTCCATCCAAACCACCCCTCCATCAGTTGAACCATCATAGTAGGCTACCTCTCCCCATGGACACATAGACAATTTTGTCGCCAATGGGCAGCCTTTGCAAAGTCAGTTCCAAAATCCCTCCACGATGCACCAGGATAATCTTCCGGGTTGCTCCTCAACCCAATTGTTTACTTTTATTCAACAAGTTGCACCAAAGGCCATAGCACTACACAATGATTTAACTGTCGATCATGAATAACAATAGCAACAAATTGTTACACTCACATCAAAACATGATCAAATCTTCCAAGATAAGAAACAACTCCAAGGGCAGCTCGAGAAGATCACCGCAAAATTCCAGATATTGTGTCCATCATTTTCTGATGTTGTGACTAATGCCCCGGAATATTTTTCATCCTACACATTGGTTGAATTTTGTGACCATATCTAGGCCACATGCTATGATATAATCTCCACCAATCGAGAACTCAAGAAAACCCTCACTGCAATAAGAAGTGCATTGTCGGACCTTGCCATGGCATATGAAAATTAAATCGAACAGAAGATAATTGCTGCAGCCACCCTAAAAGACTCCATCGTCAATGTTGCAAATGACACCTACACTCTTCTGCAACAAGTTCATGACCAGTCGGGTTTCCTTGCAAAGAAGAACCAACCAGTCTACCCCCTCCGCGACTAAGTCAATCAGCTCCTCACCGATTCCAGGAACACTAAAGCCAAATATCAAAGGAAGATGATCAGGGCAAAGATAGACACTCTGGAGGCCTACATTCATCATATCAAAGATGAGTCAACCAGGACAAAGCAGATAAGCTAAGATCTTCTTCCTCCGGCTCAAGCACACCTATAGACAATGCAGTGGCTAAGTGAGGACATGAAAACATAGTGGAATTCCTTGTTTATGACATGACCAACCCAACTGATGTCCGACGCAACATCTAAATTCCTCAGACAAGTAGTTGCGATCACATAATATGGCAAGCACTGCTCAATGATTACACTTAATTCCACCAGGAATCCATCACATATGTCCCTAAATTGGGGCCTTCATTTAAAGAATCCATCCAAGAGGAAGCACTGGTAGAAGCATCAACACTACCGACGGCGCCGAGGAAAAATTGACTCAGGGACGATTCAATGAATTGTGTTTGTGTCCTGTTGGGACCTTCGATTTTGGAAGAATTAAGACTTTTTAGGGAGAAGTCAAAAGGCTATTGACAAGTGGTGGAAATGGTCGTTAGAGAGTTGTGTAAATAAAATTCTGGAAAAAGGAAGGAACTTGCAGAAGACTGGAAGTTGCGGAGGGAAGACAGGAAAGAGATGATGCAATCGAGTGGGAAAGAGCAACGAAATTCGAGGAATGGAGACGGTCGAGCAAGGGAGAAAGTGAAGAGCCTGGGAAGGAACTGGCAGTTTAGGTTGTTGCGCAGAGTTAAGGAAGAATAATACAAAAGGTAGAAAGGAGAACTGGCAAGGGTTGTTGTTGATGTTGCTACTCTTGTGTTGCAGAGCTATGAGAACTACTATGTGTCTATCATTCCATAAGCTAGTATTTTGTCTTGTTAGAGTCCTTTATGTTGAGGAAGAGGCCTTGATCCTGATGTAATGTATTCACCTTTCATATTGATAATGAAGACTGCTATTGGGATCATAGTGTGTTAGTTGTATGTGATTCTGGTCCTTTAAAAAATTTATGTATGCGCATATTTAAGTAGTCTCTTTGTTACAGCATGTATATCCTGTTGTGATCTAAATTACTTGTAGAATGATTCAAAGTTCTCTTCTCTTTATTCTCTAATATGGTTCTCCCTTATACTAGATTTCAACCCTCATCTAACTAAGGTTGCGGCACACCTCGGATGAGACTCCTTACCCATTCTGGGTATGGTGAAAATTTTGGCGTTGTGGTAGACTACAGCAGAGCCTTGTTGGCCCTTGCGCTCGAACTCGGGGTCTCGACCCTAGTTCTATTTCTATGCCAACATACATGTTTCACACAGAGTTCCAACCCCTCTTGAGTTTTTACAAACCTCGAGTTGACAATTAAAGTCGAGAACCTTGGGAGTTGTTGTATTCCTGCTACAATATTGAGGGAAATCACTTTTTAGCGCCATTGTCGAGGAGGTGTCAAAGTATGAATTGTATTATTCCCCAGTTTATTTAATATTTCACTCATTTCATTTTCTGCAAAAACAACATAATTTACATTATGAATTATTCATTCCAAAATCAGAAAATTGCATTGCATTAGCATTTCCTATTCAAAAACAATTGAAAAAATATAGAAAAGTACAATTCATTCTTTATGCCTCAAAGAGTTAGGGATAACAGAGGAAAGTTATTATCAAAAACTCCCACTTCCAGAAACATCCAACCTTCATTTTCTCATTGTGAACCTCCTACCCTGTCCATGTGGGATATTGAGGCCTTCTTAGGTGAGAAAGTAAGGATCTATTAGGAGCTTGAAAAAGGAGAAAAACCTTTAGAACCCACCAATAACATGGCTAAAAATAGGAAACCTGAATTTTTCACATTCCCTATTAGAGAAATAGATGGAGAAGCCAAAATGAAGAACATCAATTCATCTTTCCTTCCACACTTCTATGGGATAACTTCTAAAGATCCTCACACTTTTATCCTTGAGTCTGTTGTAGTTTGTAAAAATTATGATTACAAAACAAATGAATAGAAGCTCAAATTTTTCCCTTCCACTCTTAATGATGCAGCCTTTCAATATTTTATGAGCCTAGAAAGGGATAGCATCACTTCGTGGGAGTATATGAAACGATCTTTCAATACCAAGTACCGGAATTATTGCAGAGCAAGAGACACCAGAGATGAGATACTAAAAATGAATCAAGGAGTAGATGAATCTCTGAAATATTTCAATTGAGCTACAGAAGAGCACACAAATGCATTATAGATCCAGATTCCTTGAAAATAATCTTACTATGGGGATTCAAATAAGAACTGGTGGAAACAATCAACCTTTTTGTGAATGTATACATTTATCAACTCAACTATGATGACATCAAAACGGTATTCAAAAGTCATTCTAGAGTTGCTTGAAAAGAAATTAGAAGAAACAAATATTTGGTAAGTCCATCTTCCTCCTCTACAATCACTAAGAATTAGATAGGAGGTATGCTAGAGGACCTAAAATCTGAAATCTTATACACATTTGTTATGCAAATGAATACACTACAGATCAAGAGAAAACAAGAAGTAGAAAGGTCATTAGCTATCCTAGGAATGAGTATCCTTCAGATGACATAGCGATATGTTCTAGATGTGAAGAAAATCACTCCATTGACAAATGTCCATCTTTTTTAGGCTTGAAATATGTATACCAAGGAGTAGAAGGGAACATGGAAACTCTACTTTTTCAATCAATAGAGGCCACAAGGCCTCACGTAATATCAACAACACATGACCTACCCCTGTTCTTTCAATACAAATTACGATGCAAATTTTCAACCATTGGTGTCCTCCTAACACTTAACCCTGTTCTATGGACACTCCATGGCTTTATTGTCCCCAAAATTCCAATCCTCCTTTTCATCCATATCCACAATGGGATAATCCATCTTCTGGATGGATGCCTCAAGAAGCCCAACCACCTACCTTGACGCATCCTCTGCAACCACAAGTACCCCAAAATAATCATCCATAACAACCTCAGATGTCTTCCCAAACAAACACAAATCCTAACAATAAGTAGGCTCCACTAGTCTACAATGGAGAAACCTCCTATCCCACTTATGCTATAGAAATTCAAGAGATCAACCTTAGGTCTGGGAAGGTCCTTCCAGATGCTCACATGACTTCTCAAATAGATAATATAGAAGAAGAGAAGAAATATCCTACACCTCAAGTCACTAAGCCTCCCTATCTTAAAAGGATAACCACTCATAAAGCACACATCCCAGAAGAAGTTGAACTTCTAAGAGAGTTCAAAATTTGTGTCAAAATTCATCTCCTTCAGGCCATAAATGATGTCCCTATATAAAATATCAAAGAGGAATGTATTATAAGACTAGGGAGGAGAAAATTAGATGCCCCTACTACTAAATCATAGGGCAGCTAGTTAATCTTATTCTTGGGAGAGTCATCATCCCCAAATACTTAGATCCTAGGAGCCTAGTAGTAGATGTCCACATCAATTATATTGCAGTTCCTAACACTTTTATTTACTTTGGAGCAACAATAAATGTCATGAATAATGAGAATATGCTCAAACTCAATCTTTGACAATCCCTAAGGAATACCACCACAGTGCTACAACTTAGTGATAGATCCATAGTAGCCCTAAAGGTGTTATTTAGGATGTCATGGTATCCATTGGTTCTTAGGAATATCCCAAATATTTCTTTGTTCTTCATCCCAAGACCAAGTTTAATGGATACCTTATTATCCTAGGAAGACCTTGGTTCGCCATTGTTGATTCCTACATCAGTTGTAGGGCTAGAAGTATGACTATAACTAATGGGAAATCTAAAAAATAGTTTGTATTATATCCACCTGTTGAGCTCCTCATTGATCATGATTTTCCTATTTGGATAGAAGAAGAAGAAGAAGTAGATTCTTGTCTATCGTCACCCTACCATATATGTACATTAGAAACTACCATTGGTAGTAGACAATTGGATGATTATAATCTAATTGAAAAATTTATTCAAAATAAATACCTTATTGCCATGAATGTTGATGGCTTGAAATATGAACCTGCAAGACATCTTGATTTTTCTTAAGATTTTTCATGGGTAGATCTAAAAATTGGTTTCTTTGAATAAAATAATCTGGAAACCATAGAAATCATCCCTTCCAAAAACTTTAAAATCACCCCCCTTCTTTTAGTTGAACAAGAGTACAAACTACTCATTATTTTGAGACAACATGTTGATGCATTTACATGGGACTATAAAGAAATGAAGGGAGTCCATCCTTATATATGCACCCATCATATATACATTAACGCAATAAACTTGTTTTCCAGCCACAAACGCAAATGACGCCTACATTAAAAGACATTGTTATGGACTAATTGTAAAAAAAATTGGATGTAGGATTCATCTATCCAATCTCGGATAGTGAATGAGTGTCTCCCTTAGTAATTGTCCCTAAAAATAATGGAAAATGGACAATTTATGCTGATTACATTGAACTCAAAAACAACCAAAAAGGGTAATATTCCCTTACCCTTTATGGACAAAGTATTGGATATCCTTACAGGGGAAATTTTCTTCTCATTTTTGGATGGATTCAGTGAGTACAATCAAATACAGATCATTCCTAAGGATCATGATAAGACCATATTCACATTTCCACGGGGAACCTTTGCTTATAGAGTTCTTCCGTTTGGTATGTTCAATGCCCCTACTACCTTCCATAGAGTTGTGTTGAGTATTTTCTCTCACCTTGTGCATGATTCAATGGAAATATATATGGACAATTTTACACCCTACGGGGAGGATTTCCAAGAGATTCTCTCCAACGTACGTAAATTTTTGCAAAGGTCCAAAGAGATGAACCTCTCCCTAAGCCATGAAAAACGCATGTTTTTTTATGAATTAAGGAATTTTTTTAGGGAACTCTCTCTGAAAAAGGAATCTAGGTAGATCCTAACAAAATCGCCATCATCAAAAAGGTTCTTGTTCCTAAAAAATGAAAAGATGTTAGAAGATTTATAGGTCTTACTGGATATTATCAAAGACTCATTAAGAATTTTAGCAGGATTGCTTCTCATTTATTTTCTTTACTAACAAAATATTTAGAGTTTTTCAGACAGATTTATGTCAAAAGGCATTTGAGGAAAGTAAAGAAAAACTAATGAATGCACTTGTCCTTAGAGGTCTGAATTGGAACTTTCCCTTCCACGTCCGTACAAATGCATAATATAAAGTGTTTGGGGTAGAACTAGGAAAACTCAAACGTAAAATTCCCTATGCCATTTATTTTATTAGCAAGAATCGGTCTAAAGTGTAACTTAACTATACAGTTGCTGAGAAATAACTCTTAGTTGTTGTGCATTCTTCGAACGAATTTAGGCATTACGTTATTATTTATCGTGTATTTGTACATACTGACCATGTAGCAATCAAGTAATTAATTAATAAACCAAATGTGAATTCTCACATAATTAGGTGGTTATTGTTCTTGCAACAATTTGATCTAACTATTGTTGAAAAACTTGGAAAAGAGAATGTTGTTTCATAGTTTCTTTCAAGACTGGCTTTGTCTATAGACGATGAATAAATGGTGGATGATCGGCTCCCTAATGAGCATATTTTTTTTATCACACTCTTATCCCCATGGTTTTCTGACATAGCCAATTTCTTAGTTATTCGAAAGTTCCCTCCTCAATTATCCGCAAAGGAGAAAAAAAAATTGTCAAAAATGGTGCCTTTTACACTTGGATTAGGGGTAAAATATTCAAGTTGGGGTTTGATCAGATCTTAAGAAGATGTGTGAGAGACGATGAGCTTGTTGACATCCTCTCATATTTTATTATGGACCTTGCAGGGACCATTTTGTTGCCAAGAGGACATCCTACAAGATCCTACAAGCAAGGTACTACTGGCAAACCCTTCACAAAGGTGCCTAGAGATACAAACATAGTGTGATGAATGCCAAAGGATGGGGAAACCCACTCAAAGTGATGAAATTTCTTTACAGACTCAAGTGAATTTTGATCCAATTGGGAAGTGAGGCATGGACTTCGTTGGTCCCATCGATCCTCCATCTAGACAAAAGAAATATATAATTGTGTATACAAACTACTTGACTAAGTGGCCTGAGGTGAAAGTAGTAAAAGAAATAACTGAGCAAAAGGTGGTCGAGTTCTTGAGGAAAAACATATTTTATAAGTTTGGATCCCCAAGAGAATTAGATATTGATCAAGGCTCCTAGATCACCTCCAATCTAATTAAGGGAGCCATGAAGAAACATCACATCCAACACTAGAGGTCTACTCCATACCACCCTCAAGAAAATAGGCAAGAATAGGTGACTAACAGAGCATTGGAAATCACACTGGCCAAGGAAATCAGAAACAATAAAATGATTAGGAAGAGAGACTTATTGAGGCTACCTAGGCCTACAACACCACTTGGAAGACCACTACTAGGTTCACCCCCTATGAGCTAGTGTATGGAAAGAAAGCCTTGTTATCTATTGATTTGGAGTACAACACGCTAAGGATGGAACCTTATCTTGACTTGGATATCACCAAAGCAAATGAAGAAATGTTGTGGAAATTAAATGCACATGATGAATACAAGATGTGAGCCCCATTTCATACCGAAGTGATTCAGCTACAAATAAAAATATGGCATGACAAACATATCAAGATTAGATCCTTCCAGGAGGGTGATTAGGCCCTCTTGTATGACTCTAGGTTTAAATATTTTAAATTGAAACTCATGACCAAATGGCAAGGAATTTCTCTAGTTGAAAAAAATTATGATAATGGTTTATTCTGGATTAGAACAATAGATGAAGAGAAAATTCCACTTTTGGTAAATAGTTATTGATTGAAATTATACAATAAGCCCCTTTGTAGGGTTGAGTTTACTAATTAAATAATAAAGGAGTCAAACTTGATTGAGAGCATCAGAGCTCCCAATTCATTCAACCTCTTAATAGCATGAAGAAGAAAGAAAACGAAAAAAAACTTCAAGTGAAAACCTCCTCTGAGGCACTTGAGGCAAACTCATTAGGTGAAAAATTTTGTGACACAACCTGTGAGTCTAAGAAAATAGAAAAAATTAATAATGATCCCTAGGTGCAAAACCTATTTTGGGCACCCAAGGACAAACTACTAGGTGAAATCCTCCATGAGGAAGCTAGTCGGCCATGAAAATATATATATATATATATATATAGAGAGAGAGAGAGAGAGAGAGAGAGAGAGATAATTAAAAATAAGAAAATTAAAATATAAATATAAATAAAATATATAATAAATAAATAATAATAAATAAATAAATTTAAAAAAATGTGTGTGTGTGTATACACACACACATTTTTTTAAATATATATATATATATATATATATATATATAATCATGATGAAAAATGTTTTATCTTACCTTGATTTGTGTGTAGGTACCACATTGAAAAATAACAAGATTGACTGGATAGACCAGCCTGCACATTCGGCGCAAGACATCACCCTGTGCACTCTCAAAGGGCCCAAAAAGAACCCCTACACCATTTTCCATAATCATCCATCATCCACAACATCATCTCAGCATTTCCAACCCCTTTTCATGCATTTTTGTCCACTTCCCTGAGTTGTTACAGGAAAGTCCTAGAATGCTATAGGATAGCACAAATTTTGCTAAAAAGTTATAGACCAAGGATTTCTCTGCATACAAGTAAAGAAAATTCATCATGTGCATCTTGACATTCAACCATTCCATCGACATGTCTCTACCATATTTTTCGCTCCACTATTCATCATTTTCTATCCACAACAACACAAAATCCTTGTCTTTTCCATCACAGTCACACCCAAAAGCATTTTCATCAACATCACCAGCTCCTCCTTGCATTATCATATCTCCTTGATGTTTTAGAAGAACAAAATGATGAGCATGACGAGTTTTTGTTACTGCTACAGGAGACTACATAGTCCTCTAGCAGCCTTCAAAAACTCTATAGGCCCAAGTCTCCAACACTCTTGAAGAAGATCACTACATGCCATAAGTTCCCACATCTCTAATGTAGCTTTAGCAGTCATGACACAACTCTCAACTCAAAAAATAACCTTGAGCATCTACAAGATCTCTTGCAGACTGCGATTGGATCTCATGTTTAGCAATAGCAGCACCAGATCACCTGTAAAAGCATCAAAAACCACCTCCAAAAGCATTAGAAGGTAAGGCATTAGGTATAAATATCCTACCCTCACCATTTGAATTTATCCCAAGCATTAGAAAATGTTAAAAGTACAAAATGTAGAGGGATTTATAGCCAAATTAGTCTAGCAGACGTCTTGGCGAGATTAATTAGGGAACTTCATTTTTTCTCCATGTCACCCACATGTGTGAAAGAGAGTAAGACAAACTAAGGATGATTTGAAAAGTAAGTCATTACTTCTTACTAATGGAAAATGACATGGAGTAATAGTCATGATAAGAAGTAGTTGGGGTCCAACTCATCCATTACACACTAAGCCTCCTCTCATCAACCACCACAACAACTCTATCTAACTCGGTATCAGTCCAAGCTTAACACTTTGTGTTTTGCATGCAATAGTGCTTAAAAAATCTCAATGAGGCCCACCACCACTACAAGAGTAAGAAATGGTTATCGAGATTACAAATTTTATACTATAGGCATTTCGACAGGATACTACAAGCATTTCTACAGGATACCCAATTCTCACCTAGAACGCCCATAGAAGTCTCATATGAGTTAAGTAACAAGGGTACCCTCAAATAAAATGTAACTCAAATTCCCCTACTCACATTTTTAACAAGGTTCAGTGCTCAATTGCCCCAATTTATCCACCAATATAATTTTCTATATTAAAATAGTCTAAGTAAAATAGAGAAATAGTCGGATAGTTTGTAGTTTTCAAGAATCCAAATTGGAAAAATGATTTAGAATTTCATGGAATAATAATTTGAAAATTTATTTCCTTCTCTATTTCAAGGTTGTACATTTTTCTGAGCTACAGGATCCCCTAATTCCATAGGAAAACCTTGATTATTGTAATAGCACAAAACTAGCACTCCCTTGCAAAAAGATTATGTCCAAATTTTCAAAGAATTGTCTCATACAATAGGATGGGAATTCAATAGAAGAGTACCCGCAAAAACAGCTTGGATTCATCAGAATCCTGAAGTCAGGGATATCTTAGAAATTCTCATCGGTTAGGGTTCTTTGAAAATTAACAGGGTGTGATAATGAGATTACCCTAGAACTTTCTCTAAACCTGCAACATCCTAAAGGCCATGAAATAGTCACTACACTTAAAGTTTTGATCATATATCTTAATGAAGGTTTAATCAATAGATTCACTACCATTCCCAAGGGGACTAAATGGAGTAAGTAGGAGAGACACAAGGCAATCAGTGTAAAAATATGACTATTCCTCGTCGATAAACCACTAGAAGAAAGTAAGAATGGGATCAAGAGGGAAATCCTACCATACCCCTAGGATGAAGTTGCATATCATATCCTTAAATATATTTATTATGAAGTAAGATTAATTATTGTATATGCTTATCATTTTAGGCTCTTGTATCAACTCACATTCCAAGCTTACCTTCCTATCCATGAGAGCTTAGCATCCTATTGTATATGCTTATCATTTTAGGCTCTTGTATCAACTCACATTCCAAGCTTACCTTCCTATCCATGAGAGCTTAGCATCCCACATTGTATCTGTTGAAAATAGCAACAAGAAATGCTAAAAATAGCATTGCTATAGATAGCATTTCAGGATACATTCCAATTTTAATTAATCCCTAAATTAAAATTCGAATTTGAGCTCAGCATCTGTTTGTAAAATAATTAATTAATTCATCTTGAGTTAAATAGTTGGAGAAAATCAAACATGAAGTCTATGTGAAGACATGCAACAATTATCCCTTTGATTGAGGAAGTTATCCCTTAATTAAGAAGATAAGGATGAGTTGTACTTTGAGTTGTAATTAGTTAGCTCAGTTAACTGAGTTAAGTCCAGTTAGATTAGTTCCAACAGTTTGTGGAACTGATTGTGAGTTCAGTTAGTCAATGCATGCATGCATGCAACTAGTGTACTTCAGATAACTGAATATTCTCTCATAAATAACTCATGCATGTCAGTTCAGACAGAGACCCAGTTGAGATCAAAGGATGGGACAGTGTACTATCAGTTGCAAGAATATTCCCATGAGGATATCTCTTTCATGTAGAAAGAATTCTTTCCTTGAGGATTGCACAGTTATTTCAGAGGTCAATGAACAGTGTGTGAGGTAATTACACATAGGTGGCATCTTGAGGACCCATGAGAAACTACGCAAGGAAATAGGAGGCTTGGAGGACTGAAGGAAGGCATATGTGTTGTCTATTTTGTCTATGAGCAGCAGTGAGGGATTGTACTGAGAGCTGGATAGCTTGTGAGCTAAAGCTTTGTGTAATCCTGAGATATCTCCACTTGTATGATAAGACAGATAGCAGGGTTTTTAGTTGAGGCTTTCCCCAGAGTATTCTTCAGTGTTCATGTGTGATTGATTTCTTCTTCATCTGTTATATGTGTTCTATTTGATCATGCTCAAAATCGATTAAACTTCCGCAAGTTTGATTGTAGAAGTAGATTAAGTATTTTTCTTTAGTACATTGCATAATCAGTTTAATCTACAGTGAAAATTTCTACATGGTATCGGAGCCAAGTTTATCAAAGCAGAGAACAGTATACAAAGAAGGGATAAGTTCGAAGTTTGAAGTTCCTGACTGTAGAAATTGAATTCTTATCACATCTCAAAATTCACCAATGGCGTTCAATGGTTTGAGACTCGAGTATGCCTTAGATGGAAACTTGAATTATATATCCTAGAAGGATCACATGGAAGTAGTATTAAAGGACAACAGGTTGAAGGACTTCATTTATCAAGAAGTCCCCAAGCCAGCAGTAGCAAATGCCCAAGAATTGGCGGAATGGAAGAAATGTGTGGCTAGAGTGAAGAGGATTCTTCTGGAGGGAGTTTGAGACCATATTGTCTCAAGTCTCCATGGGAAGGAGACACCGTTTTCAATGTGGAAGACATTGAAGGATCTATATCAAAACAGCAGCGATCAGAGGAAGCTGGAACTGAAAGACAAGCTTCGGAAAATCAAGTGTGAAAAGGGCGACACAATCTCTACATATCTGAACAAGCTCACCACCTGTAGGGATGAGCTTGGAAGTGTAGGAATCATGATAGTTGATGATGAAAAGGTGAGCCTTTCTCTCCTTGGGAGGGCTAAGAGCTGGCATAGCTACCAAGGCTCAGTAAATGGAAGAGAGAAACTGCCAGATTGGGAACGACTGTGGTCGGATCTGATGCAGGAGGAGATCAAGAGAAGCACCAGAGATGGTTCTCCATCAAAGCATGATGATGAAGAAAATCTAGCCTTAGCGAGTAAGGCGAGGAAAGGGAAAGGGAAGGCTTCCCATTCCAAATTGAGTTCTTCCCATAGTGGGAATAATATTGACAAATCTAAAGTGTGATGCTTTAATTGTCATGAGGTGGGCCATTATGCAACAAATTGTCCACAAACGAAATCCAAGAAGGTATCCTCGAAAGGATTAGATGGTGAGGCATTGGCCTCATAGTTCGAATTGGATTTTACCCTCATCACATGCATGGTTTCCTCGATGGTGGGTTGTGTTTGGTACCTAGATAGTGGAGCCTCATTCCACATGACCGGCGATAAGAGTTTATTCAATACCTTGGAGGAGAAGGACCTCCAGATGCACAAAGATATGGCGATGATGGAAAGTATTGTGTTTCAGGTGAAGGCACGGTTGTGTTTCAGAGGGAGCATGGAGCTCCTCTCACCCTGACTAATGTAAAGTATGTGCCTAGACTTAAGAAGAACCTGGTATCCATTGCAATGTTGGAATACAAAGGCTATGATGTAGTCTTCAGTAAAGGAAAGGCGTTCCTGAGACACATCACCACGGGTCAGACCAAGAGGATTGGGATTCGAGTAAAGAATCTATACAAGCTGGAGGTAGATGATTGTGTTGCATTGAGTTCCAAACCAAAGTTGGTGCAAAGCCAAGATATTGGCGAGATATGGCATAGAAGATTGGGCCACTTGCACCATGGGGCCTTGAAGATCATGCAGCAGATTTCTACCAGACTTCCCAAAGGTAAACTTGAGCAACTGGATACATGCAAAGGTTGTACCTTGGGCAAGTATGCAAAATCTTCCTTTCATGATTGAGACAGTCAAGCTGGAGAAATCTTGGAGTGAGTTCATACAGTTGTGTGTGGACCATTCTCGACAGCCTCTACCGTTAAATAAAGGTACTATGTTATTTTCATTGATGATTTTTTCTCGTAGATGCTGGATCTATTTCATGCAGAATAAGGATCAAACCTTCTCAAGGTTTTGTGAGTTCAAGCCTTGGTTGAGAAATAATCTCGAAAGAAAATCAAGGCCTTGTGAAGTGACAATGGTGGAGAGTATGTCTCTCAAGAGTTTAAGGACTTCTGTGAAGCAGAAGGAATTAAACGGGAGTTAACAGCACCCCCATAACCCACAGCAGAATGAGGTGGCAAAAAGGAAGAACAAAATGATTATGGGAGCATCTCGGGTGATGTCGCATGACCAAGGCCTACCACATCATTTGTGGGATGAGGCATGCAATATAGCAGTATACTTGCAGAATAGAAGCCTGCATCGTATACTTGGGATGAAGACACCAGAGGAGGCTTTCTCCAGGAAGAGACCAGATGTGAGTCACTTCAGGATCTTTGGCTCATCGGTATTTTTCCATGTGACCAAATATGCTCGGAAGAAGCTAGAGCCAACAACAGAGTTGGGGATACTTGTGTGGTACACTAATACTCCCCACAACTATTGGGTGTATTTTCCTACCAGTCAGAGGACAGTGGTTCACAAAGATCTTAAGTTCGATGAGCTTAAGGCCATGTGATTTTCCCTTGAGAGGGAGCTCAAGTTGCATGCATAGGAGGAACTTTTGGTTCCTAAGGAGGAGGAGCCTCAAACTAATGCGGAGCATCCACATGTGGAGGATCTAGGAGTGGAGACATCCACCCATGCAGAGTCTTCCAGAGATGGGCAGAAACGCTCAAGGGAAGCTGACAAATTGTTGATCGATGTGAGAGAGAATGTGGGAGAGCCATCTTCTCAGCACAAATAGACAAGGTCACCTAAGCGGTACACTGGTTACATGGCCCTTGTTGGGGAATGTATAGAGACCGAACCATCTTCCTTTGAGGAAGCAGTGCAGCAGCCAGTTTGGGTTGATGCTATGGTGGAGGAGTACGGCTCCGTAGTTCAGAACTGTGTTTTGGATGTTGTTCCAAGACTAGAGAACAAGTCAGTGGTGAGTTCCCATTGGCTTTACAAGGTAAAGCAAGCAGCTAATGGTAGTTTGGAGAAAAATAAGGCAAGGTTTATTGCCTGTGGGTTCTCACAGGTCGAGGGGATCGACTATGATGAGAATTTTGCTCCTGTAGCAAGGTACTCATCTATCAGATTGATGTTGGCACTATCAACACAAATGGGTTGGAAGATCCATCAGATGGATGTGAAGACTACATTTCTCAATGGCAAGATTGAGGAAGAGGTGTACATAGAGCAACCGAAAGGATTTGAGACCTTTGATCATGAGTCACATGTATGCCAACTCAAGAGAGCTTTGTATGGGCTGAAGCAAGCACCTCATGCTTGGTACACCAGGATCGACAACTACTTTACTGGGTTGGGCTTCACAAAGAGTGAAGCACATGCTAACTTATATCACATCATGGTGGAAGGTAAGCAGTTGATTATTGTTCTTTATGTTGATGATCTGGTATTGACAGGTGATTATCAGTTGATCATGTCTTGCAAGGAGGACCTTGTAAGAGAGTTCGAGATGAAAGACATGGGTCTCATGCTCTACTTTCTAGGCATGGAAGTGTGGCAGAAAGATGGGGAAGTGTTTGTGTCTCAAGGTAAGTATGTCAATGAGATACTCAGGATATTCCACATGGAGAAGTGCAAGCCCATGCAGACTCCTCTAGCAAGTAACTGGAGGACGGAGGATGCTACTTTAGGTGAAGTAGTAGTTGTTACTATGTATCAGCAGCTTGTGGGTTTGTTGATGTATTTAGTGAACACACAAGCAGATTTGTGCTTTGCGGTGAACCAGCTGAGTCAAGCTATGGTTCAGCCTACCAAGTTGTTTTGGAAGGCAGCTAAGCATGTGTTGAGATACCTCAGAGGCACGTCTCAATATGGATTATGGTATAGATGAACACATGGAGTGAAGCTTCAGGGCTTCACAGATGCAGATTGGGCAGGGAGTCCATCAGATCGGAAGAGCACTTCAGGAGGAATTTTCAACCTTGGTTCAGCTGCAATTTCTTGGTACAACAGGAAACAGAGGTCAGTTGCACTTAGCTCAGCAAAGGTGAATATATGGCTGCAAGCCAGGCAGCATGTGAGGCCATTTGGATGTGGAAAATTCTAGTTGTGTTGTTTGATCAGAGGACGGATCCAACTGTGATCTATTGTGATAATCAGAGTTGTATCAAACTCTTTGAGAATCTAGTATTTCATGACAGGTCCAAGCACATCGATATCTGGTATCACATCTTCGAGACTATGTGGGGAAGAGGATCATGTTGTTGCAGTATGTTTCGACCAAGGAGCAGGATGCAGACATTTTGACTAAGGCATTGTCAAATTGCAAATTCGAGTTCCACAAAGACAGGATTGGGGTGGCAAATAATCCCTTTCTTGTTGAGAGGGAGTGTTGAAAATAGCAACAAGAAATGCTAAAAATAGCATTACTATATATAGAATTTTGGGATACATTCCAATTTTAATTAGTCCCTAAATTAAAATTGTGAATTAAAATTCGAATTTGAGCTCAGCAGTTGTTTGTAAAATAATTAATTAATTCATCTTGAGTTAATTAGTTGGAGAAAATCAAACATGAAGTCTATGTGAAGACATGCAACAGTTATCCCTTTGATTGAGGAAGTTATCCCTTAATTAAGGAGATCAGGATGAGTTGTACTTTTAGTTGTAATTAGTTAGCTCAGTTAACTGAGTTAAGTCCAGTTAGATTAGTTCCAACAGTTTGTGGAATTGATTGTGAGTTCAGTTAGTCAATGCACGCATGCATGTAACTAGTGTACTTCAGATAACTGAATATTCTATCATAAATAACTTATGCATGTCAATTCAGACAGAGACCCAGTTGAGATCAAAGGATGGGACAATGTACTATCAGCTGCAAATATTCCCGTGAGTATATCTCTTACATGCAGAAGGAATTGTTTCCTTGAGGATTGCACAGTTATTCAGAGACCAGTGAGCAGTGCGTGAGGTAATTACACACAGGTGGCAACTTGAGGACCCAGGAGAAACTGCGCAAGGAAATAGGATGCTTGGAGGACTGAAGGAAGGAATATGTGTTGTCTATTCTATCTATGAGCAGCAGTGAGGGATTGTACTGAGAGCTAGATAGCTTGTGAGCTAAAGCTTTGTGTAATCTTGAGATATTTCCACTTGTATGATAATACAGATAGTGGAGTTTTTAGCCGAGGCTTTCCCCAGTGTATTCTTCTGTGTTCATGTGTGATTGATTTCTTCTTCATCTGTTATATGTGTTCTATTTGATCTTGCTCAAAATCAATTAAGCTTCTGCAAGTTTGATTGTAGAAGTAGATTAAGTATTTTCCTTTAGTACATTGCATAATCAGTTTAATCTACAGTGAGAATTTCTACAGTATCCTTCAATCCATGAAAGAGATGAGCACAAAAGTAAATGAGGGGAAACACAATTACTTGGCCCATCATGGACTCATCAGGTTAATAGTCATGGATTCCTTAGAACACCTTCAAAACCCTATTCCTTGGACATGTTTTGCTATCATGATAGGCGGGCCTTCTTAGAGGCCCAAGTTGAATTAGTAGAAACAGAGTTAACAAAGCACCAGGCTGAATTACCAGCCCCAATGACATAATATCTAGTAGAAATAATAAATCCTCAAGAGGTATTGTGGAAACCTCTAGAATAAATTAAGAAACCACATAGGATGCTAGCTAAGAAAAGGAAGAAAGAGACAACAGAAATCCCTATAGCACAAGAGGGAGGGGAAGAACTTTTAGAGGCAAAAAATAATGAGATTTATGCAACATTTGTATCGCTAGGCACTTCAACAAAACCCAAGTCTATCAAACCCAATCAATTGCCTACTTAATTCTGAAGAATAAAAAGTACTATAGTGAGGTGCAGTGGAAAAACTAGGCCTCCATATCTCACTCCTATAACCATTGAATAAATCCCTGACCCTGAGAAATAAAATCCTTAGAATATAGGAAGGAAGAAGCCAATGACATTAATGGTACAAATTGAAGTTACACCCACACCTCCTAAGGAAAATAAGTTGCAACTAAAATGAGAGGAAATAAGTGTTGAGCCTATAGGGCTACAGGAACAAACAACACAGCTACAAGAGTAGTCTATAGAGCTACAAGAAATTGACAAAAAAGAAAATCATCCAACTCCAAGAGAATCCACTTCCTTCTATTCTTTAATTGAGGCAAGTAAAATGTTTTCTATACACTTATCACCACGACTATTCCTTGAAGGTTGAACTTGAGGAAAAAGGTAAAATTCCATTCTTAGATGTCCTCGTGATCAGAAAGGAGGATGGTACTTTGGGATACCAAGTATTTAGGAAGAAAACCCACATTGAGAGCTACCTTCATGCCAAATCGTACCATCATCTAGCCCAGAAATTTGGACTACTCAACACTCTTGTTGTTAGAGCCCTCAGAATCTCCAACACCAATCACCTTGATGAAGAGATTAAGCACTTAACCTCTGTCTTTAAAGATATAGGATACAAATAAAAAGACATTAAGAAGGCTATAAAAAGCACTGAAGGAAAGGCCCTCCCCAGGGACCCTAAAGAAAAGTGTGGAACATATTATCTTCCATTCATTCAAGGGGTTACGAATAAAATCGCCAAGGTTCTAAGAAAGAAAGAAAGACATATTCATTCAGTTTACGACTTGTGGAACAATTAAGCAAAAAATGAGATTTGTCAAGGATAGCATTGATCAGCAGTAGCTCAAGGGAGTTTATAAGATGGATTGTTCTTGCCAGAAAACTTATATTGGAGAGACAGGGCATTCCTTAAAAACGAGACTTAAAGAACATGCAGAAGATATCAAGAATGGGAGAGCACGCACTTCAACACTTGCAAAGCACTCCCCAAAAACCAAGCATCATGTTTGTCTCGAGAGCACCAAGGTTATCGCGAGGGAAGACCACTATCAAAAGAGGAGAATAAGAGAGGCGCTTGAAATTAGGAAATGTCTGAATAACCTCAACAGAGATGGTGGGAATGAGATCAACGGAAATTGGCTTCTGGTGATTAGGCATATCAGCACGTCCAGGTCGTCTAAGGCATATCACTCCAAGTATGAGCCCTCTTTCCTGACCTCTCTAATTATTAATTATTTAGGTAACATAAATAAATTAATAAATAAATAAGAAAATTCTTATAAACATTAATATGTACACCTAATTAAATAATTATAAACATTAATAAGCAGATGTAATTACTAATTATGAATTAAATATTAATTATTAATAAATTAATAATTTATTATTTATTATTTATTATTTATTTATAATATGTATTCATAATAATTATTTTCATTAAGAATTAAATTATTAATCATTATTAACTAAAAATCTAATAATTATTATTAATAAATTAAAATTCTTAATCATTATTAACTTAATAATTTAATAAATATTGTTATTAAAATCATGATTAATTATAAACATTTGAATTAAAAATTGATTTCTTTTTATCAACATTAGGAACTTTTTAAGTAAATATTAATATTAATCTAACATAATAATTTTAACATTGTTATAGACATTTTTGTGCCTTATATCACTGAGCATGAAATGTCAATAATCAAGGGATCCAAAGTCCCTAAACATGTTGTTCCTACCCCTAGAGGAACAAGGTCAGCAAACCACAGCACTTAACAAAAGTTCTCCACCTGAAAACACTCAAAAACAAGGCAATTCTGGATCATGTCAACTGCTCCACTGAGCATCTGCGCTGAATGTCAACTGCTCCACTGTCTACCTGCGTTGAATGTCAACTGCAAAGAAGGCTACCTGCGCTGGGCGAGTTTGGACATGTGGCAGAGTCATTCCTCAAGGTGTCAATGCCCAGGAAGCTTCCAAAATGACACTTGGATCAAGGAATTCGACTGGTGATGAGTAAGAGGTTCCAAATCTCCAAGTGGAAGCAAGAACCTCCAAGTGGACTCAAGAACTGAAGTGGGAGAGGACACTAGTCAGTCTCAGACCAGTCTCAAGCTGACTCATCCTCTCTCCAATATCCCTATATATAGATCTCTCTCCATGAGGTTAGGGGAGGCTGGAATTTGGTATTTGCAAAGAATTGTTGTTGGTTTGTGGCTAGAAATATTGGGTGCGTTATGCTTTGAAAGGAGATGAAGAAGGAATTCCATTCTGCTGGGAAGGAGATGCTGGGTTGGAGCCCTATGGGTTGTATCTCTTCCTGGACCCTGTTACTTTCAATAAAGCTATCTTGATTCTTTCCTATATGCTGGTGTATTTTGTGTAATTGCATTAGTATATTTGATTTACTTCTAATCCTGAATCATTTATGAATATGTATATCTGCCTTTGTATTGTGTTCTTCTCTTGTTGCAAGTAGTTGTTCTCTTGTCACAGGTAGCTGTTCTCTTGTGATCTCGTGGGATTCAAGTAGCTGTTCTCTTGATCGAGCGAGGAGGCAAGTAGCTGTGGACACACAAAGAGAAGAGGATCTAGTTCGAGGGACAACCGGAAGATAACGGTAAGTCTGCCAATCTCCTCTCTTTCATATTTCATAAAGGAAGAAATCATGATAGCTACATTCATTTGTTTCTAAGGCGTTGTCACACCTTAGGTGGATAGGATCGTCCTAAATAGGCATTTTTCCCCACAACAAACATAAAATTAATAGAATTTTAATTAATAAACTCTTATAAAATTTTCATTAATAAATTCATATAAATTTTATTTTAAAATTATTTATTAATATTAATATACTAATAATTAAATTTATTAATTTTGTATTTCTCATTAAAAGGATATTAATTTATTTAGTAATTTAAAGTTTCACTTTAAATAAAAATATTTAAAAATCTCTATGAAATGGAAATAAAAATCAAAGCAATAAACAATGTTTATTGAGAAAGAAAAACATTACTTAATAATTAAACAAATACATTTAATATGATAAATTAATTATATATTTTCCCAGTGATTAGTCTCACGTAGGCTTAGGTTTAGTTTTATAGAATGAGGTGGCTTTTTGTTTTTTGTTTTTGAGCATTAGTTATTTATTTGTTCTGGTTGGTAAGCTCTTCTTTCAATCTATCATTTAAGTCCTGAAGATGGATCCACATTGGGATTCGAAACGTCGACAACAAGAGGCACATAATACTGTGGATGATCTGAATCAAAAATACCTAAAGGCTAAGAATCATAGGTGGAAGCAAATTGCACAACCCAAGGGAGTTGTTAATGTTGGAAAGATGGTGGATGAAATGAAAAACTTGATAGAAGAGTTGGAACTCCTAATATTTGATGAAGCCAACAAAAGGGATTACTTGGAAATAGAAAACAAGCAGCTAAAATCCCAATTGCATCAAACACAAAGATTGTTCCAAGAAAAAGAAACTCAATCCTAGAGACAAACTTGGGCACCTTGGCACATTTTTCTTTGGAAGCAATGAATTGCAAGAAACCATCCAAAACCTACTCCTTGTTTCTAAAGGAGAAATTGTGCCAATATCAAATAAAAATGCTTGCATAAAGAGCGTCGCTCCCTCTACAGGATGATAAATAATTCATTGACTTTTGCCTTCGGTGCAACATAGAAGACAAGGCCAAGGTTTTTGAGTTTTACATTCATACCTTTGTGCTTCCTAATATGACCATATGATACCAAAATCCAATTTTTGGGAGATACATAGCTAATGGCCCTAACATCTTGGCTAAGGCATGAATAGTCCGAGATAAGAAGAAGTAAAAATATGCTTGCGCACAGAGTTGAACGAACCACTTTGGATCAAACTAGAGCATCCTATTCCATCAATCCTCACTTCTACCCATGAAATCCTAGCAGAGGATCCTGAAGTGGTGAAGGTTTACAAACAAACACAAGTAGAGGCCATCCTCCACTTTGAGGATACCTTTAGAATATTGAGAGAAGAAATTTCATAGGCCTTCTAGAGGAGATGGCAGACAATACCTCACAGCATGAAGATCAAGGGATATCATTCCCCTGACAAGTTGTAAGTTGCATTGGCAAGAATCCCTTTATATAAAATGATCATTCATAAACTCGAGGTCAAATGGATTGGACTCATAGTCAATCCTTATTTGTTGCTAGGACTTCAAAGACATCAAATTCAAGATAATGGTAGGACATTGAGAAAAATGTAGGCTTTTATCCAGGAGGGATAGCCACCTCCAGCATATCATGGGATGTTAAAGGGGTCATTAGAGAAATGAATGTGGAAAAGCAAAGTAGGGGGGAGAATAGGTTTCTCAAAGGATGAGAAAAAGTTTCAATAGGGGGGTATTATGATCCTCCCAATTAGGTAAAACATAAGGCCCATCCAACCTAGGCACATAAAGGTTGTATTAGACCTTTTCTTTTGCACTTAAAACATTTTTTACTTAAATAAGTTCTTAGGAGGGTTAGAGAGATTCATCATGATTTATGTGCCTAATGTTCTTATTATGCAATATACTGAGAATATTTGGTACAAATCATAATGATATCTAGTTATATATATTTATGGGACATGTCCCCTACTGCGGGGAGATCAAACTCGGTTGGCTTGAAGCACTAATTACTCCTCCCTGTAGCAGCGAGGTCACTCAGGGAGCATGATCCTATTTCTTAGGAGTTTTTGAGGGAAGGAAATCCTCCTTTCAAGGAGGTTTTCCCTCACTCATCTTGTATAAATAGAGGGCCTAAGTAGCCCATTAGGTAGTCATAAGCTAGTATCAGTCGAGTTAGAGGAGCATGTTGGGTGCAGGAATTACACTTAAGCAAACTCCTCAACACTTAATTTATCAACCCGGGGGATCCGTAAACTTAGAGACGAAGCACAAGTAATTCCAGAGATGGCATGAATCTTTATAATATAAATCCCTACTTTCTTTAAAGGAAAGATTGCAGAATCAAATTAAAAAGAGAAAAAGGCAACTTGAACCATCAAAATAATCTAAGACTGGAACAAGAAAGAATGCATTTACAAGAGGGAATTAAAGATAAAGGGAAATCACTCTAGCCAATTATTGTTTAACTATTGAGTGTGTGTTTTTCTTTAGCAGAGACACTTAGCAGTCTCATCAGATAGGCCCTTAAACCTACTCCTTTAGAGATTTCCTTCTTGCAATAATCTGTCCTGTACTATCGCAGTCTGCTTGCACTAGTGCAGGAACAGAGATTTATGCAGAAGGTATAAATGGTGCCTTTACTAAAGGCTTTTTAATTCTTGCAAAGTCTTGAACTTTTCCAGGTCCAAAGCACTTAGATCTCATGGCAAGAAACTAGTTCTTGAACCGAATCAGAGCTTCTTGCACTTAGAATTTAATTCCTAAAATGAGTGCTTAATTATTGCAAGTGCTATTATACTGTTAAATCAAATTGCACACATAAAAAGTGAATGTTTCTGATCTTGACAGAGTGCAGGAATAAATAAACAATCCATATACATTTATCCTGTCATAAGCATTTAATGAAAGAAAGAAGATTGCAGGAAGTAGACTAACAAGACTTGCTACATCACACCAATGTGCACTAGTGCAGGTTCATTTCTCCTGCTTGGACCAGGCAGGGAAAACCAATCAAACAGAATTGCAGAAAAGTAAATATCACACCAACGAGCACTGGTGCAAGGTTATTTCTCCTGCTTGGACCAGGCGGAGGAAAACCAATCTGAAATCAAATGCAAGAAAGGAAATTTATCTACTTCACACAATGGATCCGCTTTCACTCAGACGAGAATGCATGTGCTTAAAATTAAATCACACTTGACAATGTAAACACAAATTACAGGAAAACGGAAAATGGGGTAAACGTGTTGGGTTGGCTGGGCCCTAGCAAACCAGTGTGTTTCCCCTTTAAATAAAATGATTCTTAGTACTTTAATCAATTCATCAGCTCAAATACAGAAATGCGATTTGTGAAACATGAGGCAGAGCTCTCTTTTATTAATTCAGTGAGGCAAGCACATATGTTAATACATTGTTCAGCCCAGATTCGGGTAATAATAAAATACAGCAACCTGTTACTGCCTCTTTGGTTGTGTCTCTGTTCTATCCAAAAACTCCCTTAGTCCTATTTACATTCTACATTATATAGATCTTTGATCAAAGGCAAAAATAGATCATTCAACCGATTACATAACCAAATGCAGAATTTAGCTTTTCGGCCTTTAAACTTAGACAGTTAGCAAAACTGGTCGTAGCCAATCTCCAGCTTTCATTCTTCACATATTCGATCTTGGCTGCCTTTGGATCGATCTTGCTGTCATGGTTGAAGCTGCTCAAAACAAGGTGGTGATCAAGGAGGTTCGGATCTGCTGCAAGGATTTGTTGTGTTGGCAACGGTGCAAGATCCGATCCTGCACTAGGATCAGCGGTCACGGTAAGTACTCTAACTACCAAATAAACATTGGAGATATCAATAAGTTACAAAGAGTGATTAAAAGTAAGAAATCATGTAATAAATGATTAATTAATGCTAAGTTAAATTTAAAAGCATGAAAAATAAAGTTTATATGAAATATGTCACCGTGCTTGGACTGATGCAAGATGAGGGTGTATAAGAGAGGTAAAATAGCGGTAAATGGTTATGAATTAGGGAGGGGAAAATGGAAAAAATAGAGAAAATTAGGGGGCTAACATCCTCCCATCCCTAAGCTGTTGTGAGTCCTCACACAACTCTTTACCTTTGCAAAAAACCTTCAAAAATTTGAGCATTCCAGCTCAATCCTGCTCTGGCACACTGACATTAGCCTACAATGTTTCAGATTTCTTCTTTCTGATGTTCTTTAGTTTCTTTGTCACCTTTTTAAGTTGCTTGAAACATTGCGTAGCTCGGTACTTCCAAACTCTAACTTCTCTTTTCTTTTTCTAGATCTCCACAGTTAATTCTTCTTTACTATGTTCTTTATCCTCCTGCGCTTTAGCTATGAGTTGTTCTCAGTTCTACACTTGAAGCTCTAGCTCAACTACCCGAGCAGCAGGAGTTACCAAATATTCTTCTTTTTCTATCTCGACAAGGGTTGTGTCTTCCTCAGGGACCTCAATATCCCTCATGGTTACATTAGGAAATTCTTCTTCTTTTGGTTCTTCTTCTTGCACTGGTTCTTCTTCTTCTGGTTCTTCTTCTTTCACTAGTGTAGAAGGGATTTGACGTCCTGTGGGGACTATGGTTCTTTGCCTGCACTAGATTCTTTATTCTTTTTCTAGGGATTTTTAATGAAATCTGCCAACAGAGTGTCATCTTCGACCTTTGCAAATTTTGTTGTGTCCGCAAGGACTGACAGGTGTCTTCTTCGGGGGTATGTGCCTGTACTGGTGGCATAGAAGGAGTCTCTTCAACAGGTGCACTAGTTGTCTTCTTATTTGGAGATGGGGCCCTTTCTTCTTTTGATTTTTCAGGTCATTTCCTTTTTGCAATGGTGCAAGAAGGACTTCCTTTACATTCTTACTCGAGCCCTTTCTTGTGCTGGTGGGGTCCTTTGTCTCCTTTCCAGCAGCTGTCTTTTTATGTAGCTATTTTAACAGCGCCTCCCAGGTCATGCCTTTAACTTCTAATTGTTTCTGGACCAAAATCTTTATCAGGTCGTGGTGATATAACTTCTTGATGGCTTGGTCTGCACGTCAAACTTTTTCAAGAACTGAAGAAATCCCGAGTCTCACAATAGTGCAAGACTATTGTGATACTTAGCAGTCTGTTCTACCCTACTGAGAGATGAAGGTTCGCTTCGAACAGGCGGCATCGCTACTTAACGGTTATGAACAGTCAAGAATTTACATGAAACACTGGGAAAATTGGTTCTTATAGATAGGGATCCAACCATCCACCATCCCTTCCATCTTATCACCCATTTATTCCACTGAAATAGCCATGGATGCACAGCATCTTTGAGATCATGCCGGATTGGTACTTGCAGCAGCATTTTAATGGCTAGGTGAGGTAATCATTATGAGTGAAGGACATCTAGGATGATGGCAGAAAGGGGCAATTATATCCAAGCAACGGTTAAACACTTCCTCATTCCTTCATAATTCAAAAAAAGAACTTAGCATTCATTAAAAAATGATCATGGTTCTTAACTTAAAAACACCTTGTACTTTAAATAATTTTCTTCTAGTTAATATGATAGCACAAGTACTCATCAACTAAGTGAAGGGACTTCTTATAAACTTTCATGATGACCACTTTCCTATGACATATGCTATGAAAAGAACAAATTGTACTATGTTTCTAATAGGGTGCATGCTTGCACCGCTTAAGCTATGCATGTTGGTACCATTCTGCTTGCATTATTATATAGGACGACATGCTTGCACTAGTGCAAGCATAATATCTGAAAAAAGAACAAGGAATTTAAATAAAATATAGGCTGGACTTCCAACATGGCTTCCTCAACTTATACTGGAAATTTGCTTCGCCCTTTCTTGATGCTTCAGAGCATATCCTTTTTCTCTTTGTGTGTGATATCCTACAATGAATTCATGAGGGAACAAAGAAGTGGGAAAAGGGAAATTTCAAAATGGTAAGGAATTCTGTTACAGGGATTCCAGCAATAGTACCACACAAGGGGATAAACAGAAGTGGCATAGGGAAAAAAATTCAAGGGTAAAGTGGGGTTTTTATGAAACAGACAGGGTAAATTCAGAAGAATATGGGAAGATTAATTATTCTGGGATTGAAGAAGAAAACTGAGGGAATATTACGAAAGCGGAATATGAAGAAAGGAAAAAAAAATTCTGGAATGTCTGCCTGCACTGGTGCAAGAAAAAAATAACTGCAGCGAAAATTAAGCGTTACTTGAATAAAAATATCCATGCTAATTACCCAAATTGTATAAAGGTTGGTTATGTTGAACCTGCTTTTACTTGGTGGTCGCTAGCATATCTAAAGATCAAGCAACATTTTCTTTTTATTATAAATTTTTTATCTTCCTGCCAGCAAGCTAGTTTTCAGGTTGATCCTTCTGCAATCATGTCAGCGAACTGATTTTCATAATTACAGGAAAATGTTTTTATCTTTAGTTTTTTTTGTATTATTTTTTTTTTAATTTTTAAGAAGAAGAAGAATTCATGTTTTCAAAAGGTTGGTATTACCATTCACCACTACCGTCCCGAATTTTTGTTGGACTTGCTGTGGAAAATCTTTCCTGGTAAGTGGCAAAAAATACTTCTTTAATCTGTGTCCATTTACCTAGAATACTGAATTTTGTCCATCAATAGTTTTAACTTCTACTGCTCCACTCTCGAATACTCGGAGCACTTCATAAGGTCCCATCCAACATGTATGGAATTTCCCTTTAAAAATTTTAAATCTAGAATCATAAAGGAGCACCCAATCACCTGGTTGGAATTTCTTTTTCTGAATAGACTTGCCATGCCACCTTTTGTGTTGCTGCTGAATTAGTATGTTCTAATGAACAGCATCCCTACGAAATTCATCTAACTCATTTAATTAGAGAAGATGTTTTTGTTGTGCCTCAGAGAGATCCAATCCTAACTGAACTGCAATTCTGAAAGTTTTGATCTGGAATTCAATTGGTAACAGAACCTGTTTTCCATATACCAGCTCATATGGTGTATGTCCCGTGCTATTTATCCAAGTGGTTCTGTATGCCCACAAATCTTCTGGTAATCTTTCAACCCAGTCTTTCTGATGCATATTTACTGTCTTTGTAAGAATGGACTCGATCACTTTGTTTGTGGATTCCACCTGGCCATTTGCTTGCGGGTGATACGGCGTGGATTTCCTGTGCCGGATCTTGTATTGCTCCATCACACCCTGTACCAGATTAGAAATAAACTGCGGACCATTGTCAGAAATAATTTCTCTAAGCACACCAAATCTAGTAAAGGTTTCAGTAAAAAGAAAATCAACAACAAATTTTTCTATAGCAAAGGAAACAGCTTTAGCTTCTACCCATTTTGTAACAAAATCTGTACAAACCAAGATATGCTTTTTACTTAATAACGTTGGATTTATTGGCCCTATAAAATCAATAGCCCATTTTTCAAATGGCTCAATCATAATTTGGGGGCATAAAGGCATTTCATTGGTTTGATTGGGCTAGCCCATTCATTGACAGTTATCACATCGCTTGACACATTGTTTGGAATCCTTAAACAAGGAAGGCCAAAAGTAACCAGTAGACAATACTTTATATGCAATCTGCTTATCAGCGAAGTGGCCTCCACAAAGTTCATCATGAGCAGATTTCAATATGTCAAACACTTCCTCCTCTCTTACACACCTACGGATAATCAGATCTAGACCAGTGTAAAAGAGATCTCCTTGAATCCAGGAGTATGCAGCACTTTTCTAAATAATATTCTGATTTTCACGAGCGGACAAGTGGGGTGGTGTTTTCCCAGTAACCAAATAATTAGCAATGTCAGCAAACCACGGAGAATCTATTGACATAGCAAAAATATGTTCATCCAGAAAATCATCATTAACATGAGTTGCTTCACCGGGATTATCTAATCTAGAAAGAAAATCCGCTATAACATTAGATTTTCTTGGTCTATCGACAATAGTAATATTAAATTCCTGCAATAATAGTAACCACCTAGTCACTCTACTGCTAGTCAATGGTTTGTTCATCAAATATTTAATTGCGGAATGGTCAGTATGTACAAATATTTCATATCCTGTAATATAGTTCCTGAACTTATTAATTGCAAAAATTACAGCTAAAAACTCTTTCTCTGTAACTGTATAATTTAATTCAATGGAAGACAAATTCTTACTAATATAATAAATAGCATAGGAGTGCTTATTTTCCTCTTATCCTAAAGCTGTGCCAATAGCCAAATCTGAAGCATTAGGAGAAATGTGAAAAGGTAGGGACCAGTTAAGACCTCTCAAAACTGGTGCATGTACTAACTTTTCCTTCAATGTTTCAAAACACTGTTGGTAATTTGTGGTCCACAAAAATTCACTATCCTTAGCTATAAGTCGGAAAAGAGGGGAAGCTATCTTAGAAAAAAATTCAATGAATCTTCTATAGTAACCAGCATGTCCTAAAAAACCTCTTACTTCCCTTTGAGTTTTGGGTGTAGGAAGATGCAAAATGGTTTCAATCTTTGCTGGATCAACCTGGATACCTTTACCAGAAATCAAATGGCCAAGTACCACTCCTGCTTTACACATTAATCTACATTTCTTGTCACTCAAGCCAAGATGGGCTTCCTAACAATGAAGAAGTACTTTCTCCAGCTTTTTGAGAGCTTCCTGAAAAGAATCAGCAAACACAAAAAAGTCATCCATATAAATTTCTACAAATTCTAGATTAGAAAAAATGGCTAGGACTGTCCTTTGAAAGGTAGTCAGGGCATTACAAAGACCAAAGGGAAGCACTTTATAAGAAAATGTAGCCCATGGACATGTAAAAGTAGTTTTATACTGATCTTTGAGTGCAATTTGTATCTGGTTATAACCACTGAAGCCATCCAAAAAGGAAAAATATTTCTTTCCTGCAAGGGTATCAAGCACCTGGTCAATGAAAGGGAGAGGGAAATAATATTTGAGAGTGGCTTTGTTTAATTCTCGATGATCAATAAAAATACGCCATCTTCCATATTTCTTAGGTACTAGCACTAATGGAGAGACCCACTGACTGTCGGAAATAGGATAAATAAAACCAGCATCCAAGAGTTTTTGTACTGCTTCCTTCACAATATCTCTTAGAGTTGGATTCATTCGCCTTTGGAGTTTTCAGATAGGTCAGGTTCCTTCCTGAATATAGATATGAAGTGTACAAGTTTCAGGAGGAATACCCTTCATATCTTCATAGCCCCAAGCAAAGGCACTAAGATGGTTTTGCAAGAAATTCACAAGCTGCTCTTGCTAAGATGAGTCCAAATCTTAACTAATATGCAAGGATTTACCAGGGCTAATCTCAACAAGAGTAGTATCAAGCTTAGGAGTACTCAAGGGAGTGGTCAAATGCAGTGATACAGAAGAATGAGAATCATGATTATCTTGAAAATCTAGGCTAAAAATATGGCTCAATGGCTCAAAATTAGGCAGAGTGTCTAGATTATTCAGGAAATCTTGAATCTCGTCTTCTTATGAAGACCCAGTATAATGATGGATAAGGGAAATGGGCTGAGTCTCCTCATCACTGCTTTGATCTAACCATAAAGTATCTCGAAGATCCTGAATGGATCCGGTAGGGGGGTATAAGATAACTTTCTTCCCAGAATCTCCATACAAAATATACATATCACCGAAACGACATCCAATATATGCATCGGCTGTAGCAAGCCACGATCGACCCAAGATCAAGGGATGTTCTCCTACTGGGTTCTTTCGCTGAAGCACAATGAAATCAGCAAGATATTCCCAAGAATCTAATGAGATGATCACATCATCCAATACTCCTTCTGGCTTAATTTTAGATCTATCTGCTAAGTCAAGCACAGTGGGAGTAGGGCGAAGATGAGATAATCGAAGTTGATCCATGGTTTGCTTAGTCATGACATTAATGGCTACCCCCAGGTCTATAAGAACATTAGAGATAAGGACATTACCAATCTGAACTGAGACAACAGGGTTTCCAGGATCAATATATTTTTCCATAGACACACATATGTCATCAACTCTGCTGCCCAACCAAAAAATTGAATGGTTTGGGGTTCCAATCTCTTCCTCCCGGGTTTCTTGAGACAAAGTTCCTTAATAATCTTGGTACAAATGGGGATCTCTTTGATGGCTTGAAGCAAAGGTATCTTAATGAAAATATTTTGAAGCTCTGATGCCAAGCTAGTCTCAGAAATAGGCTCACTTCTTTCCATTACTAGCCTCTCTGGGAAGGGAGGCTAGTTGGAAGAAGATGGCAAGGATTTAGAGGGTAAGGGCTGCTTAGTGACAGCTTTCGAAGAATGGTTAAGAGTTTCCTCTTCTCCTTTCTCTTCAACAGTCACTCTAGGTTGCTTCTAATTTTCTGATGTTACAGTCCTTCCCGATCTTAATTGAATATCATGAACCCCAACTGGAATAGACTGGTACTCGAATGGTAAAGGTGGGTTTTTTACATAGAGAATTTTCACTAGTTTATTATTGTTATGATTGGGCATAGGTTGAGCGGGCAACTGAGGAGGTCGAAAAGGCGGAGGTAAGGCCAACGATGGAGTAGACTAACTCGGAAGTTGAGGCATTGAATAAGGTGTATGCGTAGATGGATATGACTGCATGGGTGGCTGGTAGGAACATGGAGAATGAGTTGGCCCTCTCCAACCTTAATGCCATGGTTGAGAAGGTTGCCCTTGCTGATATTGATTCCCATACTGCCACCACTGATTAGTGTTAGGATAAGAATATGCATGTGACTTATAACCAAAATAGTGTGGAGAAAATTCAGGAGCCATACCTGCACCTACTTGAGGCCAATTCCTTCTTTCTCCCATAGCATACAAGTATTCAGCTTCAGGCTTTCCCCTATAAATACAGCTTTAAGTCCTGGTATAGAGGGACATTTTTTTGTGACATAGTCTTCTGCACAAATAGCACACTTATTAGTTTCTTTCAAATTAAGAGGACACTCTTTAGGAGGATGCTTGTCTCTACATTTAGGACAGAAAATACATAATGACTCTTGTTCCTTCATGAGTTTTTGCTGAAATTTTAAAGAGTCCAATTGTTTGGTAACAGTATTCATTATATCAATTTTCATGTTTTCCATTTTATTTTCTAGTCCAATAATC
Organism: Pinus tabuliformis; assembly: GCA_031772625.1. Taxonomy (NCBI): domain Eukaryota; kingdom Viridiplantae; phylum Streptophyta; class Pinopsida; order Pinales; family Pinaceae; genus Pinus; species Pinus tabuliformis. The sequence continues at coordinate 1,410,528,739 of CM062819.1, forward strand.
ATAGTGTTATCTCAAAATCAGACCCTGATAGGCTGCTGGTCAGGTTGACTTTAAGTAACTATTTCAAACCTAATTTAGGCTGAGGCTTAGCCTCCTCAACCTGAGAGGGCTCTCTCTGGATGTGTTAATGATTTTGATTTAAAGTAAGATGGCTAACTCTTGTAGAATAACTATGACCAATATGGCTGCTGGAAATACATTAAACAAGTATCCATTGGGCCTATGGAGTCAACAACACCTTAATAAACAATGATCTTGACTTTACATAGAAGTCATGGCATTCTGCATTTGAATATTCAGAATATACACTCATAAGGAACCACACAATTTATAGATGCATACAGGAAATCAGAGCACATTCAGTGAATTCTGAGTGATTATACATCCATACCATTGTAAACAAAACTAAGAAAAGGACAGCATCACACATTCTGAATATAGGAAATCCTTCATGAATCCTGAGAAGTAAAATCAAAATTATATTACTGAAAGTGAGTCCTTACATAAGCCAAATACTATGCTCTGTTATAAAGTTTTCCAACCCTCATTACATTGTTGTTTCAGCTATATATAGAATTCTTATTCTAACTGTTCGAGATTCCTCCTCCAGCATGAGGGGAATTCGATAACTACCTCTAATGACACCTATCAACTATTTAACTAACTAATAAATACAATAAAGTGCTGACTGGAGCTTTTTTAGAGTTCTAAATCTACTATGACTCTAACTCCATATTATATGCATGATGGCTTCTCCTCGTTCTTTGACAGCTGGTCCTCTTTTAGTTTGGCTGAGATGGCTGAGATGGGTATTTAATGCCCCATGTTGACCTTGGATGTTGAAACTTTTTAACTGCTCAGAAATATTAGGAGGTTACCCTTGCTTCTCGGCTTCAATTTTTTCCAAAATCTTCGTATGCACAGAAGCACGTTCTTTCGCCTTTAATTACCCAAAATGTGGAAGACTGCCACGTTTTTGATGTGCTGTAAGCTTTGTCCATGAACATGCGTGCAGGCAAAAGTTTGTTGTAGGCAAACCGTTTGATATATCTTGAACGGTGATCAAGGGACTTTATAACAAAAATTTAAAATTGAATTTGAATATTCAACCTTTTAAAATATCCACCTGTCTTGACCTGATTGACTGTTGACAACTCCAGATGATCTCTTGCATTCCCTTTAGGCATTTCCTTTTCAAAATTCCCGCTCATAATTCAAACTGTTTGATTTACGTTAAAATCATCACTTTCAGCAGTTTCGTAGCGCGCTACGAAACTGCTGAGTTATTTAAAACAGTTTGCCTTTGACCCGAGATCTTTATCAACCGAATATTTGATTGCCAAAAACTCCCTTCGACTTTCCACATGTTGAAAAGGGATTTATATTTCCTCAGAGAAATAAGATTAAGCAAATTTGTCAAAACTTTGAAACAAAACCTTACTTGAAGTGAAAAATTCATTTAGCAGGCAGCCGGCTTAGTTGTGTCTTCAAATCTTCAATTTGTTTCCTCATAGCTCTATTCCCAGCTCTCAGTTGCATATTAATCCTTCTGATATACTTGGCTTCTTTGATTGCTGGTACTGTCCAGGTGTGAAATTGTGCATGGCCATCAACCACTGAATTCAACTGAGCTTCTAGGGTTTCACTCCCTTTCCATAGAGCTTTATAATACTTTGCATGTATGACTGCATGTTTTCTAGCGGCCTTCTTCAATTTGGCAATCTCATATTTAGCTGTTTCTAATTGGCTCTTTATGGCTGCTATATTATCTCCTTGAGATGTGATGGCTGTTTTGCTTGCGTTTTTCTGTGTCTCTTCCCCTGTTTCCTCTGTTCTTGGCAGTGCTTCCTGTACTTGCTGGAATCTCCTTGTCATAGGTCTTCTAGGTTTAAAAACGAATTCCTCAGCTGGCACATCAAATTTGAGCCTTTTTGAGGCCTTGGATTTCTTGGTGCTTTCTTGTTCTGACTGCATCAAGTCGATTTGAACTGGTAGAGATTGCTCGAATTCAATAGCATGTAATAAATCATTCAAACTTGCCTTGGATACTGGACTGTCTTCGACTGCTATAGCTTTACCTTTTTCCTTATTTATTTGACTTCTTGTTCTTACCCTTGAGACTATTTTCGATGTGCTTGTTTCAGGTATAGTCTTCTTACCATGAGCTTTTTCCTTAGTTATTTGCTGAGGTTGATCTTGGATGATGAGAGGCTTCACTGGTTTTCTTAGCTGTGACTTTGGAACCCTTTTGGCTCTTGCCTCTTTTTGGAGCTCAGCTATTGTGAAATCTTTGGCCGGTTGAGGAGTGAGGCCAGTCTTGCTTTGGAATCCAGCCATAAAAATAAAAGAATTCCAGTCTCTGTCTATCTTCTGGAGGCCATCTAAAACCAGTAGCTTGATCAAACCATGATGAAACAAAGAGGTTTCACAGTCCTCTTTCCTCAGCTGCACCTTATCACACATCTTACTCAAGCTACGGAACAAATAAAAAGGTAGGTCTATGGAGACTTTCCCAGTGAAATGCAAAAGCAGTTTGAAATGGTAAGAATAAACCTTGTTATACCTTCCTTCACAAGTCAAATATTTCTGTATGCAGGTGAGTAAAAGAGCATAATGTTCCTTGACATAATTCCTGGGCACTGCCTTAGTTAAATCTTCATTTACATATGCATCTTTTAAAAACTCCTTACAAGGATTCATGTCAAATTTGAAATTTTTAAACCATTCCTCCTGTCCTCTTGGGATCTCTGTCACAGCAGAAATCGCTTCTGGAGAAACCTGCACTTCTAACATGGCTACCTTTAAATTCAGACCGGTGAAGATAAGTGCAAATTCTTTAGTTACCTGTGCATGCCCTCCTTGTAGCTTTTTGCAAAAGTTCCAGCACCCGCCGTTTTTAAACGCTTTCTTCACCCCTTCATCTCTCAACATTATATCCAGGCCCTTAGGTTCAGTCCTTAGACATTTGTCGGATCTGTGCTCTTTTTTCTCCATGGATTCTTCCAAATCTTCGCACACAAAGACTAACAGCTCCGGTTGAAATTGTGATTCAGCTTCTTTTTAATTCGGCCTCACTTGATTGTCAGCCTCGCTTGATTATCAGCCTCACTTGAAATTTAAACTCTTCCATTTAAAACCTTTCAATACATAATCTTGCAGATTTGTCACTCATGCAGAACCTACGGCCATCATTAAGGTTTATGCACGGTAAAATTTCTTGGGAATGATACTTCGTGCATATCAACAGATCTAGTGGTGGTGATAGTGGCAATGAGCATTCAAACGTGATAAGAGAGGTACATAAGCTGACATGAGAGGACATGACTGATGACTCACCTAACGGACTTGACATTTCGGGAAATATTCGCTGCGGAATGCACGAATCCATGATTTCGCAGTGCTGTTAGTTTTAAATTTTAATGATGCGCTGCGAAACTGCCTAATCATGATGCGCTACGAAATTGCTTAATCATGATTGCGCTGCGAAACTGCCTAATCATGATTGCACTGCGAAACTGGCGAATGGGAATTATGCTGGGAAATTACTAAAAGACATGGTGACTCGGATAAGACAAGATGTGGCTATAGAACACTGATGGGTGGAGGAGAACCAATGGGAGTTGAGAATGACTTGAGTTAAAAACTCTTTAAAACTCCAAATCCTAAGGGAAGAAAATTAAAACTAAATTAAACTAACACAAACCTTTGTCATCGGGCTAGGATAGAAAATTATATGCATCAAATTTTTAGTTCTAAGTGATAACACATAGCATCAGTAGATTCAGTTTTTCTATTTCTATTTCGAGTTCCTCTACCGGATCTATATTGATTTCTTGAAAATTTCCTACATAATTCACCAATTTTTTCAAAAGTTTGTTGAGAAATATCACCTTGTCCTAACAGAATTAAATTATTTCTATCATTATCAATAAGTCCTCTTAAGAACAACGTTATAATAGTACTGGGATCAAGCTTAATTTTCGACCTTTGTAAAATATACAGAAATATTTCTAGGTAATCTTCAAGAGTTTCATCATCATCCTGTATGATTGTCAAAATCTCATCCTGCATGTCCCGAGTTTTGCAATATTCCTGATATTTACACAAAAACACTCTCTTCATCTGATCCCAAGAGGTTATAGTGTTTCCTCCTAACCCCATAAACCAGCGTACAGTTGATTCCTTGAGAGTAACAGGAAATAATCTTAACTTTTGAGTGTTAGTTGAATAATCATAACTTCTACACAGAATATCAAACACGAATAGAAAAGAGTCAAGATCTTCATGAACCTTACCATGGAAATGAGGGAGAGTTGATGGTGGAATATTCTTCATTTGCGCCACAGTATCAGGATCCACAATTGGAAACACAAAAGTGGATTGTTCTCCACTTACCTGGTTTTCACCAATCTCTTCCACATGATCTTCATGGTCCACCATTGTTTCCCTTTTGCTCTCAACAGGCTGAACCACACCTAAGTTGTTGTCACCAGAGTCCAAGTGGATTGTTCCTACGTGATGGGTTTGAATTAGATTGGAATTCCTGCTTACAGAAGGAGACCCAATATGAGAATTGTTTTCGGAATTATTTCGACCCTTAGTGGGCTTCGAACCCTTACCTTTTCTAGGCATTCATTTCAAAAAAGAAAGAAAAATAACAAACAACTTCTAATAAAAAATGTTGTCAAAAATCAATTAACAACAATAAAAGAAGCTTTTCCAAACAATACTGCAAAAATAAAGGAAAAATTACCTCTATTGTATAATTAGAAAATTCTTACCAAATCAAATCGCCTCCCCGGCAATGGCGCCAAAATGTTGGGTGCAGGAATTACACTTAAGCAAACTCCTCAACACTTAATTTGTCAACCCAGGGGATCCGTAAACTTAGAGATGAAGCACAGGCAATGCCAGAGATGGTATGAATCTTTATAATATAAATCCCTACTTTCTTTAAAGGAAAGATTGCAGAATCAAATTAAAAAGAGAAAAAGGCAACTTGAACCATCGAAATAATCTAAGATTGGAATAAGGAAGAATGCATTTGCAAGAGGGAATTAAAGATAAAGGGCAATCACTCTAGCTAATTATTGTTTAACTACTAAGTGTGTGCTTTTCTTTAGCAGAGACACTTAGCAGTCTCATCAAATGGGCCCTTAAACCTGCTCCTTTAGAGATTTCCTTCTTGCACTAATCTGTCTTGTACTATCGCAGTCTGCTTGCGCTAGTGCAGGAACAGAGATTTATGAAGAGGTATAAATGGTGTCTTTATTAAAGGCTTCTTACTTCCTGCAAGGGCTTAAACTTTTCCAGGTCCAAAGCACTCAGATCCCATGGAAAGAAACTAGTTGTTGTACCGGATCAGAGCTTCTTGTTCTTAGCATTTAATTCTTAAAATGAGTGCTTAATTATTGCAAGTGTTATTATACTGTTAAATCAAATTGCACACATAAAAAGTGAATGTTTCTGATCTTGACAGAGTGTAGGAATAAAGAAACAATCCATATACATTTATCCTGTCATAAGCATTTAATGAAAGAAAGAAGATTGCGGGAAGTAGACTAAGAAGGCTTGCTGCATCACACCAACGTGCATTGGTGTAGGTTCATTTCTCCTACTTGGACCAGGTGGGGAAAACCAATCAAACAGAATTGCAGAAAAGGAAATATCACACCAACGTGCACTGGTGCAGGGTTATTTCTCCTGCTTGGACCAGGCGGAGGAAAACCAATCTGAAATCAAGTGCAGGAAAGGAAATTTATCTACTTCACACAACAGATCTGCTTTCACTCAAATAGGAATGCATGTGCTTAAAATTAAATCACACTTGACAATGTAAACACAAATTACAAGAAAACGGAAAATGGGGTAAACGTGCTGGGTTGGCTAGGCCCTAGCCAACCAGCGTGTTTCCCCTTTAAATAAAAATGTTGCTCAGTACTTTAATCAATTCATCAGCTCAAATACAGAAATGTGATTTGTGAAACATGAGGCGGAGCTCCCTTTTATTAATTCACTGAGGCAAGTACATACGTTAATACATCGTCCAGCCCAGATTCGGGCGATAACAAAATACAGCAACCTGTTACCGCCTCTCTGGTTGTGTCTTTGTTCTATCCAAAAATTCCCTTAGTCCTATTTACATTCTACATTATATTGATCTTTGGACAAAGGACAAAACAGATCATTCTACCAATTACATAACCAAACGCAGAATTTAGCTTTTCAGCCTTTAAACTTAGATAGTTAGCAAAACTAGTCATAGCCAATCTCCAGCTTTCGTTCTTCACAGATTCAATCTCGGCTGCCTTTGGATCGATCTTGTTGTCGTGGTTGAAGCTGCTCAAAACAAGGCGATTCGATCTCGGCTGCCTTTGGATTGATCTTGCTGTCGTGGTTGAAGCTACTCAAAACAAGGTGGTGATCAAGGAGGTTCGGATCTGCTGCAAGGATTTGCTGGCAATGGTGCAAGATCCGATCCTGCACTAGGATCAGTGGTCACAGTAAGTACTCTAACTACCAAATAAACATTGGAGATATCAATAAGTTACAAATAGTGATTAAAAGTAAGAAAACATGTAATAAATGATTAATTAATGCTAAGTTAAATTAAAAGTACGAAAAATAAAGTTTATATGAAATATGTCACCGTTCTTGGACTGGTGCAAGATGAGTGTGTATAAGAGAGGTAAAACTGTGGTAAATGGTTATGATTTAGGAAGGGGAAAATGGAAAAAAGAGAGCAAATTAGGGGGCTAACAAAGCAGTGAGAGCTTAAGAGCTTAGGAGTTTTCCAGTTTTGCAGTGTTTCATATACAAGAAATTTTCTGATTAATGAAAGACATATTCAGTTCTTAGATTAGTGTTCCTTCAGGGATTGATCTTACTTTGGTTAGGTCCCACTATAGGTGCTCAAGACCCCTTCTGTATTATTATCTTTTATGCAATTTTTAATTTCTACAAATTTTATTCCTAAGTATTGCCTTTAGGCATGGTTAATTAGTTTTTTTTTAACATTTTTTCCTTGCATAGTAGTTGGGTACTATATGGTAGCTTTAGCAGTGGTTATATTTCTTATTTAACATCTATTTTCATGCATTGATTTCACTTTGGTTTTTGATCTTTAACGGTTGTTTATCATTTATGTGTGTTGTAATTGTGGAATCCTTGTTTCTCAGAGCTATAGGAGACTCTTTTGTCAACCATTTTCTAAATAAATAATTCTATAAATGACATAAGAACATGGACACACATCCTTTATCAATGTTTGGCCACCCATTAGTCCATTTTTTCTTCAAACCACATCCTTAGCGCATTTTCCTACTCACTAGATTGTCTCCTGTAGAAAAATAGAGACTCTTGTAGCAGTTTGCATCTTGCATTTGAAACTCATCTAAACATGCATCCAAATCATGTTTAATATTCTTTGATGTGTTACAACATCCTTGGAACCTTGAAGATGAAATTCATAATCCAAGAGACCAAATATATTCTTAGACCTAGTTTGCTATAGAAATTGTCTTTTTTTTTGTAAAATTAGGCTTTAATACTTACATGTTTTATTTCACTTGTGAATTTTCTTTATCTATACAATAGAATAGATATTAATTTATTCGATCATAGTTAATTTGGGTTGTTTCCGTTTCATCTAGATAGCATATATTTTCTTATTGTCTTTCATTTCCTGCAATTTTGAATCTGACCTATAGCATAAGACAGTTAAAGTGGTCTCTCAATAACTAGATCTCATCTTAGTGTTTTCAGAGAAGTCAACAAAAGAAAAATATAAGTACATGTTACACACATAGTGCCGACCCCTCTTAAGTTTGCATTAACCCGAGATTGACAATTAAAGTTGAGACACTTGGGAGTTGCAGTATTCCTGCTAAAATATTGAGGGTCATCAACTACTTCAGTAGCATCATTGATTTTCTTACATGGTATGAAATGTTCCATCTCTGAAAAAAAAAAAAAAAAAAAAAAAAAAAAAAAAAAAAATCCACTACAACAATCATAAAATCATGACCTCTTGGTGTTCTAGGTAGTCACAAAACAAATTCCATACTTACACCTTCCCATGGCATCTTAAGTAATGGAAGTGACATTTATAACCCTATGTTTTGACTCCTTCCTTTCACTAACTGACAAATCCTACAATACTCAATTAACTTCTTTGCATCCTTGTTGATGTTAGGCCAAAAGTATGTTTCCTTCACAAATACTAGCCGAAAGTAATTTTCCTTCACAAATATCTTGAGGTGAAAACCTCTTTTTTGAGTGAAAAACTTGAGGAAAGATTTGCGCCTCAAGATATTTGATCCCTCTCAGAACTTTATAGATTCCAGGTTGAGATGGATTAGGTCGGTTTCAAAACATGCATGGTCACACAAAATTTGTTGAACATATAATTATTCTAGTCATTTTAAATATGTTAAATATGTCATATTAATATGGTCATTTTAATTTTAAATTTTCTTATATACCTCAATTTGTTGAGATGATAGAGACGGTTAATAACTTGAGTGACATGAAAAATGATGAAAAACAAAATTTGAATGGAAAGTGACAATGTAACAATGGTGAATGACAGAAAATGTGAACAATACGAATGTATTCAATAACAAATAGTCTTCATTGAAATCAATCTCAAACTGTTTTGTTCAGAACATTCATCTTGTCACACATTTTAGTTTTTCGATCTTTTCATATTGATCATATGAAAAGGGTGGTTGAAATCATAGGCCATTCAAATATTTAACTCGATATATTATATTGAATGTCATACCTTGTCTCTCTTGCTCTCCAGTATTAATAGTATATTTCTCCAAAGTCAACCAATGTGACTTATCTAGTGTTAAACCCCAAGTAAGTTTCAATGGTATTTATTTTATATTACCTCGTTTGAATGCAAAGTGACTAACAATGTTGAATGATGAAAAATGGGAATAATAAGAATGTAGTCAATTACAAATAGTTTACAGTTTCAAGAAGCAAACATTTCAAGTAAGTGAACATTTTATTTAAGATGAAAATTCAAGTATTTTATTTATGGTTGAATTATTGTAACACATAAATCAATTCAAATCGTAAGTAATTGTTTTTTGTTTAAACTAAAATAAATTCACACTATTAATATAATTACTTTGAAAGTAATGTACATCATACATATAGTTACATCAAATCAGAAATCGACATCTATACTGAAATCAATGCATCTAGTACAAGCAATCAAAAAGGATTAGAAATCAACATCTACATTGAATCATTGCATCTAGTGCAAACAATCAAATAGGATTAGAAATCAAAATCTTCATTGAAATCAATGCATCTAGTGAAATCAATCAAATAGGAATAGGAATCAACATCTACATTGGAATCAATGCATCTATATCAGTGAAAAAAAAAAATTCATGGATTTCTAAATCCAACTTCTTTTGCCTTTTGTAAAGTCCTTACTTCCTCTTCCTCTATGGTTAATAATGTTCAATATTATATAATACTATATAATATGTGTATATCTTTGTGTGTCTCTTTCTTCTCCCCCCCCCCATATCCCTCCCTCCCCCCTACCTCTCTCTATATATATCTTCTTCCCTCTCTCCCCCCTCCATCTATATCTCTATATCCTCCATATCTCCTTATTATCTCTCTATCTCACCCCCCAAACATACTCTCTCTCTCTCTCTCTCTCTCTCTCTCTCTCTCTCTCTCTCTCTCCCCTTGCCACTCCCTCCCTCTCTCCACCTTTCTCTCTCTATGTCTTTCTTATTTTCTCCCTCTCTCTCCCCCTCCAACCCCACCTATATCTCCCTCCCTCTCTCTCTCTCTCTCTCTCTCTCTCTCTCTCAATATCAATATTTCCATCCCTCTCTCCTTCTCTCTCCCCCTCCATCTTTGTTTCTCCCTCTCTCTATCCATTACCCTTCTCTCCCTCTCTCTCCCCTCCTCTCTCTCTTCCTTCCTCTCTCTCCCTCTCTCTCTCTTCATCAAATGTTGCAAGGTCCTTTCCCAAATTCTTCTCCAAAACCATTGGAATCATTTGAAATCTCTTCCCTGAAAAGCATAAAGGTTCCTCCTGTTACAAGTCATTTTTCCACATCCACTCAAAAGTCCTAAAAACCGGAATAATCAACATCCTTGAACACTTTTTCATTATCCCTTTGCAAATCCATAAGCATCACTTCCCCAAAAAGTTTGAGTTTTTGGGTTAATCAGCTCAAAAACCATGTTTTTAGACCCAACGCACCCTGCATGTTTGTCCACCTACAATGGTTGCAATTTGCATAACAAAGAATCTGCGATGATTAGCGCAGGTTTCTCTACTCTATAGGTGCGTTGATTCTATAATTTCACGAAAATTAAAAATTATTTTTGAATCTTCTTCTTCAAGAAGCTTCTAAGGTGGTTTTAACCATTTAACATGGATAGAGATCTTGAATTTCTATCTGATCCTACTCTAGTGGTCTTATCTCTTATCCCTAGAGCTTATCCTCCCTCATATGTGGATCTCAAGCCTAGATTGGTAACTTTCACCCTATAAATTTACTGCCCCCCATAGATTCTACGTTGGTTTTTGGAGATTATTGGTGCCCTCATGTTGCTACTTTGAGCTTAAGGAGTCATCATCCATTTATGCATTAGGGTTGAGCGTGAAGTTTTTCTTTGTGGAAAGGAAGGACAAGATAATTGGGGATACATCTACAAATTCAGTGACTATATATGGTTGTAACTCTCTCATTTATTTATCAATACAAAAATCAATTTATTTTCCTATACTTGTTTCATGTTGATGCTTATGTATTTCAATGCCGTGTTGACTCATTGATTAGAGATATTGGATTATGGTATGTGGATATTGTGGTTCCCTTGCTCGTTTTAGTCTTTGTTGCACGTTACACTTATAGTGTGAGGAGCTAGAATTAGAGCTTACAGGTAAGGAGAAGAGGACTTACTACAGATTTGTTGAAATAAGGTAACAAGAATATTCCAATTTAATTTGTCCTTGAATTAAATTGTGAATTAAAATCGAATTTAGTCTTAACATCTACTTGGAAATAATTAATTAATTTATTTTAAATAAATTAGTTGGAGAAATTCAAGTTAGAAGTCTTTCTGAAGTCATGCAAGAGTTATCCCTTAAATTAAGGAGATAAGATTGAGTTATATTTGAGTTGTAATTAGTTAACTCAATTTAATGAGTTAAGTCCAGTTAAATTAGTTCCAAATTATTTGAGGAACTAATAGTGAGTTAACAGTTAGTTGATGCATTAATGCACTCAACTAGTGCTACTCCAGTTAACTGAAGATTCCCTCATCAGAAATTCATGAATGTTTATTCTGAGAAAGACCCAGTTGAGATTAATGTTCAAGGACAATGTACTATCAATTGCATGTGTTTTCTCATGGAGAAAACACATGCATGCAGTCAAGGATTCATCCTTGAGGATTGTGCAGTTTTGAAGGTTTGTTTTTCCAGTTGGTAATAGGATAATCATCCACAAGGAACAGCACAAGGAAATAGGAGCTTGGAGGGCAGAGAGGAAGGCTGGAGAGAAGCCAAGATTTCCTGTGAGCATCTGTGAGGATTGTACTTAGAGCTAGCTAGCTATGAGAGCTAAGGCTTTGTATAATTTCTATGTATTTCCACCATGTATGATAATACAATAGTGTGGGATTTTTATCTGAGACTTTCCCCAAAGTATTTTCATGTGTATTGTGCCATTGATTCTTCTTTTCTGGTTATATTGTTCAGCTCGATCTTTAAGCTTCCGCAAATTGATAGTAGAAGTAGGTTATAGTATTCTGCTTTGATTTATATTTCATTATCAGGTTAACCTATCACAGATTTTCTACATGGTATCAGAGCTCTGAAAAGTATACTGAGAAGAGAATTAGAAGTTTGAAGTTCATGGTTGCAGGTGCAAATCGAATTCATATCATACTTCAAGGTTGGCCAATGGCGTTCTATGGCTTGAGACTCGAGTATGCCTTGTAAGGTAGCTCGAATTACATAGCATGGAAAGATAGAATGGAGGTTGTATTAGAAGACAATGGCTTCAAGGAATTCATTGATCAAGAAGTCCCAAAGCTAGCCTCAACTAATGCACAAGAATTGGTTGAGTGGAAGAAGTGTGTGACGAAGGCGAGAAGGATCATCCTTGAGGGAGTTCGAGACCATATTGTCTCGAATTTCCATGGGAAGGATACTCCATTTTCAATATGGAAGACATTGAAGGACCTCTACCAGAACATTAGCGACCAGAATAAATTGGTGCTCGAGGATAAGCTTTGAAGAATCAATATGGAGAAGGGAAATACTATTTCCACATATCTGAACAAGCTCGCCAGCTACAGATATGAGCTTGGCAGTGTGGGAATAACTACTGCAGACGATGATATGGTGATCCTCGCTCTCCTTGGCCTTCCAAAGAGTTGGAATAGCTACCAGGACTCTATGAATGGAAGGGAGAAATTGTCGGATTGGGAACGATTGTGGTCAGAACTTATGCAGGAGGAGATCAGGAGGAGCACACGAGATGGTTCTTCATCCAAGAATGATGATGAAGAAAATTTGGCCTTAGCAAGTAAGGCAAGGAAAGGGAAGGGGAAGGCTTCCCATTTCAAATTGAATTCTTCTCATGGAGGGAAGAAGGGTGACATGCCTAAATTAATATGCTTTAGTTGTCACAAGATGGAACATTATGCAACTAATTTCCCATCGAAGAAGTCCAAGAAGGGATCCTCGGAAGGATCAGAAGGTGAGGCATTAGCCTCTCAGTTCAAAATGGACTTTACCCTCATCGCATGCATGGTGTCATCGATGATGGGTTGTGTCTGGTATCTTGAAAGTGGAGCCTCATTCCACATGACCAGTGATAAAAATTTATTCAGTTCCTTGGGGGAGAAAGACCTCAAGATGTGCATAGATATGGGTGACGACAGAAGGTATAGTGTTTCAGGAGTGGGCACGGTTGCTTTTCGGAGGGAGCATGGAGCTCCTCTCACCTTGACAGATGTGATGTATGTGCCTGGACTGAAGAAGAACTTGGTATTGGTCGTGATGTTGGAGGAAAAAGGCTACAATGTTGTCTTCAGTAAAGGAAATGCGTTCCTAAGACACATAGCCACAGGTCATACAAGAGGATAGGGATTCGGGTGAAGAATCTCTATAAACTAGAGGTAGATGATTGTGCAGCATTAAGTACGAAAGCAGAATTGGTGCAAAGCCAAGACATTGGCAGTTGTGGCATAGGCAGTTGGGCCATTTGCATCATGGGGCTTTGAAGATAATGCAGAAAATATCTACAAGACTTCCCAAAGGTAAACTTGAGCAAGTTGACACATGCAAAGGTTGTACCTTGGGAAAGTACACCAAGTCTTCCTTTCATGATTGAGACAGTCGAGCAGAGGCTATCTTAGAGCGAGTTCATACTGATTTGTGTGGACCATTCTCGATGGCATCCATAGTGAAGCAAAGGTATTATGTGATTTTCATTAATGACTATTCTCGTAAATGTTGGATTTATTTCATGCAAAAGAAGGACCAAACTTTGGCAAAGTTTTGTGAGTTCAAAGCCTTGGTCGAGCAAGATTCAGGGAAGAAGATCAAGGCCTTGAGAAGCGACAATGGTGGATAATATGCCTCTCAAGAGTTTAAGGACTTATGTGCAGCGGAAGGAATTAAATGAGAGTTGATAACACCTCATAACCCACAGCAGAATGGGGTGGCCGAGAGGAAGAACAGAACTATTGTAGGGGCAGCACTGGAAATGTTGCATGACCAAGGCCTACCACTTCACTTGTGGGCTAAGGCATGCAACACAACAGTCTATTTGCAAAATAGAAGCCCACATCACATACTTTGGATGAAGACACCAGAGGAAGATTTCTCCGGTAAGAGACTAGATGTGGGTCACTTCAGGATATTTAGCTCATCGGTATATTTCCATGTGACAAAGGATGCATGGAAGAAGCCTGAGCCGACAGCAGAGTTTGAGATATTTGTGGGATACACTGATACACCTCACAACTATTGGTTGTACTTGCCTACCAGTCAGAGGACAGTGGTTCACAAAGATCTCAAGTCTGATTAGCAGAAGGCCATGTGAGTTTCCCTTGAGAGGGAGCTCCAACTACAGGTTGTGGAGGAACTGTTGGTTCCTAAGGAGGAGAAGCCTCAAACTTATGTGAAGCAACCACATGCAAAGGCTCTAGGAGTGGAGATATCCACTCAAGAGTCTTCTAGAGATGGACGGAAGCGCACAAAAGAAGCTGACAGATTGTTGGAGGATGCGAGAGAGAGTGTGGGAACACCATCTTATCAGTGCAGACAAAGGAGTTCACCTGAGAGGTACATTGGATACATGGCCCTTGCTGGGAATGTGTTGAGACTGAGCCATCTTCCTTTGAGGAAGCAGTGCAGTAGTTGATTTGGTTTGGTGTTATGGTGGAGGAGTATGACCTCATAGTTTGTAACAATGTTTGGGACGTGGTTATGAGACCAGAGAACAAGTCAGTTGTGAGTTCTCGTTGGCTTCACAAGGTAAAGCAAGCTGCTGATGGTAGTGTGGAGAAGCATAAGGTAAGATTTGTTGCCCGTGGCTTTTCACAAGTCGAGGGGATTGACTATGATAAGACTCTTTCTCTTGTCACAAGGTACTCATCTATCAGATCTATGTTGGCACTATCAGCACAGATGGGTTAGAAGATCCATTAGATGGATGTGAAGACTGCATTCCTCAATAGCCACATTGAGGAAGAGGTGTACATAAAGCAGCCGGAAGGTTTTGAGACATTTGATCGTGAGTCACATGTGTGCCGACTCAAGAGAGCGTTGTACGGGTTGAAGCAAGCACCTCGTGCTTGGTACACCATGATAGACAACTACTTCACCGGGTTGGGCTTCACAAAGAGTGACGCGGATGCGAACCTATACCACATCGTGGTGAAATGTAAGTTATTGATCATCGTACTTTATGTTGATGATCTCATATTGACTGGTGATGATCAGTTGATCATTTCTTGCAAGGAGGACCTTGCAAGAGAATTCGAGATGAAAGACATGCGTCTCATGCATTACTTCTTGGCATGGAAGTGTGGCAGAAGGATGGGGAGTTGTTTGTGCCTCAAGGCAAGTCTGCCAACGAGATACTCAGGAGATTCCACATGGAGAAGTGCAAGCCCATGCAAACTCCTCTAGCAGGTAACTAGAGGAAGGAGGTTGCTACTTCAAGAGAAGTGGTAGAGGCTACTATGTACAGGTAGCTTGTGGGTTCACTGGTTTACTTAATGAACACATGACCAGATTTGTGATATTCGGTGAACCAACTGAGTCAAGCGATGGTTCAACCTATGAAGATGTTTTGGAAGGCGACAAAGCATGTATTGAGATACCTTAGAGGCACATCTCAGTATGGATTATGGTACAGATAGACAGAGGGAGTGAAGCTACAGGGCTTCACTGATGCAGATTGGGCAGGGAGTCCATCAGATCAGAAGAGCACATCAGGAGGGATTTTCAACCTTGGGTCAGCAGCAGTTTCTTGGTACAGCAAGAAACAGAGGTCTGTTTCACTTAGCTCGGCAGAGGCAGAATACATGGTTGCAAGTCAGGCAGCATGTGAGGTCATCTGGATGCGGAAAATCCTAGTTGGTCTGTTTGATCAAAGGATGGATCCAACTGTGATCTATTGTGATAATCATAGTTGTATCAAACTCTCTGAGAATCCAGTATTTCATGATAGGTCCAAGCACATCAACATCTGGTATCATCATTTCAAAGACTGTGTAGCGATGAGGATCATGTTGCTACAGTATATTTCACAGAGGAGAAATATGTTGACATTTTGACAAATGCATTGTCAAAGTGTAAATTTGAGTTCCATAGAGACAGGATCGGGGTGGCAGATAATCCTTTTCTTGTTGAGAGGGAGTACTGAAATATGGCAACAAGAATATTCCAATTTCATTTTTCCGTGAATTAAATTGTGAATTAAAATCGAATTTACTCTTAACAGCTACTTGGAAATAATTAATTAATTTATTTTAAATTAATTAGTTGGAGAAATTCAAGTTAGAAGTCTTTCTGAAGTCATGCAAGAGTTATCCCTTAAATTAAGGAGATAAGATTGACTTATATTTTATTTGTAATTAGTTAACTTAGTTTATTGAGTTAAGTCTAGTTAAATTAGTTCCAAACTATTTGAGGAACTAATAGTGAGTTAACAGTCAGTTGATGCATTAATGCACTCAACTAGTGCTACTTTAGTTAACTGAAGATTCCCTCATCAGAAACTCATGCATATCTATTCTAAGAAAGACCTAGTTGATATTAATGTTCAAGGACAGTGTACTATCAGTTGCATGTGTTTTCTCATGGAGAAAACTCATGCATGCAGTCAGGATTCATCCTTGAGGATTGCGCAGTTTTGAAGGCTTTCTTTTCCACTTGGTAATAGGCTAATCATCCACAAGGAACAACGCAAAGAAATAGGAGCTTGGAGGGTAGAGAGGAAGGCTGGAGAGAAGCCAAGATTTCTTGTGAGCATCTGTGATGATTGTATTGAGAGCTGGCTAGCTGTGAGAGCTAAGGCTTTGTATAATTCCTATGTATTTCCACCATGTATGATAATACAATAGTGTGGGGTTTTTATCTGAGACTTTCCCCAAAGTATTTTCATGTGTGTTTTTCCATTAATTCTTCTTCTTCTGGTTATATTGTTCAGCTCGATCTTTAAGATTCCGCAAATTGATAGTAGAAGTAGGTTATAGTATTCTGCTTTGATTTATATTGCATTATCGGGTTAACCTATCACAGATTTTCTACAGGATTCCAAGTAGTTCTCTTTTCTGTTTTCTAATCTCTTTAAGGAAAACATAGATCATTTTTCCCTTTGTTGTTCTATATCATACCACTAGATCTAGGGAGTTCATTTTTGTCCGCAAAAGTAAATTTTCCACATAAAATATTGGCAACCATACCAGGGATTGTGATTTCCCTTTAGTGGTTTCCTTGTCTTGGTTAATTTTAGCCTTTCAAAGTGACCTGAATTGACTTGTTCAAACAGTAATTAACCTTAAGAAAACATAATTATGAGCTTCGTAGGGTTTTTTGTGTCATCTTTTGAGCAAAATCAACCCCAACGCACTCTCTATTTTGAGACAAAACGACCCAGCACAGTTTTTTTTCTCTGTAAGTGCGATGTTTTGCACTGGTGCCCATTCTGCACATGTGATGGTCTTGTAGGATGCAAAAATTTTCATTTTTATGGCTTTCTCTGAGTTTTGATTTTAAATCCAAAAGGTTTTCTTGAGTCTCTGAACTTGTTTGTGTATTTGTAAATCCATCATTGTGTTTACATTTGAGTTTGATTGACTTTGATGAGAGTTTGTTTAATTTTATTTTTCTTCTTGTCATTAGGGTTATAAACATTTGAGCTTGATTGTTGATTTGATCAAATGAATTTTCATATTAAAATTGCAATCTGTATGAGTTCTTTTGGTCAATGGTCTAGCTTAATTTTCATTTGCATTGCATTTTGAATTGAAAAGGAAAATAAAAGAAAATTTTCAGTTTCTTAACAATTTTTTAGTGTTTGAGTGTCAGTGTAAATCACCTTTGAGTGTCATCACTTTTGATCTTTTGAATTTTCACCCAATTTCAGTTTGAGTCAACTTTTAATGAAATCTAGGATTACATTTGATTTCATTGGGAATTTCCTTTACTCACACTTGATTTGTTCTTTCATTGCATTAGTGAAGGAAGGGATTGTTGTTCAGAATTAGTCTTGTTATATTGTTCTTTCATTGATTTGGAAACATCTTGTATTTTTGTTGAATAATTCTCTTACATAGTTAGAATTCTCATTTTCAAAACACAAAAGGAAATTGTGCATAGATTACATTCGCATACTTTTCACGTGAATTGTGCATAGATTACATTGCATGGTTTGGCATCATTTAGGGGTTTGAATTGAATTGGAATGTTGAAATTGAAAGACCTAGTTAGGAACCATTTTTTATTATTGCAATATAGTTTGTGTCTTCTCTCTTGTTGATACATCTTCATTGAAAATAAAAGAGTTCTTATTATCAAACTAGTTGCATCATAGAGAATTTAGGTGAACTCATACCGTGAGCCTTGAAATTGAAACTTAATTAAAGATTAAATTTTAAAAAAATTCAATCAATCTAAGGAGCATTTGTAATATTAACAACACATATAGAAGTCTAGGCTAGAGACGTGTTATGGTGTCATAAAATGTAGGAGTTGTCATTATTTGTATGCATTACATTCTAGGGGTGGTCGATATTCCACGTACATAAGTATATCAGATTGTTCTCCATCTACCTTCGGGTATATTGAATGCCACTCCACGTATGAAAAGTATATCAAAATACTTCCTATCATACGTGACGCATTAGACAGCACTACTACAGATTGCACTTCCACATACCTTCGGGTATATTTTTGGAGTCGCTTATAGGTTGATATCCTGCCATAGGTAACTGAGTCGGCCACATTTTTATCTATGATACATTGAACACAACATTCATGGAGATTTCTTGCACGTACTGGAAATGGTTTATTGCAGTTCACATTGACTTGGCAAACCCTTTTGCCTAGTTACCCTTTTTTTATTTTGTCTTTAATTTCTAAAATCAATTCATTGACCACAGAAAAACATCCTCACCATGGAACAACTCCTTAGTAGTAGAAATTAGGTTGAGACTAATGGAAACAGTTCCTGATTCCACCAGTCAAGGAAACCCATTTGATGGGAATCCTAGTCATTTACCTTCTTTTAGAAATATTGGTGCTAAGTTATATGGCAATGTTGTCCCTTCCCAGATTTACCATTGGTTTACTAGTTTGGTTATTTTCGACCTCTTTGGTTCTGAATGTCCAAACTGTGTCTCAACCAAGTAGTCCTCCACCTAAATAACATCAAACTCAAGTTGACCCTTTTCCTTCTTTGCATGTTGTTTCTTCATCCTTTTCTTCATCCTCGCCTGGTGAAAGTATTGATTCAAGTAACCAAGAAGATAAGAAGAATAAGAAAAGGATGAAGAAGAAGAACCAAAATAAGAAGAGGGGAAGCCAAGCAAACATTGCTATGAATGCAACTAATGTCGATAAACCTTCCAACCAACACTATAAAGTTAAATTCCCTTACATGCTTTGTAAGGGTGGTCACCTTCTTATAGATTGGGCTGGTATTGCACAAGTATTAGAAGTGTGGTATACAATCTCAAATCAACCCCTGTCATTAGTCTCTAGAGATCATGTTGGTGATAAACCATCAACTAGTGATAGTAAGCCCCATGGGAAAACGGGTAAAGTTAAGTTTCCCTATAGGTTATGTGAAGGGAATCACCCTATTCACCTTTGTCCTTATATGGATGAAGCCCAAAAAGTGTTGGAAAACCTTATAGCTTCTCATCCATGACTCATGGATGGTTATCGAAAGCTTTCTCCCAATCCTCCACTAGTTGATGAAGTGATTGATCGAAATCCAGTCAATCCCAATCTCTCTGAACACGAATCCCATGAGTATGTTCCCAACGAACCATCGGTTGATAAAATGGTTGACTCGATTCCACCTTCGGGTGATCGCACTTTTCCCATTGAGAGTGAATTTCATACCGCTCAAGTTCTTCTTGTTCCTTCAGATCTTGTCGAACAAGGGGCCATTTATCTTGTTTTCACGGAACTCCCTCCAAGTAATGACTCACTTGGTCAGACTATTCAACATGTACAATTAAGTCAACCCATTTATAGCATGGCACAGGTGCCAATTAGTCATCATGTTCTAGGAACGACGCAAATTTCATCAGGGAAACTGTTATGTAACCAGCTCAAGAAAAGATAGAAAAGATAGATCAACGCCTTAGAATTCAGCCTCTTCAAGGGGGCAACCTCCTTTACATTACATAAATGAACAATTCTTCGATGATACAAATGACAAAACCTCCTTTCTATATATAGGAGTCTAAGGAGTCACAATATAATCCAGCCGACCTAACAATAATAATATAAAGCCACAAAAATAACAATAGAGGGATTCTATGGGGCACAGAAATAACAATATGCGGGTAATAGCGGCACAACAATATAAATAAGGGGTATAACTACAATAGTAATGGGGTAATCACTAGTATTATAGGGACCCAACATGCCCCTCTCCTTCAAAAAAGTGTTGTCCTCAACGCTTAAGTAGTTCTGGATACTTCTGCATAAAATTCTCATCCTCCCATGTGGAATCTTCAACGGATAAGTTCTTCCAATTGATAAGATACTCTGAAATTGATCGATTTCGTAGTTGTGGAGTTCTTGTTTCTGTGACTGCTTCTGGTTCCAATATAATTTTTCCTTCCTCGTCAAGTTCTTGCAATATTGTTTGAATTGGGAGCTTGTCGCCTATAACCTTCTTTAAACATGAAACATGAAAAACTGGGTGCAATCGAGAAGCTGCAGGAAGCTCCAATTTGTATGCCATAGTACCAATATTTTGCAACACCTTGTACGAACCATAATATTTTGGTGATAATTTATTATCCTTCTTAGCTTTCTTTAGGGACATTTGCTTATATGGTTGTAGCCGTAGGAATACCCAATCACCTACATCAAAACTTCTTTCACTGCGATGTTGATATGCCTGTTGTTTCATTCTATTTTGTGCCAACACGAGGTTATCCTTTAAGAGTTGGAGGACTTGTTGTTGATGTTCGATGTGATGTTCCACTGCCTGAACCTTAGAATTTTCTCTTAAATATGATGTGATGGATGGTGGTTGATACCCATAAAGTGCCATAAATGGGGTCATTTTTGTTGAAACATGGAAGGAAGTGTTATACCACCATTCAGCCAGAGGCAACCATTTGACCCATTGTGTCTATTTATCAGATACAAAGCAACGAAGATATCCTTCCAAACATTTGTTTACTATCTCAGTTTGCCCATCAGATTGAGGATGATAAGATGAGCTATGAGCTAACTGAGTACCAAGACAAGAAAATAATTCTGTCCAAAAATTTACAGTGAAAATGGGATCTCTGTCACTTACAATAATCTTTGGGTTTCCATGTAGCTTTTGAACTGTTTCCATAAATGCAGTAGAAACTGTACTGGCTTTAAATGGATGTGATAATGCACAAAAGTGTGCATACTTGGTAAGTCTGTCAACTACCACCATGATGACACTCTTTCCCTCGGACTTGGGTAAACCTGTGATAAAATCCATTGAAACCTCCTCCCAACGTTGGCTTGGAATGGATAAAGGTTGTAATAGACCCGGTGTCTTAATTGTTTCAACTTTATTTTGTTGGCAAACCAAACATTCCGCCACAAACTTTTGAATATCTGATTTAAGGCCACCCCAAAAAAATTCCTTCTTAACCCTGTGGTAAGTTTTTAAAAATCCTGAGTGCCCTCCTAAGGGAGAAGTGTGAAATTCCATAAGAATCTTTTGTTTTAGCTAGGAATTCTTACAGAGGTATAAGCGATCTTTGTACCATAACGAATCATTTTTCCAGCTAAATGAATAAGTGCCCACACTTCTTCATCATTCTTCCATTCCTCCCTTGCTTCGTTTATCTAATCTGGTTGGATAATAGAAATGGCACACAACAATGCTTCCACATCCTCATCCTTTCTTGAGAGTGCATTTGCCACCACATTTTGCTTCCCTTTTTTGTAGATGATTTCAAAGTCATAACCCAACATCTTTGTCACCCACTTTTGTTGCTCTTCAGAGGATAATCTTTGTTCTAAAAAGTATTTAAGGCTATCATGATCCGTTTTTACCTTGAAGTGTCTTCCCATTAGGTATGCTCGCCATTTCTTAAGTGCATGGAGTATTGCCAACATTTCCTTCTCATAAATAGCTTGGCTTAAAAACTTTCCCTTGATTGGACGACTTTCAAAAGCAATAGGTCATTCATCTTGCATTAGAACAGCACCAATTCCATTTCCTGAAGCATCACATTCCACAATAAAGGTTTTTGTGAAGTCCGGTGTAGCTAAGACCAGTGCTTGGCACATTGCCTCTTTAAGATCTTCAAAGGTCTTTGTTGCTTCTGGAGTCCATGAAAATGCATCTTTCTTCAATAGTGTTGTTAGAGGTGCTGCTATTCTCCCATAATTCTTAACAAACTTGCGATAATACCCTGTCAACCCGAGAAATCCTCGCAGATGCTTTATGGATGTGGGGATTTTTCATTCCTTAATGGATTTAATTTTGCTAGGGTTTGCCTTAACTCCTTCATGAGATACAATATGACCCAGATATTCCACCTCTTGTACTACAAAGAAACATTTGGATCTTTTTGCATATAATTGTTTCTCCTCTAATAGTTGTAGCACCCTGTCAACATGTTCAACATGATCCTTCCAAGACTTGTTGTAGATTAGTATATCATCAAAAAATACTAACGCAAATTTTCTAAGGAATTGTTTGAAAACTGAATTCATCAAACCTTGAAATGTTGAAGGTGCATTGGTAAGGCCAAAAGGCATGACCAAAAATTCATAATGACCCTCATGAGTTCTAAATGTCGTTTTCGGAATGTCTTCAATCTTCATTCTGATTTGATGATATCCCGAACGAAGATCCAACTTGGTGAAGTAAATTGATCCATGCAATTCATCCAGTAATTCATCAATGACAAGAATGGGGAACTTATCTTTAATAGTGAGCTTGTTGAGCTCCCTATAATCTGGACACATGCGCCATGATCCATCCTTCTTGTGCACCAATACTACTGGAGCTGAGAAAGGACTTTGACTCGGTTGAATTATACCAACCTCTAGCATTTCTGCAACCATACGTTCAATTTCACTTTTTTGGACATAGGGATATCTGTACGGCCTGATGTTTGGAGGAACACTTCCTGGAATCAGATGAATAGCATGATCATGATCACGCATAGGTGGGAGACCTTTGGGAGTCTCAAATACCTTGGAATGATTGTCCAGGACTTTTTGGAGACCTGGAGAAATAGATGATTCCAATGTGGAAACATCTAGCGAACATAATTGTGCAATTACACCTCTTTGTTCCTTTTTTAGAAGCTTTGTCATGCCATTAGAGCTGATTATCTTTCCTGGTTTCCCTACAATACCCCTTAATTCAACTTCCTTTCCTTCCGCATAAAATTTCATGAAAAGTTCTTGAAAATTAAAAAATATTGTACCCAAGGATTGTAGCCATTGGACTCCTAGTACAACATCAGCACCTCCCATTGGAATGGAAAGCATTGGGCTAGTCAATACATATTCTCCCATGGATAGCTTGATATTATGGCACTTTCCAGAGCAATTTATTGTTCCTCCATTTGCAATCATCACTTGACACTCTGGTGCTGGATATAGGAAGCAATTCAATTCTTTTGCTACCCTACAATGAATAAAATTGTGGGTGCTTCCTGAATCAATCAACACTATTACCTTTTTCTTCTTGATTTGTCCTTCTATCTTGATGGTTTGAGGAGTGGTAATTCCCGCCAATGCATTACAAGATATGGTCGGATTTATTTGTTCTTCATCTAGGCTTTGTTCCTGGAGTATATCCTCTTCTTTTGACCTTTCTTGCTCCTTTTCTTCTTCCTCTTCACAATCTATGTAGAATAATTTCTTCTCAGCACGCTTATGACCTTTTGTGTATTTGCTATCACAATTGTAACAAAGCCCTTTTGCTCTTTTTTCTTCCAATTGTTGTGGTGTCAACCTTGTAGGTTGTGGAAGACTAGGGGCAACAACACTTCCATCTTTATAGTTGTGAATGGTATGCTTCCTAGTTGCCATAATTTTGCTTTCCATTTTTCTTGCTAACCTGAATGCCTTCTCTAATGAATCAGGTTCCCAAAGGCGAACATCATGTTGGATATTATCCTTTAAAGACCCTATGAACACATCAATCCTATGCTCCTCTGGAATATCTTTTACCCTTATGTTCAATTTTTTGAACTCCTCAATGTGCTCCATTACTGAACCCTTTTGTTTGAGACTTATCAATTGGCTAAAAAAAGTGTTGCTTTTTGTATCTTCATAATGTGCTATCAATTCTTCCGTAAAAATTGCCCAAGTGATAAATTGTTTACGAGAGCAAAGCCATTGATACCATACAAACTGATTTGGTTCCAAATATACAGTTTCCATACGTACCTTTTGTGTGTTTTGCACATTATTGAGATCGAAGAACTGCTCCATCTGTAATATCCATGTGGCGGGATCCTTGCCATCAAACTTCCTCATATCGATTTTTGGAATATGGTGAGTCTTGAATCCAACATTAGCGTCTATGGAATCATGATTAACATTTCTTTTGTTCTCATCATGAGTTTCATTTAGTACCCTTTCACCCTTAGGGACCATTTCTTGTAGCAACTTATTCACATTTATCTTCAATTCGTCCATGTCTGTCTTCAAATCTATCTTCAAATCATCCATCTTAGCTTCCACGTCAATCATCTTAGCTTCTACGCCTTTCTTTTAAACAGTCCATCTTAGCTTCTACACCTTTCTTTAAACCATCCATCTTAGATTCTATTCCTTTTTGTGCAAGGGACAGTTGTTGCACTTGGTCTTGTAATTTTGATATATCATGTTGCATTTCTTCCTCTTCTTCATGAGTCATGCTAGAGCTTTCAGGTTCCTTACTAGGTGTTTGTGTTTTCTTTCCTCGGGGCATCAGTTACCGATAATAATGCTCTACTATGCCCTTTGAATTCCTTCAAAATAAATTTTCAAACCAAGCTTAAGCAAAAATTTAAGAAAATCTACACATCTTTTTTCACTATGTAGGAGCTTGATATTGCCTCTGATGTATCTCTGTACTTTCCAATCATCTACTTCTGAATTTGTGAGCTGTACTAGCCCTCTGTGTCCTCTTTCCAATGCCACAAGTATGACCCAAATTGGATTCTCCAAGGAAGAGCTATGTGAAATCTCACACAGTGACTTGCTTATAGACTAGTTCAGTAGAGCGAACTTGTACGACGTGCCACAAGTCACTGTTTCGACCTTTGGATTTGAAAAATGCATACAAGAAACTAGAGTCCGTCCTCTTTCTGTAACTTCTTACAAAATTTCAATCCGATCCCCAGAGAGAAAGTTATGACGATTTTCCCCAAGTCACCTGTTTTGAATGTAATTCAGGAGTCTGCAGAAAGACCAACTTCCTCAGATCATATCTCCACAAATATCACGCGAAAAGATCTGAAATTCGCACCCAAGGTTCAGCACGATTTCTTCTCAAATGGGTTTTTTTTGCAACTTCTGAAACGTTACAGAAAAAAAGTTATAGCTAAAATCCCACGATGACCTGTTTGGAGCAGCGAAACCCTAGAATCCAAACCTCTGATACCAAATGTTATGTAACCAGCTCAAGAAAAGATAGAAAAGATAGATCAACGCCTTATAATTCAGCCTCTTCAAGGGGGCAGCCTCCTTTACATTACATAAATGAACAATTCTTCGATGATACAAATGACAAAACCTCCTTTCTATATATAGGAGTCTAAGGAGTCACAATATAATCCAGCCGACCTAACAATAATAATATAAAGCCACAAAAATAACAATAGAGGGATTCTATGGGGCACAGAAATAACAATATGGGGGTAATAGGGGCACAACAATATAAATAAGGGGTATAACTACAATAGTAATGGGGTAATCACTAGTATTATAGGGACCCAACAGAAACCTTTACAAGGAATACCCCAAGCTCCTGTTGCTCAGACAACAACCATGCAATAGCCTCATTCAGGCCAATATTTCCAAGGTCAACCTTTCCAACAATATCAAGGATTTCCTGGGTCTGGAAAACCTGGTATGGGTTATCCTAATTATCAAATCAATTCAAATCAAGGTGGGATGCAAATGTTAGTAGCCGAACCCATCCCTTCCTATCCTAGATATCCCTCACCAACAGTTTACCTTCACCAAAAAGGATATTGAGCTACCTAGGTGTCAGAGCAGAGTTCCTTTTCTTGTGCCAAGCTCATAAAAAAATGAAACAAGGTCCTTCAAGCATAGTTATTTTATTGTTTCAAGGTCATTAAAAAATGAAACAAATCCCCTTCCAATTTGACTATTTGATTAGATCTCGTAGATGTTGAGTCGAGTCTTTCACTAGATCTCATAATTGAACCTTCATTCCATCTGCCTATTATTAACAATAATCTACTTAGGTGAATGAAATGAAGCTTGGGGAGCATGTCCTTAGAATTAATTTATTATGTTGGGGGCTTGAAAAGAAATCTCAAGCATAGTTTTTTCCTTGTTTCAATTTTGTGTAAAAATGAAACTACTCTCAAGCATATTTTTTCCTTATTTCAAGCTTGTGTAAAAATGAAACCAACTTCAAGAATATTTTCCCATGTTTCAATCTTGTTTAAAAATGAAACTATTCTCATCCTATCCCTCATGATTGCCATTTTTATTAGCATGTTTCTGCAACATGGGCCTTGGTTTTCTCATTCCATCATCACCATCTGCTTGGCCGATCATATGCTTTCACTTGGTTGTTTTACCCTTATGTAGGGAACCCTTGTGATGATTGGTCTTATTATCCTACCGCTTAACCTCTATATGTTTTGAGTAGTTCCATCATGATCAAAACAAGTTTCTACCCTTTATACCACTAATTTCTCTAAGAGGATTTCTCTTTCAAATATTTTCAAACTCCCAAAATATGAAAATATTTTCGAGCACTTTTCTTTTAAAACTTGTTAAAGTAAATGAAAAGGCATTTTCCCAATAAAAGTTTAACTATTTTCTGGACTAAGATAGACTATTTATTAAAAAGGAATAGTTTAATTGAACATGACTAAAAGGTTCTCCTGAGTATCGTTTTATGCCTTTTCGAACTCAAGAGACTAAATTTACGAAAAGGAACCTTTGGAGTCTTATTTTTCACCTCTTTTTCAAACTCTCTAAACACGAAAAATACGTCAAGTTACACCTTTGTTGGACTCGTCGAGCATGATAGGACCAAACCACTCCTTGGGATTCATTAAATATACCCATAAGGATTCATCCAAAGGATGAACTTATAGATCAATCATATGTTATCCTCCTCAAGCTTGTCAAAAATAAAGAAGTACTGACCAAAAATTGTTGGGAAATTGGGAAAACATGGCATTTTTACCTATTAATGGTAGTGAGTTTCTCTTGAACATGAAACCCTTTCACTTCATCTATGTGACTATCGGGTTGGGAAATATGCTTGCCTCTTTGGTTAATCACACCATAACAAAAGCCTTCATAATTGGTTTTGAGTCAATGTTGCCAACTCCATAAAGTGTCGTCGATGTGTTCAAGAGAAGTCCTTCAATTGACATTTGTTACATACCTTAAGCCTTACTTCATGTATGTCATTCCTAAACTAGCTCTACATCAGCATCATTCTATTTTGAACCTTAATACATGTTTCGTGTCATTGATAAGGGATACATCAAGGCCCTCCTATGATAGGTCGCTTCTGTTATAGCACCATTTACCACCCTTGGTATTTGTGATGCTTGGTTTATGGCCTAGGGCAACCCCTCCTTCCAGACTTGGTCCAAATATTTTAAAAACAGTGTTTTATTCCCTGTACGCTACTTTGCCCTGAGATAAAAGCGTGTACACGCAGGATAGTCAATACCCAACCCGCGTATATTTGTTAAAACACTTAAGAAAAATAAATTTCCTTAATTATGGGTGGAGTTCACGGTTTTTACCTGTTGATTACCTCCTATTATCCGTGGCCCAACTGTTTCCAAACTAAAAAATTAATTGGGAGGAGTATAAATAGACTTGTATGGGAAGGCCTTAAGGAGGGGAAGAAGTAGAATTATTATACTGAGATTATCCTTGACTGAGTCTGAAGTATCCCTGTTCTTCAAGCACTTCCCCAAGTTTCAGGAAACCCTTGTTTCCTTAATTGTTGATATTCTCCCTCTTTCTTGAGATATCATGGTATTGGTTATGGAAGGAGGTTATTGAAGACAAGGACTGGATGGATCTGGAGGACGGTTCCACTTGGAGCTGGAAGAAGAAGACTCAGGTGAATTCTCTCCATGTTAGTTATAGCTTTCTACAATAAAAAGAAGCGTTGTCTTGTTTCCAAGATTAACTGTGTTTATGCATCAGATACTGTTGTAATTCATATATGAATGTTATTTTGATGTATAACTAGTCATTTTCTTATATGATATAAAGTTAGTTTCATTAAAATGCTTTATCTATATATTGCTATGTATGTTTGAATTGAATAATTTTCAAGTTTGGAGAACATCAGGAGTTGCAGAGGGTCTGAATCCTGCGGGATCTACCTGAATGAAGGACATTCGAGTATGGTCGATCTCACATAGTTTGGTTATTTAATAATTTTTCCTGAGTTGTATGAGTGTTTCTTACTGTAGTTTTCTCTTGCTCTGTTGGGGTTCCAACCCAAAGACCTAGGGTACTTATTCCCGTAACAGAATTGGCGACTCCGCTGGGGATAACAATCTTGTTATTCCTAGTTCAGGTTATTCAGTGTCAATCACGGCTCAATTCTTGGTTTTCTTGCTCTGACAGTGTTATTTGGTCCAGTAGAATCTCATATCTTATGTCTAATCTTTTTGATCTAGCTTTGTTTTTTATTTTTCTTGCAAATTTTTGTATACGCACTTTAGTCTGTTTACAGTAACATACACACACTAGTTTCTGTGAAGTGAACCCGTGTATACGTGCGTTTCCTTTGCCAGAATCACATGTACACACCTCTGTGCTTGAACACAGTCACGTATACCATTTTTTGCATTGTTTTTCCAAATCTCTCTGCCCAGGAAGATTTGTTTCTTGGTCTGTTTAGTCTCTGAGTGGTCAATTTCTGTCTCTAGAATTTTATTATTCTACTAGCTTACTGTTTTGAAGTCTCTTCCGTTTTGAAAAGATCTGGCCTAGGTTTTCTTTTGAGTAAGTTTTATGATTTATGTTTTGGAACACAAGACTTCGACCAGAGGTACTTGATTTTTCTCATTCTCTAGAACACCATATTGTTTTCAATCTTAGTGTCAAGCTCGGTTATTGGTCTACTTGCTTTGCTTTCCGTCATTTTGTAGCCTTATACCTTTTCTTGCTTTTGAAAGTCTTTCTTTTTGACGAATTTGAAAGTATTTCTTTCCTGACTTCTTGGTCAGTTTGTCAAGTTTTCATTCGTTGTCAAATTTGTAACTTGCAAAGATTCCTTGTGCTCTTCTTTTGGTCTTTGAGTCTTAGTGGAATTTAGAGTTCTTTCAAAAGGTTGTTTTGATTGTTTCTTGAAAAAGAAAAGATCTTAAAAAACATTGTTTTTGTTTTATTTTGCCAAGTTTGATTTTGGGTTCTTTTGATTTTTTGAAAGTGAATTGTAATCTTTTGGGATTTGTCCTTCTTGTTTGAGAGGATTTTGTATTCAAAATTTGTATTCTTTTCAAATACTTAAGTTGGCTTATTAATAGTTATAAACAATTTCTTTCGTTCTTTTTAGAGTAATTTAGGATCTTGCATCTTCATTACTGGTGAGCTCCAGTATTGTAGCAATAATGCTACAATTCCTGGGGCTTCATGTCTCTTAATTTTATCAACCCGGTAGTTCGTACAAACTTGGAAGCGACGGTGCTGTATGCACAAGTACTAGCCCTTGTCGCAGCTGTCACTTGGTCAGCTGGCACAAGTCCGCTAGGGCTTAAGCCAACTTCTATAGGCTCACAGAAGAAGCTTTATCAATGATGGACGAAAGTTAACTTCAAAGAAAGGCTACTCTACTTGACAAACTGAATCAAAAGCAACTTAAAGCATGTAAATCTATGAAACCCTAATTTAACTAGTCTATCCTCTATAATGCAAAGAATGTGGGTGCAACTCTTATGAATGCTATCATTGCCTCTAACAAGTATGAATGCATGGGTCTAAGCTACTGGCATCATGAGAAATGTGTTTTTGTGTTTTTCCTTTAAGTGTGTGGAATGATTGTGACCTTGGCCTAACTAGGGTTTGATTGTGCAGGTGGGATGGAGATAGAAGGAAAGTGTGGGACAGGTTGGGGAGGCTTGGAGAGGTTCCTAAGGATCCTCAGCACCCATCCATAGAGGTCCCTCACGTTCAGAAGCTCGGCAACGAAGTGAATGGCCTCCTACAGGAAGGCTGCTGGGAATTCTACAGGATGGTTGGTCGTGGAGATTTTAGGAGTGGATGGAGTGTTGGAGTGGTGTGGGAGGCTAAGGGAGATGGAGATGGACCTAATGATGTCTTAGGAAATGGCAAGTCAGACGAAGGAAGGGTGCATGCAATGGGTTGATGTTTTGGAAGGGTGAAATCAACGAGAGTGAAGGAAATGGAGCGGTACGTGGAATGAGAGAGTTGGAGGGCAAGTGAGTGAGGTAGAGGATGAATAGAACTTGCAGGTGGATGGAGAAAACGACGAAGGAAGTGGCTTGAGAAAGAGCAGCGTAAATGAAACAAACGACCTGTGCATCAAAACAAGAGATTCATTAACCTATTATGCCATGAAACCTACAAATCCGAAATGGAAAACAAGAAATGAAACTAATGCGTGAGAGTGCAGTATGGATCAATGTCGAGAATATATGAATGGATTTTCAATAAAAACGTTCATGTGGCAACTTGCGTGGAGATGAAACGACTGCTGTTCTTTTTGGTGGCTGATCATGGTCTACACCCCAATCCCAACGGTGAGATGGAAGTGAGCCTTTTGCAACCTGTTTTTGATGGAGCTCCAAGAGATTTATTCTACCAACCTATCAAACTCGAATACTGAAAGCAAAGCATCATACCAGTCCTATCTATGCTAATGAAAACAACTAAACCAACAAGCTGGAAATCCGAATTGCATAGGAAACTAAACAAACTCAAGTGCTGGAACTAATGGTAAATGCATTACAACACGGAGGAGGACTATGGCTCTCAGGTTGGGCCCTCACCTGAGAGCTATAGCTCCTTGAGAAAACTCAGAACTAACTCAAAAGTGGCCTTCTTTATTCATAATCTGATAACATGCCAAATTGGCTTACAAAAGAGAACGAAACTTGAGCTGTGCTCCAAAATTACAATAGTAATACGAGAGTTTCAACAACCTAACCAAGGCTAAGGCTTCTATACTTATACAAAACGATGCTCCAACAGATATCCATGATTCTAGGAGCTCGGCTGTTCAATCTATAGTTTAACTGCTGATCCTGTAGGATGGTCATAAATGCTGTTTCCTGTAGAGCAGTTTTGAACTGCTGTTCCTGTAGAACAGCTGGCCGTGTATTAAGCTCGGAGGGAGGCTGAAGTGGGCTCGGAGTTCTTGGTGAGGATCACGAGGAATGTCCCCCAAAACCGTGGACAACCTCTCCTTATGTCAGCAATGCCAACTCGTTGTCTCCTTGCCACCTTTTCGTTGTCTTTTGCTCCCTTTTAATGCCAAAACCTGGAATCACAATGCATTAGCTACGTGGATAAAGTGCCTATCCTTTCTCCTACAAACAACATGAATAAACTAAGAAGTGTATGCATAAACAATAAAAATGAATGGTTTGAGCAAGCAAAATAGGCCAAAAATGAGCCCAAATTGTACCAAAATTGGGGCTCATCATCACCCCCCAGCTGAACCATTTGCTCATCCTTGAGCAACCTTACCCCTGCTCCTTGTCCTTGGCCGAGGACTCGGGACCGGAACAGGCTGTTTCTTTTCTGCTTTTGATGGTCCTACCTTTTCTGCCCCTGATGGTGATGAGGGTGATGCTTCCTTCCCTTTTTCTATTTCCTTGAGTCGGGCTTCAGAAGGCGACTGGCCTATCTTTCGTGTCCAGGAAGTTATTTTTGGGCTCCCTTTTTTGGGGGTAGCTGATTGTTTAGAGGGGGTTCTTGCAATGGGTGAAGTAGGTACATCCCCTGAAGTGGTATGGCCACTGGGTGAAGGCTGTGGCTTGCTTGGGGACATCCTCTTACTTCTCGTGGCTTCAGGTGGCAGAGGGGTCTCCCTCTCCCTTTTCTCTTTCGGTTTTGGAGGAGTGCTGAGGACAGCCAGTGCCGCTGCTGCCTCCTTATCGAGGATGTCAGCCTTCTCTTTCTTGTGTTTTGCTTTCTCGGAGCTCCTTGTAGAGGGTCCCTCCTTTTTAAATTTCAGGCTTCCTGTGGAAGACCCTGCTTTGCCCGCTTTCGGGCCTCCTGTAGAAGATTCCTTCTTTGTCTTCGGGCTCTCTAGAGGAGGCTGTTTTTCAATGACCTTCGGGCCTCTTGTAGGAACCCCTCTTTTCAGCCTAGTGATTCTTGTAGGAGCCCCTGTCTCTGTCTTCGGGCTTCCTGTAGAAGCCTTTATCTCCATCTTTGGGCCTCCTGTAGAAGCCTGTTTCCCAGCAATTTCCGGGCTTCCTGTAGAAGCCTTGGTCGTTGCTCTTGGGCTTCCTGTAGAAGCCTGCTCCTTACTGATCTTCGGGCTTCTTGTAGAAACCTTTGCCTTTGTTTTCGGGTTTCCTGTAGAAGCCTGAGTTTGCGTTTTCGGGCTTCCTGTAGAAGCCTGTGATTGCGTTCCTGCAGATGCAATTCTCACCACCTTCTCTTGCCTTGTTGCGTGGCTTTTGCGTTTGGCTTTGACTGCAGAAGCTGACGAGGTGCTTGGGCTGGCAGGGGCCACCTCAGCTTTGACTGCCCTGCTCTTCAACCTCTGTTCTCTTGCTGATAGGATGAGGGTGTCCTCTTTGACTTTGTCATCTTCTCCCTCCTCCTTCTTCTTTCATTCCTTTTTCTATGCTGGAGCCGGAACTTTTTGGCTTTTTCCTTTCTTACTCCCGGCTTCTGGCTCGTCTTCTTCTCCGTTAGAGGATTCCGCTTCTTCAAGCAACATTTTTATATTCCCCGTTCTTGATAAGTTCCTAAATGATTCCCAAGCGAGGGGAACTTTATATGAGCGGAGAGCATCCTCCACGAGGAGCTTGACTAGCCCATGGTGGGCTATCTGGTCCGGAATTCCGTCCTTGAGCTTGGTGGAACACTCCATTAAGGATTGTAGTAGAAAGTAAGGAATGCTCAACCTCTGTGCTGCAGGGAGGTCAATCTGGTGTCTTAGTTCGTTAAGCAGCCTGAAGTGATACGCATATACAATGCTATATCGGCCCTCACAGGTGATATATTTCATAATTTGTAGACTGACTTCGTTCCATGGCGGCAACAGGCTTGCCCTTTTGACTCCATTTTTGTCTTCGGTGAATGACTCTTCCGGTGGGAAGAACTCCTTCTTTGCTTGCTGGCTCTGCTTCCGCTCTTCTTTGTCCCACGGCAGACCCATGGGCAACTCTGTAATCCGACTGATATGCTCGGGGGTGAGTTTGAGGCTGAGACCTCTGAAGGTTACCGTGGCCAACGTCTGTGATTTAGGCTGCAGAGCCTGCAAAAATTCCTCGGCTACTTCCTCATCGTAGCCCTGTAGTTTATCACAGAAAGGCATCCATTGTGCTCTAGTGAAGAGCTCAACCACTGCCGGGTTTCTCCTTAATGCATTTGAATTAGTGGGCTCTCGCCTGATAAACCCGCCAGGCATGATGAACACAGTGTTTTTACCCGAGGTGGTGGATACACAGGAAATTCGGTCTTAAAGACAGAACATGCAATGAATTTTCAGACCACAGTGTGATTATACAGCTATCCTGTAGGAGCGATAGTATAGGCACGGCAAACCAAAAATTTTTTATGACCACACTGTGACTAATTGCCTTGCCACCTTTTAAAAAACCAATTGCGGAAGGAGTTGCAGGGTTACCTCTTTTCTGCCACCTTTTTTTTACGTGAAGACTTCACCTTCCTGTAGAGCCGTGTGCCTGTAGAAACTGCTTCCTGTAGGACGGCGTTCCTGTAGAAACTGTTCCTGTAGGAGCAGTGTGCAGGCTTCGGGAAGAGCTTTTAGCTGGCTGGCGGTCGAGAGGTGCTTTACTAGCGTTCAGGTAGCCGAGAGCTCGGCGTGTCAACATGCAGAGGTAAGCAGAGGATCTACTCGAGTTTTGAAGTGAGGTTGATGGAGATACACGCTTAATCGAGCCGATTAGATTTTGAATCGGCGCAGCTCGTGGCGCGGGGGTGAGCTATCCCCGCCGGACCGTTGGGTGACATCACCCCTCATCCGCCTGCACATTCGTTTGTTGCCGCATTCATTCCCACAGATCTGCCGCCGCCCTTTTCGGTTAAACTTCACTTCTCGGTTGACGGGACTGATCTTCACGTGCTTGCTGCGTGTGTCTCTCGTCGTGGCTGCCACCTCGTCCTCTGACTATCTCTTTACTAACCGACGTGGCCCATCACTGGCCTTTAGGCCGCTCAACCATTCACCTTTATGCCATGCAAAACAAATCGAAGTAATAATCATGCAGTTTGATGGAGAGAAGGATTAGAACACTTACCTGCGCGCGGCTGCACATGATTTCCAGATTTTTTTAGCGATGGATCCACCTGCCGCATGTGGCTGCACATTCCTATAGGCTCGTGGTTACAGGATGCTGGCGATGGAGTGGATGGATCTGCGTTCATGCGCCCGTGTTTGATCTCAGATGGCGGTGCTGTGAACGGTCTTCACTTGAGCAGGTCGAACTGTTACAGGATCCCCGCGAGGGGTCTTGTCACCGTTCTTTCTTCTCGGGTGTATGCTGCATGCTGGCGGTTCTGGCTTCTCGATCATGATCCCAGCGCTTCTGATGTATCAACATGGATGTGGTATGGTTCTCGGTGCTTAGTTTCTCTTTGACAGGTGCTTTCTCACGAGAACTGATTACTTTGGTGTGCTGCTGCAGGGATCTGGGTTGCATGGCGACGAGGGTGGTGGAGGACGATAATGGCAATGTTCAGGGGTGCCATCATTGACATGCATGCATTCAATCCACTCCTCAGTCGCTAGATCTTCATTTGAAACACATTTCGGCCATCGTAACCTTCTACAGGAAGTTTCCTGTAGAACACAGAGCTTCCTGTAGAAATTTGGCACTTTCCTGTAGAAGATCCACGTCTTCCTGTAGGAAGACTGTCTGTTCCTGTAGAAAAACTGTATCCTCCTGTAGAAGATCCAAAGCATGATAATAACTGCACATACCTTAAAAACATTGATGTTCTTGGAGGAGGTGCTGATGACATCCTTTGCTAGCATGATGAAGGCCCCTGGCTTGGAGTGGAGAGGCTTCTTCTCCTCCATAGAACATCTGCATGCAAAACCTTTTTATTGTGCTGATTGTTTTTTTCTCTTTTTTTTCTTTTTTCTTTTTTTTTTTTTTTTTTTTTTTTTAGAAAGACAATAGGAGCGCCTCGATGAGGTTTTCACCCCCACTGCCTGCCTTGGGTGCCTCAGAGAGGTTTTCACCCAAGGATCTTTATTTTCCTCTTTTTTCTTGAAAGACAATAGGAGCGCCTCAATGAGGTTTTCACCCCTACTGCCTGCCTTGGGCGCCTCAGAGAGGTTTTCACCCAAGGATCTTTATTTTTTCCCTTTTTTTTTTTTTTTTTGTGTTTTAGATCCTTCAGGGTATGCCCAAAGTGGATGCAGAACCCTTCTCTATGACCAAAACAGATTTCTCCATAGTGCTGATAAACTCTTGTCTTGAGAGAGGTCTTCTATAGATCTTCAATCGGTGCCCATTTACAAGCATGGGAATGGATTCCTCATCAATGGTTCGAATGAGGACAGATCCATTGTCATGGCACTGTTCCACCACATATGGTCCTAGCCATCTGGTTCTCAACTTCCCCTTGAAATCTTTGAATCTGGAATCATACAACAAAGCCCAATCTCCCGGCTGAAATTGCTTGTCATGGAGATGTTGGTCATGCCACACCTTCCTCTGAAGTTGAACCACCTCTGAGTGAAGGAGGGCCTGCATGCGGTGTTCATCCAGTCCATTCAGCTGCAATAGCCTTTCTTGCTGTGCATGGCTGAGATCTAGGTCCAGCTGAGCTGCTAACCTCAAAGTGTTATACTCAAATTCAATGGACAGCAAAGCTTTCTTCCCATAGACCAGCTCATAAGGTGTGAAACCGGTGGTGGTCTTCCAAGTGGTGTTGTAAGCCCATGTGGCTTCAACTAGGCGATCTGCCTAGTCTTTTCTGCTGCTGTCTACCACTTTGGTCAAGATCCCTTCTAGAGCTCTATTGGTGACTTCCACCTGCCCATTGGCTTGAGGATGATAAGGGGTGGAAGTCCTATGCTTGATCTTGTGATGAGCCAATAGATCTTCAACCAAGTTAGAGGTGAACTGGCTCCCTTGATCGGTCACCAGCTCTCTTGGGTAGCCAAACTTGTAGAAGATGTTCTCTCTTAAGAACTCAACCACCTTTTCTTCAGTTGCTGCTTTGATTGCTTTAGTCTCTGCCCACTTTGTCAAGTAGTCAGTACACACTATGATGTAGGATCTTTGCCTCGAAGAGGGATTGATTGGGCCCACAAAGTCCATGCCCCACTTCTCAAATGGCTCGAGAGTCACTTGAGGTTGGAGAGGCATCTCATCCCTTTGGGTCGGTTTCCCCATTCTTTGGCATTGGTCACACTGGCTAACATATCTTCTGACATCTTGATGAAGTGTGGGCCAATAGTACCCTGCCTGCAGGATCTTGAAGGCAGTTCTCTTTGCCGCAAAATGTCCTCCACAAGGCCCATCATGACAGGTGAGGAGAATGTCAAAGACTTCCTCCTCCCTTACACAACGCCTTAAGATCTGATCGGGGCCAAGCTTGAACAAGTTGCCCCCAATCCATGTAAATGAGGCACTCTTTCTGATGATTTTGCTCTTCTCTTTTGAAGAGAGGTGCGGAGGAAACTGAGCTGAAACAAGGTAGTTTGCTATGTCAGCAAACCATGGAGAGAGTACTGAGATAGCAAACAGATGCTCATCAGGCATCTGGTCATCCACCGTCCCATCTTCATCTGCAGACAAATCCAATCTAGACAAGAAGTCAGCAACAACATTTTCTTTTCCTGGTTTATCAACAATGGTTAGATCAAACTGCTGCAATAAAAGTAACCATCTAATAATACGAGCATTCACATCTGGTTTATTCATCAAGTATCTAATAGCAGCATGGTCAGTATGTACAAAAGCCTGGTAACCAGTAATGTAATGTCGGAACTTGTTCAGTGCATGAACCACAGCTAAGAATTCCTTCTCGGTTACAGTGTAATTCAGCTCTGCTTTGGACAAGTTTTTGCTAACGAAGTAAATGGCATATGGAAGTTTTTGCTCAACTTGTCCTAAGGCTGCACCTATGGCTTTGTTCGAGGCATCAGTGTGGATGTGGAAAGGTAGGGCCCAGTTTGGACCTCTTAGGATTGGAGCTGACACTAACTTGTCTTTTAATTCATTCAAACTCTTATGACAATCGTCAGTCCAATTAAACTCCACATCTTTTGCCAACAAACCAAACAACGGTGAGGCTAACTTGCTGAAGTCTTTAATGAACCTCCGGTAGTATCCTGCTAATCCCAAGAAACTCCGGACATCCCTTACTTTTTGAGGAGGTGGAACCCTCTTGATGAGAGCAATTTTGTTAGGATCCACCTGCAATCCTTGAGAAGAAATGGTATGGCCTAGCACTGTCCCTTCAGTCATTAGGAATTCACATTTCTCAGGGCTAAGGGACAAGTTCATCTCGATGCACTTGGTTAGGACCTTTCCCAAGTTGGACAATGCTTCCTGGAAGTTGGCCCCATAAGGGGTAAAGTCATCCATGTAGATTTCCACTGCATCATGGACCAACTCCGAGAAGATGCTCAAGACAGCTCTCTGAAAAGTAGCAGGAGCATTGCATAGCCCAAAGGGAAGGACTCGGTAGGCAAAGGTACCCCAAGGACAAGTGAAGGTGGTCTTATCTTGGTCTTCCGGGCTGATTTGGATTTGATTGTACCCGCTGAACCCATCCAGGAAAGAGAAGAACTTCTTTCCTGCCAGTCCATCCAACACTTGATCTATGAAGGGTAGAGGGAAATGGTCCTTCTTGGTAGCTTTGTTCAGCTCCCGGTAATCTACACAGATCCTCCACTTCCCATTCTTCTTGGGAACCAACACCAGAGGGGACACCCATTCACTATCTGAGATGGGGTAAATGAATCCGGCGTCCAACAGTTTTTGCAATTCTTCCTTGACAATGTCCTTAAGGGCTGGATTCATTCTCCTCTGGGGTTGCCTAACTGGTTTACAATCCTCTTTGATGTATATATGATGGGTACAGACCGAGGGGTGGACTCCTTTCATCTCCTTATAGCTCCAAGAAAAAGCATCTAAGTGGCTGGCCAACAGGCTACACAACTCCTTCTCCTGGGAAGGAGACAGAGAGGAGCTGATCTTTAACGCTCTCTCAGGGCCGAACTCCACACTTTTGACTCTGGGAGTTACAGGGTTGGTTGTACAATGGTCCACTAAGGGGCTAGCTTGGGCATCCTCTACCAACTTCTCTAAAGATAGTGCACTGGAAGGTGGATTCTGGATCAGGGTCTCAATTAAATCATCCTCGGTAGGAGAATTTCTTCTAGCGGTATCTAGGGTGCACAGAGGTGCAGAGTACACCTCGTCTTCCTCTCCGTCCTCCAACCAGAGTGGTAAATCATGCTCTAAAGAAGGTTGGGCAGGAGGGTATAGGACTAGCTGCTTGGACATGGGACCATTTTTGATGGTCATGTTCCCTGCCCGACAACTTATGTAAGCATCTGCAGTAGCTAACCAAGGCCTCCCCAAGATGAGAGGATATCCAGTAAGCTTGGCCTTTGGTTGCAGGACCAGGAAATCTACAGGGTATTCCCAAGAATCAATTGAGACCAAGACATCCTCCATAATCCCTTCGGGAGTCACGGTGGAGCGATCTGCTAACTGCAGTACTGTCGAAGTCTTTCTCAAGGAACCCTGAAGATTGAGTTTAAGCATGGTATCCCTGGTCATCACATTGATGGCTGCCCC
Organism: Pinus tabuliformis; assembly: GCA_031772625.1. Taxonomy (NCBI): domain Eukaryota; kingdom Viridiplantae; phylum Streptophyta; class Pinopsida; order Pinales; family Pinaceae; genus Pinus; species Pinus tabuliformis. The sequence goes on from CM062819.1 coordinate 1,410,567,673, forward strand.
CAGATAAATCAAGGTGTGGGGGATAATGGTGCCATTGATGTGTACATCTACTACAGGACTTCCAGGATCTAGGTATTTTGGGCAGATGACTTGTCCTAGCATAAGGTCAGACAGTTGTCCTATGACGTTGATAGTTGAGGCATCTTTCTTCCGTCTGCCTGGGTGTTTGAAACACTTCTCCTTAATCAGCTTGTTATATATTGGCACATCCTTGATGGCTTGGAGAAGTGGGATTTTAACACACAACTGTTTGAGCTCACCCAAAAGCTCATCTTCTTCTGGGTTCGGTTGTGTGGTGGCGGTTAATCTCTCAGGAAAGGGTGGAGTAGGCTTTGGTTCACTCTCCTGATGGTTTTCCCCATCCTCTGGGGGAGGAGGTTGGCGATCTGGAAGAATCTTTCCAGATCTAAGATTGATTTCCTGGATCTCCACAGCATAGGTAGGGCACGAGGTCTCCCCAGTATATACCTGCTGAGCCTGTCTATTGTTGGGGTTCGGGTTCGGTTGAGCAGGCATCTGAGGTTGCCTTGGAGGAGCAGGAGGTAAAGGCTGAGGTTGAACTGGTGGTGGAGGCAAAATGGCGGGAGGAGTGTTGTATTGGGGCCTCCACCCCGACTGAGGAGCACTCCATTGAGGTTGCGACTGGGTATGTGAGTGATATGGATGAGAAGTAGGTTGAGTAGGGTACTGAGGTGGATAAGACCATGGAGGAGGCATTGACCAGGAAGGATGAGCAGGGGGACCCCAGGAAGGCATGGGAGTCAAGTGGTTGGGGTTGTAATAAGCTTGAGATGCCCCTTGCATCCCCTGCTGATAAGGTCTAGATCCTTGAGGCCTCCTTTGGTTGATGAAGTAGAGAGGTTCAGTGGGGGCTTCAGTTCCCTGGTACATGGCTTTAAACCCAGGCAAGGTTGGACACTGATTTGTTGGGTGGTCCTCCTCACAAACGAAACACACTTCAACCGAATGCAATGGACATTCGTTCTTAGGGTGTCTTCTGGTGCACCTAGGGCAGAAGACAGCCAAGGCTCTCTCAGCTTCCTCTTTCTTTTGCTGGATCCTGAATGTGTCCAGCTGCATGGCAATGGTATGTCTCAGCTCACTCTTAAGATCTTCTAATTGGTTTGTAAGCTCATGTTTGGAGAAAGGGACACCGGTGGAGAGGAGGTTTCCTCTACCTCGTTTTCTAGCTGCCCTGGAATGATTTCGAAACACAGTTTTGATGTCCTCATAAGGCAGTTGGTAAATGTCCCCCCCAGCTAACATGTGAAGGGTGTCTAGGAGATCTTCAGGGACTCCTCGGAGTAGAACCAACTTGAGGGATTCAGGGTCAAGTGTGCACCTGGCCCGTTTATAGCTAAGTTGGAACCTCTCCTCATAGTCCTCTAAAGACTCATCATTCCCCATGGTCATTCGAAAGATTTCTCCCTTGGTTTCCTTGGACCTACAATAATCCCTATACTTGGTATTGAAGGCTTGCTGCATCTGAGCCCAAGTGGTGATGCTATTCCCAGGTAATCCCATGAACCAACGTAGTGCTGCATCCTTGAGAGTGGAAGGGAAAAGCTTCAACTTTTGCTCATCCTCAGTATAGTCATAGGTTCGACAAAGGACAGCAAACTCAAACAAGAAGGTATCCGGATCCTCAGTGGTCAGTCCATGGAAGTGAGGCAAGGCAGAGGGGCTAATGTTTTTCATTTTCATATCCCCATTGGTTTCTCGGATGGGGAAAGCTCCTTCTATTCTCTCATCTTCTCTCCCATTATCAGCCATGGCTTCAGATGGAGTGGTTTCTAACTCTTCTTCGTCTATAGGGTCTTGGTATATCTCGGGATGTTCACCTATAGGTTCCTCTGGGTCACTGTCACCAAAGAAGAGAGAAGGGTGACTTAGTGATGTGGTGGGGGTGTTTGGTAGGAATTTGCCTGATCTATCTCGGTTCCTACGAGGCATGAAAGGGAAAGGACTCTTCTCTGTTTTTAGTGCTTTTGCTTTTTTTTCTTGTACCTGCAAAACTGAAACAAAGTGATCTACAACTAACTAGATTGCTCAAATGAAATTTGCGGAATTGGAAATATTAATCTAGGAAAGCAGGAAATATTAATCTAGGAAAGCAGGAAATACTAATCTAAGAAAGCAGGAAATACTAGTCTAAGAAAGCAGGAAAGTCTATGCTACTTTTGCAGAATGGAAATGAAGCAAACTACTTAGCAGAAGGTAAGAGTAGGAAAGTAGAGGAAAAGCAACAGGTGCTAATACTCTGACGCTTCCCCGGCAACGGCACCAAAAAGATGGTGAGCTCCAGTATTGTAGCAATAATGCTACAATTCCTGGGGCTTCCTGTCTCTTAATTTTATCAACCCGGTAGTTCGTACAAACTTGGAAGCGACGGTGCTGTATGCACAAGTACTAGCCCTTGTCGCAGCTGTCACTTGGTCAGCTGGCACAAGTCCGCTAGGGCTTAAGCCAACTTCTATAGGCTCACAGAAGAAGCTTTATCAATGATGGACGAAAGTTAACTTCAAAGAAAGGCTACTCTACTTGACAAACTGAATCAAAAGCAACTTAAAGCATGTAAATCTATGAAACCCTAATTTAACTAGTCTATCCTCTATAATGCAAAGAATGTGGGTGCAACTCTTATGAATGCTGTCATTGCCTCTAACAAGTATGAATGCATGGGTCTAAGCTACTGGCATCATGAGAAATGTGTTTTTGTGTTTTTCCTTTAAGTGTGTGGAATGATTGTGACCTTGGCCTAACTAGGGTTTGATTGTGCAGGTGGGATGGAGATAGAAGGAAAGTGTGGGACAGGTTGGGGAGGCTTGGAGAGGTTCCTAAGGATCCTCAGCACCCATCCACAGAGGTCCCTCACGTTCAGAAGCTCGGCAACGAAGTGAATGGCCTCCTACAGGAAGGCTGCTGGGAATTCTACAGGATACTCTGTTTTCTACAGGATGGCTGTGCACGTCTACAGGATGGTTGGTCGTGGAGATTTTAGGAGTGGATGGAGTGTTGGAGTGGTGTGGGAGGCTAAGGGAGATGGAGATGGACCTAATGATGTCTTAGGAAATGGCAAGTCAGACGAAGGAAGGGTGCATGCAATGGGTTGATGTTTTGGAAGGGTGAAATCAACGAGAGTGAAGGAAATGGAGCAGTACGTGGAATGAGAGAGTTGGAGGGCAAGTGAGTGAGGTAGAGGATGAATAGAACTTGCAGGTGGATGGAGAAAACAACGAAGGAAGTGGCTTGAGAAAGAGCAGCGTAAATGAAACAAATGACCTGTGCATCAAAACAAGAGATTCATTAACCTATTATGCCATGAAACCTACAAATCCGAAATGGAAAACAAGAAATGAAACTAATGTGTGAGAGTGCAGTATGGATCAATGTCGAGAATATATGAATGGATTTTCAATAAAAACGTTCATGTGGCAACTTGCGTGGAGATGAAACGACTGCTGTTCTTTTTGGTGGCTGATCATGGTCTACACCCCAATCCCAACGGTGAGATGGCAGTGAGCCTTTTGCAACCTGTTTTTGATGGAGCTCCAAGAGATTTATTCTACCAACCTATCAAACTCGAATACTGAAAGCAAAGCATCATACCAGTCCTATCTATGCTAATGAAAACAACTAAACCAACAAGCTGGAAATCCGAATTGCATAGGAAACTAAACAAACTCAAGTGCTGGAACTAATGGTAAATGCATTACAACACGGAGGAGGACTATGGCTCTCAGGTTGGGCCCTCACCTGAGAGCTATAGCTCCTTGAGAAAACTCAGAACTAACTCAAAAGTGGCCTTCTTTATTCATAATCTGATAACATGCCAAATTGGCTTACAAAAGAGAACGAAACTTGAGCTGTGCTCCAAAATTACAATAGTAATACGAGAGTTTCAACAACCTAACCAAGGCTAAGGCTTCTATACTTATACAAAACGATGCTCCAACAGATATCCATGATTCTAGGAGCTCGGCTGTTCAATCTATAGTTTAACTGCTGATCCTGTAGGATGGTCATAAATGCTGTTTCCTGTAGAGCAGTTTTGAACTGCTGTTCCTGTAGAACAGCTGGCCGTGTATTAAGCTCGGAGGGAGGCTGAAGTGGGCTCGGAGTTCTTGGTGAGGATCACGAGGAATGTCCCCCAAAACCGTGGACAACCTCTCCTTATGTCAGCAATGCCAACTCGTTGTCTCCTTGCCACCTTTTCGTTGTCTTTTGCTCCCTTTTAATGCCAAAACCTGGAATCACAATGCATTAGCTACGTGGATAAAGTGCCTATCCTTTCTCCTACAAACAACATGAATAAACTAAGAAGTGTATGCATAAACAATAAAAATGAATGGTTTGAGCAAGCAAAATAGGCCAAAAATGAGCCCAAATTGTACCAAAATTGGGGCTCATCAATTACACCTTGCATTAGGGTAGTTTTGCATTATTAAACCATCAATAGTCTTTTTAATTTTTGTATGTGCGAAGCGTGTTTTAAGAAAAGAAAAGAAAGAGTTTTTTTATTTATAGAAGTTTCGTAGAACCCACGTAGAGATCTCTCTTCATCGAAGAACAAACGATTGCATTCATATAGTTAGTTTTTCATTGATTTCTTTTGTGTCATACAAAAACCATTGGTTTCATTTCCATTTATACCCTTGACTTAAAAGAACAGCCATTAAAAATCAAGTGCTTAAAAAAATAAACTAGAACTTTTGTATTGTCATCAGAATACACCAACAAGTTTAAGTTTATTAGGGCCTTGGATTAGGCAAGAGGAGATTTAACTCTCCAAGGCCACTCTAAATTGTAAAACATAGAAGTTTGATTAAAGAGTGAATCCAATAGCGTTAGGGAGACCAGGAAAGCTCTGTCACTAGGAGTAAAGCACGAGGGTTAGTGAAGATAAGGATGAGAGATACCCCCTCTCTTACTTGTCGGATCCTACCTCACGACTATTCCGCCCGGCTTCTGATACGAGTTGGTGACCATAGTTGCCTATCTTAGGATCCACATAGGTGGTTGCAGAGGGGAATCCCATGGCACCTGAGGTTGATGTTGTATCACGTTCAGTAGTACTTCCAGTGGCAGCAGATGCATTGGAGATTGATCCTCCACTTGGGGGAATTAGTTCACAAGATAGACCTAGTACTAGTACAGATTTAGAGAGGAATACACCAGTTCTTTCTCGAGTACTCTTCCAGTTGGAAGATAGTATTGAAGTAGAAGAGCTTTCAGAGTCATTTGTGGCTTCGAATTCTCCTTTCCCTCCTAATCATCCAGACGTTTTGTTATACGTTGGAACTCCGACTCATAGGCCTTCAAGCCCAGGTCCACATACATCTATCCTTTTTATGACCACTACTGGAAGCATGGCATCCACGATGAGTGTTGCAAGCATGCAGACTCCCATATCTGTACAAGGGTAGGAACTATTTCCATCCCTTCTAACACTCCTAGCACATCTACATTTGGTTCTTGTTCCATTCCGTCAATGAGTGGAAGTTCTCAAGCTAATGCATCCAGTATTGGATTTTTCCCTTTTGGAATGCCCTCTCAAGGTATTCCTTCAGTTCCTTTGAATATACCATCAACCGCCTCTACATCCATGATGAGTAGATAGGCTTCTTTTCAGGTTTTCCCATTTGGAAGTGGTCATATATCACATTCCAATCCGACAGTAGGGTCAATGCCTTTTCCTTTTACAAGTCAAGGTAGTAACCCCTTCTAGAGTGAGACAGACCCTGCAGTTAGTGGGATAGGAGTTGGGAATCAATTTTCGGCCAACAAGGGAATGTGCCATATTCTTTGGTTAATTCATTGCAAATTTTTTCACCCTTTGCTAACGCATGGAACCCTTATCAGGGGCTGTCAGCTCCTTTCAATACTTCGTTGGGGGTAACTTCACCGGTTACGGAGAATTTTCGATAGGAGTTGGTCAAACTCCGAATTTTACTGGACCATAAGGATCACCCTTTGGTTCAGTAGGCTCTACGAGTTACTTCGGGCAACCTGGTGCCTTTAAAAATCTAAGTCATTCTTTTCAGACCTTTGGGAACCCCACCCATTCCGGATGGAATTCCCAAGGTCCTCCATGAATTCCTTTTCTGGCCACACTTAATCTGTCGGACTTAAATAAATTGATGAATGATCCAATTAGGTACAATCCAGTTTGGCCTCCGATCCTAACTAAACTTCCATCGTATATTCCAAAGTTCGAAGGGAAGAGTGGTGAAGACCCAGGAGACCATGTGACCACATTTCACTTATGGTGCTCATCCAACTCCCTGATAGATGATTCGATCAGGTTGAGGTTATTTCAGCGCACCCTAACTAGGAATGCGGCCAAATGGTATATAGAGTTACCAGGGGGCACCTATACTTATTTCGCTGATTTCGCTAATATTTTCTTGAACCAATTTTAGCTGTTTATCCGCTATGAATCCAGAACAGAGCTTCTGGCCAACTTTCATCAAGGCATGGCAACTCGAATTTTGGATCATATCAAGGAATGGAGACGGAGAAAAAGTCTTATCAAAGCTGAAATTCCACCAGAGTTTCATCTCGAATGGTTTCTCAAATCATTACAACCTGAGATCTCAAAGGATGTTTCTCTTTATGGTGTTTATTCAGAAGAGCGGGCTATTTTTCAAGCCCAGCAATTAGAACTGATATATTCTCATTCTGGGACTCTTCAGAAAATCCTACCTGATGCTCCTAGATCCAAGGTTGATTTATCCAAACCGAAGCCAAGCCCTCATGCCGATGGTATAGTTGGATCAATTGACGCAAATACGTTGAACCTTTTGAACCAATTGCAGCAGTTGTCTCTACAAATTGCTTCTTCTAAACAGGCAGCACCGTCTACACCTTCGCCTCCCCAACCTACCTACATAAACATCGTCCAGGCCTCTAACCCCAAAGTAAATCAACAATCCAATGGGAAGAAGAAAGGACAAGGTAAGAAGAAGAACCAAGAAGGGGAGGGTAATGAGAACAAGCCCGACAACAGTGCCGGTGAGGGTAGAAAAGAGTCCAAGAAAAAGGTTAAATTTCCATGCAAGTTATGCAATGGAGATCATTGACTCACCTCTACCCTAAGATTCAAGATGCTCAGCTCTTGTTAGTGCAACAAGGGTCCTCTAGCTCCCAAGCTATCCTGACTAAACCTTTTCCCCAAGGGCAGCAATTACTTGCTGGCACGAACTCGAACACTGGTAACTCCGCAAGGGGCAACCAGGAAGGGGAAAATTCCTCAAATGTTTATATGATGAACTCTCATGTTGACATCACCACACGAGCACGTGATTATGGTGAAACAGAAACATCTAGGGCTAACTCTGTTCCCGAAACCATAGACCCACTTCATATTGAGCAAACCTCTACTGACTCTATACCTCGGATACCGAAAGGTTCCACAAAGCGCTCGACTATTAACCCTAATGCTATGGCAGCCCAGAACTACTCAATTGTAGAAGATCTGGCTCAAATTCCTTGTGCTATGTCTGCATTGGAGGTACTCCAGTCGTTTCCTACTCAAAGAAGTGCTTTTCTTTCGGCAATCAGGGCAGTGGATCCAAATAATTCTTTAGTGCTCACTTTTGATATGCTGAATGTCAAAAAGAGACTTCCTCACCATATGGCTTTCCAGATAAAGTCCACTTACTGAAAAACCAATATTTTTTGGACAGTTATAGATGAGGGAGCTTCCACATGCGTAATGTCTATGTCATGTTGGAAGGCCATTGGATCACCTTCAGTTGTTCCTTCACCGACCCTCTTAACAAAATTTGATGGACATTCTCATAGGCCACACGAAATTATCACGGCCTTTCCTATATGTGTTGGAGGAAAGGTCGTTAATATTGAGATATAAATCGTTGATGCCAACCTGGATTAAATCTCTTCCTAGGAACGAATTGGATTCACAAGATGGATGCCATGGTTTCATCTTTTTTCCGCATCCTCAGTTTTCCTCATGAGGGGAGAATTGTTAAAATTGATCAATTAGATTATTCTCTAGGTGACTCTCGTGCGACTTTGGATTCTACCATTCCATTGGTGGAAAATCCCTATCAACCTATTGAGAATTTAGGAGTTGGGATGTACTCTTCCTTGATGGGTATATTTTACCTTCCCCATCCTACAGCTAGAATCAATGCAATTTCATCCTCCAAGGGGCCTTCATGGAAAGAGTTCTTTCAAACTCATTATTTTTCAGACCCTTGCACCTTACCTTCATCTACGACCACATTAGATGGAGGGCAGGTTGGTGGAATGGCATTTCCCATGTCTGCAGCAAAACTTAGCTATCAATCTATCGTTAACTCTACATTCAACCATCCCACTCCTTTTTTAGAGGAGTTAGATGGTGATGTGGCTCCAGCATGGACCCTTGACTCCACTTCTGCTCTGGATTGCTTAGATACAATTTTACCATCTGACGAAGCAATTTTAGAATCAATGACGATTGTAGATCGACCATGGGAAGATTTACATCATCGTTCATATTTTCTCCCTCCATTGCATGAAGTCGAATCTAGGTTCTCCAATATGCTTACTAGCGATGTTTATACAGTTTCTCAAAACCCTTTGGCTCCGGCACAATTATCTTCTGAAGGTAATATGCCGGTTATCTCAATAACTATACCTATAAATATCTCTAGGAACAAGTTGGCGGAGCCCAGAAATGGGCTCTACCTTAAGAAGTATTTTTCTTAGGTTCCAGTCGAACAATTGCTTGTTTGTATATATTGTATTTTTGTATGTATTTGTTGGGCAGTTTGTGATATCGACATTTTTTTATCTGCTTTGGCAGGTGTTGATGGATGATTTGATATATTTTGTATTCGCTAATGGTTCTAGTCAGCACACTCGGAATCTTGCTTCCATAGCTTGGGTGATTTATTATCCATCTGGCCAGTGGATGGTGTCAAGGGGAGTATGTATTGGTCCTGCTCCAAATAACATTTCTGAATATACTGTCGTTATTAATTTACTATCCGAAGCAATTTCTTATGGGATTGATTCATTGGTAGTTTATCTTGACTCACAGGTGGTAGTGTCACAATTAAATAACATTTATCGAGTTCATGATCCTTATTTATATCGCCAATTTTTTAGAGTGAGAGTGTTGCAATGATTATTTATTTATATTACATATGTTCACATTCCATGATCTGAGAATTCATTAGCAGACTCTATTGCTAACCAAGCATTATATTGGCATATTAATCATTCATCAAATTAAACAAACATTAAAAATTTTGATCTGTATATATATATCATAAAATTGCTTGTGTATAGATAAAGTGTTCAAAAAATAATATACAAAATTGGGACGAAATGCCCATAATCATGTCCAGTTTGTCTATCGACCCGGCTCAAGATGAGCGGCTAAAAATTTAACTACTGCGTTGGTTACATGCCGAAGTATGCAGACCCAGTCCCGTGGTACCCATACCATGCGACACTGCATCTCCTCAGGTATATCCTCTATGGCTATCATCGGTACCTGGTGAGTCAATCTCACCAAGTTTCTCTGAACTGCATATAGGACTCTCTCTGCCTTAGCTACTACCTATTCGGCACCTCTTTCGCGATGCCTCTGCCTCAGAATTCCATCTGGTCTCACTGGACCCACATCTGGAACATGGTCATTTTGTCAGTATTTTGTCCCGTCAAAAATATTTCTAAATTCATTTCATATTTAAAAAAGAAAAAAATCTTAAAAATTTACAAAAACTTAAAAATTGTTACGTATGTCTTCCCATGCTGCGTTTGGTGGCAATACCAAGTCTAGATCTCCTTAGAAATCCATACTAGAATATGGGTAATCGTCGACTGCGATGATCTGTTGGTCCCACTAGGCGAAAAACTCATCATCAGAAGTCATCCTAGGCACATCCCCACCTCCAAGGTGTTTCATCAAGTCAGCCCATCTACCCATACGAGGATTTCACGGGCTACTGATGGAGACAGATACTTTGGGACGTAGCCCAGGTACCTTCTCGAAGAAGAAGGAGCATAAGATAGTCCCATATCTAAATTTCTTTGTCTGACCCTTCTGAATAGAGGTCAGTTGGCTCTTCATGTTGGTGAGAAGAGGTGTGCACCAGTCGAAAATCGTGGTAAGGCATTCCACTGCTAGGCTCATGGACACTCGTGAGGCCTGATGCAATGAAGCTAATCCATTTACCCTCGCAATGGTAAATAACAGAATCCTCAGAGATAAACTATCCACGTTTTTTATTGGAATCTGACTTCCAATCTTTTCCGGGTGCGCACAACAGTATATATGTACATAGTCTTCTACTAAAAGACTACTTTTTGTCCTACCAGTCGAATGCACAACCTCCCCTCTTTGGGAGAGACCTGTAATAAAGTAGATGTCTTCAACCTCAATCCGTAGAGGCATCTGATCTATCATGAAGGCGTCATCCTCTACACTCCAGTAGTGGATTAGAAATTTGAGCAGGCGTTTGTTGGCTTTCATGTTCGGCCTTTTGAAGAATTTCAATAAGCCACACCCTCTCAATGCATCTAGTACATTTTGGTCGTTCATTACCTCATTGTCAATTGTGGTATGCTCTCTCTCTCTCTCTCTCTCCGTGTGATGGTCATCCTGGAAAAATTTGAGTTTCAACCGTTATACTTTGTGTTTAAACTTCAACTCGCGTACACGTGGGTTCCCTTTACACACAGTCGCATGTAAGGCCGTCGTATACGCGGGTTGATCACATCCAACCTGCGTGTATGCAGATTTGGATTTTTTGGCATGAATTCCCGCAGTCAAATCTTAATGAAAACTTCTAAAAACTATCACAAAACATTGCAAGCATGATTTGAGGGTTACCTGGTAACTTTGGTGCGATTTGAACGGTCCAATTGTTCAGAGGCAAGTTTGCTCCTTTTTGATCCACAGCTCTTTGCTCCAAACAGAAGTAAAAAATTGTGAGTCCAAAATTCATTATATGGCTTTGAAATTGCAAAATATTTTCTCAAAACTTGATTTTTTGTCTCATGAATTTTTTTACTTGTGGGCTTGGATTGTCGAGAATGGGTTATTTTTCAGGATATTTTGGAGACTTCTTCGAGATGTTATTTCCCAACTGTTTCTCAACTAAAAAACTAATTGGGAGGAGTATAAATAGACTTCTATGGGGAGGCCTTAAGGAGGGGAAAAGATAGAATTATTATACTGAGATTATCCTTGACTGAGTCTGAAGTATCCATGTGCTTCAAGCACTTCCCCAAGTTTCAGGAAACCCTTGTTTCCTTAATTTTTGATATTCTCCCTCTTTCTTGAGAGAGCATGGTATTGGTTACGGAAGGAGGTTGTTGAAGACCAGCACTGGACGGATTTAGAGGACAGTTCCGCTTGGAGCCGGAAGAAGAAGACTCAGGTGAATTCTCTTCGTGTTAGTTATAGCTTTCTACAATAAAAAGAAGTGTTTTCTTGTTTCTGAGATTAACTATGTTTATGCATCAGAAACTGTTGTAATTAATATATGAATGTTATTTTGATGTATAACTAGTCATTTGCTTATATGATATAAATTTAGTTTCATTAAAATGCTTTATCTATATACTGCTATGTATGTTCGAATTGAATAATTTTCAGGTTTGAAGAACATCAGGAGTTGCAGAGGGTCTGAACCCTACAGGATCTACCCGAACGAAGGACATCCGGGTATGGTCGCTCTGACATGGTTTAGTTATTTAATTTTGCCTGAGTTGTATGAGTGTTTCTTACAGTAGTTTGCTCTTGCTCTGTTGGGGTTCCAACCCAAAGCCCTAGGGTACTTATTCCCGTAACAGCTTCCTATCGACATCATCTCATTATCCAAGAAGTTGAATTAGAAACTCCTTTGGGTACCTCGGATATTTCATACCTCAATGGAAATTTTCCTCACCCGCGGTGTTGAGCCCTCATCATTAGCCTTCGACAAGAAGATTTTGTGTGGTGTTTGACTTCAGCTCATTTATTCACACCACATAGATTGCACTATAATACCTTGAGATCCATTATCATTATTGGTCGTCTCTCTAGCATCTATTAACGGCTTACATCATTGGTCAGTAATCAAATGGTGTCTACCATGTTCGACTCCAACTCATTTATTCGCATGGTTGGACTTGTACTATCGAGTGACGAGGTAGAAGGCCTTGGATCTAGTTCCATCCATTCGGGCTGTGATTTCAAGATTGATACAAGATTACAAAGTATGATGGATATGATCATTGAGACATCCATCCAAGCATGGGTACACACTCTATCATCAGTGTACAAGAATTCTTGATCATTATACATGTAATATTGGCTTATATGTTGAGCTTGGGTATGCCTCCCTCAATAACAATATCATAATGATAATAGGTATTGTAACAGATGATGATCTCGACCAATTTGTCCTTGTTCTGGACTTGTCACAAGGTAAAGAACTTCAATCCTCAACTATTTCTTCTGAATTTATACTTTAGGGGGGATTTGTTACAGGTCATTTTATCACATCTGCTCAAAAATCCTGAAAACTAGATCAATCAACATACTTGAATACTTTGTCATTGTCCATTTTCAAAGCCATAAGCATCACTTCTCCAAAAAGTATGAGTTTCTGGGTCAATCACCTCAAAAACCATGTTTTTAACCCTAGCACACCCTGCATGCATGTCCACCTGCAATGATTGCAAGTTGCATAACTAAGACATGCACTAATCAGTGCAGGTTTCTCTACTCTACAGGTGCACTGATTCTAGAATTTTGGGAAACTTTAAAAAAAAAAAAAATGAATCTTCTTCTTCCATAAGCTTCTAAGGTGGTTTTAACCATTTACCATGGATAGAGATCTCGAATTCGTATCTGATCCTACTCTAGTGGTCTTATCTCTTATCCATGGAGCTTATCCTCCATCATATGTGGATCTCAAGCCTAGATTGGTAACTCCTAAACTACCACTTTCACCCTATAAATTTATTGCCTCGCATAGAGCCTAGGTTGGCTTTTGGAGATTACTAGTGCCCCCATGCTGTTACTTTGAGCTTAAGGAGTCATCATCCATTTATGCATTAGGGTTTAGTGGGAAGGTTTTCTTTGTGGCAAGGAAGGACAAGACAATTAGGGAGACATCTACAAAGTCAGCTTCTATATATGGTTGTAGCTCTTTGCTTTATTTATTAATACAAAGAGAACTATGTTTTCCTATACTTGTGTCATGTTGATGGTTATGTATTTCAATGCCATGATGGCTCATTGATTATAGATATTATATTATGTTATGTGGATATTGTGGTTCCCTTGTTTGTTTTAGATTTTGTTGCATGTTCCATTTATAGCATGAGGAGCTATATTTGGAGCTTACAAGTAAGGAGAAGAGGAGGACTTACTACATATTCCAGGTAGATCTCTTTTTTGTATTCTAATTTAAGGAAAACATAGATATTTTTTCCCTCTATTATTGTAGGTCATACCACTAGATCTAGGGAGTTCAGTTTTCTCCGCAGAAGTGAATTTTCCACATAGCACCTCCTAACTTCAAACTTATAATTTATTTCAAATATTTTTAGGACCTTTGACCACTTCTCTTTCAATGATTTTAGAAACTTTTAACTTCCAAACATGGCCAAAATTTTCCAATCCTATCAAAAAGATTCCCCAAACAAATCGTCTTCCACAACCTTTTGATCTCTTTGAAACTTGTAACATTCCAATAGGCCCAAAATTCTCCATATATTTCTAAAGTTATCCTCTGAAAAAACATTGTGACTCTTATGAACTTCAAAGTTTTGAAATTGGTAGAAAAATTTCATATAGGTTTTTGTAAATTTAAAACATGCAAATTCATAAAAAAATCCATCAGCATTATTGTAAGCATCAAGTTTTCAAATTCACACAAAACCTATTAAGGTTTTGGAAAACTTTGATCTTTCAAACTCATTGGAAAGTTATCAAGATAGTTGTGAACTTCATCATTCAAAATCATTTGAAATTTATCAACATTTTTGCAAATTTGAGCCTTCAAAGTTTCCTAAAAACATCAAGGCACTTCTAAACTTTAATCTTTTGTATATGCCTAAAACCCATGGTCCTTTTCTAATATTTTATTTTTAAATTGCATGTTCAAACATCTAAGTCACTGGGACTCTTTGAAAGTCCTTCCCCAATAAGCATCAAGGCTCTTTGAACATTCTCCCCCAAAACCATTTAGCCACTTTTGGAATTTTAAACTTTCAACCTTCCCTAAGAATCATCCAAATAGCCATGGTCACACACTATTCAATTCTGAATTTAATGAAATACATCCATTCATGCCCATAAACCTTACATTTTGAATGGTCCCTTGTACCCTGTTTTTTCCCAATTATGTTGGCCCAAAATCAATCCTTTGATTCACATCTCACTAAATGAATATTTAACAGCTCACCCACCAAATTTCAATATTCAAATCTCAATAATAAGCTACAAGAATTTGGAACCTAATATATTCTATGGATATAGTCACTAAATCCTTAGGATCACATCAGGTTCTTTCCTCCTTAGGAAAACCCACAATATTTATGTTGGCCTTACTTATGATATTAATTATTAGCTTTTAAGATAACCAAATTAACACAATGTTCACTAAGTCATTTAGTTGACTTGCAAACTATATATTCTATCTAAATTCTCAAAGTCTCTGCTCAATACAACCCAACATTATAGCATACCTCTATTACCACTTTATATCTTACCAGACCCTCCTTTTACCATTGTTTTATGAGATACTCTAGAATAATCAATATTGATTTGTTATGATTCTACAGCAAACTCAAGAGGCCTTCTTTGGCCATCCAATACTACCCATAAGTTTATTTTTCCTTATCAAAAATCCGTGAGGCCAAATTTAGCCTTATAGCAATGAAATACAGAATTCATATGACAATATAAAGCAATATCAAAAATAATGATGCATAGTATGAATTATATCATATTATCCATTAAATCGATGCATTAGAAAAATAAAAAACATTTAATATAAAAAACCATGAATGCATATATGCAAAAAAAAAAAAAAACATGTCCACCAAACTAGTACCTAAAGAGTGATTTTCTACCAAGTTGTAGGAATTAGCAAAGAATTCAACCCACAAACTAGACTATGATACCACCAAGTCAAAGGAACCTCCTATGGAATTCTAAGAAACATTCAAATCAAATCATTACTCGACCAACTTCTTCACCACAAAGCTCCCCACACCCTCTTTTATCTATCAAACCAGAAATGGTACTCTCTTCCACCACTCCACATAACACAAGACCCACTCCATTATTCAAAACTCCCTCAAATTACACTTCCGTTCTAATGTTCTTCAATGTGTGTAGAAAAAGCCTCAGACATAATACAATTGGCCTCTAACAATGAATGAGTATGAATAGAAAGATCACATCTCTAAAGGTTGTGCTCCAACCAATACTGGAATTCTACACATAGGATTATCCCCAAACATCCCATTTCCTTCCAAATTTTCAACAATAATTTTTCCGAACTTTCATAGGTTCTTACTAGCCACAAACACATGGGAAACTCTTGCCTCTTCCAGGAATCATATCAACCATGAAATCCATGGAGAAGCATCCACATTACAAGATATCTTGACTCCTCTCCATGGGCACAAATTTCTCCTTAATTCCACTAGTGTTCAAATCCCCTAGAATCCATGGAAATGACAAAGAAAGAGAATTTGTCCCCATTCTGACACATTGCATTCCTTGTCGACTTCATCTTTCATATTCAAACTCATTCCATATTTTTGGAAGAAATCAAGATAATTGAATAATACCAAATGCATAAGATCATTTTAATAATTGAATAAGGAAAAATTGTTGAAAGTACTTAACCACAAATGAATGGTTTCAATAATATCTCTATTAAAGTCAAATGATATCCCTAAAGGTTTGGTTAATATTTCTTTGATACAAATTAATACCACCTTATCCATCTCCTTGTCATTGTTATAACTCTAAATAACAACTACCAATGAAATCACATGATAAAAGATGGGCTTTAACAAGTTGAACTTAACTAGAAGAGATGCTTCAATTGTATTGAAGGAATATGTTAAAAGTGTTTGTAAAATATCATTTTTGTGTTTCTCTAATCAAGGTAAAAAGTCTTCATGAATTGGGTTCCATTTCTAATTTTTCCATAAACATGTAGCCCTGCCATATTTGAAGCCATATTTGAAATATTTTTAGGTGAGACTTGAAGGACTCTAGATAAGTCATAAGACATTATACACCTTGTTTATGCATTATATAACTTAGCCATAAACAATACAATGTTTGATTCACCGTGAAATCAGGGTAATACCCCCTAAAATAAACTAGAACTCCAAAATAAGAATTCCTCGAAAGGTTTCTAAAAACTTGAAACAACCTTACTCTTCAGCAATTTTAAATTAAAATTCTTGACTTGGGTATCATTGATTCCAACTAAATGGTCAATTAAAACTTCCATCTTCCTTGACAATACCACTTTTCATTGCCCAAAAGGATACTCGCTTTTTTGACATTATGTTCAAATACTACATACCCTGATGGGGGTGAAGGAGCACGGTTTAATTTGTGTGGCAAGGAGTGAATGTGACCCTCCCATATGAAAAAGGGAAGACACATGGGGGATGCCAGAGACAGTTGTCTATCGATGCTCTGAGATTTCAGCATGATTGGCATTTGGTACATAATTTGGGTGGTGGTTTGGCTTCACCGCTTATGATTTCAGGTTATGGGTGAGCGTGAAGGTGGTGCGAACAACATCGAGTATGCACAGGGTTCCAACCTTTGCATGCTCTTCAGTATAGTAAGATTTGGGTATACTTTTTCAATTGGTAGGAGGGGTCTATAGCAAAGTTCCATTGGGAAACCAATTCGCAGTGTTTGGGATCCTACAGCAAGTGCCTGCTGGAGTCTGCATTGTTGTTGATCCATTTTAGTGTGGGAGGGAATTTCACTGGTTTGGATCATATGTATTCATTGACAAGGAGACTTGGGAAATTTTGGCACGTTTCTAGTGATTCATTTATATCTGGCCTTTGATTTCATGGATTTATTCTTGCAAAAAATTTGGGTGTGAGTAGGTTTTGTTTCAATTCTATCCCCTCACCCTCGGAAGCTATGGAATTGTTCAGGACTTGTCCAATGGATACTGGTAGTTATGGTGTGTTTTTTAACCCTGATCATTGTGGGGTGGGGGTCTGGAGATTGGAGTGTTGGGGTGTTTCTCTCTGTTTCTAGAACCATCCTTCCTTGGTCACTCAAGGTAGTGTAGTACAAATATTTTTCGGGCTCTAAAAGCATGAGGTGTTTGCAACCTAGGGGCATGAGTGGGTTGTGGTTAGTGGCACTCCCATTACGGGCCTTGGAAAATGGGAAATTGTTATAGTCCTCACGCTTGGGTATTGTCAAACCTAGGTTTTGGTGTTCAGTGGCATCTGTAACAATGCTTAGGCAGCTAAGGTAGGCTTGATGGGGGTTGGGGCCTCAAGGCCAGCCTGTGGGCCATGGTGCTTAGGCAAAAGATGTAGACAATGATCGGGGTGTAGAAACATATTTCAAAGGCGAAATTGCTCAAGACAAGGTCCCTTCTCCTAATCGAGTTTATCTACGACCCTCCATGGATTCTTTAGACCTACATATGCGTAATATCATTGCACTTTTGGAAGATTTGGGGCAACAGCGACATGAGGACCACAATGAATTCATATATTTTATGAATGACCTACAATAGAATCAGTGGTACATCCTCGACTGCTTATCCTCGCTTAGGATTCAAAGGCGCACCAATAATCGTCTGGATCATGTTGAGGCTCGACTAGATCACCTGGAGTTTCATGTACGCAACGATCCTAGACCTTCAGATGCACCAGGTGTAGGGCATGCACCAACACTCCCTCATGTTCCTTAATGTCGGTCAGTTGTATTTTCATTCTCTATGTGTTTTGGACTTTGTGGTCATTTTTTTACTGGTTGTTATGTAAATTTTGGTAGTTTTATCTTAGTCTTTGTATTGCTCTACTAGCCAACAAATCTAGTAGGAGTGAGGTTGGGAGAGCAAGGAATTTCACGTCTATCTATTGTAATTTTTTGACAAATTAATAGAATATGTTTGACCGACAAAAAAAAATGTTCAAATTCTACAAAAGAATGTATTGTAGATGACTCACCCAAAAATTATCACGATGTTTCAAGATTATCTGGATAATTTATTGAGTTCCTGCACATACTACCTCACGTGGACTTGCATGGTAATAAAATATGTTATCTTGGTTTAAAATTAATTAGTTATTAGGATCATTGTACTTTATATTTATTAGTAAAATTTGTGTACACTTCATTAATTCACGTCACCTACCTCCTTCAATGTTGTAGGTAAACAATTTGGTAAGTGAGGGCAAAATGATATTTTTGAATGAAGCCCAACATATTAATGGTTTATCAACTTACCATCCAAGATCAAATCAGCAATTGTTCAATCCTCATGTCAGGAGCCATTAGATTCATCAAATTGCATCTTAAACTTAATGCTCAAACAAGTTGACATCCTATATCAACATCAGTCATATATATCTTGAAATCTCAACTATTTGATCGATCAAAATTGCAATTTATTGTTATTTATTGAACACATCAATATATGATATCAATTTAGACCATCGATCATGTGTAACAATATATGTTCAATCTATCGGGATTATAACTTGGTGTTAAATCCCAATCCATTCCCAATTGATTATAAGATAATAATCCTTGATCACAAGTTAAAATCCATTGTTGGATCCACTAGATATGTAAATTCAAGTTATCTATCTATTACTTCAAAATCAAATATATGATTTTGACTGATGATCACACTTTCAACTTTTTCATATGATCTGTCGAGATCGCTAGTTAAAATTAATTGAATGTTATGTTCAAACCTAATATTCATCATTATTTGTTCATCGTCATTCATGACAACCATTTGATTAGTGACCTTGCAATTTCTTTATTAGAGTAATACAAGTAGATCAAATTGAACCTAAATTTTAATAAGGTTATTGTATGAATAACAATGAGTCTTTTCCAACATTAATTGTTTATTTTTCATACTTGTAATCACATACATCAATGTATTAAGTTATTACAATCTTAATTCAATTTCATCAATAATATATCACTTTGGAGATACAAACAAAAAAATTGAAAAATAAGAAATAGTCTCATAATATATTATAGTTTAGCTAGAACATATGCATTTCCCTTTCCATGCATGCTTCTACATATACATGAGCACTTCATAGAAAATATACCCACCACATGGTAAACCTAATCTAGTACTTGAACTCCCGAGCATTCAATAGTTAAGACCTGATCTTTAGCTACAAACAAAAAAAATTTACAACATAACATGAGGTCATTACAACTCAACGCACATGACTTGACCCCTATCTCATTAACTACATCATTATATAACAATACATGTTTTATTACATTATAATTCAAGGGACAAAAATTGGAATAATAGAATCAACCAAAGAATTAGTGGAGGGGTCAATGGGGTCCAAAGAAAAGCCAAGCAAAAGAAACGCATGCATCCTCCACCCTTTGCATCTCGCAAAAGAGAGAAAAAAACATAACCAAAGGGAATATTTGGTATGTGGACCCCACCCCAAAGCAAAGACAAATAAGACAAGGCAAAGGGTAATAACAAGACCTCCCTCAAAAAAGTGTGGATGAAAACACAGACCAATAACAAGATACATGTGATGACAAGATGATGTGAACATATCAATGCCTACATGAGCTAATAAATGGATGTCATGTGCAATATGGGGCCCACCAACAAGTCAAATTAATAAGAAGTCCTTTATACCAAAAAAATAAACTCTAGGTTTGACATTTTAAAATTCATTGCCCTCCTTTTTAATCTAAAGGTTCCTAAGGGTAAGGATGAAGGGCCCTGACAGTCATGCGTGTTGTAAAGAGGTTGTAAACTACAAAATATTTGTAAGAAGGGTCCTCTTAATGATTAATATTCAATAGACCAATTAAAGAAATAAAGGAAGCTAGTGCAATTATGCATGGATTTGTTCCCATTAGAAGATAACTACGAGGCATGCCAACAACACAGCCAATCATCACCATACCCATATACATAGAAGTTGACATTTCCCATATCCCTCCATAAATGATGTTTAAAGGTGGTTGGCAACAAAATGTCCCCATGCTTCTTTAAGATCATCTCTTCAAATAATGGTCAATTTCATTAGGAAGAGAAAATTTCATAATAATCAAAGACATGGGTGTGCACAAAAAAAAATCGAACAATATAATCATGGATAGTTGCATTGACAGAAGTAGTTGGCTACAAACTAATTTGGGAAATAATCTTCACTAACCAATAGAGAGCTCCATAGGCTACACTCTCAAAATTTCTCCATAGAGAAAGGGTTCAATCTTTTAATATTGATTCACTTAGTTAATAGTTCTAGTTTCAAAACTAATATTCTAGAAATATCTCCCTTCTCTTAACTTTATCTCCATATATTAGACTAAACATTTACTAGACAAGGATCATACACTACATCAATCACTTTCAATAGCATTTTGATGTGGACTATATCTCCAAAATATTAGCTAGAAGAAGAAACTAAAGAAGTGATTTTGATATTAATAACTTGATATTTCTTTGTGGATTAAAATGGTTTTAAAATTTATTTTTGAATTAAGCAATTATGTTTACTACAACTATTGTTTATTTGATTCACATCATCTTTATCTTATTAGGGTTATTGATAAAGGTTGTTCGTCATTCTAAATTCCTTTGTCTTTGTTCCAAAACAATAAATTCTAACATATGATTCTTTGGGACTCGTCGAAAGTATAGTGCCCTATCAAATTTCTCAAACCCAATGATGAACCCCAAATCTAATCTCTTAGCCTCCACACAAATTCTATCTTATACCCCCACATATCAAATGGAAAGAAAGGAAGAGGAAAAGGTTCAAGGTATACTAGGGTTTATGGATCCCACCCAAGTGCAACAGCAAATAAGACAAAACATAAGTCATAGAGCATCCACAAAATAGCTTCACTGATGACATGGGCATGTTTCACATGGATCAATTACAATACAACACATGATGGAATGGACAAATGAAAACCCATCTAGACCAATCAACAAGTGCCACCACCACGCAAATCAATAAGCCCCATAAGTTTAAAGCTAAATATCATTTTAGATGTCGACAAAATGCTCTGCATTCTAGAAGCATCCTAAGTGTGAATGCACTGCCTTGACTACCATGTACATGTGTATAGTTGAGGTGCCCAAGACTCCTATCTTGCTCATTAGAAGGGTCCTCATAACAACCAACCTTTGTAGAAGAAAAACATAGCTCCAACAAGAGAGACAGAGGATGCCCATGTGTTGTACAAGCAAGAAAGAGGAATAAATAGTGTAAGTTTGGTGGAATTATCCATTCAATTATCTCCATAAAAGTAAAATGCTAAGAACCTATTGTCTCCACACCCTTAGGTGGACAAGTTAACACTACCCCATGTCCCTCGATAAATGATGTGTAGATGTGGTTGACATTAAATACCTCGTGCTTCTTCAATATCATCTATCTAGAGGGATGGCCAATTGTGATGGAAACAAGAAAGCGCAATATGACAAGAGACATGGGAGTGCTCAACCAGGTGGCCTAATCTTAATCAAGGGAATTTGCACTTAGAAAAGGTTGGATGCCAAGTAATTCCTGAAATAATCTTCACCAACCAACAAAAAGCACCAAAGCCAACCTATGCACAATTTCTCCACAAGTAGCAATTCAATCTTTTGGTATTAATTCACTTCGGCTCGTACCGTTGATTTGAAGACTCTCATTGTGCTAGTGCCTCACATCTTATCATTCTTTCTATACATTAAACATAACATTTTCACACATTGATCATCAAAGGTTACTTGCAATAGCATTCTACTAGTGTATCGTATCTACTCAAAGAAGAAATTAAGAGATAATGTTACCAATCAACATATATTGATTTGTTAATTTAAATTGTTTTCATAGTTTGATTGATCAAACCTTTAAGAAACTATGCAACATTATTCATGGAAACTAATGATTACTTGGTTCACTTAATCCTTGTGTAGTCTTTGGTTATGATGAATGTCCTTTATCTTTTCTAGTGTATTTTGTTTTAAAATGATAAAATATGAAATATTACATATTTGATTTCATTCTAAGCAATGTTACATCATTCGACATTTAGACTCCATAACCCAATTTTAAATCACCTATCCATTTGAGAATATTACACTTATGATTTATATTTGATAGCCACAACTCTTCCATTTTTTTCGAGAGAAAAAATCGAACTTTCTATTAAGGCAATAAAAAGTTACATTTGTAGATGCAGCTAAGCATTCAATGTATTGTATGTTCAAACAACTAAACATAGAGTATATATCCAGGCTCTAAGTACAAACATATTACTGTCCAAACCAAAAATAAGCAGTGCATGAGCTGATGATTGTTTGCAGGCCTCCTCATTTATAAGGAAAACAGCCCAAACAGGAACAAAACAGTTTATACATACAAAAACCATAGGTATATTGTACTTTGGTTCTAAAAACCCCTACATGTATGATCGTGTACAAAAAACGAGAATATCTTGTATCTCGGTCAAGACATAGTAACTACTTTTCAAGAAAAAAAGGAGGTTGATTTGACACACGGATTATGTCGTTGTCTGTTTCCTTTATCACCAGTCACCCATAGCTTGTTGTAAACCCTCCTTACATAGGAGGTCTGATTCAGAATTTCGTTCCCTATAAATATGGCAAACAGTGATAAAATCAAAATGATGTTTCAATAGCAATACTTCTTCTAATAATGGAATCAATAAGTAGTTTTGACATCTGTGTTCTCCATTAAACCATTTTACAATATTCTAAGAATCTCCAAAGATCTAAACCGATCCCAAACCCAAATGAATAAGCCAGCAAAGTAATAGTTTTAAGGATTGTAGTTCAGCATAATTATTTTTTCCAGAGCCAATGCCCATCGAAGCTTTTAAGTTTTTTTTAGAATTGGTGTGAATGACTAAGCCTGCCCCACAAGTATTCTGAGGATATGATGCTCCATCAAAGTAAGCCCACGGGATGTCTCCCCTAATTTGTTCTACTCTTACTTCCCTAGTCTTCTTTACAGAGTTTGGTAGAGGAATAAGACCATAGATTGAAGCACATTCTACCACAATGGGGACATCTGAAGGAGCTAGGTCCTTGAATATATTCTTATTCTAAGCCAACCAAATGCCCCAAGAGATTATTAACATAAGGTTTCTCATATTTTCCTCATGTGCTTCATCCCACCATCTTTGCCATGCTTCCCTGATATTTTCTCCAGACCATCCCTAGCCTTTTCCTACTAGCCTCAATGTTTCATCCCATATATTTTTACTGAAAGGGCAATGTAGAAACAAGTGTTGAACTAATTCCTCCTTTTTTTGCAAAGTGTGCACCACCCAAGAACCATCTTATTCCTTTTCTGTAGATTGTCCCAAGTTGGGACTTTGTTCCTTAAAATACACTTGAAGAATAGTCTTTATTTTGCAAGGCTTTTTAATTTCAATAGAGGTTTGTACCACCACTCCGGTGCACCCCACCCCCTTCTTGTCATTAGGTGACTATATCCATACTTTGGGGAGTATTTTCTGGATGGCGCATGTACCCATCTCAACATGTCTGGGCGATCCCTAAGACAAACATTTGTTCTCTGCAGTTCCCTAATGAAATTTTGCCATTCCTCTATCCATTGGGGCTCCATTTGCATATCCTCCGTTGATTTCCATGCTTGATGCCATATTGTTGACTGGCCTTCCTTCTCAATCTGGTTTAGGCAGAAGCATCCTCTCGAATTTATGTGAGTTATGACCTCTCTGGATAAAGCATATCCCTCGTTACATCCTACCCAAGGATCCAAACCAAGTCTGATTTTCTCTCCATTCCCAACATGCCAAGCTAACCCTTGTTCAATGATCTTGATCGATTCCAAAGTCGCCTTCCACACGACTGAGGCTTGTGGATACCTCTTATCTGGGCTCCTCAACCATTCATCTAATGGAATCAGGTCAATATATTTTCTTTTGATGATCGTCATCCACAAGTTTTCCATTGAAAGAAGTCTCCATCCCAATTTTGTTGCTAGCAAGGATGCAAATGTTGTAAGGTCTTTTAAACCCCACCCCCCCCACTCCTTTGGTCTAGCTACTTTCTCCCAAGCCACTCATGGTGGCATTGAATCCTCCTTTGATCCGGCACACAGAAATCTGCTAAATAATTTCCTATCCGAGAGAGTATTCCTTTGGGTACCCATGTTAATGCAGTCCAGTAAACAAAAATGGCCATAAGCACTAACTTAATAAGTACCAGCCTTCCCACTCTCGAAAACCATTTATAACTCCAGTGTTTTACCTAATTTTTTATTTTTTCCACCTACCAGAACCAGTCTCGAATCCTATATGTATCTGGTTTGAGATGAAAACCCAGATATTTGAAGTTGTCCTTCATCCTCTTTATTTCGAAAGGGGGCTCCTTTCTTATCCTCCTAGTTTCAGAGCTCGAGAACCCTTCCAGAACCAAAGATGATTTTTGTGCATTAATAGACATTCCATTAGTTATTAGAACAAATCAAGAAATGATTTAATCTGCCTAATATCACTCCTACTTCCATCACTGAAAAGGAGGATATAATCAACAAATAATAAATGTGAGATATGTAAGTTTACTGCCACTTCGATGCCTTTTGTCACGCCCCTACACCTGCGGTATTCTTCCAACCGCTTGTAGCAAGGTGTGGCACCACTGAACGCGTTCTTTTCACCAATACTAGCATTCGTGGACTACGCCTACTTTCACATTAACATACTTAGCTTGTGTTTTGCAACTAAGTAAAATGCAATTATCCTTTATATTTAATGAAGCCCATACTCATTCATTATCATCATGCAATTAACCAAGAACAACAACAATTTCAAACAAGTATAAAGGGGAGGGGCAACTCCCGAACAGTCTGCCCAACAATATATTATATCAGTCTTTTCAATAATACATCATCAAGTATACTTGGCAAAACTCCAAGTCTATACTTAGAATATTTTACAACCAAGGCATAGAACAGCCTTTTACAATCATGTACACCCTTGCACAAAGAGAAGTGCTCACTCGAGCCACTTATCCTCTCTACCAAGTCTTGCACATACAACCCGAACCTCGACACGATTTGCCTACACTTCAACCGGCATAAGAAAATCCGAATCTGCACTTAGATATCCTACGCATGAGATATGCGCAGTCCTTATCTCCCTTGCGCAGGTTTTACCCTTCCCTCATGCGCAGAAGTGAATGAGAGTTCGATGGCTTCAAATGAGCCTCATGCTTCTTTTACTTATACCAATCCATGCGTATGTTTTTAAGGGGGTGTGCAGCCCCATGGCCGACCCCACAAGCTCATTAACATACGCCCATGTAACTCTATTACAAGTCGGCTTCCATATATTTTATATCGCATATAAAAGTGCTCACGCTCACACTTAGTCGCATTAAGTGTTTGCACATATCGTCGCTTTTATGTCGCATGTAATGTTGCATTATCGTCGCACAAACGTCGCAGCCCCGTCGCACTTCCGTCGTTCAGCGCGCCCGCCAGCGCCCGAGTGCACGACCTCGCCCGGCACCCGTCGCACCGATGTTCCGAAGGCCTTACATCCTCCTCCACCTGAAATCGTTGTCGTCCTCAACAACATACCATCCCGGTAGCCATCCACCAAGATCATCACTCATCCGTGATGTGAACTCCTCTTCGCAAGGCAAACATCCTTGCAACATATGTAGAGACTCATCTCCATCATGCCTCGAATTAGTGACCAACTGCCACCAAGCTCACCAAGGTATGCACTCCATCAGATATCATCTCGATCCATGATCATCGACCCCTCTACCACAATCTCCACTGCAACATCTCGTGTCGACCTCATCATGTGTCTCCATGTGAACCTCTGCCATGATACTCCAGCATGATGCCAACATATCTCTGCACACTTCCGGACCTCATGTCTGAACTAGTTGGGTAGCTAATCCAACCATCACGCTCAATCCATGAGAGTGAACATCCTCATGCCATCATTAGTTGTTCCTCAAACATCTGCAACATCCTTGACTCCTCAAGAATCCATCTCCATAATCCATGCTCAGGTCCATGGAAACTCCATCCATCTCATCTGCAACATGTCATGATGCTTGATGCCAAGTCATCCCTGCACCATCAATCATACCTGCTCAAACATGTTTAAGGACTCACTGCCATGAGCAGCTAACAATGAGCCCCATCTTCTTCATCCATCTAAGAAGATGTAGAGGGAGTAGAGCCTGAAGGCTCTCCCTCACTAATCAACTCGATCCACCTATCAGGATCCTCAATCTCCATCCTTTGTAGATAAGAAACCCGGTCTTCCTTCTGGACATCCGGCCTCACATATATCTCCTCATCATCATCATCCTCCACCAGCTCTAGCCTTCTTGTCAAATCCAAGATGCTATCTGAAAGTGTCTTGATGACCAATGACTGCTCCACAAGCTTTGCCTCAACACTAGACAACCGCTTGTTCATCTTCTCCTTATCCTCCATTTGCATCACTCCCAATTTACAATCAGGCCTTGTCACACCAATGGTTGGCACACCAATGGGTACATCTTCCCTTCCATCATAAATGTAGAGCTTCTTCAAATGTGGAACGATCATAGCATCAAATTGCTTCATGAATTCCATCCCCAATACAGCTTCATAGTCATCAATCCGCACTATAGTGAAGTCCACCTTCCCGGTCCATTCACCAAGTGTAGTGTCCACCCTCTCAGTTATACCAAGAATCTCAATAGGAGGAGAATTCACTGTCTTCATTTGTGCCTTTGTCGGTACAAATTTCAGCCCAATTCTTCTCGCAGTATCTTCGCCCATGAAGTTGTGAGAAGCCCCACTATCCACCATAGTGAGCACATCAGCACCTCCAACCTTCATTTGAACATACTCCAACTTGTTCCGTTCAGGATCCCTTCTAGAGGCCACTTCCATAGTAGCAGAAGCACCAAGTATCTGCATCATCCCCACAAAAGCATCTTCATTCTTTCCATCAGACTGTGCAATAGCGGCCACCTTCGGTTTAGAGGGACAATTCTTCACCATGTGTGGTCCTGCACATATCCAACACTTCAAAGGTTTCTTCGCCTTCGAACCATCATCCGATTTCGAAGCATCATCCTTCTTCTTTTCTTTCGGCTTGTCGAACTTCTTTTTCTCATCAGAAGTCTCATCATAATGATCCACCAACCTATCAACCGCAGCAAAAGCCTCCTCAAGTGTTCTAATATTTTGCCTCTTCACCTCATTGCGTGCCCAAGGCTTCAACCCAATAATGAAGTTGAACACCTTGTCCCTCTCCGCCATGTCGGGAAGTTCCAGAGCTGCACTTGCAAACTCTCGCTGGTATGCTTGTAGGCTTCCGGTTTGCTTGATGTACTTAATCTTCGTCCTTGCTTCCCATGTTTCATCCTGAGGACTGAAATGGGTCTGCAAAGCCTTCTTCATGTCATCCCATGAAGTGATGTCATCAGCACTGCCATTGACAATCTGATCCACCCTCCTTCGCCACCACATCTTAGCATCCTTTGTCAAGAACTGAGCAGCCACCTTGACTTGTGTCTCACCATCAGGAAGACTCAACCGTTCCAAGTACTGCTCCATGTCCCATAGAAAGTTACCAAGAGTCTTTGCATTCCTTGTGCCATCATAAGATTCCGGTTCATTGACCTTCACATGAGGCACTCCTCCACCTGAGTTATGCCTCACGGCCTTCTTCAACACCGCGATCTCATCCTTGGCTTCATCAAGAGATTTGTTTACCTTGTCAAGAGATTCCTTCAAGTTCACGATCTCTGCAAGACCCTGATCCCTTGCTTCTTCAACCTCCTTGACCCTTATCTCGAGTTGTGTACACATAAGATCAGTGTACTCATATTGCGTTCGGAGCTCATCAAGTTCTTCCCTTAGCTTCGAGCTAGCCTCTTGCTCCTTAGTGAGCAAGTCCTCCCTCGTTTCCCAAGAAGACTCCATGGCTTCCATCCTCTGCAGTATTCTTGAAAATAAGTGATAAAGTCCCGGCTTCATGGCTAGACCCAACTTGAGACCCGGCTGCCATCTCTAACAGCTTCTTCTTCCTTTGCGATCTAGTCTCCACCATCCAACAGCTTCACCGAACCGAAGCTCTGATACCACCTTCACTCCGGTGAAGGTGTGTAGCAGCTACAACCTTCAATACCCGGAATCAGCTGCTCTAATACCACCTATCACGCCCCTACACCTACGGTAGTCTTCCAACCGCTTGTAGCAAGGTGCGGCACCACCGAACGCTTTCTTTTCACCAATACTAGCATTCGTGGACTACGCCTACTTTCACATTAACATACTTAGTTTGTGTTTCGCAACTAAGTAAAATGCAATTATCCTTTATACTTAATGAACCCCATACTCATTCATTATCATCATGCAATTAACCAAGAACAACAACAATTGCAAACAAGTATAAAGGGGAGGGGCAACTCCCGAACAGTCTGCCCAACAATATATTATATCAGTCTTTTCAATAATACATCATCAAGTATACTTGGCAAAACTCCAAGTCTATACTTAGAATATTTTACAACCAAGGCATAGAACAGCCTTTTACAATCATGTACACCCTTGCACAAAGAGAAGTGCTCACCCGAGCCACTTATCCTCTCTACCAAGTCCTGCACATACAACCCGAACCTCGGCACGCTTTGCCTACACTTCAACCGGCATAAGAAAATCCGAATCTGCACTTAGATATCCTACGCATGAGATATGCGCAGTCCTTATCTCCCTTGCGCAGGTTTTACCCTTCCCTCATGCGCAAAAGTGAATGAGAGTTCGATGGCTTCAAATGAGCCTCATGCTTCTTTTACTTATACCAATCCATGCGTATGTTTTTAAGGGGGTGTGCAGCCCCATGGCCGACCCCACAAGCTCATTAACATACGCCCATGTAACTCTATTACAAGTCGGCTTCCATATATTTTATATCGCATATAAAAGTGCTCACGCTCACACT
Organism: Pinus tabuliformis; assembly: GCA_031772625.1. Classification (NCBI taxonomy): domain Eukaryota; kingdom Viridiplantae; phylum Streptophyta; class Pinopsida; order Pinales; family Pinaceae; genus Pinus; species Pinus tabuliformis. The sequence continues at coordinate 1,410,596,879 of CM062819.1, forward strand.
TAGTCGCATTAAGTGTTTGCACATATCGTCGCTTTTATGTCGCATGTAATGTTGCATTATCGTCGCACAAACGTCGCAGCCCCGTCGCACTTCCGTCGTTTAGCGCGCCCGCACGCCCGCCCACACGACCTCGCCCGGCGCCCGTCGCACCGATGTTCCGAAGGCCTTACACCTTTTATGTCTCATCTTCTCCTTGCTTCTAAAATCATTTGATTAAGTCCCTCTGCAGCTAGGAGAAAAACGAGGGGGGATAAAGGGCATTCTTGTCTAAGGCCTCTTTGGTTGTGGAAAAAGGGATATTTGAAATACATCCCATTACCCAATTTGTAAAGCCAATGTTATGCCCAAATGAGTCATAAGCATTCTAATGTAATGTCAACTGATTCTATCATATGCTTTAGAAAGATCGATTTTTACAAGTACTCCTTTTTCCCGACTCCTTTTAATACTATGTAGGGTCTACTGGGAAACCCCTACAGCTTCATGTATTTGTCTACCATCCAAGAACCCAAATTACTCCTTGGAAATGTTCCTTGATAGAATGGGCTTCAAACGAATTGCGATAACTTTTGCTATAATTTTATATATGCAATTACACAAAGATAGGCATGAATTCCTCAAACATCGAGGGGTCCTCTATTTTAGGGATTAAAGCCAAGAAAGTGGAGTTGAAAGGTTCATATATCGATCCTTTGTCCCAAGATTCCTCTACCACCCCTGTAAGTTCATCCCCTATGGTCTCAAAGAAATGCTGGAAGAACTCCATTGTCCACCCATCTGGACCCGGGCTCTTGTCCTTCTACATTGACCTTAAAATCCCTTCTACTTCCCCTCTAGACACCGGTGCCATGAGAAAATCGTTCTCCTCCTCTTCAACATACCTGGGGAAGTTTTGGGCAACCCGAATCACCTCAACTATTATAACCTTTGTTGGAGCTTTGAAAAGGTTTTTGAAATGATTCCTTCCCAAAGAGGATAATTCATCAAAAGATTTTGCAATACCTCCTTCCTCCGTATTTAGACCCCAGATAGTGTTTGTGTTTTTCCTCCCTTTGGCATAGTTCTGAAAGAATTTTGAATTTTCGTCCCCAACTGCCAACCAAATAGCTTTTCTTTTTAGTCTCCACTGCTCTTCCCTATCATTAAGGATTTTCCTTCGTTTTGACTCCAAAAGTTTGATCCTTTCCCTCTTCTTTGTTGACTCATATCCATCCTCTTTCGGGCTCTCTAGATGAGCTAATTCCTCCCCTATCCTACTAAAATCAGCTTCTTCTATGATCTTCTTTGTTTTTACCCATTCAATGGTTGCCTTTTTCATGCACTTAAGATTCTCCATAAAAAGTATAGCTTTATCCCTTCCCTGGTCGCCTACCATTGGCCTCCAAGTGGCTTTAAACAAAGTATTATATGATTCTTCCTTAAGCCATGTTGGATTCAATTTGAAAGGAGAACCTAGTTTTTTATTAAGACTTTTCATTTCCAACAAAATAGGGAAATGATCTGAATCTCTTCCTTCCCCACCCAGTGTCTGAAAACAGGAAGTCTAGTTGCCAAGTCCTCTTTAAGCAAGAAACAATCCAATCTATTAGCTACATGTGCCTCAACTACTCTCATGTTCCTCCAACTCTGTCTAGATTTTATTAGGTTAATGTCAATAAGCTTGCCAGAGCGGATCTTGTTCAAGAAAAAAATTTCCAAGGGATAGTCTCATGTTGACAAACCCCAAGTTTCAAAAAGGCCCAAGGAGAAGTTGTGATCCCCTCCCACCACCAAGTTCAGGTTATCCATAAAGGATTTTGTAAATAGATTATTTCAGAAGGGTACTACAAGACCCATAAATGTTCAAGAGTAATAAATTCGAGCATAACTCCAAGGAGTATACCTCTGCTCCCAGTACTTGCTCTGATCCCCATGAATTTAATAACTTCAGCCTTCCCTCTTTGACTCCCAATGCCAAACCCCCCAATCTTCCTTTGGCATCCATAGATAGGAAAGTCCAACCCAGAAACATTTTTTTCAAAGCCAAACTTATCTCCTCTCTTGCTCCAAGAGTTTCTTGGAGCATTATCACATCAGGACAGTATGGTTTAATCAAAGCCTTTAGCACTAGTGTTTTTTAGGCACTAGCAAAACCTCGGCAGTTAAAAGACGGCACAATCATTTGGTCACTTGGGATGGTACCTCCGCTGCTCTAAGCACCCCTGAAAGTGATAGTTGTTTCCCGTCTACTATATCAATTTTTGCTCTTAACTGAGCCTTTGATAGATTGGACTTCCTTCCTCTTGTCTTTCGAGGACCCACTGAAATCGGGTGGATACCCAACCCACCCACAGCTTCCCAAGGAATGACCTTCTTCTCTCGAGGCCGAAGGTTATAATGTGGTTTCTCTATAGGTTTACCTTTAGAGTGAGGGTTCACAGGGCTCGATGTTAGGTGTTGGTTCAAGTGAATCTCATGGAGAGATGTAATGATATTTCCCAGGACATCATTCACAGATTCAACATGCAGATTTTCCATAAAACGAGGCCTGGAAGGACTAGGTCTCAGGATCGAATTGAGCAGAGGCAACAAGGAACTATGAATAGAATGGGTAGGTTCAAGAATATTACCCTCCATTTGGGGCATAGAAACAAATTCTCCACTCTCCATTGTTTCTGCCCAAACCGACTCCCCAAGTTGCTCCTACTCTTGTTCTACCACATCCTCCATCTACATATCCTTCATACCTTCAGATTCCATCTACACCTTATCCCCATCCTTCCTATCCCCCAACTCCTCTACTTGTACCTTTTCATTCTCTTCTCTCTTAGTCTAATCCACCATTCCTAGTTCTCCTTTGTGTCTTCTCCTTCTAAAGCCCAATGAACACTCTCTAGTGAGATGCCCATATTTGTGGCATCAATGACAACGGAAAGGAAGTTGTTCATCATCTATCATCTGGGTGAACGCTAATTCTTTGTATTTAAGGTGAATTTCCTCTGCCAGACCTTCCCCCGGGTTCAAAATTACCAAGATTTGTGCTAAACCCTTATCCATTGTTTGCAAGAAGGACATATTTGTTTCCAGGAACTGACCCAATGTGTTCCCAATATCTCTAAACATCGTCTCCATCCAGAAAGGATGAGGTAGTCCTGGAAGACGAACCCAAACCGGAGTCTCTGCCACCTCTCTCTGAGCGTCAAACAATGGATTCCATATTTTAAACAGAATGGGGGCTCTGGCAAAACATCAGTTTCGAATTAGAGCCCATTCAAGGGTTTCACCTTTGCTAAATTTTACCATAAACCAACCCCTAGCTAGAGTAAACACCCCAAATTGTTGATCGAGTGCCTCCTTCCATACCTTAGAAGCCCACTCTATGATGTAATTTGTTGAATACTTTTTTCCTTTGGCTCTCCCGACCAAAGTGACCTATGTCACTTCCATTGCTTCGTCTATCTGAATATCGACTCCAAGCACCAGGTTTGGACTTACCTCCTTTTTCTTTATCAACTTACCTTTCTTCCTCTTCTCCCCTATAGTCTCGTTCCTCCCCCCTTCCCCTGCCTCTATTCTAGTCTCCTTCGCATTGATGCCTTCTGCAAAGAGCGGCTCTAACTGCCTCTCCGCCCAGCTGCTTCGATGGATTAAGGCTTCGCCTTCCGCTGGTAGTTCTGCCTCTCCCACCAAGAGAGAGATCTCCCCCACCTCCTATCAAAAGGAATTTTAGTTGAAAACTCTCGGTGAGGTAAAATCCCCTCTGAGTTGCTCATTGCATTCCCCTTGCCCCTTCTCAAAACCCTCCAGTAAAACTCCTAACACCTCAGTCGGGCCTTCTTCTACTAAACCTTCCGGGATAGGATTCCCTTTCTGACTTAAAGCCTCTTCGATCCTCTGATTCAGCGAACCCCTGCATGTCGTCGCATTATCCAACCTTTTCCCTTTTATCGCTTTTGAGTGCAATAGATCCTCTACCAGAAACGATTTCAAACCTTCCTTACCCTTATGCCTGCAGGTGATAACGATATCTTCCAGCCCACCTGAAAATAGACCACGGGATTTAGAAAAACTAGGGTTTAGAGCACTTACAAGTTTTCCATCCGCCACCTCCGTTGCACAAACTGTCGAAGAGTGCTCTTGTTCCTACCTCCCCTCTGGTTTCTTGTCAGTGCCCCATGCCTCTTCTTTGGAACTACATAGGTTTTCCTACAAAAACCCTAAGACGCTTCCTAGACTCCAACCCTCACCCAAACGCCCACCTAGACGAATGAACTTCTCAATGTTCTTCTCTGTGACATCCAAACCCCACACTAATAGGATGTCACTAGGCTCGGGGTCCTAATCGACAGAATCTTGTTGGTTGACCATTGTTTCTCTCCCTATCAGCTACTTGTGACCTCCACAGATTATGATAGTTGTTAGTTCCTTTTGTGAGTGTGTACAGCTGAGAGCAAAAGACTATACGATTAAACTAAACGGTAAAACTCTTTTCCATCTTTCTTCCATCCTAAACCTTCGTTTTCCACCGGCCTCATTCCCAATGCACCCAACCCTGGTGACAAGTACAGGCGAGCGATCCACCGTCTTCTGACTCCTAACGCCATGCGTACAGATCCCCACGCTGCACCTTGACCTGGTCTCTGGCATTTTCCTATAGAGTTTCAAACCCTATTTCCATCGCCACCATCCAGCTCCTCCCCTGTGTATTTTTATAAATGTTTTAACATTTTCTACGCAAATCTTTCATTATACACCTTGTCTACTCAATTGTGAAGCCTAGAGTTCAAATGCAGTCAATGATGAACTTTTAGGGATACCACCCTTACCCTAGAAATAAACTTCACCAACCAACAAAAAACACAAAAGCCTACCTATTTATAGTTTCTACACAAAATAGGAGTTCAATCTTTTGGTATTAATTCGCTTTGGCTCGTACTACTAATTTGAAGATTCTCATTGTGCTAGTGCCTCACATCTCATCTTTCTTCCTATATATCAAACTTAGCATTTTCAAACATTAATCATCAAAGGTTTACTTGTAATAGCATTATACTAGTGGATTATATCTACTCAAAAGAAAAAATTAAGGGATAATCTTACCAATCAACATATATTGGTTTGTAGCCCACAAGGGGTAACTCAATTGGAAATCACCTTGATAATAAATGAAGTGTTATGTTCCAAAAGATTCTAGGTTCAAACCAAAAACATATATTGATTTGTAAATTTAAATGGTTTTGATAGTTTGGTTATTAATGAATTTCCTTTATCTTTTCTAGTAAATTTTGTTTTGGCATGATAAACTATGAAATATTACACATCGGATTTCATTATAAGCAATGTTACATCAATCAACATCTCATTCAAAACCTATATGTGGTTTTTAAGACTCCATAGCCCAACATTAAATCACCCATCCATTTGAGAATATTCCTCTTAAAATTTACATTTTATGTCCACAACTCTTCCATCATACTTCTCTACTCAATTGTGAAGCCTAGAGTTCAAAAGCATTCAATGACGAGTGAAATAATTTTTAGGGATACCACCCTTCCATTAGAAATGCATAGGGCACGAAGCAAGAGTAAATACCGAGGTCATAATGGATATTCATCCTACCTCCACCATTCAAGAAATGTCTTAGTCCTAGCCTTTTTAGGATAACATTGTGTAATTTCCCTAAATTTGCATTATATTTGGCTAATAATGATAATAACATGATAACCAAAAGATAATATGAATTCAAGTTTAACATAGAGATTTAGATTTTTAATCCGACTAAAAATATATCCTCTTCTCATATTTGATCTACGAAAATTCCCTAATCAACTTAAAGAGGTTTTTTTTTTTAAGCCTACAAAATCAACTGGAGTATATCAATCATATGACAAGGTACCATCGTTGTCATTAAAAAAATATTCAAATGATATCATGAATAATCATATTTGTAATCACATTCTCAAATGACCATATTTATAATCACATTCTCAAATGACCATATTTATAATCACATTGTAAACAATATTCAAATGACATCTATGAATGACCATATTTGTAATCACATTATAATCAATCATATGACAAGGTACGATAGCTAAAGATATTAGTTGTCATCAAACAATATTCAAATGATATCTATGAATGATTATATTTGTAATCACATTGTAAACAATATTCAAATGATATCTATGAATGGCCATAATTGTAATCACATTGTAAACTCCTGCATGTTAAAGAGTTTATATACATATATTAATAAAGCTCAACCGCTTATTATTTTCTAATCGAACAAAATCCATACACTTCGTCACAAACTATAATGAATAGATAAATGACCATTTCTATAATTATCGCAAAATTCCAGGAATGTCATCATTGTATTCCAGTGTTAATGTCAAAATCATCAACCACGTGAACGTCAACTTAATATTGCATTGACAAGTTTTTATTTTGTTTTTTTTAACCTTTTACGTTAGTCATTTCACTAATTCCACTTATTATATGCTTAAAAGAAATTGAATAAATGTTAAATTTCATGTGACTTAACTTGCATCTTTCCCAAAAGAAATTAAGTAAATATTCCGAGTTATTCTAATAAATGCCACACAAAATATAGGATAGTTGACCCAAACAATCTTGCACTACAAAACAAAAAATTATCATAAACTTAATTCCAATGGAATTCTCGACTTTACCACATTAATCTTGAAACAAAAAACTATCATCAACTTAAAATTATCATAAACTTAATTCCAATGAAATTCTCAACTTTACCGCATTAATCTGGAAACAAAAAACTACCATAAACTTAATTTCAATGAATTTCTAGACTTTTATAATTAATATAAAAAAATAGCCCCAAAGGTTAGTTCAAGTTGTCATTAACTTTGGGCACCACAAAACAAAAACTATCATAAACTTGATTACCACAAAACAAAAAACTATTATAAACTTAATTTCAATGGAATGCTCAACTTTTACAAGTTGTCATTAACTTTGGGCACCACAAAACAAAAAACTATCATAAACTTGATTACCACAAAACAAAAAACTATCATAAACTTAATTTCAATGGAATGCTCAACTTTTATAATTAGTATAAAAGATAGCCCCAAGGGTTATTTCAATCATTAAGGTTGGGTATTCAATTAGTTGTGTCTCAACATGTATTCAGAATCTCCTCAAGACAGACACTAGTTTATGCCAATAGATTTACTAAAAATGGCATTCACAAATGTCTGGAGGCATCTCTTAAATGTCTGGAGGCATCTCTTAAATTTTGCAGTAAGCTTCTGGTTTGAAAAAATGACGATATATATTTATTAATACTATATTTGTATTAAACAGATTTTGTCAATTAAATTTTTTTAAAATAATTATCCATTACAGAAATTAAGTCTGGGTGACGTGTTCCATGTTTGTAAAAGTATTTACGAACCATCGTTTTCATGTTAGAAGTGTGCAGTTATTTTCATGTTACAAGTTTGTATCCGGGCATATACACAGTTAGACGGTTCAAAAATTTTGGAGTTTAAATCCACATTGTAATAACAAGCTGGACTCTAAATGCATTGTAAATCAAGAATGTAATTATCTCCAAATATGGGAAAGTCTGTCATTTGGTGTACTGGGTTCCTCTTTCATGGTTTTAAACTAAAAGAGTCATAGCTTAAACAAAAGGCGTAAAACGTTAGGAACATTTTAAAGAAGATATTGCATTTTCCATTTATGCCAGTATCATATACTAGGATCTCCATTGTTAATCTCTCAACTCTTACCGACTTGTATAAAGTTGAGACTTATTATTTTATTTTCATCCATTATTTATCACCATAACAGTAAACTATGAATACTCTCAAAAATTCAATTTTCATGAGCCAGTGTCATATACTAGGATCTCCATTGTTAATCTCTCAACTCTTACCGACTCGTATAAAGTTGAGACTTATTATTTTATTTTCATCCATTATTTATCACCATAACAGTAAACTATGAATACTCTCAAAAATTCAATTTTTATGAGCCAGTGCCATATACTAGGATCTCCATTGTTAATCTCTCAACTCTTACCCACTCGTATAAAGTTGAGACTTATTATTTTATTTTCATCCATTATTTATCACCATAACATTTTTACTCTCATAAATTCAATTTTCATGATTTACACTCAAATTGCTAGAAATGCTTTCATGTTTTACTGATCCTCATATACCATGCTACGATTGTACGATTGTACGTTACAATGATACCGCATATTTTATATCATTATTGTCATGCAACAAATTTGATATAGAACAATTAGTGATAGGATTCATCTCCCATTTCAGTTTCTTTACTCGCTCTTTGTAGAGCACCCCCACTGCGGAAGTCAAAAGGACAAAAAGAAGAAAGGAAAAACAAATGCATTAAAACTTAATGATATTGTGAATAGAAACATCTTCGAGTTAAACAAATTGTGAACGATATCAAGTATAAGAAGTAGAATCTGAACACTGCAGATCCTCCATCACTGAAAGCAAGTATACCTGGTTCGGTCTTACCCAAGATATTGGATGAGAATTAGATTACATCCACAATATTTAAGCAAATTCAGCGCATTGAAGTTGTAGCACTTGGACAAGAATAGTCAACCAAAACAAAACAGAGGATTATTGGCGTACCATCGGAAATTCTTCGCAACAGTAGGTATGAAACGGTCATTATGGATCATGATGTCCATCTCATTAAACATGAATGCCTGGAGAAAAGATTAATCAAAGTTTATCAATCAGAATCCTTTTCTTAATAATCAACGATATAATGTTCACTGCTGTTATAATATACTTGCAAATCTCAAACATGGGAAAACAGACGAATTGTTCCAAGTGGTGAAAATAAACAACTATTCCAGCAAAAAAAAAACTATTTAGCATTTACAGTATTCACCACTGTATGTACTGCTTATGTTGTGCATTCAAGTTTGTAGAAGTTTAGACGTCAGAACGCTAGGAAACAATTTCCATACAGAGATGAACAATGTATGTGACCCATATCCGTAGCAAATGAACCTCCCGAATGCAAGACCACCCACTGAAGATCTCACCCAGTCATTAAATGCAAACTGCATTCCTTAAACGAAACTCAATCTTCAAAAATCTAAGTTTGTCGCAGAGGAAAACAGAGAATAACATTATCAAAGAGAAAAGATGCCCAGCCACAATGGTACTTTCACTTTGTGGCATATTTCTATGACATTTACTTCTTGTCTGATGAGCCATCCCACTTTAACTATATTCCTTGCAGCTTATCGCAGTATAGTTGACTTTGGTCATCACCTAACCAAAATTATTTAGGTTACTTAATAATTTCCCTTTATCAATCTTCTTAGAACCTAACTTGATTACTAAACCTATAAAAATCGCTCCATGGTTTGAACTTCATAAGGTATCACCAATAACCTAAATGCAGTTAACAGCCAAACCACACTACAGAAGATAAATTACTACAGAGATTGCACAGCCATTTAGTAGTAGCTTTGTGAACAATTAGTAGCCTATTACATCTTCCCCTTTTTCAAAGAAATCATTGTCCTGAATGAATACCATTTCTCTCACAAAAACTATTGCTTTCTATGTTGCCTCTTATAATAGCTGTATTCTCAAATCTGCAAATCTAATGAATATTGTGTTCCACTTTTGTGCAATAACATAACTAAGCAAAACATCATAGATGAAGACACTGTTTTCTTCTAACAAATGGCATGAAACAAATTGTAAGTAACAATATTGGTATTGTGAATCGCCCTTCATATCATATACACTAAGCACATGTTCTGCAAACAAACAACTATTAAGCTTGGACCTCAAACCATCACCAAAGTAACAATATCTTGGAAGTTCAACTGCAATGTTGATCCTACGATAAATTTGCGTTGAGCTTGGCTGTTTTCCATAATAGTGTGAACTTCCTCAATTCACTTAGCATATATCAAGTATTTCTAAAGATATCTCTGTTTTAGCCTAAATTTTCAATCCATGGAAATCAAAAAATCAAAACCATGTGGACCAATACATTATATTTTATACAGGGCTCATTAATGACTTGCCCCCAGGTTAAGAGATAGGTGTTAGGTGTTACTGCTGATTTTTCAGTACAATTGATACAAGTACTTTGTTTCTGAACTATGGTAATTACTTGTCAATATATACTAGTTCTTTTATCTTCATCAAACAATCACACTTCAGAAATTCAACCAATAACCATGAAAAGAAAGTAAATATCACAAGTGTTGAAAACTTAGGATATGTGAGATCACGTGTATAAGAGAAAGATATGTGTTTGATAAGTGAGTATGTAAAATAAAGAAGTTCAAGTGCTTTCTATAATCAAGATACCCAATAGACATGTCTATTAAATTAAATCGCCTCTTTGTAAATTAAATTCTAGTAAATCTACACATTTACCCACTCATATTTGTTTAAGTGTTGAAGCTCACATAAATAATGGTGGGCAGTAAATCCTAATAAGTATATTTATTTACATCTTGTTCCTTATCCCATCTTTAAAGAAATACTAGCTTGAATTATGGTGGGTAATAACTTAGGGGAAATATGTTATTTATGTGAGTATGAGCTATTTTCAAGGATCTTAATTTTAGGTGGGTTTTGTTGATTTCCTTTCTTTTAATTTTCATTCTTCTAATTTAACATTTATTTTTTCTTTCATGTTTTTATATAGTATTATAAATACACCAAGGATTATGAAGCACGACCATAGCTACATTATTCAACAGTTACTTATTCATTTTTCAACGGTTAGTTATTCTGTTAACGAGTCATGGCTAAAATAGTCAAGAGCTGTTAGTTACATGCATTTAATAACTTGCCACTAAGTGGAAAAGTGTTAGTTGAGAGTTGTATTAAAAAGCAACCACCCTCTCAGCTTGTAACCATTCATTATTATCAATAAATGTAGTTACTCATTTGAGTACTTTTCTTTTCCAATAGAGATCCATATGGAGACGCCTTCCTTCATATGTCAGGAACAGCATGCACATTCCAAAGCTAGTCGAGCACATGTCCCCTAAGTTATTGTGTTTGCCTGTTTCTTATGGTTGAGATTCAAAATCCGGAGAATGATAAGAAACGTGTAATTAACTATCTTCAAACGAACTTAATCACCCATTTAGATTAAAATGCTATGAATATATCCCTGCCAAAAAAACGTGTAATTAACTATGTTGAACGCATTTAGATTAAAATGTTTATATCCCTGTCCACCATCATCGCTGAATTAAATGAGATCATTACATTCTCCTTCACAGCCACTAGTGAATCAACTACGGATGAAACAACTACACACTGAATTAAATGTGATTGTGCCTATAAATATTGAAGTTCATGTGCCTAAGGTAGCTCCAAATCTCCTTAAGTCATTGCACTCTGCCTATAGTGATGAGTGATTACTTGAAGCTTTTGCTCATGAGTCTGGCCTGATCATGAAATTCCTCGTTGCTCAACCTACTTGTAACATTGCTCCTACTTCAAGTACAAGTGAAAGCTTGACCATGCACCATGGTCCATTACTCATTATTGCACGAAATCTATTTCTCTTGTTGAGGCAAATTCACCTACGCATTCAATTCTATTGCCTTCTAAAAATCATAAAATTATAATAATTCCAACCATGGTTTTAACATTAGTATTTTAAAAATATATTAAATTTCTCCAAAGTCTCTATGTCAGAAAGTTAGTCATGTTGTCCCTTTTATTATTAGATATTAAATAATTAAGTTGTATAATGTTTGTTCATAGTCGCCTTTATTTGCCTTTATCTAATGATAAGAATAGTATTGCCTTTGACAAAGGCTGGTCGAGAGTCATATGTTGCCCAAGTCACATCACAGGTGGCAACAACAAAGCCCTCATGCTCCCATATGGAACTCACACTCGGAGAATCAATCCTCAATGCCAATAGTGGGTGAGCCTGTGTCAGAGTGTGGACGAGATCTGCCTACTCTCCATCTTCGATCCACAAAGACAAATGTTGCTAAGAATCAGGGACCTAGGATCAACCTGTCGTCACCTCTCTGATTCGGGTCCTATCAGGGTAGATCATTCTCTCCACCTTCCGAGGACACAAAACTAGATTCATTGGCACGAGATGGGTTTTTGGGTCTAGAACCCTTGACCATTAAAAAATCTTTTTTCCGACAAAAGTGATTGTCAGCCAAAAATCTAGGAAGAATATGACAACCCGAAGGAAGAAAGGCATTAATTATTAAAAAAATGCCATCCTGTACTGGGGTTTCTGCAAACCTTAATACTTTTTGTCAGAAGCAATGGAGGAGGCCCTATAACCCCCTTTTGATCCCTATCCTTCCAAGGGTAATAATGGGTTACTTGAAGTTTTTGAGCCACAAGTCCTTAGACCGGGCATACCAGCTATTGCCCAGAAATAATAAAAATCATGTCCATAAATGTGAGGGACCTATGATCAACCCATAAAAGGCGATCTCTCAGTAACATTATTCTGACAAAACAACCATCTGTAGTTATTTTCCAAGAAACGATGCTAGAAAAAGTGAAAACAAGGGAACTTCTAAAAATCTGCCCTGAATGGGAAGTATGTGTGGTATGTGCATCGAGTCTCTCGAGGGGGTTGACAGCCATGTGTGACCCTAAATCCTTCTCACTCAAAGCTCACAAATCCTTTGCAGAGATCATTTTATCAGGTTACATTCGGGGATCAAGCCATCAATTGCATATACTCAATATATACGCCCCATATTCGAATCGAAAAGGTTACCAGGATCGTCTTGTCTCATGTGGGCTTTTGGAAATCCATTCACTAATCTTGGCAGGTGATATGAACCTGACAATGGATGATGGGGAGGTCTGGGGACAAAAAGGGAAATTGGATAATCTTGCTTGATATTTTAAGGAACTATTTGTTCACAAGTTACTAAAGGATATTATCCCGTGTCTAATATGCCCAACATGTAGGACCGAGCGTACAGACGCTGAGGGAATTTCCAAAAGACTCGATCGATATCTGGTCCATTCTTTTTTCTATGAAAGATGGATCAACCTGTTGTCATGGACCCACTACATTGATTTCTCAAACCACGATGGCGTCTTCCTCAAATGGTTTAGGGGAAATGAGAGTTATTATACCCTTTAAATTTAATCACATGTGGATGCAAGATAAGGAATTCGCATACTTGGTTAGAGCATCGTGGCTCAATACATTTGAACAAATCCCTGTCCACAAAATGGAGGTTGTATCATACAAACTGCGAAGATTAAAATCTGAGGTTATTTCATAAGTAAGAAAGGCAAGAAAAGAAGATGGCTAGGTTGTTGTCATAAATTGAGCAAGAGATTATTGCTTTGAATGACCCCTCAAATCCGCAGTACTTTGTTGATTTGTCCAAGAAGAAGCTATTGAACCTGGTGGATAGGAAAAGCAAGATATTGAAATTTCAAGAGGAAGAATGGAGACTAAAGTGCAGGGCAGACTGGGTCGCTGCAGGGGACAAGAACACTCCCTATTTTCACAACTTGGCCACAAAAAGGAAGAGGGCAAACACTATATGGTGTATCAGAGACGGGGAGAATAAGATTCTTTCTAACTAGAAAGACATTCAAAATGAGGCAATCCGCTATTTTCGCAATCAGTTTAAGGTAAAGGAGGTATCAAATATAACTTATTAGATGGAGTTTGCAAATTTGTTCCCCTGCATGGTGAATGAGGAGGCTAATGCTCAAATGGATAGGTCGATTACAAAGGAGGAGCTATATGAGGTCTTGAAATCTTTGACATGGGACAAAATTCCTAGCCCAGATGGGTGGCCGGTAGAAATCTTCCTCTTTTTCTTTGACATCATGGGGACAGAGCTTCTGGAAATGGCTGAAGAATCTCCTTGATTAGGTCACATCTCAAGTTCTATCAACACAACATTCATCACTCCAATTCCTAAAAATTCTAACCCGTCTTCCTTTTCAGACTTCAGACATATCCCATTATGCAAATACAGTGAACAAGATGGTTTCCAAAGTGATTGCAATCAGAATCAAACAAATGTTATCCTTGCATATTACGCCAAAACAGTTCAGTTTTCTACCAAATAAACAGATTCAAGACACACTGGCAATTACTCAATAATGTTTACATTCTATTAAATCGCGTAGGATGGAGGCATGCCTGATGAGGATTGATCTGATTAAGGCTTATTCTAGTGTTGATTGGGAATTCTTTAGATTGATTCTCCACAAAATTAGTTTTGCACACAGGCATATAGACTAGATCATGGCATGTGTTTCCTCTACAAATTTGGCAGTACTCATCAATGGCATTCCGACATATTTTTTCAGGATCACAAGGGGTTTTTGCCAAGGATGTAAACTTCCATCATTGTTGTTCATATTGTTCATAGATGGATTAAGCACAGGGATCGAAGCAGCTATAGCATTGGGTACAATCGTAGGTTGCTGGATCTCCAGACAAACTAGCATTTCACATCTAGTGTTTGTTGATGATGTGATATTCACAGGGGAAGCAAGCATAACAGAATGGAGGACATTTCACCAAATCCTTTCTAAGTTTGGGGAAGCATCAAGGCTCATTATGAACAAGAAGATATAAGAATTGATATCCAACAGGGTGGACGTGGTGCCAATAATGGAAATTGCCAACATATATGAGGTGAAGTGACTTCCATGGACGGGGGTTTCAAGTATTTAGGCTTTAATTTAAAGCCAAATAACTACACGTACCTAGACTAGGAATGGCTAATCCAAAAGTTTGGGAGGTTGGCCCGATGGGAACACAAGTAGCTAACCTTAGGTGGAAGACTGATCATGATCAAAGTTATCCTTCAGGGCATCTCGGTCTACTGGATGCACCTCTTTAAATTACCCAAAGCAGTCATTAAAAGAATTAATGCAATTATAGCTAGTTTTCTCTAGCAAGGAGCATGCTCGACTAAGAAATTCCACGTAGTCCGCCTTGATGTTATTTCAAAGTGCAAGGCAAACGGGGGTTGAGGTATTAGAGACACTAGAATTTTTAATCTGGTGTTGTTGGTTAAAAATTTGTGGCAAGCTATTAAAGGTACAGGTATGTGGCAAAAGTAGAAATATCTAAACAATCTTAATCTTGAGGAATGGATCAAAGTTGGCACACCAAAAAATAAGAATGCTTCACTCATTTGGAGAAGTCTGATTAAAACCAAGCCCTGGCTATGCGGTAATCTCAGATGGGAGGTCAGCAGGGGTGATAAGATTCCTATTGGCCTCGATAACATTAAAGGAATGGAGGATAATCACCTACTCTCAGTGCCCATTATACAATTTATAATTGTGCACGTTATCAGTTTTTGAATCACCTTGGTTGCACGCGTGAGTCTATTCTATCTTCCCTTCATTGGTCTCACTCTATGGATCTTGGGCTTCTGATGGAACATGAGGCTGAGTGGGAGCATTATAGATATACACTCAGCCAAGCAGGCATAGCATTGACAGAGTCAAATTATTGTTTAGTATGGGGAGGGAGAGTAACAAAAGGTCCTCTATCAACCAAGGAAACATATTCTATCATCACTCAGGGGAATAGCCCTCTTTACAAGGACTCATCGCTCGTGCAAATGTGGTGATGGGAGATAACATTGAAATTGAAGGGTTTCATGTGGTTGGTGCTCAACAACCGGATATTGACGTGGGAGAACCTCATGAAAAGGGGGTTCCAGGGGCTGGTTTTTCCTATGTGTGGACAGTCGAATGAAGACGTGGTGCATCTCTTCCTACAATTCCCATTCGTCGATGCAATCTGGAATGAGGTAACTATGTATTACAAAATTCATGATCAAGTGGATTGATCCTCTATTGGCATGTGCCTTTCTAAGTGGATTGAGGGACAGAAAGAACTTAGAATGCTCCCTTTCTACGTTTGCTAGGGGATATGGCGGAGCAGATATGCTAGAATTTTTCATCATATTGTCCCTGAAGTGCACCATTATGTCCTGAAGATTTTGTCTTTCTTTCAGGAGATTGGGACATGGAGGTTGAAGTTGTCTAGGAGAACATGTTCTCACAAGGAAATCAGGTCATCTATGTCGGTTGGTTATTTTGATAGAGCTGCATCAGAAGGGGAATGTGGGTGTGAACCATATATAGTTCTGAAGCCTTGATAGTCCTATTGTTTTCGCTGACCTGGAGGTGTCGGAACTAACAATAGAGAAGAAACATTAACACTTTGGGGTGTTTTAAGGTGCGCTAGATGGCAGGGAATTGAGGAGATTATGATTGTTGGGGACTCTAAAAAGCTTGAAAAAGGTTATTGAGTGGGCTCAGGGACATTCTAATTTTGGGTCGCCTTCTCTCTTCCACTGGATGCAAAAGATCAAGGCCATGTCAGCATCAAAGATCAAGGCCATGTCAGCATCCTTTCAATAGATTTCATTCATCCATATTTCCCGAGAGCAGAAATGGGTGGTCGACGCCCTCTCCAAAAGTGGTAGATTTGTTGTCTTGGGCGTCAATAGATTCACATTTTTTGTCATAGGTTCTCCTTGCAGCTCTGGGAGTTTCATTTTCTAAGAGGCAGAGTAGGCTTCCCTGTCGCTACACTGCAAGCATGCCTTGCATCTGGTCTGCAAGTTGGTTTTTACTTTCTTTTGTATTTGTTTTGTTTTTTCTGCGAGGTGTCAGTCCTAGCCTACTATAGTTGTCAGTTATTTCTGCTAGCAATTTTTTGCATCATACTATTTGTTTTGAACTGGGAATTACTCTAGTATCTCAGTTTGTATCTATTACGGACGCCTTTGTCTCTCTAGAAGTTGTAGTTTCTATCCATAGGAATCTCTTGATTCATCAAGTTGCAAATATAACTACCTTTTGTTTTAATGAATGATGCTAGTTGAAATTTTCTCATGAAAAAAAAGAATAGTATTGCCTTTGTCATCATTTTTTGCAGTAACGATTTTTCTCGAATTTCTTCCTCACAAAATTCAAACGCAAACACAAACTAAGTGACCTAGAGTGCCCCCAACCTTTCCTTTCTCACTATTCTGTTTCTTTCCTCTTATTGGTGTTTAAGTGACATAGAGTGCCCACAACCCCTTTTTTCTCACTATTTTGTTTATTTCCTCTTACTACTATTTTATTTTGTGTATTTGCACTCATTAGTTCCATTTGAGATATTGCGACGCTAATAAGTCATCTCAATCACTGGACGCTTGATTTCAATGTTAAAAACTACTATTTTATTTTGTGTATTTGCACTCATTAGTTCCATTTGAGATATTGCAACGCTAACAAGTCATCTCAATCACTAGACGCTTGATTTCAATGTTAAAAAGGTCAAACTTGGTAGTAACTCAATGGGGCTCAACAATATCAGAAAATTAATAATTAAAAACCCAAAAAAAAACACAAGAAGAAATTGACAAACATGAAAAAAGGGCAAAATATTTAGAAGCTTTCTTATTACATGTAAACATATACCACACACTCCACAAAAATTTCGTCGTCAGAAATTAAACCTAAATTTTCCCCCTTAAACCACATGAGAACATTCTTCTCTCCCAAACGTGCATATATATAGCAAGTGCAAAGGATGTCATTTTTCCACATGTTCTATACTACAATAATTACTTAAAACAATTTCATTCACCCCAGTAACAATTAAGCAATTATAGATATAACAGTAAACAATAATGCACAATAGAATATAGCCAAGCACAATGAACACAGAGATTTTGGTCAAAGACCAAGGCAAAACCCCACAAGGTGGAAAACCCAGAATCAATTCTTCTTCCTCTTAGTCAATCAATGTTCAGCTTGAGATACATAGTCCAATAGTACATCCATAAACCAGTGAAATTCAAACCTTAGACTACCAAATCAATGAGAGACAAACCAAGTCAAATGAGATATAAATAAGCCAACTTCGTTACTAGCCAACAATCTAGGCAGAGGGGCTGAATTTCGGCCTACAATTCCTAATAAAATTCTTGTTCAAAGTCACAGTCAACCCTGCAGTTAATGCCCAAAACTTCTGAAATTTGGTCAACGCAAAGTCAAAGATTCAACTTTCTTCCTCAATCAAAGATTCGATCAACCAGATCCAAAACCTTCCTACAATCTTCAATCAAATGAGAGAGATTTGACCTGCGGCCAAAGTCCAGTCAAACAATTCGGTCAACCTCAATCATCATGCCCAAAACAAATGTAAATATTCGGTCAAACAGAGTCAACGTCCTCCTGAAAAGCTCGGCCTCAAAGACAATCCAAAACCCTCAATCAAACAAAGTCAAGTAGCCCAGGTCAACACAAGTCAATAGAGAGAAAATGTTGGTCAACATAGAACAAAAAAAGTCTCCTTCGCATGTGTGAACTCTTCTCGCTATTTTAGATCAGATTGATGTGATGTGTTGGATGCCAAATCAGGGTCAAGGATGCCTTACTAATATATGATGGAGAAGGTGGTTTTTCCACTTGTGGGGCTAACTTAATGGTCTTAGGGCCGACTTGGTGAAACCCAAAATATGATTTGTCTCCATTAATTTACCATTGAAAATTTTGATCCACGCTGCCATTTTCACCACTCCCTTTCAACAAGGGAGGAATTTCCAACTACATCAGAAGTCTCATCTCGAATGTACTTGTCTCAACATAAGAAGCTCATCCCATCTCATCTCAACTAAACAATGACGACTTGATACAGAGAAGAAGAATGATCCACACTAACAATAGGGGAGATCGATTTACCACAACCAAGTCCATGGCAGTCGAATATGACCTTGGTAAAGATCACACACCCTATGTTCGACAAATGCTCATCCAACTTGATCCTTAGCGATCAAGTGGTTGAACACCCACATCCAACACTTAGGGGAGATCAATTTACCACAGCCAAGTCCATGGAAGTCGCATACAACCTTGGTAAAGATCACACACACCTAAGTCTCCTCACCCACTGGCCAGATGGGTGGCAATTCCGACAAGCTTAATCATCTCAATATGACCCTTGGACAATAATGACACAAAGGTGACTTGCAAGTAGGATGAATACTAGGGTATGTACTCGGCCAATTCCATGGATTTAAGGAGTACCTCCTCACACCTAGGAGCCTCACTGCTCATCCCCCCCCCTCCAACCAAGTCCATGGCTAGTCAAAAGACTACGGGAATAGGGATACATTCTCCTGCACTCCAAGTTTCTCTCTGAAGAATAAGTGATTGTCATAGTATATCACAATCGTATCTAGCACATGATCAAATAGCTCTGCAAAGAATTTCCGCAGCCACACTGACTCACAGCGAGCCATACTAGCTGCAATATACTCTGCCTCAGTTGTACTAAGAGCGACAGACTTATGCTTCCTGCTCATATAGGAAATCATGGCAGATCCCAAGCTAAAGTAGCACCCTGATGTTCTCTTTCAGTCAATAACGCTCCCAACCCAATCCGCATTCGTATATCCATGTAGTCTCAAATCATCATCGGAGGCATATCTCAGTGCATAATTGATCGTCCCATGTAGATATCTCAACACATGTTTTGCGTCCACCCAATGAGCATGCAAAGGTTCCACCATGGACTGGCTCAAGGTGTTGATAGCAAAACATATATCTAGTCTAGCACTAACCAGAAACATCAGAGCCCCATTCAGTTGCTGGTACATAGAAGGTTCTACTAGATCTGGTCACGTAGCTTCACCACATAACTTCTTGAACTTTTCCTCCATCGATGTGGCCATGGATTTGCAATTAACCATCCCAAATCTCTCCAAGAGTTTCACAACATATTTTCATTGGCTAAGGAAAATATCTCTAGGTTTTTGCCACAACTCTAAGCCCGGGAAATAGTGCATCAACCCAAGATCTTTCATCTCAAATTCGGAGGCAAACTCCCTCTTAGACTAGATGATTAGAGGCTCTTCTCTTGCCATGAACAAATCATCAACATATAAAACCAAAATCAAAGGCATACCTTGGACAACCTTGAAGTAGAGGGTTTGATTGGCATTGTTTCTGTTGAATCCCAACTTCATTAGGTATCCATCGATCAGAGCATACAAAGCCCCGGGGGCTTTCTTCAATCTGCAAACATGTGTTTCCTTGTCATGTTCCTCAAATCCCTACAGTTGCTCCAGGTACACTTCTTCCTTGAGTATGCCATGAAGACAAGTTGTCTCCCCATCCATCTAATGAAGACACCAACCTTGATTAGCAACAAGAGAAATAATAGACCGGATGTTAGTGCCTAGCAATAGATGCAAATATCTCATCATAATCTTCTCCCTCTTTCTGGGAGAATCCTCTAGCCACAAACCTCGCTTTCAACTTTTCAATACTACCATCAGTTGCATGTTTGATTTTGTACCCTCAGGTCTCGGAACAACCTCCAATACATCACTTTTCATGATGCATTGATATTCCTCTATCATGGCCTCTTTCCAAACTTGTTCCTTCACTGCTTCATACCTGTCAGGTTCAGATTGTATGATGTTGCTCATCAATGCAATATATCCTTGATATCTATGAGGTTGCTTGCTTTCTCTGAAGGTGCCTCTAGGGGTTGAATGTCTCTCTGCATCCTATAAAGTATCATGAAGCCACAAGGGTCTCTTCGTTGAAGGAGAATCACAAGGTGCCATAGGCTAATATGGAAGGTCAGGCTCTAGCATCAATGGCTCTGCATCTACATCCATAGAATCATCTATTCTCTCAGTTATGGCAAGGATAGGAGAGTCCCTTGCTTTTCCAAGGGAAACATCTTCATCAAAGATCACATCCCAGTTGAACTCAATGTTCCTCCGTCCTAGCACATATAACCTGTAAGCTTTAGAATTTTCACAATAACCAACAAAAGTATGTTTCTTTCTTGAAGCCTTTAGCTTTGGCCTCTTCTCTTTCGGTACATGAGAGTAGATAGGGCAGCCAAATATCCTCAAATGTCCAACTTTCGATTTCACACCTATAAATTCTTCTCCAGAGGTCTTCTTCCCCAGGACTTGATGAGGTCCTCTATTTTGAACATATACTATGGTATTTGTTGTTTCTCCCACAAAAGCATAGGAAGCTTTTGATCATGAATCATGGCTTTGGCTGCTTCCAAGATGGTCAAGTTCTTCCTCTCAGCAACTCCATTTTATTGAGGGATGTAGGGAACAATCACCTCCCTCTTAATTCCAACTTCCTTACAAAAATCCTTGAAGTCATTTGAAGTGAATTCTCCTCCATTATCTGTCCTTAGGATCTTGATCTTCTTTCCAATTTGATTTTCCACTAGACCTTCAATGTCCCTAAACATGTTGAAACCCTAATCCTTGGTCTTCAAGAAAAAGATCAAAGTCTTATGAGAGAAGTCATCAACAAAGATCATACAGTATAAATATCCTCTAAGAGATGTCACCGGCATACCCACACAAAGATCAGAATGAATAAGTTGAAGAATCTCTTTAGATATGTTGCTACTAGAAGGGAATAGTCCCTTTACATTCTTGCCACTAGCACATCTCTGACATACACCTTCATGATCCACTTGAATCTTGGAAATCCCTGAAACCATCATGCTCAAGTTAGGAAAAGCCTTGTAATGAAGGTCAGCAAATTTTTGGTGCCGAAGCTCACATTGATTAGTGGTATCATGGACCAATGCTCGAATTGGACGTCCACAAACTCTATATAGGCCTTCATTTTTTATACCAGGTGTGAAGGTTGCCCTTAAGTTAGATTTCCTTGGCCATGCAAGAACTTTTCCATTAATGAATGCAAATCTAAATCCTTTGTCTTCCATGGTAGAAATGGAGACAAGATTATTCTTCAAGCTCGGCACATACAGGTTTACAACACATATTGTAGATGAATGGTTTGACCAGAATCCAAATGAAAAGAAATAGAGCCAAACCCTTTGACAGGATGAGTAAAATTATCCCCAAGTATAATTTTCAAATTAGATTCCCTCTCAGCCAAATTTAAGAGGATTTCACGATACCCAGTAAAGTGTCTAGATGCCCCACTATCCACCAGCTAGCTATCAATGCTATCTGAAGATAAGCTAGAAAGAGCAGCAACAAAAAAATATTCGGACTGAATATTAGTAACATTATCAGCATACTTTGTGTCCTTGGACCTCTTTTGAGGGCATTGAGTCTCTTCAATACTTGCATGGGCATCAGGACCTCTTTCTCTCCTTCTATTGTTGAAGTTGTTTTTGTTGTTGCCATTGTTGTTGGAATTGGGCCTCTGAGCACTCTTTCAAGTCAGTCTCAGGCTATGTGGCCAAATTTGTCGCATCTATAGCATTGGACTTTGGACAAGTCCCTTCTACTATTGTTGAATGCAAGAGTTAGCTTCTTTGACTTCCATTTGTAAGGTCTTCCTTTCCCTTTTCCTATCTTGACATTGGCTGCAAATGATGTAGGTCCTCCTTCCTCGTGTTTCTAAATTCTTGCTCTAGAAATGAGCCTGAGAGTTCATCAAATGAAGGGAGCTCCTTTTTGCAACTAATTCTTGTTTTGAATTCTCCCAAGACATGGGGAGTCCTCCAAGGGTCATCTGCACAAGCTGTCTATCAAGTATGATTTCTCCAATGGAAAGAAATTGATCTCTTATTTGAGAGATTCTCATGAAGTAGCCTATTATAGATTCAGATTTGGTCATCTTGATGTCACGAAGTTGACTCTTCAAGGAAATGATATGGTTGAGATTGTTGACCTCATACATCCTAATCAATCTGTCATTTAACTTCTTTGTCTTCGACACATAAGTGATGAGATGATATCTAAGAGAATCAATGATGATCTTCTTAGCCTTGATCTCACCCTTCTTGTACTTGGATTTGACATTGGTATTCTCAAGAGGTTTAGCTACCTTGCCCTCCAGATACTCCATCACATCATTCTCTTCAAGGGTAATACAATCTAGCGCTCCATGTTGCAAAGCTAGAGGCATCATTCAGATTCTCTTCAATCTTGAAGTAGGAGGAAGTCATCTTGTCCAAGAGGGTTTATCACCAATCAGCAAGAGAAGTGTCTCAAGGACTATTCTCTGGTCTCCAATGGCAATCTTCACCTCAGCTCCAATACCATGTTAATTTTCCACATGTTCTATGCTGCAATAGTTACTTGAAACAATTTCATTCACCTCAATAAAAATGAAGCAATTATGGATAGAACAGTAAATAGTAATGCACAATAGAAGATAGCCAAGCACAAGAAGACACAGATATTTTGGTCAAAGATCAGGGCAAAACCCCACAAGGGGGAAAACCCTAAATCAATTCTTCTTCTTCTTAGTCAATCCATGTTCGGCTTGAGATATATAGTCCGATAGCACATACATAAACTAGTCAAAGACAAACCTTTGACTACCAAGTCAATGAGAGTCAAACCAAGTCAAATAAGTGAAAAAGTCAACTCTATTGCTAGTCAACAGTCTGGTCAAAGAGGCTGAATTTCAGCCTGCAATTCCTCAGAAAAATCTCGGTCAAAGTCACAGTCAACCTTGTGGTCAATGCCCAGCAAAATAGTCTAAAATTTGGTCAACGCAAAGCCAAAGATTTAGCTTTCTTAAGATTTGGTCAACCAGATCCAAAACCTTCCTGCAATCTTTGATTAAATGAGAGAGATTTGACCTGCGGTCAAAGTCCAGACAAACAGTGCTGTCAACCTCAGTCAACATGCCCAGGACAGAGGTAAATATTCGGTCAAACAAAGCCAATGTCCTCCTGAAAAGCTTGGCCTCCAAGCCAGTCCAAAACCCTCAGTCAAACAAAGTCAAGTAGCCCAAGTCAATGCAAGTCAAAAGAGAGAATGTTGGTCAACACAGAACAGAAAAAGTTTCCTTCTTGCTCCTTCGCACATGTGAACTCTTCTTGGTATTTCAGATCAGATTGTTGTGATGTGTTGGATTCCAAATGAGGGTCAACAATGCCTTACTTATTATTTATATGTAATGGAGGAGGAGGCGGCTTTTCCACTTGGGCCGACTTGGTCAAACCCAAAATATGATTTGTCTCCATTAATTTGCCACTGAAAATTCTGACCAAAGCTACCATTTTCAACAAAGGAATCAAATGAATCCCTTAAACAGATTTCCTCCACATCCGCAGCTTTTTGGAAAACAATCACATTTTTTTATGTTGTGATTTCTTAATAAGGAGAATAGCTTAGGAAAAAAATTAGCAAATCAGCAATTTGAATTTATCAACAATTTGTTCACATAGTTGGAACTTACTATGAGCAAGCTTTCCAAATTATAGTCCTTCCTCACTTCAAATGTTCTCCATCACCATAGAAACCATACTAGATAAATAATAAAACTTTTAGCTTCAGAATAATTTGATACATGCAAGAAATGTAGAGAAAACACTTACGGTAAAGATAGCACCATCAAATGGGGGAGGCACGAGCGAGGGGTATTATTTAGCCCCGACTGAAAAATCGTATCACAACATACTTGGGCCTTCGTGTCTCGGCTCAGCAACGAACAACTCTGCTGAATATTCTGCGTTATGGAAATGCTTGGAAATGGCTATCAAAAAGAAAATTTCTAGCCTATTAGTTTTTGGAGACTATATGTTAGTCATCCATCAAATGAACAAGGCCAAGAAGATGATATGCTCAAATTATCCCTCCTTGAATTGAAGGGCCCTTGTCTTCGCCTCTTAGTTTGAAAAATTGGAATTCTTTCACATATAAAGGCATTTGAACGTGGCAGCTGATGTTTTAGCTAAAAAAGGCTCCACCTTGGGACAAGTCATCCTGGAAATGGTTAACAGACTTAGCACTTCTCCAATTCCTTAGAGATGATTGGTTGCCTAAGATACAGTCGGGACAAAGTGGGTGTAAATGTTCCCCATTACATAGCTATGTTGAGTACCCCAAGAAGTAATCATTTAATAATTGATCCGATCATCAAAGTAAAAGAAAAAATTGGATCAGATAAGTGGTCGGTTTCCTTCAACAAATATCGATTAGTGGTTTGTCTCCTGAAGCAGAAGGGCCTTGGGATCCAGCGGCTGTTCCTTTTCCGACCACAGATCCTTCTGGCCCCTTCCCAATGTTTTAATTTGATTTACAAGTGGCATGTCATGTCATTAGTCTCAAATGCAGGGCATCTTGTCAATTTATTTTTCTCCTGGCAGGATCTGTAGTAGATCGTCTCGGCCACAGAGTCCAGACTACTGTTCTGAAGAATGGAATTATCATTTGTCTTGCGACTTCCCTTAGACGTTGATTCTCTGTCCGGCTGAGAATTGGGAGATGGCTCTGGACTTTTTGTTGCAGATCAGCTTGTGGCAAGGTTTTAGTCCTGTCTATATGTTGCATTTTTTGAATCCCCAATTTATTCATTTGTCTTCATTCCATCCTAGCTCTGAAACTAAGAGAATTCTTGCTGGGTGTCTGGTATGTGCTGGCGGACTCTTCGGCTTCCTCAGAGAATGTTAACACCAGCCATGTGCTTGACAGGCTTCTGGATGCTTCTCAGGCTCTCTTGGCTTCTATCCAGAAACTAGAGGACATGGTTGAAAGGCAGCATAGTTCTTTTCGAGCTCTTCCTGAAACCAAAATTGCCCAGGCACCACGCAGATATGGAACAGTCATTGGATAGTTTGCGTGAGGAAGTGCACTCGCTCTGTGCTCACGTGACTGCTTTGGAGGTCTCCAGGACTGGAAATGTGCAGCTTATTTCGGGAGGTGTTGGTTCCAGTGTCGTTACTGAAAGGAAAAGAACCCACCGTTTAAGGGGGTCTAGTGTTGCTGCCCAAAGTCGTTGCTAAGTATTGAGGTTCGAGTTTTTGGGTGGTTCCTTTTTCAAATCTGTTAACCTATGTTACTATGTAAAATTTGCTGCATACTTGGGTCTTTCTGTAGAGTTTACAGTGGTCATGGTTTTAGATTAAGGAGGAATTGCAGACCTAGAGCTAGCAAGCTTTTTGAGAGGACTGTTGTTATCAGAAATTTTGTTTCAGAAAAACTTGTGTAAGGGTTCTGGTCCTTAATCCAGCGTTTATTAATACAAAAATCCTTATCTGTTTAAAAAAAAAAATAGCACCATAAATTACTCTTTGTGAAAAGAATCACTCCACAAGCCATGCCTTTTACACTTAATAGTGAGTATTCCTACGAATCTATGATAAAGGAAACACCACTTCAAATGCCCTACCAGGCGAGATTCTGTACAAAAACATAAAAATGCAAGTGGTACAGCCATGAAACGCGTTTTCAATTGTAAGAATGTGTCTCACCTGTTGAAAACACATTTCATACAATTGGAAATATGTTTTTGAACTGTAATAGCAACGTAAAATGTGTTTCCATCACTATATTTGCTTATTTTAACATGGTTTCTTTATCAAAGGTGCAATTTCACCTTGTGTCATAGCTGACCTACTGGTTGAAGACTTCTCCATATAGAGATCTTTCCTGGCAGAATTCTGGGAACATAATCTTATTCCTAACTATATCAGGGCTTGATCGTCGCCTTGACACCAATCCCCTTATTCAAGATCAAATTGCAGAACTAAGAAAATAAGGAGTTTTGACCCTGACTCCACGCCCTAAAAAGGTTAAAATCACAACCACAGTAAGTAACATCACAGCAACCATTTATTCAAAAAATCAATCAGTTCATTTTTTTTGTTTTTATATAAAAATAAAAATACAAAAATATTTTCTAGCTTGTGCCTAGATTTTATCTTATAAAGCTAGTAAATACTTGAAATTTTGGCTTAAGAATTACTTTTTTATGCAACGAAATCATTGCCCTCTGTTTTCTGCACTTGAAAATATAGTTTACAAGGGTATTTTCAAGGTGCATTTGCATATCCCTAGTTTGTCATAACAATTTTTCCAGATTCAGCAAAACATTTACTCAAGGGTTTGATCAAGTAAGTACATATTATTTTGTAACCTTCATATTATTCCAGATATGAATTTTATTGTTTATTATTAAATTTCTGATGTAATAATAATAAATATATTTTCCAGCTTGCTGTAAATTTCGTATTTCTTGCTGGAAATTTCTCTAGGCATTGACCCCCTAGGGGGAATCACCCCGTTTTACTGCAAGTAGTTTCCAGATTGCTGGAAACTTCATTTACTTGCAGATCTAAAGTGCTGGGCTGTTTTTATTATTGTTAACTCGATGCACAAGCTTACCCACCCACATATCTATTAATCTAGTGAAAGAGCACTTTGGCAATCTAGTTTTTTGTGTATTTATCATTTTTGCAGGTCAGAGAAGTGCAAGACAGCAACACAGTTGTCCATTTACAGCCACCTATAAAGAGGTAAATCAACAAAATAATCTCTCACCTGGTGAGAGCATCCAGCACACAACCTTGTATTGTTCAAAGAATCAAATATTTTGAGGTTTGAGTGGTTTTCTGCTTGTTGGTCTGCAATTTAGTGCAGTTCTATTTCCTATTCGAGATCAATAAAATAATTAATTAACTCCTACCTTCACCATATATCCCACATCTAGGCAATGGTTTATTGATATTTTGGGTAAGTTTTGTGTGTTCGGATTAGGGAAGTCTCCTTTGGCTAGGAGTTGGCCTAAAAAGTGGGGATTTGTGTCGAGGTGACAATGAGCACTTATCCTGGGGGGTACCACCTCAGCACCTCAAAGGACCTTATCGTTATCAAGGCTGCTAAATTGGCTGCTAACAGATACAGAATACTACAATATTTATCCATGATGTTGAAAATTGTAGCCATGGTTGGCATTTGTTGAAAAGTGACTAGGTTCAGTCTTCATAATGACATGTGATTATGATTTTATGTAATTGATGTAAAGAAGAAAATAAAATTATTTTTGTAATGTTTGTCTCTTTGGTTTCATGAGCCAAAAATTTTATTTTTAGTTAAGGCTCCTATTGTGAGGATTTAGGGTTAGTCATCAAGTCATAAAGTTTATTGAGTCAATGTCAAAGTTTGAAGACCCTTGTTGGGCATGTTACATATGTAAATGAATCATTAAGAAACCCTCCAAGACCAAGCTCAAGCACCTCCTTCAAGTCGGCCTAAAGATGTTTCTAGTAGGACATGTCGGCCTAGGCACCTATTCAAGTCAGCTTATTTTGGATGGGCAGACCACTATAAATAGGGCAGCTCGGCCTCATTTGAGGGACAGAATTTCGGTCAAGGTCTGAAGTGAGAAAGAAGTGTGATAAGGTCAAGGAAGATAGCCTCATAGCCAATGAGAAGAAAGAAGGGAAGAACAAACTTGTTTGGGTCTGTTTTAGGGCTAATATCCATCACATGTGCAAGGAGAAGTATCATCTGCTGCAGGGAAAGCCGAAGTTATCTCAGTCATCAAAGGAGGCCGAATTAAGGAAGAAGTCTAGTCAAGAATGCAAGCCGAGTTGAAGGAGAAGAAGTCTCCATCCTAAACAAAGGGATCAAGGGTACAATCTTGGTGGTGACACTTCCCACATGCTGCAACTAGGGCTTCTGAAATAGGCCAAGAATTGCAGGAGGCCGAAATCTAAAGGGTAGCCGAGAAGGAGAGTGAAGTTAGCAATTTGACTAGTGTGGACTTGGTCAAGAAGAAGAAGCTGGAAAGAAGGGTTTGTGACTTGGTCTTGGAGAGGTTGTGTCAAGGGTCTTGGTCTTGGTATTCATCAATTGAAGTCTCTATAAGAAGAAGAATTTGTTTGGGTTTTCCTCTCAAGTTGGAGAGGTTTTGGCCCTAGCTAATAGCCTACATTTTGTGTCTCTTGTCTCTTTATTGTTTATGCATTGGTAGCTGTTTGATGAAGAAGAACACAATAATAATCTAAGTAAAGAGAAGATCCTAATCTAAAGAAGTAAAAGGCATTTACAAGCAGTTATCATTAGAAGAGAAATCACCTAATCTTGATGCCCTAGATTTCTCAACAGCACTTCCATCAATAAAAATTAACGGAAGATAAGAAAATTACAAATTACAAATTTGAATTTATATTTTTCCCTTGAAAATCCTCAAGTCGGCTGGGCCCCAAAAGGCACCCATTCGACCCCTCCTTGCAAGTCTACATAAAGGAGAGGGTTCCTCCTCATTTGGCACATCGAATTTGTCTTGTGCATCTCTGATCCAATGAATTTCAAGAGGAGATAAGGAGGCTAAAAATTATGAGGGAGGGCTATGGGACTTGGCTTGGCATATCTCTTATTCTTGGGTATTGGTTTGGATGTCATCTTGATGTTCTTTCTGATGTACTAATGTATCTTGAACTCTCTCTCTCTCCCGCATAAGGAAGAATCTCTTGGGTTTTCCCCTTGTGGGTTTTGGCCTGGCCTCCGGGCTAATTTCTTTGTCTCTTGTCTCATGGTTTCTTGATGTATCTACTGTGATTTACTATTGCTCTGTCAAGCTTATGAATGAATTTTCTTATTACTGCTTCATGATGAAAAAAGTTAATGTTAATAATGATTGTGTGATCTGTATAAAAAAATTGTTCTACCATTGCCCTAGTAAAAATCAATACATAATTTACAAGTTCTATTTCCCCTCTACTTGAAAATGACTTTGATATTGATGGTCAATGATGAACCCAACCCTTAAAACAAATATTCCAATAGATAGCTATAAACAAAAGGCACCAAAAAGTTAATAACCATAGCACCCACAGATTACTCATCATTAGAAGAAGCTTCAAGTTGAAGGACAAGTTGGTTTAAGGAGGGACATTCATTTTGTTATCATGTTTTCACTCTTGCATCGACCACTGAAGAAATCGCACAATCCCTGCTATTTGACATGCTCAAGACTTGGGGGCTTCTAGATGTAGTGATCTGATTAGTTATGATTCTCTATATGTAAAGCAATGGCAAAATACATTCACAAATGAATAATATTGATGATATCCACAGCACAATTAAATAGGGTTGTTGACTCTCACCTACACCTTTTGGTCAACATTATTAATGAAATAGAATTCAGTACAAAGGCCATGGGTGACACAAGTGGAAGCCTCCTTTTTGGAATCTCCATTAACATTGTGTAATTTTCATGTGCCTTTGTGTAAATGTCTCATTAAACTGTAGGACTCAAAGAAGTAGATTGATATTCTACCCTCATTTTATGAGAATTAGATGCCAATATGAACAAAATAAAAGTTACAACCTTCAATTTGTCTTAAGAGAAAAGCTTCTACCATCATCCTCACATTTAAAAGAAAAATGAATTACGTAACCTATCATACTTATTTGGGAGTGCTTTTCTTCAGGCCACCATTCGGCATGATTCCTATAATAGAATCTTAGTTGATAAAGGGTTTATGCAACACTTACATTGGAAAGGCAATGTTGTTAACTACAGTTCCAAGAAAAATAGTCTAAGATTAGTCTTTTGTTGAAGAAAAGTGTAACTAGGTTCAGTATTTGTCAATATAATTTTGATCTTTGTACTTGTCAAGAAAAAAGAAATATTATTTTTATAAATTATATGAATGAGTTCCTTGCTCATTCTATAGGTCTAGAAAATTCAAAGAGTCAAAATTATGTTAAAGACCTCCTCTTGATCATTTATGTAATGTACATGGGTCAACCTAGTGTCAAGAAGCCCTCCAAGACAAGCACCATCCTTCAAAGAAGAAGACTACCAGCTTGAGAAAAGAAACCATGAGAAAAGAGACAAAGAAGACTACCAGCCTGAGAAAAGAAACAATGAGAAAAGAGACAAAGAAAACATGACTGTCCTTTTAATTCATTTGGGGCTAGAGAAAAGTTTTGAAGGTGAAATTTGTCGTAGCACGTTGAAGGAGTGATTTCTGGGCAAAGGTAGGCATGAAAATAGAAGCATAGAAGACAGAAGAAGGTACAGTACGAACAACATTTAATGTTGAGTTGCACGCTGTTCGAGAGAAGTTTTTGAGGAAAAAAACTGTATAGTCCATACAATAATACGGAAATCCGTACAGTTCGTACAGAATATGTACAGTACAGTCAGTACAGTCTGTATCTGTATAGTACATATTTTCAACTTCAAGTGGGCATGGAAATCGAGGCAAAGTGGGCACAGTTTTCAAGGAGTTTTGGGCTGAAGAGATAAGTTTTATTTTGTTGTTTTGTTTTGTCTACAAATGTATTTTTTCTGAACTTGAAAGATAAATAAATTTGAAGAGCTCTCTAACAGGTTTTCCCTAAAGAAGATTGAAGGGGTTTTGCCTGGGTCTAAGTTGACCAAAAATCTGTGTGTATTTTTATGTTTGTTGTTGGTCTGTTTATGTTCATATTTATTTTCGGCATGTGTTAACAGTCCCATGTGTTTTAATCTGAAAATTTCATTTCCAGAATTCTATATGTTGAATGTATGTTTATGGGAAAGGGCATTTAACTGAATGGGAGTGATAACGTGAAATTAAAACCGGGTTGGGATTGCAGGAAACTTTTTTAGTCATCAAATTTCAACATGGTATCAGAGGTATAGGCTGAAAACTGCAGTTTGAACTTTGAACAGCGGACAGTAGTTTGGGACAACAAACAGTGGTTTGGACAACAAACTGAATTTTTGGACAGCAAATTGATATTTTGGGACAGCAAGGTGAAATTTCACACAGACTGAACTTTTGGGACAGCAAGGTGTGTTGGAAAGTTCATTTCTCCATTTTCTTGGTTTTGTAAATTTTGGACAGCAGTCATGGCCATGTTCTTAAGGATAGAGGACAAACTGGATGGGATATCCAACTATGCCGTTTGGAAGGACAGAATTCAGACAATGTTTGAGGAGGCAGCAGTTTGGGACATAGTGTGGCAAGTGGTTGTACCTCTTGCTGCAGATGAACTTGTTGAATTCACAAAAAATAATGCAAAGGCAAAAAGGATTTTGATGGACAATCTGAAGGATCATGTGGTTCCTCAGGGGAGAGGAAACCCATATGCATATCAGATGTGGACATCTCTAACCATTCTCTATCAGAGTACCAATGGGAGCAAGAAGATGGTACTCAAAGAACAATTGAAGAACATTAGGATGACAAAGGTTGAATGTGCAGTTCATTATCTTGGCAGGGTCCAACAGGTAAGTGATGATTTGACTGCTATTGGTGACGTAGTTGCACCCACGGAGTTAGTCAGGATAGTTGTAGCGGGACTTCCTAAGTCTTGGGAGGTCTTTGGAGATGTTACTCTAGGCAGAATCTTCCCAATTGGGACAGATTTTGGGATGATTGTGTGCAGCATGAGATATGGAAGGCTGGCAGTGGTGGGGTGAAGATAGCAGATGAGGAGCATGTAGCCTTGACAACCAAGGGGAAAACAAAGGGAAGGCCAAGAAAGGGGCCTCATCAGATGGGGCTAAGGGAAAGGAGAAGAAGAAGAAGAATAAATATATGGATATGTCCAAAGTCAAATGTTGGGCATGTTAGAAGATGGGACACTATGCTGCTACGTGTCCTGAGAGGAAGAACAAGGGGAAGAAGGGTATTGCAGCTTCAACAGAGGTGAAGCAATTTGCTTCACAGTTTGACCAAGACTTTCCATTTATTACTTCTACATCTAGTAGGAGTACATCATCTGATGCGTGGTACATAGACAACGGGGCTTCCCGCCATATGACAGGTGCACGGGAGTTCTTTTCAGAGCTTGCTGAGAGGGCACTTGATATCGAGATTGTACTAGGAGATGAACGCACTGTGAGAGTTGTTGGTGTGGGGACTGTGACCTTTGAGAGGGAGTCTTTGCCTCCTTTGAAGGTCATGGATGTTTTGTATGTTCTGGGGATGAAGAAGAACTTGATTTCAGTGTCTGCTATGGAGAAGAAGGGGTTTGACATCACTTTCTCAGAAGGGCAAGTATTGATGCATCCCAGGGGAGCTTCCATCACTTCGGCCAAAGTGATTGGAGTCTACTCTGGGAACTATACAGATTCAGTTTTCAGTCAGCAGGAGCTTTGGTGAGTAGCACATCTGGTAGCACTCACACTAGTACCACTAGCAGTAGAGACTTGTGCGAGTTATGGCACCGGAGGATGGTGCATATGCATCATGGAGCTTTGAGAGTACTAAGGGAGATCACTACTGGAGTTCCTAATTTCAGTGTCGAGCATTATGAGGTCTTCAGAGGGTGTGCTTTGGGCAAGTACACCAAGTTACCATTCCCAGCGAGCGACAGCAGATCAACAAGTATACAAGACTTGCTTCATACTGATGTTAGTGGTCGTATGTCTCATGTGTCTTTATGTGGTTATGAGTATTATGTTATATTCATTGATGACTAATCTAGGAGGACTTGGATATATTTCCTGAAGACAAAGGGTGAGGTCTTCAATCGCTTTAGACAGTTCAAAGCTCTTGTGGAAAACCAGACAGGTAGGAAGATTCGGGTCTTGAGGTCAGACAATGGTGGTGAGTACACCGATGGTGGGTTTTCTGACTTCTGTGCACAGGAAGGCATTAGGAGAGAGTTCACGGTCCCTTACAACCCCCAGCAGAGTGGGGTGTCTAAAAGGAAGAACAGAGCTATTGTTGGGGTTGTTAGAGTGATGATTCATGATCAAGGATTGCCTTTGTTTTTGTGGATTGAGGCCTGCAATACTGTTTTTTATCTTTAGAACAGGAGTCCTCACAGAGTATTGGGGAATATGACTCTGAAGGAGGCTTTCACTAGAGAAAAGCTACATGTGGGACATCTTCATATCTTTGGATGTCTCACATATTCTTATATCCCCAAGGAGCAGAGGACGAAGCTGGAACCCATGGCAGAGAAGGGTATCTTTATGGGTTACAGCGAGACTTCGAAGGTCTATCAGATCTTCATTCCTTCTAAACGGAGAGTGGTGTTTAGGAGGGATGTGAAGTTCGAGGAGGAGAGGGCCTATTGAAGATCACGGGAGTATAATGAGAGAGAGTCACAGACTTCCCCTCAGCAGGAAGGTCAGGTACAAGGAGCAGGACCTCAGGGTTTTGGATCAACTGGTACAGGAGGTACTTCAGTCTCAATGACATCTGGGGCACTAGTGGCGAGTTGACCGAGAACTTCTTTAGAGAGTCCATTGGTATAGAGTTCACATGGCACTTCAATGGACACAGGCACAGGTGCCAATACAGGTTCTTCGAGGACAGGTGTTGGTACAAGCACACTAGGGTCAATTGGCAGACCTTCAAGTTCACCAGACTAGGGGGCAGAGGATGAGGTTCCCTATGGGGAAGCTTCTTCAAGGAATTGGAGGCCCAAGTGGCCTCAAGACACCTTGAAGGAAGCGGAGTCCTTTGGTCCTCTGAAGAGGGTGAACAAGGAGAGTGTGCCCCCTGAGCGGATTTGCAGTTATGTAGCCAAAGCTACCAGCGTTGTTGACTCTGAGCCTACTAGCTATGAGGAGGTTGCCAACCAGGAGGTATGGAGAGAGGTTATGGTGGAGGAGTATGCCTCTATCATTAAGAACAATGTCTGGGAAGTGGTGCCTAGGCTTGAGGGCAAGTCAGTTGTGACTTCCAGGTGGCTCTACAAGATCAAGCATGTTGTAGATGGCAGCATTGAGAAGTTCAAGGCGAGGTTTGTGGCTAAGGGTTCTCACAGATAGGGGGAGTTGACTATGATGAGACCTTCACTCCCATAGCTCGATACACTTCTATCCGGTCCCTTATTTCTATTGTTGCATAAATGGGTTCGCAAATCCATCACATGGATGTGAAGACCGCATTTCTAAACGGAGTTATAAAGGAGGAGGTGTATGTTGAGCAACCAAAAGGCTTTGAGGTACTTGGGTGGGAGACCCATGTATGTCGGTTGAGGTGAGCACTCTACGGACTTAAGCAAGCTCCGAGAGCTTGGTATTCGAGGATTGATACTTACAGCAAATGGGTTTCACGAGGAGTGATGCAGATCCAAACCTATACTACATCAATGTCGGAGATGATCCGCTCATTCTTATGTTGTATGTTGATGACTTGTTCATTACTGGGGCAAAGAGATTGATTAGTGGTTGCAAGGAGGATCTTGCTATGGAGTTCGAGGTGAAGGACATTGGGCTGATGCATTACTTTTTGGGGCTTGCGGTGTGGCAGGAGGAGGGGCATATCTTTCTTAGGCAGGGGCAGTATGATGTGGATGTGTTGAGCAGATTTCACATGGCAAACTGTAGACCTA
This sequence comes from Pinus tabuliformis, assembly GCA_031772625.1. Lineage (NCBI taxonomy): Eukaryota > Viridiplantae > Streptophyta > Pinopsida > Pinales > Pinaceae > Pinus > Pinus tabuliformis. Next base: position 1,410,631,920 of record CM062819.1, read on the forward strand.
TGGGCCATGTCTACACCTATGATCACCAACTAGAAGAAGCTTCATGCTTCAGATTCTAGTTTGGTAGATCCCACATTGTATAGGAAGCTTATTGGGTCCTTGATGTATCTAGTCAACACTATGCCAAATATGTGCTTTGCAGTGAACACACTTAGCCAGTTCATGGTTGAGCCCAGGAGGGTGCACTGGGTAGCTGCAAAGCACATTCTTCACTACATGCAAGGGACTGTTGATTATGGTTTGGACTATAGGCAAGGAGATGGAGTGAGGTTGGCAGGTTACACAGATTCAGATTGGGTAGGTTGTGCTTCTGATAGGAAAAGCACTTCAGGGTGTTGCTTCGAATTGGGTTCGGCAGTTGTGTCGTGGTTCAGTCGAAAGCAAAAGTCAGTTGCTTTGAGCTATTCTGAGGCTCAGTATATGGCTGCTAGCCAGGCTAGTTGTGAAGCCATTTGGCTTCGCAAGTTGTTGTATGGCCTATTTGATCAGGAGTTGAGACCAACAGTTATTCACTGTGATAATCAAAGTTGCATTAAACTCACGGAGAATCCAGTGTTTCATGATAGGACAAAACACATTGAAATCAGATACCATATCATTAGGGACTATGTTCAGAAGGGCGAAGTGAAGCTGGAGTATATATCAACAGATGAGCAGGTGGTCGATGTTCTCACGAAATCCTTGCCAAGAGGCAAACTTGTCCATTTCAGGGACAAGATGGGTGTGGTGAGAAGCACTTTCCTCGGTAAGAGGGAGTGTTGATTTTTAATGTACCTTGGACAAGTGGTTTCCCAAGGGTTAGTCTCTACCTAGGGAAAAGTGTCGAAAATAATTATTTTCCTAAGTCTGACTTTATAAAGCGAAAGTGACTTTATAAGTGGTAAAAGTCAATGTTAAATTATAAAGTGAAAATTGACTTTAGACATAAAGTACAAAGTGGGTACTTTATTTAATGGGTGAGTTAAAAAATATAAAGTGAATTAAATGCACATTTATTCTCATCTCTTGATCTAAATGAAATTGAGCCATTAGATCTTAGGGTTGCCCAAAAGTCATTTGGGGAAACAAAAAGGGGAAAAGAAAAGAGAGACTACATTCATTCTTCATAAACAGAGTGGAGAAACGAGGCTGAGAGCTAGAGAAAAGTTCTGAAGGAGAAATTTGTTGCAGCAAGCTGAAGGAGTGATTTTTAGGCAATGTTGGGAACGAAAATCAAAGAATAGAAGACAACAGAAGGTAGAGTACAAACAGTGTTTAAATGTTGTGAGATGCACGTCGTTCAAGAGAAGTTTTTGAGAAAAAAATTGAAAAAAAAATGTACAGTATATACAGCGGTGCGAAAATCCATACATTCTGTATTGAATCCATGCAGTACCATGCATACGGTCTGTATCTGTACAGTACATATTTTCAGCTTCAAGTGGGCACAACAATCGAGGCAAAGTGGGCACGGTTTTCAACGAGTTTTGGTCTGAAGAGATAAGTTGTATTTTGTTATTTTGTTTTGTCTACAAATGTATTTTTCCTAAACTTGAAAGATAAATAAATTTGAAGAGCTCTCTAACAAGGTTTCGCCGGAGAAGATTGAAGGGGTTTTGCCTGGGTCTAAGTTGACCAAAAATGTGTGTGTATTTTTATGTGTCTTGCTGGTCTGTTTATGTCCATATTTATTTTTAGCATGTGTTGACAGTTCCATGTGTTTTAATCTGAAAATTTCATTTCCCTAATTCTATATGTTGAATGCATGTTTATGAGAAAGGGCATTTAACTGAATGGGAGTGATTCAGCATGATTCCTACAGTAGAATCTTAGTTCATAAAAGGCTTATGCAGCACTTAGAACTTTGAGAAGCATGTTGAATTTTGTAGCTATGGTCGGTCTTCATATTGATATATTGATGTACTTGTTCATGTAACGCATGTTCTTCATGCCCATAGGAAAATCAAATTTTTGTATTTATCAAAAGGACAAAATTTAAATTTTTGAATATTGGTTTTGGCTCCCAAGTGTTCAAGTCGGCCCTCTCTCTCCTACAAGTAGGCTCAGCTAGTGTTGGCACCCATTCAACCTCATATTGGCTATAAATAAAAAGTCTTTCATCCTCCTCACAATACACAACTCGTCTGAGCATAAATCAATATATTTCTGGGCATAAGAAGCAAGCTAAGAAGCAGATCAAAGGTGTAGAAGACTCTTGGAAGATTGAATTGCCTGTGGTCTATTTCTGTTCTAAGAAAGACAAAATTCCTGTGATTCGTACCCTAAGGAGAAGGTCAAACTCTGTGGTTTGTATATGTGATAGAAGTCTGAATTTTGTGGTTCATAACCTAAGCAAGAAGGCTGAATTTTCTAGTTCATATCTCTGACAGAGGTTCGATTTTCTGAGGTCTGCATTTGTGCCAGAGGGCGGAAAATTTCTGAGGTACATTTTTATGAAGAAGAGAGTTAAATCTTCTATGTTATCTCTGTGTTTACAATCTGATTAAGGAGGGCTGACTTGGACACTTGGTGAATACATTTACTGGTTAGTTTGTCCATAGCTTTGATTGTGATATCTCTTGTTGAATTGGTTCTCTAAGGAAGGATTCGCTAGGTTTTTACCTAGGTTACCAGGATTCAGATCTGGATCGGGATTCGGATATGGATATGGATCCGCCAGTTTTTTGAAAACCCAGGATCCGGAAACGGAAAGTACAATCAAATATAAAATATTTTAAAATTTTTAAAATTTAAATTTATATAAATATAAAAATAAAAACTAAATTTATATAAATATAAAACAAAAATATATAGTAATTTTTAAAAATATAATTTTTACATACAATAAATAATTATTATATAAATAATTCCTAATGTATCATTTATAAATATTAATTAAACATTAATTAAATTTATATAAAAATAAAACATATGTGAATTTTTAATATATAACTCCAATATAATACTTCAAAAATAATTATTAAGTTAATCATAATATAATCAATGCATCATTTATAAATATTTAAACACTAATTATTAGTTATAATTATTTATATTAAGCAAATTATTAAACTTATAGCTATTTTAGAAAAGTTAATTTTTAAACTTGAAAAGAAAGTTTAAAATTGATTAAAATATAACCATGCTTTTTGAACTTTAAAATATCTTCTAAATAAATGAGTTCACATCACACGTATTAAAGTTTATAATATGTCTTTAATACTATTAAAGTTTATAATTTGGTCAACATAGAAATAATAAATTGTCGCCCACAAACTTGCATTAAAGTTTATAACGTCTTGTATTAAAGTTTATTTCCGCTGACGGATTCATTAATCTATTTCTTACCATTCCATTGACTTGCGTTGAATTTCCCGTTTTGGAATTTTGTGTTCACGTATGTTGATGATTTTTTACCCATGAATAGAAGATGGGCGGATCTCTGCGGATCCGGATCCGAATCCGTCTCTAATCCAGGGATCCAGCCATTAGGCCTGAAAGATCTGGTATCATAAGTTTTAACCCCAAGTGGGTTTTCCCGAGGTAATCATCGTGTTGATTTCTTGTATGGTTGATCTCCTGAAGTATAGTTGCTTGATAAAGAAGTTGTAATTGTTAAAAGGATTGTATATATAATCATCACAAGTAATTATCAGTGTTCAGAAATCAGAACATTGTTCTAGAATTTTAACATAGTATCAGAGCTTTGGTGAAAGAATAAAGTTGAAGATCACATCTTGTTGAATCCCTGTCTCTCTCTCTATCTCTCTGGGAAGAAATCTTTGATCTCTATGTCAAAGATTTCTGACCAAATGGTTCCCTCTTGCAAAGAAGGAAACAAACTTGAAGGAGCATCAAACTCCAAGGAATGGGAGAAGCGGATTGATCTTGTCCTACAAGAACATGAAGTTTTGCCATTTGTCCAAGGTAAAGGACCTCAACCAAATGACAATAATGTTGCAGGGAAAGCAAGTTTCAGGAAGGGTGAAGTCAAGGCTCAAAGAATTTTATTGAATCTCTTAAGGATCATTTGATTCCATTTGTTTCAGAATTGGCTACATCAAATGAAGTTTATGATACTCTTGTTAATTTGTTCTCAATTAACAACATCAGTCAAAAGATGTCTTTAAAAATCAACTTCGTGATGTAAAAATGTCAATAGATGAACCTGTGGCCTCCTACTTTATGAGAATTCCTCACATAAGAGATCAACTACAAAGTATTGGTGAAGTCGTTGATGAATCTGAATTAATCACTAGTGCATTCAATGGCCTACCAAATTTATGGGGTTCATTTGTAGCTGGCATTTGTGCTAGAAAGGATACTCCAAGCTTTGAAGAAATATGGACCTCTTGCACTCAAGAGGAATCTAGGCTTATTGCTAAAGGAAAGATCCAAAGACATGATGAAGGAGAATCTCATGCCTTTGCTGCAAGATCTAGAAGGAATAATGATAAAAAGAAAGTTTGCTTTCAAAATAAGAATGTAGGTAGAAGACCTAAGCCTCAAGGAAAAAGGGACTTGTCTAAAGTCCAATGTTATGGATGTCATAAGTTTGGACATTATAGAAACAATTGTCCTAAAGCATCAACGAACAAGAAGAGAAAAGGAAAACATCATGCATCTAAAGCAGAAAATGAGGAACACCCCAAGAAAGTCAAGGATGAAAGTCGCAAATACTTTTATTACTTTTATTTGTTGAAGAAGATGATATGTGTGTTGACCACTCCATGTCAACTACCCCATAGCTATACATCTTTTCGCGCATGGATTTTCATCATGTCCAAGCACTCAGATGATCCACAAATTCATCATTCCCAGCGACATTTACACTGAAGTTTTGTAAACCCATTTTGCATTTTGTAATGTAAATGATCCTTGTAAGACAAATGTATGTAACAACCTAGGTAAAATTAATTTTTTGATGATGATTTCTATCCTAGGAGGTTTTTAGTCTCACCGATTCATGTGTGTTTCTAAACATGGATGATCAACACAGTTTTTCCCTCCTGCCTCACCCCAAAGCTAGGGTGGATTTTGTCGTCAAGATTTTAAACAAGTATTAGCGTCATTTATCGAGTCTCTATAAAAGTGATTTGGGAATAATTCTAACTATTTGGTTAGATTATTTTATTACAAGTCACTTAGTCTACTAGATCATATTTTGTGTCGCAAAAATAGGTAATTATTAAGGGTCTATAACGAACGGGTGTTCCCCCTTCATGGGTTAGAAATGTAATATTTCATGTAAAAAATATTTAGTGCATGGTCCCTCATAGTTAGACACCATGGCTAAATATTAGAGGGTTGGAAAAATTAATAATCCCCTCATGAGTCAATTAATTAAAATTTCTGGCTAAAATAAATTAAAATGCTAAAGCCGGAAATTTAATTAATTTAAGTCCTAGGAAAAATTAAATTCTCCAACATTTAAAATTCGTGGGTTTTAAAGCTTTTAATTTTTTAAGCTCCCGGCCAAGGGAATATTGAAAATTTCAAGATATTTTGAACCCTTGGGCCATAATAGTTAAGTCAAAGTCAACTTTTTGCGGCAACTAACTCAAAATAATCATTTTGAGTTAATTAAAAGTGAAATTCAAATTTTCCTCAAAAAGTAACTTTATTTCAACTTTGATGATTAAAAATTCATTTGAACTTCATCAATGGTTGAGATTGCTTTGACAAGGATCAAGCCAACTAGTCGTTGGAGAATTTTTCTATAAATGAGAGACCTCTCTACATTATTTGGATCTGATTTTCGAATCGTGTACTTGCTCTAAAAAAGCTCTTGTAACTTTTTTCTCGTTAATAAAACACAAAGACATTGGGGTTTCAAATCGTGGTGTTCCTCTTTCATATTTATGTGATAATATTGTTCTTCATAGCCTTTGAGGATTGATCTATGTAGAGGTATCTTGCACAGATTTCTGGGTTTTTTAGAATATCATTTTAATTTGATAGGAGTAGCAAGTATCTCTATTTCTTGATAATTTTATGATAATTTTTTAAATCTCTATTAATCTAACAAGCAGATTTAAGTGTGCAAAAGTTATCATTCAGAATTTGGGCGTTTGGGGAAGTCCTCAGCTCAACTGACTCTCAGTTTACAGAATCTAAAAGAGCCCACTAACTTTTTAATTTCTGAAGTCATTTTATTGAATATTTTACTTGCAAGGTTTTTCTTGCGCTTGTGCCTCTTTAAAATTTCAAATTTATTTCTAAATATTGTGCAAAAATTTGTTTAAATATGGCTAATAGAGGGCTTTGATCTGCAGATCTGTTAGACCTGTAAAATATTATTGTAGATTTGTAAATATCAAATTTTTTAATTCATTGCAGTTTTGGGTATTTCATATTTCTGTATATAGATGCTTTGGGGTTTTTTCTATCTTTTGTTTGTGCAGGAACAGATCTGAAAATCGCAAGTGATTTGGTGGATTTCAGAGAGAGATCTAAGCCATTTTGTTTGCAAGTTGAAGATAAATTTCAAGAAGATCATGGGAAAATATTTTTTAGGGCCTTGAGGCCCTGCGTTGGGCATCTATAGCCTCTTTCCCAGCCTCCCCTTTCACCAAAATTCTCTCACTAATTTTTCTTAAAATTTTCCCCAAAAAAAATTAACAAAAAATTTATGAGTTTGGCATTTGTATTGGAGAATTTTCACTGACTTCGACAACCCATCTTCAAGTGTCTTCAAGCCCCTAAGGGCCTGACTAGTGCAAATCCTCTAAACCCTTATCTCTTTCATTGATCTAATTGAAAGCAAGTTAATACTGGCATAAAATTTTAGTTATCTAAAATTTAGCAGCAAATTAGCTTGCATCTTTCACTACATTACATTTCAGAAATATAATTACTTTCAGAACCTTTTGCATGTTATTTTTTGAATATTATTTCGTTGTTTTTTTAGTAATTTTTCGAGTTTTTAAATCAAATACGTCAATAGATCAGAAAGAATTAAACTCAGAAATTTTTTGGATTGTAGTTATCAATTTGTCATTTAGAATTTTATGTTGTTATACATAGAAATTTCTGAATATTGCATACTTACGGGGCTGTTGTTTTAAAATATATTGTTCGTTTTAACATTTGATGTAAAAGCAAATTACTAGACTGATATTTCATTAATGTGATCTGAGTTTAAAACATTTAGTTTAATTTCTGAAGTTCATTTGTTTTTTACATGCTTATGCAAGTAGAACTAATCTAGTTTTACTTATGCATCTAATGATCTTGATTGAGTATTTCATACAAATGAATTTTTTAATTTAAAAAGTGTTTTAGTCCAGCATTTTACTTTTCAGTCCATTGTGCATTTCAGTAATTATTTGTGCAGATTTTACATTTTGTAGTGTTGGTATAAGTACCTGCTTTCACATTTAGATCACCACCTTTCTAAGCCTTAAGTTAAGTAACATTTAAGACATATTTCAGAAATAATTTTAGGCCCTCATTTAACTAAAATTAACCAAGTCCCTGCATTTCACATAGTTTTAAATTTTGCATTTGCATATGAGACAGTCGAGTCTTTTCAAGAGCAGTTTCTCATCCTTTACTTGAACCTTATTTTCTTTGCCAAATAGTTGATTCCACAAGGCACTGTTATCACTTTCTTCAAATCATTTTGAATCCTTAAAATCTTGCACAATCTAAAACAAGTATTGGTTGCTTCGCTATGTCTCCCAGGTTGGTTGGTTCCCAACTAATCTTTCTTTTTTCCAATTCCATAGGGTCTACCCCCCTTAATCTGTTATTGGGAGACAACTCAAACGGAGTGATTGGGGATCAGTGTGACAGCCCTCGGTCTGAATTGTCCTCGCAGTGCCCATACATTCTGTGTAACAACAATGTGGATGATTGATAGTGGTGTATCAAGGCACATAACAGGTGAACGTGGCCAATTCTCAAGTCTATTGAAAGGAAGTTAATATCATAAGGTAAATCAACTGGCTTACATCTTTGTTGGCATTTGATATGCATCTATCAAGCTGGAATCAAGAGAGAAAGTTCATTTTAACAACATACTCTAGAAGATAAAGGTGATATAGTAGCATTTATTGATGGCAAAGTCGTTGTATGCTCTAAAGGCTCTAGTATAGAAAATGCTAGAACCATTGGTGTTCATGAAGGAAGGTTGTATAGACTTCTAAATCAACCTCCTCAATTTTGACTCATATTGATATCAATCCATGTGAATTATGGCATAGAAGGTATGCCCATCTTCATTACAAAGCTTTGCCTTCATTGAGTCAAATGGTTTCAGGCATGCCTAAGGTGCAAGTAGATCATGAAGGAGTATGTAGGGGGTGTGCTCTTGGAAATAATGTCAAGAAATCATTTCCTAGTAGTGATAGTAGATCCAAAGAAATTTTGGATCTAATCCATTTTGATGTGTGTGGTCCCATGTCTGTGAAATCTCTTTATGGCTCTCTATATTATGTGACCTTTATTGATGACTACTCTCGAAAGACATGGATCTATTTCATGAAGACTAAAGATGAAGTATTAAGGCCGAGTTCAAGAATCTGTCAGAGAAAAGGATCAAAATTCTGAGATCTGATAATGGAGGGGAATACACTTCAAGAGAGCTTGTTGCATTCTGTAAAGGAGCTGGGATTAAGAGGGAGCTAATAGTTCCCTATAATCCACAACAAAATGGCGTAGCAGAAAGAAAGAACAAGTCTATTGAAGAATCTATCAGAGCTATGCTGTATGATCAAGACCTTCCCAAGTTCCTATGGGAAGAAGCATCCAAAACAGTTGTATATATTCAAAATAGAAGTCCTCATAGAATTTTAGAAGACATGACTCCTAAAGAAGCATTCACTAGTCACAAGCCAAGGGTTGATCATCTAAGAATCTTTGGTTGTCTTGTCTACATTCACATTCCTAAGGACAAAAGGAAGAAGCTTGACCCTTCAGGAAAGAAGGGAATCTTTGTTGGATATAGTGAATCATCAAAAGCCTTCAGAATCTACATTCAAGGACAACATCAAATTGAAGTAAGTCGAGATGTCACTTTTGATGAGAATGTTGCCTTCAAGAAGTCCAAAGAAGTCCCCATGGACTCTGATGACAATGAAGAACCTAAGTCTCCTAAAGAAGAAAGTCCAAGGCATTCCCATCCTTCAAAACCACCTGTTGATCATCAAGAAGAACTTGAAGGATCACGTGAACCTGTGGACCGAGTGAACTTGATATATTGATGTACTTGTTCATGTAGAGCATGCTCTTCATGCTCATAAGAAAATCATTTTTTTATTTATCAGAAAGAAAAAATTTAAATTTTTGAAAATTGGTTTTGGCTCCCAAGTGTTCAAGTCAGCCCTCTCTCCCCTACAAGTCAGCTCAGATAGTGTTGGCACCCATTCGACCTCATGATTGGCTATAAATAGATGTCTTTCATCCTCCTCAAAATACACAACTTATCTGTGCATAAATCACTATATTTCAGGACATACAAAGCATGTTAAGAAGCAGATCAAAGGTGTAAAAGACGCTTGGAAGATCGAACTATCTCTATGGTCAATTTTCGTTCTAAGAAAGACGAAATTTATGTGGTTTGTACCCTGAGGAGAAGGTCGAAGTATGTGGTTCGTATCCGTGATAGAAGTCTGAATTATGTGGTTCATAACCTGAGCAAAAAGGCTAAAGTATGTAGTTCATATCTGTGACAAAGGTTTGATTTTCTAAGGTCTGCATTTGTGACAGAGGGCCGAAAATTTTTGAGGTACATCTCAGTGAAGAAGAGAGTTAAATCTTCTATGTTACCTTTGTGTTTACAATATGATCAAGGAGGGTCGACATGGACACTTGGTGAATACATTTATTGGTTAGTTTGTCCATAGCTTTGACTATGATATCCCTTGTTATATTGGTTCTCTAAGGATAGGTTTGTTGGGATTTTACCCCAAGTGGGTTTTCCCAAGGGTAATCATTGTGTTGATATTGTGCTCTATGATCTCAACTTTCTTATTCTTGTATGTTTAAACTTCTGAAGTATAGTTGCTTGATTAAGAAATTGTAACAGAACACAAATCACCCTATACTCTTGTATCATGTGACCTAAAACACTAGTATCAGTTGACCGGACACACTCCTCCATGTTGTCCTGCAATTCAACCCTCTTTGGACAGGAAATCAATCGTAGCCTACCCTTGTTATCACACCCTTCTAAGATGTATCCAAGGAAGTAAGTGCACTCCTAAGCATCTTTACTACGCTAATATCATCCATGTTCATGTAATTCCCTTATACTTCCCCATCAATGGAGTTACTCGGTTTTATAAAAGATCAATGTCCACATCTCTCAAATGCATCGATTTTTCCTATACCATATAATTTTTATTTAATCATATTCAAATGTTTAAAATTCTATTCATGTCAACCCATTCTTAACAGTGACACACTCTCTTGATGCCTTTTCTAAGTACATCAATCCCTCAACTACACTCCTTCCCCTACTTCACTCTACATCACTGCACTAGTGTACCATGTTAGATTTTCAGATCAAAAAGGAAGGAAAAAAAACACGTACAAGAAATGCATATACGAATAAGAGAAGAATAATAGCTTAATTACTGAATAAATGAATGCCTCCATACATGACAGGGAATAGAACATAACTCCCAAATATATGACCTTTTAATGAATACATTTATCATCTCATGACTACAGCACTTTATTAAAAATGACTCTACCTAAGTCATTTATTGTGACTTTATTGCATAGAAATAGTATGTCTAAATCTAATTATGACGGTTATATCAAACAATCATGTAATCTTCCAATATCCTACTTTACTATGATATCAAATGATTACTACTTGTTCGGGCACCATAACAATTCCGCACAAATCCTTTGCAAAATATAAAGACCAAAAAAGTGTGGCTTTATTTCTTTACGAGAGATTACTTTTGCCTCAGAATACTCTGTGAATCCAATCTTCTCACACTATCAAGACTCTAGATTGATTACCTATTTCTTCCAACATATAAACAGTGCAAGTGGAAAGAGAACATTTAATTGTTCAACTACAAGATCAATCAAACAATGCAGGTTCATGGCTCCTCATCCAATTGTGAACTTAGGACGTGTCACCAACGTCTTTCCAACGATGGAAGATAGGAAAGATGCAAAGATACAGTGCTCTTGAGTTATTCCATCTTCATCTTGGAGGATCAACAACTCCTCACCCATTTCTCAACCACGTGTTTATATATCCTCTTGCTTTCATTGTTTTCCCACTTTCTTTCTAACATTTTAATGTTCTTATTGTTCCAGATCTTTGCAATCTTGGATGCCACAAGAGTGACAAGATACAATGCTCTTGAGCTATTTCATGTTTATGTTTGGGGTTGCTCCAGTGCTTGCCCATTTCTCCACTAGTAGTTACTGTTGTATCTACTTTTGATTTCTTTCTTTTCCCACTTTCTTTCTAGCACTTCGATGTTTCTCATCATCTTCCAGAGATGCTTTTGCACTCTATATGTTTTTAACTTATATGACGAATTCCTTTTTTTAAAAACACAGTAATGATTGCACTAGTTATAGGACCTTCCAAATACATTACATTCATATTGATTTCATCAATGTTTAAAACAATATTAATGTGGCCCATCATCAAAATCCAAATGATAACTAATTTTAAAAGAAGAAAAAAGGGATGGTTGCATGCTCAACTATACCCATACAAAGCAATACAAAAATGGAGATAGCCATGGGTATTGATTTGTGGTAGCATCGGATGAGCTCTAGCCATGAAAATTGTTGGAGAGGCTAAAGGCACATAAGATCTCCAAGGCCCAAAAATGGTTTGGAGAAATTCCACCCAGTTGGAGAGATATTAAAATAATTAATATTTTTAATGGAGTTCTTAAGTCTAAACTTATTAATGGGTATTAATATAAAACTAGGTGAGAATGTTCTAAATGACATGGATCAAGCCAAATGTAATATTCACCGTTGATTAGGGTCTTAATCTCGGTCGTTGAAGACCCAACAGGAAAAGTATAAGAGGAGGATTGAGGAGATACAGCAAATTGATCAGTCAGTTCGATTTTCTGGAGTGGGATTTTGCTGAGAGAATCGAGCTAGTGATCTGTTGCAGCGAGGGGCAGTTCGGCACGAGGCCGAGAATACGTAGTAGAGAGGCAGAGATAGTGCCAGAGAGACAGCCCAGAGCCTAGAGAGGCTGACGCAGAGGCAGTTGGGAGCTTCGCAGAGGCTGAAGAGGTCAGCGTGGGTGACGCAGAGACTCTGAGTCTTGAGAGCTGACGCAGAGAGCCAAGGGGTTGATGCAGAATCTTCAGTAGTTGCGCAAAGGCTAACAGAGCTAACGCAGGGCCAAGAGGCAGTGCTGGGAGATTTTTGTGGGGAAGACTAAGTTCTAGTGACTCGGGAAGGGTGACGCAGTCACTGCAGAATAACACAGAGCAGCAGAGAATCTTGGAGTAGCTTTCGTTGTCCAGCTAAGGAGATGCAATGTTGTTGTGGGATCATTCATCTGGTGATTGGTCAACCGAAATATTTCCGAGGAGAGGTACTTCTGCCGAGGGCATTCTCTGTTAGGTGAGCCATTTCTGGCACCCTAGTTGTATTCAAAAACTGCATAATAATAAAACCCTCATATCTGCTGCACCGGTTTTCCCTTATTGGGTTTTTTCGAGGATGATTGTCCAAAAATAACGGTGTCCCTTGTGTGTTTGTCTCAGTTATTGTTAATTTTAGATATGTTCTATGCTAAGAGCAAATTTACTTCAATTTTCCATATTAGCTCAATATCAATTATAGATTAGCAATAACATTTAGCATGATAGTAAAACACAGATAAAACATAAACATAAATTGCAGAAAACAAGCCAAGACAAGAGGACACAAGATGTGGCACCAGCCAAGGACAAACCCCAATGTGGGGAAACCCTTGATCAAATCTTCTTATGTTCTTCAATAGTTCAGCAAAGAGAGAGATAGTACATATACATCAGAAGTCAACATTTTGACATGACAAAATAAGAGCAGTGATCTTCACTAAGAAGATAACACGAGGTAGCTGATCTGAACTCAAGTGAAGGCATACTGCTTCCACTGATTCTCCAAGGTGATTCCATCACCATGCTGCACCCATCACATTGTTGCACCCATCACTGTGATGCTCCCATCACTATGTTGCACTTCATTACACTATGTTGCACTCATCATACTACATACAATCATCATTGTGTTGCACCCATCATGCTGCACTTCATTACATTATGTTGCACTCATCATATTGCATACAATCATCATTGTGTTGCACCACTGTCATGTTGCACTATGCTGCACCATTCATCATCACCACTATGTTGCACCATGCTACACCATTCATGCTGCACCATTCATGTTGCACTTTCATGATGCACTTTGTTGCACCATTCATGTTGAACTTCATCATCACTACGCTGCACCATTCAAGCCATTACTACAATATCACTGAGATCTTCATTGTTGCTTCATTACCATGTCAACGTGATCGATTGAGATCTTCACTGTGATCTCTATGTTTTCATAGATGCAGTGAGATCTCTATTATGACAATCATTGCATTATGTCAATGAAGTATTCATTAAAGTCTTCATCATGAAGATTGTATCTTATATCCTTTATCATTACTGAGACAGTGATTACTACTTCTCATTGAATAGACCTAGTTACATTCCTTCATTATTAGATTGTTGGAGCTTTGATACTGCTTTTTCCTTATAGATAGAGATGTGATCTATAGAACAGATCCATGATTGCTCATCCTCGTACCTAGTACTCTACAGGAATACCATGACTGCATACTTGTCACACCTTATCCAAGTAATGTGAATATTGTCATACTAAGGGTTAGGTCTCCATGAAGTTTAGACCTTACAGCAGTAACCCCACCCGAAATCTACACTTCCTTGTCCATCCGAGCATTGATTCATAGAAAGTATATCAATCTGATCTACGTCTACATTATGCTTATGAGTTTTGGTCATGACCGCACCTAATACCCTAGCCGAGGTGCAATCAGACCTTGCCTTTCCCTGCGAGATCTTGAATGTGTGCTCTCTGCCCTCTTGACTGTGGCTCCCTTACCTAAGTCCTTGACTACCTGCGGTGGCATGTGATCACGCTGCCTACACCCAATACGAAGCCTTCCTTCCTATACGAAGCACTCCTTCCTACACCCTATACTTGTCATCTTAGAAAATGTGATTACGGCTTGCTTCATTGACTGTAAATTAGGACAACATAGGATAATCAAGAAGACCCTTTTTCTTCCACGTCTAGGGAACTTCATGGCAGTCTTAGGGCATCATTAGGCCAACGTATATCCTAGGGCACTCCCTCTATGCTATTCTTCATGAAACCCAAAACAAAATGAAGAGAGATCACAAGAGTGTGTGTATCGAAGTGACTTGAAGACCACCTCTATTTATACTAAAACGTGGAGGACAAGTGGGGGTAATTTGGTTGCTGGCTAACCTTGACAAATTGTCGCATAACACAAATAAATTCATATCTCGATGAATACATGTTGGAATCGGATGATCTTTAGATCAATCCTACACCTCTCAACGAAAGGAATCCAAGAAAAATAGCAGTTGCCATAAATAAGAAGACCCACATGGAGTTTGGCTCTAGTTGCCAATTTTAACAGTTATTTCAATTGTTGATCTATATATGAGTTAAGATTGCATTTGTGTTTATTTCAGTATTTATATTTATAAATAACTTGTTATTGGAATGAACAAGTAGGAGAAATTAAACCAGATAATGCAGTAGGGATTTCTAACGTGTCAGACTTAGAAATTTCAACATGGTATAGGAGCATTGCAGATCACGGGAGAACGGAAGACACCAGCATTAATCTGGAAAATTTGCAGCAGTAGCAGCTGTCCCGAGAGACAGCATTGTTCCAAAGCCGAAGGAGCAGAGGAGAAGTGACACAGAGGGCTTGCATCATCATTTCGAGCCAAGAGGAGGGTCAGCACAGAGGCAGAGAGGGGCAAATCAGACCTATGCAACGCTTGGTCATCTTTCTTAGCCAGGAAGGATCGACGTTATGGCCAGGAGGAGTCGATTTTGCCATTGTCGGGATTGCGCAGAGCATGAAAGGCTCAGTTTCTTTAGTTGCCAGGGCTTAGGGAGCTATGGGGAGATTATCATTGAGAAGCTGGTGGGGTGCTAGTTCTGTCAGAACAGAGCAGTACCTAAGGAGACGGAACCAAGGTAGAGGGAGTTGCTACCTTGACGGATTTCTAGCCAAGAAATCCAGATCCAAGTTGCAGTTGCAAGGAGGATTGGAGAGGAGCGGTTCAACAACTGGCCAGAGGATTTCCAGGAGGGAAATCAGGACTTAGAGGGAGATTTCCAGGAGGGAAGTCGAAACTCAGAGGGAGTCCAAAAGAGGAGCTGAAATGGCAGTGAACGGACTGAGGGATCAAGACAGGTTGGATGGGGCTTCCAACTTTGTCATCTAGAAGGCCAGGATCCTAGCAGTCCTAGATCGACATCGCATCAAGGACTTTGCCTTGAGAACCATGGCTATCCCGATCGACCCAGCTGAGAATGAGAAGTATGAGGATGCAATGGCGAGGGCAAAGTGCATGATCCTAGCGGGGTCAAAGATCATGTCATTCCACATATTGCTGAAAAGAACACAGCAAAGGAAATGTGGGATACTTTGAAAGTTTGAAGACCTTGTATCAGGGCACTTCTGTGCAATGTTGCAGGAAGCCCCCCCCCCGGGTTCGAAGGGCTGAAGTGCATCCCGTGCGGATTCGTACAGGAAGCGTCCTCGGAAGCGCGCTTCCGCCTGTTTGGGATGTTTGTTTTGAGTATAAATGCAAAAAAATATAAAAATCTATATATATATATATATATATATATATATATATATATATATATATATATATATATATAGCAGAGGCTTCACTTCCTAGATTTTTGGAAAATGACGCTTCCACGTCCCCGCTTCCAAAAAACGTCACCACTTCGTCCCCGCTTCCAAAAAACGTCACCACTTCGTCCCCGCTTCGTGCAACATTGCTTCTGTGCAACGAAAGATGCTATTGGAGAATTAGGTACGGTCGTATCAGATGCAGAAGGGAGAGCAGATAGATCCATTCCTTCTTAGGTTGCAGGAGATTCGCGACCAGCTTATGTCCGTGGGGTCTACACCGGATCCAGAATTTATGGTTAGGACTGCCCTGAATGCAATCTCCGAGTGGGAGACATTTGTCCAAAGTATTTTGGGCAAGGCCACTCTTCCAAGATGGGAGGAGATGTAGGCAGTTCTTCACCAAGAAGAGATCAGGCAAATGACCAAGGCGAGGAGTAGTGGCAAGGGAGGTCGAATCAAGAAAGAGGAGGAGGAGGATGCGGCTCTAGCATCTGTTGCACAGCAAGGGAAGAGGAAGAAGAAGGACATCTCCAAGGTGAAGCGCTTCCATTGTGGGGAATTAGGACATTATTTATCCCAGTGTCCCAGGAACAAAAACAAGGGAGAGGCTTTCGATTCTAAGGCAGCTCCAGCTAAGGTGGAGAAAGAAGTCGAGACTGATGCCGACTGTGCCATGAGTGCTCATGCACCTCTAGAGAAGAGGTGAGGAGACATCGATTTGTAGTCAGGATGACTACAAACTAGGGACAGGATCCTTGAGGTGCCCAAACTCTTGGATCATATTTGGCTATGGGAGCCCTCAACGACAGTAGCAGAATTACAGATGTCAAGTGGAGCAAAGTGTAGTGGAGTAGCAAGGCAGTGCTTGGGTGCAAAATTATGAGGCATTGCAGTGGAGGTTGCAGCAATGTGAGAGGTACGGAGGTGTATGCAGCATCACAGCAACAGCAAAGGGAGCACAGAATAGCAGCACAGCAACAGCAAAGGGAGCACAGAATAGCAGCACAGGCAGCTCCAGTTTCACAAGGCTTCCAGACTGACTGGGATGTCAGTGTTTGGGAGAAATCAGCGACCTACTTCTCGGTAATTGAGTTGCAGCGTAGCAATTAGCAGTGGCAGTGCTAGGGCAGCATGGGCAGCGTATTGAAAGGGAGCTACAGTAGAGATGTAGCAGTGGCAATGGCAACGTCATGGGCAGCAGTACAAGAAACAGCAGTGCAGATGATGTGAAGCAGCAGGCCAAGCATCAACACAGTTACCAGTGCGGAGGATTAGTGTGATGTTTCCATGATGAAGCATTACTAGAACACATTCCTCGCTGAGAGGGAGTGTTGATTTGTGGTAGCATCGGATGTGCTCTAACCATGAAAATTGGTGGAGAGGCTAGGACACATAAGATCTCCAAGACCGAGAAATGGTTTGGGGAAATTCCACCCGATATTAAAATAATTAATATTTTTAATGGTGTTCCTAAGTCTAAACTTAGGAAAATTAAAATATTAATGGATATTAATATAAAACTGGGTGAGAATGTTCTAAATGACATGGATCAAGCCAAATCTAATCCTAGTTGTTGATTAGGGACTTAATCTCGGTCGTTGAAGACC
Source organism: Pinus tabuliformis (assembly GCA_031772625.1). Taxonomy (NCBI): domain Eukaryota; kingdom Viridiplantae; phylum Streptophyta; class Pinopsida; order Pinales; family Pinaceae; genus Pinus; species Pinus tabuliformis. The sequence continues at coordinate 1,410,649,422 of CM062819.1, forward strand.
CAACAGGAACAGTATAAAAGGAGGCTTGAGGGTCAGTTGGAGATCACCAAATTGATCAGTCAATTCGATTTTTTGGAGCGGGATTTTGCTGAGAGAATTGAGCTAGTGATTTGTTGTAGTGAGGGGTAGTTCGGCACGAGGCCGAGAATACATAGCAAAGAGGCAGAGATAGTGCCAGAGAGACAATGCAAAGCCTGGAGAGGCTGACACAGAGGTAGTTGGGAGCTACGTAGAGGCTAAAGAGGCTAGCGTGGGTGATGCAGAGTCTCTGAGAGTTGACGCAGAGAACCAAGGGGCTGACGCAGAAGCTTCAGTCGCTACACAAAGGCTAGCAAAGCTAACGCAGGGCCAAGAGGCAGCGCTGGGAGATTTTCGTGGGGCACACTGAGTGCTAGTGAGCCAAGAAGGGTGACGCAGTCCCTGCAGAGTAACGCAGAGCAGCATAGAAGCTTGGAGTAACTTTCGTTGTCCAGCCAAGGAGCTGCAATTGTTGTTGTGCGATCGTTCACCCGGGGATTGATCAACCAGAATCTCTGTCTCCGAGGAGAGGTACTTCTATCGAGGGCATTCCCTGTTGGGTAAGCCATTTCTGGCACCCTCGTATTCAGAAATTGCATAATAATAAAACCTTCATATTTGTTGCATCAGAGTTCCCGCATTGGGATTTTCTAAGGATTGAGTGTCCGAAACAATAGTGATTGAACAAGTTCGTACCCGTTTCCGTACGGAAACGGACCTCTATACCACGTTTCCTGCAACATAGATTTAACATCAATAACTGTCTGTGCAAGTTACGGCAGAAGAGAATGGGACACCTATATTATAGAGGTAGTCACGGGTATTCCAGAATTCAGCTTCAAGCAACAGGGAGTATAAAGAGGGTGCATGTTTGGCAAGCATGCCATGTCTGCCTTCCCAAGCACTGATCACTAGACCTAATTCATTCAAGTGTTTGTGGACCGATGTCAGTAGCATCAATTACAGGGAGCATGCACTATGTTTCCTTTATTGGTGATTTCCCTCAGAAAACAGTGTTGTACAAAAGTTTAGTAAAGTGCAGATCTGAGTATCCCACAGGCAAATCTAGCAGATCTAGCAAATCTGAATAACCAACCTGCAGATCTTGTGCAAATCTGAGTCTCTAGCAGGCTGCAAACCACAGTTTTGAGTTGTTCTTGTAAGTTTTTTTCATTAATGATAAGCTGATTTGAAGGACAGAATTTTGTGTGTACTAGAAAAGTTATTTTGCTTCCATTGTTTATGTTTTCCAGCTATATGTGCGACTGTTGCATGTTCAGAATCTTACTTCTTTTATTAAAGTTATTCAAGATCTGAGTTATTTAATAAAGAACACAGCAATCATCTTGAGTTAGCAAAATTTAAAATTCCAGTCTAACATTCTTCTCGACCTCCTCTAAATCCATAAAGGGTGTTCTCTCTTTGAATGTCCTCTTCCTCCCTTTCATTGTTTAGGTATATTGTCTCAGATTCATTTGTCATCATAATTTTAGCTTTACATCGACTTGGCTAGAGCAAAGACCGTTCTCTCTTTTGCATGTTCATTGTTTGTACGTGTTGCTATGTTTGAGTGCGCTTCTCTGGTTCTAAATATGCCGGAGGAGGCTACCCTCTTTTGCAATGCTTAGCGAAGTAGTCACATTCATGGAACCTAATGATTTAAGTCGAATTGGCTAGAGCCAATATTTTTGTCTCTTTAACATGTTCTTTAATTGTATGGGTTACTTTGGTTCCAAATATGTTCTATGTTGCATTGGTTTTGGGGATGGGGGAACAGCGGGGAGGGGGGGACGGGTCCCTGGAACAGCCAGAGCGCACCTCCAAATTTTTCAAGGGACGGCGAGTTGGGGAGAGCAATTATATATATATATATATATATATATATATATATATATATATATGTAGTTGTTTCAAGCTTGTAAGCATTACAAGCTATAGTTTATAGTATTATGCACAGCCCTTACACTCGCCAATTAAAATCTGAAACAATTTAAAAAAGGGTTAAGTGACATATTCCATTATTGGCCACTAGACATGAGGTTCAATTTGTAATAAGGTCCATGAAGGATCTATCACAGAGAACTGTCTTTATATCATTTTTTTCCTCATATTTCTTGTTAATGATGACTACGTTAAACATAAAAGGCATTCCCTTCTCAACATATTTTGCAAACATTTACAACTGTGGTTTTTTAAAGCTATTAAACTCAAATTTCAGATCAAGAAGGGGATTGAATAGGAATTTATTTTAAACATTTAGTACCCAATCCAAGTCACTACTATCTGATTGTTTTCACAATGCTTGAGGTTGGGATGGTGGAAGCACTGAACTTGAATGACTCCTTGAAACCGATGTACAATATGTAAAAGCTAAAAGGATCCAAAAAAATGAGAAAGAACAAAAGCAACAACCACAAGGATTAGCCTTTTAAAATGTTGCATTTTCTGTTTTCTTGACATGGTGCCTGCTTCTTGTAATTTTACCATTGAAAATACAATATCTAAATCACCAAAAATCCAAATTGAAACCAATCATACAAAACCCATGTTTGAGATGCAACTTGTACCAAAAAAAATTAGATTCAATGTATTACAAAAATAATGAATGGGAAAAGTGATGATATTGTTCAATCATCAATGTCCATAATTGTCAAATCTGAAGTTGTATGATTGGATTATCCTTGAAATCTGCCCAAAACATCCCTGAAATCTGCCCAGAAAATCCTTGAAATCTACCAAAAACATCCATGAAATCTATTCAGAACATCCCTGAAAACTTTCTGGAATGTCTTGGGGGCGGCCAACAAGTACTGAGTCCCCGATGAAGTCCCCAGCAGTTTGTGGACGTTTCCTAGGGGTCCAAAAGTCCCCAGAACGCAGGGACTCGGGGTACGTGGGGATTTTTGGAGGGGTTGTTCAATCATCAATGTCCATAATTGTCAAATCTGAAGTTGTATGATTGGATTATCCTTGAAATCTTCCCAAAACATCCCTGAAATCTGCCCAGAAAATCCTTGAAATCTACCAAAAACATCCATGAAATCTATTCAGAACATCCCTGAAATCTTTCTGGAATGTCTTGGGGGCGGCCAACAAGTACTGAGTCCCCGATGAAGTCCCCAGCAGTTTGTGGACGTTTCCTAGGGGTCCAAAAGTCCCCAGAACGCAGGGACTCGGGGTACGTGGGGATTTTTGGAGGGGAGGTGTTAGAAAATCAGAAAGGCAGAAATAATTCTTTGAAGTTCTTATTAACTTTATTATGTTCTTCTTTTCTCTTTGTTTCATCAAGCAATTATCAAAAGCAAAACGCGAAGTTCAAAGACACTAGATGTAGGCACTATGCCAGGTCTAAAACCCCTCTATAGGGGAAAACCTAGTCAAACTCTTCCACTAGCAAAATCAAGCTGAGATAGACCAATACACTAGACCAAAAGACCTTCCTCCTCCACCAAGTCAGCCTTCCAATACGATTCAGCAAATTTCATTAGTCTCTTCTTGTCCAAAGGCTTCTACCCAGCAACAACCCTAAATTTTGACCCCCAACAAATCAAGAATTTTGGCCCAGCTATATTTCTATAACTTAGGCCCTTCTAGCAACTCAGCGGCTTCACGCGCGTGTGTGTGTGAGAGAGAGAATCTCGATTTTTTGTGCTTGATAGAGACCTCCTTCTCCTTCGCTAGCCCTTTCCACCTTCTTCCTTGAACTTCACACTTTTTACAACCCCAACAACTACAGATTGAACTTGGTGAGTGAGTGCTCCAAATATGGTCAAGTTGTTTCCTTTATATAGGAGATTTTGCCCCTCAATTAGGCCGACTTGTCTAGTTTTAGGCTGACATGGTGGAGGAGGCCTAATTGACCTATTTTACATTAAAATAAATCATTTTTTTGAAAAATGAAGCCCAAGAAGGGTCTTTTACATTATGACATGGACAACGACACTTGATATAAATCCTAGAAGCCTACAATGGAGGCTTTGACCTAAAAACAATTGACCCAAGCATGAAACCCATGCTTTAATAAGTCAATTTATTTAATAATAAAATTTCTTTTTCTTTCTTTTGACAAATACATTACATTATGACTCAAATACAATTATGAAGACTGACACTAGTTACATTCTTCAACACTCCCTCTTAACTAGGGAGGTATTCATAATTACATATATACAGAGGTACATGGAAGATCTCAAAATGATATGCTCTATGAAGAGTCACAGCACACGCAGTGCTATAGATTAGATACCTGACTAGGGTACTCTAATCGAGTGGGACTAAGATGGACTCAAGCTTTAGCCACTCTAGGTACCATCAGGCTTTTAAGCTCTACCACCAACCCAAGGATCTAGGTGTGTATCTAAGGTCAGAGCTCCATGACCAACGCCACCCTCCCTACTTCGGGATCTAAACATCAACACATAGGTCGGCCAGGTGTCCTCCTAATCATCTTACCATTAGATGCTTCATCTCTCCTAATCAACTAAATCAAATATATCCACTGATCCAAGCATGCTTCAAATGTTTAATCTTTTATGGAGAGATCCTACACAACCACAACCCCAATCAATAATAAATTTTCAAATGTATATTTACAAGTAAACACAAACCTTTAGGGTCATCAATCATTCTGATGTTGCTTATATCATCTTCGATCTTATCGGAAGTTTTCCTTTTCCATTTCTTCGGCAACACCAAATATCACCTTAGTACTTCTCAGGTTTTTGTGAACATCTATATGTAGTACTTTCATTCTTCGATTTCATTCTTACTTCAATGTATTCATTGTGACTATCATAATATGCCCTCCCTCTCAACTACGGAGATATACCCTTTCTTCTATCCAGGCTCCCTCTCAATTTGGAGAGATCAACAACTTCATAGCATCGGAGAAGTTTCATTTTTTCAAGGCTCCATTTCTTTCTTATGGCATCAAGGTTATCTTGATCTTCATCATTCTTATAGCTTCTTACATCATGCTCAAAATCATCTTCAATTGCGAACATCTCCAACACCTTGAAGATTATGCACCTGCAGATCTTTAACAACAAGTACAAACAAATACAAATATACAAAAGCATGAAGACAACTATAATATATCATGTCATTACAATGGAAGCATCAAAACATTCAAACTTAGACATAAAATATCTAAACCTAGTTAGGTTCATAATCAGCAAGAGACACATTGGTTGGAATAGACTGCATCTCTTTGCAATGCTTAGCAAAGTAGATCACATTCATGACACCTACTACACTTAAACAAGAGTTTCTTGTAGTTACCTTGTGAAGATGGCACAACCCATCCAAATTTTGTTAAGTCTTTCTCAAAATCTACTTTTTCTTAAATATGAGTGCAAGCATACAGAGATAACTTAAGAGCCACTATCTCGATGAACTCTTCAATATCGTATAAAAATAGTTAGAAGGTTATGCATCCTAGAAAATCAGCAAGAGATGCATGAGTTGAAGTTCGTCCATGTTGAATTCTAGTGACCAATGTTCAAATATAACCTGCAAGGACCCAAGAAGTAAGGTACCCTCGATACCCAAGCATTAAGGTTTCTCCTAAAGATCAAGTCACAATCCTGCTTATCCTGAAACAAGGCAACCACATATCCTCTACCACAAGAAAAAAGTTTACAAAGCCCTTCATCAGAGGGGGTCATAGTTTGATCATCCAAAGTTCAAGAAACTTGTAGTCTGAGCAATGCCTACTAAACTTCCCAAAGAGGGCCTTCTTTGAAAACAAAAGGGAATTTTTCCACGAGGTGGGAGTATTGATATTTACCTTAGGAATCTCTAATAGCATCCTCAACAAAATGTTAATTATATGAGCGAACTTTTATTCCTTGCTTCATGCCTTCCAAAACAAGGAGTTGAAATCTGTGACCTCCTTATCAAAATCCTAAACGTTGGGACCTTCAATCTCTTCCATGGAGGCAATCAACCTTTAGCACACATAACAAACCATAAACAATGTTGGGATGGAAACCAAGGTGAAAACCCTAGCTACATGTTCATCCTACCAAGCCCTACATTCCATTCATGCTCAAGTGCAATCCCATTGACCAATCTTGACTATAATCAAACATTACTACGATAAATTAATAATTAAGAAACTAGACAAGAGTCTTTCCCATTTACTTTTGGAATAAATACACAAACATCAATGTACCAATCGGAGGACTTCTTCAAAAGTAAAAAAAATTAATGAACATTTTAACCCTAACAAAGCTTGTTCTAGCAATGACTAGAATTAGTGGTTATGGCTCCTTAACTTCCCACCAAAGGGTATCTTGGCAAAATGTCATTGAACAACCCCATTGGAATTCCAAATAAAGCATTTGCAATGCATTCTCTCTCTAAAAATATTGATCACTTTTTGTCTAAAATTCTTCAGTTATCATAATCGATTTGTATTGTCGAGGCCCAAGTTCTCATTTTTACACAAAAAGCACTCTAAATAAATATTTTTTGATGATCTGTTATGATCAGATATGTCATTTAAGCACGTGTTGCTACAAGAGGTGAGTTGCATCAATGAGAGCATACAGTGGTTATCACCCCAAAAGGTTTTGAATCCTCAAAAATGTGTTATGTTTCCCTTCATACGTTGGTGGGCCCCCTACAAGAGGGTTGTTGATTAGAAGAATTCGTTGTTGCAATATATATGGAAGTGTCGACCTCCTATTAGACGGTTTAGTGCTCAACACTTGGTCAAAAGAAGCCTACTCAAGTTTCCATTTATGCATGTGTTCAAATGACCAATGCTTTTCATACATCATAATAATGGAAAACTCTGATAAGGAGGGAGGAGGTACATGATTGGCACAAACTTATTGATTGCCTATTTAGCAATGAACTTCAAGGCACTACAATTTATTGTCATACTCCATGTACCTTAAATAGAGAACCTAAACATATGGTCATTCTTGTATCATAATAGCCTATCATCTGTAGCAACAACTTTATACTATACTAGACCAGAGCTTATTGCCAAATAGATAATTAATAGATTATGTCATACTAGACCAAAGCTTATTGCCAAATAGATAATTAATACATTATGTCATGAAAAACAGTGAAAGAAGTACATGTTTTGGAAACAATAATTTCAAAAAATAAGGAAACAAAATGTCTCTGTGGAGATGTATGCATGCGAAGGAAATGTTTATATACTTGGTGTGCATATATATGTATAAACAAAAACTTCTAGAAAGGTTGTTAAATTGTCGTTTACTTTCTTTTAATATTTTTTATATTTCCAGTTTCGAAGTCATCAGACCCACGAATGCTAAAATGGTTTTTCCAAACTAAGTCTTCTATGAAAGGTTTTCATAGAAGAAGCTTCTAAGAAATGTTTCCCAAACTTTTCCTACGAAATTCCTAGGAACTTCCATTTTGATCCCATACCAACACCATTTTTCATATGGAAATGAGCCTTAGGTGAATATTTCTACTACACTATTACTAATAAGGCTTGTACAAATCACACACCCCCTCTCTCTCAATTTTAACTTCCCATTTAACACACGTAGCAAATGATCCCATACCAACACCATTTTTCATATGGAAATGAGCCTTAGGTGAATATTTCTACTACACTATTACTAATAAGGCTTGTACAAATCACACACCCCCTCTCTCTCAATTTTAACTTCACATTTAACACACGTAGCAAATAGTAACATTGCAAGGGCATTTGCAAATGACACACATGATAATAGAATCAACATATACATGCGTACATATTATATTCATGGCAACTAGCTTCCGTGCTACATGCTTGGTCACTATGACTTGTTATGTCCCATAATATCACCAAAACCAAGACAATGCCCTAAGGTATTTCTACTATGGATTTTATGACAAAATTAGCATGTATGAGTAATAAACAACCACTTTGAATCATAAAATTTCCACATGAACTAATCATTAACTTTTCCATTGATTTAACAAAATATATTGAAATAGCAGACATGTAGTATTTCAATCAGCGAGCATAAACAAGACTAAAATAAGAATGGCATAAAACAATGGATTTTCAGTTCCAAATCAATGCATCAAAAATAGGCCCATAACAAGGGAAAGATTTATAGCATAATTTGGGCCAATGGATTGATTTTTAACACATTATAAACAGCATACCTTTCCAATTGGCAAAATTTTACTAAAAGGTTAGCCAATGTTTTTTTTGAACCGAAACTAGGGAATTCATTTTATACAAATTTGTAGCAAAGCTAATAGCATAATTACATATACTTTGCATCCAAAAACTTTAATCGAAAGTGGCAGCTCCTTGCATGTGAAATATAAAGCTTATGTATTACCTTGGGCCGAAACTCCCAATATCTCCTATAGCAATAAAATCTGAAAAAACAATTAATTACAAGATAAAAATAGATTAAATAAACAAACAAAAAAACATGTGCTGATAGCATCATCCAAGTCAACACTCGATGGAATAGAATCTTTACTTCCCAATCTCCATATCCTTAAACAAATAATGCATAGTGCCATGTTCCTTTAGCTCGCTGCAAGCCGAGTTCACTAACATTCTTTGGTTGCAAGCCCCTAACTAGGCTCCCTTACTCAAATTCAAGATCATTTTCTTCATATGTAGCATTCCACTTCTAGAGTAGTTATTTGTTGTTTCTATTGTACTAATGTGCCCATAATCAACGCAGATTGAGAAATAGCCTAGTGCTCATTATCATGTACCTCTCTATTGATTAGAAAGATATATGTTCCATTACAGTGAATTAACTTCTCGTGATTCCACAACACCCTTCTAAGTTCTTCCAACTCCCTATAACACATTAGAAAGAGGCAAACGCAAGGGACAATAACAAAAGTTCAATAGAACACTAGACTAGGGCCAAGGATAAATGGTGTATAATGAAACCAGAAAAAGAGTCTTCCTACCCACAAGATCACCTTCACAATTCCCCCAATGCACTTACTAAAAAATTTGAGCCTAGAAACCTCGAACCCAACAAAAGACCAAACTAACCACAGAAGCATTTCACAATTCATGAGCCTAAAGGCACATAAAAGCAGAGACAATCCACACCATGAGGACGAAAACCAAAGACAAGAAGAGGATCAGAAAATCTCCCTTACGATGATGAAGCAGAATCACCACCCTCCAGGAAGACCTCTGAGATTAAAGGAAACCAAGATAACATACATTTACCACACAAAAAAAGAAATAGCGTCCCTTGCCAAACACTAGTCAAACATCTAGAGCATATTTCCAAATTCCTTAGGTTGTCTTCCACTCTGCATTTCCATAATCCCATAGAAACAACAATAAACACCATCCTGTGATTTAATTTTGTGTCATCATGAAGCGAGGCATGCAAGGAGAGTACACCAGTATTATCACATCACTTGCTTTGCTTTGAAAATGAGGCACGTAGGTGCATGATATATGGAGATCTAATGCAAGGATTCTGGTGTTCAGATTCATTGACATAGGATTAAAGTATCCTTTGATGGCCTATGGTTCCATTAAACCTAATTACCCCTACTTTTATAATAGTGGCCTCCCTAGCAAACCTATCTACTTGTTGATTGTTATCCCTTAAAACCTGATAAAAGGTAATCTTTTGGAAATTGTCAACCTCCTTATGATCCAAAGCTAGTACAAATGCAAGGTTACAATCAGCTAATAAGGATTTAAGGATCCTCTAATTGATTATTGAACTTGAGACTCCCACAACAATCGACTACTGAATTTGGGAGTCAACAATTATACCTAATCCTTGCAGTAAGGCATTCTCTTCAACTTGATTATTGGAGGAGGTCTCGAGGCCCCACACAAGTTATTTAGTTTTTCCTCTGAGATCAATAACTAACCCACGACACCTGCCACCCCCAAATGACCTTTAGAGCCTTTGTATAAAAATAGAATGTGAGAGCACTGCGAAGATCTCCAGTGCTAAAAATATTAAGTGCTCAACTAAAACTACCAGTCTGATCTGTGTATTGACATAATAGAGGAAGAGCTTGAGATGTGAGATGATAAATGAAGCTAATGAACCCATTCCCCTTCATCCTCATTCCAGCATTGATTTCAAAAGTTGCCTACCTTTACAATTGATATATTTTGCTAGTAATCCTTTAGCATTGGCAACTACAATGCCAAGATTGTCTAGATCTTTCTTAAAGATGACTTTATTGTGAGTTAGCCATATTTTTCATCAAATATATTTTCGCAAACCAATGCATAGTCTTTTGAAAATGGTTTGTCTTTTAAATTTCCCTTGTAGAGTTTGCTCCATTGAGAAAACATACTATTCCATGAGTTTGGTATTCTCAGCCTATGATTTATTCTAGCATAGGCAAATTCCCAAACTCGAGATGTATAATCATATTCAAAGAATATATGTTGGGCCATTTTTGCTTTGGAAGGATAAAAGGCTCATTGAGAGGGACCATGGATCACCCTTGTTTGCAAATTTTCAGTTGTCAATATCTTTCCATGAACCATCTCCTAACAAAAAAATGTTAACTTTAGGGAGTCCTTCAAAGTGCCACACGACTCCAACTTGTTGATCATCTAGGAAGAGATAATGCTTGCAATTGATGCACATATCCATAACTCTATAGTCTAAGGATCCCTGACCTCTACAATAAGGGATTGAAATATTCCAAGGTGCACATCCTTTAAGAGAGTCAAATAGTAGTGAGGCCAATGGGAGAAGATAACGAGGAAAGCCAATATTCCATCTCAGCCAACAACTTGAACTATTAAACTAGGAATAGATATCAAAGAATGACTTTAGATATTAACTATCCATCCATGATTCCAAAGGAAGCATATCATGATTACTTTCCAACAACTACTTACCCATTAAACTATCATGCAAGATATTGATGGTTTCTCCACTACTTGAGATCCAATGACTTTGGATTTGACTATAATGATGTTGATTTAATGAGTTTGCAAGTGGATGATCCTTTTTTAATTGCAAAACGTTATCAAGACAAACCACACAATCTCCCCAAATGTCATTTTTATGAAGGACTTTTTTCCACCATTCTAGTTGTTTTATGATCATCTTCTAAACAAGTATGTCTCCTACGGTCATATTCATTAAGGTTGGATCCTTTATTTTGAGGTTGCCACATTCTTTTGGAGCTCAAACCGTCTTGTAGTTAACCAAATGATTTTGTTTGTATTTGTCTTAATTCCTTGCCATAGAAATATTCTTATCCCTTGAGCCACTCGTCGCATCACACCCACCAAGCCTAGCATGCTCAAGCATTGGAATATGGTCAAGGTAGAGACAACCAATTTAATAAGCGCCATTCTAACAACTAAATTCAACCATTGTGTACCCAGTTGTTGGAACTTGGATTTAATTTTTCCTACAGCCCTCTGTCATGATTGTGCTATTGGATTAGACAAACCAATAGGCATTCCAAGATACCTCAATGAGGTCCATGTTTCCTAATGTGGGGACATAAGAATTTTGGAGATGACTTGACGCAGATTTTGGCTTACATTCCACCAATAAATTTGGTTTTTCTTATCATTAATTTACCCCTTGAGGCATTTATAAAAAGGTCCAAAACCTTTTTAAATCTAGTTGCCATAATAGAGACACACAACCCAAACAAAGTGTATCATCAACAAACTAAGAATGGTTCTTGCTTATGACTCCCTCTACAAGTTTGATTCCTAGGAGGTTTTTGGATCGACTCTCTACCTCCAATTCCAACCTAATGATTCATCCATGATGATATACGGAAGTGGCGATTGGGGACACCCTTGTCGCAATCCCAATGTTATCAAAACCAAACTGGACTGAAAAAAATCGGTCGATCTAATCATTTACAAGGGAAAATCAGTTTGAACCGATGTTACTGTTAGTGTTGGTATCTTCATCCCTCCATCAGTGATCAAATTTCTCTTTTTGCATGCATGTTAGGTGTCCCATCCGATCAGTTGCATTCCAAAGGTCATGGATCAACTAATGGTAGTGGTTCATTGTCATTTTCCCTCATGGCATTTACCTGTTGGCCTGTTTTCACATGTTCAGGTCATTCACTGTTATTTTATTTCATTCCATTTACCAAAATCATTTTTAGGGTTTTAGGGCTCACTAGGTCTAGGGTTTGTCACCATGGTCATCAAAAACCTAATAAAGGGTCAGCAGGCACATGAGGAGGTCTTATAAGTTCACAAGATCAAAATTTCAATGATGATATGCTCATAAGTGATTTTTTACCTCAAAACTCTATTTTGAGGTGAAAACAAAGTTTTTTATTTTTATGTACAAAATTTATGTAATTTGAAATGTTTTATATATGTAATAAGTTCCAGCTGCTGCCCTTGCTCACCTTGCCAACTCCAGCCACTACAGACAAAAGCAAAAGCATCAATGCATCAGTTTACCAAGTGACCAAAAAAAGTCAATTTAAATGAAAAAACAGAGCTTACAAGGGTGGGAAAATTATCAGAGAGGAATCTATTAACATTGCTAAACTCCTTGCTTGCCCCCTTGCTACCACTTGTTTCAGATACCAATCTTGCTTTGAGTTTTGTGAGATGGTTGAGAAGGTTAAGAATCATCATGAATTGGCAAGGCAATTTGTCATCAACATGGAGAACAATATGGTAAACCTTGCTGGCATCAATTTCACACTTTCACCAGCCATTGTTGCAGAAGCAACTAGAATGCTAGATGTAGGGGAAAGGTGGAACAAAAGATATAATATCAACAAACAACATTATGAACCATACATTAAGGCCAAATATCATAGTAAATTAAGCAAGGTGTTTCCTTTCAAATTCTTGGAGGACCGGTATTTTCCACTTATGAAACTCATCATCAAATACTTCACATGTGGGGGTAGGTTCTCCAGACTCTATGCTTATCATATCAGATTACTTATGCACTTCACCAGGGTTAGAATGATGAGTATTCCATATTTCATTTGCAAAAACATAAAGAGGATGACTGTGATTGCAAAGAGAAAACCATACCCACAGCAGCTTAACAGTATTTATCACTTTGCTGTCATCAAGATTATTGTTGTGCATTAGCTTACTCAGTTGGGAGTGCCATGGGACACCTTCATTGCCCATGAAATCTTCAAGGGGCCTCAAATTTTTGCAGATCCTCAAGAGGAAGGTGGACCTTCCGGGCAACAAAAAGAGCATGAAAGCAAAACTGAAGAGGCTCACATTCCTATGTTTATAACTTATGAAAAAGGTACAAGAAGACTTTTTGCAACTACCAAACGAGTATTATCTCCACCAGGGGTGGAAGGGGTCTCGTTTCCTTCACCGGATCACAGGCAAATGCTATCTTCACCTGGGGTGAAAGGGGCTTTGCCTTCTTCTTCAGTAGTACAGGTACAGGACAAAGGAAAGCAAAAATTGCATGATGAAGGGCCTACTGAAGGGAAAGACAGAGATTTTGTTTTGGTTGAGGAAGATGACACTGATTTGGGCTCCCAAAGCTCAAGACTCAAGGATGTGGTCATCAAAGAGAAAGAAGTTGAGATCCAAGCCTTATCACTTGACCTTGAGAGGGCTAAGTGGATCATTAATTTCCTTGAGCAAGAGAACAAGCAATTGGAGGAGAAACAAACAATCATGGAGCTGAAAACCATTAGGGAAAAACGGCAAGTGGCAAAAAGAAGGAAAATCAAGATGACATCACTAGAACAAGAAATAGAGGCTGACCGAGAATCATGGTTGGAAAGAGTGAATATCCACCTTGAGAAGCTACTTGATAAGGCTAACAAGGAGAAGAACATGTTGCGCCACATGGCTTATCACTATTTGGCCCAGAACAGAATTTGCAAGACAAAGATAAGAAGCCTAAAAGCTAAGTTAAAGTGAGCCTTAGAAGCCAAAAGGGAGCAAGATAGACTTGAAATTTTGGCTGAAGATTCCTTGGCTCAGCAAAGCACTTAGTAAGCTTGCCTCTTGCCAAATTTGAAGCAATTTTGAGAAATTTTTGTCATTTCACAAATTTTAATTGCAAAACACAAGAATTTTCCTCTGATGCATTGAGCTGGCTTGGAATTTTGACAAATGGCTTACATTTTTTGATTCCTCATGGAAAAATACTGAAACCCAGAAAGTTTCATGAAATTTGGAGGAGATATGGGTCACCTAAAGGGCAAAAAAAACACCTAAAAAATGCCCTCTCTGCCACTTTTTGGACCCACAGGAAGCAGAGTTGGGAGAAGTGATTTCTGAAGGGGCAAATGGACTCCAAATCCAACAATTCCAATTGTCCTAGAAAGTAGACAGACAAAGCTTTCCAACCAGCCATCTTGGAGCTAATTTGGTGAAGGGGAAGGCCTTCAAATTCAGCCTTGAAGTGGCGCTGCACATCAGGCAAAATTTTGCCAATTTTGCTCAAAAACTCAGAATTTCGCCTAGTTTTCTACTAGTTTGACTTTTTCTTCTCTCATGGTAAAATTCATGATGTAATATGATGTAACTTGATGTACTATGATGTAAAAATGATGAAAAATGACTTAAGGAGGTAGATACATCAGTTATAGGTGGTTTTGAGCTAAATGAATCAGTTTCCATAGTTTTAGAGGCAAGCTATTCCACTGCCTATTTTTCAGTTCCTAGTTTAGATCTTGTTGAAACAGCTCCTTGACTCATGGATTCGACCCCTGATGGCTAGCATAGGTGGTTTGATGCCTATATCTTGTACTTTCTTAGTCATTTGTCAAGGTTGGACTCTTGTGGATGGATTGAGCACTATTGTACATCACTTCTGCAAATTGGCAAGAAAATAAACCAGGGTTTTGCAGCATTTTGTGGGATTCTTGTGGTAATGTGAATTAGCATTGTTTTTTTCTCTGTTATTCAGTTTATCTTATGCTTATATGTACCATCATCTCTCTTTCTGCATAGCCAAATGAATCAAGTGTAAAAGGTGGAATCCATTCGGTGTATCAGTGCTCTGCCTTGGGGTTTATTTAGTTTTAAGTGTTTTCTGCTATTTGAACAGGACTCATGACATTTGCATGCCCTTTCCAACTCCTCACCAGTCTTTAGACTCACTATTACATTCATTTCAAAGTGCTAAAACACTTGCTTACCTCGCTCCACAGAAAACTCTGCAAATCTGAGTTGATTTCCCAGACCCAAAGCTATCTTCCTCATCTGATCCAGCAAACAACCATTAAAATCAATCAAATTCCTCTGAGCATATACCTGGCCTAAAATTAGTATTCATATCAGTCATCTCATGCCTTGTTTGCCATATTTTCTTTGAGATTGACAAGGAGAGAGCCCTCTCCCGACCTGGTAGGGCTAGCTACCAAGTTAAGTGTGGTTTGATGTTACCCTAGACCTGCCTTTCTCAGCCTGAGGTAGATTTAGGCTATAACAGTTACCAACCAAAAAAGGTCGGTTCTTGTACAGAACCGACTGGTCCTATACCAAATTGGTAAGTTGTTGTACCTAACTAATTGGTCTGGTACATAACTGGGCAATTTTTGTACGAAATTGGCTAGTCCCGTACCAAACCAACCAAATCTTGTATGGAATCGATCGATTCTTGTACAAAACTAACCGGGCTCGGTACCAAAAATCATTTTTTCACTAAACCAACCAGTTCATTACCAAACCAGCCAACTTCTTCCAATGCTACCAGGGACCCTTTGAATGCAAATTTTGTTTTTTAAAAGCAATAATTTATGAGTGGGGAAGCCTAGTATTGACCATAGTTCCCTACTATTGTTATGCAATTAATGGTAATGCTAAATTCTTAAAGTAAAAGTGGCATTCTCCTTTCCCTTTCCTTTTCATATTTTTACTTAAATTTTTAACATTACCATCAATTGACTCAAGATGTTTAATAGTGGTTCCGACCTCAATGGACTTCATATGGAGAAAGTAGAAATTTAGATCCCACTCAAAATCTAGCAAACTTCATAGTTTTCAAGACTTCAAGATTGGGGGGATTGCAACATTTCCATTAGATTTTGTCATGTACGAGGGGATAGAACTAAGATTTAATCAAAAGCACCAAGCCCTCTATGCACCTTCATGTTAGTGGCATTGATTATTGAACTCCTCTATCATGACCCTACTAAAAATTTACTCATCACTCAAATAGAAACTTGACTTGACATGCTAAGCTTTTTCTATCTTATTTTAATACGTAGAGGGTGATATTAATGACAAAGATCCCAATATGGGCAATGATTTTGATGATATGTAGGTATTTGTTGTAGCATGGTCTTTTTTAGATGCTAAAGGCCATATAGAACATGTTTATTGATATATTTTTAGTTTTAGGAAGAATCTTTTTAATCTATCGGCCTTGATCTTTGTCAAGACTTTGTAGGAAGCATTGAAGAGAGATGGGACGGAACTTGAGGAAACAAGAGGGATTGGCATATTTTGGTATAAGAACTAGGGAGGGCAATTTTTGTTTCCACCTATCTCGCATGATTTTTGAACATACTGTAACCATTCTTTTGAGATTAGATTCGATGATGCTCCAACATACCTATAAAATGGATTGTACATCCATCAAGTCAAGGAGCCTTATTATGTGTGAATCCCCATATTGATATATGAATTACATCCACAACAATTGCTTTCATCAGTTCTCCATTCTCGTCTACATAGATGACCGAATGAATGTTTTGTAACATGATCTCCATTGCTCCCGGATCCACACCTTCATTTTCTCTATGTAATTCCTCAAAATGCATTCCAATTGCCTCTTCTATCTCCATAAAGTTTTGGATGATCGTTATATTTTACAAATAGGTTTCGTTCACATTGTTTTTTAGTACCCATGCTTTTACTCGCTTGCGGAATAAAGTAATGTTTCCATCCTCTACATTTAACCATAAACTACAAGATTCCAATATTCACATATTATCCTCCAACTTAAGAGCTTTGTGGGGATTATAAATTCCTTATTTTCCTCTTTCAATAGCTCATTGGTTATCATTACAAACTCCAGTTTTCCTATAATGAGACCATGTACAATTTGATTTTCTCTTTCTCATGATTTGGAATGTAGGCTTGCTTATAGCCCTGTTACCCACACAATTGGGTAACCCCTAGGAGAAAACTTTTCTCCTCTTTGGTTACCAAACTAACCAGCATCCCTACAATGATCCACAGATAGATTTGCTTTAGATCTCTAGACTTAAGCTCTGATCAACACTTTCTCCCATCTCGCCTACTTCTTGAAAGAAAGTGAGTTATCTATCAAAACATACACTAACTATTTCTGTAATTATGTATTGTCATTTGATAATAAGGGCATTCTAAGATGGATCACAATTTGAATTGAATTATTGACCACTTTTGATTGTAATATCGTTCTCACACTCCACCTAGGAAGTTATCCTTTTCCCCTAGTCCACTGTGACCTTCCATAAGGCCTTTGCCTTCAACTGTTCAAGAGGGGCACAAATAGGAGGCATTTATTGATATAGCTTTCCCAAGGTAATCCATACTTGTCACTTTCCATTTTTCCTTGTATCAACTTCCATTCTTTGGGTTGATTGTTATTTGTTATTAATAATGACACCCTTTATCCACATTTATGAGTCGAGACCTGAAATTTTTCCTTGAGAGGTTGATCCAACTAAAAGAAAGATAAAAGCATATATAGTCACAAACAGTGTTGCGGGGGAGCGCCCCCCCCCCTCGCTCCCGCTCCCGATCCGCGCGGGAGCAGGTCGGGAGCGCGCTCCCGAAATCGCTCCCGATTTCGGGAGCGCGCTCCCTAAAAAAAATTTCGCTCCCTGCCTTTTCGGGAGCGTTTTCGGGAGCGTTTTGCCTTTTTTGCATTTTTTTTTTTGTAGTAATGTTCGAAAAGCAATTTTTTTTGAAAGAAACAAATAGTTTTTGAGTGGGGCAACTTAATGATCAAATCTAGGCCCTAGTATTGATATGCTATTCATGGTAATGTTAAATTCTTAAAGTAAAAGTGACATTTTCTTTAATTTTCATTTTCATCCTTTTACTTAAATTTTTAACATTACCATGAAATGACTCAGGATGTTTGAGAGTGGTTTCGTCCTCATTGGATTTCATATGGAGAAAGTAGAATTTTAGATTTCATTCAAAATCCAGCAGACTTATCAGTTTTTCAGGATTTCAGGATTGGGGGATTGCAATGTTTCCATTGAATTTTGTCATGTATTAGGGTATGGAACTCATATTTAATCAAGAGTACCAATCCCTCTATGTACCTTGATGTTAGTGACATTGGTTGTCGAACTCCTCTATCATGACCCTTCTAAAAATGTACGCATCACTCAAACAAAATCTTGACTTGACATGCTATGCTTTTTCTATCTTATGTTAATGCTTAGAGGGTGATATTAATGACAAAGATCCCTATACAGATACAAAGGTAATGACAAAGATACCTCTGGATATTAATGCTTGGAGGGTGATATTAATGACAAAGATCCTGATTTTGCAACAAGACTAAAAAATTAGACATTTCTCGTGGTGGCAAGAGGCCCAAGCATAAGAAATAGATAATAGATTTACTTCTCTTCTCTAGTTTCTAGTAGCTTTTATAACTATTGACTCTTTCATATTTATTATGATATTTTTTTAAACAATATATGACAATTTAAGTTTGAAGTTGGCAATTATAACTCATTAGTAATGATTTATGAATATGATGCTTCATGAAAGTTGAAAGTTGTTTCATTTCGTTTCATTTTATAACATTTCATTTCATTCTAGATATTATTTGTTGTAATGGTTACACTTAGCTTACAAGTACAACTTTGGTGATCAATGATGATAAATGTTATATATTGAATTTTGAAAGCTTGAAACTTTAAGATTGATGAATCATGAGACTCAATATGTTGTATGTTACTATGTTACTAACTTGCGGACGTGGTTGATGAAGATTATAACTTCTAGATGATTGTTGTTATATGGTTCAATCTATGCTTTTTTATGTTTTTTATATCTAATTCATCATTCTACATGTTTTTGTTGACATATATGTATCAAAAATTAAAAAATATATATATTTTTAAAAAATCGCTCCGGGATTCGCTCCCAAACCGGGAGCTTCTGAAAATGGTCGCTCCCGCTCCCGCTCCCAAGTAACATTGGTCACAAATGAAAGAAAATGAAAAATGCAAAAGATGGTTGGGACTAATAGTAAGCATTTGGGCAAAGTCCTAGCCTGAGCTCTACTCCACCATTAGCCATCACCCAGTTCCTAAGCATATCATGCTTTTTTCTAATGCAATGAAACTTATAATGTCCCAACCCCGATGATCAATAAACTGCTACATCTTTAAGGTGTATTGAACAAGCAATCAGCGAGTTGCTCACCCAAGCTATTCAAGAAACAAAAGAAAGATCATTGGAATAAAACACACACCAGAGGGGTGGGAAAAGCACGCTGCTCAAGCCTCCACGATTTCTCCCTCTTATCATTCATTACTCTCAAGATGTTGGACATATTTTAGATGGCACCAAGGTAGTGGCATATTAAAGTCATTCCCATCCCATGTACACAATTATCACATGCACCTACCAATTGATGGGCCTACTTAGGAGCACCTAATAGGGCTAATTGTATAACCATCCTTAACACAAGTGTGGAAACTTTCTTATAAATCATTAGCTAGAAAGATATTTGAAGGCAAGGCCTGTGTGAAGTATTTTTGTGCCCCTAGCATTGAATATGTTCGACTATGATACTTTAGTGGTTTCCTTATGTAATGATGTTGATTTCATTTGGTCTTGAGGATTTATTTCAAGTAGTTTCTCAAAGATGCATTAGATATCCCTTGAGGGATGGCTTTTCCCTTCTACAGCACAATGAGGAGGATGCCTCGCACAGCATGAGAGCACTTGCCCAACATGAGAGCACTTGTGACCTTGTATCACCAACGCTGCCCCCCCACCCCAGAAGTAAGCATTGACCCTTAAGATCCCCCCACATGGATGTATGGCCTCTTCCACACCAACAAATGTTGAAGTGTTGAGCCAAGAAGTCAAGTCATTGCAAGGATTGATGATGTATCATGTGACTAAGCGGATCCAAGACCCCTCGAGGTTGGCCTTGTACCTTCTTAATGGGTGTTGCCATGTTCTAGAGCCCAGATGAGGATAATGATGACTTGAGACATTTTGGAAGGGCTAGCAAACCTCTTTTGATGCTAAGGACATGCCCTAGGGTTTCCACCTCGCATATGCAAACCCTAGGATGATGATGTGAGGCTTCTTATTTGACATCTTAGATGAGGTGATGTGGCTTGGAGATGCATCCTTTCACTTTGATGAGAAGTCCTAGAGTGAGGAGCACTCTTGGACCCATTTGTAACTTTGCTTGATGGAGATTCTCATTAATCGAGGGTGACATCATGTTGGAGAGTTAATGATGTTTTATCATTATATAAAGCTATAGGTCGACTTGTGACCTATTAGAATTGTTGGATGCTTAAAACAAATTTCTAGGACTTTTGACAATAAATTAAGAGAAATGTGACTTGGCTACTCTCATATAAATAGAGGGGAGTCAAATTCTCTTATATCATTGTCACACATACTCAATTTATCTCATTTAAAGGAGTGTGCACTAGTAATCCTTCTTTTCTTTTGGACACAATCGATACATAGTGTACAAATTGTCTTGGGGAGGATATGCTTTGCATGAAGAAGACTTTCTATGGATTGAGGAAGTGATATTTGCTTGAATGGTATAAGTTTAATTATATTTTCTTCCATTTTGCATAACATTGCTAAAATTAGGGTTTGTCATGTGCCATATTAAAACGTGCAATATCTCTTATGAACTCTTGTTTTTAGTTTATTTATAAAAAAATTGTCATCAAGTATCCATTAAAGGGGCTAGATTTGCAACCTTTGACCCTAAATCTCCTATATAAGAAGGTCGTTAAGGCTTCTAAATTCCTTCCACCCTCTCTATCCAAGGTCCTCTTGCATAGACCTTGTCCTATTGACTCCATTTCCCAATTGACGGAAGGCATAGTCTTCATGTGTAAATCAACCCTAATAATCTTCTTTATTTCATGGTAACTAGGGTCAGGGTTTGGTTAAATATGCAATTTACAACTATGTAGTTTGGTTAAATATGCAAATTACAACCAAGTGGTTTGGTTAAATATGCAATTTACAACTAAGTGGCACATATCTGTTATTGAACTTTAGGTAGGCATTACTTCTATTAATGTTGAAAAAGGTAAAATCTATCATTTATTGCATGTTTTACCACAAATTTTAGGAATGACATCTGGTTTATTTTTGTTGTTTTGTGCATTTTTAGCGATTGAAAACTATTGGTTAACCTAAACTTTGTTTAACTCCTTGAGTAGCCTCAAAAATGTTGACTTTTCTACAAGATGCATAGTAGAAACCAATGTTTTGATCTAATAATTACTACCTAAAGATCTTCAAACAGTTTATATAATGCTACTAATATCGTTGAGCAATTATACACAGAAATTTTCAATAGTAAATGCAGCGGAAACAATAAAGAGACAGCCATGCACAATAAAAACAACAAATTTTCCCTAGGAAACCCAAACCTGGGAGAAAACCCAACAACTTTTCTTCTAGGAGAAAGTATTCTTCAACAAGGCTTACACTTCTAAATTATCTAGAAAAGGAGAAATTTGTGCCAAAATCCAAGTCAAAGCTTCAGTCAATTTGTCCTCTATCTGCTCCTACATGTGGCTACTATAGAAGAGAGATGATAATAATATGTAAGTGATCAAATGAAGTGTCGCATCATGTATATATATACAAGTCCAATGGGTGAATCTAACCAAGGGACACACCCTTTCCTGTTGGGGCCGACTTGTCCATTTTGAGCCTGCATGAGGCCCAAAAAAATAAATTTTTATTTTTATTTTCATAATCTTCTTAAGCTGACTTAAGAGGCCTCTTGTCATGCGAGAATACCTCCCGATGCTACAAAATATCAACATTCCCTCTTAGAGAGGGAGGTATTCTCCTTGGCAACTGAAATTTCTCCTCCATAAGAAAAGTTCATGAGCTTGCCATGTTGATGCATGTCTATAGATAAGTCCATCTTGGAGTAGGTAATATGAATATCCAACGCCTTTTACCTCTGGCCAAAATCCTTTGTGCATCCTTAGGCAAATGTAACAATCTCCTTTGGTCAAAGTCCTTTATGAACCAGCCAAGTCCTTCTGGCTTCTCAGGAGAGAATTTGCCCTTTAGACCATTCACTCTCAGCCAAAATCCTTTATGACTTTGTTACCGCTCAAACTAGGAGGGGACCTAAAGGGGATCCCTAAAGGTACAAATGCTAGACCAAGGGCAACAAAAGGAGAATTAGCCCATTGTCACCTCAGCTAAGGCTCCCTACTATTTGCAGACTTTCACCGATAGGACGAGACCCGGTACATGTGGAGTCACAATTGAAGGATAAATCAATAAGTGGATATAAAGTGACCCAAATAGTCCCCTTCCAGAAGAGGTTCAAGAATGAAGCTTGCTTGCTTCTTAAGCAAGGTACAAATCTTCTAGGAGAAGGGTGTGGGGATTTGAGGGCTAGGTTTATGGAATATGGCTTGTGAATGAGTTTCCCAATCCCTAAAATCCTTATTGAAATTGGTATCCCAGGTGGTTCTTGAAGAATTGTCTTTTCAAAGGAGAGGGACCACACGGGACCAGCTGGGCCCAGTGGATACAAATTGGATCATTATATTGTTTGTCATCCATCTCGATGCATTTGGGGTGGAAAAAGTGGAGGAATCAACTCACGGGACCGTTTTTACAGGCGGGACCCAATTTGGCGAAACGGGGTCTAAAACCTTCCAAGAGCATTTTGAGGCATCAAACGACGTTTTTTTGGGGTAAAACTTTGTCGCTTACGCGTTGCGCCTTTTCATGTTATTCTACACAAAGAGCTTTCCAACGACGCAAAAATCGCGTCAATCGGAGTCTGTATGCAAAAGTTATGCCTCTCAAAAATTGAACTTCCTGTTTTCACACCTATAGTTAGAGAGGATGTCGCACCAGCCCCCACTATTCATGGAAAAGGGGCTACCTTTTCATGTTATTCTACACAAAGAGCTTTCCAACGACGCAAAAATCGCGTCAATCGGAGTCTGTATGCAAAAGTTATGCCTCTCAAAAATTGAACTTCCTGTTTTCACACCTATAGTTAGAGAGGATGTCGCACCAGCCCCCACTATTCATGGAAAAGGGGCTAGCCACGTGTTTGTGATGTAAAAGACTCTAGAAGAGTCTATTTTTTTGGGGTAAAACTTTGTCGCTTACGCGTTGCGCCTTTTCATGTTATTCTACACAAAGAGCTTTCCAACGACGCAAAAATCGCGTCAATCGGAGTCTGTATGCAAAAGTTATGCCTCTCAAAAATTGAACTTCCTGTTTTCACACCTATAGTTAGAGAGGATGTCGCACCAGCCCCCACTATTCATGGAAAAGGGGCTAGCCACGTGTTTGTGATGTAAAAGACTCTAGAAGAGTCTATTTTGTAACTCTAGTTAAGAGTTGATACAGTCAAACTTAACCACTAGTAGGTTGTCGGGTTATGTTATAACTGGGCCCCTAAGAGGAAGAGACATTCCATTCTTTCGAGAGCATTTTGTTCCATAATTGAGCAAAGATAGCCAAGAGAGATAGGAGGTAGAGCACACACAGAGGATTTGTGCACTGTAGCAGCCCACAGGCCACAAACATTACTTCTTTGTATCTGCAGCCATATTTCTAGCCAGAGAAAGAGAGGGAAGTGGCCTCAACTTCCAGCTGGGTTTTCTCCCGAAAGGGTTTCCCAGAGAGCATATCTTGTGTATTATGCAATGTTGTGAAAATTGCTATCGGGGTTAAATCTGCGAGAGTCTGAAAGCGGAAAAAAAAAATCGTAAAAATAGGGATAAAATCGTTAAAACTGGCAAAGTTCAAAAAAATAAATATATATATATATATACACAAAAATCAAGATTTTTTCCCAAAAAATCGCGATTTTTCCAAAATGAAAAAATCACTGATTTAATTGACCGATTTAATCGTTTCAGCAAAAAATCGCGATTTTTTGAATAAATCGTGATTTTCACAACACTGGTATTATGTGTGTGTGAGCTTATTTTGTCGTTCTCTACTTTTTTGCTTAGTTTACGTTTAGATGCATGCACTAATTACACTTAATTTTATAGATCTAGAAATTAAATGAAACTATAATAGTGTAGAATCTCATATTCTTTTAATATAATATTATCAGATATGTTGTGACGAACTGTCTAGTGGAATATCTATCGTTGTTTACAGATCATTTGGTATCAGAGCAGGTTTCTTTGAGTATTTTGTGGAAATTGCAAGGATCTAGATCGGTGAGGCCGAAAATTGTAGAACCCTAATCATGGGCAACAAATCTGTAAACGAACATTGTGATCCTATAGAGGTGAGGTTTTCGCAACTCGAAGAACAAGTCGTGGATATAAACCGCAATGTAAACCTCCTCATGGCGGCCCTAAGAAAATAAGCTAGGGATATTTGGAGAAGAAGGGGGTTCGAATGCAAAGGACAAATTAGATGAGGGATCGAGAAATCAGGAAGACGCAGACAACCAGCAGAAGAAAAAACCCGAAAAAGATCAACCCAGTTCAAGTGTCGTGAACCAATCCCTGTTAAAGTGGAAGCAAAAGTCGATATCAAGCAATACCACAACGAGATCGATGCTCTAAAGTTGAACCATTGGTTGCAGCAACTATAAGTTTATTTCAGTGTCCATCAGATCGAGGAAGGACAGAGGATCTCATTCGCACGGCTGAAATGGGAGGGTCATGCACTGACTTGGTGGGAATGCCACATGAAAACCGTAAGGTTGGAGAGAGAACCTCCATTGACTAAGTGGGAGGATTTCAAAACCCTCGTTAAGTCACAATTTTATCCCATTGGGTACGTGGAAGGCTAGTGGATCTGGTGGCATTACTTCAGGCAAAAGCCAGGCCAAAAAGTGCAGGAGCACACCACAGAATTTAGAAAGATTGCTATAATGTTGGGTATCTCTCTAAAGAACCCAGATGTACTCCTTAGGTATTTGGGGGGTCTGCATCGCCATCTGCGTGAGCAAGTGATATTGTTCAACCCCAAAACGATGGACGAGGCTTGTGTACAAGCACAGTACCTGGAGAACATAGGCCTAAACAGAGTGCAATCAAGTGGATCAAAGCAAAAGGAGCAACAAGACGCTTCTAAGGAGGGGAAGAAGAAGCAAAAAGGGGGAAAGATAAAAACACGGAAGCCACATCACACCAGTGCAAAGATCTGAGCAACCACTGCAACCACTACAACATTGATGGCCATACAAAAAAGAAATGTTGGAAGTTGCATCCAAAGCTGAACCCAAAGAACAAGAAGAAAGATAATAAGAAGAAGAATCTCATGGCCACTGATTCGAGCAACTAAGTTTAAAGCAGCTCGAACGTGGATGAGAAGATCGTCTATACATCAGTACAGAAGGAGGTGAATCTGAGTAGCCTTCAGCAATAGGAAGCGAAAGAAATGACCAAACTCTTCCATGTAAAGATACAAGTCAAGAACACGAAGATTGATGCTCTATTTGACTCAGGATTGCAGGCGAATCTCATTGCAGCAGATCTGGTCAAGAAGTTGGGGCTAGAAGTTTGTGATCATTCAAACCCATATCCACTGGAATGGGTACATAAGGATGCAAAGCTGAAGGTAACAAAAAAGTGCAAAATTATATTTGCTATCGGTGTTGATTTTCTTGATGAAGTAGATATGGATGTGGTTCCCTTGATGTCTGTGAAGTCGTGTTTGGGAGTCCATACCAGGGTTGCGGGGAAGCACCCCGCCCCCCTTCGATCCCGCTCCCAATTCGCGCTCCAGTCAGGAATGACTCGAGAGCGGGTCGTTTCCGAATAGGGAGCAATTTCAGGAGCACGCTACCGACCCAAAAAAAAAATCGCTCCCTAGTTTTTCTGGGATCGATGGAGGAAGTGTCACTCTAGGAGCAATTTTTCCAACCAGGGAGTGGTCAAGGGGTGATCGCTCCCGACCGGCAGAGAGCGACGCCTGCAAGGCCAAGAGAGAGACGACAGCGACGTGGAGAGAGGGAAGGGGAGGGAAAAAAGGGAAATAGGGAAAGGGGGGGGGAATAAATAAACCCTCTCCCTCTCATTATTCACTTCATCTTAAGTGTAAGAGAGTTTAGAGAGCAAGAGAGAGTTTAAAGCAAGGAGAAGCGCTTGGAGGAGTTTGAAGAGCTTGCAAGGGGAGATTGGCAGCCAAAGAGGTAGGATCTACACTCTAATCTAGCAAAAAAATTTTATGTTCATTACTAAATAAATAAATTTCTCTATTTTGCATTCCCAATCCCATTCCATTTTTTTGCAGATTCAAAACTTCAAATTTCAAACATCATGGTTATATTGATTGGCATTCTCTTCTTCTTGGTTCCTTTTTTTGTTATTATGGTGTTGGGGTGTAGAAAATGGAGGGTTGAACATGAAGAAGGGGATGAAGAAGTGAGTTATAGTGGATTTGATGAAAACCCCGAAGAGGAGTACCTTCGTGAGGAGGAGCTGGAGGAGAGTGAACATGATTCAGCTCAAAAAACTAAACAAGACCAAACCCCATTGTGGAAATATGTTACTAGGCCTGAAGCAGGGAAAAGGGGTGGAACCACTAAATTTCACTGCCCCCATTACAACAATAATTACACAGGTTCATACACCCGTGCCAGAAAGCATCTCTGCAGGAAAAGGCCATGGCATGGAGATAAACAAATAGGAACCAAAATTTGCACAGGTGTGTCAACAGCAAAGAGAGCCAAATACATAAGGGAAGAGGAGGAAGCCCAATACAAATCTAAAAGATCGAATGATTTCTTGAACCAAGCTAACAATCACATGCACAAAGAACTCCTTCAGCGTCCTCCTATGGCAGTGGATATGGAGGCACAGGGTCACCAAACATCTCTTTAAGGCATAGAACCATATCCGATTCCTTGATGAAGGGCGTAGGAATGATGTGGATTCAAAAGTTTACTGGTTTCTCTATACATGTGGGATACCATTCAATGTTCTTCGCTCACCTTATTGGCATGAAATGGTTTCTGCCATAAATGATGCCCCTAAAGGATACAAGAGCCCTAGGTATGACAAGGCTAGAACCATTGGACTTGATCATGAAAATGCAAAAATATCACATTCTTTGAGTAGAATGACAAATTCATGGACTGAGCATGGGGTGTCCATTGTATCTGATGGATGGACAAATGTAAAAGGCAAGCCATTGATAAGTGTTCTTGTTGTATCTGTTAGTGAGCCCTGGGTACGACAAGGCTAGAATCGTTGGACTTGATCATGAAAATGCAAAAATATCACATTCTTTGAGTAGAATGACAAATTCATGGACTGAGCATGGGGTGTCCACTGTATCTGATGGATGGACAAATGTAAAAGGCAAGCCATTGATAAGTGTTCTTGTTGTATCTGTTAGTGAGCCCTGGGTACGACAAGGCTAGAACCGTTGGACTTGATCATGAAAATGCAAACATATCACATTCTTTGAGTAGAATGACAAATTCATGGACTAAGCATGGGGTGTCCATTGTATCTGATGGATGGACAAATGTAAAAGGCAAGCCATTGATAAGTGCTTTGTTGTATCTGTTAGTGGTGCCATCTTTCTTTCAGCATATGATTACTCAAACAAGTTCAAGACCGGCATCAACATTGCAGAACCATTACTTGAAACAATTGAACGTATTGGGCCATACAATGTCATCCAAGTCATCACTGATAATGCTGCTAATTGTAAGGCAGCGGGAGCAATTATTGAGGATAAATACCCCAACATATTTTGGTCTGGGTGTTTGGTTCACACAATGAACCTTTTGATGCATGATATTATTAAGAACAAAAACCAACAATACAAATGGATTGGTGATTTGTACAAGAGAGGCAAACAAATGATAAAATTTATTACAAATCATAGCAATACCCATGGGCTTTTCCGCAATCACTCAAGATTGGAGTTGTTGAAGATTGCGAAGACTAGATTTGCTAGTTATTACCTCACCTTCAGGCGCCTTTTGAAGGTAAGAGAGTCATTGGCTAGCATGGTATCAAGTCCACACTAGCAGGTATTAAAGGAAAGGGCTACAAATGTAGCTGACAAGCAAGGTTTTGAAAGTGGAGGAGACTGCTCTTGATGGTCAATTTTGGGCACATGTGAGGCAAGTATTGTAATTCACCAAGCCAATTATCACATGATTCGTTTTGCAGATACAAATAAACCAATGATTGGGGAGGTGTATGAGCAGATGGATACCATGTTGGGGCAAATAAAAGATACTGTTTAGAAAGATGATCCCAACTTGTATACATTGATTAACAATTGTGTGTGTACACAGTGGAATAAACTTAATGTTCCACTACATGCCTTGGCATATATCCTTATGCCAAAATACTACTCTCCAACTTGGTTGGGCCAACCTGCACCTGGGGTGGGGTTAGGGTCAAACCCCATATGGATCCAGAGGTAGCTACAAGATATATGGAAGCATTAGACAAGTTGGTACCTGACAGGGAGGAATGTGCTAATCTGTGTCTTGAATTAGGCGGATACTTTAGTTGCAAGGGTTTGTTTGGTTCTTTGCATGCAATGGAAGACAGAGACAGATTTGATGCTCTCACATGGTGTGAAGCATATGGCGGCATGGGACTTTTGCCAAAATTGGCAAAAAAAGTTCACTCACAGGTTGTTAATACATCTTTTGCAAAGAGATGTTGGAGCACCTACAGCTTCATACATAATGTGAGAAGAAACAGACTCAATGAAAATCGGGCAAAAAGCTTGGTTTATGTGCACTACAACTTGAGGTTGTTGAATCATTACTTTGATCGAGCTTATGAGGATCCAACATATAAAATTTGGGACAACGAGCCAAAGGACGATAATTTGGAGGATGGCACTATACATCTTGAAGAACTGGAAGCAGAACTTATGAGAGAGGAAGATGAAGCAACAACCATGCCACCCCCGCCATCCAGTAGCAGTCCTCGAGTTCCAAGTCTTGCTCCTTTGTTGTCGCCGCCTCCATGTACATCCTCACATGGAGGGCATGCGCCTTTTGGTTCTGGTCGTGGGACTATGCAAGAGGAGACCCTTAGAAGACCACCACAACCAGCTCAGAAATTAGACATTATTCGTGGTGGCAAGAGGAAGATGTAGATGATAGATTTACTTGTTTTTTCTAGTTTCTAGTAGTTTTTATAATTGTTGACTTTTTCATATTTATTATGATATTTTTGTAAACAATATATGAAAATTTAAGTTTGAAGTTTGAAGTTGGCAATTATAACTCAATGGTAGTGAAATATGAATATTATGCTTCGTGAAAGTTGAAAGTTTTTTCATTTCATTTCATTTTATAACATTTCTTTTCATATTAGATATTATTTGTTGTAATGGTTACACTGAGCTTACAAGTACAACTTTGGTGATCAATGATGATAAATGTTACATATTGAATTTTGAAAGCTTGAAACTTTAAGATTGAAGAATCATGATTCATGAGACTCAATATGTTGTATGTTACTAACTTGTGGACGTGGTTGATGAAGATTATAACTTCTCGATGATTGTTGTTATATGATTCAATCTATGTTTTTTTTGTTTTTTATATCTAATTCATCATTATACATGTTTTTGTTGACATATATGCATTCAAAATATACAAATATATATATATATATATATATAACGCTTAGAGATTTGCTCCCAAACCAAGAACTTTTGAAAATGTCGCTCCTACTCCCTGTTTTCGCTCCCACTCCCAAGTAACCTTGGTCCATACATGTACATGCGTGATGCAATATTCATGAGGAGAACTAACTAGTACCAGCTCATCAAGAATGGAAAATCGTTCATCATCAACGCGCATAAAGGCAAGTCGAAAATTTCACTAGTAAGTGCCAACCAAGCCAGGAAATTGATCAGTTCCAACAAGAAGTATGTTTTATTGTTTTTAAGAGAAATTTAGTCTGTAGAGGAGTCAATAAGAGGCAAGGCATCCTTAGAGGGGTGTACTAGGAAACAAAACAACAATTGGAGGAGTTGTTACGAGCATACAAGGACATGTTCCGAGAGCCTAAAGGGTTACCCCCTAAGAGAGAAGTGGAGCACGAGATCTAGCTATTGCTAGACTCCCCCTTGCCAAATATAAGGTTGTACAGGCAATCTGTTATAGATGCAAGTGAGGTGAAGACACAGTTGCAACAACCGCTAGAATAGGGTGTCGTTCGACCGAGTACATCACCATGTGGGTCACTCATCATCATTGTGCCAAAGAAGGATGGGACTTGGCAGATGTGTATGGATTATAGGGCGTTGAATAAAATCACGCTCAAGAACAAATACCCCTTGCCCAGCATAAACAATCCACTACATCAGTTGCAGCAAGCAAAGTATTTCACCAAGCTGGACTTGAAGTCTGGATATCACCAAGTTCAAGTCAAAGAAGAAGATACATGGAAGACCACCTTCAAAACCAGACAAGGTTTGTATGAGTGTTTAGTTATGCCATTTGGCCTACGTAATGCACCAACTACATTTATGACATTAATGAATGATGTACTACGCGTTTTTATAGATTCATTTGTTATTGTCTATTTGGACGATATACTAGTATATAGTGCAACCTGGGAGGAGCATATTTCACATCTGACGCAGGTGCTGGAAACATTAAAGAAGCACTCGCTGCTAGCAAATATTAAGAAGTGTGAGTTTGCACAACGGTCCTTGGTGTATTTGGGGTATGTGATCGGTGGAGGAGAATTGAAGATGGATCCTTACAAGATGGAGGCCATCATGAAATGGTCAGTGCCTACTAATGTCACTGAGGTTAGGAGTTTCATTGGGGCAGCACAGTACCTAAGGAAATTCATAGTGTCTTTTTCAGCGGTAGCAGCACTGCTCCACAACATAACAGCGAGTGGCAAGAGTTTCTAGTGGGGAAAAGATCAAGAGAAGGCTTTCGATGAATTAAAGAAGAAGATCAGTGAAACACCAATTCAGGCATTACCAAACTTGCAGTAGCCCTTTGAAGTGGAGACAGATGTGAGTGGGTATGCTATGGGAGTTGTCTTGATACAGGGAAGAAGGCCTGTATGTTACCATTTTGAAGTTTTTCATGGGGTAGTGTTTAACTACCCTACCTATGATAAGAAGCTCTATGCCATGGTGCAAGCTATGAAGAAGTGAAAGCAGTGTCTGATGGGAAAGGAGATAGTAATCGACACAGATCACTAGTCGTTATAGTACTTGTAAGTTCAGACTAAGCTACAGCAAACCAGGGATTACAAGTGGATGGGGTTTTACAACAGTTTCATTTGGTGATCAAGTATAAGAAGGGAAACACAATCAAGTTGGTCGATATGCTTTCAAGGCCACCCACATCAAAGATTACAGCTTTGGGGACTCTTATGCACATGGATCCATTCACCCATGATGCATACATAGAAGCATATTCACAAAATGAGGACTTCAAGGAGGTGTAACAGCAGTTGTAGAGTCAGAGTCATGTGTAGAATGGTGACAGCGCCGTTGACTACCATCTCAAGATGGGTTACTCTACAGGCTAGATAAGCTACTCTACAGGTTGGATAAGCTATGTGTTCCTAAAGGTGAGCGTTTGCCGCTGATTAGAGAAGCTCACACCTCCAAGGTCCAGGGCACTTTGTTGTAGGGAAGACCATGGCTAACTTGTAGAGGAATGTGTATTGGCCCAATATGCAAGAGAAAGTAGCTAGGTTCATAAGAGGATGCATGCTTTGTTGTACCAACAAGCCTAGCAACAGGAAACAAGGTCTGTATCATCCCTTAACTGTACCTACTCATCCTTGGGAAAGCATTTCCATGGACTTTGTGAGAGGTTTACCAACAACCAGGAAGGGACATGAATACCTGTTCATGGTAGTTGACAGGTTCAGCAAGATGTGTGTTCTAATGCCCTGTAAAAAGACCATCAGTGAACAAGAAGAAGCAAACTTGTTCTTTGGACAGGTCTGGGTGCACTTTGGGATACCAAGGAGCATCATTTCAGACAGGGATACAAGATTTCTCAGTGCATTCTAGACTACATTGTGGGAGAAGATGGACACGAAGTTGAAGAGATCTACAACATTTCATCCACAAACAGATGGGCAGACAGAAGTAGTCAATAGGACTTTGGTGCAGCTTCTGAGGGGATACAACCAAAAGCATCCGAAGACCTAAGATGAAAATATGGTATATATACAACATTCGTATAATAGAGCAGTCCACACTTCTACAAGAAAGTCCCCATTTAAGACTTGTTTTGGATATTTGCCACCTTCACCTCCGGATATTGCATATAGACAACAAGGAGTTGTGATGGAAGATCTTACAGGAGATGCTTTGAGGGCTGAAAAATTTATAGAGAAGATCGAGCAAATCCATCTAGAAGTACAGGAAACACTGCAGAAGTCGCAAGTGAAATATAAGGCCAGGCATGATCAGCACAAAACAGAGAAATTATTCAAGGTGGGAGACAGAGTATGGCTACAGTTGAAAAGGGAGAGGCCGCAAGGGCTTGGTAAGAAAACCAAGGCTCTCATATACGGTCCCTTTGAGATACTGGAAAACGTGGGAGATAATGTCTATCGACTCAGTTTACCACCATATATGTGCATTTACTCAGTTGTGAATGTAGAGAATTTGAAACTCTATAAGCCTTCCATGCTAGATCAGGAAGAGGACCAGGTCCTACCTTCTCTAGAGGATTTGGCACCAGATGCTCAAGCAGAGTTGATAGAAGATACAGTTTTGCAGAAGAGGTCCAGAACTACAAGAAAGGGGCAGCATGATCTTTGGCAGATTGGGTTGAAGGGACAACTTCTAGGCAAAGTTGAATGGTACACCAAAGAGAAGGTGGAGGAAAAATTTCCTCATCTCATTCAATAAAAGTTTTGGGGACCAAAATCCTCCCAAAATAGGGAGGTGTGATCCGAATTGGATCATTATATTGTTTGTCATCCATCTCGATGCATTTGGGGTGGAAAAGGTGGAGGAATCAGCTCACACAATCGTTTTTATCGGCGGGACCCAGTTTGATGAAACGGGGTCTGAAACCTTCCGGAAGCGATTTGAGGCTTCAAACGATGTTTTTTGGGAGTAAAACTTTGCCGCTTATGTCCCACACCTTTACATGTTATTCTACACACAGATATTTCCAACAGCACAAAAATCGCGTCAATCGGAGCCTTTATGCAAAAGTTATGCCACTCAAAATTTGATCGTCCTGTTTCCACACCTATAGTTCAGGTGGATGCCGCGTCAACCCCCATTATTCATGGAAAAGGTGCTAGCCACATGTTTGTGATGTAAAAGACTCTCGAAGTGTTTATTTTGTAACTCTAGTTAAGAGTTGATGTGGTCAAACTTAACCACTAATAGGTTATCGGTATGTGTTATAACCAGGCCACAAGGAGGAAGAAGCATTCCATTCTTTCGAGAACATTTTGTTCCATAGTTGAGCAAAGATAGCCACGAAAGATAGGAGGTAGAGCACACAGAGAGGATCTGTGCACTGTAGCAGCCCACGGGCCACAAACATTACTTCTTCGTATCTGCAACCATATTTCTAGACAGAGAAAGAGAGCGAAGTGGCCTCACCTTCCAGCTGGTTTTTCTCCCGAAAGGGTTTCCAAGAGAGCATATATTGTGTATTATGTGTGTGTGAGTTTATTTTGTCGTTCTCTACTTTTCTATTTGATTTATGTTTACATGCATGCACTAATTACAATGAATTTTACAGCTCTAGAAATTAAATGAAACTGTAATAGTGTAGAATCTCATATTTTTTTAAATATAATATTATCAGATCTGTTGTGACGAACTGTTTAGTGGAATATCCACAGCACTTTACGGATCACCAGCTTAGGTCAAGAGGCAAGGATTTAGCCACCAATGATGTTCTTAATATAGGCAAGGAAGGGTAATGGAATAAAGAAAGAATTTTCACTTAAAGGTATTGACTTGATCCTATGAGGCACTAGCCTTGGGGATACTAGGGAAAAGTTTGATCTCAGAGCTAAGGCTTGGCTTTTCTCACAACTCCACTGTCAAAATGGCTTCAAAGTTGGAGGAGGCCTTGAGAAGACACCAACGCAGAAGAAGCTAGGAGATCGAAAATTTTGGAGGGCTATTATGTCGGGAAAATGATGCCCTAGATGACCCAACTTGGCTAGACCCAGGAAAAGATGAAAAATAATTGATTTTGGGTGACCACCTCTTGGTAGGTCAGTGCCTTAGTCTTGGTAGAATGGAATCTATGCTAAATATGAATGAGGACCTTGTTTCTTAGTCAAGGAGGCCTTAAGACTACCTCACTAGCCTTCTAGGGCAAAGGGAAGCAACCTTATAGCTTTTATACTTCGTCTTGCAAAAGGTGGTGGCTTACTAAGATGAATTTGTTGATAGAATTATCCCTAGGAAATTTCATTCAAATTACATGGCCCATACATTGATAGATGTTATATAGAGACAAAATTCCCAATTTAAGCAATAAATGCATGCAGCAATTAACCCTAAAAATAACGAAAATCCTAATCCAATGTATATGACAAAGTAAAACAAGAATAGCATTAAAAGCATGTACTCATGTTAGGGTCCCACCCTAACCCCCTTATTTATGTAATGGGATCACTTCATAGTCAAGAGTCAATAAAGCCCATATTAATAATTGTAAGTGGTTAATCCGCAATTAATGACGGAACCACAGTTAGTTGCAAATGGGCCGTAGTATTAGATAGATGGTATTAATAAAACCCACGGTATTGGTCCGTGGTATTGCATGTATGAGTCATATATAAAGGATAGAGACTCCCTGCGAGGAGCATCGTGTCTTATTTTGTAATCGAGCTCTGCTCTATTGGAGGTTGCCCCCTCGAAGAGGCAAGTGAACATTACTCTCTGAATAATAAAATCATTGCTATTCTGTGTTCTGGGTATCTTTTCTTCGCATATTATGTATTTGGGTATCATTTTGCAGGTTAAGAGCATAACAAGTGGTATCAGAGCACTTTCCAGGGCCGGTGGGATCTCCATTTCTTAGCAAAAAAAAATTTTGGCTAGAGACGTGTTCCGGCGTCTTTAAACCACGGGATCTGTCGCTGAGCGCATAAACCTGCGGATTTGGGGAGGCATGCACGCAGGAAATACAAGAGGTGGTCACGTGTGTTGGACTCCCTTGTAACCCCTGTGGGTACCCCTTCGAGTAGTAGCGCATTAGACAGAACCACGCACGGACTGTCTTCCACGTACCCTCTGGGTATATCGGAAGCCCCCTAGGCTCCCTTGAAACCTCGCCATAGATAAACCATCGGCCGTCTTGCGGCTACAGTACATCGAAAACAGCACTTGGAGAGATTACTCGCCCGTACGATAGGGTAGTCGGGTTGTACGGCTAAGGGTACGGTCGATCCTCCTTAATTAGAGCCCTGAAACATTGGGCCAAGTACTACTGCCAGACCCTTATGTATATTGCGATCTGTAGCACCTGATACTCCTCAAGACCATAGTTCCCTTTTCTATCGGGGGATCACACATCATCTCTTCCAGATCCGCTTGTGCAAAGGGGTGCAGCAGCAGCAGACATCAGTCCCGCAGTCTCGAGTTCGCAGATCAGCCATTCCAATCTATTAGATCCATCAGATCCGCAGAAGCAGTCTGTTCTGCCGCCCAGAGCTATCAGATCCGCCATTCAGATCTCTCAGATCCACCAAATCAGAGTCGTTGTGAAGGGTTCCTATACCGGGGTATAATTTTCGCAGGACTTTTGGCCGCATTGACATTTTGAGGATTTGGCGACTGCAGTATTCATAAGGAAGGAGTAAAACTCCGTTAGGAGTTTTCAGAGACAAAAAAAATTGAGATCTTTCGGGGCGCTTATTGGTGATCTAGCCCATCAGAATCAGGACGACGAGCTGAGCACGGTGGTACCATTCACTTCTTAGTGAAAAAAAAAATTTAGGCGGTCCCAATTTTCAAAAAATTAGGTTGGTGTATGGTAGAAACTAGAGCTCAAGCGATGGCCAATGAAAGGATGGACAAACTTGAAGAATCAGTGCAAACCCTCCACATTCAGCTTAGCGGACTATGTAGCATGGTCAAGAAAATAATCCCGAAGGGCAAGGAGCAAGCCCACGAGGAGGAGTATAATGGCAATGGACACAATGAGGGTGAGTCTAGCCACTCTCCTCACGTCTGGGAAACCCACCAACAACCCAGTCAGCGACCTCCCAAGCTGGATATGCATAAATTTGACGGTTCTCACCCGTCGGCATGGATAGCACAAATGGAGCAGTATTTCCAACTGAATCACATCTTAGATGATGAGACTCAGCTTATGTTGGGGAGCATGTACTTGGACAATGAAAGGTGGCAATGGTGGGAATGGCATCAACGTTGCACTGGACCTTTTAGGACTTGGACCAAATTCACCAAAGCTCTTCAAGACCGCTTTGACCAAGAATCATCTTTTTGGGTCGTCTTACTAAGCTCCGATAGACTGGTACAGTGGATGAATATATTACAGCTTTTGAAGCCTTAGCCTTCCGCACTTGGGGTCTCTCAGATGTGTTCTACACGGAATGTTTTATCAGCGGTCTTAAAGAAGCCATTAAAGCTCAAGTCCTACTGCACCACCCTCCCACATGGACGGAGGCTTGCAAGGTAGCTCGTAACGTGGAACGTGCATTAGCAGCCCAATACAGTCGCCCAAATTTCTCCGCTAAAGGTCGCCCCCCACAGGCTCATAACACGACTCAAACACTTAAGGTCCAAAAGGTTTCCCCTGCGGAAATGGACGACAGAAGAAAGCAAGGACTATGTTACTACTGTGATGAAAAATACTCCCCAGGTCATAAATGCAAGGAGCCCAAATTTTTTCAAATTGATGCCACTGACTACAGCTCAACAGAGGAAGATCCACCACTTGAGGAACATGAGCCGCTAGAAGAAGACAACCAAAAGGACAATGTCTCTGACGAACCAGTTATTTCGTTGCATGCTTTGGCAAGGATTTCTTCCCCTCAAACTCTCAAAATCAGAGGTTTTATTAAACATCGCCCAGTAGTAGTCTTGATTGATAGTGGAAGTACACATAATTTCATCCATCAAAAAGTCGCAGAAGCAGTGCATTGTTTTGTACGAGCAGTTTCTAACTTCCAAGTTCAAATTGCGGATGGAGGCACAATGAAATGTGAAGGCCGCTGTGAAAATGTCAAACTTCAAATGGGGGATTATCAGTTGAAAACCCACATGTTTGCCATACACATGGGGGGTTGCGACATTGTCCTCAGCGCTGAATGGCTCCGCACTCTTGGGCCAATCACAATGGATTTCCAGGAGTTATATATGAGTTTTAAGCATAACAACTACACACATACCCTCTGTGGACTCCAGGCGGGAGCCCCCTCTATCATCAGCTCGCATAGGATGGAAAAATTGTTAAAAAAGGGCAATCATGGAGTTGTAGCTCAATTTAATGCCATCCAGGCAGTCGAAACCAAGCCTCTGCCAATTCATCCTAAGATGCAACAGATTTTAAATAACCATATGCCGGTCTTTGACAAGCCTCATAAGCTTCCACCCTCGCGAGGGGAACATGATCATAGCATCACCTTGGTTCCAGGGGCCCAACCCCCAAATGTTCGCCCATACAGATATCCGTTCACCCAAAAGAATGAAATAGAAAAAATCATCAAGGAACTTTTGGAAGCAGGTGTCATTCATCCCAGCATTAGTCCTTATTCATCCCCAGTGGTCATGGTGCTCAAGAAAGATGGGGAGTGGCGGATGTGTCCCGACTTCAGGGCCCTCACTAAGTTGACAGTCAAAGATAAATTTCCCATCCCGGTGGTTGATGATTTGCTGGATGAACTCAATGGGGCTCAATTCTTCACTAAGCTGGATCTTCGCTCAGGCTACCACCAAATTCGCATGAAGGAAGTCGACATTCCCAAGACTGCTTTCAGAACTCATGAAGGCCATTATGAATCCCTGGTCATGCCATTTGGTCTTTGTAATGCCCCCTCTACTTTTCAGAGCCTTATGAACCACATTCTCAAACCATATCTCAGGAAATTTGTCCTTGTCTTCTTCGATGACATCCTCATCTATAGTTGCACTTGGGCCGCACATCTTCAGCATGTAGATCTACTCTTGCAACTGCTCCGCAAGCATAAATTATTTGTCAAGATGTCCAAGTGTTCGTTTGGCATGGCAGAAGTAGAGTATTTGGGCCACATTGTGGGGCGTGATGGTGTCAAGGTGGACCCCAAAAAGATCCAGGCAATGCAGGAATGGCCTCAACCTAAGACCTTGAAGAGTTTGAAAGGATTTTTGGGTCTCACAGGCTATTATCGTAAATTTGTACGCAACTATGGTCGCATAGCGAAGCCCCTCACCCAACTCCTAAAGAAAAATTCAGTCTTCTGGAATGAGGAAGCACAACAGGCCTTTACAGCTCTAAAAAATGCCATGTGTTCCACTCCAGTCTTAGCACTACCTGACTTCACCAAATCTTTTGTCATTGAATGTGATGCTTCGGGTACAGGTATTGGGGCGGTCTTAATGCAGGAAGGGCGACCGTTGGCCTTCACAAGCCAACAACTAAGTGGGAGGAATCTGGGCCAATCTACCTACGAGAAGGAAATGATGGCCATCTTACATGCAGTCGAGACCTGGCGACCTTACTTATTGGGGCGACGTTTCCAAATCCGCACAGATCATCACAGTCTTAAATATTTTTTGGAGCAACGCCTATCCTTCCCACAACAAAATAAATGGCTCGCCAAAATGATGGGATATGATTATGAGATCATTTACAAGAAAGGGAAAGACAATAGTGTAACAGATGCATTATCTCGCCAATTTGAGGAGGAAAGTACTCTGCTAGCAATTTCCCTCCCCATTCCAGAATGGATTGAAGAGGCTCGCAGGGAATGGTTTTCACACCCCGGGCTCTCCCAACTCATTTCTCAATTGCAGGTAGATCCAAATTCCACCAAGGGCTACTCGTGGCAGGATGATATTCTTCGCTACAAGGACCGAGTCGTAATATCGCCAACATCCACCCTCAAAAGTCGCATTTTGGCAGAATTGCACTCATCTCCCATTGCAGGACATTCGGGCTTTCAGAAGACGTATGCTCGCACCAAAAGATCATTTTTTTGGACAGGCATGAAAAAGGACATCCTTACTTTCGTAGCAGAATGCGATGTCTGTCAACGCCACAAAGGGGAAACCGTCAACACACCAGGCACATTACAACCATTGCCCATTCCGGCATCAATTTGGACGGAGGTTTCTATGGATTTCATTACAGGTCTTCCAAAGTCAGGGAACAAGTCAGTCATCATGGTGGTTGTGGACCGACTATCGAAGTATGCTCATTTCTGCGCCCTACCCCACCCGTTTACACCAACTTTGGTCGCTCAATCTTTCATGGATCAGATCTTCAAATTGCATGGCATGCCCACTTCTATTGTGTCCGACCACGACCCGATCTTCACCAGTGATTTTTGGCAGGAACTCTTCAGGATACAAGGCACTCGACTAAAACTCATTACTTCCTATCATCCGCAAACAGATGGTCAAACCGAAGCCGTCAACAAATGTCTAGAAACCTACCTTAGGTGTTTCACTTCAGAAAAGCAACACCTTTGGGTACAGTGGTTACCTCTGGCTGAATGGTGGTATAACACCAACTATCATGCCACCACCAAAATCACTCCCTATGAAGCAGTATATGGTCAACTCCCACCTTCACCTACTTCGTATCTCAAGGGGTGCTCAAAAGTACAAGCAGCGGATCAACTCCTACAACACCGCGCAACCATGCTCGCCCATCTTCGAGAGAATCTTCATCAAGCTGAGAACCGCATGAAGCAACAAGTAAACCAGCATCGCTCCGAGCGCCAATTTCAAGAAGGGGATCAGGTCTTTTTACGGCTACAACCATATAATCAAACATCACTCAAAGACAAGGGGTGTCAGAAACTATCTCCCAAATTCTACGGACCATATCAAGTACTTCAGCGCATTGGAGAAGTGGCTTACAAGTTGGCCTTGCCACCTACTGCAAAAATCCATCCAGTTTTCCATGTCTCATGCCTCAAGAAAGTGATTGGGAACAATTGCAGAATTCAGACCAGTCTACCTGAATTGGACGAAGAAGGGTCCATCCGGCTTCAACCTGAATAGGTCCTAGACACACGAGACAAGCAACTGTGCAGCCGCATGATTAAGGAAGTTCTCGTCAAATGGAAAGACACCTCTCCGGAAGATGCAACTTGGGAACCAGCCACTATTCCTCAGCAGTTTCCGCAGCTTCAGCCTTGAGGACAAGGCTAGTCTTAAGGGGGAGGGCATGTTAGGGTCCCACCCTAACCCCCTTATTTATGTAATGGGATCACGTCATAGTCAAGAGTCAATAAAGCCCATATTAATAATTGTAAGTGGTTAATCCGCAATTAATGACGGAACCACAGTTAGTTGCAAATGGGCCATAGTATTAGATAGATGGTATTAATAAAACCCACGGTATTGGTCTGTGGTATTGCATGTATGAGTCATATATAAAGGATAGAGACTCCCTGCGAGGAGCATCGTGTCTTATTTTGTAATCGAGCTCTGCTCTATTGGAGGTTGCCCCCTCGAAGAGGCAAGTGAACATTACTCTCTGAATAATAAAATCATTGCTATTCTATGTTCTGGGTATCTTTTCTTCGCATATTCTGTATTTAGGTATCATTTTGCAGGTTAAGAGCATAACAACTCACATGTAATAGAACATATCTAACCATCCACAATTTGACAATAGAGAAGCTCCAAGATAAGATAAACCAAATCCAAACATCAAAATTCATCCATAAAGCTCCAATTCATCCTCCAAGGAAAAGTGTGAAATTCTCAAGAGAGAGAAGAGATTCAATCCAAAGTGACAATGAGCAAATGAACTTATCTCACTTGTATTTATACACTAATGAGGAGTTCGAATTAGTCTCCTTGGCCTACATAAACCCCAAAAATAAAATAATGTGCTAATAATCCAACTTTGGGCGACAAGCCCACCAAACTAGCTCACAAATAAAAGAATAAGCCTCTTAAGAGGTCAGATGATGAATAAAACATGTCGTAAGGCCCTCCAAGAGGCCTAGTGAGGTCC
Organism: Pinus tabuliformis; assembly: GCA_031772625.1. Lineage (NCBI taxonomy): Eukaryota > Viridiplantae > Streptophyta > Pinopsida > Pinales > Pinaceae > Pinus > Pinus tabuliformis. Next base: position 1,410,690,680 of record CM062819.1, read on the forward strand.
ATAGGTGCCATAATGAAGAATAGGACCCTCAAAAGTGATAGACAAAGGGTTGGCCCCTTGTTCTCCAAACAATAAACATGTGGTGCTCCCAATGCGTGTGGGGGCACAATAATAACCTCATGGGTCTCCAAATGAGTCGAAGATGCCTGGAGATCATCTACAAGGGCTCTAATGATGGTGTAGAAGATACCACATCATCCTACAAGTCCTAGGTCAACTGCCAAGTGTATGGTACATCTATGGGGCTTGTTGGGCAAAGGTGAATTAGGTGCATCGTCGTCGTCCAATAGGTGAATCTCGAGCAATCTCTGAACATCCTCAGGGATCCACAGAGTATTGTTTATTATTGTAGAGGCCCATGGCTCTCAACGCACACCCTACATGTGCCAATGCAACCCTATAGAGGATTAGGACCCCGTATAGGGAGACCAAACCCAAGATGGAGACCATCTACAATCCTGCATAAGATCTAATGCATCCCCTAGCCTTCCAATAGAACAAGTCATTAGAGAAATCAAGTAAATGAACTTACTAACCATGGACCACAGGTGGGGACTTCATAATGGCCTGCCCTTCCATAATGGGCTTCGAGATGTGCCAATGTCTCCTAAACTCCAAATGGGGTTAACCAAGTATCCTATTAAGTGATTTCCACTTCTAAAGGGGATAATATGTTCAAGGTACATCCTTCAAAAGGTGGTGGCATGTGAGGTGAATAAAGTAGGGGATGATAAGGGGCAGCCCTAGGCCACATGCTGGGGTAGAAGTGTAGCTAATAACGGGAAGCCCACACTTGGGTTTATAATGTATAGGAGGAGCAATCGTGGTATATGAAGTGCCCCGACCTTGATTTTTCCACCCTTCTTTATATGCCTTTTGCTTTTTTATGATTTTCTTTGATTAACTGCTCGGGGCTCAAGGGGTAAGAGCATGATGTATAAGATATAGCAGTGAATAGCCCTTTTTAAGGTAGGTCGATTTATTGCCCGCCAGGGGTCGGGACAATCATGTGTTCCTATATGATGTAGGGGGTTCATAGAACATGTAAGAACCAGGGTGATGGCCATGATGATGGGGTAGAGCTCATGTATTGGCCTTTGCCCACGTGTAAAATGTGTTTGTCCCAGCCATCTTTTGCATTTTGTGGTACATTTGTCTGTTGAATATGGCCAAATATGCTTTTATATTTCTTTTTAGCTGCATCAACCTCTGGGGCATCATTCCAAGCCTGACCCAAGGTGTGAGCAAGGGGAAGGGGTGAGCCAGCCCTATGTGGCCCCAATGGAGGAATGTGGACCCAAGTGGGGGAAATGATGAATGGGGTAATAATGAGTGGAAAGAGGATAATATATGCGGATAAGGGAGCAGGACCATGAAACCAAAATCAGGGTTTCCCGTGAAATACCATCCCTAAAGCCAAATGGTCAGTAAAAGAGATCCCACCGGACTAGAATCCAAGGTTAATATCCAAAAGGGGTCTAGCGGACAAGAGCGCAAACCTAGCCCATTCTTTCTGTCGAAACCCTCCATTAATCCATGCCCAGAAGTGTCCATGATAAGCTACCCTTGTACCCCAGCATGTGAACCAACTTGTTTGTGTTGCCCTTCTTATACTTAGTTTGACTAAATGAAAATGTTGCACAAGCCCCATCCACTTGTAGTGCTTGGTCTGTTGTAGCTTACTCTGGACCTACAGGTACTGTAGTGGTTGGTAATTTGTGTGGACCATAATCTCATTTCCCATCAAATCATGTTCCCAGTTTTTGAGAGCTTGTACCAAAGCAAACAACTCATTGTGGTAGGTAGGGTAGTTAAGGATTGCCTCGTGGAATACTTCGAAATGATATATGGGCCTTTCTCCTTGCATGAAGACAACTCCCATGGCATAAACACTCGCATTCATCTCCACCTTAAAGGCCTAATGCAAGTTTGGTAACCCCTCCCCCATACTGGAAGCTCTAGACACTCGTTATTATGGTGTGGAGTGGTGCAGCTACTACTAAAAATGAGGCGATGATATTCCTCAAGTATTATGTTGTACCAACAGAACTTCTAACTTCAGAGACATTTGTAGGCACCAACCACTTCATGGTGACCTTCATCTTCGCAATATCTATCTTAAGCTCTTGTCCACCAATCATATAAACCTAAATACACCAATCATCATTGCAAACTCATAATTTTTTTAGATTTATCAGTCGTTGGTGCTTCTTCAAAGTCTCTCGCACCTGCATCAACTGTGAAATGTGCTCCTCCCGGGTAGAGCATTGTACACCAATATATCATCCAAATAAACAATAACAAATGAATCTAGATAAGGGTGGAGTACATCATTTATTAATCTTATGAACATAGTCGATGCATTACATAGACCAAATGGCATGAATAGCCATTCATACAAACCTTGTCTAATTTTGAAGATGGTCTTCCAAGTGTATTCTTCTTTAACTCGGACCTAGTAATACCCTAACTTAAAACTACCTTGGTGAAGTATTTTGCTTGTTGCAACTAATCCAACAAATCATCAATCATGGGTAGGGGGTACCGAATTTTTAGAGTAATCTTGTCTAACACTTTGTCACCAATGCAATTTGCCAATTCCCATCCTTCTCTGTCACAATGCTGATGGGTGACCAAGGTGAGGTACTTCATCGAATCACTCTGCTCCAATAGCCACTGCAACTACTTCGCTTTTGCTTGCTTCCAAATGGACTATTTATATAGCCCAATGTTTGGCAATAGAGAGTCCGGCAACAATTGGATTTCATGCTCCACTTCCCTCTTGGGTGGTAGCCCATTACACTCTTAGAGCACTCCCTTTTATGCTTGTAGCAACCCTTCTAGTTGTTGTTTCTAACATTTATTACACCCTTCCATGGATGCCTTTGCCCTTATTGACTTCCTCACTAGAGTAATTCTCCCTTAAGAATAGTAAAACATATTTCTTATTAAAACTAATCAATTCTTGCCTTGGTTAGCACTTACCAGCAAAATCTTGGACTTGTCTTTGTGTGCATTGATGATGAATGATTTCTCATCCTTGATGAGGCAATATTGGTTGGCTCTCTACATGAAGAGAGCATCTAGCAGATACATGTAGAGACTGCCAAACATGACTCCACATACATCAAGTGGTACTACATCCAATTCTACTTCATCAATATAATCAACATTGATAGCAAATTTTACTCTACAATATTTTGTTACCTTGATTTATGCATCCTTATTTACCCATCCAAATGGATATGCGTTGTGATGATCACGAACCTCCAATCCAAGTTTGTTGACCAGATCTACTACTATGAGATCAACCTATGAACCTAAGTCAAACAACACATCAATCATGGTCTTCTTTACCTGCATCTTAATATGGAAGAGTTCAGTCATCTCTTTCTCTTCTTAAAGATGAAGGTTACTCAAATTCACCTCCTTCTGCACTAAGGTGCATACAATCTTCTCATCCACATCAAAGTTGTTTTCCACCTGATTGCTGAAATTTATGGTGAGAAGATTCCTTTTCTTCCCATTCTTCAAGTTCAACTCCGGATGCAGATTCCAACACTTCTCCTCGGTGTGATCATCAATGTTGTAGTTGTTATGCTCTTAACCTACAAAATGATACCCAAATACAGAATATGCGAAGAAAAGATACCCAGAACATAGAATAGCAATGATTTTATTATTCAGAGAGTAATGTTCACTTGCCTCTTCGAGGGGGCAACCTCCAATAGAGCAGAGCTCGATTACAAAATAAGACACGATGCTCCTCGCAGGGAGTCTCTATCCTTTATATATGACTCATACATGCAATACCACGGACCAATACCATGGGTTTTATTAATACCATCTATCTAATACTACGGCCCATTTGCAACTAATTGTGGTTGCGTCATTAATTGCGGATTAACCACTTACAATTATTAATATGGGCTTTATTGACTCTTGACTATGACGTGATCCCATTACATAAATAAGGGGGTTAGGGTGGGACCCTAACATGCCCTCCCCCTTAAGACTAGCCTTGTCCTCAACGCTGAAGCTACGGAAATTGCTGAAGAATAGTGGTTGGTTCCCAAGTTGCATCTTCCGGAGAGGTGTCTTTCCATTTGACGAGGACTTCCTTAATCATGCGGTCGCGCATTTGCTTGTCTCGTGTGTCTAGGACCTGTTCAGGTTGAAGACAGATGGACCCTTCTTCGTCCAATTCAGGTAGACTGGTCTGAATTCTGAAATTGTTCCCAATCACTTTCTTGAGGCATGAGACATGGAAAACTGGATGGATTTTTGCAGTAGGTGGCAAGGCCAACTTGTAAGCCACTTCTCCAATGCGCTGAAGTACTTGATATGGTCCGTAGAATTTGGGAGATAGTTTCTGACACCCCTTGTCTTTGAGTGATGTTTGCTTATATGGTTGTAGCCGTAAAAAGACCTGATCCCCTTCTTGAAATTGGCGCTCGGAGCAATCCTGATCTACTTGTTGCTTCATGCAGTTCTGAGCATGATGAAGATTCTCTCGAAGATGGGCAACCATGGTTGCGTGGTGTTGTAGGAGTTGATCCACTGCTTGTACTTTTGAGCACCCCTTGAGATACAAAGTAGGTGAAGGCGGGAGTTGACCATATACTACTTCATAGGGAGTCAATTTGGTGGTGGCATGATAGTTGGTGTTATACCACCATTCAGCCAGAGGTAACCACTGTACCCAAAAGTGTTGCTTTTCCGAAGTGAAACACCTAAGGTAGGTTTCTAAACATTTGTTGACGGCTTCAGTTTGACCATCTGTTTGCGGATGATAGGAAGTACTGAGTTTTAGTTGAGTGCCTTGTATCCTGAAGAGTTCCTACCAAAAATTACTGGTGAATATCGGGTCGCGATCGGACACAATAGAAGTGGGCATGCCATGCAATTTGAAGATCTGATCCATGAAAGATTGAGCGACCAAAGTTGGTGTAAACGGGTGGGGTAGGGCGCAGAAATGAGCATACTTCGATAGTCGGTCCACAACCACCATGATTACTGACTTGTTCCCTGACTTTGGAAGACCTGTAATGAAATCCATAGAAACCTCCGTCCAAATTGATGCCGGAATGGGCAATGGTTGTAATGTGCCTGGTGTGTTGACGGTTTCCCCTTTGTGGCGTTGACAGACATCGCATTCTGCTATGAAAGTAAGGATGTCCTTTTTCATGCCTATCCAAAAAAATGATCTTCTAGTGCGACCATACGTCTTCTGAAAGCCCGAATGTCCTGCAATGGGAGATGAGTGCAATTCTGCCAAAATGCGACTTTTGAGGGTGGATGTTGGTGATATTACGACTCGGTCCTTGTAGTAAAGAATATCATCCTGCCACGAGTAGTCCTTGGTGGAATTTGGATCTACCTGCAATTGAGAAATGATTTGGGAGAGCCCGGGGTGTGAAAACCATTCCCTGCGAGCCTCTTCAATCCATTCTGGAATGGGGAGGGAAATTGCTAGCAGAGTACTTTCCTCCTCAAATTGGCGAGATAATGCATCTGCTACACTATTGTCTTTCCCTTTCTTGTAAATGATCTCATAATCATATCCCAGCATTTTGGCGAGCCATTTATTTTGTTGTGGGGAGGATAGGCGTTGCTCCAAAAAATATTTAAGACTGTGATGATCTGTGCGGATTTGGAAACGTCGCCCCAATAAGTAAGGTCGCCAGGTCTCGACTGCATGCAAGATGGCCATCATTTCCTTCTCGTAGGTAGATTGGCCCAGATTCCTCCCACTTAGTTGTTGGCTTGTGAAGGCCAACGGTCGCCCTTCCTGCATTAAGACCGCCCCAATACCTGTACCCGAAGCATCACATTCAATGACAAAAGATTTGGTGAAGTCAGGTAATGCTAAGACTGGAGTGGAACACATGGCATTTTTTAGAGCTGTAAAGGCCTGTTGTGCTTCCTCATTCCAGAAGAATGAATTTTTCTTTAGGAGTTGGGTGAGGGGCTTCGCTATGCGACCATAGTTGCGGACAAATTTACGATAATAGCCTGTGAGACCCAAAAATCCTCTCAAGCTCTTCAAGGTCTTAGGTTGAGGCCATTCCTGCATTGCCTGGATCTTTTTGGGGTCCACCTTGACACCATCACGCCCCACAATGTGGCCCAAATACTCTACTTCTTCCATGCCAAACGAACACTTGGACATCTTGACAAATAATTTATGCTTGCGGAGCAGTTGCAAGAGTAGATCTACATGCTGAAGATGTGCGGCCCAAGTGCAACTATTGATGAGGATGTCATCGAAGAAGACAAGGACAAATTTCCTGAGATATAGTTTGAGAATGTGGTTCATAAGGCTCTGAAAAGTAGAGGGGGCATTACAAAGACCAAATGGCATGACCAGGAATTCATAATGGCCTTCATGAGTTCTGAAAGCAGTCTTGGGAATGTCGACTTCCTTCATGCGAATTTGGTGGTAGCCTGAGCGAAGATCCAGCTTAGTGAAGAATTGAGCCCCATTGAGTTCATCCAGCAAATCATCAACCACCGGGATGGGAAATTTATCTTTGACTATCAACTTAGTGAGGGCCCTGAAGTCGGGACACATCTGCCACTCCCCATCTTTCTTGAGCACCATGACCACTGGGGATGAATAAGGACTAATGCTGGGATGAATGACACCTGCTTCCAAAAGTTCCTTGATGATTTTTTCTATTTCATTCTTTTGGGTGAACGGATATCTGTATGGGCGAACATTTGGGGGTTGGGCCCCTGGAACCAAGGTGATGCTATGATCATGTTCCCCTCGCGAAGGTGGAAGCTTATGAGGCTTGTCAAAGACCGGCATATGGTTATTTAAAATCTGTTGCATCTTAGGATGAATTGGCAGAGGCTTGGTTTCGACTGCCTGGATGGCATTAAATTGAGCTACAACTCCATGATTGCCCTTTTTTAACAATTTTTCCATCCTATGCGAGCTGATGATAGAGGGGGCTCCCGCCTGGAGTCCACAGAGGGTATGTGTGTAGTTGTTATGCTTAAAACTCATATATAACTCCTGGAAATCCATTGTGATTGGCCCAAGAGTGCGGAGCCATTCAGCGCCGAGGACAATGTCGCAACCCCCCATGTGTATGGCAAACATGTGGGTTTTCAACTGATAATCCCCCATTTGAAGTTTGACATTTTCACAGCGGCCTTCACATTTCATTGTGCCTCCATCCGCAATTTGAACTTGGAAGTTAGAAACTGCTCGTACAAAACAATGCACTGCTTCTGTGACTTTTTGATGGATGAAATTATGTGTACTTCCACTATCAATCAAGACTACTACTGGGCGATGTTTAATAAAACCTCTGATTTTGAGAGTTTGAGGGGAAGAAATCCTTGCCAAAGCATGCAACGAAATAACTGGTTCGTCAGAGACATTGTCCTTTTGGTTGTCTTCTTCTAGCGGCTCATGTTCCTCAAGTGGTGGATCTTCCTCTGTTGAGCTATAGTCAGTGGCATCAATTTGAAAAAATTTGGGCTCCTTGCATTTATGACCTGGGGAGTATTTTTCATCACAGTAGTAACATAGTCCTTTCTTTCTTCTGTCGGCCATTTCCGCAGGGGAAACCTTTTGGACCTTAAGTGTTTGAGTCGTGTTGTGAGCATGTGGGGGGCGACCTTTAGCGGGGAAATTTGGGCGACTGTATTGGGCTGCTAATGCACGTTCCACGTTATGAGCTACCTTGCAAGCCTCCGTCCATGTGGGAGGGTGGTGCAGTAGGACTTGAGCTTTGATGGCTTCTTTAAGACCGCTGATAAAACATTCTGTGTAGAACACATCTGAGAGACCCCAAGTGCGGAAGGCTAAGGCTTCAAAAGCTGTAATATATTCATCCACTGTACCAGTCTGTCGAAGCTTAGTAAGACGACCCAAAAAAGATGATTCCTGGTCAAAGCGGTCTTGAAGAGCTTTGGTGAATTTGGTCCAAGTCCTACAAGGTCCAGTGCAACGTTGATGCCATTCCCACCATTGCCACCTTTCATTGTCCAAGTACATGCTCCCCAACATAAGCTGAGTCTCATCATTTAAGATGTGATTCAGTTGGAAATACTGCTCCATTTGTGCTATCCATGCCGACGGGTGAGAACCGTCAAATTTATGCATATCCAACTTGGGAGGTCGCTTACTGGGTTTTTGGTGGGTGTGCCAGACGTGAGGAGAGTGGCTAGACTCACCCTCATTGTGTCCATTGCCATTATACTCCTCCTCGTGGGCTTGCTCCTTGCCCTTCGGGATTATTTTCTCGACCATGCTACATAGTCTGCTAAGCTGAATGTGGAGGGTTTGCACTGATTCTTCAAGTTTGTCCATCCTTTCATTGGCCATCGCTTGAGCTCTAGTTTCTACCATACACCAACCTAATTTTTTTAAAATTGGGACCGCCTTAAAAAAAAATTCACTAAGAAGTGAATGGTACCACCGTGCTCAGCTCGTCGTCCTGATTCTGATGGGCTAGATCACCAATAAGCGCCCCGAAAGATCTCAATTTTTTTTTTCTCTGAAAACTCCTAACGGAGTTTTACTCCTTATCAATACTGCAGTCGCCAAAACCTCAAAATGTCAATGCGGCCAAAAGTCATGCGAAAATTATACCCCGATATAGGAACCCTTCACAACGACTCCAATCTGGTGGATTTGAGAGATCTGAATGGCGGATCTGATAGCTCTGGGCGGCGGAACAGACTGCTTCTGCGGATCTGATGGATCTAATAGATCGGAATGGCTGATCTGCGAACTCGAGACTGCGGGACTGATGTCTGCTGCTGCTGCACCCCTTTGCACAAGCGGATCTGGAAGAGATGATGTGTGATCCCCCGATAGAAAAGGGAACTATGGTCTTGAGGAGTGTCAGGTGCTACAGATCGCAATATACATAAGGGTCTGGCAGTAGTACTCGGCCCAATGTTTCAGGGCTCTAACTAAGGAGGATCAACCGTACCCTTAGCCGTACAACCCGACTACCCTATCGTACGGGCGAGTAATCTCTCCAAGTGCTGAACTCGGTGTACTGTAGCCGCAAGATGGCCGACGGTTTATCTATGGCGAGGTTTCAAGGGAGCCTAGGGGGCTTCCGATATACCCAGAGGGTACGTGGAAGGCAGTCCGTGCGCGGTTCTGTCTAATGCGCTACTACTCGAAGGGGTACCCACAGGGGTTACAAGGGAGTCCAACAGACATGACAACCTCTTGTATTTCCTGCGTGCATGCCTCCCCAAATCCACAGGTTTATGCGCTCAACGACAGATCCCGTGGTTTAAAGACGTCGGAACACGTCTCTAGCCAAAAAAAAAAAATTGCTAAGAAATGGAGATCCCACCGGCCCTGGAAAGTGCTCTGATACCACTTGTTATGCTCTTAACCTGCAAAATGATACCCAAATACAGAGTATGCGAAGAAAAGATACCCAGAACACAGAATAGCAATGATTTTATTATTCAGAGAGTAATGTTCACTTGCCTCTTCGAGGGGGCAACCTCCAATAAAGCAGAGCTCGATTACAAAATAAGACACGATGCTCCTCGAAGGGAGTCTCTATCCTTTATATATGACTCATACATGCAATACCACGGACCAATACCGTGGGTTTTATTAATACCATCTATCTAATACTACGGCCCATTTGCAACTAACTGTGGTTCCATCATTAATTGTGGATTAACCACTTACAATTATTAATATGGGCTTTATTGACTCTTGACTATGACGTGATCCCATTACATAAATAAGGGGGTTAGGGTGGGACCCTAACAGTAGTGGTTGCAATGATTGTTGGGATCCTTGTACTATATATCACTATCACTAGGCAGGGTGCAAGGGATCAAGGCCACAAGTCACAATGACAGTGACAATGGGCACCATGAGGCAACAAGCTCGAACATAATCTAAAGCAAATATGGCAAGTCCACTGGCCCTAGCAATAAACAATGGCAACAAAAAATCAAATGTTGTAACCTATAATAGTAAACAATGGTATTAGCACTGAGCAATAAACAACGGCAACAACTTGTAGCAACAAATCGCAATAGAATTACCAATCATTAGAATCTAGAGTAGGCCTATCACTAGAGCCACCCATTGCCAACAAGGATGGAAGAGTCTTCGTCAACATTCACAAGAGTCTCCATTGACCATCATGGCACTAAGCCATAACCCATAAGTGACACTAGGCAGGTTGCAAGGGATCAAGTCCACATGTCCCAATGACAGTGACAATGGGCACCATGAGGCAACAAGCTCGAGCATAAGCTAAAGCAAATATGGCAAGTTCGCTGACCCTAGCTACCAATGGCAACAAATTGTAGCAACAAATCGCAATAGAATTACCAATCATTAGAATCTAGAGTATGCCTATCACTAGAGCCACCCATTGCCAACAAGGATGGATGAGTCTTCATCGACAGCCACAAGAGCCTCAATCGACCATCACGGCACTAAGCCACAACCCAAAGCAATGAGAACTCACAACAAGAGGCCTAAGCATCAAACTCGCAACACAAATTGAAGATCAAGGATCGAGGTCTAAGCAATGTGAAGCTCCAAAGTTACATGTCACAACAAAGACAAGAGTATTATTGATTTTGTAGCTATGGTAAGTGTTCATAAAGAAGAAAAATATTCTTGTTTTCTTGAGTTCATGTCGGCCCCCGGATGGTAAGTTGGCCCCACCACTTGACAGGGCTTGACCCTTGGTCAAAACCCACATTGTTTGACCTCTATAAAATGACCATTCGACCTCTCCATTTGGCATCCAATCAAAAATTTAATCATCAAGAAAGAAGACTTTTGTTCACACATGCGAAGGAAGAAGGTTCTGAAGTTGACCAACGTTGACCAAGTGTTATCTGCTCTGCTTGACCAAGATTTTGGAGGGTTGACTAAATCTTCTTCTTGCTAAGTTGACCACAAAATCGACCAAATTTCTTAGGCATTATATTGACCAAAATTCTGAGTTGACCGCAAAGTTGTATGAGGTTGTTTGAATGAACCTTCTAAAGCAGATTTGACCATAGTTGGCTGAGACTCTCAAAGGCTGATTTGACCAAGTTTTTTGGGCAGTGTTTGACTGAGGTTTGGGCAGAGTTGATCGAGGTTCTTAGGCAGATGGTTGACTAATATTCTGGGCAATTTGGACCAGGTTTGACCTAGCTAATTTGTATGGCCAGATTGACCAAGTTTGACTGAAAACTCAAATTGTATCTCTTGTTGAATTGGATAATTTCTCTAAAAAAAAGTTGTTGGGCTTTTCCCTAGAAAAGGGTTTTCCCAGGGTAAAACTTGTTGTCTTTGTGCATCATTGTTCTATTGTGATCTCTATTGTCCTTCCGCATTTTATGGTTGAATTTCTTAAGCATAATTGCTTAATGATAATTCAGAGCTGCTAAATTAATATTCATTATCATTAGAAATAATTATCAGTTTCAGAATTTGTGCTTGTATCTATTGCACTTTAAAAATCAACATGGTATCAAAGCTTTGGTGAAGAGAAAGGACATTGAGATCAATTTTTGAAGACACTTACTTCTGCAATTTAATTTTGGACTGGATCATTGACCATGGGTTCATCTACTGAGACAGAGAACAAATTGGAAGGTGCTACAAATTTTAGAGCATGGTAGACAAGGACTGATCTCATCCTTGAAAAAAATGATGTTGTGGATTATGTGAAGGGCATGGTTACCAAACCACAAGATAATGAAGGAAAAGCCAGGTACAATTAGTCTGAAATCACAGCCAAGAGAATTCTTGTTGAATCCATCAAATATCACTTGATTCCATATGTTTCAAGGCTAGACACTTCAAAATAGATGTATGATGCCCTAGTAGGATTGTATACCATCAACAACATTGGTCAGAAAATGAGTTTGAGGAACCAACTTTGTGATGTTCATATGACTAGAGATGATATGGTGGCTTCCTACTTCATGAGGATCTCTCAATTGAGAGATCAACTCAAGGCTATTGGAGAAAACATTGAAGAAACAGAACTTGTGACTACAACTCTTAATGGTCTACCTAATTCATGGGATGCATTTGCATCTAACATTTGTGGTAGAACAGAAATTCCTAAGTTTGATCAGCTATGGACCTCATGTACTCAAGAAGAATCTAGACTGATATCAAAAGGGAAGATTCAAAGACCTCAAGATGGTGAATCTCAAGCATTTGCAACTCATGCAAAGAATGGTAAAAGAAGAAGGAATTTTGGAAGATTTCAGAAAAGGAATACAAGTAGAAGACCTACTCCCAATCATGATCAAAAGAAGAAAGATTTGTCAAATATTCAATGTTTTCGTTGTCACGAGTTTGGTCATTATAATCAATGCACTAAAAGGAAGGATGACAAGAAGAGGAAAGGCAAACAGCATGGTTCAGCAGCCATTGATGATGATGAACATCCATATCAAAAGAAATTCAAGAATGAAAATGAAGAGGACTTAGTTTTCTTTCCTGCTCTTTCAGGTATTGTTGCAGATAACAGTGATATCTGCTTAGTAGACAATGGTGCCTCTAAACAAATGACAGCTAACCAAAACAGTCTCACAAAATTGGTAGAGGAGGGGGTCAGCACTAAAAGTGGAACTTGGTGATAATGGCAAGTATGAATTCAAAGGTGTTGGATCAACACCCTTCCAGCTGGAGTTAGGAGGAAATATTTATTTAAATGATGTATTGTATGTTCCAAGTTTAAAAAAGAACTTAGTCTCTACTTCATCTTTGGAAGACAAAGGATATAGAGTTACATTTGTTGATGGACAAGTTCTTGGATGGAAAAGGGCTCAAGCATAGATTTTGCCAAAGTGATTAGTGTTCAAGAGGGAGGCTTGTACAGACTCCTGGGACAATCAGCTCAAGCATTGGTGCATAATGACACTAATCTATGTGAGTTATGGCACTGTAGATTTGCTCAAATTCATTATAAAGCTTTGTCAATATTAAGGAACATTGTACAAGTCTTCCAAAGCTCCAAATACAACACGAAGGAGTTTGCAAAGGTTGTGCACTTGGCAAGAATGCCAAGGGATATTTTCCAAGCAGTGGCAGCAGATCCAAAGGAATCTTGGATCTAATTCATTTAGATGTATGCGGACCAATGACAGCGACTCCTTTGGGTGGCTTCTTATATTATGTGACATTTATTAATGATTTCTCTCAAAAAACATGGATCTACTTCATGAAGACAAAAGATGAGGTCTTTAGCAGGTTTCAAGGATTCAAGGCTCAGGTAAAGAACTCAACAGAGTGAAAGATCAAGACTCTAAGATCAAATAATGGAGGAGAATACACTTCCAAGGAACTCATTATTTTCTGCAAAGAAGTTGGGATTAAGAGGGAGTTGGTAGTCCCTTACAACACTCCGCAAAATGGGGTTAACAAAAGGAAGAATAGGACTATTGTGGAAGCTTCTAAGGAAATGATTCATGATGAAGATTTGCCCTTGTTCTTATGGGGAGAAGCATCCAAAACAACAGTGTATGTTCAAAACCGAAGCCCTCACCAAATTTTGGAATCCAAGACTTTTGAAAAAGTTTTCAAAGGTGAGAAACCAAAGATTGGGCATTTGACTATCTTTGGTTGTCCTGTCTACATTCATGTGCCCAAGGAGAAGAGGACGAAGCTCGAGCCTTCTAGAAGGAAGTGAACATTTGTTGGGTACAATGAATCATCAAAGGCTTACAAAATTTATATTCCAAGGTAACGGAAGATTGAAGTCAGCAGAGATGTTACCTTTGATGAGGATGTAGCTTTCGGAAAGTCTAAGGATGTTGATGATGATGAAGAACATGAAGCTCCCAAGGATGTAGATTTGAGACTGTTTGAGCCTATGGAACATCCTTCAAATCATCAAGAAGAGCCAGAAGGGCCAAATGATCAAGTGGACCCACATAGGATCATTGTTCCAAAGCCTAAAAAGAGACCAACTTGGCTTCGAAGTACATTGCAAGAAACAAAGGGACATGCAGCTTCTCGTGGCAATTTCAAATAAAGCAAACGTCCCAAGACCTACTCAGGATATGCAACATTGATGGGTCACATCAATGGTTCTTGTTAAAATTGGCAACTAGGGCCAAACTCCATGTGGGTCATCTTATTCATGGCTGATAATATTTTTATTAGACTCCTCTTGTCGAGAGGTGTAGGATTGATCTAAAGATCATCCGATTCCGATAAGTATTTATGGAGATATGAATTTATTTTGATTATGGAATTATTATCAAGCCAACCTACACAAATGTAGGCTCAGAAGCCAAACAGTCGCATCTATTCAAACATCAACAGTTGTGTATAAATACAAAAGGACTTTTCCTCATTTGCACTCACTCATCTCATCACATCTCTCTCTCTCTCCTGCACAGAAAAGAGGCTCTTCTCTACTTCGGAAAAAAGAGTCTCTCTCTCACACATGTGGAAGGAAGCTGCTGAAACTGAAGCTGCAACTGCAGATCCAAACTTTGACCAACGTGGACCATCAAACCTCCTCTTCTGAATTACGCTGTAGGTTCATCTAGACCTCCTCTGAAGGCCGCAACTTTTGGTGGTGGAATCAAGCCGATCCGACGGTCGATTTGCGAGATATCGACTACCGTAGTTTGAAGGAAGCTGCTGAAACTGAAGCTGCAATTGCAAATCCAAACTTTGACCAGCGTGGACCATCAAACCTTCTCTTCTGAACTGCGTTGTAGGTTCTTCTAGACCTCCTCTGTAGGCCGCCACTTTTGGTGGTGGAATCAAACCGATCCGACGGTCGGTTTGCGAGATATCAACTGCAGTAGTTTTGATGATGAAGCCACTAATGTTGATGTTGTTGATCTAGGGTTTGCTACTGCTGATATAAATCAGATTTATTGTACTATTTCTCTCTGCTGAATTATTGAAGATAAAAGAAGATTTGATCAAAGGGTTTCCCCACACATTGTGGGGTTTGTCCCTGGCTAGCCGCCACATCTTGTGTCTCTTGTCTTGGCTTGTATTCTCTCGATCGTTTAATGTTCTATTTGCACTTTACTTTATGTACATGTGATTGCTAATTTGTGGAATATAATAAGAAAGAGAAGTGAACTGTTATAAGCATAGAACATACCATAACTTAACAATTCTGAGCCATCCAATTATAAGGAGGCAGTAGGTCAACAAGTTTGGAAGTCCACCATGAAGAATGACGTGTGGGATATTATGTCGAGACTTGAAGGGAAGTCAATGGTGACTTCCAAGTGGATCTACAAGATCAAGCATGCAATGTATGGCAACATAGAGTCGTACAAAGCAAGATTCATGGCAAGAGGGTTCTCCTAAAAAGGAGAGGACTATGAGGAGACATTTGCTCCAGTTGCTAGGTACACTTCTATTAGAACTATTATTTCTATTGTTTCTATTATGAGTTGGAAATTGCATCAAATGAACATGAAGACAGCGTTCCTCAATGAAGTAATTGAGGAGGATGTGTACATAGAACAACCTCAAGGTTTTGAGGTACATGAGAGGAAGACTCATGTTTGCAAACTGAAGAAAGCTTTGCACAAACTCAAGCAAGCACCTCAAACTTGGTATTCTCAGATTGATGGATTTCTGACGTGTTTTGGTTTTACCAAGAGTGATGTTGATCCCAACCTTTACTACAAGGCTGCCAGTGGTGAGCCTGTGATTTTGCTATTATATGGTGATGACTTGTTTTTGACAAAAGCAAAGAATCTCATTGATCAGTGTAAGAGGGAGTTGACTTCTGAGTTCGATATGAAGGATCTAGGCTTTATGCACTGCTACTTGAGATTGGAAGTATGGCAAAAGCCAAGAGAAACCTTCCTTGGTCAAGTGAAGTATATCATTATGATCCTTCAGAGGTTTGGGATGATAGAATGCGTCCATGTCTACTCCCATGGTGACGAACCTAAAGAAGTTGAGAGACTCTAAGTCAAATTTGGTAGATCCCTCTATGTATCGACATTTGATTTGTTCATTGATATATATGGTTAATACCAGACCACATATTTGCTTTGCAGTGAACACTTTGAGTTAGTTCCAGGTGGAACCGAGGAATTTATATTGGATTGTAGCAAAGCATGTGTTGAGATATCTACGTGGCACAGTTAGTTATGGTTTGAGATATGTATCAAACGATGGAATGCAACTGTAGGGATTCTCAAATTCTAATTGGGCAGGGAGAGCGAAACACAGGAAAGGCACATCAAGATGTTGTTTCAGTTCGGGTTTTGTTGTGATATCATGGATGAGCATAAAGCATACATGTATTGCACTCAACATGCAAAGGTCGAGTACATTGCAGCTAGTTTGGTAAGTGGTGAAGCAATATGGCTTCAGAAGCTACTTGCAAGATTGCTTAATCAAGTGCAGGATCCAATCGTGATACATTGTGACAATCAAAGTTGTGTAAAGCTTTTAGAAAATCCAATTTTCCATGACAGGTCAAAGCACATCGATATCAAGTATCATTACATCTGAGACATGGTACAGAAGGGAGCAGTGAAGCTCCAGTACATTTCTACAAACGAGCAAATTATTGACATTCTCACCAAGCCTCTGCCCAAGGCGAAATTTGCATACTTCAGCAGCAAGCTTGGAGTGGTTGAGAATGCCTCCCTCGTTGAGAGGGAGTGTTGATGTTGTAGCATCAAGGGGCAAACATTCTCCCTAGGTCAAGATATTGACAGGTCAAAGGTATTGACTAGGGGCCATGTAATGTGGTTAGGAGAATGGCTCAAAGAGCATCAAGGCCAAAGTGCTCCCCCAGGTTGCCAAGAGGTACTTGGCTAGTGGGTAGAGTGAGTGCCTTTAGCATCAGGTGGGTATGTTGCCATTCAATTGGCAGGCAGGAACGGTAATAGCCCAAGATGTCACCATAGGTCACAAGTGTTGCCCAGGTTCCAAATGACGACTTGGATAATTGGTGACTATGCTCCAAGTGATTACTTGTTGAGCATGATGTTGATGCAGGATGCTTTCCACATGTAGTAGATGGATACATCAACATAGCTAGTTCATGCAACCTTTTCTTGGGATAGAGAACTTTTTTCAATAAGAGATCATCTGAAGAAATTATTATGAATACCTCCCTAGCTAAGAGGGAGTGTTGATTTTTTTAGTGACGATCAGTCTTCATAAAGAAAGGAAAATATTTTTATTTTCTTGAGTTCATGTCGACCCCACCACTTGACTGGGCTTGACTCTTGGTCAAAACCCACATAGTTTGACCTCTATAAAAAGACCATTCAACCTCTCCATGTGGCATCCAATTGAAAATTTGATCATCTAGAAAGAAGTCTTATGTTTATACGTGCAAAGGAGGAAGGATTTGAAGTTGACCAGCGTTGACCAATTGTTATCTGCTCTGTTTGACCAATTCCTTGACTGCTCTATTTTATCGAGATTTTGGAGGGTTGATCGAATTTTCTTCTTATTGAGTTGACTGCAGAATTGACCGAATTTTTAAGGCATTATGTTAACCAAAATTATGAGTTGACCGTAGGTTGTTTGACGAACTTTCTAAAGTAGAATTGATTGCAGTTGACAGAGACTTTTAGACGTCGATTTGACCAAGTTTTCTAAGCAATGTTTGACTAGCGTTTGGATAGAGTTGACCGAGGTTATTGGGCATATGGTTGACTGATATTCTAGACAACTTGGACCAAGTTTAACCTAGCTAATTTGTATGGTCATATTGACCAAGTTTGACTAAAAATTCATATTGTATCTCTTGTTGAATTGGATAATTTATCTAAGAAAGGATTGTTGGGTTTTTCTCTAGAGGAGGGCTTTCCCACGGGAAAATTTGTTATGTCTTTGTGCATCATTATTCTATTGTGATCTCTACTGTCCTTCTACATTTTATGGTTGAATTTCTAAAGTTTAATTGCTTAATGATAATATGGAAGTGCTAAGATAATATTCAATATCATTAGGAGTAATTATCAGTTTCAAAATTTGTGCTTGTATCTATTGCACTGAAAAATCAACAAGTATGGAGGCAGGTCAGGACATGAGAATATGAAAGAGAAAACAAAATTACAAATAAATGCACATTGAGAAAGTCAACGTGGGCAAAATAGGGTTAGGCATGTTTTATTTATATATTATAAAAAGTGAAGAATACAAATTAAAAAGCGATTCTAGAGACAAAAAAAGCCTTTGAAATTGACTTTTGGATTAATCACATCATCAATGCTTGCAACGAGCAAATATTGATGATGTGATTAATCCGAAAGTCAATTTCGAAGAAATAATATGGATCACAAAAGTCTGAGATCGAAAAATAAAAAACCTTTCAATTCACCTAAATGCCAAGTTCAAATCGCCTTCAAGTTTGTTTTCACCTATAGGTTTAGATTTGATTTGATTCGTCTTGACGTTCGTTGAACCTAAACAAACCTAAGAATTTCTTTGAGACCCACTGAAGTTCATTCAAACTTCAAGATTGAAATTCTTCAACTTCGACGTTTAAGTTCATCAAATCTGTTGGACACGTAATCCTCTATGGGTTATGGTGTGGAAGATAAACCATCAAAGGGAGTACAAGAGACCTTGGAATATGGAATCCAATGGTCACTCCCATGTATTATAAATGTATATCATTTGTTAATAATAGATGTACTCTCATGCTTATCATTCATACTCTGTTGCTGCCATGTATGTGTTTAGCATGGTATTAGAGTGGGGGATTACTGGTCCTGCTCCATTTTGAGCCATTATTTTCCTGGGAACACTGACATATCATTTAGGTTGCCTTGAGCGCTTGTCAGCCATGTGTTATGTATATTCTCCCATGCAAAAACGCTTCTGCCATTATTCTTTGTGGTATCGGTTCACCGGATCGCTACTCCTCTCTGCCATGTAATAATATGCCTGACAGTTTTATTACATGCGTTTTCAGCTCTACTCGAGTGGCGTGATTGCCCATACAACTGTTGGCTCGAGGTTATTTAATACCACCACTCGGCCCCTCGACTGTCATGCTCTACGGGTCCAGTCCAATGTAATACCCGATACCACTCATACTGCGTTGTCGTTACCTCCTCCGATGATCATACGTAACAGTGGTTATACGTTGCGGTGTCATACATTAGGTTTACATTGCCACCCCCACTCGTTGAGGTTTGCGTTGCAAGGCTCCCATATACCACTGCTGTATATACACTGCGTCCCAACCATTGTAGATTTCTGCGATAAAGTTTTGGATTTGCTAAGATGAACCTCAAGGTGGAAAAGTTTGTTGCCTGGCGTTGTTAGAACAGTCGAACAGAGGTGCATGCAATGGTGGCCTATGCGAATGTTGGTTGTGGTGCGACCAGCATGGAGATGATGCCTAGAGGTGTTGCGTGCATGGTAATAGTGCTCTGCATTAACACCATACCATTGACTCTCTTAAAGGCCGACCACCATACGTTAAATGTTGTCCATATAAACTTTTGTCAGTTACTTTGACATCACCAAGTTCTTCTTATTATCGCCATCATATCTATTGTTCGCCCTTTCGTTCTTCTTTCCAGATCCCCAGCAGCTCCTCAGAAAACATGCTGGTTCAAGATCCTTCTCGCTGAGAACAGGGTCATAACCATAGAGTGCCTGTCTATTAAAAACGACCCTGTACCCACATAGACAGGCCCTAGGATACCATCGAAATATCAAAGAACACAGTGTTGCGATTTGCATATCAATCATGTCGATCAATACCATCAAATCTCTGAGGGCACTGTACATAGCAAGCTTTCTTCCTGAGAGAAGGATCCATTAGAAAACACATTGCCTCACGAAGAGCTTTGTTGTTGTTTATATAATGATCACAGCCAAGGTTCAACAGAAAGGGGCCATTTGTGAGGACAACAGAAACTCGGACCAACGCATTCATTGCACCAGCTTTCTTGTGATGTTGAAAACCAGGCCTCTTTTCATGGGATACATAAACTAACCGGGGTAATTCATTGCCATCATTGTCAAATCCCCCACCTATGACCTAAGAATACCTGGATCATCCGAGGATGGTCTCTAGTGTTGTCTCACCATGAACTGATGCACATGATGCCTCTCTAGCAACGAATAATCCAGGTATAACAGCATCAAGGTTATCAACTTATCGCCTATGATATTCACAAACCATCACGACAGGGAATCGAACAGTTGAGTTGCAGGGAGCCCACTTGTCCGTTGAGTTTGGAAGCTTGGCGTTATTGTGAGTCGGTTAGGATTCCTATGGCTTTCTCAGATTCTTGTTCTTTGCTCTATTTATGTTGTGGGTTGATTGAGTTATGAATTGAAGATGGCTTAAATTCAACAGTAGTTTGTATCATTGGAGAATGTCATACAGAAGAATTGTTATTTGGTATTAGTACTGAAGACATGTCTGGATGGAAGTTGAAATTCAAAATAGGTAAAGTTGAAATGGTTTATGTTGTATTATAGAAATATCCATCAACATAGCATGCAAAATTTCGTGGTCATTCATATACCTTGAGTTGAGTATGATTGTTGGTGTATATACAGTGATTGAACTCGAAAACTTTGAATTGTGGCTTTTGGTTGAAAATTATATATATATGCAACATTGAAAACTCCTATAATGTGCAACGTTTAAGTCTTGTTGCTTGCTCCATTTCAAGAGATTTTTGTGGCAGTAACTGCTCCATTTTATTCAGTGTGTGAAGTCTATTAGTGTTGTTAAAGATAGGTGAATGCAACAAATTTTGGACACCAGTGGTCCATGTTTCTAATTCTTCTAGTTAATTGAAGAAGGGAATAAACTTCAACAACACAATTCAACACACTTCACTAGTTTGGAAAATGGATAAAATTGGTGAAGTATTAGAGTTGCTAAATACTTTAATACACTCCACAGTTCATGATAGAGTTAAAATCAGCAAAGATACTATATTTGATATTAGAACTTGTCTGCAAAATGCACAAGAGAATATTGAGTTTTTGCAACTTGAGACAAAAGCTACAACAACGCAAGCATCATTATGTTCAGAAAAATCTATTGTTTCAGATTGAGATAGACTCCCATCAGCAACAAGAATATAAATTTGAGGTTGATTCAGATTCAATCCCTAGTTTAAGAGCAAAATTACATGCAGATGCAGAAATTCAATTTGCACTTCCCAAGTCGGTCATTAGACCTTGGGAAGAG
Organism: Pinus tabuliformis; assembly: GCA_031772625.1. NCBI lineage: Eukaryota > Viridiplantae > Streptophyta > Pinopsida > Pinales > Pinaceae > Pinus > Pinus tabuliformis. The sequence continues at coordinate 1,410,711,829 of CM062819.1, forward strand.
CTTGTCCATAACAAACACAGAACAGGTCTTGGATATGATAAAGAGGTTTCCTTTCACATTCCAGATTACTCAAAACCCATCAAAATTTCAGAGTGTTGGGTTTCTTCATGATAGTTCACCTTCATTTGTTTCAGATTATGTTCCTTTTCCACAGTAGCAACAACAGAATGTTAAATGCCAACATTGTGACCGAGTTGGCCATGTGAAAGATCATTGTTTTGCTCTTCATCCATGTAAGCATTGTCATAAAACCAGTCATTCTTCAAACATATGTTTCAAAAACAAACCTCCTGCAAGAAAAAAGATACATCTTGGATGGATCGCTTCTTGGCAATGAGCATCAACAGCCAAGAAGATATTTTAGTCATATGTCCGAACTTGTTCTAGAGTATTGAACAGTCTTGCAGTTGAGTTTTCTCCATCATCTCACCTTGTATCTGACCGGGGGGGGAATGATGGTCATCTACAAGCTTCAAAGCCACATCAAGAGAGCCTGAGCCACAACCTACCATACCAGATTCAGAGTTGTAGCCAGAGACAAAGATGCCCCTGAGCATGCCTTCAGTTGGTGATGCCTCTCCAAAGAATTAGGGACACTTCCTCTAGCAAAAGACTCCAGCTTCTTGCCAGTTTTGCAAGAGTTCCAAGAATTGCATTAAGCATTCCAGAGTTGTTGGTAATCCTTAAACCATCATAGGTTGAGACCTCCCTTTTTAGGCTGAAGTTCTCCCTTTTCTGCGGGGTGAGACCTCCCCTTCATGGTTGAAGGTTTCCCTCTTCAAAACATCAGGAGCACTTCCTCTAGCAGAAGATCTCAGCTTCTTGCCAGACCTGGAAGAGTTCCGTGAACTGCACTAAGCATTCCAGTGTTGGTGGTCATCCTTAAACCACCCCCCTTTATACCAACATTTCAGAGAGCACATTCAGCCAAGTGCTGCCATGCATTTTTCCACGTTTTGTATTACAACTCTCTTCTTGGACTCATACATAACCCTTCGGATTAGGGGGGGAATGTTGGACACCTAATCCTCTAAGGGTTATGGTGTGAAATATAAACTGTCAAAGGGAGTCCAAGAGACCTTGGAATATGGAATCCAATGGTCACTCCCATGTATTATAAATGTATATCATTTGTTAATAATAGATGTACTCTCATGCTTATCATTCATACTCTGTTGCTACCATGTACGTGTCTAACAAAATCCTATAAATTAGCTCCTAAATAGCCAATTCATTATTTGTACTCTATGATGTTTCAATGAATGCAATTGTTTCTAATATCCGTAATTCTTGAATATCAACAAATTAGGTTCATCCAATAAAACAAATATGTAAGCTACCTTTACCCAATCAATATATGCACTATCACAATAATTTGAGGTACAAAACAAAACATTGGATTGATAGCAGCTATTTCGAATCTCAAAAACACAAGTGTGACACAACAACGTCAATCTTGAACAAAGTTGAGAAATAGGGAAAGGGCCAAACGCTAAAAAAAAAAAAAAAAAATGTTTCAACTACAACATTCACACATAAAAATAAAGCATGGAAAACAACTTAATTGAAAATGAACAACACCAGCCTTGGCCCTTAAACCTTACCTTATTTTAAATGTGGAGAATTTTTTATAAGATCAGAGGAAAAGCTTCTCTATAAGATGATGCCAAATATTTGTGATGAGAAGGACAACCTACAATACTGCCAAAATGAAAAATCAATAGAAACTCTAAACAAAAATATCTGGAACTCAAAATTAGCAAACTACAAAGAAGCACATGGGCATCCCTCCTGAGGCAGGTTGCTCACCAGGCAGCAACAAGGAGGCCATTACCATTGAACCCACAGATTCAGATAACTCAATTATCTTTTAGTTTCTTTGTCTTGTACCTTTTCATGTTTCAGTTCTGTAATCTTCGATTTAAAAATGGCCCAGGAGACCCAGAAACTAATATAGGTATTTTGGTTTCAGGAACTGTGGACAGTTTCTTATCTTCAGAATTTTTGAAGAGACTGAAGCTCTGCATCTGGTCAGGCCTTCCCAGTGGCCGACCAGATCAGACTTCAGAGAATTAGAATGTAACCCTCTGTTTTCAGGAAATACAAATCATTTACTTCAAAACAAAATAAAAACAAAAATAAAAATAGAAGTCAACTACAAATCACACGTTAACACAACATGAAAATATTGGAATAATTAAAATTACAAACTAATATGCAGTAGGTTAATCCTGCTGAGTTTAAAACTACCAAAAACATAAAATGATGTTATCAACATATTTCAGTCAAATGACATTACACAGTTTCCTGAGCTTAATAATCTTGGTATTCAGTGGCAATACATCTTAAAGAGAAGTTCCATTCATAAAGAGACACAACAAAATCTATCAATTGAATGAAAAATTTTCCATTTGGAGTGATCCTACCCAATTGTCTGATGTTAAACACGCACTAACAATGAAACTTTACTAAAAGTGCAGTAACCTTATAAAGTTGAACTCTTAGGGACAGAAGACAATTCAACAAATTACATAAATTTTAAATCCGATAAATCACAATTGTTAGCAATGAAAGTGAGTGATTTTGGAGAACGATCCTATAAACTAAAACGAAAAAATGATGACAACTTAGTTCGACCAGCTAATTTATGCTTCCAAAAATCACTGCAAGACCTTGCAAAGCAAGAGATCCAAAAGGTAAATATGGAAAAATACCAAAAAAGTTAGGGCAATAGAATTGATTAAAGAGGATAGCACCTTCCACTTAAATTATCAAGGGTTATACATATGGGGAGGCTTTGGGATTAAGATCACAACAACGAGGGAAATTCCTTGCACATCGCAGCTTTTACAGCTGAATTAATCTATAGCTCACATAGAACTAAAATGGCCTTCCCAGTAAACGGCATAAAAGTTACTTATAAATTACAACGGTAAAGAAAACTTACAATGTTTTGAGCCTACATATCTTCGAAAATATCAGCATCTCTTCTGCACTGTATTCATTTTTTCCCGTGATCCCTGGAATCCCATTAACGTAATTAACAAACTTATGAGACTGATATGGCATCATTATAACATGGCTACAGTACTCAAGAACCTAAATTCAGACAAGCCCGCTTACCTGGCTTTCGTCCTACCATGATGCTTCTTGTTTGTGTGCTTTTTGCTCACTTGATCAGTATCTTTTGTTTCAGTTTTCTTTTCTGTTAATTTCCCATCACCTCCCCTTGCATCTATCCGTTTCTCTTCCACTTGGTTCGTTATCTTCGGCCTATCCCCTGAATCTATGGTCAGCTCCTCCTCATCAACCTGCTCCAAATTTTGCCTTTCAACTGGTTTCTGCTCATCTATCTGCTGCTCTGTCGCAACTGTATTCGCATTCTTTTCATCAAATTTCTCAATCTGCTTTGGCTGCTTCCCAGCATCTTTGCTCAAACGCTTTGCATCCACCTCATCATCTGAATCTGCCAACTTATCTGGAGAACCAGGAACACTGCCATCAGCTTTCTTTTTAGGAAACTTCCCACTTTCCTTTTCTTTCTGTTGCATTTCACCTTCATTGTTAGCCGCTGAATCCACCTCCGCTGCACTGACATCTTCCAGAGTTTTGTGATCTGTAGCCTTAACATCATCTGGCTTTATATCCTGCATAGTATGATGGCTTTGCTCCTTGCTCTCTTGCTTCCCGTCTGCACCTTCGGTTCGATCTTCCACAACATGTTCCTGGGCAATTTGTTTTCCACTGCCTCCTCTTTTTGATCGTGGTGCTGTCTGCTTTGACTTCTTTGGCCTTTTGTGATTGTGAACTTCCTCTGCCACCTGCTCCTGAACCTTATCCTCCTTTTCTAGATTGATTTTATTCACATTTTCTTCTTTCTCCTCATTTTTATTTTTGCTGTCATCAACATCAGTGCTCATAATTTCGACCTCCATTTCAACTTTCTTCTTCCCGGCAGTTTCTTCCTCTTCCTCCTTTCTTTTCCTGTCATTCTTTTTCCCCTGCTTTCTCTTCACACCACTCTTCTTGCCACCATCAACAATGACACCCTCCTCCTTAATTTTCACAGAATTCTTGTTGCTACCCTCCTTGCTTTCCTTCGTGTCGATATCTTTATCACTTTCAGGCAGGGCAGCTCTAACCTCTGAAGTTTCCCCAGACAAGTTGCCGGCTTCATCCGGAATCTTAATCCTCTCCTTCTTAAGATCAAGCCGCTCCTGCTGGCAATCATCATAGACAACGAGGTGCCGATTTGTTCGCGCATCAAATGACCTTACCTTCCCAGAGTACCATTCTTTATCCAGGGGCCAGTACACCTTAATTTTTTTTCCAATTATAGACGCCAGGAAATCATCATTGACTTCTCCTTTACCAACTTCCCGGAAAACCGCCGGCTGCTTTCTTGGCCGCAATTGCCGTGCTCCTGCAGACCCAGAAGAGATCAGGGATGGGGATTCCACTCTTAGCACATCAATTTCACTCTGCAACCTCTTTCCTTTCCCGGACTTAGCAACCGGAACTTTCCCTGAAGGAGGTTTACCAGAAACCGAGGAATCTTCAACAACATTCGGCCCTGACTTTTTGTTTTCCACTGGAACCTCTTTCACTTCTTCCTCCTCATCTTTTTCTTCCACCTTATCCGAACCGGATTTCATTATTTTCAAAGACGGTGAAGTGTCATCAACAAGGCCGTGTTCCTCCTCTGGTTGCGCCCCATGTTCACCCCCAGATTCCGGCTCCTTGGCGGGGGGCCGTTTGGAGCTTTCTCGGTTAGATTTTTTCTGCTTTGAGCTGGGTTTCTTCTTGGAAACCATTCCCGTTCCAGCAGAAAATCCCACCTTCAACTGCCCTTCCACTACACGTCAAGAACCCTGATAATCCTTTTACTCTGCGGGATAGAGCCTTGAAATAGCCATTTTGTTTACGGATATGTTCGGTGACAGGCTAGTTTTCTCAGTTTTTCAATTTTTCCGGCCTGCATGTGAAAATGTACCAAGCCTTTGGTACAAAACCCTAAGCTAAAAAAAAAGCTAATGTACCGCCATAACTTCAAAAAAATTCTTCAAATCTTGGAAAGGCAAAATGGAAACTCAAAGAGTAGAAAGAGTACCTGGTATTTTAGCGGTGATGGAGAAATGTGGCTGTGGCTAGTAGTAGTGGACGCCGATATTCATTTGCAGGTGAGACTCGACATTGAATCCCACTGAAAAGCAGCACAGTCTCGTGTTCAGCGCTGAAACCATCGACACACCACACAAAATAATAACAAAAAGAAATAGTGGCAAGTGCAACTTTAACGGACTTCGATTGATTCGTCTTCCCTGTTATTATTGCAGCAAGGCTCGTGGAAACTCCTCCTTACGATGCGTTATTCCAACGGCTGCGATTTCGCGAATTGTCAACAGTACTACATTCCATTTATCCGAATCGATACAGGATAGATTGGTGTGTTCATCTGATGAAAACCTCAAATGACCTAATTCCTGAAGGGTATTTCACAAGCTTCTCCTTCAAATAAAACTTCAATTACCTCACTAGCTTCTCCTCAAAAAAAACTTAAAATGGACACAATACTTTGAACTTTAATTTTTACCGAAGTTTAACTCTGATAGGTTTATGATTTTTCCATGGAATTTGTCTTAAATTTGATGGAGTTTCTTATCTTTGCCTGGATTTTATCTTTGATGGACTTTGAGTTTTGTAATCTACATAAGTATTCTAAAGGTTTTTAAGAGTAATGAATCAATTATATATTTAAAACACAATTTACAGAGTGAAATTTGTTATTTTGTGAAAAATTTTATAATTATATTTCAGTTTAAAAAATAAAATTGTGTAACAAGAATTGAGATCTGCATAATCTAGTACTTGAATAGTTTTTAAAAGCAATGAATTTATTTATGTATTCAAAAACACAATTAAATAGTGAAAATCTACCATTTCCTTAAAAAATTGGCATTTTTCCGGCCAAAAAGGTAGAAACGTGTAATGATCATTGTAAATCCATTTTAACTCCAAATCTACCAAAGGTGGAGAGAGATCAAATCATTTTTCAAGCTAAAAGAGATTTGCACTTCAAGAAATTTGATCCCTCTGTAGATCTAGATTGATTTATATAAACAAGTAAAATGTGTAACAAAAACTCAGATCTGCATAATCTAGTACAAGAATGGTTTTTTAGAGCAATGAATTTATTTATGCATTCAAAAACACAGTCAAATAGTGAAAATCCACAATTTCGTGAAAATTTTCATTGTATTTGGGCCAAAATGATAAAAATCCGGGTCGAGAAGGATCAAATCTTTTTTCACTCTAAGAGGTTTGCACCTCAAGAAAAATGATTCCTCTATAGATCTAGATTGGTTTATATAAACAAGTAAAATGTGTAACAAGAACTAAGATCTGCATAATCTAGTACTTAATGGTTTTTGAGAGCAATGAATTTATTTATGCTTTCAAAAACACAGTTAAATAGTGAAAATCCACAATTTCGTGAAAATTTTCATCACTATATTTGGGTCAAAAAGATAAAAACATTTCGTGAAAATTTTCATCATTATATTTGGGCCAAAAAGATAAAAACATGTAACGATCCAGTATAAATCTATTATAACTCTTTTCCATTCTAAAGAAGGTTTGCACCTCAAGAAATTTGATCCCTCTATAAATCTAGATTGGTTTATATAAACAAATAAGATTTCAAAATTTAGACTTCTGTGATCCATAATAATTTTAACAGCATCTTTCGGTAAAAATCACATAAGAGATATTCTCATCGACGCGTTTAGAACCAACCAGTGTGGTTCATTTACACGACAAGATGAGGAACCAGATCCAGGCGTTGTAACCAACCAGTGTGGTTCATCTTCACGACAAGATGAGGAACCAGATCCAAGCGTTGTAACCAACCAGTGTGGTTCATCTTCACGACAAGATGCAACCAGTGTGGTTCATCTTCACGACAAGATGAGGAACCAGATCCAAGCGTTGTAACCAACCAGTGTGGTTCATCTTCACGACAAGATGAGGAACCAGATCCAGGCGTTGTAACCAACCAGTGTGGTTCATCTTCACGACAAGATGAGGAACCAGATCCAGGCGTTGTAACCAACCAGTGTGGTTCATCTTCACGACAAAATGAGGAACCAACCAAATCCAGGCGTTGTAATAAATAGATGTAGAGCCAAATCCAGGCGTTGTAATAAATAGATGTAGAGCGCTGCTAACTAGCGGTTAGGGAGTAACAACTAGTTTGACTAAAGTTAGAAAATAGAAATTATGTTTTGAAAAAGAAGGGTAAAGGAATTTATTGAATTAAACTTTTTTTTAATGAAAAATTGGGATTCTAATTATATTTTTTCATAAAAGAATAAATAATATATATATATATATATAATAATTCAATAAATTCTATTACTTTTTTTTTTTCAAAACTTAATTTTTAATTTATAACTTTAGTCAAACTAGTTGTGACTCCCTAACAGATAGTTAGCAACTCTCTACATCTATCTGGTTCCTCATCTTGTCCTGAAAATGAACCACACTAGTTGGTACGAGAATATCTCTTATGTGATTTTACCGAAAGATGTTGTTAAAACAACTAAGATTGTTAGTTTTTAGTTTTACAAGTAAGATTTGGTGTTTGGCTTGGTCGTGACCTTAAAATTGGATAATAATTGGATAATAATAATGATAATATAAACAAATATTAATGTTAGTTTTTAGTTTTGTTGTAAATAAATAAACTTAAAAAATAACCAAAGTTAATTGTTATTTGTTGCAACTTTGAAGTCGTTTATAATTTAACACTAAATCATTCACCATATACATAATTACCTAGTATCATAACCTAATTTTCCACATGTATATCTTTTATGCATGTCTCCATGTATTCTTTGTACAACTCTTGCTAGTGGTAATCATGTCACTTCACTTGAGGCTTGGATTGCTTAAGGCTCAAATAAATTATATACTTTACGTCTAAAATAACCTCTCTCTTCCCTAAATATCTCCTCTCTCCCTCACTCTCTCTTTCTTCCTTCCTTGTCTCCCTTTTTCTCCCACCTCCCTTTGTCTCCCCCCGCCCCCATCTCTTTCTCCTCTCTCTTCCCTCCTCCTCTCCTCTCTCCCTCACTCTCTCCTCATTTCTCCCTTGTCACTCTCTCTCTCCACCTCTATCTCTTTATGTATTTGTTCTTCCCTCCTCTCTCCCCCTTCAACTCCATCTCTCTCTCCCTCCCTTTCTCTATGGAATATCTAGGAAATATTTTTAGTAGTGGTGAGGATAGAGTGTTTAAATATTAATTATAACATCTTTTCTTTTAGATTAAATTTTAAAAATGTTATAAAATTAAAATATTTTTGATTTTGAAATGAGTAATGGTTTTTGGGCATCTTATAATAATAATAAAAAAATGAATAGAAGTAAAAAAACGTATAGTAAAATGTTTAAATCGTATACTTTTCAAAAAAATTCAACAAGGGATTTAAATAAGCTATTTGAAGATCTATGTTAACTAATTTATGTATATGTCAACTTCATATATCTATAAAAATAGTCAATGTGAGTTATTAATAAAATATTTTAATAAGAATTAATATTGACATATACTTAAAAATATATTAATAATAAAAAACCATTTTAATTTGTGTGATAAATTGTCTGGATGTACACGTGATATAATATGTTTATGTAAATTAAGTATATTATATACATTAATTAAAAATATATATATGTATACATCATGAAAAAATTAAGTGTTTATGGTTAAAACATTTATTTGGTCATATATATATTCTCTTTAGCATTAAAAATACAATTTAAACAATGAAAAATAACACTATTTTGCACTCTAAAAAGTTTTACCTGAAGAAATTTGATCCCTCTCCATACTTAAAATGGATCTATGTTGGTTATGTTTTAAGTTTATTGTAAGTATTAAATTTTTTATGTGCTTATTAATTAAATTTAATACGGTTTTTTGACATTCGATACTAATAAGTCATGGTATTAATTATTATTTTAGTTTATATGGATTTTACATTTTACATTATACATTTTGCATTTTAGCTTTTACATTACATTTATATGTGTTTTAATTTGAATATGAAGGCCACACTTAATTTTGTTTCCTTTTTCTTTATATATATATATATATAGAGAGAGAGAGAGAGAGAGAGAGAGAGAGATATTTCCCAACATTTGGTAAATATTGACAAACTTACATTACACACATCTCCACTATACTGAGTTGTAGAGCGCATCTGAGGAAATTAGATCGCTCCTTGTTACTTATTACTTTATAAAGTTGCATCGAGAGACCCTCTACAACCCAGTATATGATGGAGATGTTGTCACCTTATGTTATAAAATTTAAAATATATATATATCCACTAATTAATTAAAAATAAAGAATAATATTGAATATGTTAGCTTAATTAAACTTTTTAACAAAAAACCATGTATATACAATGATATTATTAATCACAAAAGGAAATTAAACGAGGACAAAATTCAAGAAAACAAAAAGAATATAAAGTTTGATGAGCTGGGAGTATGGTGCCCAAAACTTCAAAAAATCTTAAACTATATAATATATAACTTATAGTAATGAAATAAAGATTATTTGTGTAATGTCAAAAATTATATCATATAAAACTATTTGCGAAAAATGATACTCTTAATAAGAATACTTACAAAACTAAAATTCCAATTCTTATTATGTCTAAAATGTTGCATGAAAATTTTGAAAGTAAAAAATAATTAGTATTTCACATATATATATTAAGTAGATTGATATCATAGTTAAAAACATTTTTGTATGAGCTAAACTTTCTCATAATAAAAGACAATAAGTATTTTTGATATATAAACTAGCATAGATCCATCTTAATTTCGGATCTACCAAGGGCCAAGAGGGATCAAATCTCTTATGATGGAAACCTCTTTTTTGGTGCTTGAGAGGAAAGGTTTGCACGTTAGGAGATTTTATCACTCTTGGCACTTGGTAGATCCAAAGTTAAGATGGATCTATGCTAGATGAGAGGCGGCATGCCTTTACATTCATAGTGATTACTTCCACCTAGCTTCACCATTAGAGCCTCAAAGGATTCCTACATTTTGTATATAAGAATGGTCATACACCATCTTACTAAAGATTTTATTTAGATTAAGCAAAATGCACAAAAGAGAATAAAAAGGACGTGAAAATGGTCGAGATGAAAAAAGTTTATGTGACTTTTTAATGACAAAAAAAAAGACCAACAACCCTGCATCAAAAAGGATATGCTTGATATAAGAATAAGGTGGATGAGAGGTGGCATGTCTTTACATTAATAGTGATTACTTCCACTTAGCTTCACCATTAGAGCCTCAAATGATTCCTACATTTTGTATATAAGAATGGTCATGTCAAGCACCATCTCATTAAAGATTTTATTTATATTACGGAGACCTCGTGGTGGAGGAGAATTCTTGGAAATAAATAAGCAAATCATGTAATTTTAAGGTCGTGGTTATGAATGGAAAATTTGGAGTTTTGAAGGAAGGCCAACATAGATTAAATTTAATTTTAAGATGTAAGTTGTTTATAACCATTGCTCTATACATCTCATGTGAATAATTGAATGTATTTTATTTATTTTAAGAAAAAAGGATGGTGTTTCATAATCATTACTGTATCCATTTTATGTTAATAATAATCATTTATTTTGTTTTGTTTTGATAATCTCAATCTACCCATTGGGAAACCAGATATTAATAAAGTAATGATTTCAATGAAGAGATAACATCACTTTATTGTCTTGGAAGATAATCTTTTAAAATCCTTTCACATAATATAATCGACATAGATCCATCTTAACTCTAGATCTACTATGCACCGAGAGGGATCAAAGATTGAGACCATTTGTCGTAAAGCATGTTACAAGTGGTTGGATGACCAATGTACTAGAAAGCTTGATTTTGTGAGGTAATACAATCTTAGCTACAAAAAAAACTTTACTTTATTGATTTTATCCTTTTTTCCATGATTCTTTTTCATCTTCTATCTCATCCCTCATCCATTTTTTTAAACTAAACAAAATATATGAATATTATTGACATAAAATGCATAGAGTAGTGATTATGAAACATTATCCATTTTTTAAAGTAAATAAAATACATTGTTAGCATTCACATGAGATGTATAGAGTAATGGTTATACAACAACTTACATCTTAAAATTAAGATTTAATATATGTTGGCCTTCCTTAACTCCAAATTTTTCATTCATAACCATGACCCTAAAATTACATGATTTGCATATTTATTTCTAGGAATTATCAATCCAATATTCTCCTCTACCACTAGGTCCCCATAATCTAAACAAAATATTTAGGGAGATGGTGTCTGACATGACCATTCTTTATATATACAAAATATAGGAATCCTTTTAAGGCTCTAATGATGAAGATACGTGGAATTAATCACTATGAATGTAAAGGCATGCCACCTCTCATCCACCTTGTTCTTATCTCAAACATATCCTTTCTGATTTGGGGTTGTTGGTCCTCATTTTGGTCATTAAAAAGTCACATAAATTTTGTTTCATTTCTGCTATTTTCACCTCCTTTTTCTTCTCCTTTGTGCATTTTGCTTAATTTTTGCCCAATTAAGATAAATAAACCCACAAAAAGGTATTTATACTATTTAGTTTTAATTCTGGTTATATAGCAAATTTAAATGTTGAAAATTCATTTTTTCCCATTTTTAACAGGAAATAAATTAAACTTGTAAATCATCCTTCATTTAGATACTTGCAAACAATTTATGGCAAAACAAAGATGTGGGTTGTGTTCCTAGGGTTCACGATATGGTTGGTTTCCTCTTAGATCAAATCTAACAATAGTGACCGGTCAACATAGCAGTCAATGTTATGGTAACAGAGAAGATCACACGCCAACTAAGAGAAAATTTGCACCTCCTTCAAATCGTGTGATTGGGTGTGAATTCAATTGATCAAAGGGCCAAATTCAATAAATTTAAGCAGCCAAATAAGGGTTTAACTTGTTTCATATAGGATCGATAGCTAAGTTTGGTTTATTTAGTTTGTACAAATGGCTATAAGAAGTAGAGACTAGGGGATTGAATTCCTTCATACAAATGAACTTTTAATTAATTGTTGTAAACGTTTCTACCATTAATATATAGTGGCTCTAGTTTTCTACAGTCAATAGATTTAGTTATATGTCCAATCCAAAGTCCATAGGGCCCCCAAACTATGGCATGTGCGCTCATCTTTTATGTATACATATCACTTATTTTCCTATGCATTAATTTCCAAGTAATATTTTTTCTTATCTTCTTTAAACCTCTATTGTATTTGTGTATATCAATCTCTATTTGTACATGACAACAAACATTTTATTTTATTGACTCCAAACCTACCAAGCGTCGAGAGGGATCGAATCTCTTGAGGTGTAAACCTTTCGTCAAGTTTTGCACTCAAAAAGAGGTTTGTATCATAAGAGATTTGATCCCTCTCGACCCTTTGTAGATCTGAAGTTAAGATGGATCTATTCTAGTTTATATATCATAAATACTTATTGATTCTTACTATGAGAAAATTTAACTCACACAAAAATGTTTTTAACTATGATATCAATTTACTTAATTTATATACATGAAATACTAATTATTTTTTACTTTCAATTTTTCATGCAACATTTTAGTTTTGTAACTATTATAGTTTCATGAAACATGTTACATGTAACGAGAATTGGCATTTTAGTTTTGTAAGTACTATAATTAAGAGTTGGCACGTGTTTAATCAGTTGAGGTGATTATAGAGTGGTCAATCCTTTAAAGGGAATGGAAAAAGGTATGGGTGAAACCTACCAAGAATTGAAGGAGGGAGGTTGTGGTAGTGCAAAGGATTTGGGTGATAGGAAGAGGTAAAATTCCATTAAACAAAAGTTTTCTCCAAACTATTTTGTTCTTGATGAGGATATCAAAATGCATGAGATGGTTGAAATTACCTTCCAAGATTGTAAGATATATATATGTATATATATGAGAAAAAGGTGCACATGACATCTTTCAATATGTGGATGCATGAATATTTGGCACCTTAAATAGGGTACATCTTAAATTTGTATACTTTATCTAGAGGGTGTATGAGGCTTCTATTGATATATTAAGATGATTTGAAGAATATATTGTCCCATTGTTAGAAATGGGACTCAATTCCTCTTTTGTTGAAGCAATGTGTTTAGAAAGGATAGATGTTACTACAATTTGGGTGAAGTTCCCTAGCCTTCCATTAGAGTTTTGGCCATTGGAAGTTCTTAGGGAAATAGGGCTTTGGAAACTTTCCTTGAGGTGGATTAAGCTAATTGGATTTCAATGTCATGTCTATGGCACACATATTCGTTGGGATAGATTTAAGAGATAACCTTGTAGTTGAGTTTTCCTCACAAAAGAGTTCTCATTCATTTATATAGCCTTTAAACTATTTTAGGATGTCTTTTAGGTGCATTAGATGTCATATACATGGTCATGTTATGATGGATTGTGTATTGTATTTGAAGAAGAAGGCCTATATTTGGAAAGGTCCTTTGGTTGGGGAGTGAGTAACCCAAATGGAGAAGTCCAAGGGGATCAAGAGGGATATTTTAGAGGAATTTAAAGTAGTTTAAAAGGGGGAGAAGGAACTCCAAATGGATTTTTTCGTATCCTAAGAGTTATGTGTTAATATTGGAGGTTGAAGTTGACACATATCTACACTAAATTAAAATTGGCAGGTGCCTTGAAGATCCCCCCCCTTAAAATTACAATATCATTCTATCATTTATGATAAATTTTAGATTATAGGGGTGGAAAGAATGGGAGGGGTTATTCTTCGCCCCGATGAAAAGATAGAATCAACCTTCTCTCGGGTGCTTGGAAAAATATCAAACAATTAGGTAGAAGCCTATGCTTTGTACCAGGGATTGATGTTAGAAATTAAGCAAGGATTCATCTTAAGTATTACGAGGGATTCCCAAATAGTCCTACAAATTTTAAGGAAGACATTGCTCCTAACTACATTCACCTGAAGGCCATAGTAAAAAAATTTAAGAGGGTTCTATTAAGGATTGAAAAATACAAAATCCACCACATTCTCAGGAAGTACAATCAAGTAGTAGATTCACTGGCCAATGAAGGAGTTGGGTTGACTCTTGGTGTATTAAGGAGGAAACTCTCTTGCCAATTATGTACAATCCCATGAAAAAAAAAAAAAATTCAAAGGGGACTCATCCCCAAATAGGAGAGGGCCAAATGGAAACCTCTCTCCCACTACAACATGCATGTGAGCCGCCCTTAGAGAGATTTTGTCTAGGATTTAGTCCCTTTACACATTCACTCTAGTATGTAGAGGACATGCTTAATTAGTTGGCATAATGAGAAGGTAGACTCCCATGTTGTTTCTCAAACATTCTGAAGTAGTTAAGGTCGACAAAATGAGATATGGCATGGTGTTCCCTATGGGATGGAATGCTCAAGGCTGATTCATAGTAGCATATCTCATGTAGAGGATGATGATAGTTAGTTTGAGACATGCCAAGATAGAGGAAGATTCCCCCTAGACACTTGAAGTGATAATACACCAAACTTTTCGACCGTGCTTTATTCAAATTCTACTCTCATTACATCAAGAGGCTCCATGGTTTGAAAGGAAATACCATCAACTTGCAAGATCTTCATCAAGATTTGAACCTTCTCTACAAGTTATACCTATATTTTATTGCCTCATTGTAGTGGTGGTGCACATTTCCAAGTAATTAGTTGTTGTTACACGTCATTTTGTCTCATTACGAAAATGACCATCGGTTTGGATATTCGTTATCCCAAAATGTGTCCCAAAGCATTCCCTTGCAAAGTTAGAATCCAAATTATCCCAAAGAAAGTGGAATTCCTAGATCCCATGGTACAAAACCCTGTTTTTGGCTTCCTGCGCAGTTCCCTAGTCAATTTTTGCACATACGCAGAGGAGTCCATTAGGAATTGCGCATAAGTACGCACTGTCTTACACTATGACCTGCAAACATGACTTAACGCATGTAAAAATAAAAAGTAAGGTCTAGAAGCATTGTTGGTAGCATCTATTCCAACCAACAAGCTTTGAATGATTGCCTATTTAGTCCCAAGCCCTCCCATCATGGAGCAACTCCCTCTCTTTGTGAATCCTATCCCACCATTAGTGGATCTGATCCCTTGGAAAATGGATCCCAAACTTCCCACTCATGGCCTATAAAGCTAACACATGCCTGGGGATTGAGGAGGACTGTTAAAAGTAGGCTTATAGTGGAAGAATAAGGTTGGAAGGCTATTTATTCAAGGAGAAGGTTGGAGATTGTGGGAAGGGACTTGAAACATCCAGGCTACATGGTTGTAAGGTTATTCTCCATTTTATAAATATAAATGAAATTATTCTTTCTCAATTACATCTTAGTTGATATAATTTGTAGGATTCCTTGATCACCTACATAGATTGTGATTACATATTGATCAGTTTATGATACATGATTGGTTAATTAGTCCACTTATCTCTTATGTTTTATGCTTGATGCTTTGATCTCGTGCTTGTTTCTGTCTATGTAGATCTCTTTTAGGACACCATGGAGAAGTTGTGGGGAGCGACAGAAGGATCTCGAAAGCATCGAAGATCGAATGGTTAAAAGCTTTGAAGGGGACTTCATCAATCATTTCGTTTAAATGGTAAGTGGCCTCTATCATAGTATCTGTTTCAGTCAATCATAGTCTAGAGAAAGGTAGCAGTTCCTGGTTGCTTGTTACTAGGTTTCTTTGAAGTCTAAGGATATTTCTCTTGTCCACAAGAGGGATAAGTCCACATAAAATTAGTGCTAGCTAAGACATTAAAAATTTGGTTTAGTGGCACTCTATGTTCAACCACCTTGAGGATGGGAAGGTTGTTCTAAACTCAAAACTCATGCTTGAGTAGGAGAATTATTCCAATCGAAAGTCTGCATGTTCGTGAACCTTTAGGCTGTCAGATGGAGGACCCCTAAGGGTTAGCAAATCATCGTTGGATAAATATGGTATTCTTAACATCGTCCATTCACTTCAAGTGAATGTGGAGTGGGCTCAAGGATAATTTAAATTTCTTATAATTATGTTTGCAAGTCTTCCATTCTGCTCTATTCTATAGAAGGATAAAACTACAAGAGGATTTGTACTTGGTGCACCAAATGGCCAATTCTTAAAAAAAAATTGAAATCGGGCTACTATGGGAAAGAGTAAACCAATTGGAAGAGGAAATTTGCACTCTACAATTGAACCATAACAAATCTATCTCAAGCATAACAACAATAATGGACATATTAGTTGAACACAGGATTATCATCCAAACAAATGAAGATGAGATGGTTTTCCTGCATGAACAGATAGAAAATATCTAGTTAGAAATGGATAAAGGACCAACTATACAAACACTTTCTAGTAGTGAATAACCCACAATAGCTCAATTGGTCCTAGATCTAAATGCCATTGAATCATATGATCAGGAAGCACTCAAGGAACAAGGCAGTCCCTCTAACTATACTTCATACATGTTTCTTTGTAAATGTTGTTTAATTCTACAAGTTTTTTTTGGCATATATATGCATATAGCCATAGTGGGATATTTAGGACAAAAACTTCAAAATTTTGGGGAAATGGGTCCTTTAAGAAATGATTGTCTCAAATGTTCTATATAGCTCAAGTTCCAACTTTTATCTGATCTTCCTGATGTAAGAATTGCATTTCCTGTGCTTATTTGAGGTGATAAAAATATTGTTCTTGTTTTTGTTAAAAAAATGATAAAGTTGGGATTACAAATTCAATAAGGGAAAGTTGTAACAATATTAGTTGGTCCTTAGGTAGTTTGGTGGGGGGTAGTCCTATTGTAAAGAAGGTTGCTTCTAATATGGCTAAAAGTGGAGAATGTCTTATCATAAGATCTTCTATTAGATCTATTTTTAGTGATGAGGTTTTTAATGTTTTAAAACAAATTAGGAAGGGGTTTTGGGTATTGGATACAACTTGAAGTGTATGAAGGAAGGCATTAGGGATGCTAAAGGGGGGTTGAGTAGGGGTTAGGATGATTTGATGGGAAAGGTATTGAGAGACTAAGTTGGTGGAGGTACACGATTAAACTCATGTATTGCAAAGGAAAATACTATGTATGCATTTTTTCCTAGAAAACAATATTATATTTTTGGGGTTCTCAAGACTAAATAATGCTCCATTAGGAAATGCTTGATGATTTTAATCTATTTAAATTGCAAAGGGATGGGTTGTATTGTTAAAAGGTAGGCCCTTGAGAGACTTGTTGAGTCTTGACATCCCAAAATAGTGTTGCTTCAAGAATCCTGGGTGATGGTGGTAATATTTCTTATGATTCAGGAAAACTATTTGGGGTATGGGGATTTAGTTATGTTGATGCTAGATGGAGATAACTGGTTAGAAGGATATGGTATGAAATTATTCAAATATCTAGTTTTTTCATCCAGGGTTAGTAGCCATTCTTTATTCTCAAGAATTGGATAAAAATATCACAATCTTGGACACATATAGCTCTTATGTTGAGAGAGTAAATCATTGGGAGGAAATTATAAATATGGAATAATTAGCCATGGAAATGTGATAATAGGGGGTGATCTAAATTTCTAAATTGTTAGAGATGAAATATCAGTCACATGACTCAAGTTAACCCATCGTCTAATTTGCTTGTGATAAAATTGGAGGAAGTGCCCTGTTTGATTTCAAGCCTTCTAAGTTAAAGCCTATCAGAGGAATTAGTGGGTGGGTGAGCATAGAATTGCAAAGAGGTTTGATATATTCCTCGTATCATAGGACATGTGTTGATGGTTCTAGATACCACCAACATACAGGGGGTCTCCCCAGTGTGAAGTCCCAATTAGACCTCACACTGTTTGGAGTAGGAGTCCCATTCAAAGTCTCGACCTGACCACCATAACTCTAAGGTTTGCCTTAGCTGCAATGAATAACATAAGAGAGTATGCACATAACCTTTGAAATAAACAAGTAATTTCACATATAAAACACCAATTGCAATGTGTAAAATGAGGCCTTCATGAGAGGGGAGGCAAAAGTTAGTCTCTGGAAGGAAAGTAATAGTACTATCCTAAGAGAGGAACACGAGAGCAGGAAAAAATTTGTTAGTTATATAGCGAAGTAGTTCATACACACACAACAATCATTAAAGAAAATACAACACACATTCAACAATATAAGCACCAAGTCAATGAAATAGTTCAATTTATTTAGTACATGAGAGCATAAACATATACTTATAACATCTAAAGAATAGTCTCTACAATATTCATGATACATGCATAAAAGTGTGTGGGCTCAATCAACTTCTGATTATTAAGTGAAAGATCCAAGTACACATTTACAATGATGAGACACTAATTTCGGTATTGGAGCATTAAGTCACTTCTTGCTTTTCCAAGGAATGATCCTCTCTCCTATGCCAAGCTAGAGAAGTTAAGGCTAACTCTCCAAACTCTAAGACTCCAAAAGCCCATTGCCTGAGTTATGAGGTTTCTTTTATAACAAGAGGAATGACCTTTGATATCCCGTATGAATCTTGGACTCCTAAGTGACCTTTTAGCTTCTATAAGACTCTTTGGTCCACATGTGACTTTTTATATTCCACATGTGACTCTTATAATTTCACACTTACATTTTGTCATTTTTCTTAAAAATACATAATTACATTCCACATCACGTGGCAAGACCCATTGGAACATATGACATTGTGATGAAACTTGTACAAGCCATAAATTGGTAGCTATGAAATGGAACTTCGTGATTATGTGGCAATTTCAAGCCACTCTCCTTATTGATCCATCTTGCATTATTGATAATAACTCTTTGCTTGTACTTCATCTTCCCCCTCTAAAGGTCTTGGGTAAATACTGGGACCTTCTGAGTCACCATGAAAATTCTTCATTCTGTCATGGTCCAAGATCTCTTCATGTCTTCATGATAGTTCTTCTTTGTGCCTCTTCTCTACAAGTGGCTCTTTGTTTCTCCTCCTTGACATCTTCCTCGAGCATCACCTTGCTTCGTTGAGGAGGTACACCTACCAATGAAGTTCACTCATGATAAGGAAAGATTAGTTTTAAAAACATCTATCCTATCCTTACTTTGCTCATGGAATAAGTTGATTGTGATGGGCCTATGTAATTGAGGATTGTGTAGTTGAGCTCAACAGTGGCTGAGGGAAGGCACCAATGTTAACTAGAACTATACAATTCACTATAAGGAGGGTCTCTTCAGGGTCCAACGTAGTGGGCAAGTGCAGGAGATAGTCTCATGAGCTTGTTGAATGAATGCTCAATGCTTAAGGGAGCAAGAGATAGTGATAGCGTAGTTGAGCTTCACGGTGACTATGGGATGGTCTCACTATGGACTAGAATTGCACATTTCACAATGTAGGAGAGATATGTCAAGTTTCTGCACAGTAGGGAGATCTAGTGGATAGGGGTTGATGGCTTACTAAATGGGACTACACAATGCACTGTGAAGGAAGAGCAGGCTTAGTGTATTGTGTAGTTTTATTCAGTAGTGATCTAAGAGAGGTTGCACTATCCACTATAATTGTGATATTCACTTGGGAGGCAATCAGAACAAGGAATGGCGTAGTGAGGGGTTACAATCAGCAGAGAAGGAAAGTCTGGCCACTACAACTACACCATGCATAGTGCTTGAGGGGAAGGCTCATATGCTAGCGTAGTTGAGGGTTGTTGTGGCTCATAATTGGACTAGTTGTCCACTAGAATTACACCATGTTCAGAGGGATGCTCAATGGAAGAGAAGATTGTGCATTTGGATGAGGAAAGTAGTAAAATATCAAGTCACTTTGCTAGGAGGATTTTCATTGCCCTGTGAAAGAAGGAGGACCTTTGCATTGCGCGGTTTGCTTTTGCAAGGGGATGAAGGAGGTCGTTGTTGTAAGCTAGAAGTGCTTCATGCGCTATGTGAGGCATAAGTGATCAAAACTCAATGAAGTGAGTTAGTACAAGCATCAAGGGTTAGGTGACCATAATTTGAAGGTTTTGAATGTGCAATGATAGAATCTAGTCTTGAGGAAGACTCAATGCGCAAGTATGCGAAGGATAGATATCATCAATAAGGCTCATGGGTAGGTTGTGCTCATCACCTGGTAATAGGGTTAATTCCTTCGTAACTTTATGATCCCAGTGGATATTGGTGGCCACCCGCCTATTCCACCTAGATCTCCAGTCAATTTTGCCTGTTTCGTTAATTATAACATCATTTACTATTTTTAGCATTTTTTCGGGTCTTGAACTTCTATAGCTTTTTTGACCTCGTAAACAACATTTTTTTGAGGTCTGCAGTAAGCCTATAGCCATTGGCAAGGGCTTGTGACAAATCTTGTAGTACTCATAGAGATATTTCCAATAAGGTATTGTACGCGCCAAACGAAGAACATATGACCAAGTTATGACCCTGGGAAGTTGGCTGCCGAACTAACCCCAATGGGACCCACAAACTCTTGGCGTTTCATCTCTTCGGGGTAGGGTTTTTCTTTATTATTGAATAATAAAAAGGCTCTTGAGCCTCATTGTAACATAGTTCAGAGGCATTTAGTCACCACATCTCTTCTCAAAGATAAGCTACCATCGCTCGAGTTAGTTTATTTCCATTTTGTATGTAAGCATATTTCATTTCTTTGATATTAATGAAATGAAGTTTTATTTCTGCTGCATCTCTATGTTTATGTGTATATTTGTATTCTTTTGCATTCCTACATAAATTTGGATCAATGGTATCAAAGCAGTCTTCTCTTTCTCTATTTTCCTTTGCATGTCCCCAATGAGGTTAGAGTATAAGGAGTTAAGGGCTCGAACTGGTTGAACCTTTGTAAGGCTAGCCTCGCAAACCCCAACGACCTCCCATGGCGGAAGAAAATAAAGATGAGGGGGTAGGAGATCGTTTCAAAATATTACTCGAGGAAGCCCTCGAGTGACATAGGAATGCGATGATGGATAACTTTGTGCAAATCCCTCAACAACTACCCACAGGCGACACATTTTCATCCAACAGCCACTCTGGAGGCGCCACCCCTTTTAAGGTACAAGTTAACTTTGAAATTCCCCTATTTGAAGGACAAATAAATGCAAACATTGTAGATAGATGGTTAAATCTGTTGGAAGGACATTTTTCAGTTCATGACTTTTCCAATCGGGAAAATATCACTTTTTCACTCCTCAAAGCCACCCCACATATCAAGGACTGGTGGGAAACCTACTGTGAACAAAAGGACAAGAGGGAATCCTCATTGTTTTCAGCCACACCCACTTGGAATTATTTCCGAGATGCCACCAAGGAACAATATTACCCCGTCGGAAGCTATGAAGATAAATACATAAAATTGACCACGCTATAGTAGGGAAGGGACCAAGATGTGTTGGAGTTAACAAATATTTTCCATACCCTTTGCGTGAAGTTGGGTATCAAGGATTACGAGTGGAATTTGGTACTCAAGTACCGCAACTGTCTACACGAGTATATCCAGGACAACATGGAGTTCCTGGATATCTCCTCACTTGGCGTCGCTTATCGATACGTTGTTAAGATTGAGCAAAAATTTAAACAGAAGAAGCGATACTTTGGATTTGCGAATCCGAAGTAAAGGAAAGGTGTCTCAAAACCATATAACAAAGGACAAAGCCAAGGCGAGGCAACCTAGGACAACCCACCGAAGCCACAAAAAAAGAACAACACCACGAAGATAAAGAAGGACACAGGGAAATGGTGTGACTTCCATAAGAGCCCCACTCCCAACACAAATGAGTGTCGAGCTGAAGGTTTCCGAATCAGATACATGTTCCGACTTTGAGTAAGAAATCGAAAAGGGGAATGACAAATGGAATCAGATTATTGATGCAGAGCCTAGTGCCACCGTTGCCACGACCAAGATCCAGAAGATTGAGCCTAGAGATCCAGAGGAGGGTGAGTGGCTCTTCCACTTACAGATGTGGGTGATGGGTTCTCCATTGCAATTCATTGTCAACAGTGGGAGCCAAAAGAACCTCATTTTAGCAGAGGTCGTGGAGTGGTTGGGCCTACCGACCACTCCACACCTGCTTCCGTACACCATCGGGTGGCTTCACCAAGGGCGAGATCTCTGCACCAGCCAACAACGTTGCCTTCCCTACAACATCAAGCCCTTCACAAATGAGCTATTGTGTGATGTTTCTCCTCTTGAAGTTTGTGATGTATTATTAGGCCAACCATACTTGTGGAAGCGTCATGTTGTGTATGAGTCTAGGCCTCGCACTATCATTATTTATTTGGGCAATAAGTTATACAAGGTACCGGGGGTAGAACTGCCTACCACCATATCTTTGATCTCTGCGAAGCAATGCAATGAGATCATTTCCCAGACCGAGAAATTTGTCTTCCTTATTATTCATCCTTAGAGAAAGAAGAAGACTATGGTCACATCCACAACCTTCAGAAAAGGCTCCTCCGCATGGTAGTAGCAGATGGGAAAGGTCGTGGAAGAGTACAAGGACATGTTAACCTCACCCACATGGATACCCCTATACTGTCAGCTTAAGAACTCCATTGATCTGACCCTGGGTGCATTGATACCCAACATATCGATCTACTGATGATCTGCTCTAGAGAACAATGAAATTAAGAAGGAGATTCAGGAGTTGTTGCAGACAGGGCACATCAGGCCAAGTTCATCACCCTGTGGAAGCCTGATCATGTTGGTACAGAAGAAAGATGGCACCTGGAGACTCTGTATTGAATATCAGGCACTGAATAAAATCACTGTCTGGAATAGGTATCCAATCCCACAGATTGATGACCTTCTGGACTAGCTCAAGTGGGGCAAATATTTCAACAAGATTGACTTGAAGTTCGGGTATCATCGGGTACCAATTGAACCCTTTGATGTGTGGAAGAATGCCTTCAAATCCAAGGAGGCCCTTTTTGAATGGCTAGTCATGCCTTTCAGGTTGACGAATGCCCACACAAACTTGATGCAGCTGTTGAGAGTTTTAATTAGTGATTAAACCTCCTAGTATTTAATTGTTAACCAAGACTCGTAAGCACGAGTTGTACTGCGTGTTGGCTCAGGATTAAATTCAGAGTATGTAATTTTTCTTGATAATGATCGTTAAGTACATAATACTGAAAAAAACTATCAATTATGCAAACTAGCACTCATCTCATTCTCAGAAAACATAAGCAATCTAAAGGAAATTAACTTAACTCAATCCATTTATTATCCTTATTATAAATCTTTGCAAGCAAAAGACAAACTCATGGAAACCAAAGGTTTGATGAAATTCACTCTAAGTACAATTCTTGGAATAAACCCTTTTCAACACAAGAAGTTCAAACTCTAATTATTCAAAAGGAAGAGGCAAACAATCATAAAAACCTAATCTCCGAGAAATCAAAATGTACTGCTACAACTTGAAAAAGAAAACCAGAATCAAATCCTGAACTGTCAAACTAGACTATTCTTGCTCAGAAATGAATATATCCAAATCACATTGCTACAAAGCCTGACTTTGAAATCAACTTGAACTGAAAACGAAATCTTAACGAAATTCTTTGAGTGTATAAACGAAATATGAAATCAATCTTTATACTACAGCATTGGAAATGGAAATCAAACTTATTCTATCATGCGAAAATAAATCTAAATTATCCTATGATAATTTAATGACTCAAATCGATGCTTTGAATGAAATGCTTTGAAGTAAACCACGCTGCTTGAACTAAATCATAATGCTTGAAACAATTAAACAATTCAAATTGTGGAAATGAAGAACACAACACCTATCACTACCAAGCTCGAATTCATTTGTAATCACAATCAAAACCTTTCAAACTATAAATCGTCCACTCAATTATACAAAAGGAATTCTTCGTTCACACTCATACCATACATCATAATTTACATGGATAAACACAGAAATCGTGCTTCTTAAACTTCAAGAATCGATTGATTTTCTCTATTGTGGACACTCCAATTATAAATATGAATAAATGTGACTTTGAATGAAAGAACAGAGCATGACTCTGTATCAAAGTACGAGCTTAGGTTATACAATGAATCATAGATCTTTAAATTGTTTAATCTGTAAAGCAACAAACCACGCATATTATGAAATCATATACCAATATTCGTAACTGTAACACACAAGATTCAAACTATAAAATCACACGCACACACCTAGCTATCTGAACTGTTAATGAGGCTTATTTCCAGAGGTGGTGGGCCCTCCCACGCCTGGAGTAAGCTATTCTACTGCAACAAAAGAAGGATTAAACTATTAGAGACATAATTTGCAATCAACCATGATAACAACGCTTCTGGCTCACAACTTGAAAGCGATCATATATATTTTCAAAACAAAGTTTGGGAACCAATTGACATAAGTCACAATGTATCAACAACAACAATTCTTAACCAGCTAGCTTCACTAGCATTGTCTTTGCATTACAACGACCTTTAAAGGTGACTGTATAAATGTAAAAATAACAATTTAACTAACTATGGCAACCTTAGCAACTATAAACTAATCTAAGCACTGCTCGATCTACTCCAAATCATATTGACTCTACTTAGAACAAACGACTTCCTTCTAGAGTAACTGACTGCTATTATGAGAGTAGTCTGCTTTGATTCTGATCTGGAGGATCTTCGGCCTTGGAATTATCATTCTTATCATAAAAAATCGATCTTGGAAGCATCACGCTTGTCCTTACAGATCGTTGTGTAAACTTCGATGGTCAAAACAAGAAGAAGGAGCCCACCTGGCCAGACTGTCTCGAACTCGGTCAAGGATTGGTTGTTTGAATATGACAATTGAGATCGATGTTGATGACAAGGCATCCTTCCATTCATGCAGACCTGCCAATATTGCCACCAAGCTTCCAACTAAACCCATGAATAAATAGTTAGCATATAGGGACATGACTCAAGAATTCACTTAAATTCAATCACAAATATCAAAACGATGTCAGTTAAGTGCATTTACCTCTTATTCATGTACTAGTGGGGTTTAGGGAGTGATGTAGGTGATAGGGTAGGTAGTAGGAGTACTTTCATAGGCAAAAGATGGTGAAAATAGGGATGAGAGGCAGAAAATTGGGGACAAAAATGGGCGCCAACATCCCCCCATGCCGATTTGAATGCATGTCCTCATGCATGTTGCCATAGTATGCCAAAAATAGTAGTGATAGCAAAAGAAACTCTGGTCAAAGACCAGCGACCTTAACTAAGACCTCCAACCCATGCTTAATTGGAATGGAACACTTCTTAAACTGTAGAGCAAGCTCTTGAGCACTTAGCTTTTTGGTGGGTTTCATCCTGGAGATTTTCCAATGTAGAAACTGCTTGTTCCTCCACTTTAGCTCATCATTCTGGGAAAACAACTGAAGATTAGTTTCCCTGATCTGATTGTTAACTTCTCTAACATACTGAAATAAGACTCAATACTTGTTTGCTTGCTTACGAAGTTTAACAATCTTTCTCTGCAACTTCACTAAGTGAATCTTCAGGTTTTCTTCTTCTATAGGAGTCAGAGTTTTCATGGGTGTTGTAGATTGTTGAGAGGCACTGCCTCTTGGTGTTTTGATATTACCTTTCCCTTGTGAGGAAGCTTGTTGAACTTCTCTGCTGACATTTCGACTAGGATTCTTGCTAGGCAAGGACTGAACAGGGGACTATGTTTCTAAATCTTGTGCAATGTCGAAGGGGATCTCTACTATAGATGCTAAGACATGAATTTCTTCAGGGGAAGAATGAAATTCTTTGCCATCTGAGTCAGGAGAGGAAATAACATCAATACGCTCAGAATTTATAACTTTAGGAGTCTTAAGCTTGTTCATGCTTCTAGTTCTTCGGCGACCTTGGATCGAAGTCTCTGCCATGGACATTGATGGAACTTGGGCTGGAAAAAGAGCTTTCTTCCACTTAGGCTTTGGTTCTGCCCCTGCATGAGCTTCAGGAGCTTTAGATGCAGGTTCTTCACCTTTTGACCCTACAATGTCAGCTGGCTCAGGTTGGTCTTTACTACCCCTGCTCCGCTTGTTCCTTTGCTTATTTACCTTTCAGGTTTTTGAAGATGTCCCCTCTTCCATAGTATTAGAATATGGTGTCGATTCTTGAGGGGTTTTGACAATAGGAGAGGCAGGGTTGTTTGTAGGGTTAGGTGTCATTTGGGAATGCTATGACAAGGTCTCCCTTCTATGCTTAAGTGATTGTCCCACCAACCGTTGCTGACCTTTGAACTGAGTCTCTTCTCCAGGAAAATTTTCAATCAGGAAGTCTTCCCAAGACTTCCGTCGCTTTGTAAGCTCAACAACAACTACCATTTTAATAAGACTGTGGTGATATAAGGCTGTCTCAGGGTTCTTGCTCTCTGATTGTACCCCTCTAGACATTTTATGCAAGCTTAACTTCAAGAAATGTGGAATATTGATCTTACTATCTTCTGCAAAATGTGATAACAAGCGAATATGATATAAAAACACTATGGCATACCTTCCTTCACAGGTGAAAAAACGATGCAACATGGTGATCAAAGGGTGCCATTTCTCTTTGATACAACTCTGTAGTATACCTTTCGTCCAACTGATTGACTGATAGGTCGGTTTGAGGAATGAGGCACAATTTGGAATATTTAATTGCCCACCCTTGAAGAATGGTTCACCCACAGAGGGTAACCCTATAGCGTGGCTAAGAGACTCCTTTGTAACCTTAAAATTCAAATTACCAACTTTAACATGCTCTCCATCAAAGTTCTGAGCAAATGCCAGGGCTACTTTATCATTATATCCTTGAAATTTTCTTAAAAATGGAAACCATCCCTGCTCTTCGAGAATTCCTTTGCATTGTTGATACTCAGGGTTGCAGGAAAATTGGCCAAAGGTCGGCTCATGGTGATCGGCCCCCATGCCTGTGTAAAACCACAATTTTCGAATCCAACTGAAAATTTTAACTCTCTGCCTGCAACAATTGAGATAAGAATAGAATTCCCTTATAATTGATAAACAAAACGGTTGCCTTGATTTTGATGAGAACTGCCCCCATCGTGTCGATGATTCCACCCTCATCATGCCTCCATGGGAATGATTATCACGGTGATGGGGTAGTACAAGGCTGAAGGTGCGATAATAGCCATGGTTCAGATGTGATTTAAGTGGGGAAATTTGGTAATTATTAGGACGACGTGGAGGATTTAACATGAGCCGAAAGGATTGACATGGGTCTTTTAGGGAATGATGACATGGAGAAGGTAATGATTATAGGACAGGGAGTGTAAGGGCTCGGCTATGAAACAAAGGGTAGAAATGATTAGGGAACCAGAGGTTGCATATCACTTGACAACATTTTAACTATTCATAATTAAATCCAAATAAATTATGAGCACATACCTTACTAACTCACAATGATATAGGGTGTTGAGATGCAGAGATCAACCATATTTGGTTGGTAGTGGGAGTGGACACTGGTCATGAAACGATGCTTATGAAAATGAAGCATAAACACCAAATGTGCTCTAAAAATGTTGTTCCTGAAATACATTCACAATAACAGACTTTAATTTTTACACATTAGAGTACAGAAAGCTGCTAAGTACATAATTTGGAGTATAAAATCTAAAAGTTTCTCCTTGAGTGTTGTCATGAAATTTGTTGAATGTTTCCTTCAGAACATGGTAAACCTGCTCACCATCCCATAGATTTTAACCAGGCCAGGGATGATAACTGCCTTAGGCATTTCATATTTAGAGAGCTTGAAATGGTCATAAAGAAAGCTCTAGGCGGATTTCTTTTTCGTACTTGTTGTGCTGAGCCCGGAAAAGAATAATTCTATACTCAGCAAATCCCTAACTACTGCTACTCTATAGTTTTAACGAGCCTAAAGTAGCCATTGCTCGAGGTATTCATATATAGAGAGTTTGAACCACCCAAAGGAGACTCCAAGGGGCTTCTTTTCCGTAAATATTTCCTTAAGGCTGTAAAAGAATATGTACTCGAAGAATCCTTAGACTACCACTGTTCCATGTAGTTTTTATGAGCCTGGATTAGTTACTGCTCGAGAGTTTCAATTTTTTAGAGTTTGAAAACATCCAAAGAAGACTCCCAAAAGCTCCTTTTCCATAAATAATCTATAAAGTCTGGTTAAAGGAATAAACCTACCCAAGACAGATTTCTCCCTTACTCTACATGGGCTATTATAGATCTGACCTGCAAATATATGAAAACATACAAATATACCCAATAACTGCAAATAATCACAAAAAATAACAAGATCTGAATATATATAAATGCTTCTTTATTGATCAAACCTTTAAGGTAGGGCAACACAATACATTCACTCCTTAAGGAAGGAGAACACTCCACAAGCCATATCCCTGTTCATACAATAATCCTTGACATCTCTCAATGGGGAGTCTTTGGCCTCTATATAGGCCTCATACATACAATACCATGGGTCATTACCATGGTTCCCTCAATACCATCTATCTAATACCATGGGCCCATTACATTATTACTAACTACTTGTGGTCCCTTACATGATACGAGTTAACCACCTTATTTATTACTATGGCCCATCCCATTATTATGTTATTCCCTTGGATACCTCCCTTTGTACCCCATATTATCCCCCCTAAGTATACTACATTCCACCCCCCTTAACATGTTTCGTCCCCGAAACATGGGAAGAACACAAATAATAAGATCTACTCAAAAGAGTAGTCCATTGGTACCATGCACGTGCATCTAGCCATCCAAGAGATAGGTGAACCCTCGATCCAGCTGGTGCCTCGCTCGCTTGAGATGGAAGTTGACCCTGGCGGCTCTTCTGTGTTGATGTGTAGTAGGTGGATCGTCGCTCCTCTTGATCTGTCATGTGGGGGTTGTTGTCCTTGTGGCTGATTTGTTGCCATCTTGTTGGTTGTTTTCTTGCGGGGTGATGTGGGTGGTGATATGCTGAAGTTTTAACCCACGGTGTCTTTTTCTTTAATTCACCACCTAATGGAGCCTGATTGGTAGCTGGTACATGTTGTGGTGTCTTTTGTTGTTGCTTATCTTCCAATATTACTTCAACCACTGAGCCCTCATCTGATGTATCAGTACCTGTAGCCTTTTCTGCTTCAGCCTTTGTTTGTGTTTGATTGTTGATCATCAAAGGCTCATCATCTGATGTGTAAGTTTCATTAGATCTTTGTGCTACTGCCTCCTTAGTCTCTGTTTGAGGCTTAATGGAAATATCCTGCAATGTTATTTTCTTCCTTTTATACCAGAGTTTCATGAATTTCTTTTGCACATTCATATTGACAGTACCCACAGATTCCATCCAAGGATATCCCAAAACAACATCCATGTTATCCATATCTAAAGTATAAAAATCACAATGCAACACATACTTATCCATAGAAAGCTTCAAATCTTTATAAACTTGAACATCCTCATTATCAACCTGTGTGTTTTCAATGTGTTTTGTTGGAACTTGCAATTTTTTTGCCAAATTAACATTGATAAAATTATGCTTGCAACTAGGATTTATAGACACAATGATCTTCTCCTTCTGAATCAATCCATGAACCTGCAATAAGGAGATACCAGTAGGAAATAACCCCACATGTTTCTCATTATCTTGTTTTCTGGCATGAGACCATCTGTCTAAAAGGAATTTTTCAAATTCTTCATCGGGCAGGTTGGAACACTTCTTTTGGTTAAGTAATTCCCACCATGTGGCCGCTTCATCTTTAAATTTAGCCACTACCCAAAATCTTCAATGTTTTTCCCATAATTTTTTTTTTTTTTTTTTTTTTTTTTTTTTTTTTTAAATGTGCTCTTCAATGGTAGGACTATTATCTTTTCCTGTAAAATCTGGAACTGCCATGAAGAGTGTTTTGAACAAAATTCACTTACTTGCTGAAAATTTGAAATGGCCACAATTCCGTCAATATTGCTCAAAATCCCTATTATGACGTGTTTTCGGAAATGGAACAACCATTCTGCATCTTCTCATGTGGTAGAAATCTCGATATAGGCACTGGAATTTCCTATTTTCGCTGCAACTATCCCACCGTCACAAAAAATTGCTGAAAAAAATAACTGATTTTAAATCAACGATATCTCCCTCATCCGGACTCCGATTCGACTGATTTTTTTTTGGAAATTGGGTATTTTTTCACAAATAATCCAGATTTGCAATTAGATTCTACAGATTTTGCACCAGAACATACAGATCTGTGCCACAAACTCGCTGCCCCAAAAAATGTCTGCAACAGCACTGATTTTTAAATCAGCGAGATCTCCTTCATTCGGACTCCAATTCGGCCGATTTTTTTTTTTTTTGAAACTGAGTATTTTTTCACCAACAACCCAGATATGTAATTATATTTTGCAGATTTTGCCCCAAATCATACAGATCTGATCTGCAAACTTGCCGCCCTGAAAAATATCTACAACACCACTGATTTTTAGATCAGCGATATCTCCTTCATCTGGACTCCGACTTGGCCAATTTTTTTTTTGAACTTGGATATTTTTTCACAAAGAATCCAAATATGCAATTAGATTTTGTAGATTTTGTCCCAAAACATACAGATCTGATCTGCAAACTTTCCGCCCCAGAAAGTTCCTGCAAAAAAATTTAAAAAAAATTCTCCACTTTTGCCCAAGAAAGTGCTCTGATACCACTTGTTATAGATCTGACTTGCAAATATATGAAAACATACCAATATACCCAATAACTGCAAATAATCACAAAAAATAACAAGATCTGAATATATATAAATGCTTCTTTATTGATCAAACCCTTAAGGTAGTACAACACCATACATTCACTCCTTAAGGAAGGAGAGCACTCTACAAGCCATATGCCTGTTCATACAATAATCCTTGACATCTCTCAATGGGAAGTCTCTAGCCTCTATATAGGCCTCATACATACAATACCATGGTTCCCTCAATACCATCTATCTAATACCATGGGTCCATTACATTATTACTAACTACTTGTGGTCCCTTACATGATACGGGTTAACCACCTTATTTATTACTATGGCCCATCCCATTATTACATTTTTCCCTTGGGTACCTCCCTTTGTACCCCATATTATCCCCCCTAGGTATATTACATGGGCTGTGGGGAGAAACACCTAAAGATATGGAAAATGACAACCCATTGATTACTCTCTCTCTCTCTCTCTCTCTCTCTCTCTGTATACATATACACACACACACAATAAAAGAAATCAACCAGATGAAACAACAAGAGGCTAATCATTTTCATAGACCAACTCCATCTTTGGATCTCTTCTTACCTCCTGCAGAAATTGTTATCGGGAGAGCGGTTGGTGATAAGTCTTGAGTCAATGGCCATTTACTACATAAGAGGTCTCATTGCCATCAATAGTCTTAATGCAGACTGATCCATTGTCGAAAACCTCATCCACCTCATAGGGACCTAACTACCTAGTGGAGAATTTACCTTTGAACTATTTGAACTTACTGTCATAAAGCAAGGCCCAATCTCATGGACAGAAAATCTTCTTTTTAATAAACTTATCATGCCAACGAGCTCTTTGATCTTGCACCAACATGGTTCTGTGGAATGCATCGTGTCTAATCTCGTCAAACTCATTCAGCTGCATTAACCTTTGTTCTTGGGCTTCATTAAGATTTATCTCAAGTTGAGTGGCAATCCGAAATGTTTTCACTTGGAATTCAATAGGCAGCTGCACTTGTTTACCATAAACTATCTCATACGGGGTGTGCCCTATCACATTCCTCCAAGTTATGTGGTAGGCCCATAATGCCTCCAGCAACTTATCAACCCAATCCTTGTGATGTAACTGAATGGTCTTGGTTAAGATGGATTCTAATACTTTGTTTGTGGATTCCACCTTGCCATTGGCTTGGGGGTGGTAAGGAGTAGATTTCTGATGTTTGATTCGGTACTGTTCAGTGAGAGCCTTGACCAATTTTGATGTGAACTGTGTGCCTTGGTCAGTAACAATCTATTTGGGTACTCCAAATCTAGTGAAAATGTCTCCAAAAAGGAATTCCACTACTTCCTTTTTGGTTGTTGCATACAAAGCCTTAGTTTCCACCCACTTCGTAACATAGTCGGTGCAAACTAAAATATGCTTTTTCTTCTTTGACATGGGGGAGATAGGTCCCATGAAATCTAATGCCCACTTCTCAAAAGGTTCTATTGATATCTGTGTCTGAAGGGGCATCTCATCCGAAGGAACTAGCCTCCCCATCCTCTGACAAGCGTCACAACTAGATACAAAATTTTTGGCATCTTTGAAGAGCGAGGGCCAATAATACCCGGTACGAAGGACTTTGTATGTGGTCCTTTTGTCTGCAAAGTGCCCCCCACAAGGCTCATTGTGGCAGGCCTTCAACACATCAAATATCTCATTTTCTCGCACACATCTCCTCATGATCAAGTCAGGTCCAGTGTAGAACAAGTCTCCATCAATCCAGGAGTAGTTGGCACTACGCTGTATGATGTTATGTTTTTCCCTGGTAGACAGATTCTGAGGCAACTTCCCTGACACTAGGTAGTTGGCAACATCTACAAACTAGGGAGTAATGGTAGATATAGCAAACAATTCTTCATCCGGAAAATCATATGGTATTGGTGTTGGTACATTTCCCTGCATGACATTCATTTGAGACAAGAATTCAGCTGTGAAATTATCTCGCCGACGCCTATCAATCAAAATTATATTAAATTTTTGCAAAAGTAGCAGCCATCTAGTAATCCTACCATTAGTGATAGGTTTGTTCATCAAAAATATAATGGCTGAATGATCAGTACGGACAAAAGTCTAATAACCATTATGTAATTACTAAATTTGCTAATGGCATGAACAATTGCTAACAATTCCTTTTCAGTAACTGTATATTTTAGTTCAGTAGGGGAAAGATTCTTGCTAACAAAATAAATAACATAAGGAGAATGATCTTCCCTTTGTCCTAAAACTGCTCCAAGTGTGGTATCTGAAGCATCTGTGCAAATGTGGAATGGTAAGGACCAATTTGGTCCTCTCAATACTGGAGCGGTGGACAACCTGTCCTTTAATACCTGAAAAGCATGTTGACAATCATCATTCCAAACAAAATCAACGTCCTTGGTTAATAATTTAAATAAAGGTGTTGCAATCCTTGTAAAATTTTCGATAAATCGACGATAGTAACCCGCATGTCCCAAAAATCTTCTTACCTCTTTTTGTGTACTAGGAATTGAAATATGCGAGATTACCTCAATCTTGGTTGGATCGACTTTGATTCCTTCAAATGAAACGTGATGGCCCAAGACTATCCCCTTAGTTTGCATCATTTTACATTTACTACTACTAAGGGCTAGGTGGGCTTCTTGACATTGAATCAACACTTTTTCTAGATTTGCCAGAGCTTGGGAAAAATCATCTCCATATATTGTGAAGTCGTCCATATAGACTTCTACACAGTCATGGATCAAGTCAGAAAATATGGCTAGGACAGCTCGTTGAAAGGTGGTTGGGGCATTTCAAAGGCAAAAATGAAGAACTCGATAGGCATAGGTACCACAAGGAAAAGTGGAAGTGGTCTTCTCTTAGTCTTCCTCAGCTATTTGAATCTGGTTATACTTGTCTAGAAAAGATAAATACTTCTTACCAGAGAGTGTGTCAAGTACCTGATGAATAAATGGTAGTGGAAAGTAATCTTGTAGGGTGGAGTTGTTTAACTCCCTGTAATCAACACATATGCGCCACTTACCGTTCTTCTTCAGAACCACCACCAAAGGTGACACCCATATGCTATCTAAAATAGGATAGATAAAATCTGCAACCAATAACTTCTGCAACTCATATTTTATAGTTTCTTTCAATGTTGGGTTCATGCGTCTCTACGGTTGCCGGATTGGTCTCATATCCTCATTGGTGTAGATGTGGTGGATGCATGTATCTGGGCGTATGCTTTTTATGTCCAAATAGTCCCAGGCGAAAGCCCTAGATTGTTCTTGAACCATGCTCAACAATTTTTGCTTCTGCTCTTCATTTAATTCATTACCAATATACAAAATTTTTCCTTCATTAATTTCAACGGGTTCCATAGTGAGCTCATTGTTGTCCTCTATTGCTGTGAATGAGGCAAATATAGCTGGATGACAAGCTTCCTAAAACTCATTATTGAAAACATGTTTATAACCAGTAAAAGAAATAGGATAATCAATATAAGAACAATCAGATAAAAATTGCTGCAAAATATGATCTTTTGATTGTTCCTAGAGTCCTCTAGATTTTTCTAATGATAATAAAGGAAACATACAATCCTCATCTCCATAAGTACTCTCTAGCCACAAGGGTACTTCAGCAGCAGTTTGAGTAGGCGGGGGGGGGGAATTGACAAGGTTTGATTATATGAACCATTAGAAATGACCATTTCTCCATTTCTACACCCTATCACAGCATCCGCAATAGCTAATCAAGGGCATCCTAGGACTACAGGGTGTCCTGGTTTTTTAGGATAAATGGCAATGAAATCGATGGGATATTTCCAAGAGGCAATGGTGACTACTATGTCTTCTAGAGTTCCCATGGGTTTAATAATGGATTTATCTGCCTATTCTAAAATACTAGGTGTAGGTTTGATCCCTTGCAATTGTAAAGATGTCATGGTTTCAAAAGTCATAGTGTTAATCGTTGCTCCTAAGTCTACAAGGGTGTTTTGCATAAGTACTCCATTGATGTCGATGGTCACTATGGGATTTCCTAGGTCACTATATTTTAATGGTAAATCTAAGATCATCCTAGACATTTCACTCATGACTTTTACATTTTGGTTCTTATGTCCTTTCCTTCTTGGTTTCTTAATACACAAGTCTTTAATCATTTTAGTGTAGATAGGAATGTCCCTAATGGCTTGTAATAGTGGAATTTTAATACAAATGTTCCTTAATTTTGATTCTAAATCATATTTGATTGGGATCTCTTCCCTCTTAACAAGTAGCCTTTCTGGGTAAGGAGGTTCATTTGGTTCTTCTTTTTGTTTTTTTTTTTCCTTGTTGATGGTGATTTTCGGTTTGTCCTTGAGAGGCCTCTTCGTGAATAATGACCACTGATTTTTCCTTATTAACTGTTTTCCCATATCGTAGTTGAATCTCATTTATTGGGACATCAGTGATCATATAGGTAGGAAAATGTTGTACTTCCACATTTTGTATAGGCTGAGGCTGTTTATTATGGTTGGGATTAGCTATGGGTTGTGCAGGCAACAAAGTAGGATGAGGCAGGTTCAATGATGGTGGTGCCTGTGAGGATGATGGGTTGATCGGTGCACGTAAAAGCTGGTGGAAAGGAGGAAGAGGCAACGAGGGTTGTTGATAATGATTTGGGTTGTACCCCTGCTAATAAGGTTGAATGTTCAGATTGTAGGACATACTAGGCATGTTTGAGTATGGAGGATAGGATTGGTTTTGGGGCTGAAAAGTGTTTCCATAAGGATTTCCCCTCCAATACTGATTCCAAGGAGTGTTTTGTGATTGAGGATTAAACCAAGGAGGGTAAGATGGCTGGAAACTCCAAGGTTGATTCTGACCATAGGCTTGAAAACTAGGATCTTGAAACATGTTTTGATTTGGGCTTCTCCAAGAGGGTTTCTTGCTTGTTTGTGGAAAATCATTTGTTTCAGCATTACCCTTATAGATAGCCTGTAAATCGGGAAGAGATGGACACTTCTCGGTTGCATGTTCTAAAGCACAAATCCCAAAAACCTCAATAACATTAATGGTACACTCCTTCTCAGCATGCTTGTTTCTACATTTAGGACAAAAGATTGCCATGAAAGCCCTCTCATCTTCTTGTTTATTTTTTAGTTTTATTGTGTCAAGCTGGTTACCAATAGTGTTTAGGATATCTGTTTTGAAGTTTTCCAATAAGTTTCCTAATTCCACTCTAGTGACAACGTTGGGTACAGATTTCTGATTTCTTGGCACATAATCTCGGGAATTGTCACAGAGCTTCTTGCCTACTTTAGCTTGACTTCATGAGTAAGTGCGACATAGTTCAACCACTTCAGCAAAAGGTTTTTTATAACATCCCCACCACTTAGAATATTTAAGGTTTCGATACATTCATCCCTTAGCCCCTTTAAAAAGATAGTTCTGACAGTCTTCTCATCTAGATGTGCCCCTTGGGATTTATGGAAATTATAAAAGAAATGTTCAAGATATTCTTCTAAGTTCTCGTCTTCTAATTGTTGCATCCTAAGAATATCGTTCACATCCCTACTTTTGCAGAAGTCTTGGTATTTCTTGAGAAAGATGGACTTCATATCATCCCAGGAGTAGATGGTGTGTTCACCTAAGCTCATAAACCATCTAAGGGTTGCATCTGGGAATAGCTTGAGCTTATGTGCATCCTTGTAATAATTATAACTCCTACATAAAATGTCAAATTCAAATAGGTAGGCATCTGGGTCTTCAGAGGAATTACCGTAGAAGAGCGGAGTATATGCCATTGATATGTTTTTCATAATGATATTCCTGGTTACATCGAGAATATTAAACCCAAAAGTGGTTTCTTCTTCTTCTTCTGGTCCTCCCCTTGGTCCTTCACAGTTCCCTCCGAATAGGTTATGATGTGGGCCTTCTCCTTCCCTCAGACATTCCTCATTGTTTCATCCAAATATGTTACGATGTTGAACTTCTCCTTCCCCCTGACGTTCCTCATTATTTCTGTTCTCTCCTCCTTGGTTGGCCATGTCTACTACAAGTTCTTGACGAGGTCTGATGATGATTACCCAGTTAAGAAGAGGTACTGAAGAATAGTGATTCTAGATCTGTGTGGTCTTGCAGATTGACTAGTTCTTCTAAAACAATTCCTTCCGTACTCCCAAAAATAATGTGTTCAACTGTTTCCTCGTCTTGATTCAGAATCTCCCTCTCCGAAGTCACTTTACGGTCAAGACCTCCTTCTTCTTGATTTACTCCTGCATGCCGATTAATATGATTAGTGATTAGTGTGGTTGTTGGACCAAAAGTTGTAGGAAATTTTGAACTAGCAATAAATCTGCCTTGACTATCCCTAGGCCTACTTCTACTTCTACGCATAAAGAAAAGGAAATAAAAGTTCAAAGGTAAGCAAAAACGATTAGACTTTGGAGCAACCCCACAATAGTGGATGCGTGGCTCTTCACTCACGTCTTACCATACTCTCTCCGCCCTCTGACTGCCTGCAATACCCTTGAAACTCTGTAATAATAATCTTACCTGAACCAAAATACAACTCCCCGACAACGGTGCCAAAATGTTGAGAGTTTTAATTAGTGATTAAACCTCCTAGTATTTAATTGTCAACCAGGACTCGTAAGCACGAGTTGTACTGCGTGTTGGCTCAGGATTAAATTTAGAGTATGTAATTTTCCTTGATAATGATCGTTAAGTATAGAATAATGAAAAACACTATGAATTAAGCAAACTAGAACCTATCTCATTCTCAGAAAACATAAGCAATCTAAAGGAAATCAACTTAACTCAATCTATTTCTGTTCCTTATTCTAAATCTATGCAATTAAAAGACAAACTCACTGAAACCAAAGGTTTGATGAAATTCACTCTAAGTACAATTCTTGGAATAAACCCTTTTCAAAACAAGGAGTTCAAACTCTAATTATTCAAAAGGCAGAGGCAAACAATCATCAAAACCTAATCTTCGAGAAATCAAAATGTAATGCTACAACTTGAAAAAGAAAACCAGAACCAAATCCTGAACTGTCAAACTAGACTATTCTTGCTCAAAAATGAAATGTATTCAAATCACACTGCTACAAAGACTGACTTTGAAATCAACTTGAACTGAAAACTAAATCTTAACAAAATTCTTTGTGTATAAATGAAATATGAAATCAATCTTTATACTAAATCATTGGAAATGGAAATCAAACTTATTCTATCATGCGAAAATAAATCTAAATTATCCTATGATATTTTAATGACTCAAATAGATGCTCTGAATGAAATGCTTTGAAGTAAACCGTTTTGCTTGAACTAAATCATAATGCCTGAAACAAATTAAACAATTCAAATTGTGGAAATGAAGAACACAACACTTATCACTACCAAGCTCGAATTAGTGTGTAATTACAATCAAAACTTTTCAAACTATAAATCATCCACTCAATTAGACAAAAGGAATTCTTCTTTCACACTCATACCATACATCATAATTTACATGGATAAACAAACACAAATCGTGCTTCTTAAACTTCAATAATCGATTGATTTTCTCTAGTGTGGACACTCCAATTATAAATATGAATAAATGTGGCTTTGAATGAAAGACAGAGCATGGCTCTGTATCAAAGTACGAGCTCAGGTTATACAATGAATTGGAGCTCTTTAACACAGGAAAGAAATCTTTAAATTGTTTAATCTGTAAAGAAACGAACCATGCATATTATGAAATCATATACCAATATTTGTAATTGTAACACACAGGATTCAAACTATAAAATCACACGCACACACCTAGCTATTTGAACTATTAATGAGGCTTATTTCCAGAGGTGGTGGGCCCTCCCACGCCTGGAGTAAGCTAGTCTACTGCAACAGAAGAAGGATTAAACTATCAGAGACATAATTTGCAGTCAACCATGATAACAACGCTTCTAGATCACATCTCGAATGTGATCATGTATATTTTCAAAATAGAGTTTGGGAACCAATTGACATAAGTCACAGTGTATCAACAACAATAATTCTTAACCAGCTAGCTTCATTAGCATTGTCTTTGCATTACAATGACCTTTAAAGGTGAATGTATAAATGTAAAAATAACAATTTAACTAACTATGGCAACCTTAGCAACTATAAACTAATCTAAGCATTGTTCAATCTGCTCCAAATCATATGGACTCTATTTAGAACAAACGACTTCCTTCTAGAGTAATTGACTGCTATTATGAGAGTAGTCTGCTTTGATTCTGATCTGGAGGATCTTCGGTCTTGGAATTATCATTCTTATCATAACAAATCAATCCTATAAGCATCGCGCCTGTCCTTACAGATTGTTGTGTAAACTTCGATGGTCAAAAGAAGAAGAAGGATCCCACCTGTTTGGACTGTCTCGAACTTAGTCAAGGGTCGGTTGTTTGAATATGACAATTGAGATCGATGTTGATGATAAGGCATTCTTCCATTCATGCGGACCTGCAAATCCTACCACCAAGCTTCCAGCTAAACCCATGAATAAATAGTTAACATACAAGGAGATGACTCAAGAATTCACTTAAATTCAATCACAAATAGCAAAACGATGTCAGTTAAGTGCATTTACCTCTTAGTCATGTACTAGTGGGGTTTAGGGAGTGATGTAGGTGATAGGGTAGGTTGTAGGAGTACTTTCATAGGCAAAAGATGGTGAAAATAGGGATGAGAGGCAGAAAATTGGGGACAAAAATTGGCGCCAATAACGGCTAATGGATGACATCTTGCATTCCTTTACCAACTTGTTCATGGTAGTGTACCTGGATGACATCCTGATCTTCAGCTAGAGTTGGGAAGAACACATACACCATATCTGACAAATCCTCCAAACCATGAGACATCACAAATTGTGTGCCAATTTGGAGAAATGCATTTTTGGTATGAACGGGTTCAATATCCGGTGTACATCATTAATGAGAAGGGTGTGCATGTGGAACTGACCAAGATATAAGTTATTTGAGATTGGCTAGCCCCAACCACTCTAACATAGCTCCGTAACTTTCTGGGTCTTTCCAATTTCTATTGCAGGTTCATGTTGGGATTATCTCATATTACTTGGCCTTTGAGTCAAGTCACCAAGGGTGGAGTGAAAGCAAAGTTATTTTGGTTTGAATCCCAACAAAAGGCATTTGTCGAGTTGAAGCATCGCCTCTGCTCTGCATCAATTCTCACATTACCAAACCTGCAACAACCATTTGAAATTTAGACAAACACTTCTGACTATGCTATTGGTGCAGTTCTTACCTAGCAGGGGCATTCGGTGGCATATCATAGTGAAACACTTTCAGATACAGTCCAAAAGTATCCCACTTATAACAAAACATCTATTATGCAGACCTTCTGACAATGGAAGCATTACATTTTGGGGAAGGAAACAATCATCCACATAGATCATTGACCCCTGCAGTTCATATAGACACAAGGGAAGTTGCAGAACTATCACCATTAGAAATGGTCCACATATTTGCAATAATTCCATTTGAACATAAAGTATAAATTGGGAAGCACCAATAATGTTGCAGACCTCAGCAGATCACCAGTCATGGAGCTGACCACTATGCTCGACTCTTGTGGACACGGGACTTCGGGGTGTCCACATCTTTACAAGAGTGATCTAGAATTCGACAACACCTACCAGATGTTCTTAGAAGGCAAGCAAGTTCTAGATTTTCACCTCCAAGGCACACTATTATGCCACATGGGACACCTCTGTGTTCCTACAAATGACCGTGCCAAGATGATTTGGGAAGCACACTATAGTCAGGTCGCTAGACACTTCGGGGTAGAGAAAACAATGGCAATGTTGTAGAAGTATTTTTATTGGTCGAACCTTCAACATGATTTTGGGAAGTACATCGGATCCTGCACCACTGCCAAAGCAAAAATCAAGAAGCAAGGTTTATATACTCCTTTTCCTACTCCTAGTCGACCTTGGGAATACATCTCCATGGATTACATGTTGGGCCTTCCTTCTACTAAGCATGAAAATGACTACATGTTCGTGGTCGTCGACAGATTCTCTAAAATGGCCATTTTGGCAGTGTGCAAGAAGAGTATCACAACAAAATCCACTGCTAAGCTCTTCTTTGAACAAGTGTGGGTACATTTTGGGATCCCATAGTCCATTATCTCATATTGGGACAACATATTCCTAAGTAAATTTTGGTCAAGTCTCTGGTTGATGCTCGATACCAATCTCACTAAGTCCACGACCTTCCA
This sequence comes from Pinus tabuliformis, assembly GCA_031772625.1. NCBI lineage: Eukaryota > Viridiplantae > Streptophyta > Pinopsida > Pinales > Pinaceae > Pinus > Pinus tabuliformis. The sequence goes on from CM062819.1 coordinate 1,410,752,880, forward strand.
CCCCCAAACTGATGGCCAAACTATTGTCGTCAACAGGATGATTGTGCACATTGTGTGCATGTACACTTGAAGCACCCATGCACATGGGATGAAAGCCTCCCCTATGTCCAACACAACTACAACAAAGCTCTCCATAGCTCCACTGGCCATAACCCTTTTTAGGTGGGGTTGGGATTCCAGTCATTATGTCCCATTGATGTGGCCATACCATTTGCAACTACTCAAGTAGATTCAGCTCATGTCCAGTCTGAAGTTGAAGGGGCTAACAACTTCACTGACGACATTCAACACATCTGCCAGCAGGTCCATGAAATATTGGACAAATCCAATGCTAAGTACAAGCAACGCCATGATCAGCATCGAGTGCCACACAAGTTCTAGGTGGGCAACAAAGTTTGGTTACATTTGCAGAAGGAGCGTCTTGCTAGACCCCAACATAAGCTTTGCCAACTCTGATATGGGTTGTATTCCATCACCAAGGTTATAGGGGACAATGCCTTCAAGCTCAACATTCCGTCGTTCTTTGGTCTACACCCAATATTCAATGTGGACCAGTTGCAACCATACTTTCCTCCATTGTTGGACACATTTGACGTCGCGGAGCAGCTGCCATCAATAGAGCTCAACCCAATTTGCATTGAGCAGGCCACAATTGACAGGATCATGTACACATAGATTAAGAACACTCGCTAGTAGAGGATCTAGCTATATTGAGTTGTCAATGCAGGCCAACTCCTTCACTAGGGAAAATGGTTCACCAGGGACTAGGTTCAATATAAATTTTCTCACCTCATGGAGGCTTTGCATGAAATGGGGAACATTGCTTCATAAGGTGGGATGATTGATCCTTGTGGATATTGGTGTCCACCTTCCTATTCCACCTAGACCTTTAGTCAGTTTCGAAGTTTTCCTTAATTTAACAACATTTACTATTTTTAGCAATTTTCAAGTCCTGAACTTCCGGAGCTATTTTGACCCCCTAAACGATGTTTTTTTTTAAGGTTTCCAACAACTTAGACCTGCAGAAAATCTTGTATTACTCAGAGAGATATTTCCACTGAGGTATTGTATGTGCCAAACGAATATCATATGACCAAGTTATGACCTCGGAAGTTGGCTACCCAACTATCCCCAACGAGGCCCACAAACTCTTGGCATTTCATCTTCTGTGGGTAGGGTTTTAGTTGTTTAGGATTTTCCCTTGTTGTTGAATAATAAAAAGGCCCTTGAGCCTCATTGTAACACAGTTCAGAGACATGTAGTCGCCACATCTCTTCTCAGAGATAAGCTACCATCACCCAAGCCATTTTATTTCCGTTCTGTATGTAAGCGTATTTTAGTTCTTTGATATTAATGAAATGAAGTTTTATTTCTGATGCATCTATGTGTTTATGTGTATATCTGTGTTTTTTTGTGTTCCTAAATAATTCCAGATCACTTACCCTAGGTAGGAGGACCAAAAAGAGCTCTTAAATGGCTATGTGTTGGATTAGTAGAGTAAGAGAGGGATTAAGCATCCAAACAAGACTCAAACATAGATCACACACATGAATTCCATCATTAAAATCTAGGGGAATGCACAAGACTCATAATCAAAAATCACACCTTGAAATGATAACAAAGTGACACTTGTTTCTAAGTGTGACAATTGAAACGCCACATTGCGACACATAGAACACAAGTTGCGGCACAAGTGTCGACTATGACCAAAAAGTGTGCTAAGTGTAGGAATGTGTCTAGAACATATTCATATGATATACAAGACCATATAATGTGGAAGAGTGCGCTAGATCTTCTTCTAGTGATGTGCGAAGGTGTGACACATACAAGAGGGGAAATAGTTAGAAGCGACACTTGCGATAATAAGAAAGCGTGAAAATGGCACCTACAAAAACTAAAGAAAGTGAAACAACACCTACTAGAGTGAATATAACATGAAAATGACACTTTTTAAAGTGGAATCAAGGAAAAATGAACATCACGAAAGAGAAAGAAACACTTGTGAAAGCAAAGGCGTGCAAAAGCGACAGTTAAGAAAACTCACTAAAATAGAAGTATAATTGTAACCAAAGTGAGAGGGACTGTCGGGTGATATAGCGCACTGACTTTCGACATGAGTTAAACATTACACAAGTATTTTCCTTATGAACTGCACAGTCACTGTTGATAGTGACCGCGCAAGAACTATAACTGAACATTGAGCAAGCTCTATTCCTAGAGGTTGTGCAAGCCTTACTCTCAAGGACTACGCAATGCATGTCTAAGCTTGCAAAAGAAAGGCAAGCTTGGTGAATTCATCAAGGACTAATCATGTGTGGGTAATTGAATCTGAAACTTAGGATCTGATAAGAATACTTGAATACTTAGAAAAATATTAACTAACCACGAAGTGACCATGGGACGACAAATCACAAGATCCTTAGTAGGCTCCATAATTCAAGTGTAGGAAAAATTTTGGAGGGTGTTTGTTGCAATGAAAACACTTGGCGGCACACTGGTAGAAGTATAGCTTCTTTTTTTAGGTTTTACCCTACGAGTCTCAGTCTTTTAAGAAGTATTGATTCTTTAAGAAGTATTGATTCATTATGAGGATTACCTTGGCTTCCCCATTTAACCCAGTTATCGATATAATCTCCTCTATTCATTTCCTCAGTTAAACACATTCATAAAACTTGCTATATCGCGATTGTTTTGATCTAGGATAATGGTAATATGTAGTTATGATTTTAAGATAATCAAATTCTTAGTTTTCATCTCTGGGATTGCTCCGTTTCCAGCAGGCCTGTTTAGTACCTTGGTGGAGTCACTATAAAAACACAAGCATTGCTTCGTTGCCAGGGAGCCTGTTTAGTACCTCGACAAAATTAATTACTTCACCTCTCTACGTAGGATTCCTTTCTCTTCTTTCACCCTTTATTTATTTATTTGTTTAAATGTGCTTAGGCACTCATTTATTTTATTAATGCGAAAGAGGGATCTTGACTTATTGAGAGCAGAAGAGGTTGTTGCTTCAGAGATAGTTATATATACATTTGAAATTGATTTGCTCGCTATTAATTCCCCCTTTCACATTCTTTACTTGATTGGATTATCAAGAAAAATACCAGTTAATCACAATACCAAGTTAAGAAATGAATATCCTAGAAGAAAATGGGCATCATGGTTTTGCTAATGGCTTTCCATTCGAATGGATCTTATTTTTCATTCAAACACCATTGAATTTAAAAGATATGTAAACCCAAATAGAGAAGAGGAAATATATTAACATAGCATTCTTCGTCATCCCAGTAACATTTCAAAGCTTTGCCACATTGTCTTTTAGGCCAAAAGGAGCATCTTTCATGTAGGGTCTTATTAAGCGAAAGAGAAAAGAAAAGACAACACAAAACAAGGAAACAAGACCAAAAGGACAAAGAAAATAGAAAATTGAGCTAAAAGCAACATGTGAGACATAAATAAGAGAAAAAAATAAAAAATACTAAAGAGAGCAAGTATAGGATGAGTGCAAAAGGGAAATTAGAATGTAGCTAGACCTACTCCTAACCTAACTATCTAGAAGGCCAAGGCTAAGTGTAATGAAATTTCCAATGTTGCCACTGTAATTGTTCTCAACCCACAAACACAAAGATATGAGCAATTAAAACTAATGTAAGACTATGTTCAATAGAGAAGACAAGAAATTCAATAACTTGCATAAAAATATTGAAGGTATTTCTTGTCAGAAAAAAATAAAAATAAAATAAAAATAAAATAAAAATAAATAAATAAATAAATAAATAAATAATACATACATATATATATATATATATATATATATATATATATATAAATAAAAAAATGTGCCATAACAACTAACCTTAACCAACCTACAACCTTACCTTTTCAATTAGAAGAACAATAAAACAAACCTGAAAAAAACTTCTTGTGAATGTACCTGCATCTGTGTTGTCCTCCTTAGCAAACATCAAGGAAGATTAAAGCTTATTATTAACAATAAGGTTAGCTAAGTAAGATGTTTCTGGCCAATCATATATTCAATCATGAAATCCAAAACAATCCTTTTGAAAACCTTGAGATTCTCGGGAGAATGAACTTTAAATTAGCACATCCACATCACGAGGAGAATATTGCAAGGAAAAGGTAACCTGATCTTGAGCTTTGTCAAAATAGTGAGGACCTGACATAACAATCAACAAAGACTGAAGTGCCATAGCTATTTGACAAGTATCTGAATAGTGAAATGATAAATCATAATGATGAATGGGTTCAATGAGACCAATGAATATAAAATAACTATCATCTGATATACCAGTGGGAAAATTATTATTGGAATGACAATTGCTAGAGCTAGTACTATGATTAGATTGGTGGCTTGAAATACAATATTCTTGATTCTTTATCGGTTCCAATTGTGTCCAATTCCATACTAGACCAGTAATATGAAATCTTGTGGAATCAAAAGTAATTGTTGGCCCTGTAAATCTAGGAAACCGATTAAAACAACATCTTGAAAAAAGGTTAGAAGGATATGTCAAATCAAGTCTAGTATCCATATCATCATGGGGGTTTTGATCTACTAAATGATTCAAGCAATGAATGCTACTAAGAAGGATTGATTGGGCTAGAACAAAATTGATTAGCTTCACGACATTGATGATAAATATTAGGAATTGATCGTTCACCAAAAAACTTAACAAATACGAATTCTTCAACCAATGAGAATCTTTGAAATGATCAACTGCATAGATACATGCATCCATGAAATATATACATCCCAAACCCAAATTAAATACAAGAGGTCCAGATGAAAACGAATTAACTACAACAAAATCCTCTGTCTGATCAGAAACTTGATCTTGAGAAATAGAAAATTTATGTCAAAAAATCCCAAAATCCATTAGGAACGAGTTTGCATCCAGTGAAATAATATGAAGGGAAGAGTTTTGCGATGACATCCATATTTGACATGGTTTGGGGATTTCATCAAGATTGCAAGAACCTGACATAACCAACAACAAAAGTTGTAGTGCCTCGACTAATTGACAAGTTCTGAAACTTTAAAAAGTTGGATAACTACATTTTTAGAAATGAGTCAGATTGCAAATTGCATGTGGACAACTACTCTTAGTTAAATTAATAGGATCACTATTATATGGATGGAAACCATCTATTTCATTGGTTTGATCAGATTTTACAACCTCAACAAACAAATTACTCAAGTCATAAGATTCTTCTGATTGTGCATCTAAAGATGTACATATCAGAAGAAATCCATGCGAAATTTGAATTATAGGGTTATCTTGATGCAAGTCTGGAATTTGCAAAGCATGGGATGGGTGTTTGATGAATTAATCACTTTCTTTTTCACCATGAATAATGGCTGAAGAAGAAGTATTCCAAAGAGAATCTTCTTTGACCCAATCAGATTTAAGACCTAAATATTTCAAATCAAAATCTTCTTGAGATACTGAGAGATCAATTGGAGCACATGGGAATTCATCATCATATACATCAATGGACTCACCATCATCATAATTATGGTTTTCCGATACTTTAGATTGATTAAGAAAACTGATTTCACTCAATTGATTGCCGAGATTACTAGGTTCTAAACCAACCAAGAATGGAGGAACATCATCTTGACATAGAGGGTTTTGAAAAAGAGAAGAGAGATTGAAAGAATATCCACCTTTGTTGAAATTATGGCTAATGTGTTGTCCTTGATGGAAACCTTCTTGATAAAGATATACTTGATGTCAAACGATGTGGACAGAGAAATGGTAGATGGATGACAATTTAGTGAATGTAGAGAAAGTATACACAGTTCCTGTGAAGAAGGTTCACGTATAGAATTCGAACCATGGTAATCTGGATACCAGGGTGTTGGAAAATGTAAATATGTTTGGTCTTAAATAATTTACTCGAGTCATTATGTAATGTACTTGTCAAAATAATAAAGAAAATAATTTATTATTATTATTATTATCGTGACTTATTAAAGCATGGGTTTCATGCTTGGGTCACCATGTTGTAGGTCAAAGTCCCCATTGTAGACTTCCAATATTTATTTTGAGTCTATAGAATTATTTTACATTTAAAGATACCCTTGTTGGGCTTTTGAATCATGTAAAAAGGTTAAGTATTGAGTCAAATATGAATTATGTAACCTCCAAACCATGTCGACCTATGGGAATATCAAGTCGGCCTAAGGACCCTATTCGACCCAACAAGAGGCCTATAAAAGGAAGTTCATTAATTCATTTGGAGCATCATTGTCTCATCAATTTTGAATTATCTTGGATCTGAGAAGAAGTGCGAAAATCTCTGGTTGTTGGGCAGAAGTGCGAAGTTCTCTTGTAGCTAAGAAAGTCTGTTTTTGGGAAGCTAAAGTGAGTGCAAGTTTGGGGAAGTCTAAGGAGACAAGGAAAATCGAAATGTTGGTGTCTCTCTCTCTCTGTTTTGGGTCCTGGATTGGGATATCGAAGTCTTCCAAGTTTCATTGTTGTCGGAAGCCATTAGTTTCCGTAAGTTGCTGCATAGTCGAAATTACTGGGAAGAGGTCGAAATTTTGGGAGACTGACTTGGTGTGGAGGAAAGGTATTGTCTTGGTATAGGGTGAAGAGTCTCAAAGAATACTATTGAAAGGAAGAATTATATTGACTGGGTTTTCCCCTTGAGGGGGGTTTTGCCCTGGCATATGCCTACATCTTGTGTCTATTGTTTTATGTGATGCTGCTTTTGGTAATTTCTTGGTGAACTAAAGAAACAAGATATAAATAATTGTAATAATAAGAAACATCACAAGTAATTATCAAGATCAAGAAAATATTTACTTCCTTTCTGATTTTCTAACATGGTATCAGAGCTTTGGTGAAGAAGGAAGAAAAAGGCAGTCTCAAGAACTTGATCCATTCACAGGTACTATCTCAAGGAAGGAGTCTGTTATATTCAAGGAAGATCTATAACTAAATCAAAGGTGAGAACAAACTTGGAGGAACATCTAGCTTCAAATCCTGGAAGAAGAGGATTAACCTAATGCTTGAGAAGAACAAGGTGCTAAATTTGGTAAAAGGAAATGTAAAGAAGCCTGCAGAAGAAGCAAGTGATGTCGGCAAAGCGAAATTCAGGGATTTAGAATTGGTGGCTATGACTCTAATGATAAGGGATAAAATACTATTTTGTGCCACTCATAGCTAAAATTGATCATGCTCAAGAGATGTATGAAGCGTTGTCGAAGTTGTTCACTATTAAGAACATCGGTTAAGTAGCAAGTTTGAAGAATGAGATGAGGACTACAAAGATGACTAAAGAAGATATTGTGGAAACCTTCTTTGTGAAGATAGCTAGACTCAGGGATGATATCTTTGCCATCGATGAGATTGTTCTGGAATAACTGGTGATCACTGCTCTATTAAGATTTCCACCCTCTTGAGGTGCATTTGTTGTAGGTCTGAATAGTGGGAAGGTAGCTCCCACCTTTGAATAATTATGGACCCCCTGTAGTCAAGAAGAATTAAGAATCTCAATGGTTGCCAATCCTGAAGGAGTATCAAATTCTGTTTCTCATCATAAAGGAAAGAGATTGAAGGGACTAAGGAAGAAAGTTGGCATGTCATAATAAGGGTCACTAAAAAGTGATTGTCCCGAGAATCCAAAGAATAAGAAGAGAGGAAGGGATCAAGGCAACCTTCTGTAGAAGGGGACTCAAAGAAAGTCAAGCCTGAAGAACCCAACATTACAGACTTTCACTATTAAGTCCTTTGCTTGTAGCTTTAGATACTTTGTTTTTTATATGTTTTAGAATTTATATGTTTTTAACATATTTTGTAAAAGACATTTTTTTTATTGCTTTAAGTTTGTAGGTTTCCCTATGGATTTGGAGGGAGCCCTCAACAACCCCCAAAGATAAGTATCTCATGTCTTTTCAGTTTTGGGTTCATGTATTCATTTAGTTTTGATTATATTAAATACTAATCACCTTTCTCCCTTTGTTGTCTTGACGAGGGAAAACATCTGAAAGAAAGAGGATCTCTCAAGACAAGGTTGGTCAAGAAACAAAGGTATGCTCTGAATACATTGATTGAAAGGATTATTCATTTGATGATCTCTTACTAACTCTGTTGTGACTAGTTATATTGAATCTTAGTGATTCTTGTTTGTGTGATTCATCTCTTAATAAATCTACCCACCCCACTCTAAACTATTTTGGTAGAACCCTAGACAAGGGTGATATGAATGTCTGAAACCCTAAACTACTTATGGGTATTGTGAAATGCTAGTTGAAGTTTTATTGATGATGTATTTTTTGGGATTTTGGGATGATTGGGAAATCCTAACTTGTTAGGGTTGAATGATAAGGTCTAAAAATCCCAGAACTCTTTAAGTTTTTGGTAATGTAGGGTTTGCTATGTTTCTACATTGGAACCCTAACTCATTGGGGTTTGGGGGAATGTGTGAGCAAGACCCTTACATTGTATTAAAAATATTTTCCTTGGTATGTTTGTGTTTGTCAGATCAAACCCTAGTGCAACCAAATAGTTGTGTGTCTAACTCTTATTGATCATTGTAAAGTTGGGTTTGACTAACACATGATATGAAATGTATTTGCATGATGATGAAATCTATGTATATATAGACATGTCCTTTTTGGTTGATACTGTAGGTTGGTCTAGATCATATATAGTAATATTGTTCGACATATGATATGCTTATGTATGGTTATGAATTTTTAGATATATGTTGACCTTGTTAAAAATAACAACAAGAAATGCTAAAAATAACATTTCTATAAATAGCATTTCAGGATATACTCCAACTCTGTTGGAAATAGCAAAAATATAAATGCTAAAAATAGCAGTGATATAAATAGCATTTCAGGATATATTCCAATTTTGATTGTCCTTGAATCAAAATTGAGAATTAAAATTCGAATTTAGTCTCACTAAATTTTTGAAAAAAATTAATTAATTCATCTTGAGTTAATTAGTTAGAGAAATTCAAACATGAAGTCTTTGTGAAGACATGCAACAATTATCCCTTTGATTGAGGAAGTTATCCCTTAATTAAGGAGATAAGGATGAGTTGTAATTAGTTAGCTCAGTTAACTGAGTTAAGTCTAGTTAAATTAGTTCCATACAGTTGGAGGAACTAATTGTGAGTTCAGTTAGTTAATGCATGCATGCATGCAACTAGTGTTCTCTAGATAACTGAATATTCTCTCATAACTAACTCATGCATGTCAGTTCAGAGAAAGACCCAGTTGAGATTAAAGACAGGGACATTGTATTATCAGTTGGAGGAATTTTCCTATAAAGGAAACTCATCCATGCAGAAGGAATCATCTCCTTCAGGATTGCGCAGTTATTTCAGAGGTTAGCAGCAGTGTGTGAGGTGAGAATCACACAGGAGGTAGCTGGAGGACCCAGGAGAAACAACACAAGGAAATAGGAGGCTTGGAGGACTGAAGGAAGGCATATGTGTTGTCTATTCTGTCTATGAGCAGCAGTGAGTGATTGTACTGAGAGTTGGATAGCTTATGAGCTAAAGCTTTGTGTAATCCTGGGATATTTCCACTTGTATGATAATAAAAATAGCGGGTTTTTAGCTGAGGCTTTCCCCATAGTATTCTTCTATGTTTCATGTGTATGATTTCTTCTTCTCTGTTATATGTGTTCCGGTTGATCTTGCTCAAATTGATTAAGCTTCCGCAAAGTTTGATAGTAGAAGTAGATCAAGTATTTTTCTTTAGTTACATTGCATTATCAGGTGATCTACAGTGAGAATTTCTACATGGTATCAGAGCTAGCTGATCCATAGAGAAATTTCTACATGGTATCGGAGCAAAGGTGATCAAAGCGGAGAACAATATACAAAGAAGGGAGAAGTTCGAAGTTTGAAGTTCTTGATTATAGGTACATAATCGATTTCTTATCACATCTCAAAGTTCACCAATGGCGTTCAATGGCTTCACACTCGAGTATGCCCTGGATGGCAACTTGAATTACATAGCCTGGAAGGATCGCATGGAAGCGGTATTAGAGGACAACGGTTTGAAGGACTTCATTGATCAAGAAGTCCCCAAGCCAACAACAGCTAATGCCCAAGAATTGGCAAAATGGAAGAAATGTGTGGCGAGAGCGAGGATGATTCTTTTGGAAGGAGTTCGAGACCATATTGTCTCGAGTCTCCATGGGAAGGAGACACCGTTTCAATGTGGAAGACATTGAAGGATCTATATTAGAACAACAGCGACCAGAGGCAGCTGGTGCTGAAGGACGAGCTTCGAAAAATCAAGTGTGAAAAGGGTGACACAATCTCTACATATCTGAACAAGCTTACCACCTGCAAAGATGAGCTTAGAAGTGTAGGAATCACGACAATCAATGATGACATGGTGAATCTTTCTCTCCTCGGTCTTCTTAAGAGCTGGCATAGCTACCAAGACTCAGTGAATGGAAGAGAGAAACTTCCAGATTGGGAACGATTGTGGTCGGATCTGATGCAGGAGGAGATCAGGAGAAGCACCAGAGATGGTTCTTCATCCAAGGAGGATGAAGAAAATCTAGCCTTAGCGAGTAAGGTAAGGAAAGGGAAGGAGAAGGATTCTCATTCCAAATCGAGTTCTTCCTATGGTGGGAAGAAGATTGACAAATCTAAAGTGAGATGCTTTAATTGTCATGAGGTGGGCCATTATGCAATTAATTGTCCATTGAAGAAATCCAAGAAGGGATCCTTGGAAGGATCTGAAGGTGAGGCCCTAGCCTCTCAGTTCGAATTGGATTTTACCCTCATCGCATGCATGGTTTCATTGATGATGGGTTGTGGTTGGTTTCTTGACAGTGGAGCCTCATTCCACATGACCGGCGATAAGAGTTTGTTCAGTACCTTGGAGGAGAAAGACCTCTAGATGCGCATAGAGATGGGTAATGATGAAAAGTATAGTGTTTCAGGAGTGGGCACAATTGCTTTTCAGAGGGAGCATGGAGCTCTCATTACCTTGACAGATGTGAAGTATGTGCCTGGACTGAAGAAGAACTTGGTATTGATCGCAATGCTGGAGGACAAAGACTACGACGTTGTCTTTAGTAAGGGAAAGGTTTTCCTTAAACACATCACCACGAGATAGGTGAAGCAGATCGGTTCACGAGTCAAGAACCTGCATGCTTTTGAGGTTCAAGATGCATGCAAAGCCTTGAGGAGCAAGGAAAATGTTGGGGACTTGGTGGTTGAGAGGGAGAGTACATTACCTCTCAACATGCAGTGCCAGAAGAAGTCTCGAAAAATTGTGGAGGAGCCACAATTGGTGAAGCAGCTTCAGGAGGTTATGGAGCAACCACAACTGGAGAAGCTGAGAGGAGATCGAGTGGAGGCATCTACTCATGCAGAGACCTCCAATAGGTGGAAATTTCGAGCCAAGTGGGCAGAGGGATCACATGCAGTGATACCTCCAGGTGTGAGGTGGGGCAATGTGAAGTGATAGTCCCAAGAAGGCTGAAATAGGGGCAGGATCCTTGAGGTACCTAGCCTCTTTGATTAGACCTTGCTACGGGAGCCCCGACGAGGAGTAGCAAGACTGGCTGAGTGGGTAGAGATAGATGCGGATGGAGTGGCAGAGGGAGCTTCAACATCAGAGGGTGTTTCTAGCCCAACAGGGAGGTCAGTTGGGAGATCAGTTACTTACTTCTCAGTAACTGAGTTGCAGTGCAGCGTGGGCAGCACGATGCAGCGCCGGGAGATAGGACCAGTAGCAGCACGGACGCAGCAGGATGATTCAGTGTGACTGATGCAGTCAGAGATGAAAGTGAAAGAGGCTAGAGCAGTCAGATACTGAAGAGCATAGGGGTGCAGAGTTTTCAGTCGACAAAGGCAATAGCAGTCAGAGACTTTGATTACAGATGCATCATACTAATTCATGTTGTATGTTTTTTGTGTTTCTAGAGTTGCTGGAACAACAACACTTGAGAGAAGTGTTGCATGCAGAACATTCCAAAGGTTCAGGATCGGGTTCGAGTTGAATGACTTTCTTGTTGAGAGGTAGTGTTAAAAATAGAAACAAGAAATGCTAAAAATAACATTGCTATAAATAGAATTTCAGGATATACTCCAACTTTGTTGGAAATAGAAAGAAATAGAAATGCTAAAAATAGCAGTGCTATAAATAGCATTTCGGGATATATTCCAATTTTTATTTATCCTTGAATCAAAATTGAGAATTAAAATTCGAATTTAGTCTCACTAGATTTTTGAAAAATAATTAATTAAGTCATCTTGAGTTAATTAGTTGGAGAAATTCAAACATGAAGTCTTTGTGAAGACATGCAACAATTATCCCTTTGATTGAGGAAGTTATCCCTTAATTAAGGAGATAAGGATGAGTTGTATTTGAGTTGTAATTAGTTAGTTCAGTTAACTGAGTTAAGTCTAGCTAAATTAGTTCCAAACAATTGGAGGAACTAATTGTGAGTTCAGTTAGTTAATGCATGCATGCATGCAACTAGTGTTCTTTAGATAGTTGAATATTCTCTTATAAATAACTCATGCGTGTTAGTTCGGAGAAAGACCCAGTTGAGATTAAAGACAGGGACATTGTACTATAAATTGGAGGAATTTTCCTATAAAGTAAACTAATCAATGCAGAAGGAATCATCTCCTTCAGGATTGCACAGTTATTTTAGAGGTTAGCAGCAGTGTGTGAGGTGAGAATCACACAGGAGGCAACTGGAGGACCCAGGAGAAACTGCGCAAGGAAATAGGAGGCTTGGAGGACTAAAGGAAAGCATATGTGTTGTCTATTCTGTCTATGAGCAGCAATGAGGGATTGTACTAAGAGCTGGATAGCTTGTGAGCTAAAGCTTTGTGTAATCCTGAGATATTTCCACTTGTATGATATACAGATAGCGGGGTTTTTAGCTGAGGCTTTCCCCAGAGTATTCTTCTATGTTTTATGTGTATGATTTCTTCTTCTCTGATATATGTGTTCTGATTGATCTTGCTCAAATTGATTAAGCTTCTACAAAGTTTGATAGTAGAAGTAGATCAAGTATTTTGCTTTAGTTACATTACATTATTAGGTGATCTACAGTGAGAATTTCTACATGGTATCAGAGCTAGCTGATCCATAGAGAAATTTCTACAGACCTAGTTATTGATGGTCATAAGTCTTAGGACTTAATGGAAGTCCTTGTCTTAGGACTTAATGGAATTCCTTGTTTCAGGATTTAATGGAAGTCCTTGTATGAGATTCTAGGATGATGATATCTGGAAATCTAGGTTGTTGTAAGATAAACCCTAGAGACGTTAAATTATCCAGTATGTGAGATATAATTATTTGAAATCTCTTAAATTATTGTTGAAAATGAGAATCTAAGGTTTTGCAGTTAAAATCTAGTAGTGACATTGTCTAATGTGAAATGTAACAATATGAGGTCTATGTATTTAATGATTGTTGAGATTGTGGAATTCTATGATTTTGGAGTTAAACCTTAGTCAAAGTAATATATCTGAAATGTGAGGATTTCAGATTTCTATAATATTTCCGAGATTGTGAAATTGGAATTCTAGGGTTTTAAACTTAAACCTTATTCGAAATCTCTAAAATGTGATGATTTGAGAAAGATTGTTGAAATTTGAATTTTTGGTTAAGATTGATGATTAATCAGAAATCTAGGGTTTGAAACTAACCCTAATGATAGCTAGTCATGTTAGTGACTGATTGATGGTTGATTGAAAATCTGGGGGTTGGAACTAACCCTAGTAGAAGCTGGTCAAGTTAATGACTAAGTTGTGATTGACTGTGATTGATTCTTTTGTATGAAATCTAGGATTTGTATGAAGCCCTAATGAGATGTCTAACATATGAATTTTGAAAGCGTGATAGATGCTTTGCAATCTAGATTTGTGTGAAATGTTTATAGGGTTTGATATGTGTTGTAGTAAGGTATGTCATACCTTTGGAAGACACATTGAAACCCTAGATTGATTGAATGTTGACATGAAGTAGTCTAGGGTGTATAACAAAGTCCCTAGCAAGATGTTGAAGAGTATATGTCTCTTGTTTGTATTTGAGTTTCGGTATCTGATATGTATAAATATGAAATGATTCCATGATTCTGATATGGATAACATCACGCTTCTATAGAATTGCTTGTACTTTCTATTTAAGTTGTGCAGGTACACAATCTTCAACTTGGTGAAGATGCTCATTGATGTGATAAGCATGATGGGGTTGATGATAACTCTGATGAAATGGTTGGAAGCCATGAAAGATTCTCTGATGACAAAATGGAAGAAGTTGATCTCTCGGAGAAAGCATGAATAGAAGAGACCTCCCTAAGATAAAGAGGGAGTTCGGATAAAGAGGTGCTTCCTGGTTAAGAGGGAGGGCATAACTTGGTATTAATTGAAGAATGAATTTCAGAGGATATGTTTCTGCATGAGAAGTAGGAAGGAAAACATATACTTGAGGAATATTATGTCAAATATTCAATTGATAGTCCTACTATGGAAAGATGGAAAGCAACATCAAGTCGTCTGAAAGACCCCGAAGGTTTGTATTTGATTATGTACATGTGAAAGTATATTATTGATTGGGGTTGTGTTTGTATAAGTGAATCTCTCGAAGGATTTGATAACATGCTGGTTACCAATTAGGTTGATTGGGAGAGATTGGTCATTCTTTATTTGCTAGATCAAGGGTTGTTGAGGCTTTGTGAGTGAAACATTGCCTCAGAGGACATATGGCCGACACATTGTGTTGATGTCTAGAAGTTGGAAAGGTGGTGTTAATCAAAGAGCTTTGTTTTGGATACACACCTGGATTTTTGGGTTGATGGTTAGCAAATATTCCCAAGGGTACCTAAAGGGGTTGAAATTTTGAGTCCATCTTAGTCCCACCTAGATAGATTGCCTTAGTGAGGAATATTCCATGGCATTGCAGTGCCTAAACTATTGAGTGACTGGTTGGATAGATTGCCCTGGTCAGGAATCTAGTCCATGGCATTGCGGTGCCTAAAGTTCTTCATGGTCCATATAGTTTAAGATCTTCCATTATATTTGTACATTATGAATACCTCCTTAGTTAAGAGGTAGCATTGGAAAATGTAACTATGTTCAGTCTTAAGTAATGTACTTGAGTCATTATGTAATGTGCTTGTAAAAAAAATAAAGAAAATAATAATAATAATTATTGTTGTGATTTATTAAAGCATCGATTTCGTGCTTGGGTCACCATGTTTTAGGTCAAAGTCCCCATTGTAGAATTCTAGGATTTATTCTGAGTCTATAGAATTATTGTACATTTAAAGAGACCCTTCTTGGGCTTTTGAATCATGCAAAAAGGTTAAGTATTGAGTCAAATATGAATTATGTAACCTCCACACCATGTCGGCCTAAGGGAATATCAAGTCGACCTAAGGACCCTATTTGACCCCACAAGAAGCCTATAAAAGTAAGGTCATCAAATTCATTTGGAGCATTATTCTCTCATTAAGTTTGAATTATCTTGGAGCTAGGAAGAAGTGCAAAAATCTCTTGTTGCTGGGCATAAGTGCAAAGTTCTTTTGTAGTTGGGAAAGTCTATTGCCGGGAAGCTGAAGTGAGTGCGAGTTTGGGGAAGTCTAAGGAGACAAGGAAAATAAAAATATTGGTGTGCTTGTCTCTCTGTTTTGGGTCCTGGATTGGGAGATTGAAGTCTTCCAAGTTTCACTGTTGCCGGGAGCTATCAGTTGTCGTAAGTTGTTGCATAGTTGAAACTTGGAAGAGATCGAAATTTTGGGAGGCTGACTTGGTGTGGAGGAAAGGTCTTGTCTTGGTCTAGGGTGAAGAGTCTCAAATAATACTATTAAAAGGAAGAATTATCTTGACTGGGTTTTCCCCTTGAGAGGGGTTTTTCCCTGGCATGTGCCTACATCTTGTGTCTATTGTTTTATGTGCTGGCGCTTTTGGTAATTGCTTAATGAACTAAAGAAAGAAGATATAAATAATTGTAATAATAATAAAAATCACAAGTAATTATCAAGATCAAGAAAATCTCTACTTCCTTTCTGATTTTCTAACACAGGGGTCATTACCATGGTATTGGCCCATAGTAATGGTTGTGACAATGTTTATTTGATCCCATCGAAGAATACTAACTACATTACCAAGGGATCTACCTAAGGTATTGGCTAAGGATAAAAGCTATATAAGGAGATGCATATCAAGGTGTTATGTGTGCAAGTAATGAGTTATTCATGGGTGATTTGATCTGGAATAGGTGTGCACTAGGAAGAAAGGAGATTGGTCAATTCTAATAGATCTAAAAGTTTAGTGAAGACTAATGAATACACTTGCTTGATATGTTTATGCTTTTAGCATAAAATTATAGATCTATGGTTATAATGATGTTGTGATATGAATGTGTGTCAGTTAAGTTTGTGGAATGTGAATTATGTTTGTAGCGAAAGGTTTCAGATCTGTACACATGTTTACTTCAAGATAGTCATGTACATATGCAAATATGTTTATGTTAAGTCACATATATATTCTAAGATTTATTTATTCAATATGTTGTGATATGTACATAGGTGTTATGCATGATAGTTTTGTACATACACTGATCTATTCTATGGAAGTAGCGTATGCATACTAAGGTTTGAACTATTTCTTGATGTTCATAGTCGATGACGTCTGGTCTATTTGTTGTTGTATGTCAATGATGTCTCTATCTTGATGATATGTGTCTGATAGTGTTGATTGGGTTGGACGTGGAATGGAATATTGATTGGCAACGATGATACAATGTGGTGATATGTGATTAGTTCAATGATCTGTGATTGGTTCAATAATCTATGTATGGATCAATGGTTGATTCGGTATTACAATAATTCATGATTCAATGTTCAATAATAAGAGATATGTACGCAGACGTGAAACAAAGGAAATGTGTATATACGCGGGTTTTATTCTGAACAATAGTGTATAAAATTTGAAGTTAAATTTGGTCAGGGTTTGCAAGGTTGTTGGTTGATGACAGTTGATGAATTCTATTTATTTGCTATCTGAATGTTTTATATATGCTATGGATTGGTTTGATCTAGTTCCAATAGTTGGTTGAGGTTCAATTCAGTGATTGGTTTTCTGATGATACAATGATTCAGCTGGTTCTATGGTTGTAGTTCAGTTTCAATATTCAATTTGGTATTGAGCATAATGTTGGGTGTGGATCTAGTATGAAATATTATGAAGCATGGTCCACGAAGGGTGCTGAAGGTTGGATCATTGAGTAAGGGTGTCAACGCTTCCTTCCAGTGGTAGCTAGTAAATTTGTTCAGGGGGTAGGAACTCCCTTCTAGTAGGAGTCGGTAAACAATATCAAGGGGTTGTAGCTCCCTTCTAGTTGGTGTTAGAGAACGAGTGGAGGTTGTAGTCTCCTGCAAGTGGGTGCCAGTGTGCTGGTAAGAATATGCACTAGTACAATATGTAATGAAGTTTTTCTTTATAATAAAACAATAATATGGAGTGTCACATGGAATGAGTCGTTCTTGCGGACAAGACCGACCTCCCTAGTATCTAATGATATCTAGTGACAAGCAAGCCAATCAAATTCTATCTTTCTCTAAATATGCAATTTATAAACAAAGACAAACAAGTGTTTTAGGCCTACCTTGGGTCCAATGCAAGTTTGTGGAAGCCTCGCTCTGTTGATCCAAATGAGCTCCCTTGTAGAGAATCTGCAAACACAAACAAGCACACAAATTAAATAGCACTTGAAAAGCCAATATAATAAAGCATACTTATCATGATGATCAAGGAATTCATGAAACAAATCACATAAGACAATTTGTTGAGAAAAATGAATCTGATTGCATTAATTTAGATCAAAGAAGAACTTTACAACCTGTGCCTTGATGCTGTACAAGCTCCTCCCGGGGTCCAGCAAGAAGTCTCCTCTACTTTGACAAGTTTCACTCTCTTCCCAATGAAGCCAAAAGGTATGTGATCTCTCCTCTCAAGCTTAACTAGGAAGTCTCAATTCCACCAGCATTTACCCTAAAAAATGTTCAGCTTCTAACCTCCCTAGCAACCAGCCCAATGCCTTAATTTATAGTGCAATGGAGGGAAGTTACTAGGTCCTCCTTCAAAGGGATAAATCCCTCCTTCAAAGGGATAGCTCCTCTCATCAAGGGATTAGCTCCTTCTCTTTTGGGATGCATGAACCACCTAGGAGCGAACCATCCACGTCAAAATTCCTTCTAGAATCATCTAGAATTAACCCAAAGTGAGTTTTAAAGAATAAACTTGTGCCTTTTTGACTTTCACAGGGTTCCGCACCCACTCCTTTAGAGACAGAGCGGGCAGGTCCGCAGGTAACATGAACAGGGGGTGCGGGACTGCAGGCAATAGTGAGAGAAAGTGCGGGACCAGAGCTTTATTGATTTTTAAAGTCTTTCTCTCATTTTCAAAGCTTGACATGAAGAGCTGAGGTTTGAGACTTGCTTAGGAGGACAGTATGAATGATGATAGACTCATACTGACTGCAAATAGCCATGGTGACAATATTTTGTGTAACAGATTGCCCCCTAAAGTGCGAAGTCTGTAGTAGATGAGGATTTCATTTATCATCTAGGAAGAGTGAAGTACTTTATCATTTTGAGGATCATCTTGTGGAGAGCCCAGTTGGAACCTGTAAAAACATTCAATGCAAAATATATATATGAGATCATATCATCGCTGAGGTAGGCATTCCCATACTCAGATCAAAATTGACTAGAAAACTAACTACTGCTTTGATATAGGAATGATCTTGTAATACATCACAAGTATAGACACATGTAGACACAGTATGGACGCAACCATCTGTTTATGAATAGTCCACAGTATAATGAATACAAAATTCCTCGCAGCCTGGATGGTGGAAACTAGATCCAGGGTCTTCATTTCTACTTCCCGAAATAGTACGATTCTATCCATGCGAATGAATGTGTCGAAGTCGAACATGGTAGAAACCACTTGATTACCAGTCAATGATGTAAATTGTTAACAAGTGTGAGAGAAACCACCAGTAATGTCAATGGCTCTCAAAGTACTCAGTACAATCCATGAGATGTGAATAGATGTGTTGATGTCGAACATGCCATGGAATCCTTTGATCGAAGGTCAATGATGCAACCTATCGTCGGAGGCGAGAAACCTGCCATTAAGGCATGCAGATCCCAAGGTATTGACGATTTCTAGATCATCTTTCTAGATAATGAGCTGAAGTCGATAGAAAGCGATCCGTCGTAGGCAAGTCCACAACACAAAATCATAGATCAAGTTTGAAGAAATTTAGTTGCAAGGACTGACTCAGGGATGGTCAAAATGGATGACAGATATTTTGTAGATGAATGGCTTATTTGCACTGACCTCTTAAACACATAACGACACAACAGATGGTTTGGTGACAATTGACCCAAATTAAATACCTAGAAACCATCTGAAGACTTTCAATATGGTTTGATCAACTGTTAGGCAAAGGATTTCCCAACCCAGGTGAATAAAAGAGTCGTGTTCAAGAGTGGTTACAAAGTATGACAAACAGGCTCATTTTTCTCTCTTTTCCCCCACCATTTCTGGCAAGTACCTCTTTATTTTTTACAAGCTTGAGGAGGATAGCATTTGCTTGATTATAAGCTCATCCTTCGGATGAGTCCAACTTAGTTTAAATTCGAACCCTAAGAAGGAGTGGTCCGTTCCTGTTTGTAATTGAGCAGGTCCTTTGCTGTTAAATTTTAACGAGTCCAGTATAGGAGAAACTCGGCGTTTTTCAATTTTAGAGAGTCTGAAAAAACTTAAGAAAACTCCATGGTTGTCCTTTTTCGTAAATTTGTGTCTCCCAAGCCCGAAAAAGTATAAAATAATACTTGAGAGAACCGCTTGATCATTACGACCAAGGAGTACTTTTCGTAATTAGTGCCTCTGATCCGAAAAAGTAAAAAAGCGATCAATGACACGTCATTTTATAACCAATATCGAATTTGAAACGACAAAAATCCAGCAATCTTTTCATGTTTTTACGGTTAGAAAAGAGCTGTAAGTGGACCATCTTTTTAGTTCCGTTTTAACGAGTTTAAAAAGAAAAACTCGGCGATCTTTTCATGTTTTAGGAGTCAGAAAAGAGCTTAAAGGTGACTCTAATGTTTTTTCGTCAAAAATGACCGATTTCGCCTGAAAAAATCCGTTATCCTGAACAAAAACTCAAACATTACTCATACCTGTTTAAAATGGATAAAAATGCTGCAAAAGTTACCTCTTTAAAGTGAAACATAAACAAATTAAAAACTTATAAAAAGGGCTTTTGTAAATTTATTTTTACCGTTTGAGTTTTGGGTGAAAAAATAGAGCTTTTGGTCAGAAACTTCCCGTGAAGATTGCGGAAAATCCGTCCGTTGGAATCGAACGCTGTCTCCTCCAGGTAATCTACATCATCCTACTCTTCAATTTCATCTGTTTCAAAGTTGTTTTTAGGTTTTAATTTCATTTTTTAAGGGATTTTTAGGTTAGAAACCCGCGCGCGGGGGTCCGCAGGCACAACACAGGTAACCTGCAGACCCCGACTTTTTCGTAAAGGGAAAAAAGTCAGGGGTCCGCACCTTGCCTTCACGCACTGTCTCTAACAGAGAGGGTGCGGTCCCCGCAGCAAGGGTTTTTAAACCTAAATTTCTCAAAATTCACCCAAAAACTTTGCTTTTAGACATTCTAATTCGCCTTTTTGTTGAATGTAGAGTATACATCATGCTTGATTGGCGAGAACGGGAGCATGAGGATGTAGATCTCGCCGTGATAAATCATCAACCTTTGATTGATGCATTGAAGGCATGCGACTTATACAAATTCTGGGCCATACCTGGCATGAGGGCCCAGGTGGACTTTTTGCAGTGGCTGGTAGACAGGTGGAGCATACAGGACCAGTGCTTCTTCATTGGTGGTCACCAACTCGAAATGGAGCCGGCAGACATTTAATTTTTGACTGGTTTGCCTAAGAGAGGTGAACACTTGACTCTATTCGGGACTAGGCCAGGTGGCTAGTCTGTCGATAGCCTTCGGCTAAAGTTCTGCAACAACCAGACTAGAGACAAAGGGATAGATATCAAAACCATATCCCTTCCTGAACTCAAGGTAATCACGTTTACTGTTACCAGGCTCTGCGGGAGTGCAACACTACATGTAGCCACTGGATCCCAGATGCAGATGGCAGTAGATTGCTTTCGAGGCACCATCTTCAACTGATGCGATGCTGTGTTGGCTAATATAAAAGGCCAATTGACTAGAGCCAAGAACGGACAACTGAAGACCTTTGGATATGGTGCTTTAGTCGTGAGCTTTGGTCTGGAGAGGGTTCCAATGTTGGTCCCACAACATCTCACTGTTGGAGCTGGACTTCCTCGAGAGCCCAAACTGATGCGATGGGTTGCAGTTATGGCCCGTCATCCCGAGGAGGGGGCAGAATTCGTTCGATTCACTCCTGAGTATTTCCATTGGTTGGAAAACCAGGTTTTTGCTCTTCAGGATTTTCCTTATGCCGGGGTAGATTTTCGTGGTGACCCAGACATGGCTCTTCCACTAAGAGAGCAATGGGATGACTCAGGTAAAATCATTTTCAACATTTTCCTAATTTAAATTTTTATTTATTTATTTATTTTTATTTATTATTATTATTTTTTTATCTCGTCCCAAAATTGATAGTAAAAGTTTCAAATGCAGATGTAGGTCCACGGCGACCAGCCGCTCTCCGGCCCTATGAGAGGAAACAACCAGCTGCAGCAGCACCAGCCCCACAGGACGAATCAGCAGAGACCTTGGCCGAATTGGAGAGCCATCTAGAGCGTTTGACAGGAGACATTCCGGAGACCGACATAGATGACATTCCTCTTAGACTACAACGCTATGTGATTGGGGTCCCAGGACCTTTCAGGAGGTTCCTTTGTAAGGTGGCCCGTACAGTGGTTTCTTATCGAGATCATCACCAGTGATAGGATGATCGCCTATTGTAGACACATATGACATTTTTTGCTTTTTGTACTATCATGTTTGCCAATCATAAGGTGTTTTTCAACCTATGACCGAAGACGATGTATATTTGACACACTCTGATGTTATGCTATATCACTATTACCGGCTTATCTTGTAAAACATGTTATGGAATGTTTTTAGATTTACTTGTATGATTATTGCAAATGTCTATTTAACATTCGAGAAGCAATTGCATCTGCTAATGTATTTAAATATCTTGGAATATGCTGATATTCAATATAATCAAATTCACGTTCCAAGAGATGAACTCTAAAAAATAATCTCAATAAAACTAGATTTCTAATGGCATATACTCTATTAAGCTGTAATACAACGAGTTCAGAATCTAACCTCACTATCAAACTCCGAATCCCAAATGAAATAGATTTAGATAATAACTCAATCACTGCACTATACTCGGCAATGTTGTTCGTTGTTTGACCGAGGCTTACCCCATGCATAGATACCAACTCGTCAGAGGGCGAATAGATAACCCAAGTTGCGGAAGAAATGTTCCATGTATTACAACAAGCACCATCAACAAAACCAATGTATGTTTGGAGAGGCGTCGACATCTGCAATATCAAGAGTAAAACCAAGATAAGCAGGAATAATGACGAAAAACACTCTCTAAGCTAAGCACACTTTTTAAACTAAAACACACCAGCTAGAATGAAAAATAACCTAACTAAAAGTCTCCACACCCATATTTTAAGCATAATACCTCTTCAGGTAAAGACCATTTCTGGGTTTACCTAAAGAGACCCCGTCAAATTCTACTAATTCATAGGCCCCTTTTGCTAGCTTTCGCTTAACAACATAAGGACCGTGCCACATAGGGACGAATTTCCCAGCGCCTAATTTATCATTTGCTTGATCATACAATAAGACTAGGTCTCATTCCGAAAAATTTCGAGGGGTAACATTTCGATCATACTGAGCTTTAATACGTTTGGCATGAGTTTCGATCGCTAATGCAGCATCACGTCGATTCTCATCTAGCTGAGCCAAGTATAACAAACGTTTTTCCTCTTCGGAAGTGGCTGGAAGTAACTCGATGGCCATTTGCAATGACGAGATTTCGCATTCAATGGGTAACACAGCTTCCAGACCATAAACTAGTTGGAAAGGAGTGAACCCTGTTGACGTTTTTACTGAGGTTCGATACGCCCAAAGTGCTGAAAATAGCATGTTATGCCAATTCGACCTATGAATCCCAATGATTCGTCGGATCATGATGACTAGAACTTTGTTGATGGCTTCAACCAGACCATTAGCCTGTGGATAATATGGAGTTGAACTGTCATGACGCAAGCCAAGTTGGCTTGTAAGTTCAGTCATCATAATGTTTCGAAAATGACGCCCATGATCAGTGATAATCGCTTGTGGAACACCAAACCTATCAATTATATGATTGAACATGAAAATCGCAGCAGTTTTTCCGTTTGCCTCAAATGTAGGCATCGCCTCGACCCACTTGGTAAAATAATCTACAACAAGGATGATATACGCATGCCCCCCGGCCGAGTG
The DNA here is from genome assembly GCA_031772625.1 of Pinus tabuliformis. Classification (NCBI taxonomy): domain Eukaryota; kingdom Viridiplantae; phylum Streptophyta; class Pinopsida; order Pinales; family Pinaceae; genus Pinus; species Pinus tabuliformis. Next base: position 1,410,776,439 of record CM062819.1, read on the forward strand.
AGGGTTACATGTAATAAAATTGATACCCCATTTTGCAAATGGACCGACAACAATTATAGGGTGGAGAGGAGCAGGTGGAGCGCGCATCTTTCAATAAAAAATTTGGCAGTTGTGGCATTTTCAGAGCGCATTAATACAATATTTAGACAAAGACGGCCAAAAATAGCCAGCGCGCAATATATTTTGGGCTGTGGCAAACCCGAACATATGACCGCCACATGCTCCAGAGTGACAGTCATTTAGAACCCTTTCAGTTTCCTCATGAGTTAAACAATGTCGAAAAACAGAGTCCTCCCCACGGCGATAAAGAGTATCTCCAATAATTTTGAATTGTTGGGACTGGAATTGTATTTTTCGACGTTCTGACCTTGAAATTTCTGGCCGAAAGGATTGGATCTGGAGATAAACTATGATATCCCCATACCATGGATCTAAAGTGCTAATTAGAAACAAGGATTCGTCCGCAATGGGCTCCTCTGCCACAGTTTCCGTGTCAGCACGCGGGAAGTCACACATTAACTCCGCAAAAACTAAAGATTTCTTCGACTTAGATTTTTCAAATTCGAAGTCGAACTCCTGCAGGATCACGATCCATTTGGAGTACTTGCCCCCTAGCAATTGTTTGGTCAAAATATAGATCATAGGGTTGCAATAAGAAATTACTGTAGTTTTACGTAGTAAAATGTAATGACGAAAACATTGGATAGCTTGAACAGCTGCCAATGCCAATTTCTCCACATGTGAGAATTTTAGCTCAGTTGGATTTAAAGTTCGACTAAGGTAATATATCACATGTTCAGTACCGAATTCATCTTCCTGAACTAACACCATCCCGATGGTGGAATGCGAGGCGGCGAGATACAAGAAGTAGTCATGGTTGTAGTTGGGAGGATGCAATAACGGTGCATGGGTCAACGCGTGTTTTAGTGCATCAAAAGATTTATCAGCTATCTCATCCCAAAAGAATGGAGTATTCTGTTTCAACAACCGGGTAAAACCCTTTGTGATCTCGGCGTAGTTAGGAATGAATCGACGTAAAAAGTTTGCTTTCCCTTGCAAACTTTGGAGTTGGCGAAGACTCGAAGGAGGAGGCAATTTGACAATAGCTTCAACCTTCGAGGGATCGACGCGAATGCCAGCTTTCGAAACAACAAACCCCAGTAACCGACCCGTTTCTATACAGAAAACACACTTATGTGGATTCAACCTAATTCGATAATGCCTACACCTCATAAAGATTGCTCGTAAATGGATGAGATGATCAGCTCGATGTAATGAATGAGCAGGTAAATCATCGAGATAGGGTTGCACAATGTGCTTGATGTCATGAAACGCATAAGACATGGCTCTTTGAAAAGTTGCCCCGGCGTTCTTGAGCCCAAAAGGTAATTTTCAATAAGCAAATGTCCCCCATGGACAAATGAAAGCCGTTTTTGGTTGATCAGTAGGTAGAATATTGATTTGATTGTATCCGGAAAAACCATCCATGAAGGAGAATATTTCACTACCGGCACAATCATCAATGATTTGATCGATATAGGGAGTTGGATAATTGTCTTTTGGACAGGCTCAATTAATGTCCCTATAATCGATACATATTCTTATTGTCCCTTGATTTTTGTTAACAGGAACAATATTCGATACCCAATCCGTTAACGGAATCGGATAAATGAAACCTGCTTTGAGTAATTTTTCAACTTTTACCCCACATTGGGGTTCCACCTAAAAATCCCGGTGTTCGTGTGTGTTGATATGTTTCTTGTGTGTTGATGATTTATCTTATCTTTATTTCTCATAGTTCATGCTTAATGAATGAATAATGCAAGAATGTTGCACTGGTTAATGATAAACAATTGATGGAACATATTAAAAGTTATTTAACTAGATATACGTAGTTTTACTTCACTAAAGTCGCGTAGACACATAGGTTGCATGAATGACAGTAGCGTACATAATTTTTAATGTGAAATTGAAAGTTTAAGTGAATTAAAAATACTAATTCACCCCTACCCCCTCTTAGTATTTTTCCTAACAATTGGTATCACAGCAGGTCACTCTAGCAACAACTTAACCACTTGACAGTGGATCAGGGACAATGTGAAAGAAGCAAAAGAAGAAGGCAAGTCAAAGGAAGAAATCAACTCAATAAAATTGTGGTAGTGAAAGTGATATATAAGATATAATGATGGTTATAGATGTTAGCAATTATTCAACTACTGGAACACCCCACTTTCTATTGATCAAGAATGAAGAAGATAGTAACAAAGACTTATGAGGTACTAGTTCTTGTTCTAATTTTGGTCCATTTCCATGTCTATGTAATAATAATAGTGAAGATAACAGTGAACCAACTGAAATTGCTCTCATGGGTAGAAGTGAAAGTAATAACTGTAAAGAGAAAATATAAATGGACATTGAAGGTATGTTTATGCTTAGTGATACTAACTATCAAGAATCTAATGAAAAGATGAAGTCTGTTTTTTTTTTGTGTAAGTCAGAGGTTTTTATATTATATAACAAAATATAGTACAAAAAATCCGCCGTGGCAGATCGAAAGCAGGGAATAACAATGAACCATATCTAAACACCTGCTCAGAGAGTTCCTAAAAAAGAGACTGCAAAAAGCACACCTCGCAGGGTGGCTCGACCTGAGCTTGTTCCTATAAGCCGACATAGTCCAGACCTTACATATCATAACATCTACATAACCAGACATAGACAGAAGCATAGATAAAGCCGGAGAAAACAGAACAGAGGAAAGCCCTAAATGTACTTGCCCATTTGACTTATGGTATCCAGACCCATTTGCCTCATATGAGTGTCCATCCTGGCTTGCACTGCCGCCATAGATTCATTATCCTGAACCTCAGTAGTGGTAGGCTGCGGAGTGCCGGGAGCTGGGTTGGCCGTATCTCTCAGAATCCTGATGAGTAGGGTCAGCTTCCTATTGACCACTTGAACTGCTTCATGCACCGTGTTGATCCGTCCTTCCAGAGAGTTGTTGTAGTTGATAATTTTCTCCATCTGAGCCTCCGTGAGGTTCACTTCAGTGACAATGGGCTGCTTCTCATTCTCAATCGATTCCAGGGCTTTGGCTAAGAGCATCTTGGTGCGCCAGCTTTCGGCCTTGGTTCTGATAAATTGAGTAGCCCTTTTCGATGGGGTGCCCGGGTCCTTCAGCCAATCAACCTTCTCTGCAATCTCCTCCTCCGTGCGCCCTTCTTCCGCTAGCTTGACCTTGGCCTCCAGCTCTTCCACCTTACGTTTGTTCCTAGCTGCAGCACGGGTTTCATATCCTCTCTCTGCCTCAAGCAGGTCCTGCTTCGCAGCAGCACAACGACAACCTACCTCCTCCATCCTTAACTTTCTGTGCTTCTTGCAGCAGAGGCAACTATCACTCACGGGAGCTTGCTCTTCACTGTGAAAAGAAATTGTGAGGGAAACAAGGCGAATGCCCGCAGCTTTATAGTGTTTTCGAATGTGGAGCCTTCTGTATTCGGTCTTAAACCCGCTGTAGGTAGGAGTACTGCTGTAATCAATTTGATTGAGGTTCACACACTCGAAGCAGATGCAGGTCGAATTGGAATGAGTGTGGCTGCTCATGATCCATTTATCAATTTGCCAGGTGTTCTGTACGTTTAAACGGTTGCTGTGTATGAGAATGGTGTCGGACATACCCTGCTTGCTTTCATTCCGATTCTCCATACGCTGGGCTTTGATCCTCCCTGCCTGTTTTGCAGTCCACATAAATGTTATTGATATCTTCCTATACGGCTCTCTCCCAAGTGTCCTATTTTTAATTTTGCTGATGCCCTGAAATCTATGTCTCGATCTGTAATGATCGCTAGTTGGGCTGGCCTGCCGCCGCCTATAACACCACCTTCCTATGAGTCCTGTCATGCCGTTACTTCGGTAATGATTAAACCTTTTACCGTTTTCCTCAGACTTCCGGTGCCGATTGTCTAAGCCATTATCGGCTGAAGTCTAAGTTAATAAACCTTGGATATGATGTTTGGAATTTAGTATGTAATGGTTGCACTAAAACTCCTCCATTAAGTGAAGAATTGCAAAAGAATAATGTGGCATTAAATGAAATCATTGGTAACATACCTGATTCAACATTAGGAAATGTTATGCATTATGAAATTGCAAAGGAATTATGGGATAATATGTAGGAAATCCATGAAGGAAAAACAAAGGAAGATTGTTCATCAGGGGAACCAATAGGTAATCTTGTTTCTAAAGGAAATAATGATGTGTCAAAATATGAGTATGATATGTCAGATGGAGTTACTGATTCAAAAGAAGACAGGTTAGAGAAAGCTCTTAATCTTAGAAGAAAACTTGCTTTTGCTTTGAAAAGGATTAACTATCTTAAGAATAAGTTACAGGCATATGAGAACAGGGATCATGATAAATCAATAAATACTACAATAAAACCTAATCAATAGTGTGAAGGGCTTGAAGCTGAGATCGTTTCTCTAAGGTTAGATCTTGAAAAGTCAAACAAATGAAATTAAGAGCTACTTCAAGTATTTGAAGAATAAGAGAATGTGATGAAGGAATATATTATTTGTTATGAAACCAGCTCGCAAAAAGATAGAAAAGAGAGATAAACGCCTTAGAACCCCGCCTCTTGGATGGGGCAACCTCCTTTACATTACACAAATGAACAATTCTTGGATGATACAAATGACAAGACCTCCTTTCTATATATAGGAGTCTAAGGGGTCATAATATAATCAGAGCCGACATAAAAATAATAATGTAAGGGAAAAATAATAACAATAGTGGGCTTCTATGGGGCACAATAATAACAATATGGGGACTACATGGGCACAACAATATAATAAGGGGGTTGTACTAATAACAATAAGGGGTTACACTAGTAGTATAGGGACCTAACGTGCCCCTCTCTTTCAAAAACTGTTGTCCTCAATGCTTGAGTAGTTCTTGATGCTTATGTATAAAATTCTCGTCCTCCCATGTGGAATCTTCAGCGGGTAAGTTCTTCCACTTGATGAGATACTCTGAAATTGAACGAATTCGTAGTTGTTGGGTTCTTGTTTTTGTGACTGCTCCAGGTTCCAATATGATTTTTCCTTCCTCTTCAAGTTCTCGCAATATTGTTTGAATTGGGATATTCTGCAACTTTTGGATGAGTGGCCACACTTCTTTGTCCTTCTTCCATTCATCCCTTGCTTCATTTATCCAATTTGGTTAGATAATAGGAATAGCACAAGACGATGCTTCCACATCCTCATCCTTTCTTGAGAGTGCATCTGCAACAAAAATTTTCTTCCCTTTTCTGTAGATGATGTCAAAGTCATAACCCAACATATTTGTGACCCAGTTTTTTTGTTCTTCTAAAGATAATATTTGTTCTAAAAAGTATTTAAGACTATCATGATCCATTTTTACCTTGAAGTGTTTTCCCATTGGGTAAGGTCGCTAGTTCTTAAGTGCATGTAGTATTGCCAACATTTTCTTCTCATAAATAGCTTGCTTGAGATGTAGCCATAAAAATACCCAATCACCTACATCAAAACGTTTTTCACTGCGATGTTGATCTACCTATTGTTTCATTCGATTCTGCATCAAAGTGGTGTTATCCTTTAAAATTTGGAGAACTTGTTGTTGATGCTCGATGTGATATTTCACTGCTTGAACCTTTTTCTTCTTGATATGTCCTTCTATCTTGAGAGTTTGAGGAGTGGTAATTTCTTCCAATGCTTTACAAGATATGGTCAGATTCATTTCTTGATGCTCGATGTGATCTTTCACTTCTTGAACCTTTTTCTTCTTGATATTTCCTTCTATCCTGAGAGTTTGAGGAGTGGTAATTTCTTCCAATGCTTTACAAGATATGGTCAGATTCATTTCTTGATGCTCGATGTGATCTTTCACTTCTTGAACATTTTTCTTCTTGATATGTCCTTCTATCTTGATAGTTCCATGAGTGGTAATTCCAGCCAATGCATTACAAGATATGGTTGGATTCATTTCTTCTTTCTTGATGTGAACTTTCACTTCTTGAACCTTTTTCTTCTTGATATGTCCTTCTACCTTGAGAGTTTGAGGAGTGGTAATTCTTGCCAATGCTTTAAAAGATATGGTCGGATTCATTTCTTCTTTCTCTGGTGTTGGGTCCTCGCGTATATCCTTTTCTTTTGATGTTTCTTGATCCTTTTCTTCCTCCTCTTCATACTCTATGTAAAATAATTTCTTCTCAGCACACATATGACCTTTAGTGCATTTGCTATCACAATTGTAACAAAGCCCTTTTTCTCTTTTTTCTTCCAATTGTTGTGGTGTAACCCTTGTAGGTTGTGGAAGGCTAGGAGAAACAACACTTCCATCTTTATAGTTGTGAGGGGTAGACTTCCTTGTTGCCATAATTTTTCTTTGCACTTTGTAACAAAGTCCTTTTGCTATTTTTTCTTCTAATTGTTGTGGTGTTGCTCTAAAGAAGGTGTTGCTCTTTGTATTCTCATAATGTTCTATAATTTCCTTCGTGAAAATTGACCACGTAACAAGTGGTTTACGAGAACAAAGCCCTTTATACCATAAAAATTGATTTTTTTCTAAATATGAAGATGCAATACATACCTTTTGTAACAGTGGTACACCATGTAGATCAAAATATTTATCCATCTGTAGTATCCAATTTACCGGATCCTTGCCATCAAACTTCCTCATCTCGATTTTTCTTGATTTTAGAAGCTCGATATTGAAACGACTGTAACTCTGTACTTTCAGATCTTTAAGTTCTGAAATTGCGACCTGTAGTAGCCCTCTGTGTCCTCTTTCCACTGCCACCAGTCTGATCAAAATTGGATTCTCCAAGAAAGAGTTATGCACAATCTCCCAAGGTGACCTGATTATATACCTTTTCAGAAGAGCGAACTTGTATGAAGTGCCACGTGTCACTGTTTTGACCTTTGGATTTGAAAAATATATAAAAAAAAACTACAGTCCATCCTCTTTCTGTAACTTCTTACAAAATTTCAATCTGATGCTCAGAGAGACAGTTATGACTATTTTCCCAAGGTGACCTGTTTGGAATGTAATTCGGGGGTCTTAAAACACCCTAACTTCCTCAGACTATATCTCTGAAACTATAGCAAGACAGGATCTGGAATTTAGATCCGAGGTTCAAACCTGTTTCTTCTCAAATGGGTTTTTGGTTTAGCTTCTAAAACTTCGTAGCGAAAAAGTTATAGCAAAAATCCCACAATGACCTGTTTTAGTTGAAATTCTGGAGCTTGCAAAAACCCTAACTTCCACAGATCATATCTTCTAAAATATAGCGAGACGATATTTGGAATTTGGACCCAAGGTTTAGCGTGAGTTCATCTCAAATTGATTTTTTTTTCGCTTCTGAAACATCACAGAAAACAAGTTATAGTGAAAATGCCATGATGACCTATTTGGAGCAGCAAAACCCTAGAATTCAAAGCTCTGATACCAAATGTTATGAAACCAGCTCACAAAAAGATAGAAAGGAGAGATAAACGCCTTAGAACTTAGCCTGTCTGAGGGGGAAACCTCCTTTACATTACACAAATGAAGAATTATTGGATGATACAAATGACAAGACCTCCTTTCTATATATAGGAGTCTAAGGGGGTCATAATATAATCAGAGTTGGCATAACAATAATAATGTGAGGGCAAAATAATAACAATAGTGGGCTTCTATGGGGCACAATAATAACAATATGGGGACTACATGGGCACAACAATATAATAAGGGGGTTGTACTAATAACAATAAGGGGTTACACTAGTAGTATGCGGACTTAACATTATCGAATTAAAGGAGAAATTGGAAGAAGGAAGAAAGGTTGAAGAAGGAATGAGGAAGCAATATCTGGAAAAAGAAGAGCAATGTTAAAGACTAGAGGTTGAGGTAAATATTATAAAAGGTAAAGTAGAAGAAAAGGACAAACACCTGAAATTTCAAGATAGTACTAAGATTTTGAATAACATTCTTAGTAATCAAAGGTCTCCCTCCATTAAACCTAGACTTGTTTTTCATGAAACTATAAAAGGCGAATCTAGCTCACAAGCTTGTGCAAGAAATTATGAGGTTAACAAAGGAAACTTTGAAAGACCTAGTAAAGAGATGAGAAGTCAACCATATCAACATCTAAGGAAAATGTATTTTCAAAGGAAATCATTTGCTCCCAATAAAAGAAACATTAATTGATTCTCTCCTCCGATCAATGGTGTTGAATGTTTTATATGTCATAACCATGGACACATTGCAACTGATTGCAAAAGCAGATTGTTTTGGTTTTAAGAAAATATCCACTTCACAAGAAGATCATCAACTCCTAGATATTCAAGTTTCTTTCAAGGATGTTGTTTTTCTTGCAACATATTTGGTCACAAAACTATTGATTGCAATAGAAGGAATATGAAATAGAAATATTATAATTCCCCTGCTCCCTTTTTTGGTCACATAAGATGCTTTACTTGTAACAAGCTTGGGTATGTAGCAAAATAATGCAGGAACAAGTCAATGAATTCATAGAGACAACAATATGGTTTCCTCCAAGGCAAACAACCAGACAAGAATATTGTTACCAAAAGACCTACGAAATATGGATCCATCAACACTACTCATATTAAGCAAAAGGAAGAAGAAGAAATAAGGTGTGGCTGATCTGAAAATGGGGCTCTTAGGCTTCTTGTCTAGCTTACAAGAACCTCTCCCACTTCCAAAGCTTGAATTTTCCCAAGTCTTTTATGATTAACCAATGTGGAATTAAGAAATGCTTGAAAATATGGGTGTATGCTTGTATTTGTTTAAAATGATTATGTGTTGTAAATTAATGTGCTGAAACTGATAAATATATGTATATATATATATAACACTAAATAAAGCAATAGAGATAATTCAACAATAAAACACACACAAAGATAGCAATATTAATTTGGAGTTCACCCACAACTCTTGGGCTACGTCTCCGTCAGCTCTTGTCAATTTGACTTGGCTCTCTGGGATTATGGTGTAATTATTTTTACAAGCTCTTTGGCTCAACCCCTGCTGTTCTACATATAAACAGTGGGTTCAGACACCTTTTTATCCCTTGGCTCTTGAAGCTCTGGCTTTTGGCTCTTGGCTCTAGCTCTTTGGCTCTTGGCTATGACTTTGGCTCTTTGGCTCTGGTTCTGACTCTTGGCTCTGACTCTTGGCTCTTTGGCTCGGGCTCTTGGCTCTTTGGCTCTCTTGCTCTTGCTTCCTTCTGCCTTCTGCAACCTTCAGCTCTCTGGGTTTCCCCTTGAACTCCAAGTGGCCCCAAAGGCTCTCTCAGCTACTTTTCGCTTCTTTGCTGCTATTATTTTCAGCATCCAGCAACAAACAACAACTTGGCCACCAACAATAACTCAACAGCCCTTTGTCTTTGACATTTCATGGCTTAAAAGCCAAATCGGCGCTGCCCGTTGGTTTTCCTTTTCAGGCTCTTGGTCTTCTAGCCACTGTCCCTTCATTTTCCTCCTCTGAGTGTTAGCAATCATTGCTAAACGCTTCCTGGGATGGATGCCACCTATTTGGTAACGGAAAGGGCAATCGACGCTTAAAATTCCTTTGGAACAGTCATTTTTTGCTACACAGGAAAACGCTGCAAACACACGGGAAAAATCTGCAGAACACACAATTCCAGACTTCAAAGTTTTATAATCCCGTTTTATATCCCTATCGGGTCCGCTTGGGGATTGCTTATCGCAATCGCAATTGGCCTGCCCCTTTGTTTTTCGTTTAATAAATGAAACATGTGAAATACATTAAAAATCACATTTGGCGGATTTCAAAATATATATATTTGCACTCCAAAACCCTATCTGGTTTGGCCATATCGCATCGCTAGTCGCAACGGCCCTTTGGCTTCCCCTTTGGTACCGCTGACGACGATCCACCGATATCGGCAATCGCAGTCGCATGTCGCACTATCGCGCATATATATAACATATGTGGCTGCTCCTCTGGAATGCTCTGATTGCGTTCCGCCGATTTCGGCGATCGCACCATCGCATCAATCTGGGGTCCCTCCTTTGCCTTGTGGTATCGCCAATTGCGATTGCCGATTGGATTTGGACCGTTGATCGGCTAGATACGAAAGGTTCCTGTTCATTATTGGTTTAAGCCTCTGATAGCCTTGTTTTCAGAGTTTTCTCCATGATTTGAAGGCCCGATAGTGTAATGCAATTAGTCCAAGACTTCTCCTCTCTCGGTGGTCTCGCCCTTTAGGGAGATTTGGAAGACTTAGAGGGTTTTTAGACCCCTTTGCAAGGGATTTTTCCTCTTTTTCCTTTGAAAAAGGGTAGCTACATTTTATGATAGCTTTCCCATCCGAAATCCATTTTCGCCCATTCAAGTTGCGTTGGATTCAAAATGGAGGGATCCCCGCCATGAGACTATTTCTGAGAGCAGCTTGCGATTTTCATTTTCCTCTAATTTACAAAGGATAAGTACCATTTGGCACTTTTCACCTCTTGCATGAAGTCTTTTAGACTTAGAGGTTTATCCAGGATCCATTTTTGGATCACACATTCCCACTAAAAGAACTTTTGGTCTCCAAAAGACTGATATACTGATCTGAACAATAAATGAGAGTGACTCACCCTCTTCTTTTAGCCTCCCTACACTTGCCTTTGCATAGTGCCTTTGAACCAAAGTTTCTGACCACTTCCCTCCTTTGGATGGGTTGGTATTCTTGAGAAGAACTGTCTTCCTCCTTGCTTTCCTGCAGAACTTCTACTGAAATGGCCATAGAAGGTGGTTTGAGCTTCTTTTGCCTTGATCATTGATCCAAGGTGGCTCAAACAAGTGTGAAGTACATCTGCTCCACAAAAGTTTCAATTGTACCCGTTTGACAAGCTGCCAACCACAACTGTTAACAACAACAGGAATATAGACAACAACTGGATGGACTAAACTCCTGCTTCAACAAAAGAAACAGATTTTCACAACTTGTGAACACCTCCATGTCTTATATCTGCATACAAATGATGGACTAGATAACAAGCCCACAAAACATGCCTTTAAACAAATGACCCTTCAAGTCAAGCATGTAGAAAAAGACCATTAGGACTCTTTTTCAAAAGATGAAACTTTCATCATTATCTCCATTTGGAGACCAAGTTAACTTCTTTCAAGTCAACATGGCATCACATGCAATGCATGCATTTCATCCCTCAACTTTCACTTAAGCACACTGTACTTTCGAAGCTGAAATGAAATATAATGTAGATGCATCAATAGACATGCAATCTTAATCGGATAAGAACTCTAACTGTTCCTTACCAATCCCTTTCAAAGGTACTACCTTTCCCTGGACATCAACATCATCTTGTGAACACATCATTCATGGAATCTTCACTTCCATTTTTGCCATCTTCTCTTTCCACTTTCTTCAGCTTTGGTGGAAGCATTGTTGGATTCAGTGTCCAACAATTTGCAGCAAGATGTCCTTGCTTATGGCAGTGAGTGCACTACATGTGCGTCCTCTTGATAGCATGATTTTCCTTGTCCAATGGACCTTTGGATGCTTGCCTCTTTTCCTTCTTCTGCTTCCTGTATGTGGCCATTCTCTTCCAACATCTAGAAACATCATGGTTATCCAAACCACAAAAGGAACATGCAACTCTTTCCCCATACTTATGTGGAAATTTATCATGCTTTGCAAAATCAAAAGGAATATGATTAAAACCAGATTTATACCTGCCTCTTTCACCTTTATTGCCTTCATGAGGAGGTGAAGCAAATGAAGGAGTGGCTCCCTTTGGAACACCATCAAACTCTTCAAGGCTGTTAGAGTCTCCCCAACTCTTTGGTTCAAGTGTGTGCTTCTGAACACCTGCATCCTGCAATTGATGTTTCAAGCTATTGTATTCCTCTTGGATACAACCTTCACACTTTTGAGGTAGAGGACATGAAATGAAACTCCTTCTTGGGACTGTTTCAATGGATTTCATGGCAGCTTTGGAATTCTCTCCATAAGACTGTCCATAGCCAAGACCCAAATATTTAGGCCTTTCCTCAACCATTATTGGTTCAACAATACCTTGTGCATGCTTTCCCAAGCCCTTTCCTTCATAGCCCATCTTGGACATTAGCTTGGAACCTATGCCTTTAGTATGCTTTTCAAAAGAACCAATACAATCATCCTTAGAGGAATTTGAAGACAAACTGGAATGGCTTACCTCTTCTTCAAGCTGGTACTTGACTAAGGCTTCTTGGGCAACAAAGAGCTGTGTTTCCAACTCATGCATCCTCTTCAAGTTCATATTTGCAATATGAAGTTGCCTCTCCATTTCCTACAATTTGTCAGCAAGCAACTGCTTCTCTTCCTCCATGGAATTCAGTTGCTTTCTAAGCATGCTGCTCTTCCTTCCATCCTCATACATTTCTCTCACCATATCCATCATGGTGGACAATTCTTGCTTCATGTCTTCATCAAAGAATCTTGTGAAGAGAGCAGAATTCGAGGACTCATTTGTAGAAGTTGTCATTATGCCAACGACTTCTTCTTTCTTCTTGTCCTTCCTGGACTAAGCTATCAATAGCTTTCCTTTCACCTCTGCAAACTCAAACAATAGTCAGTCTGCAAAACAAGCATACAATCAACCTCTGACTGTTTAAACACCTTTCAGACAAGCAGTCTTTGCTTTGTCAATCAAGCATTCTGATATAACCTTCTTAAAGGTGTGGTTAATCAATCTTAAGCTCCGATACCACCTGATTTGAAAATGGGGCTCTTAGGCTTCTTGTCTAGCTTACAAGAAACTCTCCCACTTCCAAAGCTTGAATTTTCCCAAGTCTTTTATGATTAACCAATGCGGAATTGAGAAATGCTTGAAAATATGGGTGTATGCTTGTATTTGTTTAAACTGATTATGTGCTGTAAATTAATGTGCTGAAACTGATATCTATATCTATATCTATATATATATATATATATAACAGTAAATAAAGCAGCAGAGATAATTCAGCAATAAAACACACACATAGACAACAATATTAATTTGGAGTTCACCCACAACTCTTGGGCTACGTCTTTGTGAGCTCTTGTCAATTTGACTTGGCTCTATGGGATTATGGTGTAATTCTTTTTACAAGCTCTTTGACTCAACTCCTGTTGTTCTACACATAAATAGTGGGTTCAGACACCTTTTTATCCCTTGGCTCTTGAAGCTTTGGCTTTTGGCTCTTGGCTCTTGGCTCTGGCTCTTTGGCTCTTGGTTCTGGCTCTTGGCTCTAACTCTGGCTCTTTGGCTCTGGTTCTGGCTCTTGGCTCTGACTCTTGGCTCTTTGGCTTGGGCTCTTGGCTCTTTGGCTCTCCTGCTCTGGCTTCCTTCTGCCTTCTGCAACCTTCAGCTCTCTGGCTTTCCCCTTGAACTCCAAGTGGCCCCAAAGCCTCCCTCAGCTACTTTTCGCTTCTCTGCTGCTATTATTTTCAGCATTCAGCAACAAACAACAACTTGGCCACCAACAATAACTCAACAACCCTTTGTCTTTGACATTTCATGGCTTAAAAAGCCAAATCATCATTGTCCATTGGTTTTCCTTTTCAGGCTCTTGGTCTTCCAGCCACTGTCCCTTCATTTTCCTCCTCTGAGCGTTAGCAATCATTGCTAAACGCTTCCTGGGATGGATGCCACCTATTTGGTAATGGACAGGGAAATCAGCGCTTAAAATTCCTTTGGAACAGTCGTTTTCTGCTACACAAGAAAACGCTGCAAACACACGGGAAAAATTCGTAGAGCACACAGTTCCGGACTTCAAAGTTTTATAATCATGTTTTATATCCCTATCGGGTCCGCTTGGGGATTGCTTATCGCAATCGCAATTGGCCTGCCCCTTTGTTTTTCATTTAATAAACGAAACAGGTGAAATACATTGAAAATCACATTTGGCGGATTTCAAAATATATATATTTGCATTCTGGAACCCTATTGGGTCCGACCATATCGCATCGCTAGTCGCAATGGCCCTTTGGCTTCCCCTTTGGTACCGCTGACGCCGATCCGCTGATATCAGCGATTGCAGTCACATGTCGCACTATCACACATATATATAACATATGTGGCTTCTCCTCTGGAATGCTCCGATTGCGATCCGCCAATTTCGGCAATCGCACCATCACATTGCTCTGGGGTCCTGCCTTTGCCTTGTGGTATCACCGATTGTGATTGCTAATTGGATCTGGACTGTTGATCGGCCAGATCTGACAGTTCCTATTCATTATTGGTTTAAGCCTCCGATAGCCTTGTTTTCAGAGTTTTCTCCATGTTTTGAAGGCCCGATAGTGTAATGCGATAAGTCCAAGACTTCTCCTCTCTTGGTGGTCTCGCCCTTTAGGGAGATTTGGAAGACTTAGAGGGTTTTTAGAGCCCTTTGCAAGGGATTTTGCATCTTTTTCCTTTGAAAAAGGGCAACTTCATTTTATGATAGCTTTCCCATCTGAAATCCGTTTTCGCCCATTCAAGTTGTGTTGGATTCAGAATGGAGGGATCCCTGCCATGAGACTATTTCCGAGAGCAGCCTGCGATTTTCACTTTCCTATGATTTACAAAGGATAAGTACCATTTGGCACTTTTCACCTCTTGCATGAAGTCTTTTAGACTTAGAGGTTTATCCATGATCCATTTTTGGATCAGTGGCCTTGCTCTTTGCTCATTTGAAGATGAAGATGGATGTTACATAGACAATGAATGCTCTCATCACATGGCTGGAGAGAAGAACAAGTTTGAATCTCCCAAGAAAAATAAAGATGGTAAATTTATTCTTGGAAATAGTGCTCCAACAAAAGTTCTAGGAAAAGGTAGAGCCAATCTTGATAAGTATACAAAAGCACTTGATGCGTTATTAGTTCAAGGGCTAAAGTAGAATATTCTAAGTGTAGGTTAAATAGCTGATAAAGGACATGTAATTATGTTTACTTCAACTAAATATAAAGTTATTGAAGAAGAGTCCGTAAAGGTTATAATAAGAGGAGTCATAAATGTAGAAAAATATATGTGTTAGTAAAGAAGAATTTAGGCAGAAATAAGAGGTATAGTTCCTCTTCTTCTTTAGATTCATAGTAAAAGAAGATGGTCACCACTGCAGTCTATTTTTCTTAACGTGTTCTTCTAATAGAGACTGTAGAAGTGAATATGAGGTACGTAACCTCATGGAGAACACGTGATGATTATCAAGTCCATTGATCACTGGTGTATGATCTCAGGGAGAGTTGAGTTTATTACTAACATTGCATCTGATGAAGAAACAATGAACAAGAACATACATGATAGGTTCAAGGCGAGCTATGGATATAAAGAATCTGTAATTTACTTTATGTGCATGGATCTTATGAAAGACAGTCACGTGTATACACATTTTTCGATCTACACAGTTGCCTATGCCTCTCTATGATGAAAAAGAGGCACAGATTCACGGGAAGCTTCTGTTATGCTTTCATCAGTTTATTATTGGCACTCTGACACTGACATTGGTTTACTTCAGTTTGTTAATAATTCCCGTATCTGCTTGGTTCATGATGAGTTTATGAGTAATTGAAAAATCCTATATTACTGCTATTGAAATGGTTCATTGATTCTTTTGCTGATTGTTGAGATGGATATAATATAGAATTTTATGATGAAGAGTTGACACAGCTTTAGGGGGAGCATCTTTTATGCTTCTAATCATTCACTATTTGTATTATGGTCTCTTATTAGGATCTGCTTATCTAACATTGGTTGATGATGACAAGTTCATGATTTACTCACTGTTTGTTGACATTGATGAGAAGATTTATAAATTGTTGTCATTATGTCATGGGTATCAATGATGTTTGGATTGCATGTGGAGAAGTTATGGATGATGCCTATATGCTACCTGGGTTGCATTTTGGTGAAGATGTTGATGAAGTCTGATTCTCGCTATTACCTTGATAAAGAATGATATATAAGCTATGTCCATTAAATACCTTGGTTATGATGCTGATAAGTTCTATCCTACTCAATGATTTGTGATGCTGGAGTTTTTACTTGTTTTACACATATCTTGATTGATGCATATATATGCTACATATGATGTTGATGCTTGAGGATTGTGGCTCTTCCTATATATGGAAGGAAAGTGCTGACCTTGATGACATGAGGTCAAGGGGATGAGTTGATGACAAAATATTTTTGTACAATCATATGCTTCTTCTATAGTTGATTGATGACACTTGGAAGCACTGCACATATTGAGGATGTTCATCCTGCTGTATTTGTTGCTATTATAAGATGCTTATGTTCAGATGCACATTTAGAGCATGCTGGTTGTTGATGATTATCATGTTTTTGCTACAAATGATACTTCATAGATGAGATCCTTGTTATGGTTATAAACGTCATGTGTGTCTCTTGATGTAAAGGTCATGAAAAGATCCATGTTGTAAATCATCGTAAAAATTAGTCATGTATGGGCTATTGGGGTCAAGTCATGCTATGTATGTAATCCCATTATTTTGGGACATTGATGTAAAATTTGGGTCCAATATGTAAATCCAATATGTTTAGTGTTGGTTGTAATCATGAGTCATTGGTGATAGGAAAGGTCATATTTGTTTGAGTCATAAGGCCTTGTACTTTCATTTTATATCTTCAAAAGGTCCAACATATGCTCAAAGGAAGCATGGTCAGTATGTAGATTCCATGATTCATATTTAGCATATTAGACCTACAATGATCAACACTACAAGGGAAGTACTTCATTTAGCCTAGTTCAACCCTTTGCCCTTGATTTCAAAGGGGGAGAGAATCTTGCTGTTTTGAGAGAGGTATTTGGAGATAAGTCTTGGTTATTGTAGGTGTGTTTGAAGATGTGTTTGTAGGTGGTGTCCAAACACCAAAGTGGTTTCCATTAATTCCAAAGGGGAAGATTGTTGGCATGATGGCTAATGTGTTGTCCTTAATGGGAACTTGCTTGATAAAGATGTAATTGATGTCAACATTGATGATTGTGGAACTGACGTAGATTGGTATAGATGTTACAGGTGATGTGTACAGAGAAATAGAAGATGGATGACAATTTAGTGAAATTTTAGAAAGTATATGTGGTTCCTATGAAGAAGGGCCACGTAAATAGGCAGGTCATATGGGTAAAAGTTATGTACAAAATCTGAACCATGGTAATATAGATACCAGGGGTCATTACCATGGTATTGGCCCATAGTAATGGCTTCAACAACATTTATTTGATCCCGTCAAAGAATACTAATGAAATTACCAAGGGATTTACCTAAGGTATTGGCTAAGGCTAAAAACTGTATAAAGAGATGGAGATCAAGGTGTTATGTGTGCAAGTAATGAGTTATTCATGTTTGATATGATCTAAAATAGGTGTGCACCGGGAAGCAAGGAGATGGCTCATATATGATATATATGAAAGTGTAGTGAAGACTAATGAATACACTTGCTTGATCTATTTATGCTTGTAGCTAACAATGATAGATCTATGGTTATAATGATGTTGTGATATGAATGTGTGACAATGAATTTTGCAGAATGTGAGTTATGTTTGCAGTGAAAGGTTTTAGATCTGTATGTAGGTTTGCTTCCATATAGTTACGTACATATGCATATCTGTTTCTATGATGCCACATATATATTTTGAGATTTATTTATTCAGTATGTTGAGATCTGTATGCAGATGTTATGCATGGTAGTCACATACATACACTGACATGTTCTATGGAAGTAGCGTAGACATACTAAGGTTTGAACTATTGCTTGATGTTCACAGTCGATGATGTATGGTCTATTTGTTGTCTATCAATGATGTCTGTATCTTGATGATTTGTGTCTGACAATGTTGGTTGGGTTGAATGTGGAATGGAATATTGATTGGTAACGATTCTACATTGTGGTGATTTATGATTAGTTCAATGATTTGTGATTGGTTCAATGATGTATGTATGGATCAATGGTTGATTCAATATTATAGTAATTCATGATTCAATGTTCAATAATTTGAGATTTGTACACAAGTGTTAAATAGAGGAAACATGTTATACACATTGGTTTTATTCTCAATAGTAGCATATACAATTTGAAGTTAAATTTGGTCAGGGTTTGCAGGGCTACTGGTTGATGAAAATTGATGAATTTTGTGTATTTTCTATCTGGATGGTTTATATATACTATGGATTGGTTTGATCTGGTTGCAATAATTGGTTAAGGTTCAGTTTAGTGATTGGTTTGCTGATGATACAATGATTCAATTGGTTCTGTGATTATAGTTTAGTTTCAGTATTCAGTTTGGTATTGAGCATAATGTTGGGTGTGGATCCAGTATGAAATATTATGAAATGTGGTCCACAAAGGGTGCTAAGGGTTGGAGCCTTCAGTAAGGGAGTCGAAGCTTCCTTCCAGTGGTAGCTGGTAAATTTTTTCAGGGGGTAGGAACTCCCTTTTGATAAGAGCCAATAAACAATATTAGGGGGTTGTAGCTCCCTTCCAATGGGTGTTGGAGAATGAGTGGAGGTTTTAGCCTCCTAGAGGTGGGTTCTTGCATGCTGGTAAGAGTCTGCACTAGTACAAGATGTAATGAAGTTTTTCTTTATAATAAAATAAGAAGAAAAATACGATGATAACAATGGTTTTCTACCATATTGGGTTTCCACCTAAAAATCTCAGTGTTCATGTGTGTGTATGTGTTTCTTATGTGTTGATGATTTATCTTCTCTCTACTGCTCATGTTTTTTGCTTAATAAATGAACAATGAAAGAAGGATAAGCAGTTGATGGAACATATGAAAATTCAATTAATTGGATATACTTAATTTTACTTCACTGAAGTTGCATGCACACGTGGGTTGTATAAATGACAATAATGTATAGAAATTATGAATGTGAAATGGAAAGTTTAAGTGAATTGAAAATACTAATACACCCCTCCCCCTTCAACATTTTCCCTAACAACCTTTCTACTCCTCTATGTAGAAATTATGGTGTAGATTTGGAACTGTTCATGAAGTTTTAATCAAAATCATAAGACACAAGCCTACTCTACTTCTCTATGGAATTTAATCCACAATTTAGAATAAAAACTTCAGACATGCAATAAGAAATAGCACACATGCACGCAATAGTTTTCTTAGGGAAAACAATCTGCTAAAAACCCCAATGCCTGCTTGCATCAATCTGATGAATAAATATGTATTACAATTTATTTTCTCAACAGAGAACAACTTGCAAGTGAATAACCTATCTATCTACTCACTAAGAAGCTCTGACCCAGACTTAGTTAATTTATGTCTCTTCTTGAGCCCCTATTTTCTTGTGATATTCCTTGAGAAATTATACCCCTATTATTTAGGAATTTCTTCAAAATGGATTGCACAATTACCAAGGTTGATCATTTGACTACATGAAATAAATGTATACTCAAGACTATTCTACAACTGATGTTACACTGCCTTGGAATCTCCACCATAGCTACGGATCTTGAATTCTTTGCATGCATTAGCTATTTTGGGTTGAATGATCACTTAACTAGATGATCACTGAGTTTGACTGAAGTCTCACTGCACAACTGACCTTCCACTAGTTCCTCCAACAATTGGAAGTAGTTTAAGTGAAAATAACTTGAGATAGCTGACTTTGATTTCTACAAATTAGCAATCACACATGATTAATTGAAATCTAACTCCTTCAACTCAAATTTACTGAGTAAACTGGGTGACACAAGCCATGTCACACAAGTTAACTACATCCAAGTTGTCTACTGATGTGGAAATTCATTTTTTTCTCAATTTAATCAAGGCAAAATCAAATTGAGAATTTCTTGTTGCATTTCTCAACACTCCCTCTTAGCAAGAAAGGGATTATCGACCACCCCTATCCTACCCCTGTGGAACTCAAAATTTCCTCTTGATAAGGCCTTTGTCAAAATGTCAGCATCTTGTTCCTTTGTCGAAATGTGTTGAAGCGACATTATCCACCTCTGCACAGAGTCCCATAATGTAGATACCAAATATCTATATGCTTGGATTGATCTTGAAATGCAATATTTTCAGAGATGAAACTCTGATTCATAGTAGATCACAGTTAGATACATCATCTGACCAAACAATCCAATAAGTATCTTTCTCACCTAGGTCACCTCACATGTTGCTTGACTTGCAGCCATGTATTCTGCTTCTGTCGAGTTGAGCGTCACAAATCTTTACTTCCTTCAATACTATGAAATACTACAGATCCAACATTGAAAATTCCACCTGATCTACTCTTTCATTCTGATGAACTTCCCACCCATTCTGCGTTTGTGAAACCACACAAATTCACTCCCTTTTTCTATCTATACCATAGTCCAAACTGGGTAGTGCCTTTGAGGTACCATAAAAAATGCTTATCTACCTTCTAAAATAATTTGGTTGGCTAAACCATAGCTTGGCTCAACTGGTTGACTGCATAGCATATATATGGTCGTGTGTTCACAAGATACATGAGTGAACCCACTAGTTGCCGATAAATGGTATCATCCGCTTATTCATCTGAAGTGGCATCCTCCTTCCTCTAGTTGGTCGCTAGAGCTGTCTCCATGGGTTTCCAACTCTCCATGCAGAACTTTTGTAGTCTCTCATTTACATACTTTCATTGAGAGACAAAGAATTCCCCATTTCCTTGCCATGCTTCCAAGCCGAGGGAGTAGTACATGAGACCCATGTCCTTCATTTCAAATTCCCTTGCAAGGTCCTCCTTGCAAGAAATGATCAGTTGCTCATCACGAGTTAAAATCAAATCATCAACATATAAGACAATAATAAGAAATTTACCTTCTACTAAGATATTATAGAGGTTTGCATCCACTTCACTTTTGGTGAAGCCTAAACTAGTGAGATAACTATCAATCCCGTTGTACCAAGCATGGTGTGCTTGTTTGAGACTGTAAAATTCTCGCTTAAATTTGCACACATGATACTCTCAATCAAATGTCTCAAAAAATTCTGGTTGATTGATGTACACCTCATCCTAAATAACTCCATTGAGAAATACAATTTTTACATCTATATGGTGGATCTTCCACCCCATATACACAACTAGAGCAAGAATTTATCTAATGGATGAGTACCTTTCTACAAGAGCAAAGGTATCCTCATAGTCAATTCCCTTAACTTGAGAGTACCCCTTGGATAAAAATATGGACTTATAATTCTCTATGATTCCTTCTGCTACCTGCTTCACCTTGAAGATCCATCTCAAACCCACAACTAATTTATCTACTGGTCTTGGGATCACTTCCCAAACACTGTTCTTTACAATGGATTCATATTCCTCCACCATTGCATCAACCCATACAGGTTGCTATACTGCTTCCTCGAAAGAGGATGGCTTAGTCTCTACAAGCTTAGTATTAGAGCCATGTAGCTAGTGTACCGATCACGTGACCTTCTCTACCTACGCTAATTTGAGGGAGCACCCACATTCTCCCTCACATCCTGCATAATTATTTCAACTTCCTTGGTTCTTTTTTTCCTTATATAGATAGTTTTGCTTAAGTGAATGTCTCCAATATCGTCTCCTCTACTTGTGTCTACTCCACAACTTCATGAGGTTCCTCCTTTGGAGATAAAATCTCCTCTTCTAATGGGATATGAAGCTCCCTCTCAGGAGAGCACCGCATCGCTTTCTGCTCATTAAAATTTACATCCTTTTGCACAACTATCATTATGAGGGATGGAAAGTACACTTGATATTTGTTGGGACTTTGTATGTAACCCACAAATACCCCCAATTCCGTGGTCATCTTAAGCTTCTTCCTTGATTCTTTAGAGACATGGCAGTAAATAGAGGCTCCAAAAATCCTGGAGTGCGACACATTCGTCTTCCTCCCCAAGAAAGCCTCCTTCAGTGTAATCATGCTCAGAATTTGATGAGGACTTTGATTCTACAAATAGACTACTGTGTTGCATGCCTTATCCCACAAATGCAGAGGTAGGCCTTGGTCATGCAACATCGCGCTTACTACTGCCACAATACTATGGTTATTTCTCTCTGCCACCCTGTTCTATTGTGGGTTGTGGGGTGCTGTCAACTCTCATTGAATGCCTTCTTTAGCACATAATTTTTAAACTCATTCAACATGTACTCACCTCCATTATCACTCCTGAGAGCCTTCACCTTCTTATTGATTTATTTATCAACCAGTGCCTTGAATTCTATGATCTTGGAGAATGTCTCATATTTCTTCCTCATGAAGAAGTTCCAACGCTTCTGTGAGAACTCGTCAATGAAAATGACAAAATATTTGTGTCTAGCAGTGGAGGCTATTGAGAAAGGTCCATAAACATTAGAGTGGATCCTTTCTAGGACTACATGTGCTTTTTTGTCCTGATCATGGAATTTGGATTTTTTGTACTTCCCCAAAGTACATCTTGCTGCTCAAGCACTCCTTTGGGGAGGCCTGTGGTTATTTATTGCATAATGTTTAGGATGCCATGATGTAAATGGCTACGTCTTCTATGCCAAAGTTCACCGACATAGTGGCTCTGCACCTTCTTCGCCTTTGTGCTTAATACAACACAATCTTCCACATCTAGCTTATACAAGTTATTAACACGAACCCCGATCTGCTTCACCTGTCATGTGGCTATGTGTCTCTTAAATTCCTTTATTTTGTTGAAGATCACATCATAACCATGGTCTTCCAAAACTACAACAAAGATGAGATTTTTATTTAGGCCCAGAACGAACATGACATTCTTGAGCCTGAGAGGGGAGCCTGACTCCCTCTAAAAGGTGACTATATCAATCTCGATCACACTGTACCTTCCATCATACCCCAACTCAATGTGCGTCTGTAGGTCTTTCTCCTCCAGGTCACTGAAAAAATATCTACACCCTGTCATGTGGAACGATGCACTTGAGTCCAAGTACCACACACTCCCCATCACTGTGCTAGCCATGCATGCGATAAGGGTAAAGTCAAGCTCAAAATGTGAAGCTAAGGCTTCACCTTCTGGTCCTCATGAAGTCTTCTTACTTGCCTTTTTGTGTTTACACTTTGTGGCATAGTGCTCGAATTCATGACAATGGAAGCATTTAATTTTGGACAAATATTTATTCTTTCCCCCTTGGCTGGATTTTGGTTTGGTTTGAGATTTATTCCCTTTTCCCTTCTTTCCCTTTCCAACCAATGCAAAGTTTTCTTCATCCTCACCCTTAGATGAAGTCCCATCTTTGGTGTTTAGCCTTATTTCCTCCTGTAACAAATCAGACCATAAGCATTCCCAATTCGGTAGTTTCTCCCTCATGTTCACCAAATATTGGTAGCTATGCCAGCTCTTGGGAAGGCCTATAAGGGCCAGGCTTACCTAGTCATCTTTTGGAACATTAACACCAACCTTGCCGAGTTCATTACGACATTGTGTGAACCTGCTAAGATACTACGGAATAGTTTCATTCTTCTGCATCTTGGTACTTCAAAGTTTACCCTTGAGTTCTATCTTCATGCGGTCACTACTATTATTGAACAATTCTGTTAGTTCTTTCCACATTACGAACTAAGTTTCTTTTCCATGGATATTTGAGATAATGTGATCCCGTGCTCCCTCCAAGATTATTCTCCTCGCCTTGGCTACAACTTTCTTCCACTGAGAAAGGTT
This sequence comes from Pinus tabuliformis, assembly GCA_031772625.1. Classification (NCBI taxonomy): domain Eukaryota; kingdom Viridiplantae; phylum Streptophyta; class Pinopsida; order Pinales; family Pinaceae; genus Pinus; species Pinus tabuliformis. The sequence continues at coordinate 1,410,800,087 of CM062819.1, forward strand.
TTGAGCATCAGATTCAGGTGGTTTTGTAACATCTGTCTTGTTGTATTATAGAAATCCATTTTCATCCAATGCAGCTTCCATGTGATGAAATTAGAGCTTCCTTCCAAGGAATACTCTAGCCTTAGTCCATTGAAGGCCATCTTCTCAGCTCTGAAGAGATCCAGCTACACTGAACTCCAAATTTGAATGTCTTGATAAACAACTTCAAAATTCTTGTTCTACTGTGAATCTTGCTCTGATACCATGTAGAAATTATGGTGTATATTTGCAACTACTCATGAAGTTTTAATCAAAATTACAAGACACAAACCTACTCTACTACTCTGCAGAAGTTAATCACAATTTAAACAAAAAATTCAGACATGCAATAAGAAATAACACACATGCACACAATAGTTTTCCTGGGGAAAGTAATTTACTAAAAACCCCAATGCCTGCTTGCATTAATTTGATGAATAGAGATATATTACAATTGCATTAATCAACTGAGCACAACCTGCAAGTGAATAGCCTATCTCTCTACTCACTAAGAAGCTCTGACCCAGACTTAGTCAATTTCTACCTCTACTTGAGCCCCTATTTCCTTGCAAGTGAATAACCTATCTCTCTACTCACTAAGAAGCTCTGACCCAGACTTAGCCAATTTATGCCTTTGGTTGAGCCCCTATTTCAGACATGGAATAAGAAATAACACACATGCACACAATAGTTTTCCCAGGGAAAGAATTATGCTAAAAACCCCAATGTTTGCTTGCATTAATCTGATGAATAGAGATGTATTACAATTGCTTTAATCAACTGAGCACAACCTACAAGTGAATAACCTATCTCTCTACTCACTAAGAAGCTCTGACCCAGACTTAGTCAATTTCTGCCTTTGCTTGAGCCCCTATTTCAGACATGCAATAAGAAATAACACACATGCACACAATAGTTTTCCTAGGGAAAGAAATCTGGTAAAAACCCTAATGTCTGCTTGCATCAATCTAATGAATAGATATGTATTACAATTTCTTTAATAAATTGAGCACAACCTGCAAGTGAATAACCTATCTCTCTACTCACTAAGAAGCTCTAGCCCAATTTCTGCCTATGCTTGAGCCCCTATTTCCTTGCGCAATTCCTTGAGAAATTATGCCCCTATTATTTTGGAATTTCTTCAAAATGGATTGCACAATTCCCAAGGTCGATCATCTAACCGCATGCAACACCTGTACACTCAAGACTAGTCTACAATTGATGTTACACTGCCTTAGACTCTCCACCACAACTGGGGAACTCGAATTCTCTGCATGCACGAGCTATTTTTGGTTGATTGATCAGTTAACTAGATGGTCACTGAGTTTGAATGAAGTCCCACTGCACAACTGACCTTCCACTAGTTCCTCCAATAGTTGGAACTAATTTAACTGAAAACGACTCGAGATAACTGATTTTGATTTCTACAAATTAGCAATCCCACATGCTTAACTAAACTCTAAATCCTTCAACTCGAATTCACTAAGTAAACTACTTGACAAAAGCCATGTCACACAAGTTAACTACATCCAAGTTGTCTACTAATGTGGAAATTCGAATTTTCTCAATTTAATCAAGGAAAATCAAAGAGAATTTCTTGCTAATTTTTTCAATGCTCTAGCTGTTAAATGTGACTACCTTGCACTTGATCACTATTTGGACTGGTAAAATGCAAATCAAAAGAGGTTGAAAGAGGTTGATCAAGCGAATCAAGGAACAAGGGATCGTGAGAATAAGATGATAGAGGAGTACAAACATCCATTGAAGAGATCATGCTTTCAATCGAATTAGATTCAAATTTTAAGTTGTGGGCATTAATGTCATCTAAAAAATTCAAGGGATTAATCTTCACCTTAGGCTTCATAAACCATTCGAAGTTTTCCTCCATCAGATCTAGATCATTGAAAGTGGATGAAGGTTGAAAAGACAGATTAACAATTTGATTTTTGGATTTCCCAACTTCAACATCATCACAAGGAGACACCCAAATTGGTACTGAAAAAGGAGGAGGACAAGGAAAAAAAGGAATAGTAGGTTCCTCCTTTGAAATTAGAGATGTTTCATGGTTTGAAAAAGTTAGAAGAGCAGAAACATACGGGGGTTCAAATTCACAATGCTTCAAAGAGATTTGAACCAAGTGTTCAAATTTTTGTTTAAAGAAATCCCAATCCGTATCTTCTCCAGGAAACTCATAACATAGGTGAAGGAATCTATTAGAAAAATCTTCAATTCACTCATGAGGATTCATTCTTAGTTGATTAATCATTTGAAGGACATCTCAGTAATCATACCTATCAAAGACTTGATGAAGGTCCTTGATGAAGTGTTTGAAAGAAAGAATAGAATCAGATGGTAAGGTATGACGCCATCCGTTAACTCGACCTTCAAGTGTGAGGGTGAATAATAATAAAGCAACATCTTCATAATCAATTTCATAAGATTCACAAAACTTGAGAAAATGTGATGTATGCTCGGCTATGGATATTCCACCCTTGCCATCAAAATTCAGCTGAGACAAGTTATAAAGAGTTTCCTCGAGGATTAAAAATTAAAAATTGGATCTATTAGAAAACATCTGAAGAATACGATTTGGGAAAGAGACATTTAAGATCATAGATTCAAAACAGACTCAACGGGGGACAACATGTCATGTGGCCCTCCTTCTAGCGCTAGAATGTTGACAATGTTGGATACCGCCAACATATACGGGGTCTCTTGATGTGAATTCCTAATTAGGACTCACACCGTTTGGCCCTAGGAGCCCCATCCAGAGTAGTGGCCTAACCACCATAACTCTAAGCTTTTACTTTCTGCAATAAATAACATAAGAGAGTATGCACATAACCTTAGAAATCAACAAGCAAGTTGATAAAGTGAAACACCAATTGCAATGTGTAAAAGGAGGCCTTCACGAGAGGGGAGACAAAAGTATGTCTCTGGAAGGAAAGTAATAATACTATCCTAAAAGAGGCACATGAGAGCAAGAAAAGATTCGCTAGTGATCTAGTGAAGTAGTTCACAAAGACACAATGATCATTAAAGCAAATACAACACACATTCAATAAGATAAGCATCAAAGCTGATGAAATAGTTCAATTTCTTTAGTACATGAGAGCATAAAAATATACCACATGTTGGAAACCAGGACACTACTGAGGGGGGGGGGGAATCAGTATTGTAGTAATTTTACCAAATTAAAACTTTCTTTTACTTTGTGTACATCATTAAATACTTCAGTAATAACTTAAATAACCATAACAAAGATTAATGTCAACAATCACAATGGAACACACAAGAACAAGTAACTTTCAGAACTACTCTTCAATTCATTCATAGGGAAAGCTATAACTTGTTGTTACAATTTCTCTGGCTACAACCAACAAGAAGCTACAACTCCCTGATTTTTCAGCTACAACTGAATGGAGCTACAACTCCAAATATTCTCTAGCACCCACTAGAAGGAGCACCAAAACCTGAACAACAAGCTACAACTTGCTTTGACACTCAGTATTCCATCTTTCATCCATTTTCATACTAGGATCAATGACTACCTTCTCTCCTTTAAAAAACAAACAATTTATCTCAGTCACCACTCAAAAAACACCTACAACAATCTCTGATTACTGTGAACACCATACCAACACCTCGCTGCACCAGAAGCTCTGTCTAAAAAAACATGTGCTCATTTTGCTCAATCAATCCTGCTTATAAATAATTTGGCTTGATATTTTTTGCTTCTCTTTATTTTCTTTGATTGCTGCATGCTTCCTTATTTTTGCCTTTGTCCTGTTCATCTCAGTCTTCTAAACATGTTCTCCAAGTTATCTGATTTCAACAACCTTTCTCTGCACGTTAAACTAAGTTTTTCTGCTTGTTTCAATCAATCTTCCTTTGAGCTGAGCTTCTCCTATTTCTGTCTGCAGTTAACTTTGGCTTAACCATCAAATTTATTGCCAAACAAACAGCTCCACATTTTAGCCTTTAAGCCCCTTTCGCTTAGCCCCCTTACCTATTTTTCTGCAATAGAACCGTTCTTCACCACCACGACTTAATACTTTTGGTGCTAAGTGCTTTTGAGCCCTACGCGTGCCAATCCCTTGTATAAATGTCCCCACGCCGTTGGTCACACTCCTATGTAAAGAGACCAAGGAGCTGGTGTTTATCCACTCCAAGGGTCTTTACGACTTTTTATATCCTATGTACCCATGGTTCCTTACTGCGGCATAGATCCCAGTGTTGGTGCTTAGCCCGTATCCCCCAACACCCTGACACTTTCATTTATCTGCCCCTTTACTCACCCGTCGAGGTCATACCTTTAGGTTGACGTGTCCCGTGGGGACCACCCAACACTTCTCCAATTGGTTGCCACTATGCATTATCATTGCCGATGTGTCCCAATGCTTACTTCTTGACAAAATTGCTATGTGCAACATAGTGAAGCTTCTGGGCTATTTGTAGCGAGATGACATCACCTATCCCACATGTCGACCTGTTATTGGTGACACATGCCACCTAGAAATGGGCCATTAGGGTGCACAAAAATTTGAAATTTACTTACAACATGTCACACTCTCATTGGATTTTGCTGACATCAACATTCTTGGATATCTGGGCCAATCGTATGCTGCCACCTGTCCCTATCAGGGAGGAGAGAGAAAATTCCTTTGAGGCCTATTTTGCAACCTTTTTCTTCGTTAAATTGGAAAACCATCGAGTCCAAGAAACCAGTCTCGACGCCACTCCTTTACGATTTGTGGTTTTTTGAGGAGAGGTCTCAAAGTGATTCTCCGCCATTGATCTACGCGATCAGTGGTGTGAGAAACCACTTCCCATGATCACCAAGACCTCCGTCTATGGTGTTATTAGAAGGCTTCCACATGGCCTGACGCTTTCCTATGCTCTTTTTCCGAGTTGAATCTCTATTGCACTACCACTTGTTAAACCTCTAGGCTACCACTTCCAAGTGGGATTCGCGCTCTGAATGCATCCCGACGCTTTTCACTTGTGCCACATTTTAAAGCTCTAGGGTGCACTTATCGGGGTACCAACGCCGGGTGGGTTCCACCTTCCATCTAACCTGCTGCCAATTACTCCAATGAAAACACTTTCCATTGTGAACGTGTTCGCCACATCTACCTAGAGTTTCATGTAGAGGCTATGCTAGACTTTAAGCCGAGTTTATCCCTTAAGCCAACTTTGGCTACATGCGAAAGACTCATCCAACCACCTTTAACTCCGCTATGAGGGCGTTAGGGTCATAGAAATTTGACTATCTCTATCTCATGAACCAAGAGGCCATTTTTGAACTTCTGCATACCAATGGAAAGCTATTTTAGAGCTCTATCCATCTGAGTGGTTTCTATCTGCTCCTGAGATGATATGCTGCTCTAGAATTGGATCCAAAGCCTCTTCACTACTCCTTATCCTTTACCCTTCTTATGTGTCTGGAATCTTCTCCCTGAGGTATTTTTTTGACACCTGTGGCTCTAGCTGACACCCGTTGACATTGATGACAACTTATTTCCATCATTCTCCCCCTTTGGTATTGATGGCAACACCAAAATCGAACAAAACACCCTTTACTATTGTAAAAACATGTCAACATAGATCGACTCCTTTGAGTGTTTCTCCCCCTCATATGGAACTCCTCTTGTTCTTCAGTTGCTGTGGTACTGTTGTTGGTGCTATTGCTATGATAGATATGGTTTAAGTACCATCTGTAACACCCTTTTTGTTTGATCACTATAGATCACTCCCCTTGTTTTTAATTTTGTTTGATTTCATTTATTTATATCTCTCCCCCTTTAACATCAATGGAAAAGACACCATCATGCTTCCCTGTCACCATCCTTTTCTATCATATTGATCCTTGTGGACCTAGAAACTTCACCAATATATGATGAAAAATATACCAACTGCCTTGCTTCCTCTCGGAGGATGTTGGAATGGGGTCTCCAAGGGTAGAATTGAATTAATTTAGTGTTTTTTTGTAAATATTTTTGGTAAATAATGTAAAGTCTCCGCAAACTATGGATGCGGAGCTAGTCAAGAGTCACAAGGGCCTTAGTCCCTTGTTTAGGTACGTGATAGGCAGTTTTGAAGACTCACCCATGAGTCGGGGGCCATGGTATTGTATTAGAAAGACTATAAATAAATGAGTCTTAGCGAATGATAATAAGAGGAGATAAGTAGGAATGAATGATGTTGTAAGGGTCTGATAGACAAGAAGGTTTGTTCCTATCTGTAAGCGAAGGAAAGGCTCCGCAACTGAGTGCACGAAGGCCGAGAAGAGTCCACAGCTGAGTGCATGGACCCCTGTAGCTGAGTACACAGGGTAGGTGAAGTCTGTACTGGAAAGATTATGATTAATAAAGACTGATTTTGGCTTGGAAATACTTGCATCTATATGTTTAATTGTTATGTCATTTTCACTAATGTTTCTGTAATTCAATTTGTTTTCTCCGCACAAATCGGGTTAATTGAACATGTTTATGATTAACAAGATGATTGAATGATATTTGCGAAGCTCTAAATCTATTTTGGGTTAGTTTCAGATAAGGAAGATAGGTCTGTGCGACGGCAGATCTAGATCTCAGAAGACCTCGAAGACCTCTTCAACTGCGTGAAAGTAGTAGATATATCCTATTAGGGCTTGATTAACTCAATTGGATGGTCTTACGAAGAATTGAAGGTATCTAAGGCCGAATTAGGAGTTCTAACTCTATCGGAAGGTTAGATATGCGCGGAAGTAGATATACGGCAATGGAAGACATCACACTAGTCTATGGATGCAGAAACTTGGTTCTTGCATCCCCTAATATTGCTTCAGGTGAGACTGCAGCCTGCGCTATGGAGGTTGCGCCGAAAGGGCTAGCAGTGTAGGGTTTTGTTGGTTGGTGCAACTAACTTCGAACCTGGGTCATGTTGTGACTATCAACAACCCCCCTTTGTATTAGTGTTAGTAATAACATTAATAAGTGGGGACCCTTCCAAAAAATCAAACCTTATCATTTACTGTTGCCTTTTTGTTTTTAGAATAAAACAAGATGTCAAAGTGGAACTTGCTAAAACATGGAAATTTACCTTTTAATACTCCAAGTTTATAAAACATCACAAACTATGAGTTTCCTTATAAAAAATGCTACATGACCATAAGACCTAAGAAAAAACTTTATAACGAAAAGTTTCGAACATTAAGGAAAACTTGAAAACCCCGCTTTAAAACAATTATTCTCGCATCGCAAAAAGGTTACAGTGGGCATCCCCTAGAAAAAGTCACTCCTTGAAAATGCGATCCGCGAGAATGCGAGATCACGAAGCTTATAACCTTATCACATCAAAAATTCCAATACCGTGGCACTACTTTATGTAAGATAACCAAATATCATGAAATGCGATAGCGTCTCGCAAATCGCATATCGCAACAGCTCAACGTAACGATGGTTTTTAACGAGAATAGGTTTTGCGATATAATGAACTGCGATATTGCGAAGCAAGTCGCAAAATCGCTTTTATCGCAATTCAAAAGGCTCAGAGTTCTAGGACAGTACTTTCCAGCGTTTGATGCAAAGTTATGAACATTAAAGTTTAGCATAATGGTCCATCAGTGGTCATTTATTAAAAACGATTCAGATCAGGGTAAAGGACCATTTGACGCAAATTGATATGTTTTGATATGATTTAGAATTAAAGATCTCCTGTCACCTTATTTTCTTCTTTCTATTGATTAATCCTGTATTCACTATCATCTTATCATATTTTTTCTCTCTGCTTGCAACTTTCAGGAAGAGCACATAGAGCATAATACATGAAAAAATGGGGAACAAAGGCAAGGTTCCTTCGTCTGAGAAGACAGAAATGGCCCCATTATTCACAGACACTACTTGTAGTCGAGACGTAGAGATATCTACGTGGGAAGCTATGTATCAGTTGTTCGAGGATGAACGACCAAGAATTATGGAAGTTACAGTTACAACAGATGGATGCGGCACTTCTAAGGCATCCCTCACTGAACTTGCATGCTTGTTTCTACACCGCATTGCTGCAAGGCTGAAGATACTCCCCTGCACTGACATGGTGAAATGGATTATAGATCACGCAGAAATATCTGATAGAGAGTTCAAGACGAAAAGCCAGGAAGTCATGGGGTCATTCACTCCAAAAAATTTGAGGTGTATGTACCACTTACCAGAACCCCAGGGTAGCGACAACAAGCAATTTGTAGAAAAATGCGCCAAGGAGAATGAAGATTTGGCGGAATGCACAAAGCACTGGTCAAGCAATGAAGAAAGATTGAAGAAGGATAAGAATGGTATGTACGCCATTGGCTCTCTCTGTTCTCCTTACTGTTTTGCTGCTGCAATGTTATGTAGACTGTTTGGGAAACTAGACATCAACAAGTTTTCATCAGAATGGTTACCTCTAGTGGATGCGGCCACCAATGCCACAATAATGGATTGGGCCCAAATTTTGTTGGACAATTTAGCCACTTCAATTTTAGGATATAGAACTAAAAGAAGCTTTGCTTCGAGGGTTTAACTTCCATTCTTTTCGAGCGCCTATGTCATGGATGCTATTTGTTTTGTTTCCGATTTTCCTATTATGGGATGGAAGTGGACGATACAAAATCCACTTCTCATTCATGTTTATCATAAAGTATTGTGGGAATCCAATTTCATCCCACATTTCTTCAAAATTTGTCATGGAGTTATGCTCCTAATTTATAAAATGCTCTATAACCGAGATGCCCCAAGGTTTTCCCCAGAGGCTGAAGTGGATATTCTCACCATGGCAAGGTGGTTTGGGGAAGAGTTGTTCACGTATATCAAAGTGTTTGGTAGCATTGCTTCACCCCATGTGCTACCTCTTTACGTCCCCGACAAACTAATGGCCAGGGAAATAGCCTATCAGACCTGTGGTGTGGGGGGAATGAGCAAGGTACTGAAAGACTCCAAGAAGGCCATTTGGCCCCAATTTCTTGTAGTATGCGGAGCATTTGCATTGCATGAATTAGGTCATGCTTTCAAAGAAGTTGATAATATGTTATGTTTACAACTACCAAAGTTCCCGGGGAGGCAATATGATCCCTTTGGTGTTGTAAGTAATTTTACTACAATGGTTAAAATAAAAGTGTTTTCCAATGAAGAAGATCCCTTTGACGATGTTTTTCTGCAGAAGAACACTTTCAGAGAGGTTCAACATATGGCATGAATTGTTTTTTACCAAGAAGATCTCCAAAAGTTTGACAATTACAGAAAACAGAGGTTATCAAAGGTCCCATTGGACCAATTGCTCATCGAACCAATAAGGGAGCCTACTCCCAGTGTTAGCATAAGTGAAGGATCAAAAGACAAGTCTAAAACAAGTTCTGAAAAGGAATCAGCTGAAAATTCTGGTGATCAATCCAAGAGTGAACACAACAGAAGCGAGGAATCAATAAAAGACATGGCTCAGTCTACAACGAGGTCTGATTAGCAGGCTTTGTCCCCAAAACAAGTTGAAGTTCCCACTCCTCTTACAAAGCCAACAAAGCCACTTGTAGTTGATCTAGAAGGGGAATGGGAGAATTTTAATAAGTTAATTAACATAGAAGAACAGAGCGCAGAGCCACTGACAAATCCAAAAGAGACAACCATAGAAATGGTGATAGAAAGGGCTGTCAATACTCAGGAAACAGAGCACATTCCTGTTGCTCCCTTGTCTGAAATTGTACTAAGGATAGAGGAAATTCCTCCTCTAGATGTATTTTATAGCCCTCAACATAAGGCTGTCATCAGAAGGCAAAGAAAGAAAAGAAAGCTGGATGCCGTGCTCACTCCCGAGGATGAACCTCTGGATGTTCTTTGGAAAGACCCCACTACAGACCCATCGGAAAATCTAACTAGGCTTTCTCAGATCGTAGGTGTGTACGCTTCAGAAACTATTGATAAGGCAACAGAGGTTCAATCGCTACTTAAAGAGAAAGAGGATAGGATTTTGTTTTTGGAACAACAATTACAACAAGTCAGCATCAATCAAGAAGCAGAAATACAGTTGGCAAAACTCCAGCAAGACTTCCAACAAATGCAATTGGAACATCAAAGTAGTTTGGCTAATAAAGAAGAACAATTACAAGGTATGATAGAACTGCATAAAGATGATCCCAAAATTGGGGATTTTATCACAGAAGCACTTGCTCTTAATTCCTAGCTCTTGCAATAGAAAGAACTACTCTGTTAGAAGATATCGCAATGGAATTCCCATTGTGAAATAAGCGATAATATTACAAACCAAGTCGTAGATTTACGACTTGAATATGACTCAAATTTTAAGAAGTTCTCAGACTTCTTGAACTGGTAGAAATTCGAAGAGGGAAAAAGAGCAGACATGCCCAGAATTGACGAATCACACAAAGAGATTTTATTTGCGAAATGGGATTCTCGGCTTAAGGAAGCAGAACAGGCGATGGAAGAGGCAACGACAACAACAAATAGTGTCATTGAGTGCATAAATGAAAATCTGCACAAGGCCAATTTAATAGCAGAGACCACCCCGGGCTTCCTTCCAAAGGCACAACAACTTCAAACAGAGTGGAAACAAACAGTAGAGGAAAGGGAAGAGGCGATTAAACAGGTAAACAAGTTAAACTGGGAAACATACTGGCAGTACCTGGTAAAGCCACATAGCCAATGGATGACCCTGAAATGCCTCATAACCTCTGCCGAGAAGATAGTGCCAGATCTTGCCAATGCCGTATTTGCAAGACAATTAAAAGCTGAAGTCGGCCAACTGACGCTCTTGAAACCGATGCTGAACATTTGCGATCTAAAAGATCAGATGCAGGATTTATCATAGATACAGTTTGTTTTTGTTTTAGTTTATTTTTGCTTAAAATGAGGCAGGTCATTTAAACCTCCTCATCTATTTTTGTAATATTTATTTTTAGATTTCATAGAGTAGTATTTAAACCCCTCTCATGCATTTAGAGAGGGGTCCAGAGTTTTATCAAAAACAATTATTCAGAACGTGCATTTTGCCCCCCACTGAGGAGGTTTTGATAAAATGAATGGAACGAGATTTATTTTGCATATGAGTTTAATATCTACTACTGAAATGAACTTTTGTACTCTTAGTGGATGTTAAGTGATTTGAAGATAGATCTATATTGTTGTAGCTCATGAGTAGAACTTATTACCAATGGTATTTTTATTTCCTAATACTTTTTACTTATGTGTTAAGCAATAAATCATTTTCAGTTATTTATATATGAAAGTTTGAATGTTTAGTTATCATTATTGCACTTCTGTATGGTGATAACTTACTTTTTATGCTGAATATGTGAATGAATCTTATGCGATATATTTCTCATAATTGTTTTGGCTAACTTTTTATACGAAACAATCATTTTTAAATGGATTCTATTCTCATTGTGATTGAATGATTTTCATTATCAATTGCTTTTAGAAATTATTTTAGATTGCATAAGTGAATGTTACTCCCGGGATAGTTTAAAGTTAGATGTTTTCTTTAATTACAATAGATTGCATATAATAGTTAGAAGATAGGTTAGATTTAGAATAAGCATTCACCCCATAAAACCCCAAAAAAGAAAAACATCATCCCGCTAGCACACACATCATAAACAGATTGGGAAACTGGTCCCATCATCCCTAGTCGGAGCCACTATTCCAAATGGAAAAGGAGCTACATTAAGGTCCGGACCAGGTGGTTATCCCCCTTGTTGGAGACCCGATTTTTCGAGCCTTCAACATATTTGGCGCTAGAAGGAGGGCCTGACTGTGAATGGCAAGTAAATCTACATCTTCACGCCATTCTAAGAGTAAAACTCCCTCACCATCATCCTCAACTTCTCGTTTGCATTGTAAATCTTCCATCTCTGAACCTGAAGTTGAAAAGAAAAATACAAAGCACATTACTGAAATCCCAAACAAGCCAGATCATTCTTCTTCAGATCCCCTAGAGTTACAAACTTTAATACATAAGTTACAAGGAATTTCTTTATCTCAAGAAGAATCTGAGTTTTCCCAAGGTAGTATCACTTCTCATCTGACCCCGTCTCAACGACTGACTAGAGCACAAAGCGAAAAGCCAGGAGTCCCACCAGTTGAGTTTCCTCTACCGAGTAGTAAGAAAGCTAGGAAAACACTAGTAGAATCTCAGAGTGAGGTTCTATCATCATCTTCATCTACCATCCCATCCATATGATCACAAGTTCATTCATCCATCCCTCAACTCCAGATCATGGTTCACACAGGTACAGGAGCAACATTCTCCTTTACCCAACCACCTTAAACTACTGCCACACCTCCTCCTACTCATATCCCAACGATTGTAGGAAATCCTCCACCAAGGCCATGGGCCAATCCAGGGGCTGTGAGAATGCCTGCACCCTTATCGCAATTACCAGCCCATCCTGAGAAATGGCTACCCAAGTTTAATCCTGATAATGGCCTATCAGCCAAAGAGCACATAAATAATTTCATGCTGTCTATTAATTTAAATGGATTAATATAAGAGGACGCAGTTGTACGATTATTCCCCTATACTTTACAAGGAGCAACATGATCATAGTATTTTTCGTTACCATCAGGCTCCATTAATAATTAGGATGTATTTCAAGATTAGTTTTTAACAAAATTTGGAGATGATCAATCTACAACAAATGACCTCTCCAATTTAAAAGCTGAACCAAGAGAACCAATTAAGGATTTCAATTCTCGCTTCAATAAATTATTAAACAAAATACCAGCAATGTCGAAGCCTAGCAACGAAGTCCAAAATGAATGGTATATTTCCGCTTTGCCTTCAAATTTAGCCATCTTTTGTAGATAAAGCTGTTGAGCCAACATTCGCTGAAAACATGAAAGAGGCGATAGCTGTAGAAAAGCGTATCCTAGCCATAGAAAAGAAAAATGTTGTAAATGAAAGAAAGTCTAAAAAAGTGTCTTTTAGAGATGATTCTAAGAAAAAACAGCCAAAGGACCCATTTGACCTGGAAGGGTTACAGAAAGTCTTAAAGACCATGTCAAACGAAATGGTTGATATAAAGAAGCAAGTAGCAGAAACCTTTTCCAAGAAACCTTTTAAACCCTTTAGAAGAAATCCTTCAACTGATTCGAAACCTCCAAATGCTATAACAAACGTAGAATCAGAAGGAGAAGAGGAAGAAGTTTCAAATGAGGAGCAAACTGATGATGATGAAGTCGTAGAACTGCAGGGAATGTGGGATTTTATTCTTCCAGATGAGGAAGATCAGGATATATTACATGTTGCTACAAGAAGTAGAAATCAACATGATCCTCCACAATCCAGTGCGAAACAGAAAAATCCAAGCCCGACTTCTAAGGATAAAATTGTAGGTAGGAAATCCTCACCAAAGTCTACCCAGACAAACCCAATCCCGTCTGATTCAACAACTCCATCTAAAACGTTTATCATTTCTGATGAAATGGAGTATAACATTGTTGAAGATATGAAGAAAACCAGGGAAAATATCACTTTTCACGAGCTCAGCAAATTAAATCATCAACAGAAATTTCTCTTGAAAGAGCTGAACACAGTACCTATTACGCCTCTCCCTGTCGCTATTTCACAGGCCACTCATGAAATGGGAAGGTCTCCGACTGGCATGTCAAATAAATTCGATCCAAATGACATTGCTTTGATTGGAGGAAGTTCAAATTCCCATACTCCGCCATTTCTCCTTACCTTTGAAGTGTTCAGTAAAATTTTGCATAACTGTATGGTAGATTCCGGTGCCTCATCTAACATTTTGCCTAAGATAGTTTGCACAAAGCTAAATGTCCAACCTCAGAAATCTGCAGTATGAATAATACAGTTGGATCGGTCTCAAGTCAAGGTCATCTGTGAACTTAATCAAGTGACCATTAGGATGTCATCAAACCCGAAGGTATGTCAAGTCATTGATATACTTGTCGCAGACATTCCTGAATTTTATGGACTAATCCTTAGTAGGGATTGGTAAGAAAAGCTTCACGGTTACTTTGCGACCGACTGGTTTCATATGTGGCTCCCTTACAATGACAAACCAAATCATATCAAGGTTGAACGAGAAAGACACCAAAAGTATATAGTGACGTAGTTAGAAGGAGAAACGAGCGTGTAGCGTACAACAACAACATAATTGTAAACTATTCTATTGATTATTTCTTAGGGAATTTTAACGCTCATACTTCACCTTTTTTGAAGAATTCTGTTTTATCTCAGATAGAAAATTTCTCTCAAACAGACACTTCTAGATGCATTAATTTTGTAGATAATCCTATAAATAAAACTTCGTTTTGGAAATTATTTTTTGATGGTTCTAAGTCTAATGATGGAGCAGGAGCAGGTTGTATATTAGTTAGTCCAAAAGGAGAAAAGACCATGTTAACATGTAGACTCGAGTTCGATTGCACAAACAATACTATTGAATATGAAGCATCAGTTCAAGGGTTATACAAGGCAATCGGGCTTAGCATTAAATACCTGCAAGTATTTGGAGACTCTGAGATTGTTATTAAACAGGTAAGAAATACTATACATTGTCTGTCAGGACACTTGAAGCACTATCAATCATTAGTACAAGACCTGACCTCACACTTTATAGCATTTAACATTTCATCCATTCCCAGACTCCAAAATGCTAGTGCTGATCTCCTTGCTAATGTAGCTTCCAAGCTCATTCCATCAGAGGACTATAGCCCAGACAAATTTTCGATTGAATTAATCTTTAGACCCTCTATTCCTGATAACATTACCAACTAGAGAGTTTTCAACAATGACCCTGATATTGTGAGTTTTCTGACTTCAGAAGGCTCTTACAATAATCAGATAATTGATGAAGACCAACATGACAAGCAGTTGGAACAAGGAAACAACAATAACGCTATTCCCAAATCCATAGTCAAGTTGGAGGACCTATATGACTTAAAGGACAGATTCAAACGGTCCACCAATTCAAAACTTCAGAGTTCAACTCTGAGATATGAATTAGTGAATCTGGGGACTGATATAAAACCACAGAATATCAACTTAGGTCTTGGCCTAACATCTGAGGAAAAATCAGCTTTCATTCGACTGTTGAAACAATATAAGAGTGTCTTTGCCTAGAATTACGATGATCTCAAAACATACGACACTTCAATTACACAGCGTACAATTCCGATGATCACTGATGAAAAGCCTGTTCAACAGAAATTGAGGAAAATGCATCCTAATCTGGAAAGCCAGATTAAATTTGAATTAAACAAATTATTAAGAGCTAAGATTATTTTTGCCGTTAGGCATTCGAGATGGGTCTCCAACCTGGTCCCAGTCAGAAAGAAAAACGGTGATATCCGGATTTGTATTGACTTTCGAAATCTCAATAAAGCTTGCCAAAAGGATAATTTTCCACTGCCCCCTATGGAACAGATATTACAATCAGTTGCAGGGTCTGAATTAATGTCCTTTTTAGATGGCTTTTCGGGGTATAATCAATCTTAGTCCACCCAGATGATCAATTGAAAACTACATTTAGAACGAAATGGGGCACTTATGCGTATCAAAAGATGCCATTTGGGCTGATCAATGTCGGTGCCACGTTTCAAAGGGCCATGGACATTGCGTTTAAAGGATTAGTGAACAAGTCAGTGGTGATTTACTTAGATGACATAACAGTGTATTCTAAAAAACACAGTAATCATCTCAGAGACTTAAAACAAATCTTCCAACGTTGTCAAAAATATGGAATCTCACTTAATCCCAAAAAATCTTTTTTTGCTTTAAGTGAGGGAAAGTTTCTCAGATTTATAGTGTCTAAATCTGGAATTCATATTGACCCAGATAGGATTAAGGAAATTTCTGAGATATCTTTACCCCATAACAAAAAAGCAATGTAGTCTTTCCTTGGTTAGATCAATTTTGTTAAAAGATTTGTCCCTGACTTCTCAAGAATCGTGTCACCTCTCCAAGCCATGATAAAGAAAAACTCTCTCTTCAAATGGGGTCATGTAGAACATGAAGCGTTTGGCTTGATAAAACAAGCGATTATAAATGCCCCATCTCTAGCGACTCCAAACCTTTTTGATCCTTTCACTTTGTATACATTCGTCTCTGAGAAATCGTATGCTGTAATACTCACGCACGCAAATCAAGATAAAGCCAAAGCCCCAATTGCCTTCTTTAGTTCAAATTTGCAAGGAGCTGAATTAAATTACTTGGATGTTGAGAAATAGGCTTATGCTATATTTAAAGCAATCAAACACTTTAGACCCTTCCTTCTCAAGACTCATATGAAAATAATAGTACCATTTCCAGCGCTAAGAAATCTTTTGGTACAGAAAGATGTGGGTGAAAAGAGGGCAAATTGGGTCATAGCCCTGCAAGAATATGACGCTGAAAATATACCAGCAAATATTGTAAAAGGTAAAGGTTTTTGCAGGATGTTGGCAGGAGCATCACACATATTAGAAACACAGTCTCTAGACAGTGAAGTACAAGTGTATGAGGTAATCCTAAACGACTCTGAATCAAGGTATGCCGATATCATGTTCTATTTAAAGAATGGATATGCTCCTCCACATTTGAATCATACAAAGAAAAGAGCCCTAAGGTTAAAAGCTAGACAATATCAAATTGTAAATGATGTACTCTTTAGGATGAATTATGATTCTATTCTCCTTAGATGCCTTGAGAAATCTGAAGCAGAAAAAGTATTGCAGGAACTTCATGATGGACCAGCAGGCGGACACTATGCAGGAGATGCAACAACACACAAAATCTTGCGTGCAGTGTACTACTGGCCAACTTTATTTAAATATGCACATAGCTATGTAAGGAAATGTCAGATCTGACAGACTGCTCTTGGAAGACAGAGGAAACCATCGTTGCTATTACAGCCGGTCAACATCGATCAACCGTTTGAGCAATGGGGACTAGATATAATAGGTGAGATTGTTCCTCACTCTTTTAAATAGCACAAATACATCCTTACAACTACCGACTACTTTACCAAGTGGGTAGAAGCAGTTCTGCTCAAGACAACCAACTCTGAGAGTATCATTGAATTTATAGATCAATTCATAATCACCAGGTTTGGCTTACCTTCTGCTTTAATGTTTGATAATGCATCATATTTCTCAGGTAATGCTATGAATGAATTTGTGCTCAAAAGATGTTTTAAGCTTAAATATTCTGCTAATTATTATCCGCAAGGAAATGGGTTGGTTGAATCAATAAACAAAAACCTTATTAGAATCATTAAACAGACTATTGATCAAAATCATAGAAACTGGCATAAGTCTTTAATGTACGCTCTTTGGGCAGATCGAATAACTCAGAAAACTTCTATTGGCACTTCTCCTTTTAATTTAGTTGATGGGAGAGAAGTGGTCCTACCAACAAATCTAGCTATTCCTTCTTTAGCCTTAGTTCAGTTCATTGAAGAAAACCCTTCCTCATCCTTGCAACTAAGACAAATGCAGATCCTTAAACTTGAAGAGGAACGAGAAAAGGCCAGAATTACCCACGCGCATCATCAACAATTAGTAAAAGCTTATTTTGATTCAAACTTGGTGTCTAGAAAATATTTTCAACTTGGAGACTTAGTATTAAAATGGGATAAATCCCATGAAGAGAAAGGAAAGCATACTAAATTCCAACGGATGTGGCTTGGACCATTCCAGATTGTCGAACTCATCGGTCCATCAACTTTCATGTTACAATATTTAGCAGGGAAAAGAGAGTCTTTACTTGTTAATGGACAGATCCTAAAGAAATATTTCCCATAGAAGATGATCTCTTCTATTGTCTATAGGTTATAGTTTTTAGTTAAGTTTTCTTTTAATAAAACAAGTTGAGAACATTTACTTTTGGTTTTCACGAAAAGAATAGTGTCTCATGTCAATTTTGTTTTTTCGCTTGTATAAGTGGGAGTGGTTAGGAAAATTAATCTCCATTTTTGAAACATAGGGTCAAGTGCTATCATTCTGAAAATTTTACTTGTTCTTGTGTTTCAACTATACAAGTTTTGGTTAGAATCAACTTTAGGAAGAAGTTTTCCTCATATCAGTCATAAAAGGTACCAATAACAAAACAAAGATTCTCTACAGAAAAGTTATTTTTAAACTCTACAATTGTCGTCTGAAAGAATTCTTAAGGAACCAATGACTTCCTCCCCACTTTAGGAAATTGCGAGATTCAAAGAGTAATCCAACTATGCACTTTAAACTTAAAGAATAATAGGTCTCATCAAGAGCCGGCTTATCATGATCATAAAGATTATAACTAACTGACATTGCCATACTGCATATCAAAACAGGGTAATGGCTCGAGATTTTTTCAATCAAAAGACAAGGGGTCTCATCATGAGCCAGCTTATTCAGTTAAGTTATAAATCAAGTGAATGGCACTGTCAATTTTGGCCACCAAACCAAGACATTGTTCTTTAAGAATTAAAAGAGAAATAAGAAAAAGTAATAAGTGTATATCAGGATTTATCTGTGACAATTGCATGCTTCCTGAGTGGGACACTGGATCATTGCTGGGTAACAGGTAACCCTGTCGAGGCTATGAACGCCTGCTGGTAGCAGATGCTCTACCTACGACAAATGAGTACACCTAAACTGATGCAAAGAGATGTCTTTGTTTTTATCTTTACAACCAAGTAATGACTTATGTGAGTAAAATGACTAACTCTGGGAAGAAGATATTCAGAATAAAGATAGTTAGAACAAGATGTTGTTATTAATAAATAAAACTATTTACCTTATATTTCTACAATGAAGTTTCATTTTCAAAATCATTTCTATTTTGGAAGTTCTCGAAAATTTAAAAAATACATCAGAGATAACTGGTTCTTCCAAGTGAATCGCCAATTGTTGTGACTATCAACAACCCCCTTTTTATTAGTGTCAGTAATAACATTAATAAATGGGGACCCTTCCAAAAAATCAAACCTTAGCATTTAATTTGCCTTTTTGTTTTTAGAATAAAACAAGATGTCAAAGTGGAACTTGCTAAAACATGGAAATTTACCTTTTCATACTCCAAGCACATAAAACATCACAAACTATGAGTTTCTTTATAAAAAACGCTACATGACCATAAGACCTAAGAAAAAAATTTATAATGCAAAGTCTTGAACATTAAGGAAAACTTTAAAAACCCGCTTTAAAATGATTATTCTCGCATCAAAAAAAGGTAACAGCGGGCATCCCTTGGGAAAAGTCAGTCCTTGAAAATGCGATCCGTGAGAATGCGAGATCACGAAGCTTATAACCTTATCGCATTGCAAATTCCAATACCGCGGCGCCAATTTATGTAACATAACCAAATATCACGAAATGCAATAGCGTCTCGCAAATCGCATATCGCAACAGCTCAATGTAACGATGGTTTTTAATGAGAATAGGTTTTACGATATAGCGATCAGCGACATTGCGAAGCAAATGGCAAAATCGCTTTTATCGCAATTCGAAAGGCTCAGAGTTCTAGGACAATACTTTTTGGTGTTCAATTCAAAGTTATGAACATTAAAGTTTAACATAACGGTCCATTAGTGGTCATTTATTAAAAATGATTCGGATTAGGGTAAAGGACCATTTGTCGCAAGTTGATATCTTTTGATATGATTTAGAATTAAAGATCTCCCGTCACCTTATTTTCTTCTTTCTATTAATTATTCCTGTATTCACTATCATCTTATCATATTTTTGATCTCTACTTGGAACTTTTAGGAAGAGCACACAGAGCGTAATACATGAAGAAATGGGGAAGAAAGGCAAGGCTCTTGCGTCTGAGAAGACAGAAATGGCCCCATTATTCACAGACACTACCTGTAGTCGAGACGCAGGGATATCTACGTGGGAAGATATGTATCAGTTGTTCAAGGATGAATGACCAAGAATTATGGAAGTTACAGTTATAGTAGATGGATGCGGCTCTTCTGAGGCATCCCTAACTGAACTTGCATGCTCGTTTCTACACCGCATTGCTGCAAGGCCGAAGATACTCCCCTACACTGACATGGTGAAATGGATTATAGATCACGCAGACATATCCGACAGAGAGTTCAAGACGAAAAGCCAGGAAGTCATGGGGTCATTCACTCCAAACAATTTGAGGCGTATGTACCACTTACCAGAACCCCAGGCTAGCTACAACAAGCAATTTGTAGAAAAATTCACCAAGGAGAATGAAGACTTGGCAGAATGCACAAAGCACTGGTCAAGCAATGAAGAAATATTGAAGAAGGATAAAAATGGTATGTACGCCACTAGCTCTCTCTGTTCTCCTTACTGTTTTACCACTCTAATGTTATGTAGACTGTTTGGGAAACTAGACATCAACAAGTTTTCATTAGAATGGTTGCCTCTAGTGGATGCGACCACGAATGCCACAATAATGGATTGGGCCTAAATTCTGTCGGACAATTTAGCCACTACAATTTTAGGATACAGAACTAAAAGAAGCTTTGCTTCGAAGGTTTACCCTCCATTCTTTTTGAGCGCCTATGTCATGGACGCTATTTGTTTTGTTTCTGATTTTCCTATTATGGGATGGCATTGGACAGTACAAAATCCACTTCTCATTCAGGTTTATCATAGAGTATTGTGGGATCCAATTTCATCCCACATTTCTTCAAAATTTGTCATGGAGTTATGCTCCCAATCTATAAAATTCTCTATAACCGAGATGCCCCAAGGTTTTCCCCAGAGGCTGAAGTGGATATTCTCACCGTGGCAAGGTGGTTTGGGGAAGAGTTGTTCACGTATTTCAGAGTGTTTGGTAGCATTGCTTCACCCCATGTGCTACCTCTTTACGTCCCTAACAAACTAATGGCCAGGGAAATAGCCTATCAGACCTGTGGTGTGGGGGGAATGAGCAAGGTATTGAAAGACTCCAACAAGGCCATTTGGCCCCAATTTCCTATAGTATGCAGATCATTTTCATTGCATGACTTAGGTCATGCTTTCAAAGAAGTTGATAATATGTTATGTTTACAACTACCAAAGTTCCCGGGGAGGCAATATGATCCCTTTGGTGTTGTAAGTAATTTTACTAAAATGGTTAAAATAAAAGTGTTTTCCAATGAAGAAGATCGCTTTGACGATGTTTTTCTGCAGAAGAACACTTTCAAAGAGGTTCAACATATGGCAAGAATTGTTTTTGACCAAGAAGATCTCCAAAAGTTTGACAATTACAGAAAACAGAGGTTATCAAAGGTCCCATTGGACCAATTGTTCATCGAACCAATAAGGGAGCCTACTCCCAGTGTTAGCATAAGCGAAGGATCAAAAGACAAGTCTAAAACAAGTTCTAAAAAGGAATCAACTGAAAAATTTGGTGATCAATGCAAGAGTGAACACAGCAGAAGCGAGGAATCAATAAAAGACATGACTCAATCTACAGCGAGGTCTAATCAGCAGGCTTTGTCCCCAAAACAAGCTAAAGTTCCCACTCCTCTTACAAAGCCAACAAATCCACTTGTAGTTGATCTAGAAGGGGAATGGGAGAATTTTAATGAGTTAATTAACATAGAAGAACAAAGCGCAGAGCCACTGACAAATCCAAAAGAGACAACCACAGAAATGGTGATAGAAAGGGCTGTCAATACTTAGGAAACGGAGCACATTCCTGTTGCTCCCTCATCTGAAATTGTACTAAGGATACAGGAAATTCCTCCTCTAGATGTATTTTATAGCCCTCAACATAAGGCTGTTGTTAGAAGGCAAAGAAAGAAAAGAAAGTTGGATGTCGTGCTCGCTCCCGAGGATGAACCTTTGGATGTTCTTTGGAAAGACCCCACTATAGACCCATTGGAAAATCTAACTAGGCTTTCTCAAATCGCAGGTGCGTACGCTTCGACAACTATTGATAAGGCAACATAGGTTCAATCACTACTTAAAGAGAAAGGGGATAGGATTTTGTTTTTGTAACAACAATTACAGCAAGTCAGCATCAATCAAGAAGCAGAAATACAGTTGGCAAAACTCCAGCAAGACTTCTAGCGAATGCAATTGGAACATCAAAGTAGTTTGGCTAATAAAGAAGAACAATTATAAGGTATGATATAACTGCATAAAGATGATCCCAAAATTGAGGAGTTTATCACAGAAGCACTTGCTCTTAATTCCCAGCTCTTGCAATAGAAAGAACTACTCTGCCAAAAGATACCGCAATGGAATTCCCATTGCGAAATGAGCGATAATATTACAAATCAAGTCGTATATTTACGACTTGAATATGACTCAAATTTTAAGAAGGTCTCAGACTTCTTGAACTGGCAGAGATCCGAAGAGTGGAAAAGAGTAGACATGCCTAGATTGATGAATCACATAGAGATTTTATTTGTGAAATGGGATTCCCGGCTTAAGGAAGCAGAACAGGCGATGGAAGAGGGAGCGACAGCAGCGAACAGTGTCAATGAGTGCATAAATGAAAATCTGCACAAGGTCAATTTAATAGCAGAAACCACCCTGGGCTTCCTTCCAAAGGCACAACAACTTCAAACAGAGTGGAAACAAACAGTAGAGGAAAGGGCAAAGGCGATTAAACAGGTAAACAAGTTAAACTGGGAAACATATTGGCAGTACCTGGTAAAGCCACATAGCCAATGGATGACCCTGAAATGGTTCATAACCTTTGCTGAGAAGATAGTGCCAGCTCTTGCCAACGCCGTATTTACAGGACAGTTAAAAGCTGAAGTCGGCCAACCGACGCTCTTGAAACCGATGCTGAACATTTGCAATCTAAAAGATCAGATGCATGATTTATCATAGATATAGTTTGTTTTTGTTTTATTTTATTTTTGCTTAAAATGAGGCAGGTCATTTAAACCTCCTCATATATTTTTGTAATATTTATTTTTAGATTTCATAGAGTAGTATTTAAACCCCTCTCATGCATTTAGAGAGGGGTCCAGAGTTTTATCAAAAACAATTCTTCAGAACGTGCATTTTGCCCCCCACTAAGGAGGTTTTGATAAAATGAATGGAACGAGATTTATTTTCCATATGAGTTTAATATCTGCTACTGAAATGCACTTTTGTACTCTTAGTGGATGTTAAGTGATTTGAAGATAGATCTATATTGCTGCAGCTCATGAGTAGAACTTATTACCAATGGTATTTTTATCTCCTAATACTTTTTACTTATGTGTTAAGCAATAAATCATTTTCAGTTATTTATATATGAAAGTTTGAATGTTTAGTTTTCATTATTGTACTTCTGTATGGTGATAACTTACTTTTTATGCTGAATATGTGAATGAATCTTATGCGATATATTTCTCATAATTGTTTCAGCTAACTTTTTATACGAAACAATCATTTTTAATGGATTCTATTCTCATTGTGATTGAATTATTTTCATTATCAATTTCTTTTAGAAATTATTTTATATAGCATAAGTGAATGTTACTCCTGGGATAGTTTAAAGTTAGATGTTTTATTTGATTACAATAGATTGCATATAATATTTAGAATATAGGTTAGATTTAGAATAAGCATTCACCCCATAAAACCCCAAAAAAGAAAAACATCATCCTGCTAGTACACACATCATAAACAGATTGGGAAACTGGTCCCATCATTCCCAGTCGGAGCCACTATTCCAGATAGAAAAGGAGTTGCATTAAGGTCTGGACCGGGTGGTTATCCCCCTTGTAGGAGACCCGATTTTTCAAGCCTTCAACAGGTTAGGACCCCTTAAGCCAACAAATGGTTCTATTTTCGGGACCGAGATCTGCTTAAGAGATGTGTGATGTCGCATCATTGGAATCTGACTAAGAAAGAGATTGAAAAGTGGCTAGATCAGAAGATTCACGAGTTTCCAGATCAAGAAAACAAGAATCCACGCCTGTCGAAGGCAGTTCGGTTGAACAAATATCTGTATATAGAGATACACTATTTGTTTTTCACTTTTCCATCCGAATTATATGAGTGGTTAGCTAAATGGGCGGACAGTGAAGGGAGGTGGAAGCTTGATAGTCTTATAGTGTGGACTCCAGAATTGGTGTGATGACTAGAGGCATGTAAAAACAAGATCACGTGGGCTATCGATCATTGGCTTGATCAAATTCTAGGAGGATTTGTTATCGAATTTGCAGTTGACACATCAATTAGCTATAATGAAGATTCTTCAAGGGACCGCGAGGTAAGTACTTTGAGGTCATTGAATACTTGGATTAAAATACTATTATGTGAAAAGAGGGTAATTCCTTTACCTTAATGTTTGGAGCTACATGAAGTGGAAGATTCTTTATAAAATGTGATGGATCAGGTCCAGAGTACAGTCCATTCAATGAACCTTCTTCAAGTGATGACGAAGGGGAGGCACTGATTATGCCGCAAAGTGCCGTTCAGTTAATAACTCAGGGTATTTTGAGGATATCTCATCCATCCACCCCACCTTTGCCTCCACCTCCACCTCATACACCTACGCCTTCACCTCCTCCACCTCCACCCTCACCATTCAACATGGCGAACGTGATGAAGATGCTGATCTTTAAAGGAACGAGCGATGAAGATCCAGAACAATTTTGGTTTGTTGTGGGAGCTATGTGGACAACGTAGCAGGTTACCGATGACAATATTAAGAAAGCACAGTTGGTTACAGCCTTGCAGGACTACGCATTAACTTGGTATATAAAGTATTGCACTGATAACCCCAACGCGTCGTTGGCAGATACCCAACTAGCTTTAAACAAGGATTTCAGTAGGCCTAAGTCAGAGGCGCAGTCAATAATTGAATTTAAGGAGATACAAATGAGAGTTGATGAGATGCTGTGGGACTTTGATCAGAGGTTGAAGTGCTAGATCAGGCAGGCTAATATGCAAATCTTAGATACCCAGCATCATGACTGGTTTATAGCATCGCTTTTGCCACACTTAAGAATACCTCTGTCACAGCAGAAGATAGAAACACAAGAAGAAGCCTTGGAGATTGCAATGAGGCTACATGCATCACCTATTCCAGATACGAACCTTGGGGTACAACAGATTCATTCGCAGCTGGAGAGCCTGCACTTGGAGTTGCAGAGCCTGAAGAAAGGATGGGAAGCTCAGTCGGAGGTGCACGCTGAGATATGGTGTCTAAAATGTAAAATCCATGGACATGATAAGGATCATTGCCCAGTATTTAAGAATTATATTATAGGGGGAGGACCTGTACCCCTGAAACCATAGGCTAATATTGGGACAAGCGCAGGGGTTGCGCTATTTGTCAAGTCACTGGACATCATGCTACAGATAACTTCCACTTACTACAAAAGTTTGTACAGACCCCTCAACAATTATTTTGCAATTTCTGTAAATCTATGGGCCATGATGAGCACCATTGTCAAAGTTATGAGCTAACGCTGGAAAGAACCCCTATTTACCGTATGCAAGCAGAAACTCGGTCTCCAGATTAAGGTGCAAGAGGAGTGCACGGGGGTTTTCTAGGCCAAGGAGGAGGAGGAGGAGGACCTGGTAGAGGTGATGGTCAGGTTATATACTACAACTGTGGAGAGCCAGGCACTTTGCGCTAGATTGCCCGAATCCTACGCACCCTTCGTGTCAATACTGTAGACAATTCGACCATGCCATAGAAGACTATCTGATGCCAATAGCTAAAATGCAAGAGAAGGAAACACAACCTTAGAAGCCTACACAAAACTTACAAATGATAAGGGTTGAGCCCCGCAAGGAATATCAGAGCATTAATATTGTACTAAGAAGTGGTATGACGACCAACGTAGATAGAGGTAAGCAACTTGAGGAAGATGGATGGGTCTGCAAAGCTCCTGAGAAAGAAGTCGCCTTTGACCTTAATCACGCTAAGGAAACATTCATGGGAGCAAGGAAGAGCTTCGCTGAGGCCTCCACCTCAGGAAGCCAGGAAAAGACACCAAAGACCAGTGCAACGCAAGAGGTTGATCCTTCCATACTATTTTTTTTAAGACCTACATGAAGTTACTGCGCGACAGAAAGGCTATGCAAGGACTGCAAGAATTAATAAATAAATGCACCAATAAAGAAAAGATCCCTGATGAACAACATTTGGTAAGAAAGATTGGTAAACATAAGGCATGAATAGGACGCGAGATGCAGCTCACAGTGTAGATAGGCAACTATGAAATGGACTAGGTAATTTTGGATCTGGGATCCGATGCGAATTTTCTGCTGAAACAGACATGGGAAAGGATGGGGAGACCTGCGCTACAATGGTCTCCAATTCAGCTTCGAATGGCGAATCAACAGAAAATCATCCCCATGGGATGATTGTATGGAGTGACAGTTGATATTGAAGGTGCAAGTGCATTAGCGGACTTCGAAGTTATAGAAATTGTCGATGACAATAATCCCTACCCTGCGCTCTTGGGAATCGACTGGGATATTGATATGAATGGGGTCATTAATTTGAAGAAGAGGAAAATGACATTTGAAAAGAAGTCACTTAGGGTCGTAGTGCCATTGGATCTTGCGGAAGGAGCACGCTATACCGAACTCGTTCGCAATTATGTAGAAAGTGACGATGAGCTGGATCAAATATACAAGATAACAATGTGAGATCAGGATTGGATCAATCCAACGGTGGATGGACGGATCGCATGGGACCGAGAGAGTTCATGCACTTCTGACTCAGATGAGGAATTAAAGCATTGGCAAAACCGCTTACATGAAGTATCTACATTGTGATGCAATATGATGACGAAGTCACTGCGCTGTGTTTTGTCGGAGGTAAGAAAGCTACCTTATTATGATGGCCTGATTGACGTAGATATGTTTTTATATGAATTTGAGCATGAAGTCCCTGAAGACCATTGTTTTCAAGCATTGGAGTTGGCGTTGTGCACTACGCTTGCATGCTGGTGGGGTATGCATAAGGAAAGTTTTGCTGGCTAGAGGGATTACAGGCGAATGATGAAGTTACAATTTGGGCATGGTAATACAAGCATGTCTTAGAAGTAAAGTGGGAAGGATGATCCGCGCGATCACCTGGCGAAGTGGACTAAGGCCTGGGGGACAAAACTATAACCAGAATAGGTAAATATATTTTGTCATACCTTGGATACAATCCCCATGAATTGGTATCTCGAAACAAAGCTTCGCCATGGCACTGCGGAATGGGATGTATTGAGAGAAAGTTTCTTATTGACTTTCAACTTCAAGGATTGGTTTGAAATCATCAACGAAGCGCTTCAAGAGATTAAAGTGGTTATATTCAGGACGCCGAAGGAACATACAGAATGGACCTAACCTGATTGGAGCACCCAGCTGCGCCAAACATTAGAATGCTATAATGTGATCGCTAAAGAGGAGAAAGAAGACCCAAGGAATATCAATATTCCAGAAACAGACATCACATAATATAAGGACCACAAGTAGAGAACCCAGACATCTCCGCACCTTTGAAAACAAGACAGGTAAAATTTGGCACTGAGGAAGAACCAAAGTTTGTGAAGGTTGGAGATTATTGCGACAATGTTATAGTAGACAAAGTTGTTGAATTACTTCGCGAGTACCAGGATCTCTTCCCCACTAAGTTTTCAGATTTAAAGGTCATACTTGGCGATTTGGGTCTTTTGCAGATCACATTGAAGCTGGATGCGAAGCCTGTCAAACAAAGGCCTTATCGTCTTGATCCTAAGTATAAGGAGAAGGTTCACCAAGAGATGGATAAAATGCTGGATGATGGCATTATAGAACCTGTTGAAGACTCTAATTGGGTAAGCCTGATGGTAGTCCAAGAGAAGAAACAAAAGGGCAAAATAAGGATCTGCATAGATCTGTAGAAGTTGAATGATGCATGTGTCCATAATCCATTTCCAATGCCATTTACAAATGAAGTATTAGACAATGTTGCAGGGCAGGAGGCCTATTCTTTTACTGATGGGTTTTTTGGTTATCATCAAATTAAGATTGCACCAAAGGATCAAAGCAAAACCACCTTTGTGAAAAAGTAGGGTTGCTTTCAATACAATGTTATGCATTTTGGATTAAAGAATGTGCCCGCAACATTTTCCCGTGTATTCATAGTAGCATTTAAAGAATTCATTCATAAGTTTATGGAGGTATACTTCGATGATTGGACCGTGTTTGGATTAGTAAAATACCATGTAGTAAGTATGCACCTTATGTTGGATACATGTCGAAGGTACCAGATTGCGTTGAATTTGAAAAAATGTATATTTTGTGTTCCTTTTGGGATCTTGTTGGGTTATGTCGTGTGTAAGCAAGGATTGATGGTGGACCCTGCAAAGATCATTGTAATTGTGAACTTGGAAGCTGCTGGGAACGTCAAGCAGCTGCGTGCAATGCTGGGACACACTGGATACTATAGAAAATTCAGTGAAGCCTATGTTCAAATTATTGTGCCAATGGAAGAACTGCTGAACAAGGATGCGACATTATGTTGGGACGAGGAATGCCAATGCAACTTAGATGTGTTAAAAGAAAAGATGGTGATTGCACCAATCCTGATATTTCTCGATTGGAAGAAGGAGTTTCATGTACATGTGGATGCTTCTTGCATTGCGCTAGGTGCAGTACTAACATAGGCAGGCGAAGGCGAGCTGGATCATCCTATAGCCTTCGCAAGTAGGAAGTTATCAAAAGTTGAAAAAAATTATTCAACGACAGAGCAGAAGGGGTTGACCATGGTCTGCGCACTCCAAAAATTCAGGCATTATCTGTTATGGGGAAATTTCAAGATGTATACAGATCATTATGCGTTAAAGTATGTTATGAAACTAGCTCACAAAAAGATAGAAAAGATAGATCAACGACTTAAAAATCAACCTCTCCGAGGGGGCAACCTCCTTTACATTACACAAATGAACAATTGTTGGATGATACAAATGACAATACCTCCTTTATATATATAGGAGTCTAAGTGGTCCCAATATAATCAAAGCCTACATAACAATAATATTGTAGGGGAACAACAATAACAATAGTGGGCTTCTATGGGGAACAATAATACAACATGGGGACTACATGGGCACACCAATACCATAAGGGGGTTGCACTAATAACTATAAGGGACTACACTAGTAGTATAGGGACCTAACATGCCTCTCTCCTTAAAAAAGTGTTGTCCTCAATGCTTGAGTAGTTTTGTACGCTTATGTATAAAATTCTCATCCTCCCATGTGGAATCTCCAGTGGGTAAGTTATTCCACTTGATGAGATACTGTGAAATTGATTGATTTTGTAGCTATCAGGTTCTTGTTTCCGTGACTGCTTCAGGTTAAAATATGATTTTTCCTTCCTTTTCAAGTTCTGACAATGTTGTTTGAACTAGGACCTTGTCACTTATAACCTTCTTTAAGCATGAAACATGGAAAACTGAGGGGCACTTGCGAAGATGCAGGAAGCTCCAATTTGTATGCCATAGTACCAATATTTTGCAGCACTTTATAAGGACCATAGTACTTTGGTGATAATTTATTATCCTTCTTAGATTGCTTGAGGGACATTTGTTTGTATGGTTGTAGTCGTAAAAATATCCAGTCACCTATGTCAAAACTTCTTTCACTGCGATGTTGATCTGCCTGTTGTTTCATTTGATTCTGCGCGAAAGTGAGGTTATCCTTTTTCTTCTTGATATGTCCTTCTATCTTGAGAGTTTGAGGAGTGGTAATTCCTGCCAATGCATTACAAGATATGGTCGGATTCATTTCTTCTTTCTATGGGGTTGGTTCCTGGTATATATCCTCTTCTTTTGACGTTTCTTGATCCTTTTCTTCCTCCTATTCACAATCAATGTAAACTAATTTCTTCTCAGCACACTTATGACCTTTAGTGTATTTGCTATCACAACTGTAACAAAGGTCATTTTCTCCTTTTTCTTCCAATTGTTGTGGTGTCAACCTTGTAGGTTGTGAAAAGCTACGAGTAACAACACTTCCATATTTATAATTGTGAGTGGTAGGATTTCTTGTTGCCATAAGTTTGCTTTCAATTTTTCTTGCCAACTTGAATGCCTTCTCCAATGAATCAAGTTCCCAAAGACGAAACTCATGTTGAATGTTATCCTTTAAATTCCTTATGAAGACATCAATCCTCTGCTTCTCTGGAATATCATTTACCCTTATATTCAATTTTTGGAAGTCCTCAATGTGCTATGCCATTGAACCCTTTTGTTTGAGATTTATCAATTCGCTAAATAAGGTGTCACTCTTTGTATCCTCATAATGTGCTATCATTTCCTTCGTGAAAATTGACCAGGTGACAAGTGGTTTATGAGAACAAAGCCCTTTATACCATAAAAATTGATTCGGTTCTAAATATAAAGATGCAATGCGTACCTTTTGTAATAGTTGCACATCATGTAGATCAAAATATTTCTCCATCTGTAGTATCCATGTTATGGGATCCTTGCCATCAAACTTCCTCATATCGATCTTTGGAATATGGTGGGTCTTCAATCGAATGTTAGATTCTATGAAATCATGATTAACATTTATTTTTTTCTCATCATGAGTTTCCTCTACTACCTTTTCGTCATTAGGAGGCTTTTCTTGTAGCAGCTTTGTCCCACCTTCCTTCAAACCTTCCATGCCTTTCTTCAAATCTTCCATCCTTTCTTCAAATATGCTTCCCTACCATTGATATTAGCTTCCATGGGACATATAAAACTATTTATCTTAGCTTTGATCACATTCTTCAAATCATCCATCCAATTTTGCTTACTAGGTGTTTCTATTTTCTTGATTCAAGTCATTCTTTTTCTTGCTTTTAACAGGTCGGTCTTGAATATGTTGTATCTCTGAAATTTCAGATCTCCAAGGTCTGAAATTGTGACCTACAATAGATCTCTACGTCCTCTTTCCAATTCCACCAGTCTAATTGAAATTGGATTCTCCAATAAAGAGTTATGCCCAATCTCCCAAGATGGCCAGATTATATACATTTTTTGCAGAGCGAACTTGTATGATGATCTGATAATCACCCTATGAGTGACCTCAGTTAAAGATTTATTGAATGAAGGTATTACAGACTCATATGCTGGTGTGTGTGTGTCTATGTTATTTAGGCAATGGATCGATCAGATTGCAAATACATAGACACTTGAAACGGAAAAACAACAGAGAAATACAGTAAGCAAATACAAGAACACAAGGAATTAATAAGGAGTTCACCCTATCCTCTAGCGCTACATCTCCGGTCCAGCTCTCAGTGGTGGCCTTATTTTATTGTGTCTTAAGCAGATAATTACAAAGCAGGAGCTCAATATGAGTATCCTGAAACAGATTTGCTTGGAAGGGTGGTTCTTGGATTCCCCAAGCCACTGGAGTGCACAGACTCTTTTCCTATCAGCTCTTTGACCTCTCTGGTCTGATAGATCCTCTCAGGGATGGCTTGAATCTCTCAAGCTCTCTGGTACTCAACACTACCTTTGGTCAGCTCAGCCCTCTGTCTTCTTTCTGTTTTTTTTTTGCTTCACTGTCTTCTTTGCTTCTATGTCTTCTATCTTCGGTTCTTCCTCTTTCTGTGTCTTCTGTTCTCTATTCATGGCTTTAAGGCCATTCAAGCTCATGACTGTTCGGTTCCTCTTCCACCTCCATTGGATCACCTACTGCAACTGCGCTTGGAGTTCCCTGTTCAGCATCATCATCAAGCTCACAGGGAGTGGCCACATGTCCTCATGTAAACTGCGCCATCTTGCTTCGTCGGTGCAATTCTTCGGCTACGTTGTGGAATGAGTCTTTCGCCACCATGGCGGTCAAAGAGGACCTCAAATTCTTCTAAATTGTGGCTTATTCCCTCGTTAAATCTGGTCTTGCCATCGGGCGCGATGTCAACCGTCAGATCTGGATCCCCCAAATCCAACGCCATCCGCTCATTTCACGCGATTGACTTGCTCGACCGTTAGCGCGCGATGAGCGGTGGTTTTCTCTCTCCTATGCTTGCCATGCGTCGGGCGCTAAGTGGGATCGCTCCATTTTCGCCAATTCCGCTTACCGCTTGAGGGTGCCCCCGATCAATATCGCCTATTTTCGAAGTGCGGGTCCTGCCTCGTCCTTTAACCTTTTCCCCACAGTTTTCCCAGCTCTTCATGCAACCAAGCACTCGGGGCTTCTCCATTTTGAGGGTTTTCACCCAGTGATGCGTGATTACAAAAAACTCCCTCTATTTCCCTATCTGGGCCTCCGAGGGGCTAATTTTGCCTCCCGCGCAGTCTCCACGGGCCTTGGTCAGCGTGCTTTGACCGAGGTCCTCGTCGTTCCATGCTCGCTGCCAACTGCCACTGGTTTAGAGGTGTTTTTGATCATTGTTCTCAATTCTTTGATGTCTGCCCCGAACTGATACAACCATGGTTCTTTTGGTTATTCTTCATGGATCCAATTCGGATCACGACCTTCCCACTGAAAAGCTTTTGGACCACCAAAAGTTGGTTTTCAAGCATTGAATAGTGAGGGTACTGCTGTCTCACTTGCCCAATCTCAATCCACTTTGCACTGCTCGGCTTTGAACCTTTGAGCCCAACTCTGAGGTACTCGACATCTCCCCTGCGTGTTGTCCTTACCTTCCTGTCCAGCACTATGTCTTCCTGCAATTCATTAAGATATTCAGGTAGCAGGTCATCAATAGAAGGCAATTGAATTTGCTCTTTAGGATCCTCAATCATTGAAGGTTCAAACAATCTCAAGAAATCTGCATTTACGACTGAGTAGATGTGCATGTAAGCTGGTAGATCAAGGCGAAAAGCATTTTCACCAAGCTTCTCAAGTATCCTAAAGGGTCCATACTTGATAGGCTTTAGCTTTTTACCTTCACCTTGCATCCAGTCCTTGCTGATATACAACCAGACCTGGTAACCAACTTGAAAACTATGCTCCATCCAATGCTTGTCATGCCTAGCCTTGTATTTGGCTTGGCTCTTTTCCAGCTGTTCCTATACTGCCTAGTGGATCTCCTGGATCTCTTCAATGAACCTAGTTGCCCTCTCCACATCACTGTGTCCATCAACCATGGTATCTTTACCAAAGACAAAATCCAAAGGAGACCTTGGTGTGAAACCAAAACATGTCTCAAAAGGAGATCTTTGTGTAGAAGAATGCTTTGCTCTGTTGTAAGCATGCTGCACATAACACAAATGTTCATCCCAAAGCTTAGGATGTTTGCTGCAATATCCTCTCAGTAACTGGATCACTGTCCTGTTAACTAATTCTGTCTGGCCATCAGTTTGTGGATGAAAAGTTGTGCTTTTCTTCAGTTTTGTGTCCATCAATTCCCACAGACTTGACCAAAACTTCTCCAAAAATCGGGTGTCTTGATCAGATACAATAGAAGTGGGTAATACAAAATGAACCCATACATGTTCAAAGAACAATTTTGCAGTCTGTTCAGTTGTAATCTATTTATTACAAGGTATCAAAATACACATTTTGCTGAACCTATCCACAACAACATATAGATAATCATGACCTTTCTTAGATCTAGGCAGTCCTCCAACAAAATCCATGGAAACACTTTCCCAAGGGTGAGAGGGTACTGGTAACGGAGTGTACAAGCCTAGTTTTCTGTTACTGGGCTTGCTTTTAGCACACATAACACATCCTCTTACATATCTAGAAACTGTCTCATTCATTTTCGTCCAATAACAAAACCTTTACAACTGTGCAACTGTTTTACTTACCCCAAAGTGACCTAATATCAGAGAAGTGTGTGATTCCCTATTTATCTTTATTCTTTCAGTTTGTGGAATGCAGAGTTTCCCACAATGATATAAGAGTCGGTCCTTCACATGATAATCCAATTCTTCTACTCTTTTGCCTTGACTCAAAGTTGCATATACAAATTTAAAGTCCATATCCTGAGCATATTGTTCAATGTAGCTTTCATGTAGTACATAATTATGCTTAAGTATGGTTGATGCATTTATAATGGGTCTAAATAACATGTCTGCAACTTTGTTATGTATGCCCTTTTTATATCTGATGACTAAATGAAACTGTTGTATAAAACCCATCCATCTGTAATGTCTTGATTGCTGCAACTTAGTTTGGGAGTGTAGATATTGAAGTGGTTGATGATCAGTATGTATTACTGTCTCTTTGCCCATTAAGTAATGTTTCCACTTTTTCACAATCTGAACTAATGCATACAGTTCTTTATCATATGTAGGATAGTTAACTACTGCAGGATTAAAAGTCTCAGAATGATAACATATGGGTTTACCGTGCTGGGTCAACACTGCTCCCATGGCATAGTCACTGGCATTAGTTTGGATCTCAAATGGTCTTTGCAAATCAGGCAGTGCTAGTACAGGTGCTGTACTAATCTTTTCTTTCAAGGTGTCAAAGGCTTTCTGATGTTTGCCTTCCCACTGAAACACCTTGTTCAATCCTGTTAAAGCATGTAAGGGAGCTGCAATTGAGGAAAAGTTAGAAATGAACTTCCTCCAATATTGTGTTGCTCCTAAGAATCGTCTCACTTCTGTAGCAGACTTGGGTTTAGGCCAGTTTACAATGACTGCCACTTTAGAGGGATCTATTTTCAATTCACCACCCCCTACTATATGTCCCAGGTAGTTTAGAGATGTCTTGCCAAATTCACATTTTGAGAGTTTAACATAAAGTTTTTCTCTTTTCAAAACATCTAGTGTCTGCTTAACATGCTTTAAATGTTCTTCCCACATTTTACTAAAAATCAGAATGTCGTCTAGATACACAATAACAAAGTCATCAAGAAAAGGTCTGAGTACATCATTCATTAATCTCATGAAAGTAGGAGCATTGGTCAAGCCAAAAGGCATAACCAACCACTCATACAATCCCTGCTTTGTTTTGAAAGCAGTCTTCCATGCATCTTGTTCTGCAACTCTGACCTGATGGTATCCACTGTGCAAGTCTATCTTGGTGAAATAAACAACCTTCAATTGATCTAAAAGATCATCTATGCGAGGAAGGGGATAACGATTTTTGATTGTTATCTTATTCATTGCTCGGTAATCAATGCACATTCTCCATGAGCCATCTTTCTTTCTCACCAAAATGATTGGTGACCCACATGGTGATGTGCTAGGCCTGATGAATCCCTCCTCGAGCAACTCCTGCACCTGCTTCTTGATTTCAACATTCTCTAAAGCAGACAACCTGAACATTCCAATGTTAGGAAATGGAACATCTGGCTGCAAAATAATATCATGTACTATTCCCTTTTTGGGTGGCAGATCTTTAGGTTCTTGAAATAAGACATCATACTCTAAAACAACCTTTTCTATGTCAGCTTTCTGTTAAGCAATAAAACCCTCAAATACATTGGTTTTATCAGGTTTCTTTTCCTTTACAACCATCAGTAAGAATTGTTTGCATGAATTTATCATTCTTTTCATCTTCCCTGAGTTTATGAGAGTATAATTATTCTTGAGCTTATGAGCTCTTACAAAGTATTCGATTCCATATTTAACAAGTAGATACTTGTTCTCAACTCTATGGAAAATAGCCTTTCTATCATACAAGTAAGGACTTCCTAAAACAATTCCACATATATCCAAAGGAATTATGTCTAACTCAACCTCATCTACAAATGCTGACCCAAAAGAAAACTTAAGTTTGCACTGTCTAGTCACTTGTAGTTGTGCTTTATCATTCAACCATCCTAATGGGTATGGTTTCTTATGAGGTGTAGTTGGTAATCGAAATTTCTTTACAATTGCTTCGGAAATTAGATTTACTTGTGAGCCACTATCAAACAAAGTATCAATCTTTTGATGCTTGGAAACAACTCGAATATGGAAAAGCTCATGCCTTTTTCTCTCATTTTCTTCATCAATAACAAATTGAGTAGAATTACTGGTAGACACTTCAAAATTATTACCTTTTATACCGATGGCTGCAATGGTTGTTTCATCTCCCGAGTCTGACCCCAAATCCTTTTGGATAGCTGCAACAGTCTTCTTCTTCTTGCCCTCAGACTTCTTAGGTCTCAGCTCTGGATGCAGAATCCAACAATGTTCATCATCATGCCCATCCTTTTTACAGTGGGTGCATGAAGCTTTGCTTTTCTGTGCAGTGTTAGCCTTCCTTGCTTTCCACTTCTGCTTTCTTTTCTCCTTGCCCTTGCTTGCAGTGGGTTGGGATGGTCCCCCAACTTCTGGATTTCCATTCTTTCCTCTAGCTTCTAGATGAGTAGCTTGTACAGATACCTCATCTATACTGGTGGGATTAAACATGAGGATGGTATGCCTCATGTAGTTGTGTAGACCACCAATGTACTTTAAAAGTGTCTCTGGTGAGTCTAGTGAGATTCCTAGAATCAATTCTCTCTTTCCGAATTCTTAAGTGTACCCTTGCACACTTTGCCCTTTCAACTGTTGAAGAGTTTGCCAACTCATCATGGCTTGTTGCATGTAGGCCAATAGATAGAACTGCTTTTTGGTTGCAGAAACAAACTCACTCTAGACAGAGATGGTCTTATCGTGTCTTTTCATGTCAGCTTGAGCTCTGCCTTCCCACCAAACCAAGGCAGTGCCTCCTAGGCATAGGCTTGCCAGCTGAATCTTGCTCTTGTCTGAGCCTATGTTCTATACCTTGCAATAAACATCAATTTGTCTAATCCAATTGTCCAACCTTTCAGCATTTAGCTCCCCATCATATATAGGCAAGTCAAATTTAACATCTAGCTTGATCAAAGATGCTTTCTTATAATGCGTAGGGCTATTAGGAGGTGTGAGAAAGCTTTCCTCTTTCCCTTTTCCTTTGGAGTGGTCTTGGAAGTGAGACTCATCTTCTTCTTTGTCTTGTTTAGAACCTGATGAATCTTCAACCTTATGTTTTCTAAAGTCCCTATACATTTCTTCTACCACAGACTTTATAGCTTGGAATCTTTCTATGAATTGAGGGTCTGGCTCCACATAACCTTCCTCTGACATTGTCTTCCGAGGATAGACTCTCCCAATTTCAGGATTAGTTTCCACCAACTCTCCTTCTCCTAATTTGAGCTTTGATCTAATGAGCATTCAACAGCTAAACCAACACAAGCTTGTCTAACCTTACAACCCTAAAGCTCTGATACCACTTGATATGATAATCACCCTATGAGTGACCTGAGTTAAAGATTTATTGAATGAAGGTATTACAAAGTCATATGCTGGTGTGTGTGTGTCTATGTTATTTAGGCAACGGATCGATCAGATTGCAAATACACAGACACTTGAAATGGAAAAACAACAGAGAAATACATTAAGCAAATACAAGAACACAAGAAATTAATAAGGAGTTCACCCTATCCTCTAGGGCTACATCTCCGGTCCAGCTCTTAGTGGTGGCCTTATTTTATTGTGTCTTAAGCAAAGAATTACAAGGCAGGAGCTCAATATGAGTCTCCTGAAACAGATTTGCCTGGCAGGGTGGTCCTTGGATTCCCCAAGCCACTGGAGTGCACATACTCTTTTCCTACCAGCTCTTTGATCTCTCTGTTCTGACAGATCCTCTTGGGGATGGTTTGAATCTCTCAAGCTCTCTAGTTCTTGATGCTGCCTTTGGTCAGCTCGGCCCTCTGTCTTCTTTCTGCTTTTTTTTGCTTCACTATCTTCTTTGCTTCTCTGTCTTCTGTCTTCGGTTCTTCCTCTTTCTGTGTCTTCTGTTCTCTATTCATGGCTTTAAGGCCATTCAAGCTCATGACTGTTCAGTTCCTCTTCCACCTTCGTCGGATCGCCTACTGCAGATGTTCTTAGAGTTCCCTGTTCGACGTCATCATCAAGCTCACAGGGAGTGGCCACATGTCCTCCTGTAAACTGCGCTAGCCTGCTTCATCGGTTCAATTCTTTGGCTACGTCGTGGAATGAGTCTTCCGCCACCGTGGCGATCAAAGCAGACCTCAAATTCTTCTAAATCGTGGCTTATTCCCTTGTTAAATCTGGTCTTGCTGTCGGGTGCGATGTCAACCGTCAGATCTGGATCCCCAAATCCAATGCCATCCACTCATTTCACGCGGTTAACTTGCTCGACCGTTAGCACGTGATGAGCGGCAGTTTTCTCTCTCCTCCGCTTGCCACACGTCGGGCGCTAAGTGGGATCACTCCATTTTTTCCAATTCCGCTTACTGCTTGAGGGTACCCCCGATCAATACCGCCGGTTTTCGGAGCGTGGGTCCCGCCTCATCCTTTAACCTTTTCCCCATGGTTTTCCCGACTCTTCATGCAACCAAGCGCTTGGGGCTTCTCCATTTCGAGGGTTTTCGTCCATCAAAAACTCCCTTCGTTTCCTGATCTGGACCTCCCAGGGGCTAATTTTGCCTCCTACGCAGTCTCCATGGGCCTCGGTGAACGCGCATTGACCGAGGTCCTCGCCGTTCCACGCTAGCTGCCAACTGCCACTAGTTTAGAGGTGTTTTTGATCGCTGTTCTCAATTCTTTGATGTCTGCCCCGACCTGATACAACCATGGTTCTTTTGGTTATTCTTCATGGATCCAATTCAGATCATATGAAGTGCCACGTGTCACTGTTTCTACATCTGGACATGAAAATAATATACAGATAATTGAATTCCATCCTCTTTCTGTTACTTCTTACGAAATTTCAATCTGATGCTCAGAGAGAAAGTTATGATGATTTCCCCAAGGTCACCTGTTTGGGATGTAATTCGGGAGTCTGCAAAAACCCTGAATTTCTTGGACTGTATCTCTGAAAATATGGAGAAACATGATTTGAAATTAGGGCCCGAGCTTCACCAAGATTTCAGCTCAAATGGGTTTTACTTTCAGAGTCTGAACCTTCGTAGAAAAACAATTATAGCGAAAATTCCACGATGGCATGTTTGAGATGGAATTCTGGAGCATGCAAAAACCCTAAATTCCTCAGATCATATCTCTGAAAATATAGTGAGACAAGATCTGAAATTCAGACCCGAGGTTCAAAAAGATTTTGGCTCAAAGGGGTTCTTTTTTTAGCTTCTGAAACTCCGTAGAGAAAAAGTTATAGCGAAAATGCCACGATGACTTGTTTGGAGCAACGAAACCTTAGAATCCAAAGCTCTAATATCAAATGTTATGAAAGCAGCTCACAAAAAGATAGAAAAGATAGAAAAGATAGATCAACGACTTAAAAATTAGCCTCTTTGAGGGGGAAACCTCCTTTACATTACACAAATGAACAATTCTTGGATGATACAAATGACAATACCTCCTTTCTATATATAGGAGTCTAAGTGGTCCCAATATAATCAGAGCCTACATAACAATAATATTGTAGGGGCACAACAATAACAATAGTGGGCTTCTATGGGGCACAATAATAACAACATGGGGACTACATGGGCACAACAATACCATAAGGGGTTGCAATAATAACAATAAGGAGCTACACTAGTAGTATAGGGACCTAAAAACGTATTGGGTCAACAAGCATGTGTTGGGGGGAAAGATTTGCAGGTGGTTGTTATTATTTCAGGTATATGATTTTGAAGTTATTGTGAAGCCCATTTGGTTGAACACCGGTCTAGACCATCTGTCAAGGATTGAAACAGGCGAAGAACCCAGTAATTTGAAGGAAGGGTTGCCGGATGTGTAGCTCTTTATGGTACGTGTAGCCGATGACCATTTTGCTGACATTATTCAATTCTTAACTACAGGGATGACACCTGTAGGATATACAACTCAGCAGAAGAAAGAACTAGTCGTTCACACACTAGATTTTTCGGTCATTGCGGGACATTTCTACAAAATGGGGGTAGACGAAATACTGCAGAGATATGTGCCGGAATTTGAGCGTGATAGTATTCTCACTAAAGCTCATGGGGGAGTTGCGGGAGGCCATTATGCAGGGGAAGAAACCGCACATAAGATTTTGTGCGGAGGATTGTGGTGGCCAACATTGCACAAGGATTCCAAAGCATACTGTAAGGCATGCAATGCATGTCAAAGGATTGGCAAACCATCACAGCGGGACAAACTACCACTACATCCTCAGGTATCTTTGCAAGCATTTGAGAAATGGGTGATCAATTTTATTGGGCCAATTCAACCACCTTGAAAGGAAATGGGTGCACGTTACATTATCATTGCCACTAAATATTTAACTTGATGGGCAGAAGCACAGGTAGTTAAGGATTGTACATCGACTACTGCAGCAAAGTTCTTATTTGAATATGTCTTAACGTGGTTTGGATGCCAGAAAGTATTAATGAGTGATAGGGGAACACACTTTCTGAACGAAACGATTAGCGTGATAACAAATGAATTTTAGGTATACCATCAGAAGAGCACACCATATCATCCGCAGGAAAATGTGATAGTTGAATCTTTTAACAAAATTTTGGAGAATGCGTTGACAAAGGTATGTAACGCGCAAAGAAAGGACTGGGATGTGTGCGTACTTGCAGTAATATGGGCCTTTAGGACAACCTATAAGAAGCTGACAGGGCAAACGCCGTTCAGATTTGTCTATGGGGTCGAAGCAGTGATGCCTATGGAGTACATTGTACCTAGTCTACGCATAGCAAATTGACAGACATGGTGGATGGTGAAGCCTTGGAGGAATGACTCACGCAGCTAATGGAGTTAGAGGAGGACCTATTTCTAGCAGGATTCCACCAACAAGTACAAAAGGAATGTGAAAAATCATGGCATGATCGCCACATCAAGCTTCACACTTTCAAGATAAATGATCTTGTGTTGTTATACGATAGCAAGTTCACCAAATTTTTGAGTAAATTCCAAATGCATTGGTTAGGACCGTATATTTTCAAAGAAATTACAGAGGTTGCAACAGTTTAGCTCGCGAAGATGAATGGAGAACCTTTTCCGAGAAAAGTGAATGGGAGCGGCTGAAGCTGTGTGCAGGGGATCCTGCCCATGCGCAATGACTATATGAATGCAGGACAATATTAGTGCTCCAGGCAGTTGCAAGGGAGTGTGGGACTATAAACTACACTGCCCAACTTGGAGGACAAGGCAATAAACACACTACATGAAGATTGACAAGGGTGAAACAAATGAAGCTATGCTTAGGACACTACGCCATGGAAGAAGGTGCCGCACAACCCTGCCAAAAAATAGTCGTTGGAGTCACTGTAGCTGATTGGACTGATAAAATCCTGTTAGGAGGAGGAGGTAGGCAGAAATTAAGGCGAAAATTTTGAAAATCTTTCGCCAAAGGCGCATTTATGACAAAGTTATGGAGGGACCGACCAGATTTGAATATGAAAATTGCTATAAGTACACCTTGTTGGTCTATGAAGAAACACTTTGTTTTCTACAAATTTCTTGCATGCACCAAGAAGATTGGGAGGTTTTGTTCAAGCACCCAAGGCTAGCTCATTATTCTAATACATTTCACTAAGTTTTTTGGAGAGGATATCTGAGCCTATGAGTTCTGAGGCCGCGGTGTCTGATGCCCCAGCTCCGGAAGCTGCGGGCATAGAAGCTACACCAGCAGTGCCTACGACGCCAAGGTTGCCTAGGCTAAAGAAATCTACTTCCAAGACAAAGCAAAAGATGTCGGTTGTAGAACCAGTGCGCTAGTCGCCCAGAAAGTATTTGCAGTAGGTGAACAGAAGGGCAAAGTGGACAAGCAAAAATAACCTTTTATTCCCCTAGATCTAGAAGAAGAGGAACTCCACCAGGGGATTGAGGGGTTGGGCGCTGAGGACACTGAACCAATCATTATGCTTCCGACATATGTGCCTTCACGAAGAGGACAGAAGAAGGTGACCAAAGGCCCTGATTCCAACAAATTTACAATTGCTACGCCACTACTCCCAGATGACATTGCATTTGAGGGTATGCTCTTAGCGCACATACCAGCGTTAAATATGGAAGACTGGGACCTCGATGACCAGAATAAATTCCCGCATTTAGCAACAAATCATTATATGTGCCGCATATACTATGAAGAGACAGGGGTCACGAAGTTGGAATCGATGAAATGGGTCAGAGGAGTTCAGCTGGTGGGACTATTGCACATGCTATTCGTACCCCATTTTCACCACTCCAACATCAATACGGCATGCGTGCGCCAGTTGCTGGCATTAGTGAATGATGGGTGTTTATGGCTATATGAGCCTATCCCCATCACGAATATGTTAATCCATCAGATTACCAAGCTACCCTATAAAGGAGCAGTCCCGACAAAGGAGTTTGCAGGAAAAACCAATGAAAATCAACTCGCAGACCGTATGAAGACCGAGTTCGGGCTTGTAAAGAAAAAGCGTGGATATTCTATTTGCTCCATAATAGAACAGGCAGTATGATTTGTAGTGCAGATCCTAGCAGGAAAGATAATGTGGAAGTGTCACGCGGATGAAGTGCCTGCGCTGGTCATTTCATTAGCAACGCAGTGTGTGAACAGGGTCCACTGTAACTCGGACCAATATCTCTGTAGAGAATTTTTGGCAAACTGTCGTGAGGCGCAAGAGGAGAGAAAGCCATTCCGCTATGCTTGGCTCTAATTGCTAATATTTTTGGTGGCATGGCGTCTTTCAGAGGACAGTCAGTTCCCTCCACAGAATGAGACCTTCCGAGAGGTATCAAAGTTCACTTCACTGTGGCAGACAAAAGATGCGGAATAGATTACAAAATCCAAGGTTTTTTGGGTATTCATGGAGATGGACATCCGACTGGCTATAAACCAGAGGCCAAGGTTATCTCCCACCTTGTTCGAGTAACTGAGAGCCTTCATAGAATTTAAGGCAGACTTTCACAATGTCTGGATCTACGCGAGAAGAAACCCTCAAAAGGCATGGCACAAGTTGCCTTACTTAGCGGCCGAAAAAGATGTACATGAGGTTGTGGGTGGATGGCTAGTAGAGTGGCATGAGCCTACCCATTTGGATGTTGGGACAACAAAAGCAGGAGAAAGCTCCTCCATGCAGACCTTTGCTGCAAAAAAGAGGAAAGAAAAAGAGCAGGTAATCGTGTGGGAGGAAGCTGCCTAGCAAAAGAAAGAAGCTGTTGAAAAGTTCGTTGCAATGACAATGCGCGCTGAAAAGGAGCGTGTAGACAAGGCACATACAAAAAGAAGGAGCAAGCCATAACAGAAGTCGAAGCATCAATTTCCCCACATACCACCACGTAGGAGCTATCATCATAGGATGACGATGGGGGTGAGGAGGTGCCCACCCCATTTAAATTGCAGAAGCGCACCAAAGAGATAGCGACAGGTCCGCGAAAGAAGCGGAAATCAGATAAACATTTGCCGATGGACCCTCTTGTACTCACTAAGGGTGATTTAGACAAGATTGGCTAAAAGGTTAGAGATACCACATCAGATCTATGGTCACACTTTGAGCAGGAGTATATGCAAACACTAGGGAGTGTTGAGAAGGATTTGTGTGAGTTGTAGATCCAGGCCAGTATGATCTAGGCGAGCATTGGGCAAGCAAGCACGGTGCAAGCGAGCTTGAATCAAGCGAGCGTGAGTGTCCCAGAAGTGGAACAGCCAATGGACCTAAGGATCATTCCTTTTCCACAAGGATCCTTGTGAGCAGATAAGCAGGAAGACTGTGTCATACTAGAAAAGATCAAGGATATTGGAATCAATGTGGTCACGCTGCCGCTCTAGGCCCTCCACGCATTGCATCAGGGGGTCTCAGATGAGTTGCAGATCAGGGAGCAGCGCACCCTTGTGGTCCTCAGTGAATGTAAAGTCAACAATGAACAGATGTACGCGGAGAAGACACAGGTGCTAAAGGAGAAATATGAAATGCAATCGCGATGCACAAATTTAGAGTTAGCAATTGAACAAGCCTGAAAAACAGTTCCAGAATTGCATATCCTAGAAGATGCACAAACTGAGAAGAAAGTTAGGAAATTAGCGGCTATGGTGTGCAATGCCAAAGATGAGGTTGGGTGAGTCACTTTTGAGTTCCAGATGAAGATATTTGAACTCCAGCTCAAGCTTCAACCAACCACACCACTAGAAGTTCGGGAACAAAGAGGTGCAACTATAAAAGAATCAATGGGTCAACTAGATGTCGCAGTTCACGGTTGTGACCAGCTATTCAATCAGGAAATGGGCCTATGGGATACATTGCAGGAGGACCCTAAGCTACAACAGTTGAACACAAAGATCAGGGAAGCGCAACAAAAATATGATGAAATCAGTACAACTGCGCGGATGTTGGCACCAGTCTAGCGCTTCATGCGCTTGCAGGAAGGCAAGGCGATTCAGATGCAGATCCAGGAGTTACAGAAAAAGCAGTCCCTGCTAAGAGACCAACTTCAACCTTGGACAAAGGAAGCCAACCAACTTTCATAGAATATTCATGAAAAGCTGAAGGCCATGCAGCAGACCCAGCAGACTACGCAACTTGCAGTAGAGGGGCCAACCACAGAGAAATTGGTCTAGGAGGTACAACAAGCAACATAACAGAGTACTGCGGAGCTTCAAGCATTGACCAAGGTAGTAAGCGAACTCCGCCAGAAAGTGGAACAACCAGCTGAGTGACTCGAGGGTGAGTCATGATATTTGTGTTGGGGGCCTGTTGGGATGGGGTCCCCAGGGGTAGAATTGAATTAATTTAGTAATTTTTTGTAAAGAATGTAAAGTCTCCGCAAAATATGGATGCAGAGCACGTAGCTAGTCAAGAGTCACAAGGGCCTTATCCCCTTGTTTGGGTACGTGATCGACATTTTTGAAGACTCACCCATGAGCGGGGGGCCATGATATTGTATTAGAAGACTATAAATGAATGAGTCTTAGCGAATGATAATAAGAGGAGATAAGTAGGAATGAATGATGTTGTAAGGGTCTGATAGACACGAAGGTCTGTTCCTGTCTGTAAGTGAAGGAAAGGCTCCGCAACTGAGTGTGTGGAGGCCTGGAAGAGTCCATAGATGAGTTCGTGGACCCCTGCAGCTGAGTGCGCAGGGTAGTTGAAGTATGTACTGGA
Organism: Pinus tabuliformis; assembly: GCA_031772625.1. NCBI lineage: Eukaryota > Viridiplantae > Streptophyta > Pinopsida > Pinales > Pinaceae > Pinus > Pinus tabuliformis. The sequence goes on from CM062819.1 coordinate 1,410,844,912, forward strand.
AAGATTATGATTAATAAAGACTGATTTTGGGTTGGAAATACTTGCATCTATCTGTTTAATTGTTATGTCACTTTCACTATTGTTTCTATAATTCAATGTGTTTTCTCTACGCGAATTGGGTTAATTGAACATGTTTATGCTTAACAAGATGATTGAATGATATTTTCAAAGTTTTAAATCTATTTTGGGTTAGTTTCAAATAGGGAAGATTGGTTTGTGTGACGAGATCTAGATCTCAGAAGCCCTCAAAGGTCTGTTCAATTGCGCGAAAGTAGCAGACATATCCAGTTACGGCCTGATTAACTCAATTGGCTGGTCTCGCGAAGAATTAAAGGTATCTAGGGCTGAATTAGGAGTTCTAACTCTATCGAAAGGTTAGATCTGCGTGGAAGTAGATCTAGGGCACTTAAAGACATCACACTAGTCTCTGGATGCAAAAACTTGGTTCTTGCATCCCCCAATACCGCTTCGGGTGAGATTGCAGCCTATGCTATGCAGGTTGTTGTCGAAAGGGCTAGCAGTGTAGGGTTTCGTTGGTTGGCACAACTAACTTCGAACTTGGGTCAGGACCCCTTAAGCCAATAGAGGAGGAGTTAGTGAAGGCAGACAAAATGAATGACTCCCAATATTTGCCTCAAGTACTCAAACTGTTCTATAGGAAGTGGCTTAGTGAAGATATCAACAACTTGTTCTTTCGTGGGTACATACTCTAGCTTCACAATTTGGGCTGCAACTTTCTCTCTTAATAAATGATATTTGATGGGGATATGCTTTGGCTTGGAGTGAAAGACTTGATTCTTTGACATGCTCATTGCACTTGTGTTGTCATAAATAATAGGGATCGACTAATCATAAAAAAACTTGTACATATTGCAAAGTTTGCTTCATCCACAATAATTGAGTACAACAAGAAGATGCTGCAATATATTGTGCTTCAACTATATATAAGGATTTTGAAGCTTGCTTTTTGCTTAACCATGAGACTAGAATTTCTCCAAGAAAGAAAGCCATCACTTGTGATTTTTCTATCATCCACATCACCTTTCCCATCAACATCAGTATAAACAATAAATGAAAAATATTTACCTCTAGAGTACCACAGACATAGTCTATTGTTGCTTTGAGAAATCTGAGGATCCTCTTGTCTGCTAATAGATTGCTTTGTTGGAGAGTTGCTTGAAATCTTCCAACTATAACAACAACCTGCATGATGTCTCGTCTTGAAGCTATTAGATATAAAAGGCTGCAGTTGATGGATCTATATAAGGTCTGGTCTGTTAGTGTCTAGGAGTCACCAGTGATCAAATGTACTCTTTTAATGTCAATTGAGAGGGTCCTAGGTCAAACTTTTATAGTTTCAAATGAGTCTTCAAATCAAAATTTGATCATTGGTTAGTATGTATAGGTTTATGACTGCTCCCATCATTTCATGGTCACAAAATGCCATCTTGGTCATGCCATCACTCCTTGTGATAGGTCATCAATAAAGTGCCTTGATTACCATTTCGATCATCATTTCACGGTCATTCATGCTACAAAGGTCTAAAGGTCCAAATCATGGTTTTAGGTATTCATTTGGTGTCAATATAAAGTCATATCATCATTGTCATTTAGAAGTCATGTCATCACCTCATGTCACCATTATGGGAGTAGCAATTAGGGGAAAGTGTTCAAAGAGTTCTCTATGGTACTTTTTCCTCCTTGTGAAGATGTAACTTTTCCTAATAGAGCTACAAAACTATAGTACACTAGCTTATCATTTCAATTTTCAAAAAGACAAGTGGTGTCACATCATGACCCAATGAAAAAATCGACTTCCAACCTATAAAAAGACCATCAAATCACTTTATTTGTTCATTTCACTCTCATGAAGCATCTCTCCATCAGAAAATTGCATTCCATCTACCAGAGCATCTTCTCATCCAAGTTAGTGATTTCACCCCTTCGTTGCACTTCTAGCATGCCATGCTGCGCTTCTGTCAGAAAGCTGTGCTTTTGAAGTGGGAGGAAAATCAACCATTGCAAGGGTTTTCTACAACATCTACATGTTCTAACACATCATTAGCAAGTAAGTGGACTGTCATCACTCCTCCTTTCATCAATTTTCTCACAAAAAGTCAGTGAAATACCCTCTCCTAGGGTTTTGTTGCGCTTTTGATTTCTTGGTCAGTTTCTTTCATTGCAGTGGTAAAAATATGTCATTTTTTGCTCAAGCACTCTCCCCTACACTCCATATACCTCCACTTAGATTTTACGACGCCTATTCCCCTCATCTCCCTCATTTTCCCATAAACCCTAGCCTATGCTACACTTCTTGACAATTTCCTAGGCTAGGACTGTATTTTGAAGCTTTCTACCCCTTCCCCTCACTCATTCCCAAAAATTTCACTTCCCTACACTCCCTAACACCTATCCCTACTCCCAAAAATTTCCCCAAAAATTTACATCACCCCTAACCCCTTCATTCCCTTCCCTAAACAAAATAGTCCCAAATCCCTTGTTTTCCCAAATCAAACCCTATCCTTCCTCCTTGTGAGATAGGGTTTTACCATGTAGACTAAAACCTTAGATGCTGACAAGAAAAAGTACAATAGAGGAGGGAAAATTTTGAGGTGTGAGCCCACTAAATTCCAAGAAATTATGGCCTCGCCTTTCGTCAAGAAATCTTTCGAAGATGTGGGCTGCCTAGGTTTATGTGAGAAGATCCAAGAAATAGGTTCTCATGCCAAGTTGACAAGCCTTTTTACCACCAACTTTAGGAGGTATAAGGCCAACATAGTAGGGGTTGACTTCACCATTTTAGCAGATGCCATTGCCGTAGCCACTGGAATCCCTAACCATGGAGAAATCTAGTTCAAAGGGATGGATCTAGATATTGAGAACTACAAAGCATTCTTAAAGCCACCCTACAAGAATGCTCCCAAACACATTTTTCCCTTCAGAAAATTGCTTGACAGGTATGCTCCTTTAATGAAGATGATCATGAAGTACATTACCTGTTAGGGTAGCTTTTCAAGGCTATACCAATATCACTTAAGACTACTCATGCATTTCACAGCCATCAAACCTCTTAACCTACCTCATTACCTATACAGAAGCCTGGTCAAGATGACAGAGAAGGTACATAGCAAAGGGAAAGATCACCAAGAAAACCTATTTCATCATGGATTGGTCAAAATTATTGTTTTGCATCAGTTGTCATAGGTCAACTTATCTTGGGAGGCATTCATGCAGTCAACTTCTCTTTTGGCTGCTATTAGTCAACCTAGGAGTCAAATTTCACCATTGGAAAGATCACCAAGACCTCAAGAAGTTGGCTCTACAAGCAAACCAGTGACAAGGAAACCTAGGGAAGAGGTGACAAAAACATATAGCAAAGGTAAGAGGCTTGTGTTTGCTCTTGATAGTGTAGAAAGAGTTCAACCTCCTACTGTTGGACAAGAAGCATCAGGACATCATCATGATGCACCTTTGCATGAAGAAGAACATGTACATTTTGATACTCACATGGAAAACCTAGAAGGGCATGAGAAAGACAAGTCACCTTAGCAAATCATCCAAGAGAAAGAGGTATAAATAAGAGAGTATAAGGATGACTTGGAAAAAGTAAACTTCATGATTGCATTCTTACAGTAGGAGAAGAGGGAACTTAAGGTAAATTAGTTTTTGCTTTCTAAACCTAGGGTTTATTTGGTGGTAGATGATGATAAAGGTAAGAGTGTGATAGATGTTGAGCAACTTGAAGATACGGACCTCAGATCAAGCCAAGGAGGACAAAGACCAGAGGACTGAAAAGAAAGAAAGCACTAGGGATTGAGCCATCTCCTCCACTAGGTCAGCAAGACATTGAAGGCACCATTGTAGCAAAATTTGAAAAGGATAGAAAGTATTGGCTAGGAAGAGTCAATGAACCCTTGGAGATGCTTATGAAGAAGTCCAATAGGGACACCAAGCTTTAGAGACACATGGCCATGCACTACTACACCAGGAACTGGATCAACAAGATTAGGGTTAGAAATTTGAAGAAGAAACTAAAGAAAACCCTAATCAAGCTAAGGAAGAGGGACAACCTTGATTTTCTTGATGATGCATAATTGATTGTCTAATATATCAATCAAAAGCTTAAAGGAGCAATATAGAAACAATTTTGAATAAATCTGGGAATTTTTTGAGTTTTTGTGCATTTTTGTAATTTTTGGCAATTTCATACTGTTAGAAGCGCAGCGAGCTCACGCTGCTCTTCTTCCTAGGGGCACTAATTGATGAATGTCTTATATGGTTGGAGAGATATTCACTTTTACATGTCATATATACCACTGATTTGCCATGACAACTTGCATATTGAGAGAAAAATTCAAAATACATGTCGAAAAACATGTTTCTGTCTCATTTTCTAACCCCCTCGATGCGCTTCTGGAGCAGTCTTGGGAAAAGTGTTTTTGGGATACCTTGGAGAAGTGTTTTTTCATGCTTGAAGGTTCTAAGGAAAATTAGACATCTAGAGCTTTTGAGATCTACCTTCAGTTCAGAAAATGGATGAAGAAAAGTCCCTCAAAACTGCCCTCAAACTTCACGCTGCGCTTCTGAGAGAATTCATTGCGCTTTTGCCAAGAGGTCAAATTTTCGAGTTGCTTCACTCAAAGTCCATATAGCATGATGTAATTTGTCTTGTTTTGAATTGACATGATGTAAATTATTGTAATTAAGCTTGTAAATGTCAAATTAGTGTAGATTCATGCTCATTAATGCTTGTAAAGTTAAAGTGAATCAGTTTGGGCCAAATTGGGAGTTGGTTTCTAACCTCCCTAGTCTTAGGTATGGTTGGAGATATTCTTGTAAACAGTTCCTATGATGGTGGATTCGACCCCTGAGAGGGGGAAATGTAGTTTTTGGTCTATATGTAGCCTGATCTAAGTGATAGAGAGGGTTGGATGTTTGATAATCATAGCTTGGAGCTAGTGTACACTTTTTTGCAGTAATACAACAGGAAATTGCAACTATTATCTTGGGATTCTTGTGGTATGATTTTGTGACAATGTTTTTTCTCTGTTTATCATCAGTATGAACGCTTATTTCTCCTTCCTACCATATCTATGCTTTCTTGTGATCATCTCATAGGTGTTTAAGCAAAATTCATAAGTTATATGCTCTGTTTTGATGAGATTTTCATGCTAGTGTTCTATTTCTTCTGATGAGTGAATTCATGGTTACATGCTCATTCTGATCCTCTATCTTTTCATCCCTATACCACAATTACAACCTACTTCTGTCACTGATCATACCTACCTTTCCCCATTATATCTCTGCAATTGATCATTTGAAACCCTAGCCTAGTTCCTATACCTTTGAGTTTCATCCAACAAAGCCTAAAATCAAACCCTAGTGAGCTTAATTATATCTAGCATAACATCTGATTTCCTCTCCAGTCACTTCATTATCTATGAGATTCTTGAGAGAGCCCTTTCTGATTTGGTAGGGCTAGCTACTAGATCCAAAGTTGGTTTGAGGTTACCTCCATCAATATCCTTTCTCAGCCTTGGTACACTGAGGAGTGCTAACATGGTCCACTTCTATAGATTCATCCATCTTACTATGCTTGCAACTTGTCACCATTGGAGTGCTCACTAAAGAGAATTCTTCCATGCCAAATTTCTGTAGCACTTCCTTGAGATACTTGCCTTGAGAAATAAAAATGCCTTTAGGGTTTGCACTATCTGCAATCCAAGGAAATAAGATAGCTCTCCAAGCATGGAAATCTCAAATTCGGCCTTCATATCAGCTGCAAATTCACTGGTCAACAAATATGAAGTAGTTTTTCGGGTCTTGAAATTCTGGAGCCATTTTGAGGCCCTAAACTTTTTTTTTTGGGAAAACCGGGGCCAACATGGATCTTCAATTCATGTTGGCCACTCAAAAGTTGTAGTCCTCGGATAGATATATCTAACGAGGTATTATGTGCGTAAAACAAAGATCGTATGTCAAAGTTACAAGCTTGGGAAGTTGATGTACCAATTTGCCCAAACAGGGCCCATAGTTTTGGCGCTTCATCTCCTAGGGTTAGGTTTTTGGATGTTTAGGGTTTTCCATTATTTTTCAATAATAAATAGCCCTTCAAGTCTCATTGTAACACAACTCAAAGACATGTATCTGCCACATATCTTCTCAGAGATAAGCTACCATCACTTGAGCTAGTCTTATTTCCATTCTGTTTGTAAGCAGATTTCAGTATTTGATATTATTGAAATGAAGTGTTATTTTTGCCGCATCTCTGTATTTATGGTTATATTTGTAATTTTTTGTGTTCCTTTTTATGTTTAGATCAATGGTATCAAAGCGGTCTTCCCTTTCTCTGTCTTTCTCTGCATTTCCCCAACGAGGTCGGGATATAAGGAGTTATGGCTTGAACTAGTGGAACCTATGCAAGAACAACATTGCAAATCTCGATGGCCTCCCATGGCAGAAGAGAAGAAAGATGAGGGGGTAGGAGATACTTTCAAAATATTGCTAGAAGAAGCTCTCAGGCGACAGAGGAACGCGATGATGGACAACTTTTCCCAGATCCTTGAGCATCTACCCAAGGGCAACACATCTCCTTGCAATAACTACTCTTGAAGCACCACACCTTTTAAGGTACAAGTTGACTTTGACATCCCCATATTTGAGGGTTAGATAGATGCATATGCCATAGATAAATGGTTAAATCTACTAGAAGGACATTTTTTCTGTTCATGATTTTTCCAGTTGGGAAAATATTACTTTTGCACTTCTCAAAGCTGTCCCCCACGTCAAGGGCTGGTGGGAAACCTAATGTGAGAAGAAGGACGAAAGTACACCCTCACTATTTTCGGGCACACCCACTTGGAATTCATTCTAGGACGCCATCAAGGAGTAGTATTACCCTGTCAGGAGCTATGAGGATAATTACATAAAGTAGACCACGGTGTGATAGGGAAGGGACCAAGACGTGCCAAATTTTACCAATGTTTTTCATAGCCTTCGCATGAAGTTGGGTATCAAGGATTCTGAGAAACATTTGGCACTCAAGTACCGTGATTGACTATACTAGTACTGTCGGTCGGATAAGTCGTTCTTGCGGACAAGGCCGACCTCCCTAGTATCTAATGATATCTAGCGACAAGCAAACCAAACAAATTCTATCTTTCTCTAAATATGCAATTTATAAATAAAGGCAAACAAGTGTTTTAGGCCTACCTCGGGTCCAGTGCAAGTTTGTGGAAGCCACGCTCCATTGATCCAAATGAGCTCCCTTGTAAAGAATCTGCAAACACAAACAAGCACACACATTAAATAGCACCTGAAAAGCCAATATAATAAAGCATATTTATCATGATGATCAAGGAATTCATGAAACAAATCACATAAGACAATTTGTTGAGAAAAATGAATATGATTGTATTAACTTTAATCAAAGAAGAACTTTACAACCTTGGTGCCTTGATGCTGTACAAGCTCATCCCAGGGTCGAGCAAGAATTTCCTCTACTTTGACAAGTTTCACTCTCTTCCCAATGAAGCCAAAAGGTATGTAATCTCTCCTCTCAAGCTTAACTAGGAAGTCTCAATTCCAACAGCATTTACCCTAAAAAAACGTTCAGCTTGTAACCTCCCTAGCAACCAGCCCAATGCCTTAATTTATAGTGCAATGGAGGGAAGTTACTAGGTCCACCTTCAAAGGGATAAAGCCCTCCTTCAAAGGGATAAGCTCCTCTCATCAAGGGATTAGCTCCTTTAGTTTTGGGATGCATGAACCACCTAGGAGCGAACCATCCACGTCAAGATTCCTTCTAGAATCATCCAGAATTAACCACAAGTGAGTTTTTAAGAATAAACTTGCGCCTTTTTGACTTTCACAGGGGTCCGCACCCACTCCTTTAGAGACAGAGCGGGCAGGTCCGCAGGTAACATGACCATGGGGTGCGGGACCGCAGGTAACAGTAAGAGAAAGTGCAGAACCAGAGCTTTATTGATTTTCAAAGTCTTTCTCTCATTTTTAAAGCTTGACATGAAGAGCTGAGGTTTGAGACTTGCTAAGGAGGACAGTATGAATGATGATAGACCCATACTGACTGCAAATAGTCATGGTGACAATATTTTGTGTAACAGATTGCCCCCTAAAGTGCGAAGTCTGTAGTAGATGAGGATTTCATTTATCATCTAAGAAGAGTGAAGTACTTTATCATTTCAAGGATCACCTTGTGGATAGCCCGGTTGGAACCTGTAAAAACATTCAATGCAAAATATATATATGAGATCATATCATCGCTGAGGTAGGCATTCCCATACTCAGATCAAAACTGACTAGAAAACTAACTACTGCTCTGATATAGGAATGATCTTGTAATACATCACAAGTATAGACACATGTAGACACAGTATGGACGCAGCCATCTGTTTATGAATAGTCCACTGTATAATGAATACAAAATTCCTCGCAGCCTGGATGGTGGAAACTAGATCCAGGGTCTTGATTTCTGCTTCCTGAAAAAGTACGATTCTATCCATGTGAATGAATGTGTCGAAGTCGAACATGGTAGAAACCACTTTACCAGTCAATGATGTAAACTGTTAACAAGTGTGAGAGAAACCACTAGCAATGTCAATGGCTCTCAAAGTACTCAATACAATTCATGAGATGTGAATAGATGTGTTGATGTCAAACATGTCATGGAATTCTTTGATCGAAGGTCAATGATGCAACCTATCGTCGAAGGCGAGAAACCTGCCATTGAGGCATGCAGATCCCAAGGTATTGACGATTTCTAGATCATCTTTCTAGATAATGAGCTGAAGTCGATAGAAAGCGATCCGTTGTAGGCAAGCCCACAACACGAAATCATAGATCAAGTTTGAAGAAATATAGTTGCAAGGACTAACTCAGGGATGGTCAAGATGGATGACAGATATTTTGCAGATGAATGGTTTTTTTGCACTGACCTCTTGAACACATAACGACACAACAGATGGTTTGGTGACAATTGACCCAAAGTTAATACCCAGAAACCGGTTGAAGACTTTCAATATGGTTTGATCAACTGTTAGGCAAAGGATTTCCCAACCCAGGTGAATAAAAAGTGTCGTGTTCAAGAGTGGTTAAATGTTTTTCTGAGACACAAAGTATGACAAACAGGCTCATTTTTCTCTCTTTTCCCCCACCATTTCTGGCAAGTACCTCTTTATTTTTAACAAGCTTGAGGAGAATAACATTTGCTTGATTATAAGCTCATCCTTTGGATGAGTCCAACTTAGTTTAAATTCGAACCCTAAGGAGTGGTCCGTTCCTGTTTGTAATTGAACAGGTCCTTTACTTGTTTAGATACTCTTCGGCAAAATCACATAATCAATCGTTTGTCGACGCGTTTCGAACCAACCAGTGTGGTTCATCGTCAGGACAAGTTGAAGAACTGATCTGGTTTAGCTTGATTAAATAGAGTGTGCAGCGACTCCAACGGCTATATTGTAACGGCTAATTTTGACCTGAGGATCAAAGTCAAACCCCAGATTTTACTAAAAATAGAAGCATATAATATTATTATTTAATTGAATAATAAATATTTTTATTGTCATAATGGTCATTATATCTTCATCTTTATTGCCTAACCTATATTTATTATCCCTAAATTATTTAAATACAAATAAATAGTATTAAAATATTATTATTCTTAGAATTTAGTTACAATAGGTAACTATGTATTCATTTAATAATAATTGTTTAATCAAAAGGTCCAATGGTAAATTAGATAAATGGTCATTAATAAATTATGGTAAACTGAATAATGGTAATCTATAACTATTATTATTCCCAAAATTATATAGTTACAATAGGTCACTGTGAATTTATTAAAAATAATTATTAAAATTAAGGGTCCAATAAATCATTTTTATTAATTATTTTAATGTAATGGCCCATTCGAAATTAAATTATTATTTCATACAATAATTTATGTTTACTAAATGATCTATATTTACCTAATAATATATAATTCTGATATTAAAATCGTATTCTAGTTAAAACATTATTATGTAAATACCAAAATCAAAGTACATGCTTATCTAATATAGAAATTTATATCTATATGTATTAAAAAATTAACTATGTTATTACTTATCAATATATAAGAAAACAGTTACCGGAAATAACTAGGTTAAAAAACCATGTAAAGAATCTAATCCAATTTTAAAAAAAATTACCCCCTGGGATAAGGTTAATGCCAGATAAAGCTCGAAAAAACTTAAAAACCTATTACTAACTCCTATACTCCATGACAAACCCACCAAACTTGAGAGAACCGCTTGATCATTACAACCAAGGAGTACTTTTCATAATTAGTGCCTCTGATCCGAAAAAGTAAAAAAGCGATCAATGACACGTCGTTTTATAACCACTATCGAATTTGAAACGACAAAAATCCGGCAATCTTTTCATGTTTTTATGGTCAGAAAAGGGCTATAAGTGGACTGTATTTTTAGTTCCGTTTTAACGAGCTTAAAAAGAAAAACTCGGCAATCTTTTCATATTTTAGGAGTCAGAAAAGAGCTTAGAGGTGACTCTAATGTTTTTTGTCGAAAATGACCAATTTTGCCTGAAAAATCCGTTATCCTGCACAAAAACTCAAACATTACTCATACCTGTTTAAAATAGGTAAAATGCTTCAAAAGTTACCTCTTTACAGTGAAAAATAAACAAATTAAAAACTCATTTATTCAAAAAAACTTATAAAAAGGGCTTTTGTAAATTCATTTTTACTGTTTGACTTCAGAGTGAGAAAAGAGAGCTTTTGGTCAGAAACTTCTCGTGAAGATTGCGGAAAATCCGTCCGTTGGAATCGAACGCCGTCTCCTCCAGGTAATCCAAATCATCATACTCTTTCATTTCATTAGTTTGAAAATTGTTTTCAGGGTTTTATTTTGTTTTTTAGGAAATTTCTAGGTTAAAAACCCACGCGCAGGGGTCCGCAGGCACAGCACAGGAAACCTGCGGACCCCGACTTTTTCGTAAAAGGAAAAAAGTCAGGGGTCCGCACCTGCCGTGAAGGCAAAGTGCGGACCCACGCACTGTCTCTAACACAGAGGGTGCGGTCCCCGCAGCAAAGGTTTTTAAACCTAAATTTTTCAAATTCCACCCAAAAATTTTGATTTTAAATATTCTAATCCGCCTTTTTATTGAATGTAGGGTATACATCATGCTTGATTGGTGGGAACGGGAGCACGAGGATGTAGATCTTGCCATGATTAATCATCAACCTTCGATTGATGCATTGAAGGCATGCGGTTTATACAAATTCTGGGCCATACCTGGCATGACGGCCCAGGTGGATTTTTTGCAGTGGCTGGTAGACAGGTGGAATATACAGGACCAATGTTTCTTTATAGGTGGCCACCAGCTCGAAATGGAGCCAGAAGACATTTAATTTTTGACTGGTTTGCCTAAGAGAGGTGAACATTTGACTCTATTCGGGACTAGGCCAGGTGGCCAGTCTGTCGATAGCCTCCGGCTACAGTTTTGCAACGACCAAACTAGAGACAAAGGGATTGATATCAAAACCATATCCCGTCCTGAACTCAAAGTTATTGCGTTTACTATTACCAAGCTTTGCGGAAGCGCAACACTACATGTGGCCACTAGATCCCAAATGCGGATGGCAGTAGACTGCTTTCGAGGCACCATCTTCAACTGGTGCGAGGCTGTGTTGGCTAATATAAAAGGCCAACTGACTAGAGCAAAGAACGGACAACTGAAGACCTTTGGATATGGTGCTTTAGTTGTGAGCTTTGGTCTAGAGAGGGTCCCAATGTTGGTCCCACAACATCTTACCGTTGGAGCTGGACTTCCCCGAGAGCCCAAACTGATGCGTTGGGTTGCAGTTATGGCCCGTCATCTTGAGGAGGGAATAGAAGTCGTTCGATTTACTCCTGAGTATTTTCATTGGTTGGAGAACCAAGTATTTGCTATTCAGGATTTTCCTTATGCTGGGGTAGATTATCGTGGTGACCCAGACATGGCTCTTCCACCAGGAGAGCAATGGGATGACTCAGGTAAAATCATTTTCAACATTTTCTAATTTAATTTTTTTTTTTTTTTTTGTTTTTATTTCGTCCCAAAATTGATAGTAAAAAGTTTCAAATGCAGATGTAGGTCCACGGCGACCAGCCACTCTCCGACCCTATGAGAGGAAACAGCCAGCTGTAGCAGCACCAACCCCACAGGACGAATCTACAAAGACCTTGGCCGAGTTGGAGAGTCATCTAGAGCATTTGACAGCAGACATTCCGTAGACCAGTATAGATGACATTCCTCTTAGGCTACAACGCTATGTGATTGGGGTCCCAGGACCTTTCAGGAGGTTCCTTTGTAGGGTGGCCCGTACAGTGGTTTCTTATCGTGATCATCACCAGTGATAGGATGATCACCTGTTGTAGACACATATGACATTTTTTGCTTTTTGTACTATCATTTTTGCCGATCATAAGGTGTTTTCAACCTATGATCAAAGATGATGTATATTTGACACACTTCTATGCTATACTATATCACTATTACCGGCTTATCCTGTAAAACATGTTATGGAATGTTTTTAAATTTACTTGTATGATTATTGCAAATGTCTACTTAACATTCGAGAAGCAATTGCATCTGCTAATGCATTTAAATATCTTGGAATATGCTGATATTCAATATAGTCAAATTCACGTTCCAAGAGACAAACTCTCAAAAATAATCTCAATAACACTAGATTTCTAATGGCATATACTCTATTAAGCTGTAATACAACGAGTTCAGAATCTAACCTCACAATCAAACTCCGAATCCCAAATGAGATGGATTCAGATAATAACTCAATCACTGCACTATACTCTGCAATGTTGTTCGTTGTTTGACCGAGGCTTACCCCATGCATAGATACCAACTCGTCAGAGGGCGAATAGATGACCCAAGCTGCGGAAGAAATGTTCCGTGTATTACGACAAGCACCATCAGCAAAACCAATGTATGTTTGGAGAGACGTCGACATCTGCAATATCCAGAGTAAAATCAAGATAAGCAGGAATAATGACAAAAAACACTCTCTAAGCTAAGCACACTTTTTAATCTAAAACACACCAGCTAGAAGGAAAATTAACCTAACTAAAAATCTCCACACCCAGATTTAAGCATAATATCTCTTCAGATAAAAACCATTTCTGGGTTTACCTAAAGAGACCCCGTCAAAGTCTACCAATTCATAGGCCCCTTTTGCCAGCTTTCGCTTAAAAACAAAGGACCATGCCACATGGGTACGAATTTTCCAGCGCCTAATTTATCATTTGCTTGATCCTACAATAAGACTAGGTCTCCTTCCGAAAAATTACGAGGGGTAACATTTCGATCATACTGAGCTTTAATACATTTGGCATGAGCTTCGATTGCTAGTGCAGCATCACGTCGATTCTCATCTAGCTGAGCCAAGTACAACAAACGTTTTTCCTCTTCGAAAGTGGTTGGAAGTAATTCTATGGCCATTTGCAATGACGGGATTTCACATTCAATGGGTAACATAGCTTCCAAACCATAAACTAGTTGGAAAGGAGTGAAATCAGTTGACGTTTTTACTGAGGTTCGATACGCCCAAAGTGCTGAAAATAGCATGTTATGCCAATTCGACCTATGAATCCCAATGAGTCGTCGGATCATGATGACTAGAACTTTGTTGATGGCTTCAACCAGACCATTAGCCTGTGGATAATATGGAGTTGAACTATCGTGACGCAAGCCAAGTTGGTCTGTAAGTTCAATCATCATAATATTTTGAAAATGACGCCCATGATCAGTGATAATCACTTGTGGAACACCAAACCTAGCAATTATATGATTGAACATGAAAATCGCAACAGTTTTTCCGTCTGCCTCAAATGTAGGCATCGCCTCGGCCCACTTGGTAAAATAATCTACCGCAAGAATGATATACGAATGCCCCCCAGCCGAGTGAGGGTTACATGTAATAAAATCGATACCCCATTTCGCAAAAGGACCGACGACAATTATAGGGTGGAGAGGAGCAGGTGGAGCGCACATCTTTCGATAAAAAATTTGGCAGTTGTGGCATTTTCGGACCGCGTTAATACAGTCTTTAAACAAAGACGGCCAGAAATAGCCAACGCGCAATATCTTTTGGGCTGTGGCAAACCCAAACATATGACCTCCACACGCTCCAGAGTGACAGTCATTTAGAACCCTTTCAGCTTCCTCATGAGTTAAACAACATCGGAAAACAGAGTCCGCCCCACGATGATAAAGTGTATCTCCAATGATCTTGAATTGTTGGGACTGGAATCGTATTTTTCGACGTTCTGATCTTGAAATTTCAGACCGAAAGGATTGGGTCTGGAGATAAACTATGATATCCCCATACCATGGATCTAAAGTGTTGATTAGAAACAAGGATTCGTCCGCAATGGGCTCCTCCGCCACAGTTTCCGTGTCAGCACGCGGGAAGTCACACATCAACTCCGCAAAAACTAAAGATTTCTTTTACTTAGACTTTTCAATTTCTAAATCAAACTCCCGCAGGATCACAATCCATTTGGAGTACTTGCCCCCTAGCAATTGTTTAGTCAAAATATAGATCATAGGGTTGCAATCGGAAATTACTGTAGTTTTGCGAAAACGTTGGACAGCTTGAACAGCTGCCAATGCCAATTTCTCCACATGTGAATATTTTAGCTCAGTTGGATTTAAAGTTTGACTAAGGTAATATATCACATGTTCACTACCGAATTCATCTTCCTGAACTAACACCATTCCAATGGTGGAATGCGAGGCGGTGAGATATAAGAAGTAGTCCTGTTTGTAGTTGGGAGGATGCAATAACGGTGCATGGGTCAACGCGTGTTTTAGTGCATCAAAAGATTTGTCAGCTATCTCATCCCAAAAGAATGGAGTATTCTGCTTCAACAACCTGGTAAAACCCTTTGTGATCTCGGCGTAGTTAGGAATGAATCGACGTAAAAAGTTTGCTTTCCCTTGCAAACTTTGGAGTTGGCGAAGACTCGAAGGAGGAGGCAATCTGACAATAGCTTCAACCTTCGAGGGATCGGCACGAATGCCGGCTTTCGAAACAACAAACCCCAGTAACCGACCCGTTTCTATACAGAAAACACACTTGTGTGGATTCAACCGAATTCGATAATGCCTACACCTCATAAATATTGCTCGTAAATGGATGAGATGATCAGCTTGATGTAATGAATGAGTAGGTAAATCATTGAGATAGGGTTTCACAATGTGCTTGATGTCATGAAACACGTAAGACATGGCTCTTTGAAAAGTTGCTCCGGTGTTCTTGAGCCCAAAAGGTAATTTGCAATAAGCAAATGTCCCCCATGGACAAATGAAAGCCATTTTTGGTTGATCGACAGGTAGAATATTTATTTGATTGTATCCGGAAAAACCATCCATGAAGGAGAATATTTCACTGCCGGCACAATCATCAATGATTTGATCGATATAGGGAGTTGGGTAATTGTCTTTTGGACAGGCTCGATTAATATCCCTATAATCGATACATATTCTTATTGTTCCTTGCTTTTTGTTAACAGGAACAATATTCGATACCCAATCCGTTAACGGAATTGGATAAATGAAACCTGCTTTAAGTAATTTTTCAACTTTTGCTTTAATAGCAGCAGCTTTTCGCGGGTGGATCTAATGCAAACATTGCCGGACGGGTTTAGCATCTGGGTAAGTTTTGATTGCATGAACAACAATTGCTGGGTCAATTCCTGGTATTTCCTCATATGACCAGGCAAACACGTCGCAGAATTCTTGAAATAGGGCCTTATATGTTTGAATTTCATCTTCCGTACAAGAGGCACCTATATGAATGTTTTCAACAATTCCAGGCTTAACCGAAATATCAATAGGAATAGTTCAAGAAATGTTCCCCAAATTTAACTAAGAATCAGGATTTTTCATTGGATTTTGAGGTTCCTTGATATAATCAATCGTTAAAATAGATGAAAAATCATTTTCAAAGCGATCAATCTCAGGTAAAAACGAAGATCTATGATGAATATCTTCCCATGGTAAATCATCAACACACAGGATTTCACGAATTTGCTCATCAGTGTGAACAAGTTCGGAAAACGTTGTTGAATTTGAGTTTGATGTTGAAAGTGATTCTTCATGGACCACATTCATTAAGTCGATTTCGGTTGAAGAAGAGTCGGAAAATGACTGCACGGCCTGATACACAATTTCATATGTACTCAAAGGCATAACATCACCAAGTGAATCTATCTCAGATTTGGAAGGTACAATCCAAGGATCATCATAAACAATAGTGTTTGACGAAATCATATGAATGGTTGCAATAGAAGACGATGCGTTGATAGGAGGAAAATGAAAAGTTCCTAGTAAACCAGAATCTTTAACTAGTCCTACTTCAACATCCTTATAAGGGATAGTTGTTTTGCCGACATGCTGAATACTTTCAGAAGAGGCTGGGTCGGATGAAAAGTAAGTTAGCTGGTCTATAGTTACGATCTTTCCATTATGAGGAAACTTTATAAGCCGAAAGACTAATGAAACAACAACTGTCATAGCGTAAGACCAACTTTGACCCAAGAGAAGGTTGTAATCTAGAGAGGCATCAACCACCTCCACATCTAGATTAACAATTTTGCCTTCAACCCCTATAGGTAAATCCTGTAGAATGCCAAAAGGATGGAACCCACGGCCATCAAAGGCCTTTAGAATCGTCGGGGATTGATTAAGTGTAGGAGAACCAAGCGATCTCCCACACTGGATCGACATAATACACGTTGAGGCTCCCTCATCAATCACGGTCCTATAACAAGGTCTGTTTTTGACTAACACTGGAATCTGGAAAGCCATTTGATGAGGTAAGCGAGGTGTACTATTTTCTAGATCGAAAATTATAAGGTTCGAGTCCTGAATGTCAACATCTCCTATAGCCGACAATAGAAATTTACACTGTGCTGGACATGATTGCAGCACCTCCAAAGCCGACATTGCTGAAGGTGAAATAGCCAAATCTTCAACAATGTTATAGTTCTGAGCCTCTCTCGCATGTGGATTGAAAGCTGACTTTCGAAGTATACCCTTGGCGGGCGGTTTGATTACTAAGTCTGGGTTAGGTTTCTCGATATGTAGTGGATCAGAACCGGGAGTTGAAGTTGATGGGTTCGAATTAGAAGATTCTGCTTCCTTACCACCAACAATACTTTTACTTCCATAATCTTGCGATCGAGTCGCAATCCTAACATGGGACATCATCATTATGGGTTCTTCTGAGGCATTTGAGGAAGAACCTATCATCTTACTGTCTTGACTAGGAAAAGGATCCTTCAAAACAACAGGCGTTTGGGAACCTTTGACGATTTTCGCAACCTCAGCGCGATGAGGGCAGTCTCTTGTAAAATGCTCTTCGTAAAAAATGAGACAAGGATAACGAGGTTTGCGTTTCTCATCAGTAGATTCCGTTTTTTCTGGTTTCTCTTTCAAATTTTTATCTGTTTTATTTTTCTTCTTCCCTTTCTTTTTACCGCCGGATTTTGATTTGGCTGTAGATGACTCTACAACATGAATATCGGCGGAAATTTCCATGGAAGAATCTCCTATCGGGGAATCTGGTAAAGTTATGATAGGAGAAGAATTCTTGGAAGATTTCTTCTTACTTTTAGTATTAACCGTACCAATCATACCATCAGCGGCATGAGACCCTGAAGGAGCTGCAGTTATTTGATTTTGTTTAGGAAGGTCGGGGATTTTCTCGTGTAATGTAACTGATTGCGTATAATCTAAGTCAAGGTACTGAGCTTGAGCAATTACTTGCTCTTCAGTAATGATTCCTGCCTTAGCTACATCCTCAGTGACTTTCGGTAATAAAGATTTGACAAACCATTCAGCTAAGATTTGATCCGAGATAAAAACTTTCACTAAACACCGTCGACATCTCCATTCATGAATGTGATCCGAAATGTAAGTGGACGTTGACTGTTTCAATGAAGTTAATAATTCCGTGGCATTGTCATATCTGACTGGCAACTGAAAATGAGTTAAAAATGAAGTAGCTAACTGACTAAAGTTATAAAAAGTGGCTCGCGGTAACTCAATGTACCACTTGGCCACAAGACCAATTAGGGTGCGTTGGAAAATCCTTAAACAGATTGAATCATCTGAAATGGAATTAGACGCACACCAGAGGCGGTAAGTCATCACATGGTTCGACGGGTCCTCTCCTGATTTGCCTTCAAACTTAGGAATATCACTAGGCAACTTATTTGGCATTGGCGGCCAAAATGGAAGATAGTTAATAGGATCGTTCGTAAGGCATGACAAGTCAGGCAAGTCCAAAGTTGCAATGAACGGTAACTAACGATTAGGGTCCCTGAAACCCTGGGTTATGAGACCAGCCCCAGGAGGAGGATATCCAGGATAACTAGGAATTGGAATTGAATTTGGGATATTATATCCTCCCGGAAAACCAGGATTAACCGGACCGTACTGGGGTTGTTGAGGTTGTTGATATGTATATCCAGGGTACGGTTGATACTGATAGACTGGCTGCTGCACAGTAGGACCGAATTGGTACTGTCCCTGGTACGGTTGATAAGTAAATTGAGGTTGACTTGTGACAACTGTACTTGGACCAGGTTGTCCTACAGGCATTTGAACCGAAGTTTGAATTGTGGATCCAGACTGAGGTAAAGATGCTTGAGGAGTTGATACAGGAGCAGTAGAAACCGGAGCTGTCGATACTCCAGAAGTAGGTGGGGTAGATTGAATAGATGTTGCAGCAATTGCAACAGTCGTTTGGGGCGGAGTTCGAGGCAAACTAGGCCTAGGCTAAGAAACTACAGAAGGTGCAGAAGTTTGAATAGTAGACTGGACAGGTTGCTGGGGTGAACCAGAAACCAAAGGTTGTCCAATTTGAGATGACAACTGCACATTCGGTTGCAAGATCTGTTGAGATTGAGATGGATCCCACACTAAGTTCATTCCGGGGTATGGACCCATAGAAGGTTGAGCATATTGAGGACCATAACCGGGTTGAGGGTAGGATTGATAATTCAAAGGTACATTTCCAGCTCCTTGGACAAATGATTGACCGGAAGGTGGTTGGAAACCTTGGGTTGGGTACTGACCTTGAGGTTGATAACCTTGAGGCACGTACTGATACTGGGGTTGACCTTGAGGTACATATTGATACTGGGGTTGACCTTGAGGTACATACTGAGTCTGGGGTTGACCTTGAGGAATGTACTGTCCTTGAGGTTGCCCCCCAGGCGGTAATTGGGTACCTTGAGGTTACCCCCTAGGCGATAATTGAGGACCTTGAGGCTACCCCCCAGGGGTAATTGGCCACCTTGAGGTTGCGGATTTGGAATGGTACCTGACATCATAAGGTTGCGGATTTGGAATGGTACTTGACATCTTAAGAATATCTTCTACACTCAACGGCTTAGTTCCGTTATTACCAGTTAATAACCCTTGTTCAATAGGTTGAGGAGATGCTCCCGAAAAAGTACCAGTAAGTGACTGATACCCAGAGGGAACAGAAGGACCGTCGTATAAAAAGGTTTATGGAGATTGAGAAAACATGGATGACTGTCTCGACATATTTAATGGAGGATAATAACCCCTAGATGTTGGGTGAAAAGGAATGCGAGGTGGTGAAAAACTTAGTCCCGCATTTTCCAAAAAATTGGTCAATGAAAGATACCAAGCGTCCCTCCTAGGTGGATTGTAAAAGATCGATTCACGCTCCCTAAGTTCTATAGCTGGTTGATTTTCAGGGATAGGGATACTTTCTTCTGGAGTAACAAGTTCTTCAATAGCTATAAGTCCAGAAGGAAGATTTTGGGTAATGACTCTTTCTACCCTGGGTGAACCAAGACCATTGGAAGTTGGAGAGGCAAATCCTGATGTTGGAGTAGCAGCAGGTTCAGTTTCAGGTTCAGATATTTCAGGTTCCTCAACTAAATCACTAGTAGAAGAAAAACTACCAGTAACTTTGGAAAATGAAACAGGTTCTAAAATATACTCTGGTGCTTGAACTTGGTAATCAGGATGTACAACCAAAGAAGACTCTCCTTCTTCAGGTGACCCAACTCTACTGTCACTAGGAGTTACAAGGGCTCAAAGCCCTTCAAGTTGGCTCAGTGAAAACTCAGGAGGTTGGCCCCGAAGTCTACGGGACTTCCTCGGTAATTCAGCCACGATTAAATATTTTAACTACTTCACACGCAAACAAAGAAAAATCTCAATGAAAAGCACCTAAAGCCTCTAAAGAACCAAACAATTTTGAATCACACGCCTAAAGAATCTAGGAGATCAAACCACACACAAACAGTAACTTTCTGTACCAAAAACACTAGTTGGTGATGAAATCCAACGTCGCAGAGTTCAATACAGAAATGGCGGTTGGAACAGTTACCCCGGCAACCTGCTTAATGAATAGACTGGCACAAGTTTCTCCACTAAACCGTCTCAAGTGAAGAGAACCCCCCAGAAAATCCAAGTGAGTCTAGCCGACGTCTGCTCCAGGTAGAGTGGGATCTTCCCTCCACCGTCACCTTAGGAAAGAATCCTATAGAATATGGTCACTATGGTTACCAACGGAAACAAATATACCCGGGGGAACAGTCTGTGATCCGATACACATGCAAGCGCAGAGTAGCAAGCTCAATCACCTTGAAGGCTCCTTGACATAATCCAAGGTTTACCAACAAGTGACCCCAGGCTCCTTGACAATGGTTAATCCGAGGTTTACCGTTTTTAATACGTGTATATCTAGTATCGTTCCCAATGAGGAAGGATTGATTACCCCACTGGTTCAGAAATGATCTCGTGCTTGACTCCTATAAGAGGAGCTTCCCAGAGCATAGATGTAACAATTGGAATTTATCTCCTACCGCAAGATACAACTACTTGTTTGTTTTACTATCTTGGAGAGTTAATTACTCCATACTCCAAGATACTAGCCTAAGCTATGTTGGTGATAAAGAGCCCTAGAAATAAAAAGATTACTAGATAGATTTTACTTTAAGCGTTATTTTTATTGGTTTTTTCTTAAGTCAAAAGGCGCGGAGATGAAACTTATGGTGTGAAGACTCGACTCCAAATCACTAAAAATGCACTTAAGATGAAAAACAATCCTTTTTCTTCAATGAATTTCTAGTTAGAGAAAGAGTTGAGAATGCAAATGCTTGTAAAAACAAATCTTTCCTTAACAAGCAAATCAAAAGAACAACTTTTTTGTCTTTTTCAATACACTAAAAAATGAGACAACTAGTTATGCTCACAAAAATTTCCCTTTCTTTTCAAACACAAATACTACTGAAACAAACTTTTTCAAAAGAGATTTTTTTTATTTTTATGAAACACTCAAAACTATGGAAAAAATAATATAATCTTGGGATCTATAAATTCTAAAAAAAAAAAAAAAAACTATTTGAAGTAAAATCTTACAAGATTTCTTTTCAAGGATGTTTTACTTAGTTATGAGCAAACTAAGGACTAATTTTTCCAGAATCACAAATCAGTCAAAAAACAATCGGCGTTTGTCTTCTTTTCTAAAAATGAAATCCAAAACTTTCAGCACAAGTTCTTTCGAAGTTTCGCAAAGAGAAAAAAAAGATGGATTCCTCAACAAAGGCAGATTTTGCAAATGGTCAGACTCATAAGAAGGCCAGCAAACACCAAGGTGATCTGAGGTTTCGAAGGCTTCTAAGCTCTGAGTTACTACAAGACCAAAATGAAAATCAAGCCTGGCACACAAAACTTCTAGGAATTTCACCTAAAACCCTAATGCCAATGGAATTAACCTAAGAAAAGTTCCTGACAAGTCACGTGCAGATCTGGGAAGAGGCTAAAAACACATTAACAAATCCTAAGCTAACTGAAAGAGAAATTTTAAGTTTTTCAAAATTTTGACAGGGTCCGCAGGCCCCCAGTTCACCCAGGTGCGGTACCGCTCTGTGTGTAAAGCAAAAGTGTGGGTATGTCCGCACTGTGTTACAAGCAGAGGGGGCGGTCCTCTCCCAAAAGTACGAAAAAAAATAATAATTCAAGATCTACTAAACCTACCCAATCCCACACACATCAAGCCAAAAACAGAAACAAAGATACAGTTTCTCAAGTCAAAGTAAAAGCAAAGTAAAAATAAAAAATTCAAGTCCCCAGTGGAGTCGCCATTTTGTCGGCCGGATAAGTCATTCTTGCGGACAAGACCGACTTCCCTAGTATCTAATGATATCTAGCGACAAGCAAACCAAAAAAATTCTATCTTTCTCTAAATATGCAATTTATAAATAAAGGCAAACAAGTGTTTTAGGCCTACCTCGGGTCCAGTGCAAGTTTGTGGAAGCCACACTCCGTTGATCCAAATGAGCTCCCTTGTAAAGAATCTGCAAACACAAACAAGCGCACACATTAAATAGCACCTGAAAAGCCAATATAATAAAGCATATTTATCATGATGATCAAGGAATTCATGAAACAAATCACATAAGACAATTTGTTGAGAAAAATGAATTTGATTGTATTAACTTTAATCAAAGAAGAACTTTACAACCTTGGTGCATTGATGTTGTACAAGCTCCTCCCAGGGTCCAGCAAGAATTTCCTCTACTTTGACAAGTTTCACTCTCTTCCCAATGAAGCCAAAAGGTATGTAATTTCTCCTCTCAAGCTTAACTAGAAAGTCTCAATTCCAACAGGATTTACCCTAAAAAATGTTCAGCTTCTAACCTCCCTAGCAACCAGCCCAATGCCTTAATTTATAGTGCAATGGAGGGAAGTTACTAGGTCCACCTTCAAAGGGATAAAGCCCTCCTTCAAAGGGATAAGCTCCTCTCATCAAGGGATTAGCTCCTTTAGTTTTGGGATGCATGAACCACCTAGGAGCGAACCATCCATGTCAAGATTCCTTCTAGAATCATCCAGAAATAACCACAAGTGAGTTTTTAAGAATAAACTTGCGCCTTTTTGACTTTCACAGGGGTCCGCACCCACTCCTTTAGAGACAGAGCGGGCAGGTCCGCAGGTAACATGACCATGGGGTGCGGGACCGCAGGTAACAGTAAGAGAAAGTGCAGAACCAGAGCTTTATTGATTTTCAAAGTCTTTCTCTCATTTTTAAAGCTTAACATGAAGAGCTGAGGTTTGAGACTTGCTAAGGAGGACAGTATGAATGATGATAGACCCATACTGACTGCAAATAGTCATGGTGACAATATTATGTGTAACAGGTACATCAAGGATGAGATGGAGTTCCTGGACATCTCTTCGCTCGACACAACGTGCCAATACGTTGTCAAGATTGAGCAGACGTTTAAATAGAAAAAGCGAGACTTTGGATCTGCGAATCCGAAGCAAGGGAAAGGTGCCCCCAAACTGTAGAGAAAAGGGAAAAGCCAAGGTGGGGCAACCCATGATAACCCACCGAAGCCACAAGAAAAGAACAACACCACGAAGACAAAGAAGGACACAAGAAAGTGGTGTGAGTTCCATAAGAGCTCCACTTAAAACAAAAGTGAGTGTTAGGCCAAGCAGTCACTGGTGGCTGAGCTGAAGGCTTCCGAGTCAGACACATGTTTTGACTCTGAGTCAGAACTTGAGAAGGGGAGTGAAAGAGGGAAGCAAATCATTGACGTGGAGCCCAGTGCCACTATGGCCATGTTGACGGTGCTGGACTCGCCAACATTTTAGGGGATCTCCCTGGTAAGAAGTCCCAACTAGACCTCAGACCCTTTTGAGTAAGAGTCCCAACAGTGGGTATTAAAGCTATGCCTTGACTACGATAACGCACAAAGGTAAGCAAGATATTCTTGTCGGAATAAAGTGTGTGTCCTTGCAGTGAGTCAAGAGAGATGTATGGGGAGGTTCTAACATACGAAGGGGGAAAATAAGTGTATTCCTTAGAAGGCTGTAATAGTACGCAACCTGAAATAAACACAAGAGATAAATGACATCACAAGATGGAAAGAAGAATAGTCAACAATCCAAAGTGATGGGTTAAACCAACAACACGACTTCAACAAGATTCATAGTGTCATATACGAAATAGTTCATACACAAATGCATAAGTTAAACAACATACCTTGCTAAAGTAACCAGAATAGTCGAACTACAATAAAAACATATGCATGAAGACGTGTTGGCTCTATTATATTATATAAAGTGAAATTTCCATCCATACATACAACCATGATAGCCACAAGCTCCAATAGTGGAACGTTATAGTCAATACCACTTGCTCCTCCAAAGAGATGTACTTGCTATGCACTGTGGAGAAGCCAAGGCTCGTCACAATACTCTCCAAGCCCTTCTCTAAGAAATGCCTAGAAAAAGCTTGGCTCCCAAAAGTTTGTTTTATGAGTTATGAGGTTCTATTTATAACAAAGGGTGGGGTGACCCTTGACACCCCCCTTTGTGACTCTTGGACTACCCTCATGACTCTTCAACTTCATTACATATAACTCTTTACCTTACATATGAATGTTTGCATTCCACTAATGACACTTGGAATTTAACTTTACATCATGTTTACAATAATAATAAATTTTCCACATATACCCACGTGGGAAAAAAATGGGCTTGAGTCAGCCAAATAAGACAACACTAAGACTCAGATGGATGTAGAAAGACCAAATCATCAACATCCTCTCTATGATCCTCGGTGATGAACTGAGGCCTAGCTTGGTAGTGCTCAATGGTGTCCGCGTACTCTTTGATGATGTCTTCCTGGAAACAGACTCTTGCCTCCATTACTTCTGGGTATACTGATTTGGAAACTCTGTCCAACTCATTGTGTAACATGTGCAACTTAGTCCTGAGAAGGGCCAGACTAGCGATATACATCTATATGTTATCTACGCTTACTTGCAAATCTGCGCTGGTGGCCATGAGCATCAAATGATCAAAGTACACATCGAGCATCAATCGGACTTGGTTCCTCTCTTTGGCCTTGGTGACCATTCCAACTGACGGGGTGCCATACTTTCTCACCATGACATCCAAACTCTTGTACAACCATGCATACAAAGCCTCAATATTGGTAATGAGCGGCAAGAGTTCCTCATAGTTCTAGATCAGGCTCCGATGTGAGCTTTGTCCAACTCTACTTGCGGCTTCATTATCGAGTGCAAGTGAAGTGGGGCTCCCTTGTACCTCATTGTTCATGTCTGTACATGATCAACAATGACATGTATATTTGTTAGTGTTCATGCTATCTTGGTGCCGCACTGCTGATGACCATGTAGATGGAAAACCGCCTTGTGCATGGTGACAAACCTGTCATACAGTCTCTGCATGACTATATCAAGAGATGATACTTCAACAAGTGTCGCTTTCTTCTTCTGTTCTCTTGTGGATCCTATTGATTGTTCCTCTCTCTTCTTGGATGCTTGCAATTCCTTAGCCATGTGTTCATTTTCTTCTATCAAGAACTTCACACTTGAGATCGTGGCTTCGACATAAGCCTTTGTGGAAATGGCCAAGGCAGCTAGATGCCTTCGTACATAGGACACAATTACCAATTCTTCAAAGTGCGCAGGTGATTCATGATCTACGTTCTTGTACAACTCTGTGTTGTAATTCATTAAAGGCTATGTTGTACACATATGTTCCCAGATTATCCTCAAGGAGAACAATATCCCCTTGTTCACTTGGGACTTGGTCTGCTGCTGGAGTTGGTGAAGCTTGTGGGGTGACCTTAGTTGCTTTTGGCATGAGGTTGGCATCCTAATCCTATTCCAGATGCTCCATCTCCATGTTCGTATGTTCTACTATTGGTTCATCCTGCTGAGTAAGTTGTTGTTCCTGCGACTACTCATCCTATTCGTCATTTGCTCCTAGTTCTAAGTCTTCAACCTGTATCGATGCAGTTTGAGCTGTCTGTGCACCTTTCACTTCCTCCTGTCTTTGTTCCTACTATGCATCCTTCTCTCTTCTGTGTAGCTCTTATTCTTCTTTGAGCTTCTACTCTACTTCCTATAACTTCCTCTCCATCTCTTCCAGCATTTGCTCATCTTTTCTTTTTTGTGCTCCTCTCCTGTTGCACTGTTGCCTCTTTTCTTCTATCTGCAAATCTACTCTTTCAACAAGTGGATCTTCCTTAAAATTGTAGCTCTGCTTCACCTCCACGCTTTTGACAATCTTCCTCTTGCCTTTGTCTTATGCTGGTTTACTACTTACTATTGCTGTTGTTGCTATCCCCTGTGGTGCTGCTGCCTTGAGTGCTTCTAGCCATTCTATTGCCATGCTGACCGATTCATTAAGCTAGGGGGAGTTATATAAATATATCCATGGGTCTTCCTTTGGCCAATAACACACCCCGTGGATCTAAGAATAGTACACTCTCACACAGTGGTCCCTGCATAAGCCATATGGATCTTACAAATTGAAATTATTGGTGCCGAAATGAAATTTCTTGAAGTCTTGGACCTCGACATCCACTTCTTTCATACTTCAGATCACATATGACCCAATTCATAAAGGAAGGATAAGCCATTGTGCCTTCTTCTTCCTATGTAGTCTAGTTGATAACCCCGTCGAGATGTGGTATGTCACCTCCTGCATGACCACCTTGTTCATGGAAAATATCGGCAACAAATGCGGAGCCTTCTTTGCGCTATACATCTTGATGAAGGTGCCATCAGGTGACACATACCAATCTGTAATGTTTAGCAACACCTCCATTGCTGCCTAGGACATGCAAGGCAGATCTTGTTCAAATATCATCGTGTACAGAGGGGCGATGAAGTGGTCAGAAAGTCTAGCCATGACTCATTGGTAGCTGCACTCTGCGAGCAACTTGTAACATACGTTCACAACATTCTCTGAAGGTGTCCATGCCCAACCCATGCTAGGCAATCGTTGACAGGCACAAATTGCATTGAGCAGGAAGGAAGACATGAAGAATCTTGCTTGCTGATCCTTGGGTGGAATCCAGGCATTGGATACATGCACTTTTAGCTAGAGATCCAACATGTCAGACCAGTTGAAAGGTTTTCCTTCACTTTCCAACTAATCCAACATAACAACCCAACTCTGCAAGAAGGTCTATGCACTCTCTTAGCCATACAAGCAACATGTAAAGATTATCAAGAATCTGTAAGCCTTCCTGAGTGTCTTTGTCTTGTAGATCTGGTTGGGTGCTATCCTAAAATTTGATGGCTCCCTTACCCAACACTTCAGGGTGTCTCTTGTGTTTGAGCTACCATTTGGAGTGTAGAATAGTGCATCCATCCTGTTCACTGGCTGCGACAAATGATACATCTGTTGATAATCTTCCATCCTAAAGGTAGCAAGCTCTACTCCACTCACACTGCTCAGTATCATCGTCTTAGGATCAATGTGTGAGACAACCTAGTGGATCACATCTGCGCATGGGAAGTTGGGATACCTGCATGCAACCTTGTACAATCCTGACTTATGAATGTTGACATAGACTTGTTGGTCCTCTAGATTCTCCTCAAAGCTGCTGTGAAAATAGTGTTGATGTCTTGCCATGAGACCTTGATGCCTTTCTTAATGAACATGTGCGTGTCAATGTACATGACCAAGCTTATAGACACCTGCTTAACTACATCTCCAATATTACTTTCAACTGTGTCTTTTGATCTAGCTCTCTTGGAGGCCATGATACCTGTACTGCTGAGAAGCTGCTAAAAAACCTGTGGTACCTCGAGACCGAGAAGACACTCACAACAAGCCAATATTAGTTGAAAACATTAAGCAACTTGGGAATCAATCGGGTAACAAACTGGGTGACTACTGGGCAAGATTGCACAACATTGACTCTAGGAGGCTAGGAGTCTGTCAGTTGGAATTGAGCATTACGTAGTCTCAACTACCAGTGAGGGTGACTGCTGACTGGAATTGTGCAATGTGTAGTCCAGAGAGGTTGACTGCTAACAGAAACTGCGCAATGCGTAGATCAGTCAAGCTGGGTTGCTGGCTGGAACTACACAATGCACAGTTCAATGGGCTAGACTAGGGAACTTGTTACACAGTAATTTGTCACTACCTTCACTCCAATCCTTCTACTTTGTCATGTGTCCAAGTCAAACATGCTCATATTGAACAAATGCTCTCTTGTGTTGCCAAATGGCCCATTTTTCCTAAGTTATCTGCCTCATCGCGACCGTGGACTAAATATACGCACTGAAGGGCGCTCATAAACAGTCCATTTGCGCTACCAGCGCAGAAGTACATCTGATTCCCACAATGGTCCGATTTCATGCTTCAGCGCGAGGTTACTTATTATCTTTAGCGATGATCTGACTAGTTGCATTGCTCACCAGCAATGTCAGCACTAAAGCTCAGTTGTTCACCCACGATGATCCAGATTGGGCGAATTTGTTCCAACAGTCGGCCTTCTGGATGACTCCAGACCTAGTTGTTGGCATAGTTTGTATCGCCTCCTTTCTCTGGCATGGCAGTTCCATCAATTGTGCTACCTTCCTTGGAGATAAGCTCACTCTTCCACCTTTCATGGAGACTCCTTCTCCTATTTAAACTCTCACCATTGCTATGCACTGCTAGTTTTTGATAGTTGGCTAGTTGGTAAATTCTTGGATTGAGTAGTGCTGTTAGTGTAGCTGGTGTGAGTGTGACAAGTGTGGGATTGTTGATAGCTTGTGGAAGGTGGTGAAGTGCCCTTAATTTTGTGTAAAACTTATGAGTGAGAGAGAATCTTGTATGTTGGGAGATCCATCTTCAAAGAGTGAATGCTTGAGGAACATGCTGGCTGGATCCCTCTGAGAAGGCTTGTGACATCAAGACTTTGGTTGTAAGCTTACTCTTATTTCATTATTAATGCAATCAATGATGTTTTCCTATGTCTTGTATGTAATTTACTTGATAGCTCATGACTTCTTGACTTTGTGAGTAAATAGATCATTGTTGTTTTCCGGTTACGTGCTTTGTTGTATTTCCTTTGCATTGTTTCAGGTTGATCACTCGTTAGGAGAAGGAAGTGGAAGCTGGAGCAGCGCAACGGAACTCCATCGACCACCGGTTGAGGTAGGCCTCCAACTATGAATGTTTAAGGGAAGCTATTGTTGATCTGTCCTTGTTTGTGACTAGATCCACTCTAGGGCTAGAGGGGTTGCCTCTGTCTGTAGAGGGAACACTTTCTTGCATCACAAATTGGCGACTTCGCTGGGGAGTTTGGCCTTTTGTTCTTCTCTTGTTTGCTCTTGTTTTGATTTTTATTTGGTCTCTTTTGAAGTTTGGGGATTAGTTATCAGTGTTTTTAGTTTCCTGGGTTGATCTGGGAAATACCCCTATTCGATTGAAGGATTGATTGTATTTGATTTGGGAGTTTTTGTTCGCCTGTCATTGTTTTGAACATCATCGCGGATTTAAATTTAACAGTCACGCTGTCATCACGCTCACCCTTTTGTAATATCCTGTGCATCGCGTAATTACGTCTCACAGTTGCGACGGTTCTAAAAATCCGACCATCGCAGAAAAGTCGTGTACTTACGCGCTGACATCGCTCTGTTGCTGTAGTTAGTTCTTTATCAGTGCTAGTTGCTTGTGTATTACCCGCGCTGATTGCTGTAGAATTGATTTTCTCAATTCTGCCTCCTAAGTCCATCAGTCTTGCTGGTCCCTTCCTTTTCTCGCTTGCTTAGTAGCTTGTTTTTCACTATTTATGGTTAAGGCACTCTTTTGTCAGCTTTGTTGAATGAATCTTTCTTTTTTGCCTATGTGACCTAGTTCATTATTTCAAGTTTCTTGAATCAGTTGGCTTGGTTGCTGGTTTGCTCAAGGTTCATTTGCAGCTTTTTGTTAGTTTGATTGAGCCTTCCCCTTTGCTTGTTTTTGGTTGATTGTTTAGTGACTGTTATTGAACCAATCTTTGGTATTGATTCGATTTCTTTTCACTACCAAACATAGATCACAATTGTTTGGATCAACCGGTTTTTTCCACACTTGCTTCTTGCTTATTTGTTTCTTCTAGATTTAAAGACATCAAAATCAAAAAGATTGCCTTCATTTAGTTATACGAAAGTGAAAGTGAATTTGCATTTCAAGTTTGCATATTGGAAAGCGAATGATAAAATCTCTCATTAGTAGTATCCGTGCACTTTAGGAATTGGTGTCTGTATGCATTGAGTGACTGTCTTTGTTTATCTTGGTTTTCTTGGTTTGGGAATGATCTCTCTACCCTCCCGTAGGTAGGTGTTCATTGAAGAAAAGGATATTTTTTTCATTCTAGCCGCATCCTAGAATTTGTTGTATACATATGGTAAGGCCTCAAAATTGAAACATAATTCAAGATCAACTCTAAAATGAACTGAATAAATCTAACAACGCATTGGAACATAACACACTATTTAGAGGTCTAGGCTAGAGACGTGCTCCGGCGTCGTTAAACCTAGTCACTTTTGTTTTCACTCAAGTTTGGGTGATTCCTCCTTCTGTGATTCAATAGTGGTCTAGTACGGAATTGTGCTCCCATGTACTATCGAGTATATGCTGGGAGACCCCACTAGGTTATCATCCTTTATCCTTAGGAAGCCGTGTCTGCCACCTCGCAAACCGTAACGCACCGAACACAGCATTCAGGAAGATTGACTGCCGTATGGAAAGTCCTTGGTTTTCGTATGACTGCCAAGGTGTATATGCAGTTTTACGGGGTGTTTGGTAAACCTTTTGCCTAGTTCTCCAGAGTAGTCACTTTCGTTCCTTTTCGGACTCCCTAAAAGAAAAGGTCCATTTGAGCACTTGTCCTTTCAGGCTCATTAAACCTCGAAAGAGATAGAGTCATCTTTTCATCCTTTTCTCGACTCTTGAAACATGAAAAGGTCAAGATTTGTTCAGGCGTCATAAAATTCACTGCCCACAAAATATTCCTGGTAATAGTTCGAGTTCTTGGTTGTGAGAAGAGTGTTTTTTCAGGCTCGTACTCGATGGCAACATTCCCCGAGTCTACCGGCCAAGGTTTTCCCCCAGATGGAAATCCTGGTCCGTTTCCTTCATTTGGAAATTCCAGTGCTCCGTATATGGCAACATTGTCTTTGCCTGGGTTAATGTTATGAAACCAACTCAAGAAAAGATAGATCAACGCCTTAGAATTCAGCCTCTTCGAGGGCGAAACCTCCTTTACATTACATGAATGAACAATTCTTGGATGATTCAAATGAAAAAACCTCCTTTCTATATATAGGAGTCTAAGGAGTCACAATATAACCCAGCCGACCTAACAATAATAATATAAAGCCACAAAAATAACAATAGAGGGATTCTATGGGGCACAGTGATAACAATATGGGGATAATAAGGGCACAACAATATTAATAAGGGATGCAACTACAATAGTAATGGGGTAATCACTAGTATTATAGGGACCCAACATGCCCCTATCCTTCAAAAAAGTGTTTTCCTCAACGCTTGAGTAGTTCTGGATGCTTATGTATAAAATTCTCATCCTCCCATGTGGAATATTCAGTGGATAAGTTCTTCCACTTGATAAGATACTCCGAAATTGATCGATTTCGTAGCTGTCGAGTTCTTGTTTCCGTGACTGCTTCCAGTTCCAATATAATTTTTCCTTCCTCGTCAAGTTCTGGCAATATTGTTTGAACTGAGAGCTTGTCACCTATAACCTTCTTTAAACATGAAACATGGAAAACTGGGTGCAATCGAGAAGCTGCAGGAAGCTCCAATTTGTATGCCATAGTACCAATCTTTTGCAACACCTTGTATGGACCATAATACTTTGGTGATAATTTATTATCCTTCTTAGCTTTCTTGAGGGACATTTTCTTATATGGTTGTAGCCGTAGGAATATCCAATCACCTACATCAAAACTTCTTTCGCTGCGATGTTGATTTGCCTGTTTTTTCATTCTATTTTGTGCCAACACGAGGTTATCCTTTAAGAGTTGGAGGACTTGTTGTTGATGTTTGATGTGATGTTCCACTGCTTGAACCTTAGAATTTTCTCTTAAATATGATGTGATGGATGGTGGTTGATATCCATAAAGTGCCATAAATGGGGTCATTTTTGTTGCTGTATGGAAGGAAGTGTTATACCACCATTCAGCCAGAGGCAACCATTTAACCCATTGTGTCTGTTTATCAGATACAAAGCAATGAAGATATCCTTCCAAACATTTGTTTACTATCTCAATTTGCCCATCAGATTGAGGATGATAAGATGAGCTATGAGCTAACTGAGTACCAAGACATGAAAATAATTCTGTCTAAAAATTTCCAGTGAAAATGGGATCTCTGTCACTTACAATAATCTTTGGGTTTCCATGTAGCTTTTGAATTGTTTCCATAAATGCAATAGAAACTGTACTGGCTTTAAATGGATGTGATAATGCACAAAAGTGTGCATAATTGGTAAGTCTGTCAACTACCACCATGATGACACTCTTTCCCTCAGACTTGGGTAAACCTGTGATAAAATTCATTGAAACCTCCTCCCAATGTTGGCTTGGAATGGATCAAGGTTGTAATAGACCCGGTGTCTTAATTGCTTCAACTTTATTTTGTTGGCAAACCAAACATTCTGCCACAAATTTTTGAATATCCGATTTAAGGCCATCCCAAAAAAAATCCTTCTTAACCCTGTGGTAAGTTTTTAAAAATCCTGAATGCCCTTCTAAGGGAGAAGTGTGCAATTCCATAAGAATCTTTTGTTTTAGTTGGGAATTCTTACAGAGGTATAAGCGATCTTTGTACCATAAAGAATCATTTTGCCAGCTAAATGTATCAGACGTACTGGAATCTTGTTGTAACTTTCAAATAAGTGCCCACACTTCTTCGTCATTCTTCCATTCCTCCCTTGCTTCGTTTATCCAATCTGGTTGGATAATATAAATGGCACACAACAATGCTTCCACATCCTCATCCTTTCTTGAGAGTGCATCTGCCACCACATTTTGCTTCCCTTTTTGTAGATGATTTCAAAGTCATAACCCAACATCTTTGTGACCCACTTTTGTTGCTCTTCAGAGGATAATCTTTGTTCTAAAAAGCATTTAAGTTTATCATGATCCGTTTTTACCTTGAAGTGTCTTCCCATTAGGTAGGGTCGCCATTTCTTAAGTGCATGGAGTATTGCCAACATTTCCTTCTCATAAATAGCTTTGTGTAAAAACTTTCCCTTGATTGGATGACTTTCAAAAGCAATGGGTGTTTCATCTTGCATTAAAACAACACCAATTCCATTTCCTGAAGCATCACATTCCACAATAAAGGTTTTTGTGAAGTTCAGTGTAGCTAAGACCGGAGCTTGGCACATTGCCTCTTTAAGATGTTCGAAGGCCTTTGTTGCTTCTGGAGTCCATGAAAATGCATCTTTCTTCAATAATGTTGTTAGAGGTGTTGCTATTCTCCCATAATTCTTAACAAACTTGCGATAATACCTTGTCAACCTGAGAAATCCTCGCAGATGTGTTGGGTTGTGTTATATTCTTTCCATGACTAACCTACGTAGTTAAACGGGGGGTTAGAGGGGGGTGGTAGCCCCCCTTCGTTGCGCCGATTGCGCAGCGGGGTTTGAGGGGGGCAGGTAGCCCCCCTCTACGGGGTTCGGGGCAGCGCCCCGGGAAATTTTTTTTTGGACCCTATATTAGGTTGGGCGAACCTACCTATGGTTTTGTGCATGTTTTTCGCACATGGTATTGGACGCGATGGTTTTTCGGTTCATGGTATTGGATGCTTCGGCATGTATAAATATGTATTGTAACATTGAAAGGAATATAATGAAAAATCAAGCTGGTAGTCCCGGTTTTGGGATCCAGGGAAAAAAATCTCTGTGCATATGTGTTTTATGGGTTATGCTCTCGCATTGTTTATTTTCTTTGTTTAAGAATTCGTATGCAGGTAATTTCTGTACAGGGTTAAAACCTACATTTGGTATCAGAGCTGTTTTGGCTTCAAGGGGACGCCTTTGTTGCTGAGGGGTTTCGCTCGGGCCTGTGGTAGACCCTGTTCAGTGGGAGATCTGCGAGATCGATTCTGGTGGTGAAAGAAGATGGCGAGCAGTGGAAAGATCGAGATTGAGAAGTTCAATGGTCAGAATTTTGAGTTGTGGAAACTCAAGATGGAGGATCTGTTGGTCGATAAAGATCAGTGGATCGCAGTAGATCCGAGTACTAAACCATCGGGAGTGACCGATGAAGAATGGAAGAAATTGGATCGGAAGGCAAAGAGCACAATACGATTGTGTGTCTCAGATTCAGTATTGCTGAATGTATCAGGGGAAGCTACGGCAAAGGCTTTGTGGGTCAAGTTAGGGACTTTGTACCAATCTAAGTCTCTAGTGAATAAAATGTTCCTGCGAAAAAAGCTGTATAACCTGAGGATGAAAGATGGAGACTCGGTGACAGAGCATCTGAATGCGTTTAATACTGTGGTAAGTCAATTATTATCTGTTGATATTAAAATTTCAGATGAAGATAAGTGCATCAGTCTATTGTGTTCTCTACCAGATTCGTGGGATAGTCTGGTTATTGCAATAGGTAGCAATGCAACTGCTTTGCAGTTTGATGAAATAGTCTCAGCCTTGCTGACGGAGGAGATGAGACGGAAGAATATGGACAACCAGAATGGTGATGCCTTGTCTGTACGAGGACGGTCCCAAAACAGAAACAAAAATAAGTCATCGAGTGGGAGATCTAAATCTAGAGGGAGATCTAAATCTCCAGGAAAACCTACAAAGGTGGTGTGCTGGAAATGCGGAAAGGAAGGGCACTTCAGAAGGGATTGTAAATCTAAAGCTCCTGATAAAGGAAAGGGATCTGATGATGCTCCTTCTGCAGAGGCGAAAACCACCTCAGATGAAGGTGGGGATGTGTACTTGGCTTCTTCAAGTACACATGTAGATCATGAGGCATGGTTGATTGACTCAGGTGCATCCTTTCACTTCACTCCCCATAGAGAGTGGTTCTGCGAGTATGAGAAATACGATGGTGGTGATGTCTTCTTAGGAGATGATAGGAAGGCTAGAATCATTGGTCGGGGAAAAGTAAAGTTGAAGTTGCAAGGTGGAAGGGTTAGAACACTTCCGGGTGTTCTACATATTCCTGCATTGGCCAGAAATCTGATTTCTGTAAGCAAGTTGGATGATGCAGGTGTAAAGACGGTGTTCGAGAAAGATACCTGCAAGATGGTTCGAGGAGCACTGATATTGATGCGGGGAGTTCGGACTGGAACTCTGTACAAGCTGCAAGGTAGCACTGTTGTTGATGGGTGCAATAGTTCTATGGTTCCTGAAAATGGAGTAGAAAATCTAGTGGTCTCTGGAGAGAAGACCATGTTGTGGCATCAAAGGCTTGGACATATTGGAGAGAAGGGCCTTCGAATACTTCATGGTAAAGGTATGGTAGAAGGTATGAATGATAGCTCTCTGGATTTTGATTTCTGTGAAAATTGTGTGTATGGGAAGCAGAATCGAGTGAGTTTCCCCTCTGGTGGTAAGAGGACGAAACAGATATTAGAGCTTGTGCACAGTGATGTGTTTGGACCTGTGAAGGTTCCATCACTGGGTAAGTCTGTGTACTATGTATCATTCATAGATGACTTCTCAAGGAATACATGGATATATTTCCTTAAGAAGAAATCTGAAGTCTTTGACAGGTTTAAAGAATTTAAGGCTCTGGTGGAAAATCAGACAGAGAAGAAGGTAAAGGTGCTGAGGACAGATAATGGTGGAGAATTTTGCAGCAAGGAATTTGAAGAATTTTGTAAGAAGTGTGGTATAGCATGGCAGAAGACTACTCCATATACACCTCAGCAAAATGGAGTCGCAGAAAGAATGAACAAGACGTTGATGGAAAGGGCAAGAAGCATGCTCAGTGGTGCCGGGTTAGGACAGGAATTCTGGGCAGAGGCGGTGGATACTGCACGTTACCTGATCAACAGATCACCCTCATCAGCGTTGGAGGATAAGACTCCACAAGAAGTATGGACTGGTAAGAAACCCTCTCTTTCACATCTGAGGGTATTTGGATGTGATGCATATGTACATGTTCCAAAGGAGAAACGAACCAAGTTGGATAGTAAATCTGAAAAGTGCATCTTTATTGGGTATAAGGATGGTTTAAAGGGTTATAAGCTTTGGAACCCAGTCACACGGAAGGTTGTGTACAGCCGAGATGTGGTGTTCAGAGAGGTAAAATATGTTATTCAATCTGAAGTCCAACCAAAGGAACCTGAGAAGATAGAGTTTGAGCCAAAGGAGGAAGAATCAGACTCTGCAGCAGAGGAGGAATCAGAAGATGAAGAGCCACAAACTCCGGCTGTGAGAAGATCAGGTCGAGAAAGAAGGCAGCCAGAAAGGTATAGTCCATCTGCTTTCAGTTCAAATTTTGCTTTGTCTGTTACTGATGATGATCCTAGAACTGTGAAGGAAGCAGTGGATTCAGAGGATGGAAAACTCTGGAAAGAGGCCATGGTTGATGAAATGGCATCTTTGCACAAAAATGAGGCTTGGGATCTGGTAGAGTTGCCGGCTGGAAGGAAACCCATTGGCAGCAAATGGGTGTTCAAGAAGAAGACTAATGCAGAAGGAAAGGTGGAGAAATACAAAGCTCGGTTGGTAGCAAAAGGTTATTCCCAGGTGCCGGGAATTGATTTTGGTGATATTTTTTCTCCTGTTGCCAAGGTAGCTTCTATTAGATTACTTTTATCTGTTGCTGCTGCTTTTGATTTTGAGGTAGAACAGATGGATGTGAAGACAACATTTCTTCACGGGGATTTGGAAGAGGAAATCTACATGAGGCAACCTGAAGGCTTTGCGGTGAAGGGTAAGAAAGAACTGGTATGCAAGTTAAAGAAGTCTCTGTATGGGTTAAAACAGTCACCAAGGATGTGGTATCAGAAATTTGATACATTTATACGGGGACTTGGCTTCACCAGAAGCAAAGCAGATCATTGTGTGTATTTTAAATTAATTGGTGACCGTGTTATTTATCTGGTCTTGTATGTGGATGATATGTTGCTGGTTGGAAATGATAAAGAAATTATCCAGGATTTGAAGACCCAATTGTCCTCCAAATTTGACATGAAAGATCTTGGTGCTGCAAACTATATTTTGGGCATGGAAATTAAAAGAGATCGGGCAAAGAGGAAGCTCTGGTTAAACCAGAGGAAGTATGTCGAGACAATACTGCAGAGGTTTAATATGCAGGATAGTAAACCGGTGAAGGTTCCTATTCCTGTAGGTGTGAGGTTATCTGCTGAACAGTGTCCCAAGACACAAGAAGAGGAAGAGGACATGTCTCGTGTTCCATATGCAAGTGCAGTCGGTAGCCTGATGTATGCAATGGTCTGTACTAGACCAGACATTGCACATGTAGTGGGAGTATTGAGCAGGTTTATGTCAAAACCTGGGAAGGAGCACTGGACAACAGTGAAGCGGATTTTCAGGTATTTGCGTGGCACCAGTGATTATGGTTTGTGCTACCAAGGAAGACCAGGATTGGATAGAGTGTTGGATATTCATGGTTTTGTTGATGCAGACTGGGCTGGAGATCTGGATCAGAGAAGATCTACAAGTGGGTATGTGTTTAACCTATTTGGAGGTGCAGTCAGTTCGATGAGTAAGAAACAATCTGTAGTGGCACTATCAACTACAGAGGCAGAATACATGGCAGCCACTCATGCAAGCAAGGAAGCAGTTTGGTTGCAGAGATTGTGTTCAAGTATGGGGTTGGTACAGGGAGCTATAAGAATAGACTGTGACAGCCAAAGTGCAATTTTCTTGGCAAAGAACCCTGATTATCATTCAAAGACAAAGCACATTGATGTTCAGTATCACTTTGTGAGGGATATGATAGAAGACAAAAAGGTGTTGCTGGTAAAGGTGGACACTTTGAAGAATACTGCAGATGCATTGACAAAATCTGTGAGCTCTAAGAAGTTCTCTTGGTGTAGAGAAACAATGGGTGTTTTAGGGCTGGAAAAATGACTAAGCTCTCCTGTGGCCCCCTGTGGAAAGAAAACAACAAGTGGGAGATTGTTGGGTTGTGTTATATTCTTTCCACGACTAACCTCCGTAGTTAAACGGGGGGTTAGAGGGGGGCGGTAGCCCCCCCTGTCCGGGGGGTTTGAGGGGGGTGGGTAGCCCCCCTCTACGGGGTCCGGGGCAGCGCCCCGGGAAATTTTTTTTTGGACCCTATATTAGGTTGGGCGAACCTACCTATGGTTTTGTGCATGTTTTTCGCACATGGTATTGGACGCGATGGTTTTTTGGTTCATGGTATTGGATGCTTCGGCATGTATAAATATGTATTGTAACATTGAAAGGAATATAATGAAAAATGAAGCTGGTAGTCCCGGTTTTGGGATCCAGGGAAAAAAATCTCTGTGCATATGTGTTTTATGGGTTATGCTCTCGCATTGTTTATTTTCTTTGTTTAAGAATTCGTATGCAGGTAATTTCTGTACAGGGTTAAAACCTACAAGATGCTTTATGGATGTGGGGATTTTCCATTCCTTAATGGCTTTAATTTTGCTAGGGTCTACCTTAACTCCTTCATGAGATACAATATGAGCTAGATATTCCACCTCTTGTACTCTAAAGAAACATTTGGATCTTTTTGCATATAATTGTTTCTCCTCCAATAGTTGTAGCACCCTGTCAACATGTTCAACATGATCCTTCCAAGACTTGCTGTAGATTAGTATATCATCAAAAAATACTAACACAAATTTTCTAAGGAATGGTTTGAAAATGGAATTCATCAAACCTTGAAATGTTGAAGGTGCATTGGTAAGGCCAAAAGGCATGACCAAAAATTCATAACGACCCTCATGAGTTCTAAATGCTATTTTCAGAATGTCTTCAGTCTTCATTCTGATTTGATGATATCCTGAACGAAGATCCAACTTGGTGAAGTAAATTGATCCATGAAATTCATTCAGTAATTCATCAATGACGGGAATGGGAAACTTATCTTTAATAGTGAGCTTGTTGAGCTCCCTATAATCCGGACACATGCGCCATGATCCATCCTTCTCGTGCACTAATACTACTGGAGCAGAGAAAGAACTTTGACTCGGTTGAATTATACTAGCCTCTAGCATTTCTGCAACCATACGTTCAATTTCACTCTTTTGGGCATAGGGATATCTGTACGGCCTGATTTTTGGAGGAACACTTCCTCGAATCAGATGAATAGCATGATCATGATCACGAATAGGTGGGAGACCTTTGGGAGTCTCAAATACCTTGGAATGATTGTCCAAGACTTTTTGGAGATTTGGAGAAATAGATGATTGCAAGGTGGAAACATCTACCGAACATAATTGTGTAATTACACCCCTTTGTTCCTTTTTTAGAAGCTTTGTCATACCGTTAGAGCTAATTATCTTTCCCGGTGTTATCACTCAGGTTGTCCCCCAGGTTGGAGTAATGGGATATGGCCGAGCTAACCACAAACCAACTTTGGACTGCAGGTTCTAGCCCACCTGCAATCAGAGAGGGCTCTCTCTTTCTGATTTAACTCTGTTGATGATGATTTTAGGCTAGTTATTGGGTTCTGGGGTTTCATTTGTGTTTTGGTGGGAAGATTGATGTTTTCAGGTAAAAAGGCAGGTATAGTGTGAAAGTTTCAAACCATTGGGCATGGAGTCAAGGAGTAAGACTGATGGTGCGTTTTCTTGGTCACAGGAGGAATAAGGAGCAAGGTAGCTGCACACGGAACAATTTTCAAAGTCTAAAGGATGGAAAGAATGCTAAGGAAGGAGAGGCAATTAAGAATCTCTCAGTTAGCTTAACACAGAAGGGCGGATGAGCTCTATCTAAGGGCAGTAAAGAATCCCTAGATAACTGTCAAACACATGTGAATTAGGGTAAATATGAGCCATGGGGAATTCATATTCATGTCCAATTCATTTTAGATGAAAACATAAAGAAACAACAGAAATTGAGCCTAGAGTGCAGTTAAACAAGTTCTAAGCTAATCTTTCTTTTTGCTATTTAGATGGTGGAAAATGAAAACAGAGGTAAGAAGCACTTATTGATTCATGTTGCAGCACAAGAATTCCATCATTCAGTCTCCAGAGACCATTAACAACACATCAGACAGTCATTCCTCCAATCTCTTCAGCAATCTTTGATTAAAGAAAAAGTCTCAGACATACAGTGCGAGTCTCTAATGAAAAGTTATCAATCCACCAACCCTTGAAACAATACAGAGGGTGGTATATATAGGAAAATTTCTCCAAAATTGTTTATTACAGCTGTGACCTAAACAGGTTTGAAAGTAAAAGATTACTTTAACCTAAACCTATCAGAAATAAATGCAAGAAAATATCTATGGGCTGCGCTGAGGGCAGCCATATCAAAACTGAATTAATGCGTTGTCCTTGGTGGCTTGGTGCAGTGCTTCTGCAATAACTATGCATGGACTTCTGCTTCATTGTAGTTCGGTGGCTTTAAGTGCTTTAACTGTGATTTGAGAGCTGGGATGGGCTTCCACCTCCTGATTTGACTTTGTTGGAGGCCATTCAATGTTGATCTGCTTTGGGAACTGAAGAATTTCATTAAAAAATTTAACTGATACTCTTTGCCGCTTCATCCTTCCTCTGATACTCTTTGACGAACGAATCGGGCCGAATCTCTCCTTTGCTGTGGGTCAAATCAAAACTTAATGGCCACTGTTCGGCCCTCTGTTTCCTTTAGAACTGTCTTTTGATCCTTTTTTCATGCCTTGCGAAGAAAAACGGGTCATTCGGCGCCTTTTGGGCTTTCTGGGGGCTGCGCAATGAGGGGCTTTCCACTTCGGCCCTTTTCCCATAGCTAATCGTGCATGAAAAACTGCCTCGGAATTTGAATCCGGGCTTCCTAAGCACGATTTTCGCCTTTCGCCTCAAAATTGATGATGATGTCAGCATGACGTTAGCGTGTGGGACCATGGTACAACAGATGACGTGGCAGGATGACGTCAGCATGTACGGTGGATGACGTGGCAGGGGTGACTCGGCAGGAGGCCGATGCTATGCAGATAACGTGGCGCGGTGACGAGGCAGACACGTAGAACTGGATAACTGACATGGGGCGCGTATACAGAAGGCGGAAAGCGGTTTCATCGGACCGCTTTATGTACAAGGGCGGTATCCGTCAGAGCTTTTCCGATGCAATAGAAAGTGGACAAGTGTCTTTTGTACGGTGGAGAAACCGCCTCGCCATCGGAAGCTAACGGCCAAGCAGCGGGGCACCTCCGAAATCGCCGAGAGCCGTCGGATGGGGAGGGCCCGATCCGACAGTGGACGGAACAGGTGAATCGGCGGGGGAATAATGGACGGGTGCGCGAATATTCGGATCTTCATAAACGCTGCGGGGAGGGTTTATAATTTGGTTTTGTGGGTTTATACAAGTGGGGGAGAACGAAATTTAATGTTTAATAACACTTTAAACATTATCTTTGTGCAAATGAATGCAAAGGGGTAAAGTTATAGGGTTTCGAGGACAGCGAGGTGGGTAAAGGTTCTTGGTCTAACCAGAGGTTTAGATCAATCCCAGTTTCATGATACAGATGGGTTCACAATAGTCCCAGGTGGACTACTGTGTCCTAGAACTAAAAAATACATAGCTATAGTGCTATGAGGTGGGGTATGTACATAGGGGAGTTATTAACAAAGATTTAGTAGGGGAAGGGAAAAACAGATAGGGATTTACATAATAGAGTTAGTGGTTAATATTAAGATGATGAGAAAGCGCTAAGGTAAGGAACCTTAGACTATTTTGGGGAAATAGAACTTTGTAAAAGAAGAATGGAAATCCTTGAGTGAGGCAAATCTTCACCAAGGCCCATGTTATGGAACATGATGAGACTAAGAGGCTCAAGCAGATCTTGACCTCTTTGGGAAAATTAGTGAGTGATTTAGGGAATAAGAAGAGAGGGGAGTTAGTTATGTCCAGTTTGAGTTCCTCCAGATTAAAACTGCATCCTGGCTGTGATCTGAAAAGATATAACACTTAGAAACACAAAATTGATCATGGATCATCATTCTTCAACCTCGAAAATTGCCTACCCAGCCTACTTTCCTAACATTTTTTCTTATTTTGGTGGGTGCACTTAGACTTGCAGACCCAGCTTTACAATTTTTTCCTTTTTCTGTTCTCCTATCTAAGTCTATACTTATTTCTGCCAAGGGCCTAGATTAAGCAGTTGGGCTCCTTTGATTCTCTACCTATCTACAGATCTACCAAGATTAAGCTGTTTGGACAGATATCATTTTCTATTTTCTAAAACAGGAAATTGAAACCTAAGGAGGCCAAGATTAAGCTGTTTGGCCTTCCCTTTTATAGAACATTCTTTTAAAAATGGTTAAGTCACCAAAATTTGGAACTCAGCAGTGGCATTTGGACTAGCACACTTCATGGCTTCTTCTTTGGTCTCTTATGGAAATATGGAACATTGCAGTATGCAAAGTATGACATATTTGGCATGTAAAATGTCAATCATGAAAAATGAACACCTGTCACAACAGGAGGCTAACACCCGGTTTCCCTGCAATACCCCTTAATTCAAATTCCTTTCCTTCCACAGAAAATTTCATGAAAAGTTCTTGAAAATTAAAAGCTATTGTACCCAAGGATTGTAGCCATTGGAATCCTAGTACAACATCAGCGCCTTCCATTGGAATGGAAAGCATTGGGCTAGTCAATACATATTCTCCCATTGATAGCTTGATATTATGGCACTTTCCAGAGCAATTTATTGTTCCTCCATTTGCAACCATCACTTGACACTCTGGTGCTGGATATAAGAAGCAATTCAATTCTTTTGCTACCTTACAATGAATAAAATTGTGGGTACTTCCTGAATCAATCAACACTATTACCTTTTTCTTCTTGATTTGTCCTTCTATCTTGATGGTTTGAGGAGTGGTAATTCCCACCAATGCATTACAAGATATGGTCAGATTCATTTCTTCTTTATCTAGGCTTTGTTCCTGGAGTATATCCTCTTCTTTTGACCTTTCTTGCTCCTTTTCTTCTTCCTCTCCGCAGTCTATGCAGAATAATTTCTTCTCAGCACACTTATGACCTTTAGTGTATTTGCTATCACAACTGTAACAAAGCCCTTTTGCTCTTTTTTCTTCCAATTGTTGTGGTGTCAACCTTATAGGTTGTGGAAGACTAGGGGCAACAACACTTCCATCTTTATAGCTGTGAGTGGTATGCTTCTTGGTTGCCATAATTTTGCTTTCCATTTTTCTTGCTAACCTGAATGCCTTCTCTAATGAATCAGGTTCCCAAAGGCGAACATCATGTTGGATATTATCCTTTAAAGTCCCTATGAATACATCAATCCTATGCTCCTCTGGAATATTTTTTACTCTTATGTTCAATTTTTGGAACTCCTCAATGTGCTCCATTATTGAACCCTTTTGTTTGAGACTTATCAATTGGCTAAAAAAAGTGTTGCTTTTTGTATCCTCATCATGTGCTGTCAATTCTTCCGTAAAAATTGCCCAAGTGATAATTTGTTTACGAGAGCAAAGCCATTGATACCATACAAACTGCTTTGGTTCCAAATATAAAGTTGCAATACGTACCTTTTGTGTGTTTTGCACATTATTGAGATCGAAAAATTGCTCCATCTGTAATATCCATGTTGCGGGATCCTTGCCATCAAACTTCCTCATATCGATTTTTGGAATATGGTGGGTCTTCGATCCCACATTAGAGTCTAAGAAATCATGATTAACCTTTCTTTTGTTCGCATCATGAGTTTCCTTTACTACCTTTTCACCATTAGTAAGTATTTCTTGTAGAAAATTTGTCAAATCTGTCTTCAAATCTGCCATGTCTGTCTTCAAATCTGCCATGTCTCTCTTCAAATCTATCTTCAAATCGTCCATCTTAGCTTCCACGCCCTTTATCTTAGATTCCATGCCCTTTATCTTAGATTCCACACCATTTATCTTAGCTTCTGTTAGCTTTTGTGAGAGTGACATTTGTTGCACTTGTTCTTGTAATTTTGATATATCATGTAGCATTTCTTCCTCTTCTTCATGAGTCATGCTAGGGCTTTCAAGTTGATTACTAGGTGTTTGCATTTTCTTTCCTCGGGGCATCAGTTACCGATAATAATGCTCTACTATTCCCTTTGAATTCCTTAAAAATAAAATTTCAAACCAAGCTTAAGCAAAAATTTAAAAAAATCTACACACCTTTTTTCACTTGTAGGAGCTTGATATTGCCTCTGATGTATCTATGTACTTTCTAATCATCAAGTTCTGAAATTTCGACCTGAAGTAGCCCTCTATGTCCTCTTTCCAATGCCACCAGTCTGACCCAAATTGGATTCTCCAAGGAAGAGTTATGCGAAATCTCCCATAGTGACTTGATTATAGACTAGTTCAGTAGAGCGAACTTGTACAAGGTGCCACGAGTCACTGTTTCGACCTTTGGCTCTGAAAAATACCTACAAGAAACTAAAGTCTGTCCTCTTTCTGTAACTTCTTACGAAATTTCAATCCGATGCTCAGAGAGAAAGTTATGACAATTTTCCCCAGGTCACCT
The DNA here is from genome assembly GCA_031772625.1 of Pinus tabuliformis. Lineage (NCBI taxonomy): Eukaryota > Viridiplantae > Streptophyta > Pinopsida > Pinales > Pinaceae > Pinus > Pinus tabuliformis. Next base: position 1,410,889,445 of record CM062819.1, read on the forward strand.
GTTTGGAATGTAATTCAAGAGTTTGCAAAAAGACCAACTTCCTCAGATCATATCTTCGCAAATATAGCGCTAAAAGCTCTGAAATTCGGACCCGAGGTTCAGCGCGATGTCTTCTCAAATGGTTTTTTTTTTAGCTTCTGAAACATCGTAGAAAAAAAGTTATAGGGAAAATGCCACGATGACCTATTTGAAGCAGTGAAACCCTAGAATCCAAAGCTCTGATACCAAATGTTATGAAACCAGCTCAAGAAAAGATAGAAAAGCTAGATCAACACCTTAGAATTCAGCCTCTTTGAGGGGGAAACCTCCTTTACATTACATAAATGAACAATTCTTGGATGATTCAAATGACAAAACCTCCTTTCTATATATAGGAGTCTAAGGAGTCACAATATAACCCAGCTGACCTAACAATAATAATATAAAGCCACAAAAATAACAGTAGAGGGATTCTATGGGGCACAATAATAACAATATGGGGATAATAGGGGCACAACAATATTAATAAGGGATGAAACTACAATAGTAATGGGGTAATCACTAGTCTTATAGGGACCCAACAGTTAACCATCGGTTTGCCCGTATGGTTGTTTTCAACCTCGGTGGTCCCGAGTGTCATGACTCCTATTCCACCGTCTTCTTCATCTAAACCACGACACAATGATTCCAAGGTTGGGCCTACACCTTCTTCCCCTGTTTCTTCCTCCTCCTCTCCTCCTTCGCTTGGTGAAAGTTTCACATCTAGTAACTAGGAGACTAAGAAGAAGAAGAAGAAGATGAAGAAGAAGAAGAAGTCCGATAAACGCGAGGCCACCTGTGCAGCTATTGCTCCGAGTACATCTCAGGTTAGACCACCTTCTGCTCCTCTGCGGAAGGTTAAGTTTCCTTGTAAATTGTGCAAGGGTGACCATATTCTTCGTGATTGTCCTGGCATTCCTAGGATTTTAGAAGTATGGTCTCGCGATCCGGCTCGTCCCTCGTCATCCTCTAAAGCTCATGGTGATGCTACCCTATCAACTGGCAACGGTAAGAAGAAAGGGAAGATTCAATTCCCTTGTAGGCTATGTGAAGGCCACCATCCCCTTCACCTTTGTCCGCTCATGGATAAAGCTTCCACTGTTTTGGAAAGTCTTACAGCTTCTTCACCCCAACTTCCCATTGGTTATCAGAGGCTCTCTTCAGACCCGCTCCCCGTCGACGACGAGATTAACTTAGATTCTTCTCTTGTCCATCCTCCTTCTTCCGAGCTTGGCTCAGCCTGTTCCAGACCAACCATTGGTCGGAGAGAGTGTCGACTTGGGTTCACCACCTGTTGATCACTCTGTTTCGGAAGAGCATCATGCTCATGTTCTCTTTGTCTCATCAGATTGTCCAGAGTCCGAAAAGGACCCTCCTGTCCCCGCTGATCACGAGATTCCTTCTTTGGTTCCTGTAGAGCAGGGGGGCAATCATACGATTGCCCCACCAAGTAGTTTGGTTGTTTCCTTTGATTGGAGTCATTTGACTGCATTCTGCTTTCCAGCCTATGTGCCTTTCCAGATTATAGTACATGCTTATGATAAGGCAGTACCTGGCACTATCTTGGATGAGGGTGCGTCTGTCAGTCTTATGCCTTCCATTTCTTGGCAAGCTTTGGGCTCCCCACAGCTTGTGCCGGTCACGTAGAATTTGTCGGCATTTGATGGAGGAACCAGTCAACCTTTAGGGATCCTCCCGAAGCTTCCTGTTACTTTGGGGGGCAAAACTGTCTATATAGACATCATGGTTGTCCAAGGGGCTTTAGATTTCAGTCTTCTCCTTGGCCGTGACTATGTTTATGCCATGGGGGCTCTCGTCTCTTCACTTTTTTGTGTGGTTTGTTTTCCACACGACGGAAGAATGGTGACCGTAGATCAATTATCATTCTTTAGTCCCCCGGTGCCTCTTGCGCCACCGTCGTCCCCTATCGGTTCTTGCTCGCAAGCAGTACCTTCCTTGCCACAGGTCAATTATGTGGCTACCCGTTCCATCTCCGACTCTGCTGACGATCATGCAGATGGTCTCGTACATCATGTACTGGGGGCATTAGAACCTGATATGTCATTGGTGTCTAATGGCATGTGTTCCTCCCAGAGCGTAGTTCTTCCATCCCGTGAAGACCTCTTGGGAGCCATGTTCTCGTATGGCCCATGAGCAGGTGTCAACCTCATTAAGCAATGAAACAACTCCCCTTTCCAAATCGAGTCTTTGATTAAGATCTCGTAAAATCCAAGTCGAGTCTTTCCAAGATCTCGAATGTGAACCTTCATTCCCTCCACCTCGTTGAATGCAATGAAGCTTGGGGGGCATGTACCTCAATTTGCGTCATTATGCTGGGGGCCTGCGAACTTATAACAAGCATAGTTTTTCGTTTCAAGCTTGTGTAAACATGAAACCGAATCCAAGCATAGTTCTCCATGGTTCAAGCTTGTGTAAAAATGAACCCATACCTGATTTACACCTCGTGATTTTCATTTTTATCCGGTAAATTCTGCTAGATGAGCCTTGGTTGTTTCATTCCATCGCCACCATCTCTTTGGCTGATCATATGATTTCACTTGATTGTTTATCCTTTCCTAAGGAACCGTAGCGATGAGTGGTTTTATTAGCCAGCCTCTTGACCATTACATGTTTTGAGCAGTTCCACCATTACCGGAACCAGTTGCTACCCTTTATACCACTCGTTCCTCTAGGACGAGTCACCTTTAAGCTCTTTTCTGACTCATAAAAGACGAAAAGATTGCTGAGTTTTCCCTTTTAACTCGTTAAATGGAACAAGAGGCGGTCTGCTTTAAGCTCTTTTCCGACCGTATAAACATGAAAACATTGCCGAGCTTTTGTCGTTTCAGGCTCATTATTGGTTACGAAATGGCATGGTTTCGATCACTTTTCTACTTTTCGGATCGAGGTCACTAATCACGAAAAGTAATCCTTGATTGTAATGGTCAAGCGGTTCTTTCGAGTATCATTTTATACTTTTTCGGGCTCGAGAGACACAAATCTACGAAAAAGGACCCCCCTTGGAGTTTTCTTTTCCGTGTCTTTTTCAAACTCTCTAAACATGAAAAAGACTCCGAGTTTTACCTATGTCGGACTCGTTAAACCTTGACGACATTGGACTCGTCACCATGACGAGACTCGAGCTTCTCCTCCCTAGGGCTCGTTAAACTATGACTAGGTTGGATTCGACCGATGGTCGAACTTATATTACAAGCATATGCTACCCCCTTCAAGCTTGTTTTCAAAAATAATAGGGGTACTCGCCAGCAATGGTGGGGAAAATTTGGAAACCATCATTGGCAGCTAGTCACTCTTGAACATCGACACTTTTGCCTCTTGTTGGGTTGGGACATCCATACATCGTCATTTGGCCTTCCGTGGGTTTGGGTTGCCATTTAGCCTCATTCCATTCGATTCATGCCGTCTTCATCGTGCCTCTAATCCCTTGGTACCTGAATGCTGCCACCTTCCGGAGTCGTGTTGCCGACATGTTCAAGAGTATAATCCTTTTGCAGTTTACACCCTTTCCTCCTCCTCTGATACTCTGTTTCGCCATCTACCGCTTGTTCCTTATCTCGTGTTGTTGATGGGGGAAACATTATGGCCCTCCTGCGATGGATCATCTCCTGTCGACATCAGCTCATTATCCAGGAGATCGATCTAGAGATCCCCTTTGGTACCTTAGAGCTTGCATGCCTCAATGGAAAATTCTTTGCACCTCACGACCAAATTTCATCATTGGTCGTCGATTAGGTGATTCCACGAGTGTTTGACTTCAGCTCCTTCTTCACACTTCGTGGATTGTGCTAGATAGTACCTTGAGAACCATTGGCATTATTGGTGGTTTCTCTCGTGCTTGTTAACGGTTTCATCATTGACCGGTAATCAAGCGATTTTCTATCATGCTCGACCTCAGCACATCTATTCACATGCTAGAATTTGTACTATGATCGGTTGGGTTCAAGACCCTGAACTCAGATTACACATGTTCGGGCTGCGTGGATTGGTTCGTGATTACATGACTCATTGATGGATGGCTGCGACCATACCTGAGTCTTCATGGATGGCTGCGACCATACCTTTATCATTATCATGGTCTTATTAGCTGGATGGCTGCGTCCATACCACAGACCTAGTTCGTATGTCTTTTGGATGGCTGCGCCCATGCCTAGACTACATGTACTTCATTATCAGAGATATCAGTTGTACTTGCGTGCAGGTTCTTCCAGATGGTGTTCCAGCTCAGTCAGTTTCGTAAAGCATTTCACCCCTCCCACTCTCTCGGGCTTCATACTTTAGGGGGCATCTGTTACACAGTAATTTGTCACTGCCTTCACTCCAGTCCTTCTACTGTGTCATGTGTCCAAGTCAAACATGCTCATATTGAACAAATGCTCTCTTGTGCTGCCAAATGACCCATTTTTCCTAAGTTATCTACCTCATCGCGACTGTGGACTAAATATATGCACTGAAGGGCGCTCAGAAACAGTCCATCTGCGCTGCTAGCACAGAAGTACATATGATTCCCGTGATGGTCCGATTTCATGCTTCAACACGAGGTTACTTATTATCTTTAGCAATGATCTGACTAGTTGCATTGCTCACCAGCGATGTCAGCGCTAAAGCTCAGTTGTTCACTCGCGATGATCCAGATTGGGCAAATTTGTTCCAACAGTCGGCCTTCTAGATGACTCCAGACCTGGTTTTTGGCATAGTTTGTATTGCACTCCTTTCTCTGGCATGGAAGTTCCATCAATTGTGCTACCTTCCTTGGAGATAAGCTCACTCTTCAACATTTCATGGAGACTCCTTCTCCTATTTAAACTCTCACCATTGTTATGCACTGCTAGTTTTTGATAGTTGGCTAGTTGGAAAATTCTTGGATTGAGTAGTGCTGTTAGTGTAGCTGGTGTGAGTGTGACAAGTGCGGGATTGTTGATAGCTTGTGGAAGGTGGTGAAGTGCCCTTAATTTTGTGTAAAACTTATGAGTGAGAGAGAATCTTGTATGTTGGGAGATCCATCTTCAAAGAGTGAATGCTTGAGGAACACGCTGGCTGGATCCCTCTGAGAAGGCTTGTGACGTCAAGACTTTGGTTGTAAGCTTACTCTTATTTCATTATTAATGCAATCAATGATGTTTTCCTATGTCTTGTATGTAATTTACTTGATAGCTCATGACTTCTTGACTTTGTGAGTAAATAGATCATTTTTGTTTTCTGGTTACGTGCTTTGTTGTATTTCCTTTGCATTGTTTCAGGTTGATCACTCGTTAGGAGAAGGAAGTGGAATCTGGAGCAGCGCAACGGAACTCCATCGACCATTGACTGAGGTAGGCCTCCAACTATGACTGTTTAAGGAAATCTATTGTTGATCTGTCCTTGTTTGTGACTAGACCCACTCTAGGGCTAGAGGGGTTGCCTCTGTCCGCAGAGGGAACACTTTCCTACATCACAGAAATGCCTCCCAAGATTGCATAGAGCACAACTGGGAGCCAGTGTGGGTAGCCTCTGTGCAATTCCTAAAGGCAAGGTAGAGTCTTGACTACCAAGAATGTGTAGTGCATGCCAGGAGAAGCAAGTTCTGGGCCAAGACAACGCAGATATTCCCAGGGGCAACCTAGAAATGCGAAAGACTAAATGTGTGTGCAAAGCTAGTGAAAATATGAGTGAATATACATGCATCTAATTCAGGTAAGTGTAGAAATTAGTCAAATGACAAAACCATGAAGTCATGAAGAGAGTCACCGCAATGGCAACTGTTAGTGCAGAAACAGTGTTATGCATGTGACATTAAGGAAATGCAATGGAAAAATTGAAAAAGCACTTCTACAAGTTAAAATACATTAAAACACCAGTGTTCGTTTAATAAAATAAGGAAAACAACACTCACACAAGTCGAGAAATAAAAAGTGACAGAAAATCGGTAAAAGACATGAAAAGCAAAACTTACCCATAAAAGTTGCATCGACTATGCCAAAGGTTCCTAGATGCCTCAGGAACGCTAGAGCACCAATATTGAATGTGAAGAATGAGCTCCGAAGCATCGTTTAAATAGATTTGGCAAGCTTAGGGTTTATGACGCACATGCCACAAATCTAGGAAAAGGCGACACTTGAAGGGAAGTTTCTAAAATCGAATTTGCATGTAACTCCCACTTCTAAAAATAGATCCTTGAAATCTAGGGATGATTTTTTTCTTTTTACTTTTTTCCTTTTTCGGGAAAAGCTGCCCAACATGCAAGAAAGGATTGCGCAGTTCTGGAGAGAACCGGGTAACCTACCAACATATGCAACAAACAATCACTAAGGGAAAATATTTTCGCTAATTATGGGCTAAGTGGTCCTGGATAGCTGGCTAACTCTGCCCAATTTTCTAGAGAAAGGCGGCTGGCATGCTCTACATATTTCTGGAGAGTAGTGTTGGCTGGCCCGCTCTGCGCATTTCTGGAGAGCAATGCTGGTTGGCCTGCTCTGCGCATTTTCTAGAGCAAGGCTGTCTGGCTTGCTCCGCACAATTTATAAGTGCAGGGTAGTTGCTGGGTTGCTCTGTGCAATTCTTGAGGGCAGGACAGACTGCCCTCTAGGATTACGCAATTTTGCTGGAAACCCAATGACGGCTGTGAACCAAGTGCTGGGTCCGCTTGTGGTTAGTCAACGAAACAAGTAAGTGAACACAAGCGGTTAAGCGACATCTAAAATCAAATAAACACAAGTACATGATTAGTGTAGGATAACTTCTATGATTTCGAGGAGGGAGGCTCCAAAACGAAGCGAACATAAAATTTTGGAGGGTGTTTGTAGCCGCTACAACATTGGTGACACACTGGTAGAACTCCAGCTCTTTGTATGGACCTTGTTCATGAAAAGTGAGTCTAACTCCTCCAGAAGTATTGATTGATTCTTTGATCATCATTGCTTCAACTCTAAGCTTGAGTTAAAGATATAGTCCTTGCCATTCTCTTGATCGGTCAGCACACATACTAAGACAAGTCATCTGAGTTTTTTTGATTAGGGATGGGGGGTATATTGGTGCACAAGTAATATAAATGTAAGAGTCTTAGTTTCATCTATGGTGTTGCTCCGCTGCCAGCAGGCCTAGACAGTACCCCGACAGAGTCACACAGGAACACAAGCATCGTTCCGCTGCCAGCGAGCCTGGTCAATACCCCAACAGAGTTGCTTGCATCACCTCTCTACGCAAGAATCCTTTCTCTTCTTTTGCCTTATTTCATTTTTTTCATTTTTCAAATAACTTTGCATAGGAAATTATTTATTTTAGAGGCAGAAGAGGGATCCCGACTTATTGGGAGCATAAGAGGTTGTCCCTTCAGAGAAATATTTTATATATATCTCTGACAATACCTTTTAAGATTTCCCCCCTCACCTTATTCTAATTAACTGAGCTAACAAGGATTAAGCCAAAAGAACCGATTAAAGTAGGCAGTACTAGTTAAAAGTGCAAGCGTTGTGTTTTCACTAAGATTCACTCTGAACATAATGTATTTTCCATCAGGGTATCATTGACTGAAGACAAAAAGCTCTTCATAAAGAGAGAGGACAATAGAAAACCAAGTGCTGATAGCTATACATGTCCTCTTGTACTTCACCTTGCTTGTCTTAAGAGTCACACATGGTTTCATGTGAAACTAAACCTATGGGTGCATAAACAAGCAAACAAAACAAACAAGCAAAGTGCAGAAGTAAAGTGAAAGAAAAGCAAGCAAATAATCAATGCAAACAAAGTAAACAAAGCAAGCATGCAAACAAAGAAAAACCAGAAAGCAAATACTATTCCTACTCTTAAACTAAACAATGCATGGGTCAGCTCATGTAAAGTGATATTTCCAATGCATCCATCGACACATTGGTTGACCCATGTTGGTGAAGGTGTGGTTCATGAGAAAGGTAAGCATGTAAACCAATAGACAAGAAAGATATAATAGTGAAGACCAACACACTCAGAGTTTAAAAGCGTGCACGTAAAAGAAAAGAGTAAAAGCACAATGTAAACATTATGTGGACCTATCATGGTTATGCAACACATTGTGTGCAGACGATAAACATGCACACTCTTTTGACCGTGAAAAATGAGAAAACATGAGAAAGAAAGACAAATTACATTTAGCAAGAGTGCTCACTGTGTATGGTTCCTCCAATGCATGAGCGATGGGATCATGTGATTTTGGTGGAGGACGTGACATCTGTGAACTAAATTGATCTTTAATGTAAATAGGAGAGTGATGAGGAGCCTTGGGTGTTTCAAAAAATTTCTGATCTTAAGTGGAATCGACCTCAAGACAACGAGGGACTAACATAACCGGCAACTTGCACTGATGTGCCTCGACAACTTGCGAGATTTCCACTTCATCAACAGGTAGATCATCAAATATGGGTGGCTTAGGAAGATCGACATCGAATGAATCAACAACATGATTGAATGAAGGAGAAAAGAGATCATGACAACCCTGATCAGAAAATTCGATATGTTCATCGACATCCTCATGATCTGACAAATCATACATAGGGGTTGATGAGAAATGTGAATGTTTACCCTCTACATTTCCGGAAATAACAAATGAAATATTAAGTGGATTTGCAAGGAAAGATGTGCTTTCTCCACTATCAAATGACATACTGACATCCGATGTGTTCTATGAATGATCATAAGTAGATGCATCCAGGAATGAATTATCACACGGAAAATTAACAATGGTAGAATCGCCAAATATGTCAGGGAAAAGTGGATGAGGTGTAGACAAAAGGAGGTCATCCTTCACCGTGGGTTCTTCTTCAGATTCCCAAACATACTCATCATAAATGATAACGCAGGTTGGATGCTCAACACCAACTCCGTCGACAACTTGATCCTCGTGAACAATAAGTGTGGAGTTCAGAACGGGAGAACACAAGACAATACAATCCGGAGGATCAACAGAACGCGGGGACGGAGGTTGAGGAAGCAAGTCCACGTGATAACCAACAATCTTGCAAGCCAAATTTGCGCAGAAATTAAGAGAAGGTGGGGTGGGAGGATGTGACAGTTCAACAGATGGGTGCACATCTTCTCCCACCTCGCATTGCGTGGCTAGAGTTTGATGATATGAGGACGGACAATCACTTGTGACAGTGACCTTTTCTGTCTTAGATTTGGCAGTTCTAACACCGAGGTATGATGGGAGGGGTTTGAATGATTCTAACACTTTTGGATTTTAAGATATGTAAAGAATATAGTGAAATATTTCACGAATAAATTTCCAATCAATTTCATCTTCTGGGAATTGAAATGTGAGATTATGAAAGCATTCCCAAAATTGCAACAAGGATTCATCATGAGCTTTCCGTAATTCCAGATTTTTTTTGTTAAGTGATTTATGGTCAAAATGATGGAAAGCACGGTCCACCTCTACAACAAAGTGAGTAAGAGAGTGAATAGATTAATCGAGCAGTGTGACAAACCATTGCAGTGGGTGCCCTCGAAGCGTGAATGCAAACAACGAGCAGGTCATGTAATCCTCATAGATTCAATACTTGTGATAGAGACTAGAAAAGATAGATCTGTGTATAAGCTAGGCTATTCCACCCACACCTTCGTATGTGTTTTATGAAAAGTCATTCCAGAGATCCTCTGGGATTTCAAATTCATTTCCATAAGACATACTGTTACACAGTAATTTGTCACTGTCTCCCTGTCAGTCTCCCTACTGTGTCATGAGTTCAAATCAATCATGCTCATGCTCTCTAATGCTGCCAGGTGACCCACTCTGCCAAAGTTTTTTCCATCATCGCGACTGTTATTAAAATAACCGCGCTGACTGGCGCCTCATAATACAACAAATGCGCTGCCAGCGCGGAAGCACACGTGTTTCCCGCGCTGGTCGAATTTCATGAACCAGCGCATCCTCTGTTTATATTGAGTTGCGCTGACATAACCTTCTCTGTTGTTCAGATGTGACGTTAGCGCTCCAGTGCAGTTATACACCCGCGTTGATCTAGTTTGGGCGAGTTTGTTCTAACAGCCGGCCTTCCAGATGACTCCAGACCTGGTTGTTGGCCTTGTCAATGTTTCCCTCCCTTCTCTGGCATGTTTGTTTCGTCATTTGAGCCACCTTCCTTGGAGATAAGCTCATCCTCCCACCATTCATGGAGACTCCTTCTCCTATTTAAGCCTCTACCATTGCCATGAGCATCTAGTTTTGACAGTGTGGAATTGATAGTGCTTAGAGTGCTGCTGCTAGTGTTTGAATTTGAAAGGTAGTTGGTGTGACAAGTGTGGGATTGCTAGAGAGCTCAAGGAAGGTTGTGAAGTGTTGCTTTCTTGTGTAAACTTGTGTGAGAGAGAGTTTTGTCTTGGGAGATCTACCTCCAAGGGTGAATGCTTAAGAGACTTGCTGGCTGGACCCTCTTGAGAAGGATTCGACGTCAGAACTTTGGTTGTACTCTTCTCTGTTATTGATTAATAATAGATGACTACTATTATGGTTCCACTCTCATTTGTCTTTGTAATGGTTAATGTGAGTTATGTCCTTTCTGACTGACGTATAATTGCATTTATTAGATTTCACGCTTGTGTTTGTGTTTCTCTTTGTGTGTGCAGGTGTCTATTCACGAGGATCGTGGAGGATTGTGACCGACCAAAGCAAAGGAGCGAGAGCGACGTCTCTTCATCAAACATTAGCGTTGGAATCCAAGTAGGTTTTCATTGCCTACCTTTTATTTGCAATTAGGAACTTGCATGGTAGCATTGACTGATTGTTGCTAGACCCGTTCTGGGCTAGTAGGGATCGCCTCTATCCGTAGAGGGGATTTACCTCTCCAACAATTTGGCCACCTACCCCGTGCCTGTATCCAGTGATGACACCGTCGTGCATAGTGTCCTGGGGGCATTAGGTCCTGACTTCCAAGATGTGGTCCTTTCACCGGGAGTAACACTCTTGGAAGCACCGACTTCCTGTTCATTATGATGCAGTTCGGTCAGAGCATAGTTCACTTTCCTATGTCAAGCTCCCTAAAAATGAAATTGGGTCTGGTCGGAGCATAGTTCTTATCCTGTGTCAAGCTCCTTAAAAAATGAAACTAGGTGTCACGAGGATAGTTCTTTTAAGTGTGTCAACCTCGCAAAAATAATGAAACATAAGCTCGTGCAATTCGACTGCGATCATAATATTGTCAACCTTCACTCCATTTTTAATGGACTAAAGCTTGGGGGGCATGTACCTCGAATTGAAACATCATGCTGGGGGGGCATGCCCATTTTCCCTGGTCTTCAAGCATAGTTTGCATATGTGTGGTCATGTGTGTTTTTATGCTTGCATAAAAATAAAATCCTTTTCCAAGCATAGTTTGCATGTGTGTTTTCATGTGTGCTTTTAAGCTTGCGTAAAAATTAAAATATGTGGGTTGTATGTTATGCAACTGATACATTAGATTACATTTGTGTTAGACATTTGCATAGCATATAAAAACATCATCACATGTAAAAGATCCATCCAAAATCGGTATATATATATATATATATATCATGTGGCACACCAAGGCGCTCAAAAATAAGTGTATATGTCTAAATAAGGCCTGTGTTCTCAGTACATCCGAGATGCATGTCTCTCAAAAAAACATCAGTAGGAAATAAGACCTAGATGTCTACTGTGGTGGGTTATGCTCTCTGTATACTATAGCCGCCCGTGCCACCCGCCTCAAAAGGCGATGCATCCTGGGTTCTACCCCCACTGTATGGATCTGAGATGCTATGGGGACCTCCTCTATCCCCTGGTAATCTGGAATCCCCGCCAGTAAGCCCTCGAGGTTCTGTATCATAGTCTCCATCGTATCAACTCCTGGAGGAGCCAGGGCCAGGGCTCCAACGCCTTGTGCCTCTCTCTGCGCCTCTGGGGCTAGACCAAGGGGTCTCGTCGGTCCTACATCTGCATACCATAGCATTCATCGTAAAGACATGTACATGAAAAATTAAAAACATTACAAAAAATAAAAAATTAAAAAGAGATCAAGTGGCTTACCACCATCGTCCCAATGCTCTCCCGCAGGCAGTGGCATGTCTGGATCTCCACGGAAGTCTATGCTAGCATATGGCCAGTCCTCCACAAAAATAACCTGTCGATCCAGCCACTCTCGGAAATATACTCCCCATGCCACTGGGCGGCCGCCACCTCCTCGCGGCATGACATGGCCCCATCGACTAGCCCTCGTCTCTCGGGGACCTCTGGGTGGATCCACGACCATGTCCTGTAGCTGTAAGGCTGGTACCCGCTCCAGCATGAGCGGGAGTAAAAGCGACCCATAACCGTACTGCTTCGACTCACCACGTCGGCAGTTGCTCAGCTGTCTCTTCATACTGGTTGTTACTGCTGCTGCCCAGTTGAATACCGTGGGATTCAAACACTCGAGAGCTAATAAGAGATTGGTCTTCGAAGCCTCGTGATTGGCCAAAGAGCCCACTGCCCGGGTCACCAGGAAGAGTATGGTTCGAAGGACGATGTCCTCCACCGTAGGAATAACTACCTTCCCACTCCGCGTTTTGCGTGCCTGTGGGCACACTCGAGCCATTAGCATATCTAGGGTTTCACCACTGGGTCGCTGCCCCTCCAGAATGGGCATCTCACCTCGACGTGATAACCCGGTCAAAAATTAGATATCTGTATGATCGAACTCGATATCTCGGCCTCGAATCACAAATTTCCCATCAACAGGATTCCAGGCTCTGATTAGGAACTCGAGAAGATCAGGTTGTGCTCGCAGGCGCAGAGTGAGGAAGAATTTGAGCAACCTGCATGCCTGCATTGCATTACGGCACCCAGCATCAGCAAATGCCGCTATATCCTCATTATCATGAGCTCGCTCTTGCCAAACAAATGCCATTGTGTCCTGCATGGCCACAAAAAATCATTAGAGCCCTGACCGTTGAAATTTATACGTTCAAATTGTTAAAAATTTAGTTTCGCAGCGTCAGCGCGACTGTTTTTAAAATAGTCGCGCTGATAATGGCGCCCTTTGTTTTTTTCCTTGGGTCAGCGTGGAAGCACACGTGTTTTCCGCGCTGATCCGGGGGTGGTATGTGTAAAAATTATTTGATCAACGTGGACCCGATGAGGAAATCCGCGCTGACCGAGAGCGAATTGAAGTTTACAAAATTCGCCCGAACTACCACTTCCCACCGTGGAAATGCGGCTAAAATGACTCAAAATGAAGCGCAGGAGAAGGAGAACCTACCTGGAACAGATTGCAGGGTGGTTGATGTCCGCACGGGATGGAATTTGGTTCATCAACCTCGCAGCTCCACAACGTCCTCCACGGCTCAAAATGGTAACAATGGTAAAAACCTCCTTTTACCCCCCTATTTATGGTAAAAATTTTATAATTAACTATCATTTTTCATAAATGTGGGTTTTGTGATGTTTTTACTATGTGCTTGGTGCCAATATGCCATGCAATGTCGTTTTACTATGTTTTTATGCATGTGATACATATTATCTCGAACAGATTTACGCGTGTGGTGTTTCTTGTGCAGATTCTCATACCGGTGGGGTCACGACGGTCCTACACACACTTGGTCCCATAACGTCGTCTTTAAGCGCTTTTTCGACGTAAAGCAAGAAAAGATGGCCGAGCCCCCTCTCGGCTCGTTAAAAGGAACGAGAGGTGGTCGCCTTTAAAGCTCTTTTTTCGACCGTTTAAACTAAAAGGATTGCCGGGTGTTTGTCGTTTCGAACTCGTTATTGGCTCCAAAACAACATACTTCTGACCGCTTTTCTACTTTTCCGGGTCGAAGTCACTACTTACGAAAAGTACTCCTCAATCATATTGGTCCGGCGGTTCTTTCGAGCATTGTTTTATACTTTTTCGGGCTCGAGAGACACAACTTTACGAAAAAGGATCCCCCTGGAGTTTTCTTTTCCGTTGTCTTTTCAGACTCTCTAAACAGGAAAAGATGCCGAGTTCTTCCTTTGTCAGACTCGTTAAAACTTAATGACATCGGACATCGTCGAAATGACGCTTTCCAAGCATATGCTATCCCAGTCAAGCTTGTCATCCAAAAATAATCAGGGTACCTGCCAGAAATGGTGGGGAAAAAGGAATTGTAATAATTGTCGTGTCGGCAGTATGTCGCTCTTGAACATGGCACTAGTCTGCATTCGTGTCTGGGTGGGGATTCCTCATCTTGTTTTAGACTAGCCTCCGTGGGTTTGGGTTATCCTATTTGGCCTCTCATCTGTTCATTGCCTTGTCACCATGACCTCTGCTCATTTGACGTCAGATGCTGCCAAATCCACTGTCGTGCCGCCGATATGTTCAAGAGAAGTTGACCTCTGCAAAATTACAACCTCCCTCTGATACCTCACACAAAATATCTTATCCTTCTCTGTCTCGTGTCGATGATGTGGGAAGCATTATGGCCCACCTTCGATCAAGGTCACGTCCTGTCGACTTCAGCTCATTATCCAGGAAGGTGACTTAGAGACTCCATTCAGGTGCCTTAGAGCCTGCATGCCTCAATGGCAGGTTCTTCATGTTCGACGTGAGGTTTTCATCATTGGCCTCCGATCGAATGATTCTGCGGGTGTTCGACACCAGCTCATTGATTCACACGCCGCGGATTGTACCTATAAGTACCTTGAGGACCATTGTCATTATTGGTGGTACCTCTCGCGTCCGTTAACAGTTTTCATTATTGACTGGTAATGGGACGATGTTCATGCATGTTCGATTTCAGCTCATGTATTCACATGCTTGAACTTGTACTCTGTTCGGGTCGGGATGGAGCGCAAGACCCTGGATTTTTGTCTGTTGCAATCCGGGCTGCGATTTTGTGGATTATTATCACATGACTCGTTGATGGATGGCTGCGCCCATACCTGAGTCTTTTTGGATGGCTGCGACCATACCTTATTATCATCATGGTCTCTTCAGCTGGGTGGCTGCGTCCATACCACAGACCTTTTTCGTACGTCTTTTGGATGGCTGCGCCCATGCCTAGACTACATGTGATAGATTCTCAGAGATATCAGTTGTACATACGTGCAGATTCTTCCTGGTGGTGTTCCAGTTCAGCGAGTTTTGTAAAGCATTTCACCCCTCCCACTCTCTCGGGCTTCATGCTTTAGGGGGCATCTGTTACACAGTAATTTGTCACTGTCTCCCTGTCAGTCTCCCTACTGTGTCATGAGTTCAAATCAATCATGCTCATGCTCTCTAATGTTGCCAAGTGACCCACTTTGCCAAAGTTTTTTCCATCATCGCGACTGTTATTAAAATAACCGCGCTGACTGGCGCCTCATAATACAACAAATGCACTGCCAGCGCGGAAGCACACGTGTTTTCCGTGCTGGTCGAATTTCATGAACCAGCGCATCCTCTGTTTATATTGAGTCGCGCTGACATAACCTTCTCTGTTGTTCAGATGCGACGTCAGCGCTCCAGTGCAGTTATACACCCGCGCTGATCCAGTTTGGGCGAGTTTGTTCTAACAGCCGGCCTTCCAGATGACTCCAGACCTGGTTGTTGGCCTTGTCAATGTCGCCCTCCCTTCTCTGGCATGTTTGTTTCGTCATTTGAGCCACCTTCCTTGGAGATAAGCTCATCCTCCCACCATTCATGGAGACTCCTTCTCCTATTTAAGCCTCTACCATTGCCATGAGCAGCTAGTTTTGAGAGTGTGGAATTGATAGTGCTTGGAGTGCTGCTGCTAGTGTGTGAATTTGAAAGGTAGTTGGTGTGATAAGTGTGGGATTGCTAGAGAGCTCAAGGAAGGTTGTGAAGTGTTGCTTTCTTGTGTAAACTTGTGTGAGAGAGAGTTTTTTCTTGGGAGATCTACCTCCAAGGGTGAATGCTTAAGAGACTTGCTGGCTGGACCCTCTTGAAAAGGATTCGACGTCAGAACTTTGGTTGTACTCTTCTCTGTTATTGATTAATAATAGATGACTACTATTATGGTTCCACTCTCATTTGTCTTTGTAATGGTTAATGTGAGTTATGTCCTTTCTGACTGACGTATAATTGCATTTATTAGATTTCACGCTTGTGTTTGTGTTTCTCTTTGTGTGTGCAGGTGTCTATTCACGAGGATCGTGGAGGATTGTGACCGGCCAAAGCAAAGGAGCGAGAGCGACGTCTCTTCATCAAACATTAGCGTTGGAATCCAAGTAGGTTTTCATTGCCTACCTTTTATTTGAAATTAGGAACTTGCATGGTAGCATTGACTGATTGTTGCTAGACCCGTTCTGGGCTAGTAGGGATCGCCTCTATCCGTAGAGGGGATTTACCTCTCCAACACATACATCTCGGAGGACGAATTGTACAGCTAGTCATGAAAGATATGCATCGATTCAAAACAAACTTTGAGGACTCAGCTTGTCATCTGGCCCTCCTTCTAGCACCATAAATGTTGATGATGATGGAACCACCAACATGTCAGGGGATCTCCCCGGTAAGAAGTCCCAACTAGACCTCAAACCGTTTGGAGTAGGAGTCCTTGCAGTGGGTAGTAAAGATATGCCTTGACTGCGAAAGCGCGCAGAGGTAAGCAAGATTTCCTTGTCGGAAGTAAGTGTGTGTCCTTGCAGCGAGTCAAGAGAGATGTATGGGGAGGTTCTAACAAATGAAGAAGGAAAAGAAGTGTATCTCTTACAAGCCTATAATAGTACACAACCTGAAAGGAACACATGAGCTGATTGACATCACAAGCAGGAAAGAAAAATTGTCAACAATCCAAAGTGATCAGTTAAACCAACAACACGACTTCAAAAAGATTCATACAATCATATACGAAATAGTTCGTACACAAATGCGTAAGTTAAACAACATACATTGCTAAAGTAACCAGAATACTCAAACTACAATAAAAACATATGCTTGAAGACGTGCTAGCTCTATTATATTATATAAAATGAAAGTTCCATCCATACATATAACCATGATAACCACTAGCCCAAATAGTGGAATGTTATAGTCAATACCACCTTCTCCTCTAAATAGATGTACTCACTCTGCATTGTGAAGAAGCCAAGGCTTGTCACAATACTCTCCAAGCCCTTCTCTAAGCAATGCCTATCAAAAGCTTGGCTCCCAAAATCCTATTCTATGAGTATGAGGTTCTATTTATAACAAAGGGTGGGGTGACCCTTGACATCCCCTTTTTTGACTCTTGGACTACCCTCATGACTCTTCAACTTCATTACATATAACTCTTTACATTAAATGTGACTGTTTTCATTCCTCTAATGACACTTGGAATTTCACTTTACATCATGTTTACAATAATAATACATTTTCCACATATAACTATGTGGGACAAAAATGGGCTTGAGTTAGCTAGATAAGACAACACTAAGACTTAGATGGTTGTAGAAAGACCAGCTCATCAACAACCTCTGTATGATCCTCGGTGACGAACTAATGCCAAGCTTGGTAGTGTGCAATGGTGTCCGCGTACTCTTTGATGATGTCTTCCTAGAAACAGACCCTTGCCTCCAATATTGATCCAAATGGGATCCTAGAACACTCTCTAAGTTTTCATGAACTCTCTAAAAGTCATGCCAAAGATTAAAAGTCTCATAAAGATCAAGCTATTGGAAGGAATCCTCATACAGTTGAAATGGCGATCAGCGCGGAGCAACGAGGGCCATCGATCTAGTGCGCAGAGCGGCAGACCATGGTAACGCGTGTTGACACCAACTAGCAAATGCAAGGACAAATTTAAGCTGTGAAGATAGTTTCCGATATGTGATTAGCGACAAGTCACTAATCGCATATCGTAGGGCAAACCTCTCAGGGAAGAGAAGCCCCGAGCACCCGGAACCAAAATAATTATAAAATGCGGAAAATATTGTTTTGGTTCCGTCAGAGCAGGATTCCACAAAACCGGTAGAATATCGGCGGGGCTTCGAGTGGTAAGTGGTTTCAACTGAGTTCCACCCGATGCCATACAATGATTGCCACACGTCCCGGGGAAGAGAGAGAGAACCACTCACATCGGACGGGTAAACATCATGCTACTTAGCCGCCCGATATGAACGATGACCGTAGGATCTAGGGCCCCCAGATCAACGATGGAGATGCATTCTGATGGACGACCGGATTTGACAAGATTATGAAGCAAGGTCACATAGGATTTGAAGTTTGATATGGATGATGCGTTGGCAGAAGGTCGTGTTTCGCCGGCATTCTTGGAGTAACGGAAAAAATGGTCATTTCAAAATATCCAAGAGAACTAACACTCATCCGTTATGAAATAGGTGGCCACCTCCCTGTGAGGCATTATATAGTGACTGATTACGCAAGACAGAGGGATTCAAATGGACAGAGGCAGGGGAACCGGAAAGCAGAAACAAACAGTCAGGAAGCAGATTGGCTTTAAATCCACAAACTGACAAAGAAAGAAGCAAGTTAAGAGTAGTAAGCAGTAGGCAGTAGCTGAAAGCAGAGATAAGAAGCTGAGTAGACGTACAGAAGCAAAGGCAACATCAAGCCAGAATTAGGACAGAGATAGAGAGCCTCAAAGAGTCTGTGTACTCCAGAGAAGGCTTGAGAGGGTCAAGCGCACTCCTCTGTAATGCCTGTTGTGTATGAGTCTCAGATTGGACTCATACTACTGTGACCAATAGAGGTCGAGAGTCAGTAAGGAGAGTCTGTGTACTCCAGAGACTTGGGGGGATCCAAGTACAGTCTTGCTGATTTGTATCTGTGTGTGGGACTCAAATTGAGCTCACTATTGTAAAAGCTCTGCTTTGAAAACATAATAAAGAGGCCACCACTGAAGGCTGGACCAGGAGACGTAGCCCAGGATTATTGGGTGAACCCCTTATTAAACTTTTTGTGTTTATATGTGTTGCCTATTATGTTTTCCTTAACTGCTTCATTGCCTGTGTATTTCACAATCTTATCGATCCGTTGCATAAAATAGCATAGGCACATCCATGCATATGAGTCTGTAATACCTCATTGTTTGTCTTAGATCAATTCTAGATCAATTACTTTTGGGTATACTGATTTGGAACCTCTTTCCAACTCATTATGTAACATGCACAACTTAGTCATGAGCAAGACCAGACCGACGATATACATCTGCATGTTATTTGTGCTGACTTGAAAATCTACGCTGGTGGCCATGAGCATCAATTGATCAAAGTATGCGTCAAGCTCCAGTTGGAATTTGGTCTTCACTTTGGCCTCGGTGAGCGTTCCAATTCACGGGGTGCCATACTTTCTCACCACGACATCCAAACTCTTGTACAACTATGCATACGAAGCCTCAATATTGGTGATGAGCAATGACAATTCCTCATAGTTCCAAATCAGGCTCTGGATGCGCGCTTTGTCAAACTCTACCTACAGCTTCATCATCTTGTGCAAGTGAAGGGGGGCTCCCTTGTATCTCATTGTCCATGTTTGTACATGATCAATATCGGCATGTATATCTGTGAGTGTTCACGCTATCTTGGTGCAGTGCTACTGATGACCATGTAGATGGACAACTTCCTTATGCATGTTGATGAACCTGTCATATAACTGTCTCAAGAGCCAATACTTTAGAAAGTATCACTTTCTTCATCCCTGCTCTAGCAGATCTTGTTGATTGTTCCTATCTCTTCCTGGATGCTTGCAATTCCTTAGCCATGCACTCATTTATGCTATCAAGAACTTCACACATGAGTTTGTGGCTTCGGCATAAGCCTTTGTACCATCGGCCAAGGTAGCTGGATGCCTTCGCACATGAAACACAATCACCCATTCTTCAAAGTGCGTATGTGATGCATGATCATCTAGGGTGTTTTATCTACGTGCTTGTATAACTCTGTGCTGTAATTCATCAAAGGCTATGTTGTACACATTTGTTCTCGGATTATCCTCAAGGAGAACAATATCCCCTTGTTCACTTGGGACTTGCTCTACTGCTGGAGCTAGTGAAGCCTGTGGGGTGACCTCGGTTGCTTTTGGCATGAGGTCAGTGTCCTGATCCTATTCGGGCTTCTCCATCTCCATGTCCATATG
Source organism: Pinus tabuliformis (assembly GCA_031772625.1). Taxonomy (NCBI): domain Eukaryota; kingdom Viridiplantae; phylum Streptophyta; class Pinopsida; order Pinales; family Pinaceae; genus Pinus; species Pinus tabuliformis. The sequence continues at coordinate 1,410,909,460 of CM062819.1, forward strand.
TTCTACTATTGTTTCATCCTACTCAGCAAGTTCCTGTTCTTGCGGCTGCTCACCCTGTTCCTCATCTGCTGCTGGTTACTGTTATCATTCCAGGAAAATCTCCTAGGTTGCAACTTGGAGATGCTGGTAACATATAATCTTCAATATTGTTCTCTGAACTATTGGAATAGATGATGGTTTGGATCAAGTCAGATAACCATTTCAGCTCTATTCTCACTCAAGACATGCATTAACACCCTCAACAACATAAAGATTTAGGCCACTAATGCTCAATAGTTTATAGATTTAATGGATAGATGGAGAATACTGATTGTACCAACAGATGCATACATAAACATATATGAATGGCCAACTACAGGAAGTAAATGGAACTTGCAAATCTAATTTATCAATGTAGAGATAAGATGATAGTTATCTGGCATTAGACACAACAGAAACATGAATAACCTATTCAAGTGCAAGCATAGAACAACAAAGAAAATGAGAATTGAACATGTAACAACAAAAGAAGCTTATATTGTTGGAATGAAGATGAGAAGCTAGAGGAGTAGAGTCTCCACAGTCTCCAAAAGTTGAACCTCTATTACATTTTGCTTTCAGATATTTATAGCTCTTTACAATGCTCTCGAGCCTTCTGAGGCTCGAGAGGTCTTAATCTATCCATGTGTCTCTTCAACAACTTTGATGCCCTGACTAGGCAAGCATGGCTCAGAGGTTCCTTCTTCTAACAGAAGAGTAACCACACTCAGGTAGTTTGATGCGCTGTCTGGGAGCTCTCTCGTGCCAGAGATGCCCCACAATTGGTTCTGTTGTTTTTGGTTGAGCGTTATCTGCTCCATGATGTTTCTGTTTGTTTTGGACAAGCTGCGCATGCTGTGTTGCGCTGTGCTGCTCCATGATTGCTTTGTCAGTTTGGGATGAGCTGCGCAAGTTGTGGCCCTTGTTATTCCCTTTCCGGTCTCTGTTTCCCTTTAAATATTTAGAATGACTACTTTTCTGTTAAAGATAGAAAAACACAGCAACACTGTAAAAATCTCACCCATTTCTGTTTCTTTCAGACTTCAAAAGTCCTCAAATATGGTTTATTCATCTATCGAGTCCACCCTTAGGGTCGTTATCACAAATCACAAGTGGCCTGGTCCCTTGCTTCGCTTTGTATTTGGAAATATGTCGAAAACCTTGGAAACTATGAAAAATCGGCCTTGGCGGACCTGAAATATTTATATATTTCATCTTCGAACCCTTTCGGGTTTGGGCCTTATCGCATCGATGCCACTCCTTGTTTCCCTTTTTATTTCGTTTAAATAACGAAAATATGTGAAATACATTAAAAAATGGCTTTTTGCGGATCTCAAATTTTATACAATTCCCTTCCTAGACCCTTTTGGGTCCGGGTCTTATCGCATATCGCAAACCAAAGCTTCCCTTTGTATTTTGTTATATAACGAAAATACACAAAAATGCATTGAAAAAGGCTTACTCGCGGATCTCAAATATTATGAAATATCTTGTATATAACCGTTGGGTCTGGTTATCGCATCGCACATATACCTACGCATTGGCCCCACCCCTTGGTGCTGCTCCGCTGTGATATTGCGATGCGACTTGTCGCAATCACATATCGCCCAAGCCGGAGGTCTTTCATATAATGTGGCATATGTCCTCGCTGATTGCAATCCTGCGACATGATGTGGGCTGTCGATCTACATGCGCTTGATAAACGGTCCACATTGCATCACTGATTACCATTTCTCTACGCACTTACTCCGCCTGCTTCCTTCGCCGATTGCGACCTGCCAATCCGATCATCGGAGATCGCTGATTGGGGGTGTCCTTCACCCAACCTTAAGTCATCCTCTCTACTCGGCCGATTGCAGTTTTCCGCTTAGATCTGGGCCGTTGATCGGCCATATCTAACGGTTGCTGTGCATTACACTGTCTAAGCCTGCGATTCATGGTTTTTCACTGTTTTTTCTGTGTGTTAGCCTCCCGATAGTGTTTTTCCGCCCTTCCAAGGGCTCTTTTCATGCGACTGTTTTGCTCCTTGAACGATTGTTAAGAAAATTTTGAAGACTTTAGGAGTGCATTGGATCCATTTTTGGGCCAAATGCCAACAAGGTTAATAGTTACGAGTATTCAACCTTTATCGGCACAGTTTTCACTGTCTATGTGCCTTTCATTTCCTCCTGTTCCTATTCCTGCTGCACTTCTCTCTTCTGCACATCTCTTGTTCTTATTTGAGCTTCTGCTTTACTTCCTGTAACTTCCTCTTCGTCTCTTCTTGCCTTTTCTTATATTTCCTTTTTTGTTTTCCTCTCCTGTCACATTATCACCTCTTTGCTTCTATCTCCAAAGCTACTCTTTCAACAAGTGTATCTTCCTTAAACTTGTAGCTTTGCTCTGCCTTTGCGCTTTCGACAATCTTCCTCTTGCCTTTGTCTTTCACCGGTTTGCTACTGTTGTTGCTATTCCCTTTGGTGGTGCTACTGTTGTTGCTGTTCCCTGTGGTGCTGCTGCCTTGAGTGATGCTAGCCACTCTACTGCCATGATGACCAGTTCATTAAGCTTGGAGGAGTTATAAAAATATCTCCATGGGTCTTCCTCTGGCCAATGACATGCTTTGTGGATCCAAGAATAGTACACTCTCGCATAGTGGTCCTTGCATAAGCCATGTGGATCATACATATTGAAATTCTTGTTGCCAAAATGAACCTTCTTGAAGTCCTTGACCTCAACATCCAGTTCTTTCAAAACTCGGATCACGTACAACCCAATCCAGAAAGGAAGGATAGGCCATGGTGCCTTCTTCTTCTTATGCAGTCCAGCTGATAACCCTATCGAGATGTGGTATGTAACCTCCTGCATGACCATCTTGTCCGTGGAAAACCTCGACAACAAATGAGAAGCCTTCTCCGCACTATACATCCTGATGAAGGTGCCATCGGGTGAGGTGTACCAATCTGCAATGTTCAACAATGCCTCCATTACTACCTAGGACATGCAAGGCAAATCTAGTTCAAAAATCATCTTGTACAAAGGGGCAATGATGTGGTCAAAAAGTCTAGCCATGAATCCTCGATAGCTGCACTATGAGAGAAACTTGCAATATACATTCACAACATTCTCTTAAGGTGTCCATGCCCAACCCATGCCAGGAAACTGTTGACAGGCATAGATTGCATCGAGCAGGTAGGCATACATGAAGCTTCTTTCTTGCTAATCGTTGGGTAGACTTCGGGCATTAGATACATTCACTTTCAGCTGGAGAGCCAACATGTCGGACCAGTTGAAAGGTTTTCCTTCACTTGCTAGCTAATCTAACATAACAACCCAACTCTGCGGGAAGGTCTCTGTACTCTCTTGGCCATACAAGTGATATGCAAAGATGACCAAGGATTAGTAAGGCTTCCTGAGTGTGTTTATCTTGTAGATCTGGTTGGGTGTTGTCCTAAACTTTGATGACTCCCTTACCCAATGCTTCAAGATGTCTCTTATGTTCGAGTTGCTATTAGGAGTGTAGAATGGTGCATCCATCCTGTTCACCAACTATGAAAAATGATACATATGCTGATAATCTTCTGTCCTAAAGGTAGAAAACTCTACTCCACTATTACTACTCAGTATCATCGTCTCAGGATCAGTGCGTGAGAAAACCTAGTGGATCACGTTTGTGCACAGGAAGTTGGGATACTTGCATGCAACCTTGTACAATCCTTACTTATGAATGTTGACATAAATCCATTGGTCCTCCAGATTCTCCTCAAAGATGCCCGAGAAAATAGTGTTGATGTCTTGCCATATGATCTTGATGTCTTTCTCAATGAACATGTGTGTGTCAGTGTACAAGGGAAATCTCATAGACACCCGCTCGACCACATCTCTAGTACTACCTTCAACTATGTATTTTGATCTAGCTCTCTTGGAAGCCATGATATCTGTACTACTGAGAAGCTGCTCAAAAAGTTGTGGTACATGGAGATAGAGAAGACACTCATGGAAAGCCAATGCCAGTTGAAAAAATCAAGCAACTCAAGGATCAATCGGGCAATAAATTGGGTGACTACTGGGTAAGATTGCGCAACATTGACTCTAGGAGGCTGGGAGACTGTCAGCTGAACTGTGAATTACGCAGTCTCAGCTACCAATGAGGCTGAATGTTGACTGGGATTGTGCATTTTGCAGTCCAGAGAGGTTGACTGCTGACTAAAATTGCGCAATGCACAGATCAGTCAGGATGGGTTGCTAGCTGGAACTGCGCAATGCACAGTTCCAGTGGGCAGGACCGGGGCACTGCCTCCTAGGATTGCACAGAGCATAGCTAGGAGCCAGTGTGGGCAGCCTCTGTGCAATTCCTGGAGGCAAGGCAGAGCCTTGACTACCAAGAATGCGCAATGCATGCTGGGAGAAGCAAGATCTGGGCCAAGAGAACCCATATCTACCTAAGGGCAACTTGAAAACGTGAAGGACTGAATGTGTGTGCAAAGCTGGTGCAGATCTGAGTGAATAGACATGCATACAATTCAGGTAAGTGCAGAAATCAGTTAAACGGCAAAACCATGAAGCTCATGAAGGGAGTTGATGCAACGATGACTGTCAGTGCATAAATAATGTTATGCATGCGACACTAAGGAAATGCAATGAAAAACTCGAAACAAAGCTTGTACAATTTAAAATACATTAAAAATCCAGTGGATGTTGAATAAAACAAGGAAAACAAAAATCACACAAGCTGATAATAAAAAGTGACAGAAAAATGACAAAATACATGGAAAGAAAAACTTACTTGGAAAAGTTGCGCTGACTGTGTTGAAGGTTCTTAGATGCCTCAGGAATGCCAGATATCCAAGATTGAATGTGAAGAATGAGCTCTGAGGTGTCCTTTAAATAGATTTTTCAAACTTAGGGTTTATGACGCGCATACAAAAAATCTAGGAAAAAGTGACACTTGGCGGGAAGTTTCTAAAATCGACTTTGCATGTAACGCCCACTTCTTAAAATAGATCCCTAAAATCTAAGGATTCTTTTTCGCTTTTTGATTTTTGGTTTTTTTGAGAAAAGCTACCCAACATGCAAGGAAGGATTACGTATTTCTAGAGAGAATAGGGAAACATATTGGCATATGCAATGGACAATCACTGAGGGAAAAGCTTCTGTGCTGATTCTGGGTTGATTGGCCCTGGCTGGCTGTCCAGCTCTGCGCAATTTTCTATAGCAAGGTTGCTGGCCTGCTATGGGAATTTCTAGAGAGTAATGCTAGTTGGCCTACTCTACGCATTTTTGGAGAGAAGTGTTGGCTAGCTTTCTTTGTGCATTTTCCAGAGCAAGGTTGGTTGGCCTGCTTTGCACAATTTCTAAGTGCAAGGCAACTGTTGTGTTGCTCTGTGCAATTTTTGAGGGGAGGACAAACTACCCTCTAGGATTACGCAGTTTTGCTCGACAACCCAATGACATATGTGAACCAAGTGCTGGGTCAGCTTGTGGTTAGTCGACATAACAAGTAAGTGAAAACAAGCTGTTAAGAAATAGATAAAATCAAATAAACACAAGTATGTGATCAATGTAGGATAACTACTATGATTCTGAAGAGGGAGGCTCCAAAACGAAGCAAAAGCAAAATTTTGGAGGGTGGTTGTAGTCGCCACAAGAGGCCACCACCAAGATCCAAAAGATTGGTCCTGAAGATCCAGAGGAGGGGGACCGCCTATTCCACTCATAGATATGGGTGAAAGGTTCTCCACTACAGTTCATTATCGACATCGGGAGTCAAAAGAACCTCATTTCAGTAGAAGTTATGAAGCGGCTGGGCCTACTAGATACAAGGCATCCACAACCGTACATGATCGGGTGGCTTCACCAAGGACGAGATCTCCGTGTCAACCAACAATGTTGCCTTCCCTACAACATGAAGCCCTTCATGGATGAGGTACTATGTGATGTTGCTTCTCTTGACTTTTGTGATGTATTATTAGGACAACCATACTTGTGGAAGCAACATGCTGTATATGACTCTAGACCCCGCGCTATTATTATTTCTTTGGGTATTAATTTATACAAGATATCGGAGGCAGCCCCGCTTATCGCCATCTCTTTTATCTTTGCTAAGAAATGCAATAAGATCATCTCCTAGACTGGGAAATATGTTTTCTTTCTTATTCGCTCTCAAAGTAAGGGGAAGATCATAGCCACAACCATGGCCCTTGGGAAGGGTTACTCCATGCAATAGAAGTAGGTGGATACAGTCGTGGAAGAATACAGGGATATCTTCTCCTCACCAATAGGGGTACCCTTGCACTATCAAGTCAATAATTTGATCAATCTGACTCTTGGATCACCTCTACCCAACAGGCAAATATATCACTACTCCATTATGGAAAATGAATATATCAAGCGGAAAATCTAGGAGTTGCTGCAAAAAGGGCACATCCAACCAAGTTCCTCACCTTTTGGGAGCACGATTGTACTTGTATAAAAGAAGGATGGGACCTGGAGGCTTTGCATTGATTATTAGGCAATAAACAAAATCATTGTCAGGAACAAGTATCCAATCCCATAGATTGATGACCTTCTGGATCAACTCAAGGGGGCCAAGTATTTAAACAAGATCGATCTCAAGTTTGGATATCACCAGGTTCCAATAGAGCCCACAGATGTAAGGAAGATCGCCTTCAAATCCAAGGAAGGCCTTTTTGAATGGTTAGTTATGCCCAATGGGTTGAAAAATTCCCTTGCTACTTTTATGAGGCTAATGGATGACATCTTGTGGTCCTTCACCAACTCATTCATGGTTTTTTTATTGGATGACATCCTCATGTTCAAAAAGAGTTGGGAAGAACACTTGCAACACATTCGACAGGTCCTTCAAACCCTTCGGCAACACAAACTGTGTGCCAACTTGGAGAAATGCACCTTTGGCATGAGCCAGGTCCAATATTTGGGTTACATCATAGATGAGTGTGGCGTGCATGTGGATTCGACTAAGATCCAAGTCATTTAGGATTGGCCAACCCCGACCACTCTAACGGGGCTTCGTAGCTTTTTGGGTCTTGCAAATTTTTATCAGAGTTTCATGTTGGGACTCTCCCATATCACTTAGCCTTTGAGTTAGATTACTAAGGGTGGGGCAAAAGCAAAGTTTTCCTGGTTTGAGTCCCAACATAAGGCATTTGTTGAGTTGAAGCACCGACTCTGATCTACACCAGTACTCACACTGCCAGACCTGCAACAGCCATTTGAAATCGAGACAGACGCCTCAGACTATGCTATTGGTGCAGTCCTCACCCAACACGGGCATCCAATGGCCTATCATAGTGAGACACTTTCCGATACAATTCGGAAGTACCCCACCTATGATAAAGAGATGTATTCCATCATGCAGGCTTGTCGACAATGGAAGCATTACATTATGGGGAAGGAGATGGTCATCCACACTGATCACTGACCTCTTTAGTTTATACAAACACAAGGGAAGTTGCATAATGATCACCATCAGAAGTGGTCTACATATCTATAGTAATTCCACTTGAACATTAAATATAAAAAGGGTAGCACCAATAATGTTGCAGACTGCCTCAGCCGACCCCCAGTTGTAGCACTGACTACTGTTCTCAACTCTTGTGGCCAAGAGACCTATAGATGGCCGCAATTATACAAAAATGATCCATAGTTCGCCTCCACATACCAGATGCTAGTAGATGCAAAGAAAGTTCCTGATTTCCACCTCCAGGACGCATTATTATGCCACCTGGGCCACCTTTGTGTTCCTTCAAGCGATCATGCAAAGATGATTTGGGAGGCGCACTACAATCGGGTCGTAGGACACTTTGGTGTGGAGAAAACTATGGTTGTACTATAAAAGTACTTTTATTAGCCCAAACTTCGACTGGATGTTGGGAAATATATCAGATCCTGCACTGCCTATGCCATCGCCAAGCCAACCATCAAGAAGAAAGGCCTGTACACTCCTCTGCCTACTCCCAGCCAACCGTGGGAATCCATCTCCATGGACTATATGTCTGGCCTCCCTTCTACCAAGCATGGTAATGACTGTGTATTTGTGGTCATGGACATGTTTTCTAAGATGGTTATATTGGCAGCCTGCAAGAAGAGTATCACACCAGAGGAAACTGCCAAACTATTCTTTGAATGAGTATGGGTACATTTTGGAACCCCGTAGACCATTATATAATATCAGGATAATAGGTTCCTAAGCACATTGTGGTCAAGCCTCTGGACACTATTGCACACCAAGGTCACCAAGTCGACTGCCTTCCATCCCCAGACTGATGGCCAGAAGAAGGTCGTCAATAGGATGATAGTGAACATACTCTGCATGTACAACTCCAAGCATCTGCAAACCTGGGATGAGAGTATTCCCTAAATGCAACACAGTTATAATAGAGCTCTCCATAGCTCGACTGGTTGCAGTACCTTTCAAGTGGGTCTAGGATTTCAACCATTGTGTCTGATTGATGTTGCCATGCCTAATGTGACTGCACAGTCAGAATCCACAAATGTATTGTCCGAGGCTGATAAAGTGACCATATTTATTCAACACATCCAACACATCCATTAATAGGTTCATGACATCTTGGAGAATTCATATGGAAACTACAACTAGCGACATGATCAACATCGGATGCCACACAAGTTTCAGGTGGGTGACAAAGTTTGGTTGCATTTGCAGAAAGAATGCCTTACCGGAGTGTTGTGGAGGTAAATCCCCTATGCGGACAGAGGCGATCCCTACTAGCCTAGGCCGGGTCTAGCAACAATCAAACAATGCTATCACGCAAGTTCCTAATTGCAAATTAAAGGTGGATGATGAGAACCTACTTGGATTCCAACGCTAATATTCGTAGAAGAGACGTCGCTCTCATTCCTTTGCTTCGGCCGGTCACGATCCCCACGATCTCTGTAATTGGACACCTGCACATGCAAAGAACAACACAAATACAAGCATAAAATCCAATAGATGCAATTATATATCAGTCAGAAAAGATGTAACTCAACATCAATCATTACAAAGGACAATGAGAGTGGAACCATAATGATAGTCATCTATTATTGATAAATAACAAAGAAGAATACAACCATAGTTCTGACGTCAAATCCTCCTTTGGCTGAGTGATCAGCTACACAAGTCTCACAAAGCTTGTTGGGATGGGAAACAAGCCTCTCTCTCCTTGGTGACAAGAATCTCCTCACTTAGATTTGGCCTTATGGATGCAAAGAAGGCTCTTGCAACTTCAATCTCTTGAACTCCTGGAATTCTCACTATCACCATCACTAGCTTGCCCAAGGCATAGAGACAAGATTTTATAGATAGAGGGGAAGGAGATAAGATCAATCACAATTTCCATGGGATTGGTTTTATCACTTAGAAGCTTCCATGAAAGGTGGCAAACCACTTCCCTTCTATGGAGATTCGAAGCCAAACCATCTTAACTCAACACGGATTTAGTTGGTGAATGGTTTAAGGAGAACCTTCAGAAGTTTGTTTGTTAAAAACTTTACCCAACTGGGTTGGCGCGAGTGCGACTCTGAGACAGAGTGCCAACTGGTGCGCCCTCTTTAGAGGATTTCCCCCATTGGTGCGAGTAGTACACTGTGGAACCGTGCCAATGAAAAAAGAGGTCTTTTTATGGGTATTCTGCAGGAGATGTCTTTAGGGCATATGAAGCTCATACTTAGAGGAATATAATGCAAGTGGTTTCAGGTTATGTCACTTCTCACAAGTCCTGGAATGAGTCTTCCAATGTATGGGAGAAGGGAAACAGGGACAGTGATAAACGGTGACAAATTACTGTGTAACAGATGCCCCCTAAAGCATGAGGCCCGTGGGAGAGAGAGGGGTGAAATGCTTTACAAGAACATGCGTAACTGAAAACACTGCCACCGGAGAACCTGCATAAAGAAGTACAACTGATATCGCAAGCACATGATATAGGTGGTATGGGCGCAACCATCCATAACAGAGTACATAATAATCTAGATCCAAGGTATGGGCGCAGCCATCCGGTGAGGATCGATGAATAGACTCAGGCATGGTCACAACCATCCAGTGAATGAGTCATGTAACGATAATCCACAAAATCACAGCCTGGATTCCAACAGACAAAATCCAGGGTCTTGCGCTCCATCTCGACCTGAACAAAAGTACAAGTTCAAGCATGTGAATATATGAGTTGAAGTCGAACATGCATGAACATCGTCTGATTACCAGTCAATAATGAAAACTGTTAACAGACGCGAGAGGTACCACCAATAATGACAATGGCCCTCAAGGTACTATAGGTACAATCTACGGCGTGCGAATGAGTGAGCTGGCGTCGAACACCCGTAGAATCATTCGATCGGAGGCCAATGATGAAAACCTCTCGTCGAACACAAAGAACCTGCCATTGAGGCATGCAGGCTCCAAGGCACCGGAAGGGAGTCTCTAGATCAGCTTCCTGGATAATGAGCTGAAGTCGACAGGAAGTGACCTTGATCAAAGGTGGGCCATTGTGTTTCCCACATCATTGACACAAGACAAAGGAAGAATGTTGTGGTGAATCAGAATTATGTGAGTTATCAGAGGGAGGTTGTAATTCTGCAGAGGTCAACTTCTCTTGAACATATCGGCGACACGACAGTGGACTTGGCAGTATTTGACATTAAATGATCAAGGGTCATGGTGACAAGGCAATGAGCAGATGAGAGGTCAAACAGGATAACCCAAACCCACGGAGGCTAGTGTAAAACAAGATGAGAGGTTCCCACCCAGACACGAATGCAGACAAGTGCCATGTTCAAGAGCGACATACTGCCGACACAATAATGATTATGGTTCCATTTTCCCCACCATTTCTGGCGAGTACCCCGATTATTTTTTGATGACAAGCTTGACGGGGATAACATATGCTTGTAAGGCGTCATTATGACAGAATCCGATGTCATTAAGTTTTAACGAGTCTGACAAAGGAAGAACTCGGCGTCTTTTCCTGGTTAGAGAGTCTGAAAAGACAACAGAAAAGTGAACTCCAGGGGGTCCTTTTTCGTAAAGTTGTGTCTCGTGAGCCCGAAAAAGTATAAAACAATGCTCGAAAGAACCGCCCGATCATTACGATCGATGAGTACTTTTCATATGTAGTGATTTCGACCTGAAAAAGTAAAAAAGCGATCGAAACCACGTCGCTTCGTAACCGTTAACGAACCTGAAACGACAAGGGTCCGACGATCTTTTCATTTTTTACACGGTCGAAAAAGAGTTTAAAGACGACCGCCTCTTATTTACGTTTAACGGGTCAAGAGGGATAACTCGGCGATCTTTTCATGTTTAGCGAGTCAGAAAAGAGCTGAAAGATGACTCCACAGTGACTTTTTCGTGTATTTACCGAGTCCGAAAAAGTATAAAATACAACTCGTTTCGCCATCGAAGTTGCGTAAAAGACCTGTCGTTGCACAAGAAGCAAGCGTAAAATCCATTTTCGACCAAAAATAGATTAAAATATTCAAAAAATAACTTTTTAAACCTAAGTATAAGTCAAAAAGTTTATAAATATGGTGAAAATGGTAAAAATATAATTACTTTTACTTTTTACCTCTTTGAATAGTAGCAGTGGTCTGTTTGGGGAGTGAACTTCAGACGGTGATTACAGCCAATCCGTGCAACCATTCGGGATTTCGTCGGTTCCAGGTAAGAGGCGCTTCCCTTAGCTCCATTTCCATACATTTTTTATGCATTTTGGCTTCCTGATTGAGCCTCTGCAAGGAGGATTTCAAAATTTAGGGCTGCGTCCATTGGCGCGGGTATCCGGCACGGACCCGCGCTAATGGGGCGATTTTTCTAAAGGGGTCGCGCCATTGGCGCGACTGTTTTAGAAACAGTCACGCCAACTGCGCAACCTAATTTTTACTTTGAAATTTCCCATTGCATTTTAAATTTGTTTGGATTGTAAGCTTACCAGTGTTCTAATAATGATTTATTCATCCTTGTGGGCGCAGGAAAACAGGCAAAATGGTGGTGGAATGGAAAGAAAGGGAACATGATGCCGTAGATGCCTTGGCTATAGAGGACGAGGGATGCATGAATGCCTTAAGAGACTGTGGTCTCAAGAAATTCTTCCTCACATCTTACCTGCGAGCTCAGCCCGAGCTATTGCAGTTCATAGTTGATGCTTGGGATGTTGATGACCAAGTATTCCGCTTACGGGACCAAGCATTAGAGCTTGACGTGTCTGATGTGTATTTCATCACTGGGTTGTCACGGAGAGGGGCGAGGCCCATCTTGACTGGAAGTAGACCTTCCGGGGAGAAGATGAGTGAAGTGATGGACCGAGTGTGTCCAGGGGCACAATTTGGGAAAAACAGTGCCAAGGTGGATATCCCCACCGTTCCGGACTTGGTTCTCAAGGTGATACTGTTCACCATCACTCGTGCAGCCGAGGTACAGGTGCCCCATGAGGCGAGCAAGAATCATCTGCTACTAGCGACAAAATGCCTCAACCCCACCATTTTTGACTGGGCTACAACGGTTACCACCAATATCAAAAGGCAGCTTACAAAGTGTAAGCGAGGAGGAGTGAAATAGTTCGGGTACGACTCAATTGTGGTGTCGTTCTTCTTGGAACGATTACCCATTTTTCAGATTCAGGGAGCTATAGTGGCTGATCCATTGCCACGAGAGCCTAGGATGGCTCGCTGGGCAGCACTGATGCCCAGAGGAGGAGGGGGCCAGCAGATGTCCTGGCGGCCCGAGTTCTTTATATGGCTCTGCCGTCAGCTGATTATGGTGGAGGATTGGCCATACGCGGGGACTGATTTCACCAAGGATCCAGATCTCCCACTGCCAGAGGGAGAGGAGTGGGACGAGGAGCTGGGTATGATCTCTTTGTTTTTTGATGTTTTATGTATTTTTTGTTTTTGTCAATACATGCATGTTCTGATGACAGTTGTATGTATATGCAGATGTTGGCCCAGAGCAACCAGCTGGCTTGTCTCCTGTAGCACGGAGGGTCCAGCCTGCAGCTGACCCTCAAGCAGAGGGTGCCGTGGGGGAAGAGCTGGTTCAGAATCTCGAGGGACTCACCCGAGGGATTCCGGGTTATGCTAGACTGGCGGATGTGCCCTTTGCATATCAGAGGCACATAGTGGGGGTGCCGAGTCGTGTCCATCGTCTGTTGAGACGTTTGGTGCGCGCGGTCACGTGCTATCATGAGCACCACCGCGATTAGACTTCTAGGCTTCTTTTTATGCATATTTTTTGAGGGACATGTCGTCTCTGGATGTATCAGGATGAACATGTATTATTTTTTGAACTATATAATGCACGCGGTGCAAACATTGCGACACACATATATATATATATACATATGCTTATGGTTTATTATTGTGCTTTTATGTGCTTGCTTGTATGATGTTTTGATTATAAATTACGCAAATGTCTATCTAATACATGATTAGCCAATGCATCAGATAATGTGTTTAATCGTCGTGGAATATGCTGATATGTGATAAAGTCAAAATTCCTTTCTAACAATTTAACACGTAAGTACAACCTTAAAATGTGACGGTCTCTGACGGAATATCGCCCATTGAGTTGATGGACGACAAGTTGAGAGTCTAGGTTAACAACCAATGTACGAATATTGAGATTAGTCGCCTCGGCTAATAATTCAATAACATCACTATATTCGGCGACATTGTTTGTAGTACAACCTAAACACGCACCTTGAAGATCTATCAACTCACCGTGAGGATCGTAGATCACCCACACCGCGGAGGACAAATTGCGAGTGCTGCGGCAGGCACCATCAGCAAAACCAACATAAGGTGCACCTGACATCTGCACAAGAAGCAAAAACACAATAAGGGGCAATCACGCCTTCACACCAAGCCAAAAACATGAAAACACACACACACACACGTATGTATAAATCGAAGTGCATGGAATCATGCATAGTACTTTTTCAAGTACAGCCCATTACGGGGCTTATCAAGAGGATTACCTTCGTAGTCAACTAGCTCATATGCCCCCTTCTGCAACACTTTCTTTACAATATAAGGGCCTAGCCACATGGGCTCGAGTTTGCCTACCCCCAGCTTGTCATTTGCTTGGTCGTATAGCAGGACTAGATCTCCCTCAACAAAGGAACGAGGATGGATGGTATGGTCGAAGTGAGTTTTAACTCTCTTCTTTTGAGCTTCGATAGCTAGAGAGGCTAAGCGACGGTCTCGTCCAGCCGTTCTAGGTAAAGAAGCCGTTCCTCTACCGAAGTAGTGTTGGGAAGCAACTCGACGGCTATTTTTAACGAAGGAATTTCACATTCTATATGAAGGGTAGCCTCCAGTCCGTAAACTAGTTGAAATGGAGTGAAACCAGTGGCATCCTTCACAGAGGTTCGGTAGGCCCACAAGGCGGGAAACAACATCAGATGCCAATTAGACTTATGCATGTCAACAGTACGTTGAAGCATCGTAACCAAAATTTTGTTAACGGCTTCAACTTGGCCGTTGGACTGAGGATAGTACGGGGTCGAACTATCATGCCGTAAGCCTAGTTGGGTTGTCAGTTCGGTCATCATGTGATTACGGAAATGCTTTCTGTGATCTGTGACGATGGCCTGCGGAACTCCGAACCGCGTAATAACATGGTTGAACAAAAATTGCGCCGCTGTGTGACCGTCTTCAGTTAATGTGGGCATCGCCTCGGCCCATTTTGTAAAGTAATCGACGGCAACGATAATAAAACCATGCCCCTCGACTGAGCGAGGCTTACAGGTCGTATAATCAATGCCCCATTTTGCAAAAGGGCCAACGGTGACTACAGGGTGCAGCGGAGCTGGTGGCGCACGCATCTTCCGCTGGTATATCTGGCACGCATGACACGAACGGATGGCAAGAATGCAATCCTTAAAAATGGAGGGCCAGAAATAACCAGCGCGAAGGATTTTTTGAGCTGTGGCATATCCGGACATGTGACCACCACAGGCGCCAGAGTGGCAGTCATTCAAGACTCTCTCAGCTTCCTCGAGGGTTAGACATCGGCGGAGGACGGAGTCAACGCCGAGACGGTACAGGGTGTCCCCGATAATACGGTAGGGTTGAGACTGATGACGGATCCGCCGCCGAGCATCTTTGGATACAGTGGGGCGAAAAGAGGACGTCTGCAAATATACAATAATATCCCCATACCAGGGGTCGAGGGTGCTGATCAGAAAAAGAGTTTCGTCCGGGATATGATCTTCGGAGTGAGGGGGTGCAGAAGGAGATGGCAAAGAGCAAAGTAACTCAGCAAAGACCAGGGACTTCTTAGACTTGGCAGCAGTGAATTCCAAGTCAAACTCTTGGAGGATGATGATCCACTTTGAGTATTTGCCCCCCAGCAACTGACGTGACAAAATGTACGTCATCGGGTTGCAATCAGAAATCACGGTCGTGGTGCGCAACAAGATATAATGCCAGAAGCGTTGGACAGCACAAACAACGACCAATGCCAACTTCTCGACGTAAGCGTATCGAGTTTCCGTATCCAAGAGGTTGCGGCTGAGGTAATATATGACGTGCTCGTTGTCATCATCGTTGTCTTGCACGAGAACCATGCCGATAGTGGTATCCACGGCGGCCAGATACAGAGTATAATCACGGTGGTAATTCAGAGGTTGCAATAATGGAGCAGAAATAAGGAGACCCTTGAGACGCTCGAAAGACTCTTGAGCGATAGCATCCCAATGAAAGGGTGTATCTCGCTTCAATAACCGTGTAAAACCTTTAGCCACCTCAGCATAGTTCGGAACAAATCGTCTTAGGAAATTTGCTTTGCCCTGCAAGCTCTGCAACTGCTGCAAAGAAGCCGGGGGAGGAAGATTCAGAATAGCCTCGACTTTGTGGGGATCGAGACGGATGCCCCCTCGGGAGACGATAAACCCGAGTAGTCAGCCTGATTCAACGCAGAAGACACATTTATGAGGATTGATCCTGATACGGTAGTGTCGACGGCGGAGAAAGATTTCACGAAGATGGGAAGGATGGTCCTGGTGTTTGACTGAATGAGCTGGTAGATCATCTAGATACGGTTGTACAATGTGACGGATATCATGAAAAGCATAGGACATTGCACGTTGGAAGGTAGCACCGGCATTCTTCAAACCGAAAGGGAGCTTCTTGTAAGCAAAAGTGCCCCAAGGACAGATAAAAGCAGTCTTATGCTGATCAGCGGGTGCAATATTGATCTGGTTATACCTAGAAAAACCGTCCATAAACAAATAGATTTCGCTTCCTGCACACTCATCAATGAGCTGATTGATGAAGGGTGTGGGGAAGTTATCCTTAGGACAGGCACGGTTAATGTCACGGTAATCAACACAGACTCGAATGGTACCCTGCTTTTTGTTCACAGGGACTATATTAGAAACCCAATCCGTAAGTGGAATGGGGTAAATGAAACCGGCCTTGAGAAGCTTTTCAACTTCTGCTTTAATGGCTGCAGCCTTTCAACAATCGACTAACTTCGGACCGCCTGGGGCAGTCTTTAGTATAGTGATCCTCGTCACATATAAGACAAGGATACTTAGGTTTACGTTTGGCTCCTTCCTCGGGTGGAGGTTTAGGGGAGTCCTGTCTGGGCTGTTCGGATTTATTCTTGGCTTTCCCCTTCTTTTTTCCTTTTGAGGATTTATCCGCCGTGGTGGACTGGACGGCGTTAACCTCGGAAGTGTTTCCAGAATTAGATTGACCCTGAGAAGTGTTTTCGTTAGGAGCATTCGGTTTTTGCTTCCCAGGGTTCGCGGATGATTTCTTTGAAGATGCGTTTACAGAGCCAATAACACCGTCAACAGATGGCTTTGGCAGAGCTTTGGATGTTCCGGGTCTCGGGGCGTCTGGCAAATAATCATATAAAGTACCTAACTGAGAATAAACTAAGTCGAGGTACTGAGCACGCGCGATAGCTTGCTCTTCAGTTACATAAGCTCCCATAGCAATGTCTCGCGCAATCGCAGCGACAAAGGAGGTTGTAAACCAATCGGTTAGGAGCTGATCAGGGAACCAGAACTTGATCAAATGACGACGCCGTCTCCATTCATGTATATGATCGGATATATGCGTGGCCGTGTCCTGTTTAAGAGACGTAAGGAGATGTGTCCCTGTCTCATACCGAATGGGCAACTGAAAGTGAGTTAGAAATGCCATTGCCAATGAGTTGAAATCTTGAAATGTTCCGCAATTCAACTCAATATACCACTTAGCGGCTGAGCCAGTGAGAGTCCTTTGAAAGAGGCGGAGCTGGATGGAATCATCAAGCCACGAGTTGGATGAGCACCAAAGGTGATAGGTCATGACATGGGCTTGAGGGTCCTCGCCAGCTTTGCCATCGAATTTCGGGCAATCACCGGGTATCTTGGTCGGAATTGGTGGCCAATATGGGTTATGAAGAATGGGATCATTTGTCAATTTGGACACATCTGGCAGTTCCAATGTCACTAAGAAAGGTAACTGAGGATTGAAGGACATCTGTGGCCGTGGAAGAGAGGTAGTACCAGGGTTCCAACCAAGTGGCGGTTGCCCCCATGGACTTTGTCCGGACAGGCCTGGCCCATAAGGGTTCTGCCCATAGGGATTCTGTCCATAAGCAGACAGCTGACTCTAGATCTGCCCCCCAGCACCCCATGGATTAGCAACTTGACTTGCAGGCGCAACATACTGTTACTGATAATTTTGATAAGGGGTGACCTGCATTTGTTGATAATTTTGATAGGGGGCTAACTGATTTTGCCCCTAGGGTTGCTGGTAACCATACGGTTGCTGAGCTCCATACTGAGCCTGGTAAACAGGCTGCGATTGGTAAGAAGGTTGGGATTGTAACCCTCCTTGCATCTGGAGACCAATTTGAGTCTGGGGCCCAGAAGGATGTCCTTGAACAGGTTGAGCTTGGACCATTTGGCTGGAAGGTTGTCCTGGTTGGGTTTGGGACGGACCCGTTTGCCCAGAAGGACGAGCTTGCTGGGTATTAGGTTGCCCTTATGCAACCGAGGGTTTCCCTTGCAGAACAGATGGTTGAGCGGGCTGGACGACCGGTTGACCTTGAGGTTGACCAGCTTGTCCAGAAGGATAACTAGGCTGGGCAGTGGGTTGGCCCTACTGTACATAAGGCTGACCCCCCTACCCAGAAGGGTACCCCTGCTGGACTGCCGGTTGTACTGGTTGAATATAAGTTTGTCTTGCTTGTCCAAAGGGATAACCTTGCTGGACACCAGGTTGACCTTGTTGGATGTAAGGTTGTCCTGGTTGTCCAGTCGGGTAACCTTGCTGGATACTAGGTTGCCCTGGAGTACTAGAAGGTTGAGTCACATAAGTGAAAGATAGACCACCAGCGGCTGAAGGTTGTCCCTGATAGGGTTGTCCTTGTGGGCCCCCAGGTTGCCTGGGTAAGACTGGCCGTAATATTACTGCGCTTGTGGGGTTTGCGCATAAGACGGCTGGCCTTGGTTAGGCGGTCCCTGAAGCTGTGCAGGCATTGCTTGGCCCCCATGGTAAGTGGTGGCACCCCAAGCAACGGATAATGGTACCGAGACCTCAACAACAGGTTGAGTAGGCAAGGGTCTGGAAAGATAAAGGAACTGACCAGTAGAATCATAGTAATAAAATGGACCTTGCGCGTTCGGATCCTGAACAGCTTGCATATACTGATCATATGGCCCCCCTCCTGGGATGGGACCAGAAGAGGGTGGTGCACTTTGTGCAGGATGAACAACTCTGGGTGTATGTGCCGGCTGGCCACTACTCACTTGGATGTGAGGCGGACTAGCACCAGTAGTCACAGCTGAAGATGCCATAACGACACTAACAACCGGTGTTGAATGTGCTACACAAAAATTTGGATTCGTTGGAACTGAAGTGACGGGTGTACTGTGAACTTGTGAAACAAAAAATCCCGTAGTGGGAGTGATGCGGAGGTCCCACATGGTACTGGAGGCAGGGATCCTAGTAACCATATTATCCCTCAATGACTTATAGCGTGAGGGTACCGGAGAAGTGGCCGGGATAGGAGTTTCGATACTCGACAAGACGGGTGTCTCACTCACTCTAGGAGATGTCTCATCCATGTGAGAGGTAGACATTGGAGACGAAACACCAGGAGGGGTAAAAGGAATATCGTCCTCGTCAGGCTCCCAAATGGGGTTCCAATGGATTTTGTAGTCCTCATCGTCCGGAGCATGAGAGTTAATCGGTTGGATACACGGGATAACAGGAAGAGTATCACTCACAACCGGTACTTTGGGAGCAACGGAAGACGGAGACCCTTGATCACTTGGAACGGGAGACGGGATCGATGGTTCAGCCAGGATGACAAACTTCAAAACAAACCTAATGAAATGTAACGAGAAAGGACCCTACTCAAACTAACACATATAAGATCTAACCAGGTAATGTTAATCGCGGTCAAATAAATTTTAAGACGCAAGGACACAACTTGACCTTTTCATTTTCTAAGAGTTGAGAAAAGGACAAAAAGATGACTCTAGTCTCCTTCGAATGTTTAGTGAGCCCGAAGTGACAAATGCTCAAATGAGCCTTTTCGTTTAAGGAGTCTGAAAAGGATCAAAAGTGACTACTCTGGAGAACTGGGCAAAAGGTTTACCAAACAAATCCGTAAAACTGCATATACACCTTGGCCGTCATATGAAAACCAAGGACTTCCCGTACGGCAGTCAATCTTCCCGAATGCTGTGTTCGGTGCGTTACGGCTTGTAAGGCGGTAGACACGGCTTCCTATGGATAAAGGATGATAACCTAGTGGGGTCTCCCCATATACTCGACGGTACATGGGAGCTCAAGTCCGTGCTAGACCACTTGTTGCGTCACGGAAGGAGGAATCACCCAACCTTAAGTGAAACAAAAGTGACTAGGTTTAACGACGCTGGAGCACGTCTCTAGCCTAGGCCTCTAAACAGTGAGCGTTATGATCCAATGTGTTTTTAAGTTCATTCAGTTCATTTTACGGTTGATCTTGAATTAGGTTTCGGTTTTCAGGCCCTACCGTATGAAATCTCTCAAAAAATGCCTAGATGCAAACTATATGCCAAAATATGTCATTCCATTCGATGAACGCTAATTATGAGAGAGTTAGAAGGCTTTCACACAAACGAAATGATCACAAAACAACAAATAGCTTCTCTAATGCAGCTAATGGAAATTCACAAACTTTTCTTTAAGATCACTAATCATTAATCAAAACGAAAAGCTTCTAGTTCTCATTAACTAATACAAAGAAAAAGAGATTTTCTTTTTGTTGATGGAAAAGTGCATTAAACAAACTTTTGAGAAATAATAACAAGCAAATGTGAAAAGAACCGGTTGACCCCAAACAACTGTGATCCGTGTCCGGGTAGTGAGAAGTAATCAAAACAATGTGAAGACTGGTTCAATAACAATCACCTAAACAACCAAGCAAAAGCAAGCAAAGAGGAAGGTTTCACAAAACCACAAGCAAGCAGTAAACGAACCTTTGTAAACGAGTAACCAAGCAAAGCTGATCCAACAAAATTGGAATGACAAAACTAGGTCACAAGACACAAAAAGCAAGATTCGCTCAACAAGACTCACAAGAAAGTGTTTCAATCTTCAGAGAATGAAAATCAAGTCATAAACCAAGAGAAAAAAGCAAGGGATAGCAAGACCAACAGGCTCAGGAGGCAGAATTGAAGAAATTCAATTCTACAGGTATCAACGTGGGTGATACACAACAACAATGCGCTGATCAGAAACCATGCGTAGCAACAAAGCGATGTCAGCGCGAAAGTACATAGATTAACCGTGATGGTCCGATTTTCAAAACCGTCGCGACTGTTCGGTGTATTAGCGCGATGATCAAGAAGTCACAGAAAAGGCTATGCGATGGTAGCGCGACTATTTTATTATAAACCACGCTGAAGCTAAAAAATGGGCACAATCAAGCCAAAAACTCCCAAACCAAGACAATCAGTCTTTAAACAATCAAGGCACCTTCCAGATCGGACCAGGAAATCCAAAAACAAAGAACTAATCCCTGAACTTTGAAAAGAGAGCAAAAATCAAACTCAAGGAAAAAATGAACACAAAAGGACAAAAGCCAGCTCCAAGCTGTTCAGTTCGTAAACCAAACCGGAGATGGATTGAAGTGGCTTTGATCTACTTCGCTAATGCAGAGCAATAGCGTTTCGAAGGCTATCTGGCCGTGCTTTAGGCTCCGCCTAAAGTTTACAAATCAAACAACAAGGTAAAAACAGACTCCCCAGTGGAGTCACCAAATTGTTGTGGAGGTAAATCCCCTCTGCGGACAGAGGTGATCCCTACTAGTCCAAACAAGGTCTAGCAACAATCAAACAACGCTAACACGCAGGTTCCTAATTACAAATAAAAGACCAATGATGAAGGCCTACCTAGATTCCAATGCTAGTACTTGTAGAAGAGTTGATGCTCCCGTCTCTTTGCCCCGACTGGTCACAATCCTCACGATCCTCGCGCATGGACACCTGCACATGCAAAGAACGATACAAACACAAGCATAAAATCCAGTAGATGTAACTATATATCAGTCAGAAAGGATATAACTCAAACATCATCATAAAGACATTAAGAGTGGAACCATAATGATAGTCGTCTATTATTAATAAACAAAGAAGAATACAACCATAGTTCTGACGTCAAATCCTTCTCAAGAGGGTCCATCCAGCAAGTCTCTTAAGCATTCACCCTTGGAGGTAGATCTCCCAAGACAAAATCTCTCTCTCACACAAGTTTACACAAGAAAGAAACACTTCACAACCTTCCTTAAGCTCTCTAGCAATCCCACACTTGTCACACCAGCTACCTATCAAGCTCACACACTAGCAGCAACACTCCAAGCACTGTGAATTCCAAACTAACATCTCATGGCAATGGTGGAAGCTTAAATAGGAGAAGGAGTCTCCATGAATGGTGGGAAGATGAGCTTATCTCCAAGGAAGGTGGCTCAAATGATGAAACAAACATGCCAGAGAAGGGAGGGCGACATTTACAAGGCCAACAACCAGGTCTGGAGTCATCTGGAAGGCTGGCTGTTAGAACAAACTCGCCCAAACTGGATCAGCGCGGGTTCAGAACTGCACTGGGGCGCTGACATCGCTGCTGAATAACAGAGAAGGTCATGTTAGTGCGATCAGATATGAATAACAGACGCACTGTCTCATGAAATTCGACCAGCGCGGGAATCACATGTACTTCCGCGCTGGCAGCACATTCGGTCTGTTATGGAGCGCCCATCAGCGCGTTTATTTTGACAACAGTCGCGATGATGCAGAAACTTTGGCAAAGTGGGTCATTTGGCAACATCAGAGAGCATGAACATGGATGAATTGGACACATGACACAGTAGGAAGACTGGTAGGAAGACAGTGACAATTTACTGTGTAACAACTATAATGGTGGTGTCAGCACTAGAAATATATATTGTTGTAATGGTGGTTCTAATGTTAGCACCAATTTTTTTTTTTGTTAATTTTTTATCCTAATGGAGGAATTTCTATTTAAAACACCTTTTGTATATTCAACTTTCAGCTCATAATTACTCTCATTTCTTCTTGCAAGTCCTTTTCTCTAAATTTACCAATAACCTCCTATCTATATGATAACATGTTTAGAGTTACAAATGTTATAAATTTACATACAAAGAAAATAATTTACTTTTCCATTCTTTACTACATGCATAAAAATGTGATTGTAACTCTTATTTAACTGAAGTACACCTACTATTGGTACACTCAATATATTTTCTTTCTACTTATATCACAACAACTTCTTCAAGGAATATAAAAAATTCATAATATAAACTTGAACTCAATAGTAAATCCCTTTTTGCTATATATTGTTTAATTTGACATATTGGTAGAGAGTGGATGGTACAACACACATGCAATGAATCCATGGTCTTCCTAAGAGAAAATTGTCACCAAAGTCCTTATTGATCACAAAGAAAGGGGTCATGAGAGTGATAGGCCCAATAGTTATGGGAAAATGGATAATACCTACAGACACTATTTGATTAGAGTCATAGCCTTTATAAGTGCTTCGTATAACTTTCATGTCCACGTTATTATAATGCATGATAAATAATACATCATATGATGTTACATTCAGGTTAAAATTCCAGTTTATAGAGTAACACTTGACATAACAAGGCCCTACAATACACTCTATGTACAAATGGGGTCATCCACTATGATCATTTCCTCATCAGTTGGTGTAGAAATTCCTTGTAGAATCAAATTTCTTATGAATTTTCTAAAACAAAAGATTTGAATCTACTCTACTCATCAGTGGAAAAAATTAATCGATCGAGAAATCATGAAGCATACAAGAGAAAGAATTCAATCAACACATTACATAATGATTTCCTAGGGAATCCACAACTAAAAGTCCCTGCTATCTGTATATTGCATTAGTTAGAAAATATGAGAAGATTACAATGCTTTGCTCAAGCCCAAGCAACCTCTGCATTATCTCTATTTATCTCACCACTTCCTAGACAATCCTTGGCCAACACTTAACCAATTTTCTACTTGCCCAAGATCCAATTTCTTTTCATTGTTTCCTTGGGAATTAGTCCCTATTAATTAGGGAAATTCCTTAATTGGAATTACACAATCCATCATAGGCCTTCCTCTGACTGCATGCACCACTTGTACAATTTGGATGATTATACAACTGATAATAAACTATCATTGAGCTCCAATCTCAACTGGGTAATGTTAGCTCTACTATAAGACTAAGATTTTGATGGGTAAAAAACAGGTTTGGCAGTGCCGGTTGTGCCTTCAAGGGGGTCGCAACAGTTGGTTTTCCTTCCCTCCTTCATTTTCTTTATGACTCTATAGTTCCCGCTACCTCTGTTTTCTCCTTCCCCTTTTTTCTCCTTATTCTCCCTTAACCCTGTTATTTTTGTTTTCCTCTATAATCCTTTATAAACCCCGTATAAACCCTTTTTCCCTCGGGTCCCAGGCGCAAAGCTAAACCTATAAAACCATGGTCATATAACCATGTGCATACACAAAGCATTATCACCGAGGCCCTCCCCTGTCACATCAATCAAATCACGTGCTTTAAACCTTGGCCATCCGATCATTTCACGTGAGATCTGACGGTAGTCGCTCTTCCCGACACCGCAACCTGCATGTTCGTTAATCCGCGGGGAAAGTGGTTTTCCTCTGCCACGTGTCATGCAAAGACTGGATCGCGCCCCAACTATACGTTTACCACCATTTCCCTTGAACGGTGTGGGGAAAACCATTTACCACACGTCCTGCCTGTCCCCGCTCGCTATCTCCCACGCTTGTTAGCCGCCCGTTAGCCGTTGGATCTGCCTGCCTGCGATCCAACGAACCTCATTCGTCCGCTCCTGTTTCCTCTCGATAGTCACTGCAAGTCGATCTCCGCCATTCGTCTGTTTCATCCAACGGCTAGTATTGCCTTCCCGTTGCGCCCATGCATCTACCACGCAGTCCTAGTGCCCCGACCTCTACCATGTTTCCGAAGGAAGAAGGAGGCGAGAATCTGGTACCCTACGCCATTACTCCTCAACAACCACGTTCAAAGAGCAACATGGCTGAGAAGAAAAGGATGGCCTCAAGCAGATCAAAGCATTAAACAGCGATGGAGTTTTATGCATATTACACTCTACCTGCCTGAGAAGGACGACCGAGCAGCAGAAAGATCAAATCTTGTCCATTAAAGCACACTGTTGTAGCAGAGATTTATATCAAACAATTAAGGTGGTTGGTGGTCCATTATGACCCCTCCATGCATAGGATAGTAGATATTTTGTAATCAACCTCCATATATACCTAGAATCAAGATGTAATGAGGGTTGATGAATGTTATTTTGATGTAAAAGTTCAACTTCTGGAGACTGTAACTACTGTGATACCTGCAGCATCTGGTCTTCATTTTCAGCTAATGCAAGCTTCTTTTGCTGTTCATTGCTCACTTTCCACTTCTTCTTTGTTCCAGGCTGTGCTTCTTATGCATTTTTCATGTGCTCTTGATGTTTAGCATTAGAGGGGTTGTCATCCCACCTCTGTGTTAGAATCTAGTTAGTATTATTGAATGTGCATGCAGGTTTCTGTTGTTTTAATGCCAGAGAGCTGTCATCTTGTCGGTGCATTAGGAAATAGTTTTACAGACCTTTTAACTGGTTGTAGCCAACCATCACAGGGTCCTGTGCATCTGCTGGTGTGATCAATATTCTCCATGTTCACCTATTCCTTAAACTGTGAGTAATTGGTGGTCTAAAGCCTGTAGTCTGGGGGTGTTCACCCATGTCTAGGGTTAAGCATAGTAGAAGTGGTTATCTGACTTGAATATTCATCATTCCTTCCATTCATCCACCATTTTCCAACATTTTTGTTGAGTTTGTAATGTTCCCGATCATCTCTGATATACAACCTAGGAGAGTTTCTTGGGGTGTTAACATTAATTGGTGCCGTTGCTGGGGAGAGGAGATTGAAGCTCAGCTTCCCTGGGAGAATGACACAGTTCCAGATTTTGATGATAGACAAGGTCTGGGCACATTTCTGGTTGTAATCATCTATCTGGCGACTCCACTGGAGTAAGACCAACCTTTGGCGACTCCACATTGATGTTCTGGCTCAGTTTGTGAGACACACTCGAAGAAATCCTCAGAAATCACTAGCTGAATCAGTGCCTGACCCTGAGAGGACTGTCAAATCAAAGAAAGCATCACAGAAAGGGGCATCAAGATCAGGTAAGCCTAAGAAATCTCATGCATCTCTAAAAGATAAAGTTATAGCTGAAGATATACATTTTGAAGATTTAGAGCCCAACACCGTTAATAAGGAAATCCCTTCAGAGATTAATACAACCCCTTGTGCAGTTAGTTCCCATTTGAATCTCAGTCCAAAGAGAACTTCCCATACAGTCCATAGCATCCCTTTGTCTCTGCCATCCATAACATTACTTCCTACCATTCAATCTACCAATATCCTTCCACATATCCCAATCATGGCAGGCCAGCAAGCACCCACAAAGATAGAAAGAATTGTAGCTGCCAGATATGGACCTTTGGTCTTGCCTATTCCTTTGAATCCTATGCCTGTGGGAGAATATAAAAAATATATGCCTAAGTTCACTGGCACAGAGGGAGTAACAACAGAAGAACACCTTGAGGCCTTTTACAGTTATGCTGATAACTTAGATATAAATGAAAATGATGTGTGGATGAGAGTTTTTGTCCAGAGCCTTGATGGACAGGTCAGGAAGTGGTTTAGAGAATTACCCCAGAGATCTATAACAGATATTGAAGCCTTAGATGATGCATTTTTGAAGCACTGTGGAGATAAAAAAGACTTGCTGTATTATCATACTGAGTTTGGTAACTTGAAGAGGGAAAATGGTAAATCATTGCCTGATTTTAATAAAAGATTCAACCGTATGTATAGTAAGATACCAGTTGAGGTAAAGCCTACTCCTACCTCTGCCAAACTCACTTATGCCAATGCCTTTGACTCTGATTTCTGCCTATTATTGAGAGAAATAAGATGTGCCACTCTAGTTGATATGTAGGATGCAACACTAGAGGTGGAATCCAATATTATGGCTGCAGAAAAGCTAAAAAGTCATGCTGATAGAAGAAGGCAGAGAGGTCAGGCTTCTACTTCCTCTACTTCATCTTCAGAACCCAAATTAGACAAAACGATTAAGATGATAGAGTCATTGGCTGCTGAAATATCTAAGCTGAAGGTTGAGCAGAATTCAGGAAAAACAAGGCAGCGGAACACATTTGCTCTAAGAAACCCAAATCCATTCAGAAGGGCAAATGAACAGTTGCAAATTATTCAGAGGGGTGAAGAATCAAAAGAAGAACAGAAAGTTAAAGCTCCTTTCCAAAATGGAGTCATGGAGGAGGAACAATTTGAAGATGAGGATGAAATTCATTGCATGGAAGATAAAGGCAGTGCTGCATTTTTGACTTTGGCTGCTTATGAAGAATCATTGTTGTAGGAACAAGACAATCAAGAATAGGATAGAGAAGCTGTCCTACAAACTGAGGAGCAGTGAAGATATAACCTGAGGTCGAATGCAGAAAATGTCAAGGAGAGTCCTGCCTAAAGAGTTGCTGTCCAAACAGAGTCACAGAATATCAGACAGAGAAGACCAGCAGCTGATCCAGTCATCCTGAAAGCTCCAGTTCAAGAGGTAAAAGGTTATGATAAGTTATCTTCTTCTTTCAGCTTAGAGTCAGAAGTCCAAAAATTAAAAATACATGTGCCTTTGGTAGAGTTGGTCAAGAGAGAAGTGTTTAGAAAGCCTATCCTTGAGGCCCTTGAGCTGGAAATCACACAAACCTCCACTGACTCTGTCAATTTGCAAAATGACAAGCCTGCCATTATGCATAGCCCCATGATTGAACCTGTTGATAATAATTCTCCATCTTTTTGTCTCCTTGACCATTCATGACAAAATCCTCCACAACTGCTTGCTAGACATAGGGGCCAGCCACAATTTGATGCCTAAAGCTGTCATGGAAGAGTTAGGCCTTGATATCACCAGACCCTATCATGATTTATTTTCTTTTGATTCAAGGAAAGTGAAGTGTCTAGGATTAATCAAAGACTTGGCCATTACCCTAACTCAGTTGCCCATGAAGAGTATGATGATGGATATTGTGGTAGCAGATGTCCCTCCCAAGTTTGGCATGCTGCTGTCCAAAGGATGGATTAAGAGACTAGGTGGGACATTACAAAATGATCTATCTTATGCCATTGTCCCAGTTTTTGGAGGAGAAAGCAGTAGATTTTACAGAGAATCACAGTTGGCATACATCATCAGTGATGAGAAGAATCCTACTAATCATCCCATATATGCTGTGGACACCGATTTTGGAGCATGTATCCTCCAAATAGAAGAATCTCAGAAGGTCACAATGCAGATCAGGAAACCAGCAGTTTAGGCTGAGGAAGTGCAAGGAAATCAGGTTTGGGAGATGTTCTTTGATGGAGCATGTTCCAGGGAAACTGCAGGAGCAGGGGTGGTGCTGATATCTCCACAACAGAGGAGAACACAACTGTCTTTTAAGCTGGCTTTTCAAGTCACAAACAATATAGCAGAATATGAAGCTCTGCTATTGGGCCTTAATGCAGCAAAAGACAGAGGAATCAAGAATCTGAAGGTATTTGGAGATGATGATTTGATCATTTAGCAAGTAAATAAAACATTTCAGGCAAAGCACCCACGGTTAAAAGCATACAGAGATGAGGTATGGAGAATCAAAGATTCTTTTGAAAATTTCTGTATTTCATATATTCCTAGAGCCAAAAATCAACTTGCTGATTCCCTTGCTGTGTTTTCTAGTCTATTCATCACTCCAATGCCTCCCAGACTAGTTTATGAAGTGCAAATGAAATATAGACCATCCTTGCTTGATAATGTCCAGCATTGGAAAGTTTTTGATGATGATGATGAGATAAATAGGTTTCTGCAAGTCATTGGTGAGTTTTCGGAAATGCAAATTGACCAAGAGAATGAAGCCTTGTTAGAAAGCCCCAAATCCTAGCTTAGAAATAAAATTGGTAAAAATAGCATTGTCCAGCTTCCCAGCAATCATATTCCTAAGGGTTTAATTCCTCTAGAAAGACTGTTTGACCAGAATGATGTGCCTTACAAGGCTGCCTAGAAAAAAGACCAATTTGCAGCTTGTAAGCATGATATAGGGAATCCAGGTCAGCCTAGACACATAAGTTTGTCCACTCATCTGTCTGCTGACCAAAGTTCTGAATATTGCAAATTAATGAAGTAATTTGCCGATGTGTTTGCCTGGGAGTATAGTGACCTGAAAACTTATGATAAAAAGATTATTCAGCATAAAATCCCTTTAGAGAAAGACACCATTCCTTTCAAACAAAAGATGAGACCAATAAATCGTATGCTTTTTCCTCTGATTGAAAAAGAAATAAAAAAGTTGTTGGCTGACAAGATCATAGTCCCTCTTAGATATTCCAAGTGGGTAGCTAACCTAGTAGTGGTGAGGAAGAAAAGTGGGGAAATCAGACTGTGTGTTGATTTCAGAAATTTAAACAAATGCTCTAAGAAAGACAACTATCCTCTGCCAAAGATGGAGCATTTGCTGCAGAAGGTCTCAGGAGCCAAAGTGATGTCTTTCCTAGACGGATTTTCAGGTTTTAATCAGATTGTTGTGCACCTAGATGATCAAGAGAAGACTGCATTCACCACTCCTTGGGGCACTTTTATGTATGCCAAGATACATTTTGGATTGATGAATGCTGGAGCAACCTTTCAGAGAGCTATGGATATAGCATTTGTAGGAGAGAAGGATAAATTTGTCCTTATCTACCTTGATGACATAACAGTATACTCCAGCAGCCATCAAAATCATTTGCAACATTTGAAAAAAGTGTTTCTGAAGTGCAGAAGGTTTGGGATTTCAGTCAATCCTAAAAAATCACAATTTGCTTTAGAAGAAGGCAAGCTGTTAGGACATGTTGTTTCTGCTGCAGGTGTTCAAATTGACCCAGAAAGAGTAAAAGCAATACAAACTTTGTCTGTCCCTAGATCAAAGAAAGATATCCAGTCCTTTCTGGGCAAAATAAATTTTGTGAGGAGGTTTATTCCAAATTTTGCAGAACTGGTGAAGCATGTTACCTCCATGTTAAATAAAGGAGCAGAGGTTAGATGGACTGATGCAACAAGAAAATCATTTGAGTCTATTAAAAAAGCTATTATGGAGGCTCCCACTTTAATAAGTCCAGATTACAGCAAGGAGTTTCATATATTTTCATTTGCCTCTGAAGATACCATTGCAGCAGTTTTATTGCAGGCAGATGAAGAAGGTTCAGAACATCCAGTAGCATTTTTCAGCAAGAACTTGAGGGATGCAGAACTGAGGTATGACATCATTGAAAAACAAGCATATGCTCTTATCAAATCTTTGAAAGCCTTCAGAGTTTACATTCTTCATTCCAAGATAATTGCATATGTACCCTCTGCTGCAATAAAAGATGTCTTAACACAACCTGATGTTGATGGAAGAAGGGCTAAATGGATTGCAAAATTGATTGAATTTAATATAGAACTGAAGCCCACCAAGCTGGTCAGAGGTCAGGGTCTGGCCAAACTATTGGCTAAAGAAAATTGCAGATCATTGGATATTGATTTCCTGTGCACAATTGCAGAAAATGGTCAGACAAATAAAGGAGAGGAAGCAGCTGAACCAAAGAGAAAGTAGTTAGTGGCTGAAAATCTAGCTTCTTGTGATTGGTATTCTGCAATAGTTAAATTATTGCTGAAGCTAGAAATCCCTTCAAGCTTTACTCAAAGTCAAGCCAGAACTATAAAGCTTAGGGCAGCAAAATATTGTATCTATGAAAATCTGCTCTATTGGAGGGATCTAGCTGGAATGATTTTGAGGTGTCTGGACAAAGAGCAGTCAATAGAAGTTATGCAGCAGTTTCATTCCAACATGTGTCGAGGGCACCATTACTAGAAGACCACTACCCATAAAATCCTTAGAGCTGGGTACTATTGGCCCACTTTATTTTCTAATGTGTTTTCATTTGTTAAATCTTGTGACAGGTGCCAAAGATTTGAAGGAAAACAACAATTGAAGTCCCTGCCCCTAAAACCAATACATGCAAAAGGACCTTTTCAGCAGTGGGGCTTGGATTTCATTGGAGAGATCAATCCTCATTCCAGTGGCCAGCACAGATGGATATTAGTAGCCACTGATTATTTTACCAAGTGGATTGAAGCAATCTCTACCAGAAAGGTTGATCATAAGGTGGTCATGAAGTTTCTAATTGAAAATATCTTTACCAGGTTTGGTTGTCCACATAAATTAGTCACAAATAATGCAAAAACCTTTAGGGAAAAAGAATTGGTGGAAATGTGTGATTCAATGGGTATTAAACTGGTTCATTCCACTTCATATTATCCACAAGGAAATGGTCTGGCAGAATGCTCTAATAAAAGCCTGATAAGGATAATTAAGAAGCTGTTAGAGGACAATAAAAAGAATTGGGATTCTAAGCTCAAGTATGCACTGTGGGTTGACAGAGTGACCATTAAGAAATCCATAGGGAATTCTCCTTTCAAGCTGGTATATGGCACTGATGCTGTATTCCCGATTCAGTTAACTCTCCCTGTGGAAAAATTCCTTCAAGAAGAGCATAATTAGGAAGAAGAAATGGAAAAGAGGATCACTGATTTAGCAGAGGTACATCAGATTAGAGAACAGTTGGTTGAAAAGGCTGCAGCACATCAGAAGAAGATCAAGCAAGCCTTTGACAAAGGAACAAAAACAGATAATTTTCAGGTTGGAGACTTGGTTCTAAAATGGGATGCATTGAAGGAAAAGAAAGGAAACCATGGGAAATTTGATGCTTTCTGGACAGGGCCTTTCA
Source organism: Pinus tabuliformis (assembly GCA_031772625.1). Lineage (NCBI taxonomy): Eukaryota > Viridiplantae > Streptophyta > Pinopsida > Pinales > Pinaceae > Pinus > Pinus tabuliformis. The sequence continues at coordinate 1,410,940,887 of CM062819.1, forward strand.
TCATTTCTCAGATTCAAGGGAACAACACCTTCATACTAAAAAGTATGGGAGGAGAGGCAGTTTTTGATGGCCCAGTTAATGGGCATTTTCTGAAAATTTATGTGATCTAAGGTATTTTGGCCTTAAGGGTTGTAAATAATTGGTTTTATCAGTTTTAGTCAGACTCCATGCCCAATGGAACACTAGGAATTTTGCTAATTTGTTTTCATCAGGAAGGCATTGATCTACAGGTTCTTGAGACCTCACAGGGAGGATCTCATCCCCAGAAGGAGCTAGTGTTAGCTCTGCTATAAGACTAAGCTTTTGATGGGTAAAAAACAGGTTTGGCAGTGCCGGTTGTGCCTTCAAGGGGGTCGCAGCAGTTGGTTTTCCTTCCCTCCTTCGTTTTCTTTATAACTCTATAGTTCCCGCTACCTCCATTTTCTCCTTCCCCTTCTTTCTCCTTATTCTCCCTTAACCCTGTTATTTCTGTTTTCCTCTATAATCCTTTATAAACCCCGTATAAACCCTTTGTCCCTCAGGTCCCGGGCGCAAAGCTAAACCTATAAAACCATGGTCATATAACCGTGCGCATACAAGAAGCATTACCACTGAGGCCCTCCCCTGTCACATCAATCAAAACACATGCTTTAAACCTTGGCCGTCCGATCATTTCCTGTGAGATCTGACAGTAGTCGCTCTTCCCAACACCGCAACCTGCGCATTCATTAATCCGCGGGGAAAGTGGTTTTCCTCCGCCATGTGTCGTGCAAAGACTGGATCGCACCCCCACTGTATGTTTACCACCATTTCCCTTGAGTGGTGCGGGGAAAACCATTTACCACCCGTCCCACCTGTCCCCGCTCGATATCTCCCACGCTTGTTAGCCTCCCATCAGCTGTTGGATCTGCCTGCCCGCGATCCAATGGCCCTCGTTCGTCTACTACCGTTTCCTCCCAATAGCCACTGCAAGTCGATATCCGCCATCTGTCTATTTCATCCAACGGCCAGTATTGCCTTCCCGTTGCGCCCATGCATCCGCCACATAGTTCTGGTGCCCCGACCTCTACCATGTTTCCGAAGGAAGAAGGAGGCGAGAATCTGGTACCCTGCACCATTACTCCTCAACAACCGCGTTCAAAGAGCAGCATGGCAGAGAAGAAAAGGACGACCTCGAGCAGATCAAAGCATTAATCAGTCATGGAGTTTTATGCATATTACACTCTACCTGCTTGAGAAGGACGACCGAGCAGCAGAAAGATCAAATCTTGTCCATTAAAGCACACTAGTTGTAGCAGAGATCTATATCAAACAATTAAGGTGGTTGGTGGTCCATTATGACCCCTCCACGCATAGGATAGTAGATATTTTGTAATCAACCTCCATATATACCTAGAATCAAGATGTAACGAGGGTTGATGAATGTTATTTTGATGTAAAAGTTCAACTTCTGGAGACTGTAACTACTGTGATACCTGCAGCGTCTGGTCTTCATTTTCAGCTAATGCAAGCTTCTTTTGTAGTTAACTGCTCACTTTCCACTTCTTCTTTGTTCCAGGCTGTGGCTGTTATGCATTTTTTATGTGCTCTTGATGTTTAGCATTAGAGGGGCTGTCATCCCACCTCTGTGTTAGAATCTAGTTAGTATTATTGAATGTGCATGTAGGTTTCTGTTGTTTTAATGCCAGAGAGCTGTCATCCTATTTGTGCATTAGGAAATAGATTTACATACCTTTTAACTGGTTGCAGCTGGCCATCACAGGGTCCTGTGCATCTGCTGGCGTGATCAATATTCTCCATGTTCACCTATTCCTTGAACTGTGAGTAATTGGTGGTCTAAAGCCTTGTAGTCTAGGGGTGTTCACCCACGTCTGGGGTTAAGCATAGTAGAAGTGGTTATTTGACTTGAATATGCATCATTCCTTCCATTCATCCACCATTTTCCAACATTTTTGTTGAGTTTGTAATGTTCCCGAGCATCTCTGATATACAACCTAGGAGATTTTCTTGGGGTGATAACAGGTAACTCTCAGATCACACATGCATGAGTTATTTATGGTTGAATTATTAGTTAATTGGTTGAACACATGAAGCAACACCCCATTATTATACCTCCTACTAGTTCCTCCACCAATTGCAACTAGTTTAACTGACTTTAACTCAGTTAGACTGAAATAATTAATTACAACTCAAAATAAACTCAGCCAGGGATCTTGTAAAGTAGGAGACACTCTACATGACTCAAGTTAGACCCTCAACTCGAATTAACTGAACCAATTAAGTCAAATTAACTTAGTTAACTCGTATAAGTTGTCTTGTGATGTGGAATTACAATTTTTCTCCTAATCTAATTCAAGGGAAAATTAAATCATGATTTTTCTTGTTGCATTTTCATCACTCCCTATCAACAAAAAGGGTATTATCAGATACCCCAATCCTGCCTCTATGGAACTTGAATTTACCTCTTGATAGTTCCTTAGTCAATATGTCTACATCTTGTTCCTATGTAGGAATGTACTCCAACAACATAATTATCCTCTGCACACAATCTCTACGATGGTGATACTAGATGTCGATATGTTTGGACCAATCATGAAAAAATGGATTCTCAAAGAGTTTTATACAACTATGATTGTCACAGTAAAATAATTTAGGATCCATCTATTGATCAAATAACCCAAAAATGATATTCCGCATCCAGATAGCCTCACAAGCTGCTTAACTAGAAACCATGTACTCTACTTCTGCTGAACTCAGTGCAACTGATCTTTGTTTCCTGTTGTACCAAGAAATTGTTGCTGACCCAACGCTAAATATTCCCCCTAATGTGCTCTTCATATCTAATGGGATCCCTACCCAATCTGCATCTGTGAAGCCTTGAAGCTTCATTCCCTCTGTCTGTTTATATTAAAGACCATACTAAGTGGTGCCTCTGAGGTATCTCAACACATGTTTAGCTACCTTCTAATAGGGTTTGGTTGGCTTAACCATTGCTTGACTAAGCTGGTTAACTACAAAACACATGTTCGTTCACGTGTTCACTAAGTACATAAGTGAACCCACAAGCTATCTGTAAATAGTAGCCTCCACTACTTCACTTGAAGTAGCATCTTCCTTCCTCCAATTCCATGCTAGAGGAGTCTCCATGGGTTTTTTGCTCTCCATGTGGAACTTATTCAGTATCTTGTTGGCATACTTGCCCTGAGAGACAAACAATTCCCCATCTCCTTTCCATACTTCCATATCTAGGAAATAATGCACGAGCCCTAGTTCCTCCATTTCGAATTCTCTTGCAAGATCCTCTTTGCAATATTTTACCAGCTTCTCATCACCTGTTAGAATTAAATCATCAACATATAATAATATAATCAATAATTTACCTTCAACCACAATATGGTAAAGGTTTTCATCAACTTCACTTTTGGTGAATCCCAACCTAGTGAAATATTTGTCGATCCTTGTGTACCAAGAACAAGGTGCTTGTTTCTATCCATATAAAGCTCGCTTGAGTCTGCACACATGTGAATCTCTGTTGAAGGTATCAAATCCTTCCAGTTCTCTATGTACACCTCTTGCTCAATCATTTCATTGAGGAAGGTTGTCTTCACATCCATCCGATCTGCACTGAAAGTGCTAGAATAGATCTGATTTAAGAGTATCTTGCTACTGGAGAAAAGGTCTCCTCATAATAAATTCCCTCCACCTAAGAGAACCCATTGGCCAAAAATTTGGCCTTATGTTTCTTGACACTTCCATATATTGCTTGCTTCACCTTTTAGATCCACCTAGAACCTACCACTAACTTGTCCTCTAGCCTTGGGAAAACTTCCCAAGCATTTTTGTTGATAATAGAGTCATACTCCTCTACCATGGCATCAACCCACACTAGTTGTTGAACTGCTTCCTTAAATGAGGATGGCTTGGTCTCTACACTCTTGCTCATGAAAGCCATGGAGCCAGTGTACTAATTTGGTGACCTCCTCTACCTTCGTTGTGATGTGGGTGATCCCACACTCTCTCTAGCATCATGCATCAATCTTTCAGCTTCTTTGGTGTGCTTCCTTCCATCTCTAAATGTCTCTGCATGAGTGGGTGCTTACACTCTTTGCTCCTTTGCATGTGGCTGCTCCACATCATCTCGAGGTTCTTCATTTGGAGCTACAAGCTCCTCATATTCATGTAACTAAATATTCCTCTCAACGGAACATGTCATGGCCTTCTCTTCAATGAACTTCACATCTATATGAACAACTGTCATCTTGTGAGATGGCAAGTACACTCGATAGTTGTGAGGTGTATCAGTGTACCCCACAAATATGCCCAAATCAATTGTCAACTCTAGTTTTTTCCTTGCATCCTTGGTAACATAACAGTTAAATGACGAACCAAATAACTTGAAGTGTGAAAAATATGGTTTCTTCCATGAAAAATCTTATTTTGGTGTACTCATCCCAAGAATCCACTGAGGACTCCTGTTTTTCAAATATACAGTTGTGTTGCATGCTTAAACCCACAAGTGCAATGGTAGGCCCTGATCATGTAACATCGCCTGTGCTGCTCCCACAATACTTCTATTCTTCCTTCCAGCCACCCCATTATTATGTGGGTTATGGGGTGCTATTAACTCCCATCAACTTCCTTCTGATGCAAATAATTTATTGAACTCATTTGACACATATTCTCCAATGTTATTTCTCTTAAGAACCTTCACTTTCCTAAAAATGTATTTCTCAAAAAGGTATTTAAATTCACAAAATTTTAAGAATATCTGGTCTTTCTTCTTCATGAAGAATATTCATCACTTACATGATAAATCCTCTACAAAAATCACATAATACCTGTGCTTGTTCGTGGAGGTTGTCGAGAATGGTCCACACACATCTAAGTGAACTCTTTCAAGGATCGCTTGCACTTGACTGTCCTTATCATGTAAGATGGATTTGGTGTACTTCCCCAGATTATGTACACCCTTTTCATGTATCTCGTTGATCTAGTGCACCCTTAGGAAGTCCTGTAGAAATCTACTGCATGATCTTCAAAGCTCCATGGTGCAAATGGCCAAGTCTCCTATGCCATAATTCACTGATATCTCAACTCTCCACCTTCTATGCTTTGATGCTCAAAGAAGCACCATCTTCTACATCTAATTTGAAGAGGTTCTTCACCCGAACCGTGATCTGCTTCACTTGTCCTTTGGCTATGTGAAAAGGGAAAGCCTTTCCTTTGCTAAATATCACATCGTAGCTACGGTCTTCCAACATAACAACTGAAACTAAATTCTTCTTTAGAACCGAAACATACATAACATCTTTTAATATGAGAGGAGAACTAGACTCCCTCTGAAAAGTAAAAATATTGATTCTAGTTGCACTATACCTTCCATCATATCCTAACTCGATGTGCATCTGTAAGTCCTTTTCCTCTAAGTCACTAAAAAATTATTTGTTGGTCATCATATGGAATGAGGATCCACTATCCAGATACCACACACTACCCATCACCGATGTCACCATGCATGTAATGAGGGTGAAATCCAACTCTAATTTTGAAGCTAGAGCTCACCTACCACTCCTCCTTAGGGCTTCTTGTCAACCTTCTTGTGCGGACACTTCATGGAATAGTGTCCCATCTCATGACAGTGAAAACATTTAATCTTCAACAAGTCCTTCTTCTTGCCACCCTGATTGGAATCCCGTTTGGATTGGGATTTCTTCCCTTTCCCTTTCTTTACCTTGCCAGACAAGGCACAATTCTCCTCATCATCATGCTTGGATGAGGTTCCATCTATGGTGTTCCACATTATCTCTTCTTGCACCAAGTTGGACTACAAACGCTCCCACTTTGGTAAATGCTCCCTCCCATTTACGAAATCCTAGTAGTTGTGCCAGCTCTTGGGAAGGCCTAGAAGTGCTAGGATGACCAGATCATCTTAAACAATTGTAATACCAATGATCCCAAGCTCATCCTCATAATTGGGTGAACCTGATCAAGTACTGTGGTATTGTGTCACCCTTATCCATTTTCATCTTCTGAATCTTGTCCTTCAGTGCCAGCTTCCTATGATTACTTATGCTCTGAAACAAGTCTATCAAGGCTTGCCACATTTCATATGGTGTATCCTTCCTGTGGATATTTGAGACAATATGATCTCAAACTCCTTCTAGTATGATCCTCCTCGCCTTTGCCACACATTTATTCCACTTTTTCAAATCTTTAGCATCAGTTGTTGGAGGCTTAGGAATATCATTGTATATTAATTCCTTCAGCCCATTGTCTTCCAACACTGCCTCCATCTTGTCCTTCCAAGAAATATAATTCGATCTACCCTCAAGGGAATACTTAAGTCTCAATCCATAGAACGACATCCTGCTGGCTCTGAAGAATGATCCTGCAAAGATAAACTCGTATTATTCTCTTCTAGTGTGATTTCAGCTCTGTTACCATGTCGAAATTCCTTGTAGATTCAAATTGTTTATGTAATTTTATAAAACAAAATACTTGAATCTACTCTACTCATCAGCAGACACAATTAATTGATCAAGAAATCACGAAGCATACAAGAGAAAGAATTCAATCAACACATTACACAATGATTTCCTGTGGAAAGCCACGACTAAAAAAATGTGCTATCTGTATATTGCATTAGTTAGAAAATATGAGAAGATTACAATGCTTTTCTCAAGCCGGAGCAACCTCTGCATCCTAGACAAGACTTGCCAAATACTTAACCAATTTTCTCCTTGCCCAAGTCCCTAATTCCTTGTGTTGTTTCCTTGGGAATTAGCCCTTATGAATTAGGGAAATTACTCAATTGGAATTGCACAATCCATCATAAGCCTTCCTCTGACTTCATGCACCAGTTGTACAATTTGGATGATTATACAACTGATAGTACAATACCCTTGAATTCCAATCTCAATTGCGTAACTCCCAGATCACACATGCATGAGTTATTTATGGTTGAATTATCAGTTAACTAGTTGAACACATGAAGAAGCACCCCATTGTTAGACCTCATACTAGTTCCTCCACCAGTTGGAACTAGTTTAATTGACTTTAACTCAGTTAGACTGAATTAATTAATTACAACTCAAAATAAAATCAACCAGGGCTTCTATAAAGAAGGAGAAATTCTACATGAATCAAGTTAGACCGACAACCTGGATTAACTAAACCAACTAAGTCAAATTTGTTATAAAATCAGAAAGGCAAAAATATTTTCTTTATATAGATAATTACTTGTGATTCTTTTATCTTTATGTTCTTATTTTATCTTTTAATTCATCAAGCAATTACCAAAACAGTAACACAAAGATCACAGACACTAGATATAGCCGAACAACCAGGGAAAAACCCCTATCTAGGGGAAAAACCATTCAATAATTCTTCCTTCAATAGTTTCACGGGATAATACAAGACTCTTAACATAGAAAAATATTCCTCCACACCAAGTCACCCATCTATTTCATCTTGCAGATGATAGCCCTCCAACAACAACTTTGACCTAGCAGCAACAACTAGTAGCAACATATTCGACTGAGCAACTGGCAGCAACAACAACTTCGACTAGGAAATAAGGACTTTGATCTTCCTAGATACTCCACTCGAGTGAGAGATAGATGGCCCAAAACTTCAATTTTTTATGTCTTCTTCCTTCCTTGTAAATTTTGTACCCTTTTCCAGCTCTTTTCCAACTTCACACTTTTTAGATGCCTTTGCTTGGAAGTCGAACTTGTATGTCTCAAATGAATTTCTTTGGACTGTATATATAGCCTTTTAGTGAGGCCAAATTACCCTTCTTGAAGATGACTTGATCTCGTTGAGTTCGACTTGGTGTGGAGAGGACAAATAATCTATTTGACTCAATATTAATTCTTTTTCCATGATTCAAAAGCCTAATGAGGGTCTCTTTAAATGGAAAATGACTTTAATGACTTAGAATAAATCCTAGAAGTCCTCAATGGGTACTTTGACCTAAAACATGATGACCCAAGCATGAAACCCATGCTTTAATAAGTCAAAATAATAATAATATTAATATTTTCTTCATTCTTAATTTAATTGTGACTCAAATACATTTATGAAGACCAAACCTAGTTACATTTTTTCAACATAATAACATATACAAGTACAAGGAAGATCTCAAAACATATGAAATATGAAGAGTTTAGGCACCACAATTCCATGGACTATATTCCTGACCAGGGAAATCTATCCAATGTCCTCCAACAATTTAGGCACTCACGATGCCATGGACTAGATTCCTGAATAGGGCAATCTATCCGGGTGGGACTAGATTCCTGACTAGGGCAATTTGAGTTCAGAGCCTTATGACCAATGCCACCCTCCCTACTTTGGTAGCTAGACATCAACACATAATGCTAGCCAGATGTCCTCCCAGACAATGTGTCTCACACACAAAGCCTCAACACTCCCGATTATTCCAATCTATAGAAAATCCTCCCTGATCAAACAGATCAGTAACAAATTTCTCTCGTGTAACCACCGTGCTTATCAAACCTTTAAGAGATTTACCTATACAAACACAATCCCAATTAGTAACAAAATTTCAAATGTACATAAGTAAAACACAAACCTCCGAGGTCTTTTAGACAACCCAATGTTGCTTCTTAATTTATCATAGTAAGAATTTCAAATAAATCTTGATAGAATATTCCTCAATCATACATCTTCCTTTCCATGTAGAGACACATTCTACAAACAAATCATGTTTTCCTTATTTTAGCAGCCCCTCAAAATTCATTCTCCAATTTCTTCTTTCAAGGTGTCTATCATGACTATGATATGCCCTCCCTCTTAACTAGGGAGATTTCTTTTATCCAGGCTCCCTCTTAACTTAGGGAGATCAACTTCTTCTTATGACATTGGAGAATATTTCCCATATTCCATCCTTCTCATTAGAGTTATCATGACTATTATCATTCATATAACTTTCTTCAACATGCTTATCATATCAACTTTATTTACGAACATCTTCACCATCTTGAAGATTATTTACCTGTACAAACTTAGATAGAAAGTACAAGAAAATATATAGAAGCATGAAGTTAACAATATGAGAATCATATAATAATGGAAGCATTAAACATTAGACATCAAATAGTTAAACTTAGTTAGGTTCACAAGAAATACATACTTTTATACTTCAACTACATACCAGGTTTTATCATAAACCCTAGATTTCATCATCAAGACTTCAACACCTCAATCAAGATAACAACCTTCATTATATCTATGGCTTCAATATCTCTTCCAGAGGTATGAAATACCCTAATAAAAAATATTGCAAACCGTAGAAGAAATTCAAACAAATATAGTTCTACAATGCATCTAACAACTTTAGAACTCATATGTTAGACTTCCAATAGGATTTAGTGCAAGATCCTAGATTTCATACATGAGCAATTAAGCTCCAACAATCAAAACCAATCACAACTCAAATTCATATTTCAACAATATTTCATAAATCTCAGATTATCACACTTGTCATCACATATTAGAGAATTGAATTTCTACTAAGGTTTAGTTACAAAACCATAGAACTCACAAAAAACTATCATCCTAGAGAATCAACCTTAGGGCTTAGTTCCAAACCCTAAGACTTATGACCATTAAAAATTAGGATAACACATATATATAGGATTCCATCATCATGCACAAGCATATCATAACATGTGTTATTCAAACCCAATGACACAAATATCAATATGTTAAAGTTAGACATATAACAAACTTGATCAGACTAGGGTTTTTGATTGGACAATCACACATATAACTAGGATTTCATTTCTAGGATATTATAAGGGTCTTGCTTATATACCCTACCAAACCCTAATGATCTAGGGCTTCAATACATAACACAAAAAACCCTAATTTATCAATACTTCAAATTTTTGGGATTTCAAACATCAACATTCAACAAGTTAGGGTTTTCATAACCATACCAAAACCCCAAACATGACATCATTAAACATTTCAAACATCAAGAATATCATTCTCTTAGACTTCACCAATAACCCTAAGTATGTTGGGTGTCACAAATTATCATCGACATACCCTTAAGTTAGGTTTTTTTACAAGGAACCTTTTTAGGGTTCCACAATAATAATAAAATATATGAGGAGGGTAGATTTATATAATGATGAATCACCCAATCAAGAATATTTATTATTCAAGAGAGCTAGACACAATAATGTTAGTAATGTAGAATAGTTTATCAAGAATGAATATCACGAAGTCATCAAAAACTTGTAGTCTAAAGCATACCTTTTGTTTCTTAACAAACCTTGTAACTCCAATGCTTTGTCTTTGTGAAGCCTTCTTCCATAATCCTTGAGTATTTATCAAGCTTTTCCTGAACAAGGAAAATATGAATAGAAATGTGATTAGTAGTTAATGCAAACAAACTTAGATAAGTAAGGAAAACTAAAAACGAGAAGGGTGATATAAGGAATAAGATACTTATCTTTGGAAGTTGGTGAGGGTTCCCTTCAAGCTTAAGGGATACCTATAACCTTATAAAAACAATTCGAAAATGTTTTTCCAAAATATGTTAAACTTATAAATACTAGAAATAAAAAATGAAACAACTAAAACTCAAAGCAAAGAAATTAGTAGTGTAAGTCCCTTATATCTAGTTCTTCAGCTGTATTCTTCTTTAGAGATCCTTCCTTAGCAACATTAGTTTGGTCCCTGTTTCTTTTCTTATTCTTCGAATTGTCAGGACAATCACTTTTATAGTGACCCATTTTATGTCATTGGTAGCATTCTATTTTGGACATGTCTACCTTCTTCTTGGCCCTTTTGACTTCTTGAAGTTTCCTTTCTGTGATAAGCAGAGTATGCATTTGAAACTTTCTCTTCTTCATTATTGATTACTAAAGAGATTCTCATCTCTTCTTGGTTGTAGGAATTCCATAATTTTTCAAATAATGGAGTTTCTTTCCAGTGCTTGATTCCTGAAGCAAAAGCACTCCATGTAGATGACAATCCCAATAATGTAGTAATTAGTAGCTCTTTTTCTGATAAAATATCATCAATTACTAGAAGGTCATCTCTAATTCTATATATTCTTACAAAGAAGGAAGCCACAATGTCATCTTTTGTCATTTTTGTGGTCCTTAATTCATTCTTAAGACTTGCTACTTGACCAATGTTCTTAATAGTTAAGAACTTTGATAAGGCTTCATACATTTATTGAGCATGGTTTATGTTGGAGATGTATGGGACAAGGTTGTACCTTATACCTTCTACCATATGTATCATATCCAATATTTTTGATTCTCTGTACTTCACTTTATCTACATCACTAGATCCTTCGGTAGGTTTCTTCACTTTTCCTCTGACCAAATCCAAGACTTCGTTATTTTCAAGAATGAGATCAATTCTCTTCTTTCGTGACCTATAATTTGATGCTCCTTTTAATTTGTTCTCTCCCTTTATTGTGTTATACATTGTCCATGAATGTAGTAAGCTTCTTTCCTTATAATATATCCTTATATGATTCCTAGCTCAACCTTTTCAGGTTTCTTAGACTCCTTTCAGTAGATCCTTAGAATTGCTTTTTCCTTCTTCACCTTGCTTTTGATACCATGTTAGAAAATAAAAAAGGAAGAAAGATTTTATTTATATAGAAAATTTCTTGTGATTCATTTTCTTTATTTTATTCTTTTATCTTTTTTTTCATCAAGCAATTACCCAAACAATAGCACAAATATCATAGACACTAGATAAGGCATACAACTAGGGAAAAACCCTTATCTAGGGGAAAACCCAATCAACAATTCTTCCTTCAATAGTTTCACGAGATAATCCAATACTCTTGACCTAGACAAATACTTCCTCCACGCCAAGTCAACCCTCTCTTCCCTCTTACAGATGATAGCCCTCAAACAACATATTCGCCCTAGCAGTGACAACTAGTAGCAACAGCTTCAACCCAATGATTGGTAGCAACAACAACTTCAACTTGGCAATAAATACTTCAATCTTCCTAGATATTCCATTAGAGTGAGAGAGAGATGGCCCAAAACTTAGATTTTTGATGTCTTCTTCCTTCCTTCCAAATTTCATACCCTTTTCCATCTCTTTTCTAACTTCGCGCTTTTTAGCTACCTTGGCTTAGAAGTCAAACTTGTATGTCTTAAATTAATTCCAGTACACTGTATATATAGCCTTATAGTGAGGTCGAATTACCCTTCTTGAATCCGATTTGATCTCCTTGAGGCTGACTTGGTGTAGAGAGGACAAATAGTCTATTTGACTCAATATTAATTATTTTTACATGATTCAAAAGCCCAAGGAGGGTCTCTTTAAATGGAAAATGACTCTAATGACACAGAATAAATCCTAGAAGTCCTCAATGGGTACTTTGACCTAAAACATGATGACCCAAGAATGAAACCCATGCTTTAATAAGTCATAATAATAATAATAAAAATATTTTCTTCATTCTTAATTTCATAGTAACTCAAATAAATTTATCAATACTGAACCTAGTTACATTTTTTCAACAAAATTAATTTAGTTAACTCATAGAAGTTATCTTGTGATGTGGAATTACAATTTTTCTCCTAATTAATTGGCACATGATCCAATCCTCAAAGAGATCTTCTTGGGCTTGATGCAAAAATACACATGCTTCCTAACCTAAAAACCCTTGAATACCCTTTTCTAGTCTGCATAAATCTTCTGTCTATCATGTGCTATCTTTAGATTCTTATTTATAACCTGCATTTATAACCCAGGTTCAAAGGTGATTTAGCCAAGCAAATCCCGGTACTACTAGCCCTTTTGGCAATAGTCCACGGAGCGTGGAATGAGGTCTCACTCGAAATAGTATGGGAGGGTGCTAGAACTAGGTTTCTGCACCCTGGGGATGTCTAATGGGCTTCTGGAGGTTCGCGGTCTGACCTGTCGCTACGCACACTTGCTAGTCCTTTGCAACCCATGCTATTGTTTCCGCGCAGCCCTACTCGGGGTGCGACTCGTATAATACCCAAGTTCCTTGCTAATTAACTAATTACTTAACTTGTGTGTGTAAGATTTATGGTTATTACAACATATTTAGCAATCATATCAGTGTGCGCGATACATAAACCAATATAAAAATAAAGAAGATAATGCACAACAAATACATAGAAATAAGAATCAAATTCTATTTATTAATCTTAAATCCCAATTACTGACTCGACACCGCCCTGCGCACTCAGCAGTAGGGGTCCGCGCACTCAGCTACGGACTCTACTAGGCCTCTATGCACTTAGCTGCAGAGCCTCTTCCTACTACTACGACCCAATACCCTTAGAATCCTACTCTAAGCTCGAACCATTCCTTTGCTACTCCCTCTATCATCTCCTCTCTTTTCAACTTAGAGCCTCGCTCTATTTATAAAATCCCATGGTTCGCGGACCATGGGTAGGCCGACATGACTTTACATTACTTTAGGGCAGACAACCCTATGACTTAACCTCTACTTCATGCTCCACACCCACAATTCGTGGAGTCTTACAAAACCTTTGACCAAAACTTGGGATTTGAGCCCAAAAACATGCTGTGGGGGGATTCCATGCTCAACATGCCCCCAACACAATCATCATGACTCGTATCGAGTCACTTTGCTGGTGCGGAGATCTTGGCACGGAGCTCCTCCAACTGTTCCTGTACTACTCAGAGGTCCGCAGCGCACTGTTCTGCGGTTTGCTGGAGCTGCTGCATGCGTTCTTCTGTTGCTTCTTTGTGAGGCTCTGCTATCTGTCTTAGCACATATAGTCCCTGCATCTGCGCGAGCTTGCCCTCAATCTCGGCCGTAATGGTGAAGGCCTCATCAATCCAAGGTTGGATGCGTGCTTTGAGAAGGGCCTCTTTCTGTCTTGCAGTATCCTTCAGTGCCGTTGCCTGCTGCATCTTAGCCAGCCGTTGGGTGAGGACGACTGTCTGCGCCATTCCCCTGACACTGTCATACTGCTGCTGTAGTTCACGTGCCTCTGTTTCCAGGCACTGTATGTTGGGGTCCTCCTGCAAGGATGTGAGGACATCAAACGCTTGGTCCAACATATCAATGCAGTCCTGCACCGCACTTCCAATTTCTTCCAATCCTGTCTGAATCGCGCTAACGCACTATTCTTTAACTTCTGGAGGAGTGGGGTGCGCCTTCATTCGTAGCTCAACAATCTAGAGGTTCAGGTCCAGCTGCACTCATGTTGTTTCCTCATGTGCGCTTCAGACTCCACTTGCCAGACAGTGGATTCGTATCTTAGTTGGTACATTTGCGGTGATAGATAATTTTGGAATGCATCGGCACGCTACATCCATTGTTTATGCGATCTATTGATTCTATGCCACTAGCTTGTCACGCTGCACGCTGAGCTATTCGATGTTGATCTTCTGCTCAATCAATACCTAGATCGCACGGCCTTCCCAGGCACGTAGCTCTGTTGTTATGTCATCCTTCAACTAGTATAATGTGTCCCATGGAAGGGCAGCCAAATTTGGGCCAAGCCCCTTGATCTGGCCCACCGCGGCTCTACCCTCCTCGCTCTCCACTGTTAGCACTCCTTTCGGCAGCACTATGGTGTTGGTCATTTTTGCACGCAGCAGTTGCTCCACTGCTGATGTACCTACGGTGCTGTAGGCTGCTACTATTCCTTCCTATGGGGGCCGCACCTGAAGTTCCTACAGCTATGCCCTTAGGGCCCCCAACAAATTTTTTGCTCCATCATAGCTTCCTGGAGCGCTTCCCTGGTGACCTCGCGAACTGTGTCGCCGATGTCGTAGAGGTCACCCTCTGTCAATGTAATTGGTTCGATGTCCAGTTTGGAAGCCTTGGCCTTCTTTCATGGGCCTAATATTTCCATAATGCGCAGTCGTTTCAGCTGTGTAGATGTTTTTATCGGGTCCGCGCCTTCTGCTGTGTCATCTGCTCCTTGTCCCGTGGACAAGTTTGGGCCCCCTTCCTACTGCATCGTGGTGGCCCCTGTTTCCTGTGCTGCTTCTGCTTTGTCGACGGCCTTTGCCTGCTCTATGGCTGCCTTTGCTGCCTCGTGGGCAGCCCTTACCTCCACGGCCAACTGTTCGTTGCGCTTCTATTGGGCCAACTGGTTGATATGCAGCTTGGTGGCATCCTTCTGCTTTTGTGTCACTGTTCTATCCTACTTCGCTAGATCCGGGGCGCACCACTCGGGAGGCCATGATTCAAGCACGAAGAAGATGGCATCATCGATTGCGATGAAAGGAAGCTTGGTCTATTTCTGCGCCAGATACTTACGCACCTTGATATACACATTGCACATATCTGCCTTGAAGTATGCAAAGCTCTGTAGATTGTTGTACACTGTGGGGGATAGGCATGGCCTCCTGTTAATCCACATCCGGATGCTCGCCTCCATGAGCACCTAGAAGATCTTAGTCTCGTGGATCCACGTGGCATCCTTCGTAGCCCAGAGCGACGCATATTTTGCAGTCTCTGGCAAGTCCTGTTCAATATGAGAGAATTGACTGTCCTTAGGCAGTTCCCCTGTCACCAATAAAATAGGCAAGAGAAACAAGGCATAGTGGAAGGTCTTACCCTGCTCTTGAGCTTCCTTGTAGTTAATTAGGAATTCTTTGCAGAGGAATTCGGCCCAGTTGAATTGGACCCCCTCTGCGCATTGTTCTGCCATCACAACTATAGGCGCTGGTACCTCGTCTCCTCGACATTTTCTCATCAACTTCCTCGCCAAGAGTTGGGTGGCTATGCGCACCCCTTTATCTTTAATGCTACTGATTGTGTAGCCCCTCTTCTTCTTTTCCAATTTGTACTTCTTCTTCATGGCCTCTGCGAGTGCCAAATCTCCGCTTTTGTCGGCTATCTCCGCGGGGTCCTTTCCCTTACAGGGAAGCTGGGAAATCCTGTGGATAAGCTCCGCTGTGATGGGAATAGGTTCCTCCAGCAATAAGTACCCATCATGCACCAGGAAAAGCAACTGCCTGATGACGAAGATTATGATAGGTGCAAGGTGAAAGTGTGGAATCCATAGTAGGTGGAGTAGTTCGGCCTTCTCCACACGGCATAGCCATTTCTACAGTTCTAGCGTTGTAACTGAGCCCTCCTTGTTTGTTTTATGAGGTTCTCAGTCTCTAAATGTGGGAACTTCTCATTGTCCATGAGGTCCCAGTCTTCAAATTTCATTATGGGCATGTGGCCTAGGGCCGATCCCTCAAATAGAATTCCATTTGTGAGGAGCAGGGTTTGGAGTGTGCTCTTAGCGGCATCCAAATCGGTGGGTACCTTAGCCTTCCCTTTCCGCGGAGGAACATACACAGGCAATTTTGTTGCAGCGTGCACTGGCTGGATGTCTTCTTCCATTTCTTCATCCACCTCTATCTCATCTACAAGAGCCTATAGGTCCTCCTCCTCATCATCTGTCTCAATGGTGACCGCCTTGCCCTTTTCTTCCATGGAAAGTTTACCAAACCACGGATTTCGCAGGGACATGTGGACTGGTCTGGCTACCTGTTTATCCTTCTTGGGCCTCGACGTCCGAGGTAATTTCAGAATTTCTGGTGCATCCCCAACCTGCACCGTAGGGTTCTGTGCGGCTTCCTCGGTGGTACTCTCTGCAAAACCCACACCTCTCCTCGTAGCTGTCATCTTGTTCGAACTGTCTGTGGTTGTTTGCAAATTTGGGGCCTCAAATACCGCTTGGTGCTCAACACTCTGTGCTCTTCGTAATAGCTCAAATCTCAAATGAACAAGTGTTTTCTCATGGCTAGCACTTGGAGTTTTATAGCATCTTTTGAATTTGAATTCGATCGTTCCCCCCATTTCTGAGTCATTAATGCATTCTTGGTGGCAGATCGTCCCAAATCTTGTCCTTAATTCGTGTCTTAAATGCCTGCCGCCCGCTCCTTTTTGCCTTAAATTAGACATCCCGTCATGAATAATGACACCAATGGTCACTTCCCAGCCTACCCGCGTGGCAGCGCAACACCCTATGCGTGGTCGCGATCCTTGTTACATGCTAGTTCTGCGCGCATCTCCCTTATCACATAACTCCCAAACAGACTCTTTTAGAGTCCCACCCTCTCTTTCAACTGTCTGGAGCGCTGAGACTGGGCTCCCTATGGCTAGTCGGGTGGTCGCACCACCTGTGTGAGACTTTAACTTGCCTTCCAGCATAGCTCACAAAAACGCCTCAATTGTCTACGTGACCGCCGGCGCTGTGCGTTCTACCGTATGTAGTGCATGCCCTTGGTTAGTGTGTTTGGTGAGGTGCGTTCATAGCCATGGAAAAAGAGTCATAAATTCACGGCTACATTCTTCTAACGCAGTGGTACGATCACCTGTATCTTGCCTTGTCATCCTTGGTTTATCGGCGAGACATGCCTGCATGATCTCATTTTCCAGCCTCTTGATCTCAGTGTCCATCAAAATGATTTTCTTCCTCAATTGTACCCAGTCCTTTTCAAGTGCACGAAGTCTAAGGTTCCCTCATGGATGGCGTCGTGAATCCTTCTATGTTCTACCTTGCATAGATGTGTGATTTCTTCCTTTCGGTCATCACGCACTGTCACTACTATAGGGTCCAATACATGCGGGTTCCTTTTTGTATTTTATTTAGTAAGTACCGTTTCCATTCTGTTTCGCTCCTTTGGAATCTTCTCCGTGTTCAGGGTTTTACACATGGTCTGGTAGACCCATCGAACCACTGGCATGCGTAAGTCCCAATCATTTCGTCTCGCCTGGTGAGCCTTGTTTAGTACTCTGCACACCCTATCGAAGGCTTCGTCACGGAGAATTGGTAGCGCGCATCACCTTTCCTGTTGTTGTGCTTTGTTCCAATTCGTTATTCTAGGCCTGGTGTGTGCTTGTGTGGGTTTTACAACATATGTCTATAGCCATCGAGAAAGGTGGGCGCGCAAGTTGTTCAGCCCCTGTTGACTGACTTGATTTTGAAGCTGGGGTTTTCCAAACTGTAAGCGCATCATCCTTCTTCATCTGTGCCTGTCCTCGAAATTTCCTTGATGGGTACCCCATCATTGTGCATGTGTTGCGTGCAGTGCCCACTTCATCGCATCGAACCACTACTGTTCTGGTACTACACATTCAAATTTTCTCAGAAATTCATCCACCGCTGACAATCCATCATATGTTGGCAACTCCCTTGCCTCTGTTGTTACACACTGCAATGACCTGATCATCATGTTGCAGTTCAGTGTTGTTACTTCGTGTAGCCGATTCTGCCATTACTCTATCTCTTCATCTGAATCTGAAGTGCAAGAGATTTTGCGCTCCCACGAAATCCTTCCATCTGCAGTCGGATTCACCCAATCCTCTCCTTGTACAGTTATCTTGTAGATACAGTCGAGATCGTCATCATTATCATTGTCGCGCATTGGTTCAGTGTATCGCACTCCTTCAGCTGGATCCAGGGTACTACTACGCGTAGTGACTTTTTCTCAAAGATCATTTTGTGCTTCTTTATATTTATGACTTCGTTCATATCGGTAGCCCAGTCTATTCCTAGTAGCGCAGGATAGGGATTGCTATCATCGACAATCTCTATCACTTCAAAATCCGCCTGTGTGCTCGCGCCTTCAATATCAACTGTCACCCCTTGCAATATTCCCATGGGAAAAATATTCTGTTGGTTCGCCATTCGTAGCTGAATAGGGGACCATTGTAACGCAGATCTGCCCATGCGTTCCCATATTTGCTTTGGTAGTACATTCGTGTCCGAACCTAGATCCAAGATTACCTGATCCATTTTGTACTCGCCTATTTGCGCAGTCAACCTCATCTCCCTTCCTATGCGCAATGCATGCTTTCCAAGTTTTTGGACCACGCGTAGTTCTCCTGCCCCCGTGCACCTAGTGATAAGTTCCTATAGCCCTTTAACTGCCTTGCTGTCACGCAATAGTTTCATGCATGTCTCCAGAAAGGTAGTGAGCATTGAAGGGTCCATCCCTGGTTCTAGTTGATCCTTACTACTTGAAGTGGAGGCCTCCATGAAGCTCTTCTTAGCTTCCATGAATGTCTCCTTCACGCGTTCTAAGTAAAATTCAGGTTCCTTTGTAGGAGCCTTGCAAACTGTTGAGGGCCCCGAGGTCGGGTCAACAACAAGGGGGATACCCACCCGGTCCGAAACCTGGTTGGCGGCTCCTTGCCCGTTTGGAGTAGCGGGTCCGACTGGGGGTAATGGGACCAGTTTCCCAATGTGATGGGTGTGTGTGTGTGTGCGTAGAGTCTGATGGTATTAATCTAAGAAAGGGGGGGGGAATTCTTCTAATCTAGTTTTAATTCTAACTGCTAAATTAACTCTATGCTAATGTAATCTAATGAAGAAAAATACATCTAATCTATGCTAACCCGGGGTGTTTTTCTTTTGTTATGCGATCTAGAAAGATTTCTAACAGCAGCCGGTAATAAAGATCATTCAACTGATATCAGAATATAAATCAATAAAGATAAACCATTCTGCATAAGAAGTTAGGCAGAGTAGTTGTGAACAACATATCGCATAATCAGTTTTCTATATGTTAAACATAAATAAATGACCCCACCGTACAGAAGTGCCAAATGGTAATACAGACATTCATGCAATAACATACAAAGAACTCAGCCACATATCACTTTAGGAATACTAGCAGAATCTAGCCAAGAGATAAAAGTACCATTTATGACTAAGTTCGCTAATAAACTTCAAGTAACAATGATTTATTTCTACTTGTTCTAACATCTGCTAAGAGTACAGAAGTGCAACATCAGTAACAGATATTAAAATGCAAACATAAATAAATCTCGATCCATCCATTCATCAAAAACCTCCTCTGAGGGTGCAGAAGTGCATGTTCTGAGGATAAGTTTTTTGACAGATTTCCGGACCCTTCTCCAAAAACCATGAGAAGGGTTAAATACTACTAACTAATCAATCTTAATTACATGAAATTAGGGAATCGGCCTCAAATGACCGCCCTTTTACTAAAAGCAACTTTATTTCTAAACTTAAAATCTAATTTCTGACCGTTTCTGTATATTCTCTTTAGTGCTGTCAACAGTGTAATGCTTTCCTGGGAAGAGTCGGCTAGCCGCCTTCTTGTTTCGCTCGGGAGATAAAAGTGGAAATAGCAGGAGCTGGCACTTCCTTCCGGCAGACCAGAAGATATTTTCGAAAACCTTTCTCTAGCTGGGTGTATTCGCCGCGTGTATACTTAGTGTGTCCCAGTTTCTTCTCGAACTGATTTTGTTGTTGCCGTTTTCGGTTTCCGGTCGTGCGAATGACTGAGTGGGTTAAGAGTCGTGCTGCATGGGCAACTCCCTGTGTCGAGAATTTCTTCCGTTCTTTGTTCCAGGTTTCCCTGAAGCGTTCTCCTTCTCATGCGCTTCTTTCTCTGCTTCACTAAGTCTTAGCTTCAGGATCTTTTCTGAATACGCTGCTTTTGTGCGCCTTTGACTCTGAGTCCTGGATAGTCTAATTTCATCAGTGCCGGTTGGCTGATAGCCTGGAATCCGCGGTTTTGCTGCATGCGGCATCCATTTTGCGAAAGCATTCTCTCTTTGCTGATTGGCGCTTTCCTCTTTCCTTCAGATGTTTCCTGCATATAAACTTATATCAGTTGCGTGTCTTGCAGTTTACGCAAAGGAGAAGTGAAACGAGAAGACTTGACGTGAAAGCATTAATCTCTAATGAACGCATAATTCTGACATCCATCATCACTTGACTCTTTGATAAATGTAACGCAATCATTCCTAGATACTTAAGCATGCGGTCATTAAATTCTTTCGAGGCGCGCGCTTAATGCATGGGTCTATCGTGTGGTAAGTCTTTTCAGATCGCAGATCGCAGATCGCGGATCGCCGCCATCGTAGATCGCAAATCGCGGATCGCCGCCATCGCAGATCGCAAATCGCAAATATCGCAAGTTCTCGTTTAATGGTTACGTCGTATAGCGTAATGCTTGCGATTTGCGATATTGCATATCGGCGATCGCATTGCTCGAAGATTTTTCTTTTAAGGGGCGCGTGTGAAGTATGCGATGCGATGAACTTCGCATCGCAATTTCGCAGTATTTGTTTTTTGCGCTCGAGTTATGCTTCGGCCTTTCTTTGCGATGCGATTTGAGCCTTAGGGAGAGAAATACAAAAACTTTAGAAAAAGTATTTTTTTGGGATTTTTGTTCAGGGTCCCCTCTTCGTTTGACGTTATTGCTAATGTCAAATGAAGAAAGGGGGGTTGTTGGTGACCACAACAATGGCGATTCACTGTGAAGAACCAGTTATCTCTGCTTGTTCTATTGCATTTTCACTTCCAAAACAGAAAAGTTTTCTTATGCCTAAATTCTGTTATGGACAGATAGAGTATTACCTTTTATCCTGTCAATGATGCTTCGTCACAACTTCTTATTTGATTCTGATTGTTTGTTTCCCCTGGGTTATTTTTTGTATTCATACCTAGTCATTACTCAGTCTCCTCAAAGACAAAATAAGGTCTTCTCTCCGTACTGGCTTTGTAAAGTATGCTCATTTGTCGCAGGTAGAGCCTCTGCTGCCCGCAAGCGTCCATAGCCTCGACAGGGTTACCATGTTATCCAGCAATGATCCTTTTTCCTGCTTGAGGTTATTTACAACATTCCAGAGAAAAATCCTGTTGACACTTTTTTTTTTTTTTTTATTCTCTAAAGAACAATGTCTTGGTTTGGTGGCCAAATTATGACACAGTCATTCACTTGATTTATACTTTTTGCTGAACAAGCTAGCTCGTGATGAGACCCCTTGTCTTTCGATTGCACAATCTTGAGTCGTTGCCCTGTTTTGGTAGACAGTAGTGGCAAAGTCAGCAAGTTATAATATCTGTGATCATGATAAGCCGGCTCGTGATGAGACCTCTTATTCTTTGAGATATAGTGTTTTCTTGGATTGTCTCTCTGGATGCTGCGATTTTCCTTAGCAAGGAGGAAGTCATTGTTTTTCCTTAAGAAAGCTCTGGACGACAATAATAGAGTTTTAAGAACAGCAGTTTTGCAGAGAATACCTATTTTGCTATCGATGATACCTTTCATAGCAATGGCATAAAACAATTTTTTCCAAAAGTTACTCTCATCCCAGGTTTCTTTGTGAAGTTTGAAACTAACATCATATTCAGGTTAAAGTCAACTCTATTTGTCAATAATAAAAGTCAGATTTTTCGAAAAGTTTTGCTATTTATACAAGTGAAATCAAAATTTGATACAGAAATGGTACGTTTCTTCATGAATACTATTTATGATCATTCACAACCAGCCCTATCTATGAAAAAATGAAAACTAACATGAAAATTTAAAACTATCCTACAAAAACAGAAGGATGACCTTCTATGGGAAATACATTTTGAGGATTTGTCCGTTTACAGGCAGAGAATCTCTTCTGCCTGTCAAGTCCTGCAACACAAAAGTCGACGGGCCTATGACTTCTACGATTTGAAAAGGACCAAGCCATAGCTTCTGGAATTTCGTATGTTTGCCCTTTTCTTCGTGAGCCTTATCCCACTTCAAAACTAGATCACCCATCTGGAAGTTTTTTCTGGTCTTTATGTTCGAGTCAAAAGAGGATTTTATCAGCGCTTGGTGGTGAGCATGGGTTTTCTTGGCCTGTTCTCGTCGTTCTTCTAACTTGATTACCTCCATTTGCCTTAGTTGTAAGGGAGAAGTAGGTACTTCATCAATGTATTGTACGAAGGACAAAGAGGGAATGAGTAAGTGAGTAGGAAGAACTGCTTCTCTCCCGTAAACCAAATTAAAGGGAGAAGTCCCGATAGAGGCTTTCTTGGTAATTCTGTCTGCCCATAAGGCGTTTACCAGCGCTTCGTGCCAATTCTTTTGGTTTTGGTCAACTGTCTTTTTGATAATCCTGATTAGGTTCTTGTTCGTTGATTCAGCCAACCCATTACCTTGCGGATAGTAGTTGGCAAAATACTTCAGTTTGAACCCTCTTTTGAGTGCGAACTCAGTCATGGTATTTCCAGAAAAATATGAAGCGTTATCAAATATTAAGGCCGTTGGCAATCCAAACCTAGTAATGATAAACTGATCTATGAATTCAACAATGTTTTCAGAATTAGCTGTCTTGAGCGGAACTGCCTCTACCCATTTAGTAAAATAGTCGGTTGCAGTGAGGATATACCTATGCTGTTTAGAGGAGTGAGGAACGATCTCACCTATTATGTCCAGGCCCCATTGGCTGAATGGCTGTTCGATGTTAACCGGCTACAGTGGCATGGATGACTTCTTTTGTTTTCCTGCAGCAGTTTGGCAGACTTGGCATTTTCTCACGTGATTGTACGAGTCTTTGAACAGCGTGGGCCAGTAGTATCCTGCACGTAAGATCTTGTGTGCGGTGGCTTCTCCAGCATAGTGTCCACCTGCTGGTCCATCGTGGAGTTCCTGCAAAACCTTTTCGGCTTCAGTTTTCTCAAGACATCTAAGAATCACAGAATCATAGTTTCTTTTAAATAAGACATCATTTACGAGCTGGTATTGTTTAGCTTTTAACCTCAGGGCTCTCTTTTTTATGTGATCCAGGTGAAATGGAGCATATCCATTCTTTAGGAAATAAATGATGTCAGCATAAAATGATTCTGCGTCGTTTAGGCTTACCTCATACGCGTGTACCTCTTCAGGTGACTCTTCGGGGATTTGCGATGCTCCAGCTAACATCTTGCAGAAGCCTTGGCCTCTTACGATGTGTGCCGGCTTGATTTCTAGGTCGTATTCTTGCAAGGCGGTGATCCAATTCGCTCTCTTTTCGCCCACGTCTTTCTGAATCAGGAGGTTTCTTACCGCCGGGAATGGTACTATGACCTTGGTATGGGCCTTTAGCAAGAAGGGTCTGAAATATTTGACTGCTTTAAAGACGGCATATGCCTGTTTTTCTACGTCCGAATATTTCAGCTCAGCACCTTGTAAGTTTGAGCTAAAGAATGCGATTGGGGCTTCGTCCTTTTCTTTGTTTGCCTGGGTCAAGATCGCAGCATAAGAATGCTCTGAGGCAAACGTGTATAAGACAAATGGTTCTGAAAAATTTGGGGTTGCTAGGGATGGAGCGTCGATGATGGCTTGTTTGATTAAGTTAAACACTTCGTGCTCGTCTAGACCCCATTTAAAGTTTGAATTCTTTTTTATCATTTTTTGTAAAGGAGAAATAATACGTGAAAAATCTGGGACAAATCTTTTCACAAAATTGATCTGTCCTAGGAAAGATTGCATGGTCTTTTTGTTATGGGGCATGGATATCTCGGAAATTTCTTTGATTCTGGCAGATTCGATGTGAATGCCCGATTTGGACACTATGAATCCTAGCAATTTTCCTTCACTCAACGCGAAAAAGGATTTCTTCGGGTTAAGCGAGATTCCATACCTTAAACATCTTTGAAAGATTTGCTTCAAATCTTTGAGATGGTCGCTTCGTTTTTTGGAGTACACAGTTATATCATCCAGGTAAATCACTACTGATTTATTGATTAACCCTTTGAACGCAATATCCATAGCTCTTTGAAAAGTAGCGCCGGCGTTGATCAGACCGAACGGCATCTTTCGATACGCGTAGGTACCCCATTTAGTTCGGAAGGTGGTTTTTAGCTGATCGTCTGGGTGTACCAGCACTTGATTATATCCTGAAAATCCATCCAGGAAAGACATCAATTCTGAGCCTGCTACAACCTGTAATATTTGCTCCATAGGTGGGAGGGGAAAATTGTCCTTCTGACAGGCTTTGTTGAGATTCCGGAAGTCGATGCAAATTCTAATATCTCCGTTTTTATTCCTAACAGGTACCATATTGGATATCCATTTGGAATGTCTGACCGGGAAAATTATTCTGGCTCTCAACAACTTATTCAGCTTAGTTTTTATCTGATTTTCCAGGTTGGGGTGAATTTTTCTGAGCTTCTGTTGGACGGGTTTCTCGTTATCGATCATAGGGATAGTGTGCTGAATGATAGAAGTGTTATAAGTTTTCAGCTCATCGTAGTTCCAGGCAAAGACGTTTTTGTACTGTCGTAGAAGACGGATGTATGCTGATTTTTCTTCAGGAGCTAGGCCTTGGCCTAGATTGACGTTTTGGGGTTTCTCGTCGGTTCCTAAGTTCACTGATTCGTAGTTCAGAGTTGAACTGTAAAGTTTGGCGTTAGCTGACCTTTTGAACCGACTTTTTAAGTCATACAAATCTTCTAATTTGACCACTGATTTGGGTATAGCGTTATCAGTGCCACTTTGTTGTATTTGGTGGTCATGACAGTCCTCATCGATTATCTGGTTTGAGTAGGATCCTTCAGACGTAAGGAAACTTACGATGTCTGGGTCGTCGTTGAATACTCTCCAGTTGGTGATGTTGTCAGGAATAGACGGTTTAAAAATTAATTCTATCGAAAACCTATCTGGACTAAAGTCTTCGGAGGGAATGAGTCTGGAGGCTACGTTTGCTAGCAGGTCTGCGCTTGCATTGTGAAGTCTTGGGATTGATGAAATATTGAATGCTGTAAAATGCGCAGTGAGATCTTGCACTAAAGATTCGTAGTGCTTTAAATGACTAGACAGGCAGTGTATGGTGTTACGTACCTGTTTGACGATGATCTCGGAATCTCCAAAGACTTGAAGATATTTGACGTTGGAGCCGATTGCTTTGTATAGGCCTTGCACCAAGGCTTCGTATTCAGCTGTGTTGTTCGTGCAATCGAACTCCAGTCTGCATGTGAGCATGGTCTTATTTCCGTCTGGGCTAATTAAGACGCATCCTGCTCCTGCTCCCTTGTTGGACTTAGAGCCATCAAAATATAATTTCCAAAATAAAGAAGTATTTACAGGGTTATCTAAGAAACTAACACATTTTGAATCATCAGTCTGGGAAAAGTTTTCTACTTGGGACACGACTGAATTTTCTAAATATGGTGATATGTGAGCATTGAAATTTCCAAGGAAAGAGTCTACCGAATAGTTGCCTATGATGCTGCTGTTGTATGCTATGGCTTCGTTCTCTCCCTCTAGGTCCGTCACTATGTACTTTTGGTGCAGTTCTCGTTCGACCTTTATTTGATTTGGCTTCCCGTTGAAGGGTAACCACATGTGCGACCAGTCAGTCGAAAAATATTCGTGGAGCTTCTCGGACCAATCCCTGCTAAGAATTAGACCATAAAATTCAGGGATGTCAGCAACTAGAATATCGATGACCTGGCACACCTTGGGGTTGGACGATAGTCTTATGTTCACTTGATTTAGTTCGCCTATCACTTCGACTTGTGATCGATCAAGTTGAACTATGCGCACTGCGGATTTTTGCGGTTGAACATTAAGTTTGGCACATATTGACTTGGGTAGAATATTGGTTGAAGCACCAGAATCAACCAAGCAGTTATGCACGTTTCTGTTAAAGATCTCGTAAGTGAGGAGGAAAGGGGGAGTGTGAGATCTAGACCTCCCTCCAATCAAGGCGATGTCATTTGGATCGATTTTATTGATCGCATTGATTGGGGGTCTTCCTATATTATGGGAAGCTATAGCTGTAGGTAGAGGCGCAGTAGGTACGGCGTGTAACTCTTTCATCATGATCTTCTGTTGGTGTTTCAATTTGCTCAGCTCGTACAGGGTGATATTAGCCCTAGTCTTATTCATGTCGTCGATGATGTTATACTCCATTTCATCCGACACTATTAGTGTCTTTGATGGAGGCGATTGCTTTGATTGGACTGGGCTAAACGAGGTCGCTTTAGGGGTTGTCTTCTTTGTTGCGGCCTTTTCTTTTGCAGGAGGGCTTGCGCCCTTCTGTTTTGGGGTAGTCTGGTGAGGATCAAGTTGATTTCTGCTTCTCGTGCTAACCGGAAGTGCTTCTTGATCTTCCTCTTGTGGGAGGATGAAATCCCACATTCCTTGCAGTTCCACCACTTCTTCATCGTCGGTATGCGTTTCAGCGGTGTTCTCTTCTTCTTATTCTTCAGATTCCACGTTAGAGACCACGCTAGGTGGCTTCGTCTCCATAGGAGGATTTCTCTTAAAACTCCTAAAAGGCTTTCTTGGGGACGATTCTGCTACTTGTTTCCTGATATCAATCATCTCATTTGACATGGCCTTTAATACCTTTTGTAATCCTTCCATGTCGAAAGGATCCTTCGTTTGCTTCTTCTTGGTTTCTTCTTTGAAAGAGATTTTCTTAGATTTACGCTCTTCGATTGTAGATCTCTTTTCTAAGGCTACTACGCGTCTTTCGACTGCTAATGCCTCAGCCAAATTTTCGACTAAGGTTGTCTTGCTTGCCCTATCTACGAAGATGGCCAAGTTTGAAGGTAAGGCCGTGATGTACCATTCGCATCTTACTTCCTCGCTGGGTTGGGAAGCAGCGGGAATTTTGTTGAGGATCTTGTTGAACCGTAAGTTAAAATATTTAATGGGTTCCCGAGCCTCAGCTTTAAGATTGGACAGATCGTTGATCAGTGTCGTTGTCGATCTATCATCGCCGAATTTAGTGAGAAATTGATTTTGAAAAATATCCCAGCTGGTGATAGATCCGGAGGGTAGCGAGAAGTACCATGACCCGACCGTCCCTTGCATCGTATAGGGGAAGAGTCGGACCACGGCGTCTTCGTTGGTAACTCCGTTGAGATTAACAGAAAGCATGAAATTATTGATATGTTCTTCAGCTAGCATTTCAGTTTCTGGATTGAACTTTGGTAACCACTTCTCGGGATGGGCAGGTATTGGACTCAGGGGTGGAGGCATTAAAACTGCCCCAGGGTTGTTCCATGGAGATTGTGCCATCGCTGAGTTGCTGGTTAGTAAAAGTGTAGAAGATGATCTTTGAGGTTGAGAAGATAGAGATGTTATGATCTTTGACGATTGTGGAGGAAGGGTTGCGGTAGATGGATGAGTGATCTGAGGTGGAGATGTGGGTGGTCGACTTCGCGGAGAGGGAGTTGAAATGGATGAGGTGGATGAAAGAGTCTCTCTGTCAGACTCTTGAAATGCTTTCCTTGCTCTTTTCCTAGTGGGGAGAGGGATTTCAGTTGGCTGAATGCCAAACTTTTCACTCTTCAATCGGGTCAGGGGATGAGCAGGGTTGTATTGTGAAGTCAAGCTGCTTTTAGATTTATCAGATTTCTGGTTAAAAATAGAGAATCCCTGGAGTTTACGGATCAAGGTTTGAACTTCAGGGGGATCGACAATAAGTTGTTCTGATGTATCGGGATGTATAGCAGTGGTGGATGTCCGAGCGACTTCCAGTTCCGAGTTTAGTCGTATTGGGGAAGTCGGGGAAGTTGGTGAGGGTGATTTGCTCTTAGAATGGTATTTGGGTTTTGAATTATGTGCCATTCATAGATGTGGCCCTCCTTCTAGCGCTAGAAATGTTGAGGGCCCCGAGGTCGGGTCAACAACAAGGGGGATACCCACCCGGTCCGGAACCTGGTTGGCGGCTCTTTGCCCATTTGGAGTAGCGGGTCCGACTGGGGGTAATGGGACCAGTTTCCCAATGTGATGGGTGTGTGTGTGTGTGCGTAGAGTCTGATGGTATTAATCTAAGAAAGGGGGGGGGAATTCTTCTAATCTAGTTTTAATTCTAACTGCTAAATTAACTCTATGCTAATGTAATCTAATGAAGAAAAACACATCTAATCTACGCTAACCCGGGGTGTTTTTCTTTTGTTATGCGATCTAGAAAGATTTCTAACAGCAGCCGGTAATAAAGATCATTCAACTGATATCAGAATATAAATCAATAAAGATAAACCATTCTGCATAAGAAGTTAGGCAGAGTAGTTGTGAACAGCATATCGCATAATCAGTTTTCTATATGTTAAACATAAATAAATGACCCCACCATACAGAAGTGCCAAATGGTAATACAGACATTCATGCAATAACATACAAAGAACTCAGCCACATATCACTTTAGGAATACTAGCAGAATCTAGCCAAGAGATAAAAGTACCATTTATGACTAAGTTCGCTAATAAACTTCAAGTAACAATGATTTATTTCTACTTGTTCTAACATCTGCTAAGAGTACAGAAGTGCAACATCAGTAACAGATATTAAAATGCAAACATAAATAAATCTCGATCCATCCATTCATCAAAAACCTCCTCTGAGGGTGCAGAAGTGCATGTTCTGAGGATAAGTTTTTTGACAGATTTCCGGACCCTTCTCCAAAAACCATGAGAAGGGTTAAATACTACTAACTAATCAATCTTAATTACATGAAATTAGGGAATCAGCCTCAAATGACCGCCCTTTTACTAAAAGCAACTTTATTTCTAAACTTAAAATCTAATTTCTGACCGTTTATGTATATTCTCTTTAGTGCTGTCAACAGTTTAATGCTTTCCTGGGAAGAGTCGGCTAGCCGCCTTCTTGTTTCGCTCGGGAGATAAAAGTGGAAATAGCAGGAGCTGGCACTTCCTTCTGGCAGACCAGAAGATATTTTCGAAAACCTTTCTCTAGCTGGGTGTATTCGCCGCGTGTATACTTAGCATGTCCCAGTTTCTTCTCGAACTGATTTTGCTGTTGCCGTTTTCGGTTTCCGGTCGTGCGAATGACTGAGTGGGTTAAGAGTCGTGCTGCATGGGCAACTCCCTGTGTCGAGAATTTCTTCCGTTCTTTGTTCCAGGTTTCCCTGAAGCGTTCTCCTTCTCATGCGCTTCTTTCTCTGCTTCACTAAGTCTTAGCTTCAGAATCTTTTCTGAATACGCTGCTTTTGTGCGCCTTTGACTCTGAGTCCTGGATAGTCTAATTTCATCAGTGCCGGTTGGCTGATAGCCTGGAATCCGCGGTTCTGCTGCATGCGGCATCCATTTTGTGAAAGCATTCTCTCTTTGCTGATTGGCGCTTTCCTCTTTCCTTCAGATGTTTCCTGCATATAAACTTATATCAGTTGCGTGTCTTGCAGTTTACGAAAAGGAGAAGTGAAATGAGAAGACTTGACGTGAAAGCATTAATCTCTAATGAACGCATAATTCTGACATCCATCATCACTTGACTCTTTGATAAATGTAACGCAATCATTCCTAGATACTTAAGCATGCGGTCATTAAATTCTTTCAAGGCGCGCGCTTAATGCATGGGTCTATCGTGTGGTAAGTCTTTTCAGATCGCGGATCGCCGCCATCGCAGATCGCAAATCGCGGATCGCCGCCATCGCAGATCGCAAATCGCAAATCGCAAATATCGCAAGTTCTCGTTTAATGGTTACGTCGTATAGCGTAATGCTTGCGATTTGCGATATCGCATATCGGCGATCGCATTGCTTGAAGATTTTTCTTTTAAGGGGCGCGTGTGAAGTATGCGATGCGATGAACTTCGCATCGCAATTTCGCAGTATTTGTTTTTTGCGCTCGAGTTATGCTTCGGCCTTTCTTTGCGATGCAATTTGAGCCTTAGGGAGAGAAATACAAAAACTTTAGAAAAAGTATTTTTTTGGGATTTTCGTTCAGGGTCCCCTCTTCGTTTGACGTTATTGCTAATGTCAAATGAAGAAAGGGGGGTTGTTGGTGACCACAACACGAACCCACGCGCTTTCTTCTGGCTACTTCTTTTTATCATCTCCCATGGTCATACCACTCCTGAGCATCATGTTTACATTTGGGTCTTTTTCGCGCAGTTCAGACCTCATCATTTGTAAATTCTAGGTCGGAGGGGGTTGGAGTACCCCCTTCTCGCGCATCTTTGCTATCAGCGAAGGGCAATCTTCTGCATCATGATCAAACTAATTACAGTACCAACATGATATCCTAGTCGGGTTCGTACAATCGCAGGCATAATGCCCTGGCCCTCCGTAATTGTAACAAATTATTTGGTTACGACCCCTTCCTCGTCCCATTCCACCTCATCCTCGACCATGCCCTTGAAACCCAACGCACGCCATCCTTGGATTTGGGTCGAGGGCTCACGTTTCAGCCTGCACCCTGTAGGTAGGAGTCCGATCCATCATTAGTTCATAGCTTCGGCAGGTGTGTTCGTCATGGCCTACCGACCTGCAGAAATTACAAAACAATTGCTAGGACGTCTGCGTATACCTCTGCAATAGATGACAATTATCCATAGTGTGTTTTCCTCCTATCTAGCAGATTGTGCACCATAATGCAAATGCCGTGCTTGGCCCTGCCTATGCCTCCGGTCTTAACGACATTGGCCCTCTCCCTGCAAAGTAGTTTGCGAACACTGGATAGTGGTCCTTGTCGTGCCCTTGGCCTTTTCATTTTATGCACCATAATTCCTTGCGTACCTCTGGCCAAGTTGTCTTGTCCCGTTTCAAACTTTGCATCTCTAGACATAGATTCTGCAGTTGCACGTGGATTTGTTGGACTTCCAACCCAGGGTCTTGTATAGGGGTCTCATGCAATCTCATTTCCATCTCCAACGCTTCGGCCTAGGTGGAAAGTTTTTACTGTGACAACACCGTCATTAAGTGTGGCATAAGTGAAGCCACAAACCATGCGCAATGTTGTGCATCTATTAATGTCATTTTGGCTTCGCGGATCATACTCTTCAGCCTTTGGTCCAGGTCCCAGGGGGTCTCGCCCAGGAGCATCGCGATCTCCTTAAACCCGATGATTGATTGTGTCTCTGATTTTGGCCTGCTAAATGTTAGAAAATTATATATTATGGAGCAATGGAACACATAAAATATTGCAGAAATATAAACACAGAAAACGCACAAAACAAGAGAGACACAGATATATGTGGTTCACCCAGTTTGGGCTACGTCCACCCCGAACAGCCAGTCCTTCCTTTTTGTTATCCAGCAAAATGAAGAGACACAACCTACAACAAATCCGCTGTAATATCCTCTGTTTTTTCTCACAGTCTCACCTCTCTATTTCTCACTCACAGAATACACATCTATCACACAGCCTCAAATACAATACCCTCATACAAAGAGAGGGGTTGCCTTCTAGGGAAAAAAACCCTAAACTAAACATAAGTTCTACCGTCAGATCATCCGCCTAATGAACGGCCCCCATTTCGAGCTGGGGTCCTATGTGGCGATACCTTTGAGTATAGAAGATAATCAGGTTCCACACCCAAC
The DNA here is from genome assembly GCA_031772625.1 of Pinus tabuliformis. NCBI lineage: Eukaryota > Viridiplantae > Streptophyta > Pinopsida > Pinales > Pinaceae > Pinus > Pinus tabuliformis. The sequence continues at coordinate 1,410,972,910 of CM062819.1, forward strand.
ACTAAATTCCTTATTTAGTGCGGTCTGGATCTCTGCAATTACTACGTTTGGGTGGTCATTAGAATGCTTGATATACCATGTTAAGGCATGATCCTGTAGCATGCTCACTAGCGCAACCTTTTTAATATTATCATCCATGACACCCTGTGCTTCCCATACCGCTCTTACCGCGAACCAGAATTGGTTCGGATCTTCATTTCCTACTCCTCTAAACACCGACAGTTTGATCGCACTCACCATACTGAACTGCGGTGGTGGCAGAGGTGGAGTGGGTGGAGATGGAGGTGAGGGGGGTGAAACGGGTGGCGGCATGGGTGGAGGTGGTAAATGCGGAATTCTCTGTCTTATCAAACTTACCGCGCTTCTTGGAGAAACTTTCGCGAGCTCCTCCTCGCTTACCCGCGAGGGTGAAATTAAGGGATTGTTTTCCAACTCCTCACTACTTCGTCTTCTGTAGATCTTCTCACTTCGCGTAGTCCCAAACATTAATTTATTTGCATAATCCGCTTTTCACACAATAACATCTTAATCCAAGTGTTTAAGGATTTAATATACTTACCTCGCGGTCCCTTGAGAAAACATTGCTCTACCTCACTATAGTTGATGGTCATGTCTACCGTGAACTCAGTGATAAATCCTCCTATTATTCGATTGAGCCAGTGCTCCACAGCTCGCACTATCTTATCTTCTGATGCTTCTAGTCTACGCACTAGTTTTGGAGTCCACACTATTGGTTTTTCGAGCCTACACCTTCCCTGATTGTCTGCTAACTTCGCGATCCACTCATACAGCTCAGAAGGAAAGGATGCAAAGAAAATTTCGTGGATTTTCGTGTACAAGTAGCGCTCCAACCACTGTTCCTTAGATACTTGTGGATTTCTGTTCTCTTGTGCCACGAACTCATGAATCTTCTTATCCAACCACTCTTCAATTTATTTCTTCGTTGGATTCCAGTGGCATGACATCGGACATCCTTTATGCAGATCCTGGTCCTAACAACGGAACCATTTATTGGCTTGTATGGGCTTGACCTAGGTTCAGAGGTGATTTAGCCAAGTAAATCTCAGTACGACTGGCCCTTTTGGCAACAGTCCGCGGAGCGCGGACTGAGGTCTCACTAGAAGTAGTATGGGAGGGTGCTAGAACTAGGTTTCCACACCCTGGGGATGTCTGATGGGCTTTTGGAGGTTCGCAGTCTGACCCATCACTACGCGCACTTGCTAGTCCTTTGCAACCCATGTTGATGTTTCCGCACAGCCCTACTCGGGGTGTGACCCATATAATACCCAAGTTCCTCACTAATTGACTAATTACTTAACTTGTGTGTGTAATATTTATGGTTATTACAACATATTTAGCAATCATATCAGTGCACGCGATAAATAAACCAATATAAACATAAAGAAGATAATGCACAGAAAATACACAAAAATAAGAATCAACTTCTCTTTATTAATCTTCAATCCTGATTACTGACTCGACATTGCCTTGGGCATTCAGCAGTAGGGGTCCACACACTTAGCTGTGGACTCTACTAGGCCTCTGCGCACTCAACTGCAAAGCCTCTTCCTACTACTATGACCCAATATGCTTAGAATCCTACTCTAAGCTCAAACTATTCCTTCACTACTCCCTCTATCATCTCCTCTCTTTTCAACTTAGAGCCTCACTCTATTTATACAATCCCATGGTCCACGGACTATGGATAGGCCGACATGACTTTACATTACATTACTTTAGGGTGGAAAACCCTATGACTTAACCTCTACTTCATGCTCCACGCTCGTAATTCGCAGAGTCTTACAAAACCTTTGACCAAAACTTAGGCTTTGAGCCCCAAAACATGCTGTGGGGAGATTCCATGCCCAACACCCTCTTTGTTTTTCCATCTTTTTGCGAATGATAAGTTGTACTGAAGGCCAAATCTATTCCAAAAACTAGAAATAACTCCTTCTAGAACTTGGAAGTGAAATTGTTCATCCATGTTCTACACAGTCTTCTTTTGAACACCATGTAATCTCACTATCTCTTTGATGAAAACATGTGCCACCTCACTGGCTGAATATGTAGTCTTCACTGGAATGAAGTGAGCTAAATCGTACAACTTGTCGACCACAACCATAATAGAATCATATTGTCTCACTGTCCTTGGAATACTTATAATGAAATCCATGGAAACTACCTCCCACTTCCATTTTGGAATCACAATAGGTTGTAGTATATTACTTGGATTCTTACATTCTGCCTTTAGATGCTGGCAATCTAAACATCTAGCCATGAACTCTACAACTTCCTTCTTCATATTCAGCCAATATTATAAATTCTTCACCACTATCAACGTATTTTGATATCCTGGGTGACCTAAGTATGGCTTCACATGAAACTCCCTCAAGATAAGCTTGTTAAGCTCACTACAATTCGACACATATATCCTATCCTTGAATCTCACCAAACCATTTTCCGTGAGACAATAGTCTGCATCTTGATCACCTGTACCTGTACCTGTACATGTACTTGTACCTATACCTATGCCTTTACCTATACTCTCCTGTAACCTATGCATTATCTCCATGTACTTGTCATCCCAATACCCTGCTTGCAAGATCCTATCATGTAACTTTGCCCCATAAGATCTCATAGCTGTTATATGATTTACTTGTACCTTCCTTCTAAGAGTATCCGTAACTCGGTTCTCCTTTCCTTTGATGTATCTGATCTCAAAGTCAAACTCACTAAGGGTGGCAAACCATTTATCTTTCCTAGCATTTAGATTCAGTTGGTCAAACAAATACTTCAACCCACTTTGATCACTCATCAATACAAACCTCCTGCCAATAAGATAGTGCCTCCACATATTCAATGCATGTATGATCGCTGCTAGCTCAAGATTATGCGTCAGATATTTCTTCTCATGCTCATTTAGTTTCGTGACTCATAGCACACTACCTGTCCTTCTTGCATGAGAAATCCACCGAGTCCTCTTTTGCAACCATTTGTAAACACTACAAACTCCTTGTCCAAATCTATAACCTTTAGTACTGTTGCATGTGTCAACAACTAGTTGAGCTGCTCAAAACGAGCTACACATTCTTCCATCCATTCGAACTTCTTACCTTTCCTCTTCAATGATGTGATAGGATATGTGATGCATGAGAAGTTCCTGATGAACCTCCTGTAGTAACCTGCCAATCCCATGAATGATCTCACCTCATCTACATCCTTAGGAGCTTCCCACTCCATCATGGCCTTTATCTTTTCTGGATCTATTGTTATGCCTTCCTTGGAAATGAAATGTCCCAAGTAATGCACCTCTATCTGAAAGAAGATTCACTTTCTAAGCTTAGCATACAACTGATACTCTCTTAGCAATCTAAACACTACTGCTAAATTCTTGGCATGCTCTTCCTCATTTTTAGAATATACCAATATGTCATCAATGAATACAATAAAAAACTTGTCCAGATAAGGATGCAACACACTATTCATCAAACATATAAATGTAGCTGGAGCATTAGTAAAACCGAATGGAACTACAACAAACTCATAATGCCCATACCTGGTCCTGAACACAGTCTTGAATATATCCTCTTGATCAGTACCTGATGGTATCTCGATCTCAATTCGATCTTAGAGAACACTACTGCTCCTTTTAATTGATCAAACAAATCATCAAACCTCGACAATGGGAACTTGTTCTTGGTTGTTACCTTGTTCAGCTACCTGTAATCAATGCACAATTTGAGAGTACCATATTTCTTCTTTACAAACAACACTGGTGCACCCCAAGGTGATACACTTGGCCTAATGTATCCCTTGTCAAGAATCTCCTTTAACTGTAATTTCAACTCTACTAGCTTCAGAGTGATCATCCTGTAAGGTGCCTTCGATGTCGGTGTTGCTCTTGGCACCAACTCAATAGAGAAATCCACTTCCCTATGCGAAGGTAACTCTGGAATCTTTGTTGGAAACACATCCTGATACTGTTGCAATACAGAGTACCTCTTGAATATTTCTGCATCCTCAATATATTTTCCCTGATCACCAGATATATGCATCGCAAACATCACACAATATTTTCTACAACTATGCTTAGCCTGCATAGCGATAAGCATCCTCACTGATGTAGGATTCTTCTTCCCCTGCAAAATTCTATTTCCCCCACTATCATCCACACACTCAATCGCCTTGTCAAAGCAATCCACTTTGGTCCCGTGAAGGTACATCCAGTCCGTACCCAAAAGCATACTATACGATCCCAATGGCAATACATTCAAATATGCTGATGTAGGCATACCATTTAACTCAAATGCACATGCTCTTACCCAATGGTGAACTCTCTTCTTTGTACCTTGTTGTAGTGGCTACAAACACCCTCCAAAATTTTGCCTTAGCTTCGTTTTGGAGCCTTCCTACCAACCATCCTCAACAACATGTCTTTCCTTGTCAAATACACAAGCTTTAGTGATTTTCTAGCAGATTGCTAGCCTATGCATCAGAGCTTGTTGCATCCCCCTCACAAGTTGTTTCTCTAGACTTGGTCTGGCCGCAGTCTGAGCATATCCCTCAAGAAATTTTGCATTTCTGGAGGGGAACCATCATTCCCTCCAAAAATTGCACAATTCTATCTGGCAGCCTGTTGGGCTCTAGAATTGCGCAAATCTGCCAGTCAAGCTTCACTGAGAAAATTGCATAATTCCTCCCAGTAGGACTGCTCAGCCCAGAAATTGCGCAATTCTGGGCAACAGTCAATTGCTTAGCCTAGAAATTGTGCAAACCTTCTGGGCAATCATCCCAACTCCCTCCCATTTTCCCTCAGCTGAGCAGGTTGTTGCATGTGCCATTGAGTTGACCGGTTCCACTCGGGACCAAGAAAACTTGACTTGCATGCATGGGGTTCCTTTTCTCGGAATAGAAAAAAGAAACATGTGAAAAACATCCCTAGCTTTAAGGGAGCTATTTTTAGCAGCTGGAGGTTACATGCGAAGATCGTTTTATAATCTTTCCTCTAAGTGTCGCTTTTTCCTAGATTTGTGGCATGCATGTAATGAGCCTCAAACTTATTTATTCGACGCTTCAAAGCTCACTTATTCACATCAATCTTGGAGCTCTGACATCCCACAACACATCCAGGAGTCTTCGACACATACAGGTCAACTGTTGAAATATGGCAACAAGAATATTCCAATTTAATCTGTCCTTGAATTAAATTGTGAATTAAAATCGAATTTAGTCTTAATAGCTACTTGGAAATAATTAATTTATTTATTTTGAATTAATTAGTTGGAGAAATTCAAGTTAGAAGTCTTTTTGAAGTCATGCAAGAGTTATCCCTTAAATTAAGGAGATAATATTGTGTTATATTTGAGTTGTAAATTGTTAACTCAGTTTACTGAGTTAAGTCCAGTTAAATTAGTTCCAAACTGTTTGAGGAACTATTAGTGAGTTAACAATTAGTTGATGCATGCATGCACTCAACTAGTGCTACTCTAGTTAATTGAAGATTCCCTCATCAGAAACTCATGCATGTCTATTCTGAGAAAGATCCAGTTGAGATTAAAGCCAAGGATAGTGTACTATCAGTTGCATGTGTTTTCTCAAAGAGAAAACTCATGCATGCAATCAAGGATTTAATCCTTGAGGATTGCACAATTTTGGAGGAAGATAATCCACTTGGTAACAGGAAAATAATCCACAAGGAACAACGCAAGGAAATAGGAGCTTGGAGGGCAGAGAGGAAGGTTGGAGAGAAGCCAAGATTGCCTGTGAGCATCTGTGAGGATTGTACTGAGAGCTAGCTAGCTATGAGAGCTAAGGCTTTGTATAATTCCTATGTATTTCCACCTTGTATGATAATACAGATAGTGGGGTTTTTAGCTGAGGCTTTCCCCAAAGTATTTTCATGTGTATTGTGCCATTAATTATTCTTCTTCTAGTTATATTGTTCAGCTCGATCTTTAAGCTTCTGCAAATTGATAGTAGAAGTAGGTTATAGTATTCTGCTTTGATTTATACTACATTATTGGGTTAACCTACACAGATTTTCTACATCAACTATTCACAGATAAGTCGTCTTAACTTGTCTTTTGCAACATTTCTATTGCTTCTTGTGTTTTGGATCGTGTGAGTGTTGTTTTCTTGATTTCTGTGAATGCTTGTTATCATTTACATGCATACTACCTTGTATTAGCACCATTTTAGTTTTCGTTAGCATCTCACTGCTATCGCACGCATGAAATTGTTTTGCAAGAATGGTCACCGATTCAACGACTGACTTCACCCACATGCAGGTTGTTCCATTTTTTGAATCTTTGATTCACTATTTGCATGCATGATCATTCACTCCTACTTACACTTAGTATTGCCATGCATTCACATTCACATTTGCTTTCAGTTGCCCATCAGCAGGTTTGGGTAGCCTTGGCCCAGACTCTGCCTCACTAAGTCAACATTGCACAATCCTGAGAGGGAAGGCTCTACCTTCCTCTCAAGAAATGTGCATTTTTTCCCAGTGAATATCCTCCAGTCTTGCATTGTGCAATTCTGAGGGACAGTGATTGTTGGCCCATAAAATTGCGCAATGCAGTCACTAGGCTTACAACCAACTCCAGTTGAAATTACGCATTGCGCAGTTCCAACAGCCAACAAGCTAGCCTGGATTGCACATTGCACAATTCCAGCAGCCAGTCAGCCTCCCCAGACAACCCAAACTACCTTTTGCGTAGTTTTGGTAGCCAGTCTCCCAACCTCCTAGGAAAAATTGCGCAATCCTTGCCAGTCAATCCCCAGGTATGTTGCATGTCATTCCTCAAGTTTGCTTTGGGTTTAGCTGATAGATTTTTTGCCATGCATGTCACTTTATCTACAGATCTAGGAGGTGTTCGTCTACCTCTTATAAGTTCAAGATCAATGGCCTCCAAGAGAGGAAGATCAAAGGACACTGATGGAAGTGCAACTGGACCAGCAGTTGAGCGAGTGTCTACAAGTCTGTCGATCTATGAAGACACCAAGATGAATGTAGACAAGGACATCAAGCTGAAATGACAAGAGGTAAATGATGCATTTGCAGGAACATTTGGGGAAGTCCTTGAAGACAACCAAGTCTATGTGAACATCCACAAGTCTGGATTGTACCAAATTGCATGCAGGTATCCCGTGCACCCGTGCACAGACATGATACATTGGATTGTCTCGCACACTGATCCTGAGACGATGACATTGAGTAGCGTTAGCGGGACGGATATCACTACCTTCAAGGCATAGGATTATGATGAGATGTATTAGATGTCGAAGCCCATGATCAACATGGAGAGTCCCTTCGACATACCTAGTAGTAATGCCAACTCCAGAGACATTTTGAAGAACTGGGTGAAGGAGCTAGCTAAATTCAGGATGACACCCAACCAGGTATACAAGACAAAGATACTACGGAAGGCGTATAAATACTTGGTCATATTTTCATGTCGATTGTATGGCCAAGAAAGCATGGAAACCTTCCCACAGAGTTGGGTGATCGCGTTGGACCAACTGGCCAGAGAAGGCAAAGCATGCAACTAGTCTGACATGTTGGCTCACTAGCTAAAGGAACAAGTATCAAGGGCTCGACAACCACCCAAAGGTATGCAAGCAGAAATCTACATGTCTGCTTACATCTTAGATGCAATATGTGCCCGTCAGGAGCTCCCGGGCTTGAAGTGTGCATGGACACTGGCGAATACCTCTGTGAACACCTATTGTAAGATGTTGTCTGAATGCAGCTTCAGAGGAGTTATCACACAATTGTTCGATCATTTTGTCACCCCGGTTTACAAGATGATATTCAAATAGGATCCACCTTGCATGTCGAAGGCAGCAATGGAGGCATTGATAGACATAGCTGATTGGTATGCCTCACCGTCTGGCACCTTCATATGGATGTACAGTGCGGAGAAGCCTCTGCATGTTCTACCGAAGTTTTCCTTGGACAAGCTCGTCATGCAGGAAGTATCATATCACATCTCGACAGGATTGATAGCTAGGCTGCACCGGAAGAAGAAGGCACCTTGGCCCACTCTTCCGTTGCGGATCAGGTTATACGAGATACAGAGTTTCAAACATGAAGATGTTGAGGCAGAGAAGATGAAGAAGTATCCATTAAACCTCCGGAGTTACAATCTGTATGACCTGCATTGTATTGTGAAAGATCACTGCGCGAGAGTACAGTTTAACTAGATCCATGGGACATGTCATTGGGCGGAGGAGGACCCATGGAGATATTGTTACAACTCCTCTAGACTCAATGAACTGGTCTGCCTCAATGTGAAATGGATAGCGAAGTAGCGTGAAGCATCATCTCGAAGAGCACCAGAATCAGCAACAACAGCAAAGGTGAGCATACCAGTGTGTGACAAGGGCAAGAGGAAGATTGTTGACTGCATGGGGGAAGAGAAAAACTACAAGTTCCGATCAGACCCACTTATGCAGAAAGCATCTTTGGGGATAGAGGCAACAACACAACAAGAGAAATGCACAAAGGCAGAGAGAGAAATAAAGAATGGAGGAAATAGAGAAGGAGTTTCATGAGTTGAAGGATCAACTTCGGAAGGAACAGGAGCTGCACAGATAGGAGAAGGAAGCACAACAGAAATAGATACAATAGGGGGCACAACTTGTACAGACATATGAAACTGCACCCCTACAGGTAGTGGACTCATCAGAATAGGTGGCATCAGGCAGACGGGGTGAACCATCGCAGGAGCAGGACTTCGCTCAGGAGATACAGAAATCACTTGAACAGATGGATACAGATATGGAGAAACAAGAGTTAGAGCAAGACATCGAACTCATGCCTCACAACCAAGAGGTTGACCCACCAACTTCAACGCATCGAGAAGAGGAGAAAGTCCCAAGCAATGAAGGAGACACATAAATCCTTGGAGACAATCTGGAGGAGGAGATGCACAACATCTCATTCGATGAGTCTCAACATAGAGTTGTGAAATCTCGCAGAGTGTCGACTCTGGATGATCATACATCTCCTACGCAATTTGAGGAATGAGTGATTGTGTCTAATGTGCGCAAACATCCAGCAGCATTGGCCGATGATACCAGAGCATATGCCGAAGCCACTAGCTCGAGTGTTCACTTCCTAATAGATGAGAATGAGTGAATGGATAAGGAGCTACAAATGACCAAGCAAAGAGGAGAATTGGTTATAGCATCCGCCCGAGCAGAATTGAAGAAGGCAATACTAGATGAAGTATTGTCTCTTGACATAGTCATGTGGGTGTTGTATTCCAATTTTGGTACCGTGCACAAGGCAGCTGTCCATCTCAATGGTTGGAAATAACAATGTGCTAGAAGGGAACGTATCCTGTCGAACGTGCATGCTGCTGTTGATTACATGAAAACATGGATGATGAGATATAAGGGAGCCCCACTTCACTTGCCTAAGATGATGAAGCCTAGAGCGGTTGAGCTGAAGGCACGCATCCAGAGTCAGATCTGGAACTATGAAGAGCTCCCGCATCTCATCACTAGTCTACAGGCTTCCCATGCACGTGTATTCAAGAGTATGGATGTTGTGGTGCACGCACATGCAATCCCATCTATTGGGATACTCACCCAGGCGAAGACAAAGGTACAGGTCTGACTAGAACTTGACTCATACTTTGACAAGTTGATGTGCATAGCCACTAGCCCAGACTTGTCCATCAGTGCAGACACCATGCATAAGTATGTTGTTGGTCTGACCACAATCAAAACAATGACTAGAACTTGACTCATACTTTGACGAGTCGATGTGCATAGCCACTAGCCCAGACTTGTCCATCAGTGCAGACACCATGCATAAGTATGTTGTTGGTCCGACCACAATCAAAACAATGATGCACATGCTATCATACGAGTTGGACAAAGGAGCCCGAGTAGTGTACCCGGATGATATGGAGGCAAGAGTTTGTTTCCAGGAATATGTCACCTTAGAATACACTGACACCATCACGAACTACCGATCTTGGCATCAGTTCGCTACTGTTGACCACCTTGAGGATGTCGAAGAGCTAGTCTTCCTACAGTTGTCCCTGTCATAGTGGTGTCTTGCATGGCTTCCTCAAGTTGTTTTGTCTCACATGGGTACATGTGCATTGTAATGTAATTTCTTTTCAAGTGTAAGTTCAAGTGTCAATAGTTGGATGTAACAGTCATAGAGTAGATGAAGAGTCATGAGGGTAGATGAACTGTCACAAAGGGGAATGTCAAGGGCCACTCCACCCTTTGCTATAAATAGTCCCTCATAACTCATTGTATAGGCTTTTGGTCAGCCAAGCTTCCAATTGGAGTATCAAAAAATCAGCGTGATACATGTATGATATAATCATGACAACATATAAAATATAACACATAGGCATGTAACCATATGTCCATAATTCTAGCTAGAGTCTAGTCATTAATGCATGACCATATCCACTACACATGCCATGACCTCATGCGTGACAACAACAACCATATCAAGTATATGATAGGGGTTTCGGCGTAAATCACATTATTAATCAATTGTTGACGCGTTTCGAACCAACAAGTGTGGTTCATCGTCAGGACAAGTTGAAGAACCAGATCATGGCTGCATGTTAAATAGGGAGAGAGAAGATCATCCAACAACTATATTTGACTAGAAACAACTATAATAGACCAGGAAATGGCTATATTTGACTAGACTAGACCAAAGGACAAGGAAAACGACTATATTTGACTTGACTCGACCGAGGGATAGGGATATGGAGAATTAGTTTAGATAATTTATAAGTTAGTTATTTTTTATTATTTATCAATGTATTGTATTTAATTATTAATTGGAAAGGTTTATTATAACTTAAATCCTTTCAAAAATTAACCCTTGGAGAAAGAATATATTACTATTTAAGATAATATTTATAATTAATTTTATTCAAAGGCTCAAATATTAAAATTATATTATTAAAAGATATGGAATGAATCAATTAATGATTTGTTAAAAGAATAACTAACTTATTTAGTTAAGTTAATATTAATTCTTATTTGAGGGTTGAAATATTAATATAGTATCAAAGGTATATGTAATAAATAATTTGTTAGAGGAATAACTAACTTATTTAGTTAATTAACCCAATTTATTTAATAATACCCCTTAAATTTATATAAGAAGTAAATGTTTATTAAAAGAAAAACTAATTTTAATTTTTTAATCATTTCTCTCATAACCTCGAGGAGAAATGAGATAATATTTATAATTAAAATATTCAATATTGTAATATTATTTGGACTAAATGGTTTATTAGAATATTAACAAATGAACTTAGTTAAATAATTTAATCTCTCTAATTAAAACCTTTAGGAGAACGATTGTTGATAGTTATTAATAATTTTTGAGAAATAGTTATAATTATATAATAATAATAATAAATAATAGTTATAATGTTAACTAACCTATAATAATAATAGATATTATAATAATAATTAAGTTAATTAAAAATGAATTATAATATATAATAAAAGTTAATGATCCTGCACTTATTACCAAACTGACAAGAAATCGAATAGCGAAGACAAACATACTAAAGGACAACACAAGGGGTGGGGACAAGGGGTGGGCTAAGAAGAAAGGGCAGTGTTACACTAAAAAATGTCACCATGACTATTCACAGTTAGGATGGCTCTATCAACAGTCATGCTACCCTCTTAAGCAAGTCTTATGCCTCTGCTCTCCATGTCAAACTCCAAAAAGAGAGAAAGTCTTTCTAAATGTATTTATCTCTGGGGACACAGGTTCTCTCAACCTTACCTGCGGGGACGCACCCAATGTTCACAAAAGCTGCGTCTTTGGACGCTCTGTATGTAAAGGGGCAGGTGCGTCACCCTGAAAAGGTTAAAATGCGCAAGTTTCATCTTTAAAAAGTCACTTGTGGTCATTTCTAGAGCATTCTAGAAGGTTGTTCGACGTGTATTGAGCGCCTCCAGATGGTTCATGCACTCCTACCAAAGAGGAACTTATCCCATCAATAAGAGAGCTATCCCATCCAAAGAGGGGATTATCCCATTGATGGTGGACCTGATTAACTTCCTCTTGAGCACTATAAATACAGACATTGGGCCAAAAGGAGAAGAGGTTGAAAGCTATACATTTCTAAGGGTAAATGCTGCAGGAATTAGGACTCCCATTTAGAAGCTTGTGAGGAGAGATTGCCATCTTTGCTTGTTCTATTTGGAAGTGGGTGAGCTTTGTCAAAGTAAAGGAGAACTCTTGATGGACCTTGGGAGGGACTTGCACAACACCAAGGCTCAGGTTGTATTTGTTCCTTTTGTTACCTATTAATGCAAATGAGTCCATTCTTCTCAATAACTTGTTATTTATGAGTTGTTTCATGTACTCCTTGGTCTATGTGTTAAATATGTTTTATTCTATAAGATTATCAAGTGCTATTTAATCGTTTGATTGTTAGTGTATGCAGGTTTCAAAGTGAAGGAGGAGCTCATCTGGATCAGAGGAGCTGGACTGCTACAACAGCGTTGGATTACAGGTAGGATATAAACACTTGATTTCTTATATAGTAAATGCATATTTAGAGAAGGATTGCTCTTGTTTGTCTTGTTTGTCACTAGAGAGTCTTAGGCTCCTAGGGAGGTTGGTTGTGTCCGCACAATCGACTCTTTCCGCCTGACAAATTGGCGACTCCACTGGGGAATCCATTGATGTGAAAAGTCTTTTCCTTTGTATGAACTGTGCTCTGAGAAAATTGGTTTATTTTTCTGATTTTTGGCTCTGTGACTTTGTCTTTGGGTGGGTTAGCTTAGAGTTAGTTTCATTTTGGTTTTTCTTGAATTTTCCAGTAGGACGCACCCTCTGAGTATTGCACAGTGCGTCCCTGGACGCACTGTCGCTGTGTGCACAGAGCGGGCCCGCACCTGTATTAACAGGTTGCCTGCGTCCCCTGCTAAAATTTGAGAAAATTCCATTTTTTGCATTTTTTCTCTTAGATTTTGCTTTTTTTCAGTTTTTACTGCCCAGATCCATTAGTCTCTTGTCAAAGATCTTCACCTAAGCTTGTTTCATTGGCATTCCTGCTTTAAGCTTTCATCAATTGGGTGTTTTGAGTCTCTTTTTTGAGAAATTCTTGATTTGATTTCCTTTGGTCATTACTTGGAGGTTTGTCTCAGTCTTTTCACAGTTTTGCATCTTTTTGCTTCTGTTTTTGCAAAAAAAATTCCCCCTCATTCGCCGGGGGGGGGGGGCTAAATTGTGTATGAGTGTTAATCGCCTTTGAGTGTTTCTATTATTTGATCTTTGGAACTCTCACCCAATTTTCTCAATTTGCACTTGATTGGTTCTTAGATCACATTAGAATCATCTTGTGTTTGAGAATTCTCTTGCATAGATCACATTTGCATAATTAGAATTCTCATTTTCGGAATATGAATGAAAAATGTGCATAGATTACATTTGCATACTTTTCAAGTGAATTGTGCATAGATTACAATTGCATAGTTTACATTCTGAAAAATCAATCGTAGATTTAGATCAGTTTTCTTTGATTTGAATTTACACAAAAATAAAAATAAAAAAAAATGGTTTGGAATTGATTTGCATTAGTTTTTCTTGATAAAATTAGTGCATTAGAGAATTTGTTATATTTTCTCTTAGTGATCAATTTTTGCATTGTTGGAAGTGAATGGAAACTCTCTCCTTACTTTAGTTAGGATTCATCGAATTGAAAAGATCACATTATCATATTCGATTGCATTCAGTTGAGTCGGGTCATAACACCATTGGTTTCATTTCCATTTACCCATTTGAGTAATAACAGCCTTAATAACACAGCGCTTAATTAAAATTCATCTACTAATTTTTACATTTCTAGGGCTCTGAAACACCAATATAGATCAGGCTAGTGTCTTGGAGTAGGAGAGTAATTAACTCTCCAAGACAGTAAAACCAAACAAGTAGCTCATCTTGTGGTAGGATAAATCCAACTGTTTCATTTGTACTCTGGGAAAGCTCCTCTTAAAGGAGAAGCACGAGCTCGTGTCCGAACCAGTGAGGGGATCAATCCTCCCTCGTTGGGAACGACGCCAGACACGCACGTATTACAAACGGTAAACCTCGGATTAACCATTGTCGAGGAGCCAAGGGTCACTTATTGGTAAACCTTGGATTATTGTCAAGGAGCCGGCAAGGGGATTGAGCTTGATACTCTGCCCTTGCGTGCTGTCGGAGTGTAGACTGTTCCCCCAGGTGCATTTGTTGCTGTTGGTAACCTTAGTGACCATTATCTTTAGGGTTCTACCCAAGGTGATGGTGGAGGGAAGATCCCACTGTACCTGGAGCAGACGTCAGCTAGACTCACTTGGATTTTCTGGGGGGTTCACTTCACTCGAGACGGTTAAAAGTGGAGGAACTTGGTCCAGTCTATTCATTAAGCAGGTTGCCGGGGTAACTGTTCCACCCACCACTTCTGTACTGAATTCGGAGATGTTGGGCTTCATCACCAACTAGTGTTTTCGGTCCGGAAGGCTACTGTTTGTGTATGGTTTGACTCCTAGATTTGATAGCGCATGTTAATTTGTTTGTTTTTACTTTTAGAGACCATAGGTGTGAATTGTGAATTTTAATTGTTAGGTGTGAATTGTGAATTTTAATTGTTAGGTGTGAATTGTGAATAAAATTCACTGAAGTTGAATATAATAGCAAATATTCCGGAATTTATCAACCTAGGAACCCCTCCTAATGAGAATCCTAGTACTTTTCCTTACTTTGGAAATGTTGGTCCTCCTTATATGGCTACTTTGTCATTACCTGGATTTACAATAGGTTTACCGATATGGTTATTTTCAACTTCGTTGGCCCAAAATACTCCAATTGTTCCATCTCAACCGGATGCTTCACCTCAACAGAGTTCACCATCTCAACCTCACCAACCTTCTGTTGACCCTTTACCTTCTTCGCCTAATTTTTCTTCCTCCATTTCTTCCTCTTCGCCTGGTAAAAGCCTTGACGCTAGTAACCAGGAGGCTAAGAAGAAGAAGAAAGGGAAGAAGAAGAAGAAGAAGAAGAAGCAAGATAAGAAAGAAGTCAACCAACCAACCATGGCTGTAAGTGTTGGTTGTGTTGAGGAAAATTCCGACATGCATCGTAAACCCAAATACCCTTGCAAGCTTTGTAAGGGTGACCACTTCCTTGTCAATTGTCCTGGTATTCCAAAGGTCTTGGAAGTATGGTCGAAAAAATCTCATCAACTTTCCGTTGATCCATCAACCAGTGATAGTCAGGTTCCTGGGAAAAAGGGTAAAGTTAGGTTTCCTTGTAAGTTATGCAAAGGGAGTCATCAAACTCACATTTGCCCTCACATGGATGAAGCATCAACTTTGTTGGAAAACCTTACTGTTCCACAACAAGAATTTCCAACTGGTTACCGTAAACTTTCTCCCAACCTACCGTCAAATGACGGAGTGATTGATTCAAATTCAAGTACAATCGATCACACTCTCCCATTGGAGAGTGAAACTCATGTCACTCAAGTTGATGATCCATTAGTTGATCAAGTGGTCGATTCAATTTCACATTCGGTCGATCCCACTTTCCATTTAGAGAGTGAAATTCATGCCGCTCAGGTTCTTCTTGTTACATCAGATTCTTCTATGCCGGGGGGCATTTCACCTTTTTCTAAAGAACCCCCTCCAAGTACTGAGGTCTTTTCCTTTGATTGGAATAGACTGACAGAACCTCGTCTTCCTTCCTCCATCCCTTTCCAAATCATTGTCAAGGCTGGTGGTAGGGACATACATCGTACTCAGGTAGATGAAGGTGCTTCTGTCAGTATTTTATCCTCAACTGTTTGGAAAGCTTTGGGTTCCCCTCAGCTTGCGCCTATTACGCAGAATCTGAAAGCTTTTAACAGAACCATTAGTGAACCTTTAGGGATCCTTCCTAAGTTTTCTATTACCTTGGAAGGTAAAACTGTCTGTATTGATCTTATGGTAGTTCGAGGTCCCTTGGATTTCAATTTACTCCTTGGGCGAGACTATGTTTATGCAATGAAAGCTGTCGTATCGACACTCTTTCGCGTGATGTCTTTCCCTCACAATGGCAGTATTGTGACTGTAGACCAGCTTTCATTCCCTAGTCTTGTCTCAACTACCAATACTATGACACCCCTAAATGTTCCTGATTCTAAAGTGGTATCTACCCTGCCACGGGTTAATTATGTGGCAACTGGTCCCATGTTTCCAGTTACCGATGTAAGTGAGCCTCTCACTGTTGATTTAGATCCGGTAATTGACATGGAAAACTCTATGGGATTACTTGAACACGATGTTCTTATCCCTTTTGAGTCCCTTGACATGTGTTCCTTCCAGAGAACTATTCTTCCTTCTGATGAAGACCTTTTGGAAGCCATGATCAAGGTGTGTCCATTGACATGTCATTCCTCCAGTTGGAAGCCATGATCAGTGAGTGCGAGGATAGTTTGTTCCTGTCTCAACCTCGTTAAAAAATGAAACTGGATGTAGTGAGGATAGTTTCTTCTAGTCTCAACCTCATTAAAAAATGAAACTGGAAGTCATGAGCATAGTTCCTTGTCTTGTGTCAAGCTCATTAAAAAATGAAACAAGGAGTAACGAGGATAGTTATTTTACTGTGTCAACCTCGTTAAAAAATGAATCAGTGTGTGTGAGGAAAGTTCCTTTTACTGTGTCAACCTCGTTAAAAAATGAATCAGTATGTGTGAGGAAAGTTCCTTTTACTGTGTCAACCTCGTTAAAAAATGAATCAGTATGTATGAGGATAGTTTTTTCCTATATCAACCTCGTTAAAAAATGAAACAGGCTAGTACGAGGAAAGTTCCTTTTACTGCGTCAACCTCGTTAAAAAATGAATCAGTGAGTGTGAGGAAAGTTCCTTTTACTGTGTCAACCTCGTTAAAAAATGAATCAGTATGTATGAGGATAGTTTTTTTCCTATATCAACCTCGTTAAAAAATGAAACAGGCTAGCATGAGGATAGTTCTTTTACTGAGTCAACCTCATTAAAAAATGAATCAGGTAGATTTTTAGGTTATGTAGGTAGATTGTAGAAAGTAGGGTTTTTGAGGATAGTTCCTGTTACTGAGTCAACCTCGTTAAAAAATGAATTTGGTATGAGGATAGTTCTTTTCTTGTGTCAACCTCCTTAAAAATGAAACAACTCCCTTTTCAAGATTGAAAGTAAACCTTCATTCCATCCATCTGGTTGAATGCAATGAAGCCTGGGGGGCATGTACCTCGCTTTGCATCATTATACTGGGGGCATGCGAACTTTTTGAGCATAGTTCCTTGTCTTGTGTCAAGCTCGTTAAAAAATGAAACAAGGGTAGGTTAAATAGGTAGATTGTAGAGAGTAGTCATGAGCATAGTTCCTTGTCTTGTGTCAAGCTCATTAAAAAATAAATCAAGGATTTTAGAGCATAGTTCCTTGTCTTGTGTCAAGCTCGTTCAAAAATGAATCAAGGTTTTTAGAGTAAAGTTTTTGTTAGGTAGATTGTAGAGAGTAGTTATGAGCATAGTTCCTTATCTTGTGTCAAGCTCGTTTAAAAAATGAAACAAGGGTTTTGAGGATAGTTCTTTTCTTGTGTCAACCTCACTAAAAAATGAAACAACTCCCACAAGTCTTTCCAAGATCTTGAAAGTAAAGCTTCATTCCATCCACCTCATTGAATGAAATGAAGCTTGGGGGGCATGTACCTTGATTGGCGTCATTGTGATGGGGGCATGCGAACTTATAACAAGCATAGTTTTTCGTTTCAAGCTTGCGTAAACATGAAACCGAATCCGAGCATAGTTCTTTTCCTGTGTCAAGCTCGTTAAAAAATGAAACAAATCCTCCTTTGCTTGAGTCGAGAGATTGACTAGATCTCATAAATGTTAAGTTGTATATTTAGGTTAGTTATTTCAATGTTTTGCATAATTTTCTTATAGTTTAGGTCGAGTCTTTCAAATGATCTCGTAACTCGACCTTCATTTCATCCGACTGGTTGAATGAAATGAAGCTGGGGGGCATGCGCTCTAACAGTTATGCTTAGGGGGCATCAAGCACAATTTTTTCTCTGTTTCAAGCTTGTGTAAAAATGAAACTACTTTGAAGCATAGTTTTTCTCTGTTTCAAGCTTTTGTAAAAATGAAACCTATCTCGAGTCAATTTCAGTTATTTTCAAGACTCGTTAAACTCATGAAAATCCCGAGATTATTTTGCTATCTTTCATTCTCGTAAAACAAATGAAAATGCCGAGTTCTTTCCGTCTTTTCCTGCTCGTAAATTAAATTGAAAGTCGGCCATATGAGTACATTTTTATCATTTTTTCGAACTCATTAAAATTTACGAAAAAATGAAAACCATGAGTACATTTTTATCATTTTTTCGAACTCGTTAAAACTTATGAAAAAGTGAAACCTTGGAGTTCTCTTTTAAGCCCTTTTCAGACTCTCAAAATATGAAAAGATTGCCGAGTTTTTCTTTTACACTCGTTAAAACGGAATTAAAAGACGGTCCCCTTATAGCTCTTTTCTGACCGTAAAATCAGGAAAAGATTGCCGGGTTTTTGTCGTTTCAAACTCGATACGGAAATAAAATGACGTGTCCTTGATCGCTTTTTACTTTTCAGGTCAGTGACACTAATTATGAAAGTACTCCTTGGTCGCAAGATCAAGCGGTTCCCCCAGGTATTATTTTATACTTTTTCGGGCTTGAGGGACACAAATTTACGAAAAAGTTCAACCTGGAGTCTTCTTAAGTTTTTCAGACTCTCTAAAATTGAAAAACACCGAGTTTCTCCTATATTGGGCTCGTTAAAATTTCACAGTAAAGGACCTGTTCAATTACAAACAGGAACGAACCACTCCTTCCTAGGGTTCGAATCAAAACTAGGTTGGACTCATCCGAAGGATGAGCTTATAATCAAGCATATGTTATCCTCCTCAAGCTTGTTAAAAATAAAGAGGTACTTGCCAGAAATGGTGGGGGAAAAGAGAGAAGAATGAGCCTATTTGTTACCTTTTGTCTCAGAAGAAACTGTATTACCACTCTTGAACACGACACTTTTTCATTCACCTGGGTTGGGAAATCCTTTACCTCACAGTTGATCAAACCACTTTGAAAGTCTTTAACCGGATTCCAGGGATTAACTTTGAATTATTCATCACCAAGCCATCTGCCGTGTCGTTATGTGTTCAAGAGGTCTGCAAGAAAAACTTTCATCTGCAAAATACTTGTCATCCGTTTGACCATCCCTGAGTCAGTCCTTACAGCAACATTTCTTCAACTTGAACAATGATTTCGTGTTGCAGGCTTGCCTGCAACGAGTCGCTTTCTATCGACATCAGCACATTATCTAGAAAGATGACTTAGAAATCGTCAGTACCTTGAAGACTGCATGCATCAATGGCAGGTTTCTCACCTTTGACGTCAGTTTACATCATTGACTTTCGATCAAAGGATTCCGTGAAATGTTCGACATCAACTCATTCATTCACATCTCATGGATTGTACTGGGTACTTTGAGAACCATTGACATTACTGGTGGTCTCTCTCACGCTTGTTAACAGTTTACATCATCGGCTGGTAATCAAGTGGTTTCTACCATGTTCGACATCAACTCATTTATTCGCATGGCTAGAATCGTACCAATTTGAGAAGTAGAAATGAAGACCCTGGATCTAGTTTCCACCATCCAGGCTGCGAGGAGTTTTGTATTCATTATCTAAGTAGACTAATCATAAACAGATGGCTGCGCCCATACTGTGTCTACAAAAGTCTATGATTATGATGTACTGCAAGATCATTCCTGTATCAGAGTAGTTAGTCTGTTAGTTAAAGTTTTAATCTGAGTATGGGAATGCCTACCTCAGTGATGATATAATCTTATACATGTATTTTGTGTTGAAAATTGCAGGTTCTGACCAGGCTCTCCACGAGATAATCCTTGAAATGATAAAGCGCTTCACCCTTCCTAGATAATACAAAACCCTAATCTATTTCAGGCTTCGCACTTTAGGGGGCAATCTGTTACACTAAAAAATGTCACCATGACTATTCACAGTTAGGATGGCTCTATCAACAGTCATGCTACCCTCTTAAGCAAGTCTTATGCCTCTGCTCTCCATGTCAAACTCCAAAAAGAGAGAAAGTCTTTCTAAATGTATTTATCTCTGGGGACGCAGGTTCTCTCAACCTTACCTGCGGGGACGCACCCAATGTTCACAAAAGCTGCGTCTTTGGACGCTCTGTATGTAAAGGGGCAGGTGCGTCCCCCTGAAAAGGTTAAAATGCGCAAGTTTCATCTTTAAAAAGTCACTTGTGGTCATTTCTAGAGCATTCTAGAAGGTTGTTCGACGTGTATTGAGCGCCTCCAGATGGTTCATGCACTCCTACCAAAGAGGAACTTATCCCATCAATAAGGGAGCTATCCCATCCAAAGAGGGGATTATCCCATTGATGGTGGACCTGATTAACTTCCTCTTGAGCACTATAAATACAGGCATTGGGCCAAAAGGAGAAGAGGTTGAAAGCTATACATTTCTAAGGGTAAATGCTGCAGGAATTAGGACTCCCATTTAGAAGCTTGTGAGGAGAGATTGCCATCTTTGCTTGTTCTATTTGGAAGTGGGTGAGCTTTGTCAAAGTAAAGGAGAACTCTTGATGGACCCTGGGAGGGACTTGCGCAACACCAAGGCTCAGGTTGTATTTGTTCCTTTTGTTACCTATTAATGCAAATGAGTCCATTCTTCTCAATAACTTGTTATTTATGAGTTGTTTCATGTACTCCTTGGTCTATGTGTTAAATATGTTTTATTCTATAAGATTATCAAGTGCTATTTAATCGTTTGATTGTTAGTGTATTTAGGTTTCAAAGTGAAGGAGGAGCTCATCCGGATCAGAGGAGCTGGACTGCTACAACAACGTTGGATTACAGGTAGGATCTAAACACTTGATTTCTTATATAGTAAATGCATATTTAGAGAAGGATTGCTCTTGTTTGTCTTGTTTGTCACTAGAGAGTCTTAGGCTCCTAGGGAGGTTGGTTGTGTCCGCACAATCGACTCTTTCCGCCTGACAGGCAGGGATCCAACCGCTGCTAATTTTCCATCCATCGTCCCTATTAAGATTAATCAACCTCTTTTCAATTTCAATGGCCTCCCTAAATTTCCGGTGATGAAAAGGGGTAATCTTGGCAATAACACATGCCTCCTCAATGCATATGTGATGTTTAGTCTTATCTGCGTGTTCTGCCAAGGCGGAAGAACGAATCCTCCCGTGTTTTATGTCAGCTGAGTGCTCATGAATTCTTTGATTAATGGAGCGCCCTGTCTCACCAATGTAGGGGTTCCCATAGGAACAAGGAATAATGTAGACGCCTTTCATGTCCTTGGTGTCAATAGGGTCTTTTACTGACCTAAGGGAGTTACGTATGGTGTTAAGGGGTCTAAAGGTAGAGGGAATATCATACTTCTTAAGTATCCTCGCAAGTGGTCCCTTGGATGAATGGGAGATGAACCCCTGATACCCTATCCTTATGGTCTTTCTTAACTGTGGGACCTTTGCTGGCTTTTAGGAAAGCTTTGAGGCCTTGGTGTCTACTAGAGCCATTGTTAACAAATACGTTAAGAAGATGGCCTTTTTCTTTCTCAAGGTTCTTTTCATCAGAAATCTTAATTGCACGAGTCGCAAGCATGTTGAGGACACCCATCTTTTGAGCAGGGAAATGATGGGAGTTAACATGAAGGTACTGCTCTGTATGGGTTTTCTTCCTAAACACCTGGTGGGAGAAAGAACCATCTATGTTTTTAGAAAGTAGAACATCAAGGAAAGGCAACCATCCATTAACTCCCTGTTGCATAGTGAACTTAATGAATGGGGATTGATGGTTGAGATGTTGGAAAAGTAGATCTAGCTCTTCCTGGCTATGAGACCAGATGACATTTGTGTTGTCAAAATATCTCTTCCATAGCTTTGGTAAGAGACGGGAAGAGGCTAGAGCTCTAGATTAAAAGTCTTCCATAAAAATATTAGCAATGACCAGAGACAAGGGGGAGCCCATAGCAACCCCGTAGGTCTGTTCATAGAATTCTCCCTCGAAGCTGAAGAAAGTTGAGGTGAGATAGATTTCGACCAGATGTACGGTATCCAGATCGGTTAGGAAGTTGATGACTTCAATGGCTTCCTTTATAGGAATGCAAGTATAAAGGGATACCACATCAAAAATCACTAGTATATCCTTCAGGTCGAACTTTATGTTTTTAAGCTCATTGACAAAGGATGAAGAGTCTTTGATGAACGACTCTGTAAGGCCAACAAGGGGTTTAAGCTTATATACTTGTTATGGATCACAGAAGCCTCAATTCTACAACAACCATATCGTTGTATACTGATCATACACAAACATAAACAACATGTACCCAATCATACACCCATGACAACACACTTCACACAATGACATCCTTATTCCCATGGCGACATCACTATGAACATGACCAACAACATGCATATGCAACAAGAATTCGAGGATGACTGACACAAGTGCAACTGACATGAATGCATGACCAACACACAACTCATCTAGTCTGAGGGGTGAACCATGCTCTGAAACCAATCTGTAACCACCCTCCTCCAACATCTACCCAACTAACTGGATAACTGGGGTAAACATGTGACGAGAGACTACTATGATAGGATTCAACCTCCTTGGTGTCCCTAAGGAAATGGAATTGGCAAAAACACATCAACCATACCTTCCACATCAGCAACAACACTTCCACGAGGCAACCCGACCACTCGGGCATCCTGCCCCTAGGCCCCAATGAGTTTTTAGACCTTTGGACACTCTCATGCTATGGGCATGCTAGTGTCCAGGCACCTCTGGATGCTCCCATAAGCATGCGTGACTGCATCCAGGGACTTTTCCCAATAGACCTATGCTAGCATCCACATAATTTAAGGCACTTTTCTAGCCCATAATTCTGGCCACTTCCCAGAAATTGTTGTAACTTCTAGAATCCATTAAACACATGATGACAAGACTAGTAAACCAAAAATAAACTTTAGGACTAGGCCTCATGATCCCCTATCGGGACTAACATTCCACCAAACACTTGGAAACAATGCAATCTATAGGTCTAGGATACAAGACAAAACATGAATGGCTGAAAAATATCATGGAACATGGCAAGAAGGATCTCCACATTCTCCCTTGAACTGTTATGACATCATTTAGGTCTTTCATCCATCATTTTAACCATTACAAGTAAATACATGAAGTAACCATGACATGAACCAGTCAATTAACCATGCTTATAACTAGCATAAAACCATGGAAATAACAGTGATAAAGCAACCATTAAATCCACATATAAACAAGTACAAAAGCCAGATAAATTTTCTTTTATTAACCATAGGAAAATCTGACTAGGTTTGGGACTTCCACGTACCAGCCAGTCAACCCCATGCCATATTCCAAGCATGAATGTGGGATCTCATGGATAAACCAATTCAAAGAAAACCAAGGGAATCCATAGGTTAAACCATCTCCACCCTCAAAAAACCTTTATCACACCAACATAGGTGCTACAATCACAAAACTGAACATAACTTGGAATGCCATCCGGAATCCATCACTATCCTTGGGGAATTTTCTGTCTCCTTGTCTCTAAGGATTTACTGCAATTCAATCCCAGATCACTAGGCCCTAAACCAAGACTCCAACCTCCATACTGGATCACTAGGCCCTAAATTGAGACTCCTCCCTCAGGCTTTATCGTGTATCCCGCCAAAATCCGTCAAGCGATTCCTAGGCCTTTGGGAATAAGCCTTGATACCACCTCCACCCTGGATTCCAAAATCCATCTGGAAATTCCAAAGGTCAAAATTGAGATAAACATCCCAACACACCATGGCATCCGGAAAAGGTAAGGCTAGGTTGAAATCCATTGTCATAACTTGACAAAACCATCCCATCAACAACAAGAGAACCATACACCAACATGCAAAGCCATGCATGTCAAAACCATCTAGGAAATTACACATGCAATATGTTACCTGAAAGTATTCCTGCTGAACTTTCTTGATCCTGCTCTTCCTTCATTGATCCTTGCTTTCCTTCCTACCCCTTCACTTGCTTTTACTTCCTTGCTCCAAATCTAGAGTGCTCCAAGAAAACTCTAATTGTCCAAGAGTGAAAGAGAGTGAGAGAATAATGAGAGAGCTCCAAAACTGAATTGAAAAAAGGTTACCAACTAATCCTCAGAAGCCTTTTTATTAATGTAGCCTCTATTTTCTTCATTTTCCTCCTCATATGCAACCTGTGACCTTTCACCTTTCTTTTCTCCTAATTTCCCTTATTTTCATAAATAAATGTGCCAAAAATGCCTTTTTCCTTTTTATTCCTTTTCCTTTTCCAATTTCCTTTATCCATAAACACATCTAGTGATTCCCACTAGGATACCTTTTCCCAACATTCAACTTGGAATACATATCCCTTACCCATGGTCTTATTTTTGCCTTTATTAACTTTTATTACATGGAATTTTCACTAGGGTTCTTACAATGTGAGATGCACTATTCATGTGAAGAGCCAACTAGTACCGACTTATCAAGGATGGAAAACCATTCATCATCAATGTGCAAAAAGGTGAGTCAAAATTTTCACTGGAAAGTTCCAACCAAGCCAAGAAATTGATCAATTCCAACAAGAAGGATGATTTATTTTTTTTAAGAGAAAATCAATTTGTAGAAGACTCAGTAAGAGGAAAGGCATCCCTAGAGGAGTGTACTAAGAAGAAAAAAGAACAACTGGAAGAGTTTCTATAGGCATACACGCATGTCTTTCGAGAGCCTAAAAGGTTACCACCTAAGAGGGAAGTGGAGCAAGAGATCTAACTATTGTTGGACTCCCCATTCCCAAACATTGGGTTGTACAGGAAGCCTATTATAGAAGCAAGTGAGGTGAAGAAACAATTACAACAATTGCTACAATAGGGTGTCATTCAACCTAGTACATCACCATGTGGGTCACCCCTCATCATTGTGGAAAATAAGGATGAGACTTGGTAGATGTGTATAAATTACAAGGCATTGAACAAAATCACACTCATTAATAAGTACCCCTGGCCCAGGATAAACAATTTGTTGGATCAACTACAACAAGAAAAATACTTCACCAAGCTGGAATTAAAGTCTCGATATCACCAGATTCGAGTCAAAGAAGAATATACCTGTAAGACTACCTTCAAAACCAAGAAAGGTATGTATCAGTGGTTAGTCATGCCATTTGTCCTATGTAATGCAACAACTACATTTATGAGATTAATGAATGAAGTATTGCGCCCTTTTATAGATTCATTTGTCATTTTTTATTTATATGATATACTGGTATAGAGTGCTACTTGGGAGGAGCACATCTCACATTTGATATAGGTTTTGGAGACACTAAAGAAGCACTAGTTTCTACAAATATCAAGAAGTGTGAGTTTGCACAACATTCTTTGGTGTATCTGGGGTATGTGATAGGTGGAGGAGAGCTGAAGTTGGATCATGCCAAGATGGAGTCCATCATGAAATGATCAGTGCCTACTAATGTTCTTGAGGTCAAGAGTTTCATTGGGGTAGCATAGTACCTATGGAAATTCATAGCCTCATTTTCAGTGGTAGAGGCATCGCTCCATGCCATAATAATAAGTTGTAAGATTTTTCAGTGGGGAAAGGGACACTAGAGGGATTTCGAGGAGCTAAACAAGAAGATTAGTCAAGCACCAGTTTTGGCATTACCAAACTTGCAACGTCCCTTTGAAGTGGATATAGCTGAGAGTGGGTATGCTATGGGAGCGGCCTTGATGCAAGGAGGAAGGCTTATTTACTACCATTATGAATTATTTCATGGGGAAGTTATTAACTACCCTACATATGATAAGGAGCTCTATTACCTGGTGTAATCTATAAATAAGTGGAAGCATTATCTGTTAATTTATGGTATGTTATATGCTTAGAGCAGTTTACTTCAAATTCTTCTTATTAGCGATTGTTTAGCAATCACATTAACATAAAGTAAAACGTTGATAGAACATTAATAGATTGACATAAAACAATCCAAGACAAGAGACACCAGATGTGGCGGCTAGCTAGGGACAAACCCCAATGTGGGGAAACCCTTTGATTAATTCTTCTACAATATTCAATAGTTGAGCAGAGAGAGAAGTAGTACAAATATAGAAATCTGTAATTTTAGAACAGCAACAATAAATCCTAACCAGCAAAGTCAAAGGTGGTCAAACAAGATAGAATTGACCTCCAATTAGCTTGGTCAATATCCCAGTCAACTTGGCCTCCAACAGCAAGAAGAGGTAGCCCATAAACAGTCTGAAAAAACCCAGTCAAATGAAGTCAACTAAATTCAACCTGCTGCCAAAAATTAGGGTAGTCAACGCTGGTCAAACCAGAGGTCAGAATGCCTCGGTTCGTGTGCCAAAATCTGCGGCCTGCCTAGGAGAGAAAACCACACCAAAACCACACAAGAAAAGCCAATGCTGGTCAACATTGGTCAAATATAATTCTGCAACCCTGGTCAACGCAGTCAAACAGTTCTGCGTCCTCAAATATGCGTCCTTTTGCGTCCTAATTATTGCATTTTGTGGTAAGAATGCATTCATTTTGGAGGATTTAGAGGGTGAACTCATCAGTGGAGGCCCAATAAATGGGTATTTTCTGAAGCCTTACCTATCTTGAAAGAGAAATGTTCATTTTCCATTTGTACATATCCATTTTATTTTCAAAGTAGTTGCAGGTGTGGACAACACTTAAAAGGATTTGAAGCCCAGAGTGAAGGCCCTAAGATCCTGATAAGTGTTTGTCAAAGTTTGATTTGAAGTTTCAATATAATATTTTAGTTTTATTTCATGTCAATAAAATAGTTACTTGAAGCGGTGGCATGGAACAAAGAGTTGGCCTAATGGATCAGGCACTGGACTAGCGAGTTCTTTGTTGCCTTACAGGGAGGAGAGCATCCCCACTGGAGCCAACTCTTATCCCAAATTTTCTACGTAATTTTAATTTTAGCAGTGTGATTTTTTATTATTCAAAAAATTTTAAGGCGCCGATAGTGGGATTGTCAGCGCCAATTGTAAAATGTTGAATAAAGGCGCTTACAGTTGGAGTATCAACACTAGTATTTTAAAATTGTAAAATAAAGCGCTGACAGTTGGAGTATCAGCGCCATATGTAAAATTTGAATTTTTTATGTCAAAATCAAAACGCCGACAATTATAAATAAGCAAATGAGTGGGCACTTGATCAAGTGAGTGCTAGCTAAACAAATGGTGACATGTCATTTCATGATTTCACATTGGACTTTTTCATCACTGGAGGGTAATCATCATGGTAAATGAGTGGTGTAAATAATCATTTTTATGTGTGATTGATTAACTGTCATGTTTTAATCTCAAGTGTTCTATATGCTGGAAGTAATTATATTGTGCACAATTAAAAGTCATGCAGGGTTAATACATTGTATTGTTTTATCCGTTAAGATGAATCATTTGTTATCTCACATTTTTTTTATTGAATCCCACTCTTGTCTCCATTTCTTATTTTCTAGAGCGGAAATTTGTGCAGGGGGGAACCCAAGGGACATGACCTTCTTGAAGTGTATCTAGATGTTCAAGAACATTTTCAGGATGCTGGTTGGGAATAATTCTTTTCCAGGTGTATTGGTTACCATGACAAGGTTTCTAGCGCTTTTGCTGAAGTATTTGATAGCCAGGGGGTTACTGTTGGAGGCATTTATTTCACTTTGATGGAGGAGGTGGTTTTCAAGGTTACAAGCCTCCCTGTGAATGGAGAACGGTGGTTTAAAAGTCACAATTTGGCTATAATTGACGTGATTTTTTTCTTAAATGATGAAAATAAGGATAGTCCATGGTGTTTAGAGATATAGAGTGATTGGTTGAAGGAAAAATCACACCTACTCCTAAGGATTACACAATGTTATTTCACTTGTGAAGGGTGTTTCAACAAAGTCAATCTCTATCATTTCCACTTCCTTGCTCACATTGTTGGACAGGTAAGGATGGA
Source organism: Pinus tabuliformis (assembly GCA_031772625.1). Lineage (NCBI taxonomy): Eukaryota > Viridiplantae > Streptophyta > Pinopsida > Pinales > Pinaceae > Pinus > Pinus tabuliformis. Next base: position 1,411,001,003 of record CM062819.1, read on the forward strand.
TGCCCCTTTCTTTTTATTGTTGAGTCTTAAGAAGATGACTGCAAGAGTTGGGGCAAAACTAGATGCTTCATCCCACTTTATTTATCACAAAGGATTGATTAAATTATTAATTGAAAATCATTTAAGAAAAATCAACAGAATCTGGGATCATTTATTATTTTGGGGGGGTTTTGTTGAGTTTGTCTTACCAAAACCTAAAGTCACAGACAGAAAGAAAAGGAAAAATAAATTATTGAACAACCCCAGGCACTAGAATAGGGGACTTCATTTGTCGAAACCATAAGACAAAAGATAAATACAATGACAAACCTCCCCCTCCTCTAGTTCCTAAATTAGAAAGGGTTTATACGAGAAGATGTGGAAGACTTAGAGAAAATAAGAACTTGTCCCCTCCCCATATGCCTTCTTCTGCAGAGGTTGAAGCCACTAAATGAACAGAGAAAATAGAAGTTGAAGCTATTAAACCTGAGACAAAGAAAGTAGAAATTGATAAGGACCCTACTTTAGCTTATATTTATGGAGGAAGAAGACCAAATAATAGACTATTGAAAAAACTAAGGCTGAAATTTAAAATTAAACAAAACCCTAAGCTGGCAAAGCAAGTCATTGAGGTAGATGATACACCTCAAAATATTTGTTCATAAACAAATAAAAACCTACAAGTTATAAAAGGCATAGGGGTCAAGGTAAGAAGCTTGATGCAAAGCGGCTACGGAAACCGGGAAAGGGAGACAAAGTAAGGTTGATATCTTGTTAGAGGTGGTTAGCAGACTCAGTTAAACATCTTCATAGCATAGTTATGTTTTGCTAGCAATTTTCAAGGGTATATTGATTGGGCATTGACAGTGAATGTGTTAACATTTTTTCTACTTCATTTTGGATGAGAATTGAGAGTTAGATTGTCAACACGATTTTGGCTCTGTTTTTATGAAGCACTGACAGTTGGTCTGTTAGTGATCCCAATTGTTCTCCCGTTTTGAGATATGTCAGTGAATAGTCAGCACTAGGGGGAAAGATATTTTTTAAAGTAAAAATAAGCATTGTGGAGTGAATGCAGCCTTGAAGGAAGGATCTACTTACAAGATGTCTTGTTTTTTGGATCAAGACCAAATATTAAGGGAGAAATTTCCACATCAAGCATAATGATAAAGCAAGAATTTTTAGAAATTCTTGGTAGGATATCAAGGGGGGAGATCTTCTTGAGTGAAGCAACATCATAGAGAAGACCCATATAAAGAAGGCACCCTCACACTCATTATAACTTCCTTTTCCAAATAAAGATAATCTTTCTTTAAAATACATGGCATATCACCTTCTTTGAAAGACTAAGAGGGACCATCATCTCCTCTAGTTTCTTGTCTTGGGCAATGTTTCTTTCTATTTTTTGAAGAAATAATATCTCTCCTAATAGCCAATGTATCACTTTCTTTCGATGATATGTGCCTCCATAAATAAGATGAAACATTTTTAAATATATGCATGGGATCTAGTAAGTGGGAAATCTTAAGATGCTCTCAATATGGAGCTCATAAAAGATAGATTTCCTTTTCATCCCAATGGGAAATTTATCAACATAGGTGTCGAAGAATTTTGGATCATCGAACATAGGCTCCCCATCTGAATCGAACATTTATGAAAATACTTCCTCCTTCTCTCTCTCATATGCTTTAATCCATTCAATTGGTTTCAGTATTGCAGGCCTTTGGGTTCTCTCTAGTTTACCATTGAAAGAAGATGTTTCTCTTCTGTAAGGGTTCTCTTCTAGGATTAATACCTTGGAGCATTCATACACTAGCTTTGTAGGTGGTTGGACCACCTAGCCTTCAAAGAAGGACCACAACATTTACATCCATGATACCCTTTTGTTACAAGACTTGTGAAATTATTTCATACAGGTTGGCACGTTAGCAACCATGAAGATTTGAACAATTGAAATGAATTAAATTAATATGTGAAACAATATTGTTACTAAACAAATCAATAATAATGTAATTTACTAGAGAAAACTCCTAATTCTGGATAATCATGTACGGTGTAAGCACATATGCCATACAACATAAAACTCCTCTCTGTTGTGATGGGTCTTGATAAATCGTACACATGCATCCCTTCCCATAATTCCTTCAATTCATTTACCAATGGTTCTAAGTAGACATCCATATTCTTCACTTGTCTTCTACTGGGGACTATAAGAGCCAACATAATATGTTCATTCTTCATGAACAACCATGGGGGTATATTGTTTTTTATCACTACTACATGCCAAACATGATAGTTGGTGTTTTGGAGGAAATATGGGTTGACACCATCCATGGCTATGTTGATTCGTAGACTTCGTACTTCATCCTTCAATTTTTTAGGCCATGTATCCTCGATATGCTTCATGGCTATTGAATTTGTTAGGATTCACATAACTCCTAACTCACTTCTATGTGAGGCATGCCATCCCTACAACATAGCTAATTCTTTGCAATGAAAGTCTTTGAATCCTTCAGATTATAGGCATGTGCCTCAATATATTATGAGGACCATGTGATTTACCCTTTTTTTTTAATTACGGTACCTGTCATGCCCACATTTCGGACATATCTCTTTGTCTGCATATTCTCCTCCATATAAAATACAATCATTTAGACATGCATGATATGATATGTGCTCAACAACCAACATTTTCAACGACTGCTTTACCTCTTCGCAGCTACCTAGGAACACATTATCACTCAAAATAACCTTTTCTTTAAATATCCTACAGTTCGTGGGGAATATAATTGTACAATGTCAATATTTGATATTCATAAAATTCACCATTTTTAAATTTGATTATGTGACAAAATATAAGGAATTTTATTGATCATGCAGGTCAATTACCTCAATATTGTCGAGAAACATGCATTTGACATGTCAAACTTTGCTTTCACATTGTACAACAACATCATTGTCCCTAGTTGAGTAGACTTTTACTTACCATTAATGTTGGATTGATTTGGGTTGACCCAGGTTCCATCTATACTTCCCACCAACAAAACCCTTAATCATTGGCCCTTTTGGCAATGACTTGCAAGCAGATCACAGTCTCACCTAAAGTGATTATGGGAGGCTGCAGAACCATTTTTCTGCAGCCTTGAAGGAGTAGGAGATGTGGTAGTATTATGTTATCATATTCTTAACATTTATAAATCACCTCGCCGCATTAGATTAATCACTTAAACATGCCATATAAAACCACAAAACATCACTGTGTTGAAGTAAAATGCAACTGTAATAATTGCTACTCTACAATAGATAATAAGTAAATATACACATCAAAACACCAAATTAACGTGGTTCACCCCAGTGTAGGGCTACGTCCATAAGAATTGTTGCTTAATATAATAAATCTTTGAACAACAACCAGTTCTTGTCTTGCGCACTAAGTTGCAAGTTGTCCACGCACTCAACTGTAGTCTCTTCTCCAGGCCTCTGCGCACTCAGTTGTAGAGCCTCTCCTTTGCTTCCAAGTTACATATCACAATAATTCATGCATAACACTGATCTAGATCAAAACTAATAGATATTTCTTCTTATTATTTTACCCTATATATAATATTACATTGTAGGGTTACATCATCAAAATACCATGGACTCCTTAAAGCAAGCAATTATGGCCCCCAAAACCATTTATACCTTACAAAATTGTGTTCTTTTACAAAAAGGAGGGGCTTCAACCCACCCCAAATTCCTTACTACACTCTGTTGCCTACTCTGCCCCACAAGATGTGAAGTCTTTGCAAAAATCTAGGCCAAGTTGTGTTGCATCCAACAGGCCCCCAACACTCACATGTGACTCGTCTCGTGTTACTTAGCCGATTTTCCTATGATCTTCGTTGCAATGTTGTTGTAGATGTTATTGAACTGTTGCAGAATGTTTGTGACCTACTTCTCTTCGTTGCGCACTTCCTCCAGTAGTGCTTCTATCGTCGGTCCCGTAGCCTTCTACACACTGCCTCTTCTCTCTGTCGAATGTCTTAAAGCTTCTCATCCACTGCTTGGGAAAGTTTGAGAGCCTCATCCTACCATGGCTGAGTTATCTCTGTCAGAGTCTCTTCTTCTTTCCTCAACTCCTCTATCTTCTTCTGGAGGGAATTTCCCTCACTAACCTTTGTGAGCTTCTGTGAGATTGGTAAGGTTCTCACAGTTGCCTGAGTCTCCTCCAGTTGTTGTTGCTTTTGCAGAATATCCTCTTGTAGTTTCTACACATTTTGATCTTCCTGCAGTGAAGTCCAAATCTGCAAGCTCTCACCCAATAGCTCCCCATAATCTGCCACTGCTGCGAAGATGTCGGTCATTGTAGCCTTGAGGTCAGCTTCCCTCTGCTCTCGCACTTCCTTTGGTGTGGTTGGCTATAGCTTTATTTGTAGCTCGTTTATCTTCATCTCATATGTAAATTGCATGTACACGATCTTATCCTTGTATCCTTTTACTACAAGGTCGAGCTTCACGACCTTGTCCTCCACTGGTTCCTCTTCTTAGATATCAATGTCCTGAACCTTGCACCATGTTGCTTCGATCACCTCCCTTAGCTTCTGTTATTGTTGTACTACCTAATCCCTCTCCTGGATCGCCTAGTCGATATTCTTCTTCAGCTAAGATCACTCTCTTTTGACTTGAATGTTTAAATTCGAAGTGAGTTGTTCATGTTGCTTCAGCTCATCTATAATATCTTGATGTATAATCTCTGCAATGGAACTGCTACGATGTTCATACTCACGTACCTCCACTCTTTGGCCTATTGTTTTACCTCGAAATAGTCAAACTATAGGGCTCCTACAAGTATCCACACTATCCGTGCTCCAAGTGAAGGCTCTACTAGTCTTTCCTCTCCAAGCTTCTCCTATGCATGCATTGGCTATCTGACTATCTGTGCCAATGTCTTCAGTTCTACAATGCGCTCTGCGACACTTGTTAGAAGTACGGCATAGTGATCCTCTATCTTGTTCCATGATTTTGTTGTTGCTTCATGAATTTTGTCCCCAATCTGGTCTAAGTCCCCATCAGTGAGGACCAATGGCACTATGTCCTTTGTCTTGTCTTCCTTCTGATTCTTTTGGCTTCTTGTGCTAGCTTTGGCGTGTGCCTTCCTCTTCTCTGTGATAGTTGGGTCTATCTTTGTCTTTTCAGACTCTCTATTTTTCTCATCACCTCTAGGAGGATCCTAGAGTCCCTTGGCATATTTATCCTCTTGTTCTAACTCTTTCTCATCCTTATCTTCCCACTCACTTCCCTAAGATGCATCGTGTCCTCATGTGTCAGAGTATCATCTGTCTGTGTCTCCAGCGCAGTGATATACTCTGCGGTCCACTGTTGTATCTATGCTAGGAGATCATCTTATGTCACTAAATATTGTAGGGGATGCCATGTCTTCCTTGTGTCCCTGCGAGCATGTATGTAAATCTTGTGGAAGTCAACCTTAAACTTCGCGACAGACTTACACTACTCATATAGGTTCGGTGAAATGTGAGGGTGTTGGTTCACCAACATGTGTAAGTCAATATGGTATAAAACGAAAATCATTTATTTATCTTGTGTTCACATTGGTTCAGTGGTATACCATAGCGAGGCATATCACGCGACTTCACAAACATCTTAGGGTAGCAGAGGGAACTGTGAATCTTCCAGCTCTCTCCATGCAAGCATCACAATTATCAGAATTAACCATGCGTAGTGAAATGGAGTACCTTTTTCCTGAGCCTCGCAACAATCATCCAGAAACTCTTGGCATAGATATGTGGCCCAGTTGTACTAAACCCCATTAACACATTGTGCAACTAATGAAACCACCGCTACAAGGACTTCATTAACCCGACACTTCCTCATGATTTTCCCAGCCAATATATGTGTTGTGAAGTGAAATCCATGGTAATTGATCAAGTTAATATCATAACCTCACTCCCCTTATGTCAATCCAAACCTCTTCTTCATGTTGCATACTATGGCTCTGTACTGATCTTTCCTAGCAAACTCTTATGCGGGGTTCAGCCCTTGATAAGGCAGCCTTGTGATTCTCCATATTAACATTGGATTATAGGGATCCTCTTTCCCATCCATAGGCATCCATCGTGCACCAGAATGAGCAGTTGTATCACACAATTTGTGATTCCTGGACTTCTGTCGAAGTATGGCACATTCAACATATTCAACAAGCCCAACTATGCCAATCCAATAGCCCACTACTGTGGTTCTAACCTTGTCACGCCACTCTCAGGGTAGTGCACTTATTTTAAGTATTTGTCTGGCACGAACTATGGATATTTATTTCTGTCATTGAAATCATTGTTTGCGAACTTCAACTGTGGAATCATTCCAAGGTTTTCTCTAGTAAATCGCACTAACTCCAGCAATAAAGGTGTGAAGGTGACATACTTTGTTTCCTTTAACTCTATCACTGGTTTTGCATTTGGTTTCCTTGGTGGAATATATGGTGGGAGAGGCAACAAAAACACTGTGCCATCCATTTCCATTTTCACTTGATCCTCTTCTTCCTCACTATCTCTCGCATGTTTGGGCTTGTTCTCAGGTCAACACTCTCTTTTCTTGTTTCTTCTTTGTTCTCTGCTCTCTGGTCATTTTCTTTCATGGATATCTTTGTTGCACACGTGATGATGTTGTTGCAGGTGGTGATGTTGTTGCGGGCATATCAGATGATGCTTCCATGACTTTGGCTAACCCCTTCTAACTAAATAGATGAATAAATACTTCAGGCATCATACGGAAGCAAAAATTTCCGAAACTTCTTCGCAATAGAAATATTCGAACTCTCGGGACAATAAAGTGCCAAATCTAGGTGGGAAGTGGCTTTTTATAACAAATTTGAACTTCTAACCCCATCATTAGCTGAGATTGTGTTCATTAATTGCATATCTATCGCCAAATATGCGCAATCTGTCCTCATAAATGCATCGCTCTGCATGTTTCAATGGCAACTTTCCTTTTTAATGGTCATATTTTTCCCAGCAAGCTTCGACGCATCCCATATTTTAGCGAAGAAACACCTGTTATGTCGAGGCTCCTACGAACTTCAACATCATCTAGAATGTAGCGAAGTAACTTCCTACGTCGAAGCTCTCTCTACATCATACTTTATAATCCAGTGACCACTTTCAACTGTAGGTGCCACTAAGATTTCTCTCCTTTCTTCAGAGCGAAGTTGTAGGGGCAGTGTTGTCCCTGTACAGATTCAACCTGCTACCATTTACTCTTCATTGAACCAATTTTCCATTTAACTTTATTAATTTAATTACGTTTCCATCAATAATATGCTTGATAGTGTATGGGCCCAACCAATGCGTCTTGAATTTTCCTAGAAATTTGACAAACTTAATGTCATAAAGGAGAACAAGGTCTCCTACCTGGAACTTGTTCTTCTTAATATGTCTGTCATGCCAGGCCTTTTCTCTTTCTTTTTGTACTTGCTGATGGAATCCTGCTATAAATCTATCTTACTCCAAAGCAAGCAATTACAACATTCTTTCCTCCATTATATCATGATTTTCCATATCTGTAAAAGATACAATCCTCAAGATAGGCACAATGTACTCCATGGGCATCACATCTTCTTGCCCATAAACTAACCTGAAGGGTGTCTGACCTGTCAACTTTTTACATGTGGTCCTATCAACCCATAACACTACTGGAATTCTAAGGTCCCAGTCATCTCTATTCAAATTGCATACCTTAGGAAGTGCATTCTCCAAAATCTTATTAAATGCTTCTATTGTTTCATTGGCCTGAGGGTGATAAAGGTTACTCTTCTATTGATAAACTTGGAACTCCTCATTCAATGCTTCAACAATCTTATTTAGGAAGTGTGAACCTTGGTCACTCATCAAAATCTTCAGACATCCAAATCTAGACAATATGTACTAAAAAATAAACTTTGTAGCAATCTACGTGCTACAGTTCCTTATTGGTTGTGCTTCAGACCATCTTGTTAAGTAATTAATCATTGTAATTATCTACCTTGCACCATTCCTCTTTCCAAGTGGGTTGATGGGTCCAACAAAATCAATGGCCCACTTATCGAAGGCATGCAATGTAACTTGTGGCACCAATGGCATCTCATCTCTTATGGAATTCTTCCATGTTCTTTGACATACATCACATGCTCAGCAATACTCCTTCACATCTTTATGTATTGTACGCCACCATAAGCGTGCTCTCAAAATATTTTGTGCAATATATTTTTCTGCATACTGTACACCAACTATGCCCCCATGAGATTCTGCTAGAATCATTTGTCTTTCATGTTCAGGAACATATCTGCGTAGTATCCCATCTGATGCCATCTTATATAATTGTCCTACTATTGATGAAAACTCAATGTCCTTAACCACTAATTCTTTATTTTGCTGCGTAGTATACTTTGAAGGAGCCATTCCTATGGTCAAAAACTGAATGATATCTGTAAAATGGCCAGCTGCCACTCTGATTGCAAATAACTGCGCATCAGAGAGATTATCCTCTATGCTGGTTGGTTCTTCCCCAATTTCTAGTCTTGATAGATGGTTAGGTCCTGCATTCAGTCTCCCTAGTTTAACAATGATCTAAAAGTCATATTCCTTGAATAACAGCAACCATCTTCAAATCTTTCCTCCTAAGACAGGCTTATTAACCAAATACTTCAGTGCAGAATGATCTGTAAACATTTTAAAGTGTGACCCCAGCAAGTAATGACTAAATTTTTACAAAGCATACACCATGGTCAGTGCTTCCCTTTCTATAGTGGTGTAATTCTTTTCTACTTTACATAATTTTCTACTTGCAAAAGTTTTAGGATGATCAATCTCTCTTACATCAGGTTGTGCCAGTACCACTCCCAAAGCTATACAAGAGGCATCCACATGGACATGGAATTCCTTATTCCAATTAGGGGACACTAGTATAGCTACAACTACCATATTTTCTTTCAGTATGTCGAGGTTTTTCTGACATTCTTCATTCCATTGAAAAGTTACATTCTTCTTCAAAAAAATTTCCATAGGCGCAGTGATCTGAGCATACCCCTTGATGAACTTCCTGTAATACCCAGTATGTCCCAACATAGTGCGAAGTTGTTTTACTGTCTTAGGTGGAGGCAAGTTCACAATGATAGCAATGTTAGCAGGGTCCTCCATTATTCCTTGCTTCAAACAATATGCCAAAAGGTACACAACATATGCACTTCTTTAGGTTCAAAGATATATGATATTGTCTACATGTGTCGAGCATAAGTCTTAAACTTACAACATGTTTTCTAAACAATCCAAATATTGTCCAACCATCAAAATATACCTCTAAAAACTTGTGGATGTATTCCATAAAAGTTGCGACCACCACCCTAGAAAATACAACAGGGGCATTTTTTAATCCAAAAGGCATTACGGTGTATTCATATGAGCCCCATTATGTAGCAAATGTGGTCTTATGCCAATCTTCAGGTGAAATCTTAATCTGATGATAACCTGAGAATCCATCTGTAAGTGAGTAAGCTTCCTGACCTCTACATTGTCTAGCACTTCATCTATGAAAGGGGTAGGGAAGTGATCATGTAAACATGCATCATTCAAATTTCTCATATCAACACAGATCCTAATTTCTCCTTGAGTCTTCTTCTCTTGCACCACCATTGATCCGAGTTGACTCAACTCCCGAATTTAACCAAGATCTTTTACTTCCATGATGTTGTTAGAATTGCATTTAAAAGAGCATAAATGAATGCATATGTATGTTGTAAAGAAGGAACATGACAAGAATCACCAACATAAAACACAAGATGTTGACAGCAGAGTTCGTCCAGGAGGGACTATGTCTCAGGGCCCTGATGTCAAGATGGTGTAGGCTGCTGCATTAAGTGCTGGAAAGAGTGATGATGTACATGCATGTGTTTTCTCTATCATACAAGGAATATGCCCTCACGCGGGAGTGGCTCCAAGAGATGTTCCGCGCTAGGAACTCTCATTCAAAAAAGGACTCCTATCAGCATGACATAATTTCACATATGTTAATAATGAGCATCCCGCCAACATGGCATCAAAGAGATCTCAATTAAAACATACATGAAGACACATGAGTATCCCTCCAACATGGCGACAAAGGGATCTCAATAAAAGCATGACAATAAGTACATCTCACATCAAGAACAAAACAAGATCCCACATCAAACATCAAACAGGGATCTATACAGCGCAATGCATCTCAAGCAAAGAGAGAAAGAAGTACATGATCACACTGCATATACCTCACATCAAGGGGTTATCTGAAGAAGAGGATGATAAACTGTTGGATCTGGTTGTACCATCAGTCTCGTGGCATTGAATATCATGGAAATGACTGCTCGCACATTGAATGCTGACACCTACACTACACTTTGAAAAGTGGCCGAAAAATGAAATGATCAAATGGAAAATATGATCACACCATCAGATTCGTGGCATCAAACGGTGTAAAATTGACTGTCAAATTTCTTAATTCTGATAAAGTGAAAATCTAGGGCTATAGGAATCTTTTAGATTCTCCCTAGATTCCTCAAAGATTCCCTCCTCCGGGTCATTTGAATATCTGCTGCACAAATCAGAAAAATGATCTCGCCATTGAGATCCTTATGAAACTCTGAGAAGAATGAGTATATAGTTGGCTACATTCTGAATCTGGGAAAATTCAGCCTCCAAGGAATTTGGAAGATTCCCTCAAGATTCTCGAAGATTCTCATCTATTAGGAATCTACAAATCTGCTGCTCAAATGGAGAATCCAACCTCGCCATTGTGTTCCCTATGAAAATTTGAGAAAAATGACTGTAAACTTGGTTATATTCTAACAAAAAGAATTTTTACCTCCCCATGGAATCTCAAATATTCCTCACAGAGTCAAAAAAATTCCTGTCTCGGAATCCATGCCACATCGTTCTGCCTCTGGCCTGCAAATCATGGTTCCTCTCTTTGGCACTGCATCATAGTTTCGTCACCCACTCAATTGCCTTCGTTCGACGCTCTTCCATTCCGCTCACAGTTCCCTTGGACACCCGGTCGACTGGTTAGAAAAGGGACTTATATGAAGTCCGCATGTGGAATAAACAATGTGCACAGATGGCCTAATGGTGGAGGTCTCAGACTAGCGACAGGAGGTCAGGGTATCCAGCCCCACCAACCCTTACCTTAGTTATGTTTTGTTGGCAGTTTTCACATGTGAGTTGGTGGTTATAACAAACCGTGATAGTTATGTTGGGAAGCGGTCAATCGTTTGAATGGGCACATTTAATGTTGCTCCACCCTTAGTTATTATACCATAACCATATACCCTTTTAACATAAGTTTGTTGGTTATACATTTTTAACATAGTTTGTTGGTTTTTGAAAGGTTATGACCATAAGCGTTTTCCCTTTTAAAAAGCAACGTACCATTAAATATTCGTTGGCACAATTCAAATATAATCCTTGTATTTGGACTTTTATGATATGGTTAATAACCATTACTTCATTACTTTCTTTAAATGATTTATTATATCCATATTTCAATATATATTGTTTTTTAATGATTTTTTTTGTTTTGTTTTATATGGTATTTTTAATATATATTTTTGTCTTTTTGTGCAAGGCTAGGAGTAAATGCTAGTGCGCCATGTGTCGACGGTTTAGTGGCCATTCATTCGCCACATAAATTTAGTGGGTCTTACATGGTCACTGGGATGCCATGTGGCATGCTGTGGGTCCCACTTTTTCCCTGTCTTATCAAACTTTAAATAGCTCTATCTCCCTCATACGAACCTGGATTTGAGTGTTATTCACACCGTTGGAATGAGGGCGACGAGCACTTCGATATGGTCCTAGGTTTGTCACAATTTTACCGCTTTGAACTTTGACCATTTTTTTAAGTCCTCTAAGACTTTTGCATGTGCTTGGAGCCACCTGGATCAATCCTCCCCACTAAGGAGATTTTGGTCCTCCAAAAGCATGAAAATAATCTGCCACTTCATTGTACCCTATCTGCACTTACAAGTATCTTATATGTCACCCTTCCTTCTCCTTCACCTTTGTCCTTCAGAGCCATAAGCGATGAGCCGACACTTGTGGTGAGCACCAGTATTGCAGCAATAATGTTGCAACTCCTTGGCTGCCTACTTTATTCTTATCAACCCGGTAGTTCGTAACAAACTTGGAAGCGTCGGTGTTGTATGCACAAGTACTAGTTCTCACTGCAGGTTGTCACTCGATCAGCCGGCGCAAGATCACTAGGAGCTCAAACCAACTTCTATGGATTCTAGAAGAAGCTCTATATGTGATGAAAGAAAAGAAAGATTACTCATAACTGCAGAAAGGAGAAAGACAGAAATGTAAAGCAAACCTAGTAAACCCTAATTAACCAACTAATCCTACTTTTGCAGAAAGTACTATGAAAACCATGAAAGGAATGCCATTACCTACTCAAGGAAGTAAACAACATCTAACTAAGCTATTTCTGGAAGTAAATAAGCAAAAAACATCTTTTTGGATTTTATGTATTTTTATGTGAATTTGACATGCATGTAATTTATTGTGTGTGAATGTGGTAGCGAATAGGTGGCATTGGAGGGTGGTTTTGGGACTTGAGAGGATGTAGGATGGTGTGGATGGGTTCTAGGAGGTCTTAGGTGGCCTTCTGGAGGCTTTTCCCACACTTGGCCTTCAAAAGAAAGCCTACAGGAAAATCTACAGGAGGAAAACATGGCAACTACAGGAGGCCTATAGGAGGAGGCCGAGAGTAGTTTTCACTGTTTTGAGGGTGTGAGAGTGGGTGGAAAAGGTGGAATGAGGTGTTAGGGCACCTAAGGTCTACCATGAATCACTGGGAGAGAGGAAGATGATTGGGTTTGCTCAAGGAGAGAGGAAGAAGTTCTATGGAAAATGTAGGAAACTAAGGCAGAATTGAGGTGAGGTTTGGGCGACCTGTAGGGAATGGATTAGATGGAGGATGTGATGGCTGATAATCTGGCCTATTACAAGAAGAGATCTACTGCAAAGGAACTAATAGTCAACCAATAAGATCAAGCAAGCAATGAAATGAGTGCATCTAGAAAAACAGAGTTTTGCATCAAAATAGTCTAAAATATGATCTATGAAAGGAAATGTTGAGAAATGCTGCAAGAAAGGAAAGCATGAAAGAAGACTATTGCAAATAAAGAAGTGACCATGATGAAGAAGATCTGAAGCAAAGAAAAACTGGACTATTAACCTACTAAAATGCTGCAAACACTAGAAGTCCTATGTAGGAGGAAAATCTGTGTTTTTGGGGCAGCAAGAGGGTCTTTGCCTCAAATCATGGTCCCAAAAGGAGGAATAAAAGCCAAGGCACTATTGCTAGCCTTTTGAATCTTCTCTTTATCACTGCTTAACCTACTATAGAAAGCACAAATGGAAGCAAACTACTGAATCATAAAAAGAAACCTATTATTAACCATAAAAGAAATACATCTAACGGCAACCTAATCTACAAATTAAAATAAAACATACAAATACAAGTAAACAGGAGCTTGGATGCTTGGATTGGGCCCTAACCCAAGAGCTTCAGCCCTCTGAGGTAACTCAGTGCTAGCTCAAAAAGGGTTCCATCTTTATTATCAAAACAACAGCAAGATTACATGAAACTGTCACAAAATAATAAGCTCGAAGTTGGAGCAGAGTTTACATAAGAAAAAATACAACAAAAATCTGACCCTACAAATACAAATGAAGCTACCAACAACTTCCTTAAAATCAGGGAGGCTTGGCTCCCAAAACTCAAGATAATCATCAGTCATCCTCCACTTGCTTAGATGCCTTCTAGTGCATGATTCGGCTACTTGTACTCTGAGCTGAATGAAGGGGAATTCGAAGTGAGGAGTAATAAAAGAGGGGGATTCCCTCCTATAATTCCTCTCCTTTGTCCACTTCGAGTTATTTCTGCCATTTTTCCACTGGATCCTTGACTTTGACCTCGAAATTCATCAATAATCTGCATTAAATACATGTTATACCACATGTCATCATAACTAACTCAACTCACTCCATAAGCATAAATATAATCAGAAAATCATACAATAAGCTAAGAGAATGGTTGATTTGACTAGGTTAGGAGGTAAAATGAGCCCATATAATTACCTATTTATGAGGCTTATCATCACCCCCCTACTGAAGGTGTTGCTCATTCTCTGAGCAACTTAGTCCATCTCCTCATCTTTTATGGCCTTGGTGGCCTCCCTAGCATCCTAGGCTTCTGATGTGGTCTGCTCTTCTTTGTCATAGAATCTTGCCTTCCTTTCTATCTCTTCCCACTGCTCCTCCTCTTCTTCTTCTCTTCTACCTTCCAGAATGCCTAACAGCAGTGGGGGACTCAGTTTAAGGCCAATCCAGTTGACCTTCAGCCTCTGCATGGAGCGCTTGTACATTGGCACTCTTCTTAATGCCTGCTTCAGCCTCATGGGGGAATGATATTCCCTGATCTGCAGACTGTGTGGTAAGGTGTTCCATCTCCTCATGCATGCATGCACACAGTCATCCCCAAGTAGCCTTTGCATATCCTCAAAGTGTGCAATGGCTTGTGCCTAATCATTTAGATATCTAGGGGCAATGTGAGGATCATTGGCAAACAGGTTGTGTGTGCTGATGAGTGCCATGGGATCCGATGGCTCAGCTCTCATCATTAATGGCTCATTCTTCTCTTTTATCATCAATCTTTTTATTTCTGCTACCCTCAACTCTTCATGGTTCATCCATGAGGCCATGGCCATTAGTTGCAGGTCCCCTAGCCTAGCATTGGGGTCCCACACATTCATGTCTGTGAGGGCCATGTTATGTAGGTAGAATTCTACCATCTTTGCCTTATCCTCTGATGTGCTTTGGTCACACAGATCCATAAACTGCCTGTAATCTTGGAAAGGCATTGTGCCTCTTTGTGCCAGAGTATTTATCTGGAATTGTAACCATTGGTCCTTGAGATATAGGCCATAGGATTTTGCTGGTGTTCTACATTGCAATGCCTCCATGGATAAGCTGGCCATGCATGCCAGCTGAGTCTCTTTCTCTTGCAGCTGCCTCCTTAACAATTCATTTTCAGTTTCAAGGTGGCTTCTTGTAATTGCTTCCCTGTCTCTGAGAGCACTCAACTCTTTGCCCATTTCTTTGAGTTTGTTTTCCATATGGCCAATATCCTCAACTCCTTTGGATTTGGCTATTTGCATCCACCTATGTGTTCTTATTCTTTCTTTCTCTAATTCAAAAAATAGTGGAATTGCAAATTTTTGTGGGATTATCCTTCCTCCCTCAAGTAGATTGTAATAGGAGGCAAGACTAGGCTGGGGATTAGGTTCTTGTAGCTCTATTGCTTCCTCCTTTACCTATGGCTATCCTTCCATCCTTTCCTTAAGCTTTTGGGTCTCTTGTAGTTTTGATAGTGTCTCCTGTAGAACTGTCTGAGCCTCCTGTAGGACTATTTTTGGGTCCTGTAGTTCTACCTTTTATTTCCATGTGGAATATCTAGGAGTCCCCCTTTCATATGTGATAGGTACCTTGGAAGGGGATTCTTTCCCTTTGGCAGAGGGTGAATCTTCAATTGTAATTGGCATTTTTGAAGAGGGCTGAGGTTTGCTTGTTTTGATTCTTGTGCTCTTCCTAGCCTTGAGATACATGGAGGCCTATCTTTTCGTCTTTTGCTTTGGCTTGATTGTTGTACTAAGTGCAGTAAGGGAAGATACTGCCTCCCTTTCCAGAGTCTCAGGTGACCCTTTTCCTTGTTCTGCCTTTTCTGCCTCTCTTTCTCCTCCTTCTATCTCTTTTTGCTTTGTTTCTTCCTACTCTGTTTCTTCAGCTTTCTCCTCCTCTATTGCAGTTCCTTCCTCCTTCCTTCCTTGTTCTGCTAAGTCACCAGTGGCTTCACCTTCTCCCCCTTGCTACTCTTCCTCCTCACTGCTAGTAGGATTGACATCATAGGTTAGGGCCTTTATGTCATCCTCAGCTGTCATGTTTCGAAAGACTTCCCATGCTATAGGGAGTGTAAATGTATGGAGGGCTTATTCCACTAGGATTTTGATTAACCCATGGTGAGCTAGCTGCTCTGAATTGCCTACTTGAACCTTAGTGTTGGAGTCAATGAGGGAATACAGGAGGAAGTAGGGGATGTTGAGCTTCTGGGGTGCTGGAGTGTCCATGCCATACCTTAATTTATGGAGGATTCTAAAGTGATAACAATAGACAATGTTGTACCTCCCCTCACAGGAAATGTATTTGATTATTTGGTAGTTAACCTCATCCCAAGGATATGGTATGCTAGCCCTTCTAATGCCATTTTTATCCTCTACAGGGGTTTCATTGTTTTGGAAAAAGTTTTTCTTGGCAACCTGGCCAGTTGGTTTCTCATCCTTACTCCAAGGCAGCCCAAGAGGAAGGGTAGTGACCCTACTGATAAATTCAAGGGTTATCTCCATGGAAAGACCTCTAAAGGTGACAGTGGCATGAGTTGTTGTGTGGGGTTACAGAGAGAGAGAGCAAACTCTTGGGCAATCTCCTCATCAAACCCTCGAAATTTCTCAAAGAAATTCATCCAATTTTCCCTTGTGAAGATGTCCACCACTTGTGGATGTGCATGGAGCCTAGTGGAGTTAGTGGGCTCCTTTCTCATAGATCCTCTTGTCATTTTGTTTATACTCTTTTGGGAAACCAAATGTGGATATGGAGACAACAGTTTTTGAGAAAAACAGAGAAACATAGGAGACTTTTTTTTTTTTTTTGTATTTTCTACTCTCCTAAATATTTTATTTCCTCCTCAAATTGAAACCACTTCTTGCATATATTGATATTCAATGGAGGCATGCATGGAACCTACATCCTCAGATTGAAAATCGTGCTAAAACTCGTGCTTTCTCCCTTCAAAACAACTCACTGCCCCTCCTGTAGAAGCATGTTGTCCCTCCTGTAGAATTCCTGTAGGTGCTCCTGTAGAAAATTCCAAGAGAAAGAATATGGGAGAGATCGATGGAGGGCGATGGTTACGAGGCTTTGGGGGCACAAGGAGACTGCTGTAGCTAAGTTACGAGGAGAGAATGAAGGAAAAGGTGGTGAGAATTCTCGGGGAGGAGTACTTATTACCCTTTATGGATATTTTTGGTGATGGGGGGTGAGCTGGCAAAGTATATGTTGGCCATATTCAGGCTGTTGGTCCCCACCTGCCTTGTCATCATGGCCCCTCCTCATAATTATCCCTTATTATTGCATCAGAGTTCACACTTCCTCCACTACCTGTCCTTGACATATTTCTTGAGTTGACTGTGTGCACGTGTGGGTGACATCTCGGATGAGTAGAGTCAACTAGATGAAGGTGGCTAAGTTAATTGGCCACCTTTCGATCATTCAACCTCAATCATCTCATTGCTTTTGCATGACTTCTAATTACACAAATCCAAATAGAGGAGCGGGTTAGTTACTTACCTATGATGCGAATGTATTTGTTATGAGGTGTTGTGGTTCTCTGTCTGCTGCATGCCTTTATTTCTTTTGATACATGCTATCTGCTTGCTGATAGGTGGCTATGTCTTATGCAGGTTCTTCTCTAGCTGGTTCTGAGCTTCAGGTGCCTTCTCAACCTTCATGTGTTCATTCTCCTGTTGTTGGTGCTAGGTTTTGATGGGATCAACTGCTACAAGAATTCCTATAGGAGCTCCTGTAGTTGTTTCTCCCTTTGAAACTTTAGCTTCTTTCTGTGCTTGGAGCTTTGAGGATGATGCCAGAGGTGTAGATAGAGATGGAGAGGTAGTAGGTAGGCTTCAGGTGAGGTGGATGGTGCTGCTTCCTCTCTTATTTTTTGGCTTTTTTTTTTTCTTTTCCTGAAAAACTATTTTTTCCTGTGTTTTTCTTGGACAAGAAGAAGAATGATGCTTGGGGTGTGATGCAGGCTTGGAAATGATGGCAAGGAGGTTTGAAGACTGTAGGAGGGTTTATAGGTTCTTCATGAAGCTTCCCTATCCCTCAAACTGCCTTTTATATCCATTTCTGGCTCTCTATAATTCCTATAGGAGCCTCCTGTAGAAAACACAGAGCCTCTTGTAGAAAACACAGTTTTTGAAAAAGAAGCACAGTGGGGTGAAAGAAATGCAAAAAATGATGGAGAAAAGTGTGGAGAAGGTAGGATAGGTGCTAGTGTGGATGTCAGGGTTCCCTTGGCACCTTCTTCTGCTTCCTGTATTTCTCCTGCAAACCTACAATGCAAATGAAAATTCATTTTTCCTTTTCCCCCTTTTTTTTTGAAAAAAACTAGGGCACCTCAAGGAGGTTTTCACCCTAATTGCCTGCCCTAGGCACCTCCAAGGGAGGTTTTCACCTAGGGATCTTATTCTTTTTTCTCTTTTTTTTGACATCACTGGGCTGCCTCAGAAGAGGTTTTCAACCCAATGATGGGACTCAAGCGCCTCATGGAGGTTTTCACTTGAGTCCTTATTTTTTATTTCTCTTTTTCTTTTTCTTCAGTGAGTGGGTGAAGTGGAGGCTAAGACATGCTCCACTACCATCACTGTCTTATTCAAATCTTCAATGAACTCTCGCTTGGAGAGGGGTTTCTTGTATACTTTCAACCGATGTCCATTGACAAGCATGGGGATGGCTTCATCATCAATGGTTCTGATCAAAACTGAACCATTGTCATTGCATTTCTCCACAGTGTAGGGTCCCAACCATCTTGTCCTTAGCTTGCCTTTGAAATATTTGTATCTTGAATCATAGAGTAGTGCCCAATCTCCCTCTTGGAATTGCTTCTCCTTGATATTTTTGTCATGCCATATCTTTCTCTGAAGTTGAACTACCTCTGTATGGAGAAGGGCCTGCAATCTGTATTCATCCAATCCATTGAGCTGAAGTAATCTTTATTTCTGTGCATGGCTGAGGTCTAGGTCTAGCTAAGCTGCCATCCTTAGGGTATTGAATTCAAATTCTATTGACAACAAAGCCTTCTTCCCATAGACCAGCTCATAGGGTCTGAACCCTATGGTGGTCTTCTATGTTGTGTTGTAGGCCCAAGTGGCCTCAACTAATCTGTCCACCCAGTTTTTTCTGCTGTTGCTCACTACCTTGGTCAAGATCCCTTCCAATGCCATGTTAATGACCTCCACCTACCCATTGGCTTGTGGACTGTAAGTCCTGTGCTTGATTCTATGATGTGTGAGCAGGTCTTCAATCAAATTGGAAGTGAAATGATTGCCTTGATCTATGACCAACTCTCTTGGATACCCGAACTTTTAGAATATGTTTTCTCTAAAAAACTCAACTACTTTTTCCTCTGTCGCTACTTTGATTGCCTTTGTCTCTTCCCACTTTGTCAGGTAATCAGTGCACACATTGATGTATTGTTTCTGCTTTGAAGGAGGTTTGATAGGACCCACAAAGTCCATGCCCCACTTCTCAAATGGCTCAAAGGTCACTTGAGGTTGCATGGGAATTTCATCCTTTGGAGTAGGTTTCCCCATCCTCTGACACCGATCACACTGGCTGGTATATCTCCTCACATCCTGATGAAGAGTGGGCCAATAGTAGCCTGCTTGCAATATCTTGAAGGCAGTTCTTTTTGCTGCAAAATGACCTCCACAAGGCCCGTCTTGACAGGTCAGGAGGATGTCAAAGGCTTCCTCCTCTGTGACACATCTTCTCAAGATCTAATCTGGGCCAAGTTTGAAGAGATTGCCCCCATTCCAAGTGAAAGGGGCGCTTTTCCTTACTATCTTTCTCTTCTCTTTTGAAGACAGGTGTGGTGGGAATTGTGCTGAAACCAAGTAGTTTGCTATATCAGCAAACCATGGAGAGAGTACTGAGATAGAAAACAGAGGTTCATCTGGCATTTGGTCATCCACCATTCCTTCTTCACCAGCAAGCAAATTTACTCTAGACAAAAACTCAGCAACAACGCTTTCTTTACCAGGCTTATCAATAATGGTCAAATCAAACTGCTGCAGTAAAAACAACCATCTAATAATGTGAGCATTTACATATGGTTTGTTCATTAAATATCTAATTGCAGCATGATCAGTGTGCACAAAGGTTTGATAGCCTATGATGTAATGTCTGAATTTGTTTAAGGAATGCACGACAGCTAGGATTTCCTTCTCGGTCACTGTATAGTTTAACTTTTCCTTTGACAAGTTTTTGCTTATCAAGTCTATGGCATAAGGTAACTTTTCATCAATTTGTTCTAAGGCTGCTCCTATTGCTTTGTTTGAGGCATCTGTGTGAATGTGTAAAGGTAAGGCCCAGTTTGGGCCTCTCAGAATTGGGGCGTTCACAAGCTTACTCTTCAAGGTATCTAGGGCTTCTTGACAGTTTTCCGACCATATGAACTCGCATATTTGCCTAAGAGGCCAAAAAAAGGAGAGGCTAGCTTGCTGAAATCTTTAATGAATCTCCTGTAATACCCAGCTAAGCCTAGGAAGCTTCTGGCATCTCTCACCTTTTGAGGAGGTGGGACCCTTTGGATGATGGCGATTTTGTTGGGGTCCACCTGTAGTCCCTGCTGAGATATTGCATGACCTAACACTATCCCTTCAGTCATAAAAAATTCACATTTTTCCGGACTGAGGGATAGGTTCATCCCAATACACTTGTCTAGAACTTTCCCTAGGTTAGATAAAGCTTCCTGAAACTCAGAGCCATAAGGAATAAAGTCATCCATGTATATCTCTACTGCATCATGAACTAATTCAGAAAATATACTCAATACCGCTCTTTGAAAAGTGGCTGGAGTGTTGCACAGACCAAAAGGAAGGACCTGGTATGAAAATGTACCCCAAGGACAAGTGAAAGTGGTCTTATCTTGGTCTTCCGAGCTGATTTGAATCTGATTGTACCCGCTAAACCCATCTAGGAAAGAGAAAAACTTTTTCCCTGCCAGACCGTCTAACACTTGATCTATGAAAGGTAAAGGAAAATGGTCCTTTTTAGTGGCTTTGTTCAATTCCCGATAGTCGACACAGATTCTCCACTTACCATTTTCCTTTGGCACTGGCACCAAAGGAGAGACTCATTCACTGTCAGAGATGGGATATATGAATCCTACATCAAGAAATTTCTGCAGTTCTTCCTTAACAATATCTTTAAGTGCTGGATTCATCCTCCTTTGAGGCTGCCTGACTGGCTTGCAATCCTCCTTGATGTATATATGATGAGTACATACTGAAGGGTGCACTCCCTTCATCTCCTTATAACTCCAGGCGAAGGCATCTAGGTGTTTTCTCAGTAGGCTACATAGTTCCTTTTCCTGAGAAATGGATATGGATTAATTTTCAAGGTTCTTTCTGGGCTGAACTCTATATTATTAACATGGAGAGAAGTGGAGTCGGTCACACAGAGATCAGTTGAGGGGTTGTTTTGGGTTTCTCTTACTATGTCCTCTAATGGTGATACACTGGGAGGTGGATTCTGAATCAGATTTTCAATCATATCATCCTCATCTTGTTGTTTTCCCCCCATGGTGATTTCTAATGCACAAAGCGGTGCAGAATAGACTTCATCCTCATCTTCCTCCTCCAACCAGAGAGGTAGATCATGTTCTAGAAAGCGTTGGGCAAGAGGATATAGGATTAACTACTTGGACATGTGCCCATTCTTTATGGGCATGTTCCCAACTTGACAACTGATGTAGGCATCGGCGGTAGCCAACCAGGGTCTTCCCAGAATGAGAGGATACCTATTGAGCTTTGCCTTTGGCTGGAGAACTAAGAAATCAACAGGGTAATCCCAAGAACCAATGGAGACCATCACATCTTCAACAATCCCCTCAGGGGTCACGGTGGAGCAGTCTGCTAGCTGTAGCACGATCATGGTCTTCCTCAAGGAACCCTGGAGGTTAAGTTTGAGCATTGTGTCCTTTGTCATCACATTAATGGCAAATCCCAGATCAATCAAGGTATGTGGGATCATGGTGCCATTGATGTGGACATCAACTACTGGGCTTCCAGGGTCCAGATATTTTGGACAGATTACTTGCCCTAACATCAGGTTGGACAGTTGCCCTATGACATTGATGGTTGGGGCATCTCTCTTGCGCCTCCCTGGGTGCCTAAAGCACTTCTCTTTGATCAACCTATTGTAGATAGGAACATCTTTTATGGCTTGGAGAAGTGGTATCTTCACACATAAATGTTTCAATTCTCGCAGGAGTTCAGTTTCTTCTTGGGTAGGCTGGACTATCACAGATAGTCTCTCAGGAAAGGGTGGAATTGCTTTAAGTTCACTTTCCTCTTTATCTTCCTCAACCTCCCTGGGTGAAGGCTGGCTATCTGGGAGAACCTTCCTAGATCGCAAGTTAATTTCCTGAATCTCCACAACATAAGTTGGGCATGATGGTTCCCCACTATACACTTGTTGAGCCTGTTTGTTGTTCAGGTTCAGATTTGGCTGGGTAGGCATTTGGGGTTGCTTTAGTGGAGCAGGAGGTGATGATTGTGGTTGGGCGGGTGGTGGAGGCAAAAGAGCAGGAAGAGAGCTGTATTGGGGCCTCCACCCCTGATGAGATGCATTCCACTGAGGTTGTGGCCAAGCATAGGATTGAAATGAATGGGTGGCTGGTTGGGCATGATATTGAGATGTGAAGGACCAAGGAGGAGGCGTGGACCAGGAAGGATGAGCAGGCGGCCCCAAGAAGGTATGGAAGTGACTTGGTTGGGGTTGTAGTATGCCTGATATATCCCTTGCATCCCCCGCTGGTATGGTCTAGGTCCATGTGGCCTCCTTTGGTTTATGCAATAGAGTTGTTTAGTGACTCCCTCAGCCCCTTGATACATAGCTTTAAGTCTAGGTAAGGAAAGACACTTATCTGTAGAATCATTTTCTTCACAGACTGAACAAACCTCTATAGAGTTCAATGGGCATTCATTCCTAGGATGCCTCTTGGTGCATCTAGGGAAAAAAATGGCCAAAGCCCTCTCTGCTTCCTCTTGTTTCCTTTTGATATGTAAGGTATCCATTTGCATGGCAAGAGTCTGTAGCATCTCACTCTTGAATTCTTCCAGCATGTTTCCAATTTCTCCTTTAATGGATGAGTTAGAGGAAGAGGTACTGGCTATGGGTTGACTCCCTCTACCTTTCTTTCTGGCTGCTCTAGAATGGTTTCTAAAAACAGTCTTTATGTCCTCATAGGATAGTTGGTAGATGTCTCCCCTGGCCAGTAGATGGAGGGTGTCTAAAAGATCTTCCTGAATTCCCCTGAGCAAGACCAGCTTCAGAGACTCAGGGTCAAGTGTACACCTGACCCTTTTGTAACTGAGCTGGAACCTCTCTTCATAGTCTTCCAGGGACTCATCACTTCCTATGGTCATTCGAAAAATTTCTTCTTTAGTATCTTTTGACCTACAATAGTCTCGATACTTGTTGTTAAAGGCTTGTTGCATCTGAGCCCAAGTTGTGATGCTATTTCCAGGTAATCCCATGAACCAGCGCAGTGCTGCATCCTTGAGAGTAGAAGGGAACAGTTTCAACTTTTTCTCATCTTCTGCATAGTCATAGGTTCGACAAATGATAGCAAACTCGAATCAAAAGGTGTCAAGATCTTCTGTAGTCAGACCATGGAAATGAGGTAGGGAAAAAGGGCTTATATTATTCATTTTGGTGTCCCCATTGGTCTCCTCAATGGGAAAGGTACCCTCTATTCTCTCTCCATTCCCCCTAGCATTTCTGTTTTTAGCCATTGGCTCCAAAGGAATGTTTTCTTCTTCTTCTTCCCCTATAGGTTCTTCAAATATGTCTTGTTGTTCACCTAAGGGTTCTTCTTGATCACAGCTGCTGAAGAAGAGAGAAGGCTGGCTGTGTGAAGTAGTGGGGGTGTTGGGAAAATTTTTTCCTGAGTTATCTCTATTCCTACGAGGCATGAAAGGAAATCTTTTTTGGTTGGTTTTTGTTTCTTTTTCCCCACACTGATAGTACTTGCAGAAACTGAAATTGATTGAACAAAACAAATTGCAACTAGTTGAAATGAACTTGCTGAAATGAAATTTGCAGAATTGAAGAGGAAAGCAAGGAAATGTAGAACTAAAGGAAAAGGAATGACTAGTCTACTTTTGTTGACATGAAATTTGTAGAATTGAAGAGAAATGACTAGTCTACTTTTGTTGAAATAAATTATTAGCAGAATGTTGCAATAGAAAATGGAAGAAAACAGTAATTACAGAATACTCTGACGCTTCCCTGGAAATGGTGCCAAAAAGTGGTGAGCACTAGTATTGCAGCAATATTGCTACAACTCCTGGGCTGCCTACTTTACTCTTATCAACCCGGTAGTTCGTAACAAACTTGGAAGCATCGGTGTTGTATGCACAAGTACTAGTTCTCACTGTAGGTTGTCACTCGGTCAGCCAGCGCAAGATCACTAGGAGCTCAAGCCAATTTCTATGGATTCTAGAAGAAGCTCTATATGTGATGAAAGGAAAGAAATATTACTCTACAAATGCTACTCTAACTGCAGAAAGGAGAAAGACTGAAATGTAAAGCAAACCTAGTAAACCCTAATTAACCAACTAATCCTAATTTTGCAGAAAGCACTATGAAAACCATGAAAGGAATGCCATTACCTACTCAATGAAGTAAACAACATCTAATTAAGCTATTTATGGAAGTAAATAAGCAGAAAACATCTTTTTGGATTTTTATGTGAATTTGACATGCATATAATTTATTGTGTGAATGTGGCAGCGAATAGGTGGTGTTGGAGGGTGGTTTTGGTATTTGAGAGGATGTAGGATGGTGTGGATGGATCCTAGGAGGTCTCACGTGGTCTTCTGGAGGCTTTTCCCACACTCAGCCTTCAAAAGAAAACCTACAGGAAAATCTACAAGAGGAAAACAAGGCAACTACAGGAGGCCTACAAGAGGAGGCCAAGAGAATTTTTCACTGTTTTGAGGGTGTGAAAGTGAGTGGAAAAGGTGGATGAAGGTTGGAATGAGGTGTTAGGGCACCTAAGGTCTATCGTGAATCACCGGGAGAGAGGAAGATGATTGGGTTTGCTCAAGGAGAGAGGAAGAAGTTCTATGGAAAATGCAGGAAACTAAGGCAGAATTGAGGTGAGGTTTGGGCGACCTGTAGGGCATGGATCAGATGGAGGATGTGACAGCTGATAAGCTGGCCTACTGTAAGAAGATATCTACTGCAAAGGAACTTATAGTCAACCAATAAGATCAAGCAAGCAATGAAATGAGTGCATCTAGAAAAACTGAGTTTTGCATCAAAATAGTCTAAACTATGATCTATGAAAGGAAATGCTAAGAAATGCTACAAGAAAGGAAAGCATGAAAGAAGACTATTGAAAATAAATAAGTGAGCATGATGAAGAAGATTTGAAGCAAAGCAAAACTGGACTATTAAGCTACTAAAAAACTGCAAACACTAGAAGTCCTATGAAGGAGGAAAATCTATGTTTTTGGGGCAGCAAGAGGGTCTTTGCCTCAAATCATGGACCCAAAGGGAGGAAGAGAGGCCAAGGCACTTTTTCTAGCCTTTTGAATCTTTTCTTTATCACTGCTTAACCTGCTATAGAAAGAACAAATGGAAGCAAACTACTGAATCATCAAAAGTAACCTATTCTTAACCATAAAAGAAATACATCTAACAGCAACCTAATCTACAAACTGAAATAAAACATACAAATACAAGTAAAGAGGAGCTTGGATGATTGGATTGGGCCCTAACCCAAGAGCTTCAGCCCTCTGAGGTAACTCAGGGCTAGCTCAAAAAGGATTCCATCTTTATTATCAGGACAATAGCAAGATTACATGAAACTGTCACAAAATAATAAGCTCGAAGTTGGAGCAGAGTTTACATAAGCAAAAATCCAACAAAAATCCAACCCTAGTGAGGCCCTGGGCCTCTCTAATTATACAAATGAAGCTACCAATAGATTCCTTAAAATTAGGGAGGCTTGGCTCCCAAAACTCAAGATAATCATCAGTCATCCTCCACTTGCTCAGCTGCCTTCTAGTGCATGATTCGGTTGCTTGTACTCCGAGCTCAATGAAGGGGATTTCGAAGTGAGGAGTAATAAATGAGGGGGATTCCCTCCTATAAGTCCTTTCCTTTGTCCACTTCGAGTTATTGCTGCCATTTGTCCACTAGATCTTTGACTTTGACCTCGAAATTCATCAATAATCTGCATTAAATACATGTTAGACCACATGGCATCATAACTAACTCAACTCACTCCATAAGCATAAATATAATCAGAAAATCATACAATAAGCTAAGAGAATGGTTGATTTGACTAGGTTAGGAGGTAAAATGATCCCATATAATTACCCATTTATGAGGCTCATCAACTTGCAACCTCTGCAAACCTATAGTACATTGTTTTGCAAATTACATGTTTGATTTTACAAGACCAACTAAAGACCCAAGCATCCCATAGTTTCCACGAGTTTATAACACATACTCGATGGTCAAGTTTACATCAAAATGGAAACAATACCTCTGCTACGAAAACAAGGCCAAAATATCATTGTTGCTTCAACAAGTGATGGAAAACACATCATCACTGCAACACATGATTTACAAAAATAAGGCCAAACAATATTGTTGCTTTGACAAGTGATGGAAACACAACATCACTTTCACAGTTTAAAATGCATCACAAAATAAGACCAGACATCATTGTTGCTTAACAAGTGATGGAAAACACATCATCACTTTTACATTTTAAAATGCAACACATGATTGGAAAAAAATAAGACCATGACATTCTATCACGCCTAGAAGAACCATTTCTCACTTATCAAGGTGAATGGGTCGCCTCCTTGTGGCGCATTCGTTGGTCGAACAACCGTTTCATCTGGTTCATGCACCAACGCTTTGTCTTTAAGGTGCTGTTCTGGATGGAGCCTCCAACATGTGGCCCTTTGGTGACCATTTCTATTGCAATGACTGCAATAGGTCTTCTTCCTCTAGATCTGCTTTACCTTCTTCTTTGCCTACTGTTGAGAGGGTCCTTCACACCTCATCCTTTTTTGTGTTGCCATTCTCTTCCAACACTCAACAAATGTATGGTTATGTAAACCACAAAAAGTACATGTTTTTCGATGCCATGTTTTACATTCATCATTAACAACATGATTGCAATTGAAATGAATATTTGAGTATTGAGACTTGTTATACCTTTTCTTGTTGTCTCTAGTGTAATTATGGCAATGAGAGCTTGCCTCAGCTCTTTCCCTACAATGGGCATTGCCATGAGATGATGGGGATGTGTTCCCATCATTCTCTTTCCTCGGTGATTTCAATGATGTCTCAGAAGAATCTGACACCTTTGAGCATTCTCCTTCGATGTATCCCAAGCCTGCAAATCAAGGTTTATGCATGACCTCCAATGGCTGAGTTATGCCTTGGTTATTAACACCAAGTATTTCCTCCTTGTACCTCATCCTGGTAAGGAGCCTCATGTTTGTCCCTGTAATTGGTATCTCCACATTTCCAACATAAATCATACAATGTGAAGACGAAACTGAAGGGAAATCAACATCTTTTACCTCCACTGTCGAGTTGGAAAGAACTGATGAGGGATGCTCAACATCTGTTGTTGGTGGTGCGATGTCTGTCTTGGTGGATTCCCCAACTTCTTTCCTGACATACCCAAGTCCTGCCTGACGGGGTAATTCCTCTACTTTGATGGGATTGACAATGCCTTGGCCATTAATGCCCAAGCCTTTTACTTCATACCCCATTCGCTTCAATAGTTTGGAGCCAATTCTTGTGGTATGATTTTCAAAAATAGCGAAATCATCATCAGGAAACATACATGAATTCAAAAAATTACTTTTTACCTCGCATGGGTCATGTTACAACTTTTCCAAGGCCTCGTCCTTATCTTACAGTTGTTGTAGCACAATATATTTCTCCTCTTTCTCTTCTTGTAGACGCATCTTCAATTCAACGTTATCTGTTTGAAGATTCTAGTTGTTGTGCTTCAGTTCTTCTAGGGCCTCTTCCGTGGCTCACAACTGAAGCTGCACTCACTGCTTTTCCTCTGTCTCTTTTTGTAGAGATTCATATATTATTTCCACCTTTTGGGAAATTCTAAGCATGGTCTCATACATCGCTTTTTCATCCTCCATCGTTTCACGTTCCATTGTTCATGCTTGCAAATCACATCCACGCAAAGACCACTCTGATACCAAACTTGATCCGAGTTGACTCAACTCCCAGATTTAACCAAGATCTTTTACTTCCGTGATTGTTGTTAGAATTGCATTTAAAAGAGCATAAGTGAACACATATGCATGCTATAAAGAAGAAGGAACATGACAAGAATCAACAACATAAAAAACAAGATGTTGATAACGGAGTTCGTCCAGGAGGGACTACATCTCTGAGCCCTGGTGTCAAGATGGTGTAGGCTGTTGCATTAAGTGCTAGAAAGAGTGATGATGTACATGCATGTGTTTTCTCTATCATACAAGGAATATGCCCTCACGCAGGAGTGGCTCCAAGAGAAGTTCCGCTACAGGAACTCTCATTCGAAAAGGAATCCTATCAGCATTACATAACTTCACGTATGATAATAATGAGCATCCCGCCAACATGGCATCACAGGGATATCAATTCAAACATACATGAAGACACATGAGTATCCCGCCAACATGGTGACAAAGAGATCTCAATCAAAGCATGAAAATAAGTACATCTCACATCAAGAATAAAACAAGATCTGACATCAAACATCAAACAGGGATCTATACAACGCAATGCATCTCAAGCAAAGAGACAAAGAAGTACATGATCACACTTCATATACCTCACATTAAGGAGTTATCTGAAGAAGAGGATGATAAACTGTTGGATCTGGCTGTACCGTCAATCTCGTGGTGTTGAATATCATGGAAATGACTGCTCACACATTGAATGTTGACACCTGCACTCCACTTTGAAAAGTGGCTCAAAAATGAAATGATCAAATGGAAAATCTAATCACACCATCAGATTCGTGGCATCGAATAGTGTAAAATCGACTATCAAATTTCTAAACTCTGACAAAGTGAAAATCTGGGGCTATAGGAATCTTTTAGATTCCTCAAAGATTCCCTCCTCTAGGTCATCTGAAGATCTGTTGCTCGAATCAGAAAAATTATCTCGCCATTGAGATCTTTACGAAATTCTGAGAAGAATGAGTATAAAGTTGGTTGCATTCTGAATCTGGGAAAATTCAGCTTCCAAAGAATCTGGAAAATTCCCTCAAGATTCTCGAAGATTCTCATCCGATGGGAATCTACAAATATGCTACTCAAAAGGTGATCCAACCTTGCCAGTGCGTTCTTTGCGAAAATTTAAGAAAAATGACTATAAACTTGGTTATATTCTGACAGAAAGAATTTTTACCTCCCCATGGAATCTCAAAAATTCCTCACAGCGTCAAAAAGTTCTGTCTCGAATCCATGCCAAATGGTTCTGCGTCTGGCCTGCAAATCATGGTTCTGCTCACTGTTACTGTGTCATATTTTCGTCGTCTGCTCAGTTGCCTTCGTTCGGCGCTCTTCCATCCCGCTCACAGTTCCCTTGGACTCTTGGTCCACTCGTTAGAAAAGGGACTTATATGAAGTCCGCGGGCAAAATAAACAATGTACATAGTTGGCCTAATGGTGGAGGTCTCAAAATAGCGGCAGGAAGTCGGGGTATCCAGCGCCACCAACCCTTACCTTAGTTATGTTTTGTTGGCGGCTTTCACATGTGAGTTGGCGGTTATAAAAAACCGTGATAGTTATGTTGGGAAGCGGTCAATCGTTTGAATGGGCACATTGTATATTGCTCCACCCTTAGTTATTATACTATAACCATATGCCCTTTTAACATAAGTTTGTTGGTTATACATTTTTAACATATTTTGTTAGTTTTTGAAAGGTTACGGCCATAAGCGTTTTCCCTTTTAAAAAGCAATGTACCATTAAATATTCGTTGGCACAATTCAAATATAATCTTTGTATTTGGACTTTTATGATATGGTTAATAACCATTACTTCATTACTTTCTTTAAATGATTTGTTATAACCATATTTCAATATATATTGTTTTTTAATGATTTTTTTTTTTGTTTTATATGGTTTTTTAATATATATTTTTGTCTTTTGTGCAGGGCTAGGAGTAAATGCTAGTGCACCATGTGTCGACGGTTTAGTGGCCATTCATTTTCCACATAAATTTAGTGGGTCCTCCCTGTTGACTAGGATCCCATGTGGCATGCTGTGGGCCTCACTTTTTCCCTGTCTTATCAAACTTTAAATAGCTCTATCTCCTTCATATGAACTCATATTTGAGTGTCGTTCGTGTCGTTGGAATCAGGGCCATGAACACTTTGATTTGGTCCTAGGTTTGTCACAATTTGACCACTTTTAATTTTGACCCTTTTCTAAGTCCTCTGAGACTTTTGCCTGTGTCTAGAGCCACCTGGATCAACCATGGGACTCCCCATTCTCATTCTTCTACAGGTTCAATAATTCCTGTTGATATCATCTTCTCAATCTCTACTTTCACTTGCTCCTTATACTTTGGGTTTAGCCTGTAAGGTCTTTCTTTGACCAACTTCACATTGGGCTTAAGGGTAATCTGCATGACTCCTAGATCTCCTATTATACCCTTCATCTCTGAAAACATGGTGGGAAATAGTTCTTGATATTCATGAATTAACTCTGTAACTTTACTGACTGTCTCCTCATCCCAGTAGTCTCCTATTGTTGCAAATTTGGGTTCCTTTTCCGATCATATGTTCACACTCTTGGTCTTCAGTGGCTTTGTTATGTCTAGTATCTCTAGCTCAGGTCTAGTTACTTTGCAGTATCCTTCTGACTCTACTATGTCGATGTTGCAAGGATCTTCTTCTTCATCTGTATTAAGGTTATAGCACTCCGGTGCGTTTTCTATCTGCGCAGCCCTATCAGGTTGTTTCCATGTTAGTGGGGTTACATTCTTAAATATCCTCTTCTTGACTGTCTGAAGCGCCAAATCTATGTATGGGAAATCTTCCTCAAAGATTAATGTTAATATGAAGCCATCAACCATGTCTTCCTATGGTGAAGTAAAATTATAAGTGTGGACACGAACGAATTCCTCTAGCTCGATAATGGGTCTAGCCACAATAGATACATTCTATGGAAGATTTCCTTAGGTTAGAATCAATCAAGAGGGCCTACCTCCTTGTCGCTTATCCTTCTTGATGATGTCCTCACTTGCTTGCCCCAATGATCTCTCACTTCCTTCTTTAAGCTCCTGAAACAAATAAACAACAACAACACACAAACATAATAATAGACAGATTGCAATTCAACCTACTTAACGAGTCAAGAAGCATTAAGGCATGAATATGTAACATTACAAAACATGTAGGAAATCAATTGATAGTTGAATATATTAATATCAAATAGATATTACAACCATTCATCTTGATGCTACAGTCTACCTCTAATAAGACTAGGTTCCCACACACTTCTGCTAGCACTCCATGATGGCTTCAAACAACAATAGTTTAAAGGCTCTTCCCTTTAGGATTCACTCCAAAACCAAACACACTTCTCCCTCACACAACTAGATGGCTACAACTAGTAATAACTTGCTTGTCTAATCCAAAATAGTATACTCACACTCAGCCAAAACTCTAACTGTAACTATGACTGCAACTAGTTTGTGCTTGGGAAGAAAGGAGGTTTATATAGGAAATATAAACGGGAGATGGATCCTCTTCTCATGGGAGAAGGGCTTATCCCTTGAGGTAGTTCCATCATTATAGGGGAAAGGAGCCCAAACTATCATCCTCGACCCCATCTAGCCAAACCATTTACCAGACTTTCGTTACGAAGCTTCAGCTCTAATTTAAAAGACTTTCTATAACAGGACCGGCGCGACTGGAACATAGCTCAGTCACACTGGTCGGTGTGGGGAATAGTGATAATCTCTGCACATCAGCACGGGGGAGACAAAGGCCATTAGCGCTAGTCTTGTAAACTGGGCAAAACAGAAGTTTCAGGGGAAATGGTGCAAAAGGGAAATGATCTGCTCATGGAGAGGGACATAATGGGAGTTTCTCCATGAAGGCAAAGCATGCGGGGTTCATTGTAGAGGTCCTCCAGGATCAAGGAACAGGGAGTACAGGAACATTGACAAAATGTTGTGTAACAGATTCCCCCTAAAGTGTGAAGGTCGAGCTAGAGTGAGGGATAAAATGCTTTATAAATCAATACGGGGAACCAATTTGCTGTCGAAAAACCTGCAAGAAAGTACAGATACATATACATAAACTAAGATATCTGCCAAATGATACATGAACTGTGGCATGGATGCAGCCATCCAGAGAATGATCATGTAAATGGATCCAGGTATGGGCGCAACCATCCGTCAAAGAGGATCATAATGAAACCAAGGTATGGTCGCAGCCAGCCAATAATGAGAAGGATCACATATGATAGCTCATGGTCTGGTCATAGTCATCCATCTAAAAGAGACATGCATATCATCATAACCATGTCACACCACTTCGCAACCTAGACTTGTGTGATCTGAGTCCCGGGTCTTGCGCTCCAACACGACCCGATCAAAGTACAGATCCTAGCATGTGAAATAGGTGTGTTGACATTGAACATGCTAGAAAGTCGCTTGATTACCAGTCAATGATGTAAACTGTTAACAAGCGTGAGAGAAACCACCAATAATGACAATGGTCCTCAAGGTACTATTAGCACAATTCACAGAATGTGAACAAAGGAACTGAAGTAGAACACCCATGAAATCACTCGATCGACCAATGATGTGAACTTTTCATCATGTGAAGAACTTGCCATTAGGGCATGCAAGCTCTAAGGTACCAGAAAGGAGTCTCTTGGTCAACATTCCATATAATGAGTTGAAGTCGACGGAAAGTGACCATGTCAAAGGAGGGCCATAACGAATCCCACATCATCGACGTGAGACGAGAGGATGCAAAATGATTTTGGATGATACAAAGAATCAAAGGTAAGTGTAATTATAGAAAGGCAACTCTTGAACATATCAGTGACACAACTGGAAGTTTGGCAACCTTTGGATCCATAGGATCGGTGGTCATGATGAAATGGCAAAGATCAAATGGAAGGCAAAAATGAATGGCCCAAACCCAAGAAGGTCAATGATGCAAAGGAGGATGTCCCAATCCGACACGAAGAAAAGAGTGCCATGTTCAAGAGTGAGCTACCGACACGACTGATAGATTTCCAAATTTTCCCCCACCATTTTTGGCGAGTACCCCAATTATTTTTTAATCACAAGCTTGAAGGGGATAATATATGCTTGCACTGTAAGTTCATCCTTGGGACAAATTGGACCTAGTAAGTTTAATGAGCCCTAGGAAGGAGAAGCTCATTTTCGTCATGGTGACAAATCCGATGTCATTTAATAGTTTAACGAGTCCGACAAAGGTGTAACTCGGTATCTTTTTCATGTTTAGAGAGTTTGAAAAAGACACATAAAAGAAACTCCACATGGTCCCTTTTTGTACACTTGTGTCTCTCGAGCCCGAAAAGGTAGAAAACAATATTTGAGAGAACCGCTTGACAATTTCAGTCAAGGAGTACCTTTTTCGTAAACAATGCATCCCAACCCGAAAAAAAGGGTTAACTTATACTGGGCGCACGACGTTCCGCATCCATTAACGAGTTCGAAATGACAAGGGCTTGACCATCTTTTCACTTTTAAAGGGTCGAAAAAGAGTTGAAAGCGGACCCCCCATTTTTATTCTCTTTAACGAGTCAAAAAGGGAAGAAGTACTAGGAAATATTTTCACATGAGTTTAATGAGTCGAGAAAAGAGCCGAAATGAAACTCATCGTCATCGTCGAACATCCATCACCTGTTGCTGCACAAGTAAGGCAAAGCGTATTATTGAGTCCTTGAGGTAAAATAGGTCAAAAATATTTACAAAACCTGATATTTTCATGAAAAAATGAATAAAAATGGGAAAAGTAAATATATTTTTACCATTTACCATTTTACCTTTGCAATGAATACTTTTTACCCACTTTGTAATTGTTCCGAAGCAGATTACGGGAGATTCAGGAGGTCAATCGACAAGCCGTCAGTTCCAAGTAACAGTCGAAGAACTGAGCTCCATTTTCATGCCATTCATTTTTAGTTTTAGCCATTTTTTTAGATTTTTAGGGAGGTTTTTGAGAAAACATTTTGCCCTTGGTCGGCGCGATTTCCGGGCATGGGATCGCGCCAGTCAAGGGCGATTTGCATAACCATCTGTGCCGATCGGTGCAACTATTTATAAAATAGGCGCACCTACGCTGTGGATAGGAAAAAACATTCTTTCTAAAAAAATGATCGTTAAAACTTGAATTTTATGTGCCAAAATTGATAATTGACTCAAATTAACGACTTTTGTAGGAGAGAAATTGCCAAAAATGGTGGATTGGAAGGAAACAGAACACAAATATGTTGACACCCAGGCAATGAATGATCCAAATTTCCTAGAGGCTTTGAGGTCTTGCTGGCTCCTCAAATTTTTCCTTACACCAGGGATGCGGGCCCAACCCGAGTTGCTTCAATACTTGATAAGCCTTTTGGACATTAATCGCGAGATTTTTGTCATTGGGGACCAGGAGCTGGGGTTGAAAACTTCAAATATCTACTTCATCACTGGACTGTCTTGCAAAGGTGAGCCAATGAACTTGTATGGGTCACGTCCAGTCGGAGCAAGCATATCTTCCCTGCTTGTTGAACACTGCCCTGAGGCCCTGAAATCCAAGAGCGGGAAGATAGAGATTTCCAGTGTGCGGGATTTGACACCGAGGGTGCTTTGGTTGACTATCAACAGAGTGGTGGGGTCCTAGGCAGAACATGAGACTAACAAGTCGAAGTTCCTTTACGCTATTGATTGCACAGCTCCTACGATCTTCAATTGGGTAGAGGCCATGAAGATGAACATCAAGCGCCAGTTGTCCAAGGCCAAGGTGGGGAATCTGAAGCAATTTGGCTTCGGATCAGTACTTGTGACCTTTTTCCTGGAACGAGTGCCACTATTCCAGTATTAGTTGACTGAGGTCGATCCTCCTACACCACATGATCCGTGGATGGCTCGGTGGAGTTGTTTGATGCCCAGGATCACTGGGGGTCAGCATATGTCATATCGACCGACATTCT
The DNA here is from genome assembly GCA_031772625.1 of Pinus tabuliformis. Taxonomy (NCBI): domain Eukaryota; kingdom Viridiplantae; phylum Streptophyta; class Pinopsida; order Pinales; family Pinaceae; genus Pinus; species Pinus tabuliformis. Next base: position 1,411,036,131 of record CM062819.1, read on the forward strand.
TCTCATGGCTACGACAACAGAAGATCATGATGGAGGATTGGCCGTACAATGGCACTGATTTGTGTGGAGATCCAGATATTCCCTTACCTGATGGAGAGGACTTCGATGACGAAGTTAAAAAATCAAATTTTTATTTTGATATTTTTTAATTGTTTTTGGTAGATGCATGCTTATAACATTTCTCTTGTTTATGCAGATGTTGGACCAGAGCGGCCAGCCGGGATGTCCCTGATATCTACGCGCATCCCCGGCCCTATTGATGTTGTCGCCCCTTATCACTAAGGTAGCGATAAAAAAGGAGGAGATCACAAGGAACCTCGAGGGATTGACTCATGGTATCCCAGAGTATTCTCAGATAGGAGACATGCCCCAGTGGTGCCAGAGGCACACAGTGGGAGTCTCAAATCAGATCCGCCGACTGCTAAGTTGTTTCACACGAGCTATCTCATGCTACCATGACCACCATGCTAAGTAGTTCCTAGGTCCAGCACCTACATATTTTTTGAGGCCTGCGAGCCGCTAATGTTATTATAGACACACATATTATTTTTTGGGGTTTTGATGTATCAAACATTCTCACCATATATATATATATATATATATATGTTGTATTTTCCTATCTATTATGGTACAAATGGTTTGTCTTATCTTTTACATGTTTCGTAAATGTCTATCCAACACGTAATTAGCTAATGCATCTGTCAATGTATTCATGCGTCTAGGAATATGATGATATGTAATATAATCAAAATGTATTTCCAATAGACGGATACGGAGATACATTCATAATATTTGAGGGTTCCTGACGAAATATTGCCCGTTGAGTTGAAGGATGAAAAGCTATGAATCCAGGTTGACAACCAATTCCCTGATGCCCAAAGCGATGGCTTCTGCCAACAGTTCGATGGCCGCACTGTATTCATCAATGTTGTTGGTTGTACGACCTAGGAAGATACCTTGAAGGTCAATCAACTCACTGTTAGGGTCATAGATAGCCCATGTCGTAGATGATAGGTTCTGGGTACTACGACAAGCACCATCAGCGAAACCAACGTGAGGAGTTGCAGACATCTGCAAAGCAAGAAAAGCATAATAAACAAGAAAGTTGTTTGAAGACTATACAAAAATGAATCACACACTAATGTACATAAGTATCCATGCAAGATGACCTAAGCATAGTACTTTGTGAGGGAGTCTATGCTGGGACTCGGGTAATCAATCAACACAGAAGGACACTGGACTTTTACCATTGTCATGATGAGTAAGCATCGAATCGGCCAAATAATGGAGTAGAACTCATATAAGGCTTTGCCCCCATGCCCCCTGGGTGAGGGAGGGTTATGAGTCAGATGGCAACCCCATTGCAATAATGGGAAATCGATGAAAACTCGGGGAGGGTGAAAAATCCTGAATCCATGAAGGGATAAAGGTTCCCTTAGTTGAAATATCTTGATCATGTCAGGGTAAACTGACAAATCAATGACCAACGGAGAAGAGCATTCTTCGAAAAAGGTAGACATGACCACTAGGCGAGGCAGGAACGAGGAGCAATGATGAGTATCGATCCATGGTGGTTCCTCAAGAGACATGATTTCCATGATACCTTCATCAGCGAGGAAGGTCTCGGCTAAGGGATCACATGATTCCAAAGAGCTAAGCTAGGGGGATTGAGAATACATATCGAGAGAGGTCTTCGACATATTAGAATCAGAGGATGTAGAGTTCGAAGCCAAAACAATTTCCATGTCATTGACTTTGGTGGGACTAAGCGGCATAACCTCACCCCAAGTATCAACAAGATCTAGTGCAGGTATGACCCAGGGATCATATTTGACCGAGACCATGTTGACAGAAGCAACATGAGGAGGTGGGAGTCAAAAAATTCCCACTAAGGCAGAATCTTTGAAGAGACCCACCCCCACACTCTCATAAGGAGCACCAAAGTGCTTGACGTACAGAACATTGCCATCTGAAGAGGAAGAGGCAAAAAAGGACAGTTGATCGATGGTGACAATTTTCCCTTGATGGGGAAAATGGATCACACGAAACAAAGAGGAAGCCATGACATGCATGGCATGAGTCCAACTTCAGCCGAGTAGAAGATTATAATTGAGATTGGCGTCAAAAATCTCTACTTCGACTTGCACTATCTTGCCTTCCAGGGTGATGGCAAGGTTAGGTAAGACACCGAAGGGTCATGAATCACGCCCACCGAAAGCTTCCAAAGTTTTCGGAGACTGGTTCAGTGTAGGGGAACCAATAGCCTTCCAGCATGCAGTTGACATGATGTAGGTGGAATCACCTTCATCAATGATAGTGCGGTGGATGGTCTTCTCGTTAATGATTACCTGAATAAGGAAGTCTATCTAATGAGGGAATTGTGGAACATGGTTCTCCAAATCGAAACATATCAAATTAGAATCGGTGGGGTCGATGCCCCTGCTAGCTGACAGCAAATATTTCTGCTGCGATGGGCAGGTTTTGAGTACCTCGAGATCCGACATGGCTGACAGCACCTGAGCCAAATCCTCAACAATATTGTAGTGCTGAGCGGCTCGGGCGTTTGCATTATACGAGGATTTTCGCAGCACACCTCGAGAGGGTGGCCATGTAGCGGAATCAGGGTTAAGTCGCTCGATTTGCAGAGGGCCAGAACTTGGGATAGAAGAAGAAGGCGCAACTTCTTTTTCTTTCCCAGCTGCCGGAGCTCGAGTTTGATAATCTTTCGACCAGGTGGCCACATTAATGGGTGTGCTCATCATGAACACTTGAGATCCAGAGGAAGCAGATTGTGATTGGTCTACCATTTGGCTCTGCTAGGATGGAAATGGCTCTTTAAGGACAGTAGGGGTCCCTTTCAGCAGGCGATTAACTTCAGATCATCAAGGACAATCCTTAGTGTAGTGATCCTCCTCGTAGATGAGGCAAGGATACTTAGGTTTCTATTGTGAAGATTCGCCAGCAGACAATTTGGGAGGACCCTGTGTCAGGGCATTAGCTTTAGCTTTGCCTTTGACTTCCTTTTTTCCTTTCTACGATTTGTCCACTATGGTAGACTAGACAGCGTGGACCTCTGAGGTTTTACCAGGGCCTGGTGTATTTTGAGATGAGCTATTAGGAGAAGCATTCGAGACCGACTTTTGTTTGGAAGAAGTTTTAGCAGGGGTCTGGGATACTGAACCAATATCTCCACCAACAGGAGGAACAACTAGTGACTTTGATGCTGTAGGATCGGATGATGGCCACGGAGCATTGGGTAACAACTTATATAAGGTGCCAAACTGAGAGTAAAATAGATCCAAGTACTGGGCACGAGCGATAGCTTGCTCTTCAGTGACGCATCCACCCATAGCCATATCGCGAGCAATTAGGGCTACGAATGATTTGGTAAACCATTTAGTGAGCAACTAATCAACTATCTCAAATTTGATCAGGCGATGTCTACGTCTCCATTCATGGATGTGATCAAAGATGTGCATTGTAGTGTCTTGCTTAAGCGATGTGAGTAAATAGGTACCAGTTTCATAGCGAATTGGTAGCTAAAAATGCGTGAGGAAAGCCATGGATAACAAATTGAAGTCATGGAAAGTACTTCGAGGTAGCTTGATGTACCATTTCGCTGTAGCACCCGTGAGGGTTCGTTGGAAAAGACGAAGACGAATGAGATCATCCATGTACATGTTCGATGAGCACGAGAGGTGATATGTTATCACATGGGCCTGAGGATCTTCTTTAGCTTTTCCATTAAACTTTGGGCAATCACTTGGTATCTTGGATGGCAGTGGAGGCCAGTACGGTGAATTAAGGATCATATCATTTATAAGGTACGATACGTATGGCAACTCAGGTGTATCCAAGAAAGGTAATTGAGTGTTAAAAGGCATGGGAAGTCGATATGCGGGCCCATAGAGAGGAGCCCATCTTTGCTGGTAAGGATTTTGGCCATATGGCATCTGAGGTTGCGCCCATTGCGGATTACCTTGACCACAGGGAGGATTCTGACCTTGAATACCTTGAAACTGTCTAGGCACAGGTTGCTGATAAGAAACATATGGGTTAAAAGGCTGTTGAGCCTGTTGACCTTGGACATATGGACATGTGACCTGTTGCCTTGGAACATAGGGTTGTTGAGCCTGTTGTCTTTGAACAAGAGGGTTCTGGACCTGCATTCCTTAGGCATAAGGTTGATACACTTGTTGCCCTTGGACATAGGGGTTTTGTACCTGGTGCCTTGGCCAGCAGGATTCTAAACCTGTTGACCTAGGACAAGAGGATTTTGGGCCTGCTGCTACAGGACTTGACCTTGATCCTGCCCCTACAAGGGTTGACCCTATTGATATGTATACAAGGGTTTCTGTTGCCTTGGTTGGTTTTGTTGTTGCAAAATTTGTCCATGGGTTTGCAGTGGTTGGCCCTACGATGGTATGGGTTGAGAGGCATGCAGAGAATATTGCATCTGCTGCTGTGCGGCCTGCTGCAACTGTTGTAAGTATTGACCTTGCGGTTCTTGCAGGTGACCTTGCTGCAGGATAAATTTCCCTTGCTATTGCGTGGAGAGCCCTTGCTGCAACAAAAGTTTCCCTTGCGATAACAAAGGTTTCCCTGGTTGTTGTAAATGATGTCCTTGCTATTGCAAGGGTACTTGAATAGTGCCCAGGAAATTACCGAACTGAATCTGGCCATAGCCAGGCTGGATGTACTGCCCAAATTGGAGGGTGTAAGGTTGATTAACCATTCCTTGAGAACCATATGGAACGTAAGGATTTTGATAATGGACCTGAGCCCCATAGGGCTACTGATACTGAATATTACTCGATCCAGATGGACCAATGGGATTCTGAACCTGTTGGTATTGGACATTGCTTGATCCAGTACGGTCGACAAGTTTATAAATAATACCAGAAGAGGGTTGGTTTATACCAAGCATGTGAGCTTGTGAGCTACTCACATTAGTGGCACCTGACACTATAGAGACATTCAAGTTCTGCCCCCCAAGCGGTGGCACAATCTGGGCACTGACTAATGGGACAAAAGAACTGACGAAAACAATCTTTGAAACCACCAATTGTGATTGACGCGTAACTGGGATCGACGATATAAGAGTATTTGGAATGGTGGGTTGCACAGGATTGAAGTAACAACTGGTTGGGAAGTCATGTTCCTGACAAACGGACCTGACTTAGGCCTAACACTTGACACCCATAGAGTGATGAGGCACTAGGTGTGCCTGAAACTAAGTGCCCCAAAGACACATAGCCAGGTGGTAAGCTGGTGGGAATACCTTCCAAATAAGGGAAACCCTTAAGAGGAAACTGCAATTGTAATTCTTCTCCCTCAACAGTGTGCGGAGTAGAAACTTCAGACTCATCCGGAGAAGTGACTGGAGCATCGCCTTCGGGTTCCATGTTTGAAAACAAATGACGAAATGGTTGAACGTGTACTAGGGGATAGTTCCAAAGGAACACTCGGCTAGTCGTACGGAATGTAAGGATGCTACGATGATATCTCAACAACGTCAAACAGAGGGTTCAGAGGATAGATAACCAATCCAAGTTGATCGTCAATGGTCAGCGAGTTCTATGGAGTTCGAACAGGATTGTCCGGAGATTCTGGGTCAAGATCAACAGATGACCTTGAATCAAAAGTAGGTGGAGGATGAGATGACAATGGTTGAACACTCATGGTTGATAAAGACAAGCATGACAAGTTTGAAAACTTATGGAAGGGACCCTATAAGAATGCTGCATGTAGAGGGAAAAATTCATTCTTGCTCAAAGAGATGGATGGTCAAGATTGTTAAGGAGGACCAGTCAATGGTAGGCTCCTGAAGCACTACTTCTTCTAAAGTGATTTATGAAATTATGAAGTGATCATTGTATATACCATTTTCCTTTCCTTGCAAGTGTTTCAAGTTACAATTCATTTCAGCTTGGGGCCTGAGGTGAAGGCTATAAAGTTGAATGATTTGTACCAGTCTTTGAGTCTTGAGTCAGTTTTTGAGTCTTGAGTCTATTTTCATAGTTTCTGTTTCAGTATTCGAAGTATATTGACCGTATTTCCCAATGGAAGAGTCACTAGTCTACTTATTCCAGAGATCTATGGTTCTTGGCACCTCCAAGGAGCTAACATCCCCATTGGAGGCAATGTTAGTGTCAGTGCTTTCACACTGCCATCAGTGATCAAAATTCACTCTTTTGCATTCATATTAGGAGTCCTAGTCTCATGAGTTTCATTCCATTAGGTCATGGATCAACTGATGGTAGGGTTCATTTTAGTTTTTCCCCTCATGATATATATTTGTTGACCTTTTCTCAGGTGCCATTCAGTCAATGGTTTGGGTTAATGCTTATTTTCAGGCCATTTTATTAAATAAGTCTTAGGTTTTAGGGTTTCAGTCTCATTAGGTATTAGGGTTTCACCATGTCAAATGTCCAAAAATCATTGATGAATAATGGTTAGCAGACACTTGAGGAAGACAATAATTATCAAAAAGCTTTAAATTTCATAGTTTGTAAATTTAATAAGTTTTTCACCTCAAACTCAGTTTGAGGTGAAAACAGAGCATTGGTTTACTATTTGTAAATTTAATGTAATTTTATGGTTCCTATATGTAATAAGTGTTCATAAACTGCTCCTGTTCTGTTATGAAACCAACTCACAAAAATATAGAAAAGATAGATCAACGCCTTAGAATTCAGCCTCTTCGAGGGGACAACCTCCTTTACATTACACAAATGAATGATTCCTTGATGATTCAAATGAAAAAACCTCCTTTCTATATATAGGAGTCTAAGGAGTCACAATATAACCCAGCTGACCTAACAATAATAATATAAAAGCACAAAAATAACAATAGAGGGATTCTATGGGGCACAGTAATAAGAATATGGGGACAATAGGGGCACAACAATATTAATAAGGGATACAACTACAATAGTAATGGGGTAATCACTAGTATTGTAGGGACCTAACATGCCCCTCTCCTTCAAAAAAGTGTTGTCCTCAACACTTGAGTAGTTTTGGATGCTTCTGTATAAAATTCTCATCCTCCCATGTGGAATCTTCAGTGGATAAGTTCTTCCACTTGATGAGATACTCCGAAATTGATCGATTTCGTGGCTGTCGAGTTCTTGTTTCTGTGACTACTTCCGGTTCCAATATAATTTTTCCTTCCTCGTCAAGTTCTGGAAATATTGTTTGAACTGGGAGCTTGTCACCTATAACCTTCTTTAAACATGAAACATGGAAAACTGGGTGCACTCGAGAAGCTGCAGGAAGCTCCAATTTGTATGCCATAGTACCAATCTTTTGCAACACCTTGTACGGACCATAATACTTTGGTGATAATTTATTATCCTTCTTAGCTTGCTTGAGGGACATTTTCTTATATGGTTGTAACCGTAGGAATACCCAATAACCTACATCAAAACTTCTTTCGTTGAGATGTTGATATGCCTGTTGTTTCATTCTATTTTGCGCCAACACGATGTTATCCTTTAAGAGTTGGAGGAATTGTTGTTGATGCTCGATGTGATGTTCCACTGCTTGAACCTTAGAATTTTCTCTTAAATATGATGTGATCGATGGTGGCTGATATCCATAAAGTGCCATAAATGGGGTCATTTTTGTTGCTGTATGGAAGGAAGTGTTATACCACCATTCAGCTAGAGGCAACCATTTGACCCATTATGTCTGTTTATCAGATACAAAGCAACGAAGATATCCTTCCAAACATTTGTTTACTATCTCAGTTTTCCCATCAGATTGAGGATGATAAGATGAGCTATGAGCTAACTGAGTACCAAGACAAGAAAATAACTCTGTCCAAAAATTTCCAGTGAAAATGGGGTCTCTGTCACTTACAATAATCTTTGGATTTCCATGTAGCTTTTGAATTGTTTCCATAAATGCATTAGAAACTGTATTGGCTTTAAATGGATGTGATAATGCACAAAAGTGTGCATACTTCGTAAGTTTGTCAACTACCACCATGATGACACTCTTTCCCTCAGACTTGGGTAAACTTGTGATAAAATCCATTGAAACCTCCTCCCAACATTGGCTTGGAATGGATAAAGGTTATAATAGACCCGGGGTCTTAATTGTTTCAACTTTATTTTGTTGGCAAACCAAACATTCTGCCACAAACTTTTGAATATCCGATTTAAGGCTATCCTAAAAAAATTCCTTCTTAACCCTGTGGTAAGTTTTTAAAAATCCTGGGTGCCCTCCTAAGGGAGAAGTGTGCAATTCCATAAGAATACTTTGTTTGAGTTGGGAATTCTTACAGAGGTATAAGCGATCTCTGTACCATAACGAATCATTTTGCCAGCTAAATGTATCAGATGTACTAGAATCTTGTTGTAACTTTCGAATAAGTGCCCACACTTCTTCATTATTCTTCCATTCCTCCCTTGCTTCGTTTATCCAATCTGGTTGGATAATATAAATGGCGCACAACAATGCTTCCAAATCCTCATCCTTTCTTGAGAGTGCATCTACCACCACATTTTGCTTCCCTTTTTTGTAGATGATTTCAAATTCATAACCCAACATCTTTGTGACCCACTTTTGTTGCTCTTCAGAGGATAATATTTGTTCTAAAAAGTATTTAAGGCTATCATGATCTGTTTTTACCTTGAAGTGTCTTCCCATTAGGTAAGGTCGCCATTTCTTAAGTGCATGTAGTATTGCCAACATTTCCTTCTCATAAATAGCTTTGTGTAAAACCTTTCCCTTGATTGGACGACTTTCAAAAGCAATGGGTCTTTAATCTTGCATTAAAACAGCACCAATTCCATTTCGTGAAGCATCACATTCCACAATAAAGGTTTTTGTGAAGTCCGGTCTAGCTAAGACCGGTGCTTGGCACATTGCCTCTTTAAGATGTTTGAAGGCCTTTGTTGCTTCTAGAGTCCATGAAAATGAATCTTTCTTCAATAATGTTGTTAGAGGTGCTGCTATTCTCCCATAATTCTTAACAAACTTGCGATAATACCCTGTCAACCCAAGAAATCCTCGTAGATGCTTTATGGATGTGGGGATTTTCCATTCCTTAATGGCTTTAATTTTGCTAGGGTCTACGTTAACTCCTTGATGAGATACAATATGACCTAGATATTCCACCTCTTGTACTCCAAAGAAACATTTGGATCTTTTTGCATATAATTGTTTCTCCTCCAATAGTTGTAGCACCCTGTCAACATGTTGAACATGATCCTTCTAAGACTTGCTGTAGATTAGTATATCATCAAAAAATACTAACACAAATTTTCTAAGGAAGGGTTTGAAAATGGAATTCATCAAACCTTGAAATGTAGAAGGTGCATTGGTAACGCCAAAAGGCATGACCAAAAACTCATAATGACCCTCATGAGTTCTAAATGTTGTTTTCGGAATGTCTTCAGTCTTCATTCTGATTTGATGATATCCTGAACGAAGATCCAACTTGGTGCAATAAATTGATCCATGCAATTCATCCAGTAATTCATCAATGACAAGAATGGGAAACTTATATTTAATAGTGAGCTTGTTGAGCTCCCTATAATCCGAACACATGTGCCATGATCCATCCTTCTTGTGCACCAATACTACTAGAGTAGGGAAAGAACTTTGACTAGGTTGAATTATACCATCCTCTAGCATTTCTTCCACCATACGTTCAATTTCACTCTTTTGGGCATAGGGATATCTATACGGCCTAATGTTTGGAGGAACACTTCCTGGAATCAAATGAATAGCTTGATCATGATCATGAATAGGTGGGAGACATTTGGGAGTATCAAATACCTTGGAATGATTGTCCAAGACTTTTTGGAGATCTGGAGAAATAGATGATTTCGATGTGGAAACATCTAGTGAACATAATTGTGCAATTACACCTCTTTGTTCCTTTTTAGAAGCTTTGTCATACCGTTAGAGCTTATTATCTTTCCCGGTTTCCCTGTAATACCCCTTAATTCAACTTCCTTTCCTTCTGCAGAAAATTTCATGAAAAGTTCTTGAAAATTAAAAGATATTGTACCCAAGGATTGTAGCCATTGGACTCCTAGTACAACATCAGCACCTCCCATTGGAATGGAAAGCATTGGGCTAGTCAATACATATTCTCCCATGGATAGCTTGATATTATGGCACTTTCCAGAGCAATTTATTGTTCCTCCATTTGCAACCATCACTTGACACTCTGGTGCTAGATATAGGAAGCAATTCAATTCTTTTGCTACCTTACAATGAATAAAATTGTGGGTACTTCCTGAATCAATCAACACTATTACCTTTTTCTTCTTGATTTGTCCTTCTATCTTGATGGTTTGAGGAGTGGTAATTCCCGCCAATGCATTACAAGATATGGTCGGATTCATTTCTTCTTTATCTAGGCTTTGTTCCTGGAGTATATCGTCTTCTTTTGACCTTTCTTGCTCCTTTTCTTCTTCCTCTTCACAATCTATGTAGAATAATTTCTTCTTAGCACACTTATGACCTTTAGTGTATTTGCTATCACAAATGTAACAAAGCCCTTTTGCTCTTTTTTCTTCCAATTTTTGTGGTGTCAACCTTATAGGTTGTGGAATACTAGGGGAAACAACACTTCCATCTTTATAGTTGTGAATGGTATGCTTCCTGGTTGCCATAATTTTGCTTTCCATTTTTCTTGCTAACCTGAATGCCTTCTCTAATGAATCAGGTTCCCAAAGGCGAACATCATGTTGGATATTATCCTTTAAAGTCCCTATGAACACATCAATTCTATGCTCCTTTGGAATATTTTTTACCCTTATGTTCAATTTTTGGAACTCCTCAATGTGCTCCATTATTGAACCCTTTTGTTTGAGACTTATCAATTGGTTAAAAAAAGTGTTGCTTTTTGTATCCTCTGTAGTGGTTCCAGCTAGGGTACTAGACTGGACTCTATATTTAATATCGACCGAGGTGCGTAAGCTTAGAGGCGTGGTCTAAAATATATAGACATAAAGAATTACAGGTGATTATGAGGTAGGTTACAAGGCTCCCTTACAGAAGACCGTAGTATGCAGCCTATCATTCACACACCTAGATTACTCTACTGCTATACTTGATTACAATGCTGGTATGAGATGCATCTATCAAATCAAATCATGAGTCTAAGTACTGTGTATGACTGTGACAACGATTTTAACCTCCTTACAGAGGTATCACTCAGAAAACCCTTGTTTGGTAAACACACACAACATGAAAAGATATTTACACTATCAAACTATATAAAGAGAGCATAAATGAACTGAGAAATGAAAAAGAGTTTATGAGAATGCCTCTATAAGTCACACAGGGACCGAATCCCTTACAAGACTCCCGTTCCAGATCCTAGTGCTGACCATTCAACATAACCATAAACCCTTCATAGGCGCACACCATATACATGTAATGAAATTCAAAGGTTGTAGGAATCGAAAGCTTATATAAATGTTATGCAACCCGTATGCTATGTAAATCAACAGCTATGTAAATCGAAACTGTGATGCAAACCATGTGATATAGAAATCGAATCGAATATAAACGTTGTGCAACATATAAGAACTGAAATGTAACAAAACGAATGGACAGTATACCAATCGAAGAACGCAGGGCCCGTCCGCGTCCTAAGGATATACTGGTTATCACCGATCAGCAATCAAACCAATGCAAAAGGTATACACACTTCGTGACTGTAAATATGTCTTTGTATTAAAACTAAAACTCTGTTCTGAGAAAACGATTCAACGATTAACCTTCAAACATTAAACTAACTGTATTTACATATGCGTACGCACAGCCATGTCATCGATACAATGAATGTACATAGTGTTGTTGCCGCGTTTATTACATAGCCTTTTCAAAATGTTTCCATGCTATATGTTTCAAAAAGAACAAAAAAATCAAAATGAAAATAGAACGATGTTGTTGCTGCTTTTATTTGCCAGAGTACCCTGCTTTGACTTAAGTTGACCGCATGCATAGGAGGCTCGATTTGGTTGGGAGATAAGTGTTTTTCCATGCTTGGACATTCTGCTTTTCGCCCATGCCTTTCGTTCTAGCTCATCTGCTGCGCCACATGTCAAACGGTAAGCTCATTACAGGATGTGGGTACTTCCTGTAACCATGTCATCAAAAACCTCTAATTCTGGAACATAAAACCCCTAAATTAATTTCTATGCAATTTAATAACTATAAAACGATTAATAATCAATATTCAAGGGTTTTGAGGAATATATGATGAAAATGTATGGATAAATGATATGTTTTTGGGAAGGAAAAAGGGTCTTAGGATGATACCAACATCTCTCCCCGACTTAAGGACTTAGCATGTCCTCATGCTACCCCAGAAGTACTCCCCTTGAACTCTGTGCCTGCATGGATCTCTGCTGCCTTGAGCAAGGTATCTACATTCTTCTTCACCTGGTGATCCTTCTGTCCCTTGAGCTCCTGCTTTAACTTTTTATATTTCTCTTTAAGAGCCTTCTTCTGATTGTACCACTTAGTGGCCCAGTTGGAAATCTCAGATTGCTCAGTCTCTAACTCACTGATTCTTTCCTTTAGCTTTTCATTTGTCTTCTGTGTTTCTTTGCTTTGCGCCCTGAGAATTTCATTTTCTCTTTTAATAACCTTTTCCAACATGTTAGCTTCCATGAGCTCTTCTTTCAATTTTTCAATTTGTTTTTCTAACTTCTTCTGTCTTTTGGTGGGAGGTGGTGAACATTTTTCCTGTTTGTTATGGCTTTCCACCTCTATGTCAACTTCTGGTGCTGGTGGTGAATGATCACCACTTTCAACATCCATTTGTGCAGGGGCATGAGATTCAAATTGGTCTTCTTGCAGCTGAGTTTTTGGTGTCCTCCTTGTTCTTCGGGAGTAGGTGGTAAAATTTTTGTCTTTCTCAGCCCTCTTGGCATCCTCTTTTTGCATGTTCCTGGTCCTTATGCTGCCCACAGGTTGAGGTGCTCTGCTGGCCTTGGACACTGGAATTTCCTCATCTATGTCCTTCATAAACCCATAATCTTCTTGCACTTCTTCTTTTTCTTCCTCATCTCTGATTTGGTTGACAGCTAGGAATTCTTTCCATGGCTTCCCTCGCTTCTGCAACTCATGTTCAATGAGGATTTTAATCAGGCCAAAATGGTACAGGCTTTTGTCCTCATTCCCTTTTTGTTTCTGGATAGTTTTGGCCATCTTTGTTAAACTTTGCAGCAGAAAATATGGCACACTGATTACACATTGTTTCTTTAAATGGAGGAGTAGCTTGATGTGGTATAGATAAACAATGCTGTATCTACCTTCACAGGTTATAAACTTCTGAAGAATGTAAACCATTTCATCCCAAGGATGAACTAACCAGCTTCTTGGAACTCCCTTCTTCCAGTTTACTGAGGAAACTCTAGATCTGGACATGAACTGTGTCCATGATTTCTCCTTGAATTGCTTGGTTTTGAAGTACTTTTCTCCTTCAGGACTGATTCCAATTGCCTGAGCTATAGTATCCTCTGAGATTCTGAAGGAGAAGTTGCCTATTAGGGCCTTTTCTCCATTAAAGGTAAAGGCAAATTGTTTTGTGACTTCTTCATTACTCCCATGGAATTTTTCCAGAAAAGGTAGCCACTGTGTTTCTCTAAGAATCTCAATACAGTCCTCATGGTATTGTGAGCTATCGAATGTACTGGGTTCGACCCTATTAGTCATGGTGATGGCAGAGGGTTGTGCCTCTAACCCTTCTCTGTCTATACCCTTAAAATTTTAACACAGAAATGTCAAGTTGGTTACCTGGCATATATCGCTTCCTTCAGTCTTCAATTATGGTGCTTGGCTGGTCGATGTGACTGTGGTGGGAGTTAGAGATAGAATGGTGATGCTTCCCTTTTCGGCGCTCACCGGTTTCACTGTGTAAACCGACCCTAAACAGTGATACTCTCCTCGGTGCTCCTTGTTCAGATTTTCACTTTGTAACCCCACTCAAATGATAACAATCTCCTCGGCGTTCCTTGCTTCACTCTTTCACTTTGTAACTCTACTCGAATGATAACAATCTCCTCGCGTTCCTTGCTTCAAACTTTCACTTTGTAAGTTATGGGAACCGAGGGTGGAAAGGATGTGAAATAACCTGTACTCGCCTTACAATGTAATCATTCATTTAAAAAAACAGAGTGCTGTACGCTTGTATGCATGTTAGCATAAGAACGCTGAGAGCGTACCCATAGTGCTGAGCTATAATGCTGGGTGGCGAGGTTATGATTCGGGTGTGTGTGGTGTAAAACATATAGGCCGCTTATTATGATTTGACTGTATGGAGTGAAGAATATAGATAGGCCGCTTCCACATCTATCTCATCCTTTATATTAAAAAAAAAAAACAAACACACAGCTCACCACGTGCCCTTTTCAATTAGTACTCGGTCATGTAGAGAATGTTGGTATGCCTGTAGGGTATATGCCAAGGTGAATGTGTTGGTGATGGGTTTTAGGGATAGGTTGATGTAGGGGAATGATGAAAATTGGTGGGATAAGGGTGATAAGTGGATGTATGAAGGTGTCCTTGAAATCAATTACAACAGCTTATAGTCACCAAAATTACATTAAAAACTAATCTAGGAAATTAAATGCCCAAGAACAGAAATACATTACTCTTTTGTTGATCATTTGACATGCTGAGTTGCTAATCCTTTTGACTGTTCTTTTTGACAGGTCCTCTGAGGGAGGTTGAATACACAGGTCCTTTGAGAAAAGTTTTGAAGATGTAACAGGTCCCTTTGAAAAATTTGAATGTACAGGTCCCTTTTTGAAGACTGAAAATGTAATCGGTCCCTTGGAAAACTGAAGATGCAATAGGTCCCTTAAGAAAATTTGAAGATACAGGTCCCTTGGAAAAACTGAAGATGTTCATGCAGCTCTTTGTATTGTTACAGGTTCACTGAGCTTGCAATTTGCTGGAAGTCTTGGTGCCCAAATCCTTGTAAAAGCTTGGTGGAAGTCTGTTGAAGTAGCCTTTGATGTCAAGAATTTTTTTAACAGGTCCCAACTGAATGTTTTAAACAGGTCCCTTTACTGCTGGTTGGAATGTCTCAAACAGGTGTCAATTGCTTTAACAGGTCCCTTCTGAATATCTTAAACAGGTCCCATTGCTGCTGGTGTTAATAGCATAGATGTCTTGAACAGAACAGGTCCCCCTGCAAAATATTTATAACCAGGTCCCTCTGAAAATCATGACAGAACAACTTATTTGTTAAAGTCTGGAATGCTGGTAACAAGCTGCTGTTGGAAATTTACAGTGAAATATAGAATAAGAAATCTGAAGAATTTACAAGGGAGAGATAAAAGTAACAGAACAGATGTCTCCCTCTCCCCGACTGAAAGTTTGACTTGTCCTCAAGTCATGATGCAACTGAGAAATGAAACAATGAACAACAGAAATAGAATTCATACCCGCCAATAAATTGGTTTTCAGGTAGGAAGTCGGGGTTAGATTGTGCCAGATACTGGTTTTCACATCTAACCCATTATTATTTTTTTTAGTTTTAGTTTTTTTTTTTTTGTTTTTTGTTTTTTTTATTTATTTTTATTTATTTTTTTTTTATTATTTTTTTTTCTTCTTGATTTTGAAATTGAAAGAAAATGAAACTAAGGTAGTGATACTGCAGCTGAGGGCTGCAGTACCTCAACCTCTTCTTGCTGAGATAGTGTATGGAGAAAATCTTGCTTGCTGATGGGCTTGTTGTACAGCTTCAGGCGATGACCATTGACTGTGAAAGAATGACCTTTGCCATCAATAGTTTGGAGTTTTACTGAACCATTGTCATAAGCTTGAACAATTTCATAAGGGCCCATCCAATGGGTGGTGAACTTAGCTTTATGATCCTTGAATTTTGAATCAAAAAGCAGAGCCCAGTCACCTTCCTTGAAGTGCTTCTTCTTAATGTGTGAATCATGCCATTGCTTCCTGTGCTTTTGCATGAGGGTGGTGGTTTGTTCTGCTTGCTGCCTCATCTCATCCAGCTGGTTCAACTGTTGGATTCTCTCTTTTTGTGCTTGATCCAAATCAATTAGTAAATCTGCAGCTAATTTAAAAGTGTGAATTTGGAATTCAATAGGAAGCATGACATCCTTACCGTACACCAATTGGTATGGTGTAAATCCGGTGGTATCTTTCCAAGTAATCCGGTAAGCCCAGAGTGCCTCTTTGAGCTTTTCTTCCCAGTTTTTGCGATTCATTGCAACAGTTTTGGTAATGATCCCCTCCAAAGTCTTGTTGGTTGATTCCACCTGCCCATTGGCCTGTGGATGGTAGGGGGTACTTTTCCTATGCTTTATTTGGTACTTGTCTGTGATGTCCTTCATGAGCTTGGAGGTGAATTGGGTACCTTGATCAATGACAATTTCTCTTGGCACTCCATACCTCACAAAGATCTCCTCGAAAAGGAAATTGACTACTGTGTGTTCGGTTGCTCTTACCAGTGCTTTTGCTTCTGCCCACTTTGTGACGTAATCAGTACATACTAAGATGTACTTCTTACCATTAGAGGCTGGGTTGATAGGTCCTATGAAGTCCAGAGCCCACTTATCAAATGGTTCCAAGTGAACTTGGGGCTGAAGGGGCATCTGATCGATAGCTGTGGGTCTGCCCATCCTTTGGCAGCTGTCACAACTCTTTACATACTTCTTGGCATCGTTGAAAATGGATGGCCAATAGTATCCAAGAGTAAGAACTTTGAAGGCTGTCCGCTTCGCTGCAAAATGCCCACCACACGGTTCATCATGGCAAGATTTTAAAATGTCAATTACCTCATCATTTCGTACACATCTCCTAATGATCATATCAAAACCAGTGTAAAAGAGATCGCCATTGAGCCATGAATATCTAACACTTTGTTTGATCAGTCTTTTCCTTTCCTTTGCAGTGAAATGTGGAGGTGTCCTACCTGTAGACAAGTAATTAGCTAAATCAGCAAACCAAGGAGTTACTATGGAAATTGCAAATAAGTGCTCATCCGGAAAAGAATCCTCAACAGGAACAATCTCACCTGGATTTTGCAGTCTAGATAGGAAATCTTCCACCTGGTTTTCTTTGCCTGGTCTATCTAACACTGTGATGTTAAATTCCTGTAACAATAGTAACCATCTGGTAACTCTGCCACTAGTTATTGGTTTATTCATGAGATGTCGAATGGCAGAGTGATCAGTATGTACAAAGACTTCATAACCAGTTATGTAATGGCGAAATTTATTCACAGCATAAATGATGGCAAGTGTTTCCTTTTCTGTAACTGTATAGTTTAGCTCGGCAGGTGTGAGATTTTTACTAATGAAATAAATTGCATATGTACAAGATTCTTCTTTTTGGCCTAAGCATGCACCTATGGCAGTGTCAGATGCATCGGTAAAAATATGAAATGGTAAGCTCCAATTAGGCCCTCTTAGGACTGGTGCAGTAGATAGTTTCTTCTTGAGTTGTTCAAATGCATGTTGGCAGTTCTCAGTCAAATTGAAAAATACATCTTTGGCTAGAAGTTTAAACAAAGGTAAGGCTATCTTGCTAAAATGTTCAATGAATCTGCGGTAATAGCTAGCATACCCGAGAAAACTTCTTACCTCTCTCTGGTTCTGTGGAATAGGCAAATCGGCAATAATCTGTATCTTGGCTGGGTCAACCTGGATGCCTTGAAAAGAGATATAATGGCCCAACACTATCCCTTCATTTAGCATCATGAAGCACTTTTCGTTGCTGAGGGACAGGTTAGCTTCAATACACCTTTTCAAAACTCTCTCTAGATTTTCTAATGCATGTTCAAAAGAATTGCCATATACTGAAAAATCATCCATATACACTTCAACACAATCATGAATCAAATCAGCAAAGATAGCTAACACAGCTCGCTGAAATGTAGCTGGAGCGTTACAAAGTCCAAATGGCAAAACATTGTAGGCATAGGTGCCCCAAGGACAGGTGAAGGTGGTTTTGTCCTGGTCTTCAGAGGCAATCCGGATCTGGTTGTAGCCACTGAAACTGTCAAGAAAGGAAAATGATGATTTGCTGGCTAGGGTGTCTAACACTTGGTCAATGAATGGCAGTGGGAAGTAGTCTTTGAGCGTGGCTTTGTTCAGCTGTCTGTAATCAACACAGATACGCCACTTGCCATTCTTCTTAGGCACAATAACCAATGGGGATACCCATTGACTGTCAGAAATAGGATATATAAAGTTGACTCTCAAAAGTTTTTGCAACTCCTCTCTGACAATGTCTTGGAGCATGGGGTTCATTCTTCTTTGTGGTTGCCTCACCGGTTTAATGGTGCTATCAGTGTAAATGTGGTGAGTGCATGTGTCGAGGTGAATCCCATGCATGTCAGTGTAATCCCAAGCAAAGGCTTTTTGGTACTTCGTCAAGAGTCTAATCAATTTTTCTTGTTGAGATGAGTCTAGGTGGTTGCCTATGTTCAAAGTTTTGCCTAGACTGATCTCTATGACTTGACTCTGTGTATTGGTGATGGATTGAACTGGAAAGATGTCATGAAATGTAGATTGCAAGGAGTGGATAGTGCATGTTTCTTGAAAGTTTTGAGCTAGAAGTACATCTGCAGCATTATATTGTTCATTTCTCAAATTTTCAGATATATCAGGCTGTGAGAGAAATAATTCTACCAAATCAGTATTGTCTTCATGGAAATCATAGATCTGGTCAATGCTAAAAATAGATTGTACCTCCTCTTTGTCATTAAATTTGTCATCAAGCCACAAGTTATGTGTTACTGCAGGTGATTGTGCCGATGGATAGAGGGTGAGTTGTTTCCTTTCGGTCCCTCTAGAGATAATCATGTTACCTGATCGGCATCCAATAAATGCATCAGCAGTCGCTAACCATGGTCTACCTAGAATGATAGGATGTACTCCTAGATTGGATTTGGGTTGAAGGACTAGGAAATCCACCGGATACTCCCAAGAGTCCAGTGAGACAATGATATCTTCCAAAATCCCCTCAGGAATGACTTTGGACCTATCAGCTAGTTCAAGAACAATTGTGGTATGTTGCAAATTCACGAGCTGAAGTGTTCTCATAGTTTCAAGGGTCATGACATTGATTGCAGCTCCAAGTTCTATCAAAGTGTTTGGGATCCGTATGTTGTTAATGATGGTGGTCACTTTTGGAATGCCCGGATCAACATACTTCTCCATGGAGATGGTATTGGTCATAAGGCCTGCTAAATTTCCTAACACATGAATGGTCTGAGGATCAATCCTCTTTCTAGCAGGTTTCTTGAGACACATGTCTTTGATGGCTTTGGTGTAAATAGGAATGTCCTTTATAGCTTGCAGCAAAGGGATTTTTATGTAGACATTTTTAAGTTCATCCAAGACATCAAATTGTGGTGGAGGCAATGGTGGTTTTACTTGGACCAAACGGTCTGGAAAAGGTGGTTGCAGTGATTGCATCTGTTTGTCTTTGGTTTCACTGCTTGGTTTTGTTTGAGTTGTCATTTCATTTTCTTTTTCTAAGTTTTCTTCTTGCTGATCTATTATTGGAGAATCCTTTTGGAGCACCCTACCAGACCTCAGATTAATGTTTTGTAAAGGCAGTGTGGAGTAGGAAGTTCCTTCCTCTACATTATAAGCTGGCCTTTCTGCTCTATTGTTCGGATTTGGGATAGTTTGAGCAGGTATTTGTGTGGGTCTGGGAGGTTGTGGATTAGTTGGAAATTGAAGTTGTGGTACATTTATTTGTGGAGGAGCAGGCAGAGTTTGTTGAGAAGGTTGGGGTTGATAAACAACTGGCTGAGGGTGCTGCTGATATGGCTGTGAATGTGATGGATATGGCTGTTGGTACTGCTGATATGGCTGTGAGTAAGGTGGGTATGATTGAGGATACTGATGGTAGGATTGGGAATATTGTTGAGACGGTCTCCATTGATTTTGTGATTGGTTTCCATGCTGCCATGGCATAGGTATATTCCATGAGTTTTGTGCATACATCTGATCATTCATAGGAAATTGCATATTTTGATTAGGAAACATACCTTGGGGTGCTTGCCTTGGCTGCCATGGTCGCTTTGCACCCATGTAATACACGTTCTCCATCTCTGTGCTGGCTGCCATGTTACAGTTCTGCACAATTTTAACTTTAGGACAGTTAAACATATCATGATGCTCAGTACAGAAAGCACATACTTGAATATTCTCTAGAGGACAGTCTTTTAATGCATGCTTCTTACGACACTTGGGGTAGAAAATAGCCATGATATTGTCTTCCTCCTCCTGTTTCTTTTTGGCTTTTAAGGTATCAATTTGGTTTCCTAGAGTACTCAACAAATCTGTTTTGAACTCTTCTAAAAGATTACCAATTTCAGCCCGGGTGACACTAGCAGAGGCAGTTTTTGTGACCCTAGATGACAAGGTTCTCTTTCCCATTTTGGCTTTACTTCTTGAATATTTTTCACACAGTTCAACTATTTCTTCAAAGGGTAAGGCAGAGATATCACCTTTGCCCATTAAGTTGAGATCATCCATGTATTCTTCCCGGATACCTTTCAAAAATATTGTGCGGACTAGATCAGGAGGCATTGTTTGGTGTTTAGATTTTTGCAAGTTATAGACAAACCGTTCTAGATATTCTTCTAAGGTTTCATCCTCCTGCTGACTCATTCTAAAGATGTCATCTTTAGAGTCTTTGGATCTGCAATAAGGCTGATACTTCCTCAGAAATATTCTCCTCATGCCATCCCAATCCACTATGGTATGCTCACCTAGCCCCATAAACCATTTCAAGGTTGCTGCCTTTAATGTGGCTGGAAACAATCTCAGTCTGTGAGCATCATCAGTATAGCCATAAGTTCGACACACAATGTCGAACTCGAATAAGAATGAGTCCGGATCCTCTGAAGCCATACCATAGAAATTGGGTAGCACGGATGGGGGTATATTTTTCATTTTGATCTCCTCATCCTCCTGTGGTTCTTGTATAGGGAATTTAAAAGTGGATTCCTCCTCCTCTTGATGGGGAACTGATCCAGATCCCTCCTCAGCCATTCTAATTGGTCTCTTAGTGTCTCTTGGTGGAAAAGAGGGAAAGGAAGATTGTTTGGTAATGGTGCTACTTTTCCCTTGTGTAGAAGATTTAGGAAAGGGTTGCTGCTGTGATTTATGTGCAAACAGAGTTTCCCTCTCAGCAAGAGTAATGTGCTGTCCTGAATAAAATTTCTCAGCTATTGTTTGAATATCCTCTTCAGTTGGTGTTGTATTCCCTGGAGAGTCTGCTCCTGATGATGATGGGTTAGTGTTGAGATGGTGGGGGGGTCTTACAAATCTCCCTTGATTGTCTCTAAGTCTAGGCATAAATGAACATGATTTCTAACTGTGTTTTTGGTTGTTTTGTGTATTGAAATTTTTTTCTTTTTGTTTGAATCCTTTACGTACGCCTCCCCGGCAACGGCGCCAAAATGTAGTGGTTCCAGCTAGGGTACTAGACTGGACTCTATATTTAATATCGACCGAGGTGCGTAAGCTTAGAGGCGTGGTCTAAAATATATAGACATAAAGAATTACAGGTGATTATGAGGTAGGTTACAAGGCTCCCTTACAGAAGACCGTAGTATGCAGCCTATCATTCACACACCTAGATTACTCTACTGCTATACTTGATTACAATGCTGGTATGAGATGCATCTATCAAATCAAATCATGAGTCTAAGTACTGTGTATGACTGTGACAATGATTTTAACCTCCTTACAGAGGTATCACTCAGAAAACCCTTGTTTGGTAAACACACACAACATGCAAAGATATTTACACTATCAAACTATATAAAGAGAGCATAAATGAACTGAGAAATGAAACAGAGTTTATGAGAATGCCTCTATAAGTCACACAGGGACCGAATCCCTTACAAGACTCCCGTTCCAGATCCTAGTGCTGACCATTCAACATAACCATAAACCCTTCATAGGCGCACACCATATACATGTAATGAAATTCAAAGGCTGTAGGAATCGAAAGCTTATATAAATGTTATGCAACCCGTATGCTATGTAAATCAACAGCTATGTAAATTGAAACTGTGATGCAAACCATGTGATATAGAAATCGAATCGAATATAAACGCTGTGCAACATATAAGAACTGAAATGTAACAAAACGAATGGACAGTATACCAATCGAAGAACGCAGGGCCCGTCCGCGTCCTAAGGATATACTGGTTATCACTGATCAGCAATCAAACCAATGCAAAAGGTATACACACTTCGTGACTGTAAATATTTCTTTGTATTAAAACTAAAACTCTGTTCTGAGAAAACGATTCAACGATTAACCTTCAAACATTAAACTAACTGTATTTACATATGCGTACGCACAACCATGTCATCGATACAATGAATGTACATAGTGATGTTGCCGCGTTTATTACATAGCCTTTTCAAAATGTTTCCATGCTATATGTTTCAAAAAGAACAAAAAAATCAAAATGAAAATAGAACGATGCTGTTGCTGCTTTTATTTGCCAGAGTACCCTGCTTTGACTTAAGTTGACCGCATGCATAGGAGGCTCGATTTGTCTGGGAGATAGGTGTTTGTCCATGCTTGGACATTCTGCTTTTCGCCCATGCCTTTCGTTCTAGCTCATCTGCTGTGCCACATGTCAAACGGTAAGCTCATTACAGGATGTGGGTACTTCCTGTAACCATGTCATCAAAAACCTCTAATTCTGGAACATAAAACCCCTAAATTAATTTCTATGCAATTTAATAACTATAAAACGATTAATAATCAATATTCAAGGGTTTTGAGGAATATATGATGAAAATGTATGGATAAATGATATGTTTTTGGGAAGGAAAAAGGGTCTTAGGATGATACCAACATCCTCATAATGTGCTGTCAATTCTTCCATAAAAATTGCCCAAGCGATAATTTGTTTACGAGAGAAAAGCCATTGATACCATACAAACTGATTTGGTTCCAAATATAAAGTTGCAATACGTACCTTTTGTGTGTTTTGCACATTATTGAGATCGAAAAATTGCTCCATCTGTAATATCCATGTTGCGGGATCCTTGCCATCAAATTTCCTCATATCGATTTTTGGAATATGTTGGGTCTTAGATCCAACATTAGAGTCTATGAAATCATGATTAACATTTCTTTTGTTCGCATCATGAGTTTCCTTTACTACCCTTTCACCATTAGTAAGTATTTTTTGTAGAAAATTTGTCAAATATGTCTTCAAATCTTCCATGTCTGTCTTCAAATCTGTCTTCAAATCTACCATGTCTGTCTTCAAATCTTTCTTCAAATATATCTTCAAATCATCCATCTTAGCTTCCATGCCATTCATCTTAGCTTCCACGCCCTTTATCTTAGATTCCACGCCATTTATCTTAGCTTATAGTAGCTTTTGTGAGAGTGACATTTGTTGCACTTGGTCTTGTAATTTTGATATATCATGTAGTATTTCTTCCTCTTCTTCATGATTCATGCTAGAGCTTTCAGGTTTCTTACTAGGTGTTTGCATTTTCTTTCCTCGGGGCATCAGTTATTGATAATAATGCTCTACTTTTCCCTTTGAATTCCTTCAAAATAATTTTTCAAACCAAGCTTAAACAAAAATTAAAAAAAAATCTACACACCTTTTTAAACTTTGTAGGAGCTCGATATTGCCTCTGATGTATCTAAGTAATTTCGAATCATCTAGTTCTAAAATTGTGACTTGCAGTAGCCCTCTGTGTCCTTTTTCCAATGCCCCCAGTTTGATCCAAATTGGATTCTCCAAGGAAGAGTTATACCAAATCTCCCACAGTGACTTGATTATAGACTAGTTCAGTAGAGCGAACTTGTACGACATGCCACGTGTCCCTGTTTCAACCTTTGGCTCTGAAAAATACATAAAAGAAACTACAATCTGTCCTCTTTCTGTACCTTCTTATGAAATTTCAATCAGATGCTCAGAGAGAAATTTATGACAATTTTCCCCAAGTCACATGTTTGGAATGTTATTCAGGAGTCTGCAAAAATACCAACTTCCGCAGATCATATCTCCGAAAATATAGAGCGAAAAGCTCTGAAATTCAGACCCGAGGTTCGGTGAAATTTCATCTCAAATGGGTTTTTTTCTTCTTTTGAAACGTCGTAGAAAAAAAGTTATAGCGAAAATGCTACAATGACCTATTTGGAGCAGCAAAACCCTAGAATCCAAAGCTCTGGTACCAAATGTTATGAAACCAGCTCACAAAAAGATAGAAAAAGTAGATCAACGCCTTAGAATTCAGCCTCTTCGACGGGGCAACTTCCTTTACATTACAAAAATGAATGATTCCTTGATGATTCAAATGACAAAACCTCCTTTCTACATATAGGAGTCTAAGGAGTCACAATATAACCCAGCCGACCTAACAATAATAATATAAAGGCACAAAAATAACAATAGAGGGATTCTATGGGGCACAGTAATAACAATATGGGGACAATAGGGGCACAACAATATTAATAAGGGATACAACTACAATGGTAATGGGGTAATCACTAGTATTGTAGGGACCTAACATGGTCACATTGCCAACTCCTGCCACTACAAAAAGATAAACGAACAAGCATCAGTCCACCTGTCAAAAAGCCAAAAAGTAAAATATCAGAAAAATAGAGTATTTCAAGACAGTAAATAGAAATTATAAAGTGGGTTGGAAAAATGAAAAATCAAAAGTAAAAAAGCTATATAAAGGTCATTCACATCTTGTGCCATCTCATTGTTGAAAGTTTAAATTGCTAAGGAAGAGCCAAAACACGCTTTTGAGCTGTTGTTTAGCGAGGAGAGGGAGTCACGGTGTTTTTTGGAGAAATTTGCAGGTGTTGTGCACCTGGCAGATGGCGCTGTGCATGGAAAGTGCGTTGCGCACTTGGGAGATTTGCACAGTGTTAAATTGCACAGGCGCTGCGCATAGAAAGGGAAGTGCACACCTGTGTGAGGGCGCTACGCACCTGTCAAACAACTCCAAATCACTCCAAATTTATTCAAAATTCCTCGAATCTTCAAGTTCATTCTCTTACAAGTAAGTGCATTGATCCTCCTTGTTGAAAAGTGTTCTTGCAAAAGTCTTGTTGGTCTTTTGCTCATAAAAATAAAAACCCTAGTGTGCACTAGTCACCATTACTGTCAAGGTTCATTTGCTCACTGTTCATCAAGGTTTACTCACCCATATTTTCTATTGGTTCCTAAAATCCCTTGCTCTACATATTGAAACCCTACCCCCCATATAAACCCTATCCTACATACACCCTATTCCCACACATAATCTCCAAAAATTATACACTATTCCTAGAACCCTAGACCTTACATACAAAATCCTTCACTCCCTAAACCCCTTTCATATCCTCATTCACCTCACCTATTTTCCTTTTTAAATCTCTTCATACTCATCTTCATTCACCCTTTCCTTCATTCCACCACTAGTATTCACAATCATCAAAACCAATGGAGAGGGATAGTGATTATGAAACGGAGGAAGATACCCTTAGTGATAGTTCTAGGGAAAGAAATTTGCAGTAGAAGAAGCCTCACAAAGGGGGAAAGATAATCAAGGAGGAGCCCATTAGTTTGAGAGAATTACTTTCTTGTCCACTTGCCATCTCATTTTTCAGACATCAGTCATGTTTTGGTTTCTGTGAAATGGTGGAGAGGGTCAAATTCCATCATGAATTAGCAAGGTTATTTGTGACACACCTGGACAATAATGAGGTAAACCTTGCTGGAGTTCAGGGAAAATTTTAAGAACCCCCCCCTAAATTTACATGTATAATAAATGGGCAAATCTCCATGGTATATAGGAAAAATGGAAGGCGATTTTATCAATAATATGATATGTATATATAATTTTTTGGCGAATCTCTCACCAGGCATGGCGAATATTTTACTCAATTATAAAATCTTGTGTTTATTGAATACACAAATGAAATCATTGCATTTCTTTAAAATATCTTTTGAAATCAAAATTACCGAAATTACATATCAATAACCTAGTGGGTGTAGGATAAAATTCACCTATGCCATTCACATAAAGCATGAGAAAAAACCTAATACTATATATAAAACCAAGAAAAATTCAAATTCATCACTTCTAGGGACCTTGTAACCACCCTGCCAATACACAAGTATGTTCCTGTTTGCAATTAGAAAATTACCCAAATTACAATCTGTTTACTCCAGCATATGTTGGAAAGTTATAGAAGGATGACTAGTGCAATCAATCCATTCCTTTTAGCCCTGGATTTGTTTCAGTTTAAAATAGAAGTATACAAATATACTCGTCCAACGTCTATGCTTTAACCATTCACCTTAAGATGTTTTTACAATATAATTTCCTAAGTCTATTTAATATCTTCATTATCATAAAAACCAACCTATATCCATCTTAACTCCACATCTACCACTCTTAGGGGGATGAAATCTATTTATCCCTCTGAGCACTTGGTAGACCCAGAATTAAGATGGATCTAAGATGATAGAATTTCCCCTTTAAATAGTCTATTCTCACATGAATGCCATGGTATTACCATGGGTAAATACCAAAGGTTATCATAAACCTGGAGCTTAAAAATTACTATTAGTAATTTATAAAAATTAATAAAATTAATAGTTGATTTTTATTTTATTTTTTATTTTAACCAAGCTAAAATGTTTAACATACACTAAATTACAACATCCATTTTTACTCTTTATCGGATCAAATATTTTTTCACTCTATTCTAGTTTGCATATCACGATATTTGATACCTCTCAGGGGTTAGTAGATCCAGAGTAAAGATGGATCTATGCTGGTTTAATTCCCCCATTTAAATAGGCTACATTCCAGGTGAATACCATGGGTCAATACCATATGCCATTTTGGTGAATACCATGGGTCAATACCATGTGCCATTTTTATTTTTATTAATACTAAAATTAGGGTTAATAATGTTTTTTGCCATGGTATTAATAACAATCTAGTCCATGGTATTTGTCCCATAGTATTTTGCCCATAGGTTTCACCTAAATATAACCCATTTTTTGAGTGTTCGTAAATATAAGGTGACTTATGGAGTAAATATAAAAAAAAATGTTTTATTTGTTTACCATACCTCTCGTTTATTTATATTTTTATTAATTTACCATACCTCTTTTACAAATATGGTATTTCTCCCATAGGATTAACTTAAATAAAACCTCTTTCTTGAGCCTTCATAAATAGAACAAGGGTTATGGACTAAATATAAAAAGTGGTTTCATTTATTTACCATGCGTCTAGTTTATTTATATTTTTATTTATTTACCATACCTTTTGAGTAAGTATAAAAAGACGTTTTATTTATTTACCATACCTCCACTTTACTTATATTTTTATTTGTTTACACCCTTGCATGTATATAAGGTGACTTATGGAGTAAATATAAAAAATGTTTTATTTATTTACCATACCTCTCATTTATTTATATTTTTATTAATTTACCATACCTCTTTTATAAATATGGTATTTGGGCCTTTGGCCCATAGGATTCACTTAAATAAAACCTATTCTTGAAAATGGGCGAATGGATTCACTAAAATAAAACCTATTCTTGAAAATGGGCGAATGGAAGGTTGTAACTCCTAATTTCAAGGGCTAAATTTACCTTTTTTACCCTCTCCCTTAAAATAAGGTGGGCTGTTTGAGGTGATTTGTAAAAATGTACTATGATACAAAATATTGGCCCACTAAAAATTTAAAACCCCTTAATTTTGCCAAAGGGCGAACATTCGCCCCTAAAATTTTCTATGCTGGAGTTACCTTCACTTTGTCACCTGCTATTATTTCAAAGGCTACAGGCATTCAAAATGTAGGTGAAAAATGGAAGAAAGGATAGTACATTGATAGGGAGTACTATGAGCCTTACATCAAGGCTAAATACCATGGCAAATTGAAGAGAGTGTTTCCCTTCAAATTCTTGGAGGACAGGTTTGCTCCACTCATGAAGATCATCATTAAATACTTTACTTATAAAGGTAGGTTTTCACGGTTGTATGCCTACCACATTAGATTGTTGATGCATTTTACTAGAGTGAGGATAATGGATATTCCTTACTTCATGTTCCGGAATATTGAGAAGATGGCACTCTATGTCAAGAAAAAGCCATATCCCCAACAATTAAACAACATCTACCACTTCTCTGTGATGAAAATCATTGTCTTACATCAGTTGAATCTACTGAATATACCGTTGGAGACCTTCATTTCTAATGAGGTGTTCAAAGGCCCTCAAGTATTTTCATCAGTGCTTCAGGAGGAAGGTGGATCTTCAGGACATGAACAAGCCAAAGAAACTAAAACTGTTGGAGTGCCAGTGTTTGTGACATATTAGAGGGGCACTAGAGGGCTATTTGCAGCTACTAGGTGAGTATTATCTCCACAAAGTGTGGAAGAGGTCTCGCCTTCATATTCAGACCACAGGCAAATTCTATCTCCATAAGGAGTGGAAGGGGCTTTTCCTTCTTCTTCAGCAAAACAGGTACATGTTGGGTAGCACAGCAAGGTCAAAGGTAAAGACAAAGGAAAAATGCAAGAGAAAGGTCCTAGTGATGGGCAAGAGAGGGACTTTGACCTAGTTTATCATGAGGAGACACAGGGAATTGATGTCATTGATGTGGAGACTCAAAGTACAAAGATAACTAAAGACATGATCATCAAGAAGCAAGAGGTTGACATTCAAGCCTTGTCAGTCACTTTAGAGAGGGCAAAGTGGATTATTAATTATCTTGAGCAAGAAAACAAGCAATTAACTGACAAGCAAGTCCTCATGGAGTTGCAAATGATCAAGGAGAAGCGGCAAGAGGCAAAGAAGGCAAAGGTCAAGATGACCTCCATTGAGCAAGAGATTGAGAATGATTGGGAAACTTGGCTAGAAAGGGTTAACATACACCTTGAGAAGCTGCTTGAGAAGGCCAATAAAGAAAAGAAGATGCTTCGCCACATGGCCTATCACTATATGACCCAGAACAAAATATGAAATATAAGGATGAGGAAGCTTAAGGCAAGATTGAGGAAGGCTTTGAGAAGCAAAAAGGAGCAAAACAAGTTGGAAATCCTAGCTGATGATTCATTAGCTCATCAAAGCAGTGCATGAGGGTGCCTTGTGCCAATTTTGGGAAAATTTTGGTAAAATTTTGTAATTTTCAAATTTTAAATTTTGCAACATAGGAAATTCCAATAGGTGGCGCTGCGCTTTTGATTGGGGAACTTGTTGGAAGAATGGCTTGCATATTTTGATTCAGCATGAAAAATAAGAAAACCCAAAAAGTTTCATCAAATTTGCAACAAATATTGGTCACCTAAAGGTCAAAAAACCATCAAAAATGACCTCTCTGCCACTTTTTGGACACACAGGAAGCAGTCTTGGGAGATTCCACTTTTGAGGGGGGAAGTGACCTCCAAATTCTGAAATTCAAGATGTTCCAGAAAATAGACAGGTATACCTTTCCAACAAGCCATCTTGGGCTCAATTTGATTAAGGGGAAGGCCCCCAAAACTGGGTTTGAAAAGGCGATGTGCATAGATTCAGTGGCGCTGCGCATAGGATGAATTTTGCCAATTTTGCTCAAAAGTCAAAATTTCACCTAATTTTTCTACAAGTTGACTTGTACTCTCATTTTGGATGAATCTATGAATGTAGATTATGCTATGTTATGTAAATGTATTTGTAAAATGACTCTTGAGGGTAGATACATCATTTTGAGGTGATTTTGGGGTAAATGAATCAGTTTCCTTGGATTTAGAGGCAAGCTGTTCCACTGCCTATATTCCTGTTCTTAGCTTAGATATGGTTGAAACCACTCCTCTTCTCATGGATTCGACCCCTGATGGCTAGCATAGGTGGTTTGATGCCTCTATTATGTACTTTCTTAGTCATTTGTAAAGGTTGGACTCTTGTGGATGCTTTGAGCTTCATTGTACATCACTACACTAGTTTGGCAAGGAAATAAACCAGGGTTTGTAGCTATTTTTGTGGGATTCTTGTGGTAATGTGCCTTGGCATTGTTTCTCCTTTTGTCATTAGTTTTTCTCATGTGTTTATGTGCCAAAATATATTTCATTCTTCTTAACTAAATGAATCAAGATGGATAGGTAGATACATTGATAACAGTGCTATGCCTTGGGAATACATTTAGTTTTTTATGTTTTCAGCTATTTGAAGAGGATTCATGACCTGTGCATGCCCTCCTCAGCCCCTAACCAGTCTTAGACCTACCATCTCACACAATTCTAAGTGCTAAAACACCTACCTACCTCGCCCCACAAAACACCCTGCAATTATGACTTGATTTCCCGGACCCAAAGCTGCCTGCTCTATTTGATCCAACAACCAACTCATCAAAACCAACAAAAAAACCTAGATCTACTATATCTAGCCTAAAATCCATATTCATTTCAGTCATCTCAACTGAGATTGACAAGGAGAGAACCCTCTCCCAACCTGGTAGGGCTAGCTACCAGGTTAAGCTTAGTTTGTGGTTATCCTAGGATTGCCTCCCTTCAGCTAGAGGTCAATCTATGCTCTAACATAGTGGCGACCATACTGGGGAAAACGAGAAATCACCCCAGTACAATTGAGCAGTTCTGAACTTTTGGATGATAAGTTTAGAATTCAGTAGGTTGAAAAGTGGAAAGTTGTAAAGCAATATCAAAATATTGAGAATTTCTAAACACATTGGCTTCAAGAAGATACACCAGGTCCAATCCCGATCCCGATCCTCCTCCCGTATTTGAAAATCCTAATCTCATTCCCAGGATTCTCAGACAAGAGAGTTTATCAAGTCCTAGACCGGTTTTCAGATCTCATTCATGCCCTGTGGAGTGGCTGTTCCTTGAAGATCTTCCTTTTGATGAATACTTTGGTCTATCCTTATTTAGAACCACATTGGACAGTGAATTGCTGGACATAGTTGTAGACCCAGAATTCACCAAGGAGCTTGAAATCGAAAAGGCCAAATTGATAAGTAACCGTAATCTTCAAAACTCTCCTCAGTCATCTATCACCACTGATCGAATTCCTGAACTCTCTGATTCAGCTTCAACATCTTTTGCCTCATTATCATTTCCTCATATTTCAGAGAATCATCCGACACCTCCATTCATACCTTTACTCCCTCAATAGCCTATCAGTACCCCTCAAACACCCATCACTTCTGCTACATCAACTCCTCTTGTTGTCACAAATCCCTCAATTACTTCAACATCAGTTTCAAATCCGCCTCGAATCATGGCTACTAGATATGCACCTCTCGTTCTACCTCAGAATTTGGATGCTATGCCTGCTGATTACCAAAGTAAGATACCATTATTCGATGCCACTCAAGGTATTACAACACAACAACATGTTTATAGGATGAATGACTTCTATGATCTCCATGAGGTAGATGAAGACAATGTGACCATGAGATTATTTGTGCAAAGCTTTGCAGGCGAGGTTCGAAAGTGGTTTAGAGAATTACCAGTGGGATCCATCAATACTTTGCTAGTTCTACATAGACAATTCCTGGACTGATGGGAGGTAAAGAAAAATCCACTCCAAATTCTTTCTGAGTATGAAAATATAAAAAGGAATGTAGGTGAAAGTGTCCAAGATTACTGTGTAAGGTTCAATACAGTTTATAATGCTATTCTAGTTGACATTAAGCCACGAATGGGGTTAGCATTGATCAAATTTTCCAATGGATTTGATGTTGATATGTCATATCAGTTGAGAGAAAGAGATCCTACCACACTTGAGGATATGCAGAAGAATGCATTAAGTGTAGAGTCAAATCTGTTGGCCAAGAGAGAAAGGATGAAAACTAAAAAGAAGGTGACTATAAAGGAAGAAGCATCTTCCTCAGATGTTAAGGCAAATCATATACTTCGGAAAATTGAGAAGATGTTTGATTGGTTGACAATTGCAGACAAGCCTAAAAACACAATAAAAAATACAAACTTCAGAGGACAGCAGCAACCTCAGTTCAAGATTAAACAAAGGGAGCAGAAGGCACAAGATCAGTCATCACAGCAGCAAGTCAAAACTCCTTTGCAACAAAATTATGTACACGGAATGGAGAGTGAAGATGATGATGATCCGGTGGTGGAGGCAAATCATTTCTTTACTGCTGATGGTTTGCCCATTTTTCTCATGGAAGATGAAGAATATTCAGAGGTTTCACATGTTCAAAAAGATGAAGATTACATACTAGCAAATGAAGGGGTTCTAGAGGATGAGTCAGATGATTATCAGAGGGGATATATGAATGCATTGAAAACACAGCAGAAACAATATTCATTGAGAAGCAGAGATGTACCAGTCAGCCCAGTTCAAAAGAGAAAGGAGACGTATCCCAAGAATGACTCCTCAAATACTCAGAAGAAAGGGAAGGAGCCTGCTGACCCAACTTCCATCAAAGGACCATCTACAAATGAGAAGACCAATCAGCAAAGTGCAGAAAAGGAAAAGGTTGAAAAGAAGGACTCTTCAGTCAAAGAGGCAGATAAAGTTTCAGCTTTTAGCTTAGAAAATGAGATTGCTAAATTAAAGGTTTCAATTCCTTTGATTGAATTGATGAAGAACAACAGTTATAAAAACCAAGTGTGCAAAATTTTGAACATAAATCCTTTATCTGATATGGTCAATGTAGAAGATGATCACCCGAAGCTCATCTTTGGTCCGGCTTTAGAAGGTCAGTCTAAGGATAGTGAAGTGACTCCATTTTATATAAGCCTTAGATTGCACGAGTATGTCCTCCATAATGCCATGTTTGATTTCGGAGCCTCCCATAATCTGATGCCAAAAGCCATTATGGAGAAATTGGGCCTTGACATTACTCATAAATATCATGACCTCTATTCTTTTGATTCCAGTAGGGTCTGATGTATTGGTCTTATCAAATACTTGGTGGTATCTCTAGATCAAATCCCGACCAAGAATGTTCTCATGGATGTGGTTGT
The DNA here is from genome assembly GCA_031772625.1 of Pinus tabuliformis. Taxonomy (NCBI): domain Eukaryota; kingdom Viridiplantae; phylum Streptophyta; class Pinopsida; order Pinales; family Pinaceae; genus Pinus; species Pinus tabuliformis. Next base: position 1,411,069,091 of record CM062819.1, read on the forward strand.
TGCGGACATTCCGCCACGGTTTGGTATTGTTTTGTCTAGATCGTGGGGTGCAAAGGTTAAAGGGACTTTACAACTAGATTTATCCTAAGCTACCATTTTTGTGTTTGGTCAGTTGAGAAAATTATATAGGGAGAAGAAAATGAAGTATCACAAGCAAGGAGAAACCACTTAATCATCTAATTAATTTTGTACATATAGATTTAGAATCGTTTGTATTATATTTAGATAGTGGATTGAATGATATTGATAGTTAGTTCGTTGAAGTAGAAGATGTGCCAAAGATTTCAGAAAATTTCAGAGCAGTCCTTGATCAAGAAAGACAAAAACTTGCAAGTACCTCTGAGCAGTCCACATTACGGTAGCAGCAGAAAGGTAATGAGCAGTAGCAAATTGAAGAGATCAGTCAAGGTAAGAAAGAGGATGAAACAGAATTTCAACACTTAGAGGAAGAAGCAGGCCTATGGAGCATGGATTTTGACGGAGCTGTGGGTAAGGATAGTGTCGGCATAGGGATTTGGATTCACAACCCCCTTTTCCAGCCAAATAAGGTCCCTAGTAATGTTAGAATTTGTTCGTATAAATTGGCCTTTGACTGTTCTAACAATGAAGCCGAATATGAAGCGTTGATTGTAGGTTTGAAAATTCTCAAAAAACTAAATGCAAAAAGAATATCAGTCTATGGAGATTTGAAGTTGATAATCAAGCAAGTTAAGGGTGAATATCAAGCCAAACATCCACGAATGAGGGCCTACTGTAATGTAGTTTTAGATATCTTAAGGATGTTTCCAGATTATACCTTGACATGTGTACCTTGTGCACAAAATGTAATTGCAGATTCACTTGCCACTGATGCTAGTAATTTGAAGATCCCGATGAATTCCAATAACAAGTTTGAGATCCATGTCAAGCACTGCCCAGCTGTTCCCAACAATCTAAGGTATTGGTAGGTGTTTTGGGATGATAAGGAGATTAATAATTTCTTGCAAAATGAAGGCAACTACAAGGATGCTTCCATAGATTGTGATCGTGATGATGATGAACCGGAAATTGAAGTGAATCAGATGGAAATATTGCAGCTAAAGGATAATGTCATTCCTAAAGGTCTTATTCCTTTAGAGGAACTCTTCGATCAAGATGATGTGGCTAGGAAGCCAAGCTTGGTGCCAACAGACAAGGGTGTTGAGGATGTGAATCTTGGAACAGCCGAGAAGCCCAAGTTTGTGAAACTGTCAAAGACATTATCTCCAGAGGTAAAGTCTAAATATGTCAAATTATTGTCTGAATTTGCTGATGTGTTTGCTTGGGATTATTCAGATTTAAAGGTGTATAACAAAGACATAATTCAGCACACGATTCCCATCAAGCCAAATCAGAAGCCATTCCATCAGAAGCTGAGAAGGATTAATCCCAAGTTGTTGCCTTCAATTGAAAAAGAGGTAAACCGATTGTACAAGGCTGGTATAATTGTCCCAATCAGATTTTCTGATTGGATTTCGAATCTTGTTCCTGTGAGGAAGAAGACCGGGGAGATTAGATTGTGCATTGATTTTAGAAATTTAAATAAAGTGTCATTGAAGGACAATTACCCGCTGCCAAAGATGGATCACATCCTCCAGAGAGTGGTTGGAGCATTGCGTATGTCGCTGCTTGATGGATATTCCGGATATAATCAGATTCTAGTGCATGAAGATGACCGTGATAAGACTACATTCACCACCCCTTGGGGAACATTCCATTATGCTAAAATTCCATTTGGTTTGAAAAATGTTAGAGCCACATTTCAATGTGCAATGGACATCACTTTTGCCAATGAAAAGGATGTATTTTTGGTTGTATATTTAGATGATTTGACAGTGTTTTCAAATTCATATGATGAGCACCTTCACCATTTGTGGATTGTGTTTCAACGATGTAGGAAATTTGGGATATCACTCAATCCGAAGAAAAGTCTCTTCGCTATGGATGAAGGGAAGCTACTTGGCCATATTATCTCAAAAGAAGGCATTCGCATTGATCCATCAAGAGTAGAAGCAATTCAATAGATAGATTTTCCTAGGAACAAGAAGGAGATACAAGCATTGAATGGTACGATGAATTTCTTACGAAGATTTATACCTAACCTAGCTGAGCATTTGTGAGAGATTACAAAATATGTTAAAGAAGGACAACATGGTAAAATGGACGGAAGATGCTATGAAGTCTTTTAATTTGGTAAAGTATGCTCTATCTACAGCTCTAGTTTTGATTAGTCCTGACTATACACGAAATTTCATTTTATTCTCATTTGCATCTGAGCATACCATGGCGGCAGTTTTAATGCAAAAAAGAGATCAGCTAGAAAAGCCCATTGCATTTTTCAGTAGAACCATTAGAGATGCAACTTTGAAGTACAACATAATTGGGAAGCAAGCTCTTGCTCTTGTCAAAGCCTTGAAGGACTTCCGAGTGTATATTCTGCACTCTCACATCCTAGCATATGTTCCCAATGCAACAGTTAAGGATGTGCTGGTACAAACCTATCCGGAAGGAAGACAGGGAAAATAGATTGCAGCAATGTTAGAATACGATTTGGAGATCAAACCTACAAAGCTGATCAAAGAACAAGGCTTGGCTAGATTGATGGCGGAATCAAATTTGCATGCGTTAGATATAAATCTTATTGCTACCATGTCCAAAGATGAAGAGGATAGCTCCCTAATTCAAGTGTCTAAAATGTTCCTTCAGTCACCGTGGTATTCAGATATTGTGTATGTACTTCAGCACCTTTCTCCGCCTCCGGAATTGTCAAAGAATAAAGGTAGAACTCTTAAACTTAAAGCTGCTAAATTCTGCATTTTGAATAATGCCCTTTATTGGAAGGATCCAGGTGGTGTTTTGCTAAACTGTTTAATTGAAGATGAAGCCCAGCAGGTAATGAGTGACTTTCATAAGGGTGATTGTGGCAGTCACTTGTTTTGGAAGACAACAACAAACAAAATTTTGAGAGCGGGATATTACTGGCCCACCTTATTTTTAGATGTCTATAAAATAGTCATGAGTTGTCATGAGTGTCAAGTCTTTCAAGGGAAAAGAAAGTTGCTGCCTCTTCCTTTGAAACCGGTTGAAGTCAGTGCACCATTTCAGCAGTGGGGACTCGATTTTATCGGTGAGATTCATCCAACATCATCAGCTCAGCACAAGTGGATCCTAACAGCAACGGATTATTTTACCAAGTGGATTGAAGCAATCCTGACCAGACAGGCAACAGACACAGTAATCATTCAATTTTTGGAATCAAATATTTTATCTCATTTTGGTTTTCCTAGTAAAATCATAACAGATAATGCAGCTGCATTCAAATCCAAGAAGATGATCGATTTTTGCAGCAAGTATAAGATTACCTTGGGTCACTCCACAACATATTACCCGCAAGGTAATGGTCTAGCTGAATCATCTAATAAGTCATTGGTGAACATCATTAAGAAGTTTCTGGAAATAAACAAGAAAGGCTGGCATAAGAAGTTAGTTAATGATTTGTGGGCAACAGAGTGAGCTAAAAGAAATCTATAGGTATGTCTCCATTTGAAATAGAATATGGCATTAATACAGTCTTTCTGACATCCCTGGCAGTCCCAGTTGTGAAAATTTTATAGGAAGCTGTTAGTGAGGAAGATGATTTTCAGTGAAGAATCAATCAGATGATACATTTACAGCAAACAAGGGAGGAAGTCTTCCAAAATACTTTCAGATTGCAGGAGAAGATCAAAAAGATCTATGACTGGAAAACTAAAGCAGATCAATTCTAGCTTGATGATGTGGTGTTACGGTGGGATGTGAGGAATGAAGATAAAGGCAAGCATGGCAAGTTTGAAAACTTGTGGAAGGGACCCTATAAGATTGCTGCATGTAGAGGGAAAAATTCATTCTTGCTCAAAGAGATGGATGGTCAAGATTGTTCAGGAGGACCAGTCAATGGCAGGCTCCTGAAGCGCTACTTCTTCTAAAGTGATTTATGAAATTATGAAGTGATCATTGTATATACCATTTTCCTTTCCTTGCAAGTGTTTAAAGTTACAATTCATTTCATCTTGGGGCCTAAGGTGAAGGCTATAAAGTTGAATGATTTGTATCAGTCTTTGAGTCTTTGGGTCTTGAGTCAGTTTTTGAGTCTTGAGTCTATTTTCATAGTTTCTATTTCAATATTCGAAGTATATTGATCGTATTTCCCAATGGAAGAGGCACTAGTCTACCTATTCCAGAAATCTATGGTTCTTGGCACCTGCAAGGAGATACCATCCCCATTGGAGCCAATGTTAGTGTCAGTGCTTTCACACTGCCATCAGTGATCAAAATTCACTCTTTTGCATTCATATTAGGAGTCCCAGTCCCATGAGTTGCATTCCATTGGGTCATGGATCAACTGATGGTAGGGTTCATTTTAGTTTTTTCCCTCATGATATATATCTATTGACCTTTTCTCAGGTGCCATTTAATCAATGGTTTAGGTTAATGTTTATTTTCGGGCCATTTTATTAAATAAGTCTTAGGTTTTAGGGTTTCAGTCTCATTAGGTATTAGGGTTTCACCATGTCAAATGTCCAAAAATAATTGATGAATAATGGTTAGCGGACACTTGAGGAAGACAATAATTATCAGAAAGCTTTAAATTTCATAATTTGTAAATTTAATAAGTTTTTCACCTCAAACTCAGTTTGAGGTGGAAATAGAGCATTGGTTTACTATTTGTAAATTTTATGGTTCCTATATGTAATAAGTGTTCATAAACTGCTCTTGGTCACATTGCCAACTACTGCCACTGCAAAAAGACAAACAAACAAGCATCAGTCCACCTGTAAAAAAGCCAACAAGTCAAATATTAGAAAAACAGAGTATTTCAAGACATAAAACAAACATTATAAAGTGGGTTGGAAAAATGAAAAATCAAAAGTTAAAAAGCTATATAAAGGTCATTCACATCTTGTGCCATCTCATTGTTGAAAGTTTAAATTGCTAAGGAAGAGCCAAAACGCGATTTTGAGTTGTTGTTGAGGGAGGAGAGGGAGTCATAGCATTTTTTGGAGAAATTTTCAAGCGTTGCCCACTTGGCAGCTGGCGTTGTGCATAGAAAGTGCACTATGCACTTGGGAGATTTGCACAGTGTTAAATTGCACAGGCGCTGCGTACCTGTGTGAGGGCACTACGCACCTGTCAAACAACTCCAAATCACTCCAAATTTCTTCAAACTACCTCGAATCTTCAAGTTCATCCTCTTACAAGTAAGTGCATTGATCCTCCTTGCTGAAAAGTGTTCTTGCACAAAGTCTTGTTGGTCTTTTGCTCATAAAAATCAAAACCCTAGTGTGCATTGTTCACCATTACTGTCAAGGTTCATTTACTCACTGTTCATCAAGGTTTACTCACCCATCTCTGCTATTGGTTCCTAAAATCCCATACACTACATATTGAAACCCTACCCCCATATAAACCCTATCCTACATACACCCTATTCCCACACATAATCTCCCAAAATTATACACTATTCCTAGAACCCTAGACCTTACATACAAAATCCTTCACTCCCTAAATCCCTTTCATATCCTCATTCACCTCACCTATTTTCCTTTTTAAAATCTCTTCATACTCATCTTCATTCACCCTTTTCCTTCATTCCACCACTAGTATTCACAGAAATCAAAACCAATGGAGAGGGATAGTGATTATGAAACGGAGGAAGATACCCTTAGTGACAGTTCTAGGGAAAGAAATTTGTAGTAGAAGAAGCCTCACAAAGGGGGAAAGATAATCAGGGAGGATCCCATTAGTTTGAGAGAATTGCTTGCTTGTCCACTTGCCATCTCATGTTTCAAACATCAGTCATGTTTTGGTTTCTATGAAATGGTGGAGAGGGTCAAATTCCATCATGAATTAGCAAGGTTATTTGTGACACACCTGGACAATAATGAGGTAAACCTTGCTGGATTTACCTTCACTTTGTCACCTGCTATTATTTCAGAGGTTATAGGCATTCCAAATGTAGGTGAAAAATGGAACAAAGGACAGTACATTGACAGGGAGTACTATGAGCCTTACATCAAGGCTAAATACCATGGCAAATTGAAGAGAGTGTTTCCCTTCAAATTCTTGGAGGACAGGTTTGCTCCACTCATGAGGATCATCATTAAATACTTTAATTGTGAAGTTAGGTTTTCACAGTTGTATTCCTACCACATTAGATTGTTGATGCATTTTACTAGAGTGAGGATGATGGATATTCCTTACTTCATGTTCTAGAATATTGAGAAGATGGCACTCTATGTCAAGAAAAAGCCATATCCCCAACAGTTAAACAACATCTACCACTTCTCTCTGATCAAAATCATTGTCTTACATCATCTGAATCTATTGAATATACCATGGGAGACCTTCATTTCTCATGAGGTGTTCAAAGGCCCTCAAGTATTTTCATCAGTGCATCAGGAGGAAGGTGGACCTTCAGGACATGAACAAGCCAACGAAACTGAAACTGTTGGAGTGCCAATGTTTGTGGCATATCAGAAGAGAACTAGAGGGATCTTTGTAGCTGTTAGGCAAGTATTATCTCCACAAAGTGTGGAATGGGTCTCGCCTTCATCTTCAGACCACAGGCAAATGCTATCTCCATAAGGAGTGGAAGGGGCTTTGCCTTCTTCTTCAGCAAAACAGGTACATGTTTGGTAGCACAGCAAGGGCAAAGGTAAAGCCAAAGGAAAAATGCAGGAGAAAGATCCTAGTGTTGGGCAAGAGAGGGACTTTGACCTAGTTGATCATGAGGAGACACAGGGAATTGATGTCATTGATGTGGAGACTCAAAGTACAAAGATAACTAAAGACATGATCATCAAGAAGCAAGAGGCTGACATTCAAGCCTTGTCAGTCAATTTAGAGAGGGAAATGTTGATTATCAATTATCTTGAGTAAGAAAACAAGCAATTAACTAACAAGCAAGTCCTCATGGAGTTGCAAATGATCAAGGAGAAGCAGCAAGAGGCAAAGAAGGCAAAGGTCAAGATGACATCCATTGAGCAAGAGATTGAGAATGATCGAGAAACTTGGCTAGAAGGGGTTAACATACACCTTGAGAAGCTGCTTGAGAAGGCCAATAAAGAAAAGAATATGCTTCGCCACATGGCCTATCACTATATGACCCAGAACAAAATATGCAATATAAGGATGAGGAAGCTTAAGGCAAGATTGAGGAATTCTTTGAGAAGAAAAAAGGAGAAAAAGAAGTTGGAAATCATATTTGATGCTTCATTAGCTCATCAAAGCAGTGCATGAGGATGCCTTGTGCCAATTTTGGGAAAATTTTGGTAAAATTTTGTAATTTTCAGATTTTAAATTTTGCAACACAGGAAATTGTAATAGGTGCGCAGCGCCACTAGCGCTGCACTTTTGATTGGGGAACTTGTTGGAAGAATGGCTTGCATATTTGTATTTAGCATGAAAAATAAGCAAACCCAAAAAGTTTCATCAAATTTGGAGCAAAGCTTGGTCACCTAAAGGTCAAAAAACCATCAAAAATGACCTCTCTGCCACTTTTTGGACACACAAGAAGCAGTCTTGGGAGATTCCACGTTTGAGGGGGAAAATGACCTCCAAATTCAGAAATTCAAGATGTTCCAGAAACTAGATAGGTAGAAATTTCCAACAAGCCATCTTGGGCTCAATTTTGTTAAGGGGAAGGCCCCCAAAACTTTGTTTGAAAAGGCGTTGCGCATAGGATGAATTTTGCCAGTTTTGCTCAAAAGTCAAAATTTCGCCTAATTTTTCTACAAGTTGACTTATACTCTCATTTTGGATGAATCTATGAATGTAAATGATGCTATGTTATGTAAATGTAGTTTAAAATGACTCTTGAGGGTAGATACATCATTTTGAGGTGATTTTGGGGTAAATGAATCAGTTTCCTTGGTTTTAGAGGCAAGCTGTTCCACTACCTATATTCTTGTTCTTAGTTTAGATATGGTTGAAACCACTCCTCTTATCATGGATTCGACCCCTGATGGCTAGCATAGGTGGTTTGATGCCTCTATTATGTACTTTCTTAGTCATTTGTAAATGTTGGACTCTTGTGGATGCTTTGAGCTTCATTGCACATCACTACAATAGTTTGGCAAGGAAATAAACCTGGGTTTGCAGGTATTTTTGTGGGATTCTTGTGGTAATGTGTCTTGGCATTGTTTCTCCTTTTGTCATTAGTTTTTCTCATGTGTTATATGTGCCAAAATCTATTTCATTCTTCTTAACTAAATCAATCAAGATAGATAGGTAGAATACATTAATAACAGTGCTTTGCCTTGGGAATACATTTAGTTTTTGATGTTTTCAGCTATTTAAAGAGGATTCATGACCTATGCCTACCATCCTCAGCTCCTCACCGGTCTTAGACCTACCATCTCACTCAATTCTAAGTGCTAAAACACCTACCTACCTCGCCCCACAGAACAACCTACAATTCTGACTTGATTTCCCAGACCCAAAGCTGCTTGCTCCATTTGATCCAGCAACCAACTCATCAAAACCAACAAAAAACCCTAGAGCTACTATACCTAGCCTAAAATCCATATTCATTTCATTCATCTCAACTGAGATTGATAAGGAGAGAGACCTCTCCCGACCTGGTAGGGCTAGCTACTAGGTTAAGCTTGGTTTGTGGTTATCCTAGGATTGCCCCTTCAGCCTGAGGTCAATCTACGCTCTAACAGGTTAGAATCAATCAATAGGGCCTACCTCTTGGTCTCTTATCCTTCTTGATGATGTCCTCACTTGCTCTCCCCAGTAATCTCTCGCTTCCTTCTTCAAGCTCCTGACACAAGTAAAAAACAACAACACACAAACATAATAATAGACAAATTGCAATTCAACCTACTTAACGAGTCAAGAAGAATTAAGGCATGAATATGTAATATTATAAAACATGTAGGAAATCAATCGATAGTTGCAAATATTAATATCAAAGAGAGATTACAACCATTCATCTTGACGCTGCAGTCTTCCTCTGACAAGACCAGGTTCCCACACACTTCTGCTAGCACTCCATGATGGCTTCAAACAACAATAGTTTAAAAGATCTTCCCTTTAGGCTTCACTCCAAAACTAAACACACTTCTCCCTCACACAACTAGATGGCTACAACTAGTAATAGCTTGCTTGTCTAATCCAAAATATTATACTCACACACAGCGAAAACTCTAACTGTAACTATGACTGCAACTAGTTTGTGCTTGGGAAGAAGGGAGGTTTATATAAGAAATATGGATGGGAGATGGATCCTATTCTCATGGGAGAAGGGCTTATCCCTTGAGGTAGTTCCATCATTATAGGGGAAAGGAGCCCAAACTGTCATCCTCGACCCCATCCGATCAAACCATTTACCATATTTCTGTTACGGAGCTTCTAGAGTTGGAAGCTTTAGCTCTAATTTAAAAAACTTTCCATAACAGGACCGATGCGACTGGAACAAAGCTCAGTTACACTGGTCGGAGCATGGAATAGTGCTAATCTCTGCACATCGGCATGGGGAAGACAAAGGCCATTAGCGTCGATCTTGTAAACTTGGCAAAACAGAAGTTTCAGGGGAAGTGGTGCAAAAGGGAAATGATCTGCTCATGGAGAGGGACATAATGGGAGTTTCTCCATGAAGGCAAAGAATGTGGTGTTCACTGTAGAGGTCCTCCAGGATCAAGGAAAGAGGAGTACAGGGACAGTGACAAAATGTTGTGTAACAATTCCCAGTTCACGATACCATGTTGAAGCTTCATTTCTAGGTACCAGTTCTTAGGGATTGTCTCTAATGTACGAATGAATCCATGTACTCATTCTTGTTGCAGAATATTCTTCTATGATGTAGTGCATAGCTAGATATGTTTCCTAGGATTAGTTTCACTATCATATTTTATCTCCATCTTTGTATGTATTTGTTCAAACCTTATCCCTATCAATCTTCGACATTCCTTCCAACCTCCTATATTCTTCTTATGTACATTCCACCATCTAGCAGGGGTAGCTTTCAGGGCTATATCAAAGGTTTAAAACCTTTTATTTTCTAGAAAAAGTTCTTCATAATCATTAAGAAAAGTATTTACATCACCTAATCCATCATAAGAAGGTAGGTTACATACCTTAGATATCATACAATGAACTGATTTGGTAATTCTTGCACAACGCCTTGTGGATACTTCATGTAGCTTATTCTGCTAGTTCTCCAACTCTTCTTCTAAGTCTGAGGTACAAGAACTATCACGCTCCCAACTGAACTTGCCCTTTGTAGTAGGGTTAATACAGTCTCATTCCTTCATTGTCATTTGATATATATTTTCTATGTCAGTTGCGCAATATTCTTCTTTGACTAGTTCTGTATATCTTGCTCCTTCTGATGGATCCAGGGGAACAATTACTCTCATATTGTTTCCTTCAAATATCATATGTCTTTTCTTTAGATTAATTTTGGCCATATTGTCAAATTCCCAGTCAATTCCAAGAAAAGTGGGATAAGGGTTACTGTCATCGACGATCTCTATTACTTCAAAATCAGCAATAGTGTGAACTTCTTCAATATCCATTGTGATGTCTGGTAGTCTTCCCAAAGGGAAGATCTTTTATTGATTTACCATCCTTAATTGAATAGGTGACCACTGTAATTTTAGCTTACCCATTAATTCCCATGTCTGCTTCGTCAAGACATTAGCATTAGATCCCAGATCCAAAATAATTTGATCCATCTCATATTCTTCTATATGTGCACTAAGCCTCATCTCTCTTTCAATTCTCTTTTGCCGATGCAAATTATTAACTGCACGCATCTCACTTCACGGTGTTTCTTTGGATGAATACGAATCTATCAACTCATGAAACCCTTCTACAACCTTTTGATCTCTTAACAATTTCATACAAGTTTGCATAAAAGACTTTAAAATACCTACCTGATTTGTTGAATCCTGGACTTGTGTCGTAGCTTGATCCTATGTCAGAGCTCAGCTCCATATTGAAGTTGATGACATGTTGCAATTACTTTTCTAATCAGGCTTTTGCCTATGCATTAGAGTTCGAAGCTCGAGCATCCATAAAACTTCAATTTGCTTCCATAAATACTTCCATTTCTTTACAAATATCAAAAACAGGAACTTTCTCAGAAGTCTTTATGAACCGTGCACTTTCATATTATTTATTTTCATCTAATTTATCACTACCAATCACAACTCCACTTCTAGTGACAATACTAATTCGAATTTCATTGGTCCTCCTTTCAGTAGTAATCATTTGAATATTCTATGTCGGTTGTTGATTCTTTTTTTCTTGCATATTCGCCATAAGTACAAGACATTCTTCAATTACATGGTCAAAGTATTTACAATACTTACATGTCTTTGTGGGTTCTAGCAGTCTCTCACAAAATGACTTGGCTAGCCATCATTATAGCAAATGATCTAGCCACATCCTCGACCAGACCACCACCTCGACCTCTTCCTTAGTAACCTCCAAGACCACCGCACTGTCCATTGTCCTCATGTTCATGCTCTTCTGGCTGCATTATATAATTTTCAACACCACTGTTGGGCGAGGGATCCCCCAAGGGAAGTTTTGGGGCTTAGAGCCCAGATTTTGGTCAAAATTTGTAATTCCAATGTAAAGACTCCGCATTTTGTGGGTGCAGAGCATGTAGTTTGTTAAAGAGTCATATGGTTGTACACCCTTAATTTTGTTATTGTAATGTCGGCTGTAGAGATCTACCCATGGTCCGCAGACCACAGGATTGTATAAATAGAGCGAGACTCTAAGTAGTTATAGAGGATAATGAAAATGAAGAACGTATGATGTGTGCGAGATAGATCTAAAGTGTAAAGTCTAGTTTTGGGTTATAGAGTAGGAGAAGGCTCTGCAGCTGAGTGCACAGAGGCCTAGTAGTTCGTAGCTGAGTGTGCGGACCCCTGTAGCTGAGTGCGCAGATTGATTCGAGTCCGTAATAGTTGGAAGTATTAATAAAGAGAAGTTTCCTATCATTTCTGTGTATTTATTTCCTGTTTTATGCATCTATTATCTTGGGTATGAAATTCACTTCTAATACTTATATGATGTGTGAATGTGTATAATTGTATTAATTAAGTGAACGCAAGATAGAACATTTGTTTACGTGAAGTTAACTAAGATATTTTAAGAAGATAAGTAAGATATGGGGTGTATTTTGGGGAAATAGTGCAGTTCGCTGCCATAGCAACACGAAAGCATCTCAGCCCTTGGTTAGGGTTGCGCAAAAGATGATTGTAATAGATCACGAAGGTACTGAAGGTCAGAACAGTGCGTGAAGCGACTTGCGCGTAGATAGACATAGTTGGACTAAATCGACATCATAGACATCTCAAGGGTGCAAAAATTTGGTTCCATCATCCCCCCATATTGCTTCGAGTGAGACTGCAGTCCGTGCTCCGCGGGCTGATGCCGAAAGGGATAGTAGTGTAGGGATTTATTTGGCTGAATAACTTTGAACCTGGGTCAGGCCCCTATAAGCCAACAAATGGTTCTGTTGCTGGGACCGGAATCTACATAGAGATGTTTGATGTCATATCATTGGAATCCAACTAAGAAAGAAATTGAAAGCTGGTTGGACAAAAGAATTCACGAGTTCATGATGCAGGAGAACAGAAACTCGTGACTGGCAAAAGAAGAGTGGCTAGACAGCTACCTGTATACAGAGATCCATGAAATCTTTTCCACGTCCTTCCCTACTGAGCTATACGAGTGGATCGCAAAGCTAGAAAACATCCAAGGAAGGTGGAAACTTGACAGTCCTATTGTGTGGACCCCGGAGCTAGTACGAAGATTGGAAGCATCGGAGGATAAAATCGTGTGCGCCGTTGATCATTGGCTCGATCGAGTTATAGGAGGATTCATTACTGAGTTCGCAGTTGACACCTCAGTCAGCTATAGCGAGGCAGAGCGATGTTTTCTCAAAGGACCATGAGGTAAGTACGTAAAGTCTTTGAATACTTGGATTAAAATGCTATTGTGAGAAAACAGGGTTATGCAGTTACCTTGATGTTCGGGGCTACGCGAAGTGGAAAAGCTTATAGGAATGAAGGAAATAAGGGTCCAGAGAATAGCCCCTTTATTTCACCTCTACGAGGGGATGAGGAAGAGCTCGCGAAGGTCTCACCACGAAGTGACATCCATCTGATAAGGCAAAGAATTCCGTGAAATACCACCTCCACCCACACCACCACTAGCTTCACCGCCATCACCTCCATCTTCACCCGTACCAACTCCACCACCACCGCAATTCAATATGGAAAGCACAGTGAAGTTGCATGTGTTCAAAGGTTTGGGAAATGAGGATCCGGACCAATTTTGGTTCATTGTAAGGGTTGTATGGGAAGCACAAGGTGTTACAGATGACCATATAAAGAAGGCAATGTTGGTTAGTGCCCTGCAGGGTCGCGTGCTGACCTAGTATATTAAGTACTCCAATGATAACCTAAATGCGAGAGTCATGGATATCCAAGCAGTGCTAAATAGAGAATTTAGCAGGCCTAAATCTAAAGTGTAGTCGATCGTTTGATTTAAATATATTACAATGCTACCAGGCGAGACTCCTTGGGAGCTGGATCAGAGGCTGAAATGTACAATTCGCGAAGCCAATATGAATATGACGGATGGACAACATCGTGAGTGGTTTGTAGCTTCGATACTACCACATTTAAGGAGTGCACTATCGCAGCAGAAGATAATGACTCAGGAATAAGCCTTAGAGATTGCTATGAGGCTACATGAGACCCCGATGCAGGATCCTAACCTAGGAGTTCAACAAATCCACATGAAGCTGAAGAATCTGTGCCTTGAGATGCAGAGTCTGAAATAGGATAGGACGGTTCAACTAGAAGTGCACGAAGAAGTGTGGTGTGTGAAATGCAAGGGTCAGGGTCATGACAAAGACCACTGCTTGGTTTTTACAAATTATCTCATAGGAGGAGGACCGATGCCTTTAAGGCCAGAAGCTTAAGCAGGACCTAGTGCGACACCTGCTTTGTAGTTTGCAGTTTGTCAAATAGCTGGAAAACATGCCACGGACAATTGTCACTTGTTACAGAAGTATACACAAAATTTGCAACAGTTGTTCTGCAACTTTTGTAGGTTGGTGGGACATGACGAGTGCACTTGCAGAAGCTATGAATTGATGATGGATAGAACTCCCACCTATTGAGTTCAGGCTGAAACGCAGCCCCTTGACCAGAATGCAGGAATGGCACGAATAGGATTTCAGGGGCGCGGACGAGGCCGAGGTGGAGGAGGACCTGGAAGAGGTTGCGGACAGTTGATTTGCTACAATTGCGGAGGGCCAGGGCGTTATGCTCATGATTGCATGAATCCAATGCACTCGTCATGTTTGTATTGCACATTGTTTGATCATGAGACAAAATATTGTCCTACGCTGATAGCTAGGATATGCGACAAAGGAACGCTACCACTCCCCACCTCAGAACCTGCAGGTGATGAGGTCTGAGCCACGCGAGGAAGATCCGAATGTGAACATTGTGCTCCGAAGTGGAGTTGCAATGGGAGATGACAAAGGAAAATAGCCAGAAGATAGTACTTGGGTTTGCAAAGCTCCGGTGAAAGAAGCGGAGTTTGATTTGGAGCGCACTCAGGAAACCTTCATGGAAGCTAATAAGAGCTTCGCTAATGCCTCCACTTCAGGAAGCAAAGATAAACCAGAGCCAGAAATGGACCCATCTATGCTCACAGCATTCCTAGAAACCTGTATGAAGTTACTGCATGACAGTGAGGTTGTGAAATGGTTACAGGAACTCATCAACAGATGTGCCGGGACCACGCCAGGAGAATTGCACGTAGTCTGGAAGATTGGAAAGCGTAAGAAAAGGATGAGATGAGAAATGAGGCTAACCATGTAGAACGAAGAATATGGGATGGATCAAGTCATCCTGGATTTGGGATCGGATGTGAATGTTCTGTCGAAACAGACATGGGAGCGAATGGGAAGACCTACGTTGTAGTGGTCTCCAATTGAGCTAAGGATAGTGAACCAATAGAAAATAATACCCATGGGGCGATTGCAGGGAATAACTGTGGATATTGAGGGAGCGAGCACGTTGGCTGATTTCGGAGTGATAGAGATTGTTGATGACAGCAATCCCTACCCCGCGCTCCTAGGAATTGACTGGGCCACAGACATGAATAGGGTAATCAATTTGAAGAAGAAAAAGATGATTTTTGAGAAGAAGTCACTACGTGTAATTATACCCTTGGACCCTGTTGAAGGATTGCACTATACGGAGCCGGTCCGCGACTATGAAATTGATGATGATCTGGACTGCATCTATAAGATAACAGCACGAGACCAAGACTGGGTGAATCCCACCGCAAATGGGCGGATTGCATGGGAGCGTGAAAGCTCCTGCACTTTAGATTCTGATGAGGAGATAGAGCGATGGCAGAATCTATTACATGAAGCAACTACATTGAACTGCAATATGATGACAAGGTCTTTGCGCTGTGTGTCGACATAAGTAAGAGATATGCCTACTTATGATGGTATAAATGAGGTAGATACCTTCTTGGATGCATTTGAAAGGGAGGTGCCAGAAAAGAAACGCTTCCAGGCCTTGGACTGGGTACTGCGCGCTACGCCCACGAGATGGTGGGGTACGCACAAAGGAAGCTTTTATGATTGGCACAAATGTAGGAGAATGATGCGCACATGATTTGGGAAGCCTAGGGTGTGACTGACAGACAAATACAATGGACAGGATGATCTGTGTACCCGTCTGACCAAGTGGACGCAGGCCTATGGAAAAGGGCACAAACTTGTGTGGATGCACATGTACTTTGCGCTAAAAGATCTGATCAATAAGCATGTGTTGGGGGGGTGAGCTCGTAGAGGGAACTTAATGTTGGGAAGACATTATGCAGGAAGAGAAATTGTGCAGAAGATTCTACACGCAGAAGCATTCAACAAGGTATGCAATGCACTGAACAAGGTATGCAATGCGCAGCGAAGTGATTGGGACCTATGCATACTAGTAGTGTTATGGGCTTATCAGACGACATGGAAGAAATTGATGGTACAAACACCTTTTAGGCTTGTCTATGGAGTGGAAGTTGTAATGTTAATGGAATACATCATGCCTAGTCTGTGCATAGCAATGCTCACAGGTATGATGGATCACAGAGCCCTGGAGGAGAGGCTCCTACAGCTAGAAGAGCTCGAAGAAGAACAATTTTTGGCTGGATTCCACCAGCAAGTCCAAAAGTAGCGCAAAATGTCTTGGCACGATTGACATATTAAACTGTGCACATTCAAGGTAAACAATCTAGTGTTGTTGTATGATAGTAAGTTTGATAAATTCCCAAGGAAATTCAAAATGCATTGGTTAGGGCCATATGTTATTAAGGAGATTACAGATGGAGGCGTAGTATAGTTGGTCAAGTTAAATGGAGAGCCCTTCCCAAGAAAAGTGAGTGGCAGTCGTTTGAAACAATACACAGGTGGCCCCACCACCTGACTAGCCGTTGGAAGCACAGTGTTAGTGCTCCAGGAAACTGAAAGGATATGCGAGACTATAAACTACTCTACCCAGGGACTGCATAATGTCAAGACTGCGCATAGTAGCAAAGTGTCACAGGGTCCACGGCAGTGCGAGGATAGTTGCGCTACCGTGCGGGTCAGCTGGAAAGTGACCATTGCAGTCACTATTCACAATGTGATGTTTTGTTTGAGACCAAATGGAGTGAGTGAAAAGCATTTAAGGTGAACTTTATGGGCTAGTTTCTTGAAAATCTACCACCAATCTAGCATTAATGGACCGAATGTGGGGGGAACGATCGAATTCAAGTTCAAAAGATGCTATAAATTACAAGGGTTTGTCCAACAAACAACACTTGGCAATTTTAGAACTGAGTTGTTGCGCGCTCAGATATTCATGAACCAAGACTTGTTCAATCTTCTAAAAATGAATTCGTTGCTTGAGCAATTGCCAGAGACACTAAGAGAATTGTGGAATCGCACTATGGAAGCACCCGAGGAAGCCATGGATATCAGAGCAATGACCACCGAGGAAGCTATGCAAGCAATTACAGAATTGGAAGCCCCAGAGAGCATCGGGATAGTCACTGAAATCCCTAAATCACCGCGTACGCTGAGGCTAAAGAAAGACAAGCAAGCAATGGTACCGATGCGCGTATTGCCTAGAAAACCACTGAGGACCATGCTCACCATTGAAGAAAATGGGAAGGCTATCAATTTGGGGGCCGATGAGGAAGAAGAGTTCGAAGAAATCCTAGTTGAGGAGGAGGATGTAGAGATGGAGGGCAAAACCCAGGGTGCGAACCCTCTCACCAAATGCCTGCATATGTTCCTCCGTAGAAGGGTAAAGCAAAGGTGCCCAAAGATATAGATGAGAGCAAGAGTTCTCTGCAAAATCTGCTACTCCCAGATGACATTATTTTTTAAGGAGTGCACTTGGGACGAGTGCACGTCCTGAAATTTGAGGACTGGGACCTCGCAAATCATGAGAAGTTCCCACATCTCACGTTCGTGCAGCTAATGCGCTAGAAGAAAGATGCACCGGGTGGGATAATAGAGTTGGATCTGCGCAAATGGTTGAGAAGTGTAGAGAAAGCAGGGTTACTAAAGCTGCTATGGGTGTCGTATTACCATCACGCCCCAGTGACCATTTTTGTCATCAGGCATCTGCTCTGCTTGGTGCATGATGGGTGCTTGTGGCTAGAGGAGCCCATCCCCTTCACGAACAATCTAATTCACAGGATTACACAACTCCCTTGTGCAAGGGAGGAACCAGTGAACATTTCAGAAGGGAAGAGTGATGATTTGGCCATCGCAGAGGCCATGAAAAAGAAATTTAAACTAGAGAAGAAGAAGCAAGGGTACACAATTTCTAGCATCAACAACCCTGTGGTCAAGGTTGCGACGCAGATATTGGCAGGGAAGGTGATGCGAAAATGCCGCGCAGATGAGGTGCTCGCGCCAGTGGTTGCACTAGCAGGGCAATGCGCAGAAGGGGTCTAGTTTAACTGGGTAGACTATCTATGCGGTGAGTTCCTTGAGAACTATCGTGAGGCATAGAAGCAGGGAAAAACTTTTCACTATGCATGGCTTTTGTTGTCAATAGTACTGGTGGCATGGGAATTGCCTGAAGATAGCCAGTTCCCGATGATCGCACAGGACCTTCCAGAGGTAGCGAAGTACGCTTCGCTGTGGGCAACCAGGGATGCACAAAGGATAAGGGAAAGCAAAATATTCTGGGTGCTCATGGAGATGAATATCAGAATGGGGATTAATCGTAAGCCACGATTATCGCCCATGGTCTACAACAGTTTGTATAGCTTCGGAAAGTTCAAAGCAAAGTTCCACCATGTCTTCATCAGGGCGTGGAAGAACCATACGAAGAAATGGTGTGAGCTACCTTATTTGGCGACCGATGATGTAATTTTTGCAGTCCTTGTGCCTTGGCCGCTAGAGTGGCACGCTCTAGCTGGCTCTGCAGTGGAAGCAGGGAAGTTTGCCACATAGCAGAAGAAGGAAGATGTGAAACTACGGATGGCATAGCTAGCGGAAAAACGCAGGAAGGAGGAAGCAGCAGCTAAGGCCCAAGCGGTGCGCGACGGTGTGAAGTTGGCATAGGAGCAGCAAAAGGCAGTAGAAGAAGAGCGCAAAGGACAAAAGTCACCTTCACCCAAGCCAGAGACCAATACAGAACAAGGTGACGCAGACCCACAGACAATGGACACCCAGCTAAAACTTTTGTTCCCAAGAGAGCAGGTAGGGTCGCGAAAGAAGACGAAGGCCTCAAAGACTTCATTCGACCCGATCACCCTCACTAAGGGGGATCTACATGATATTGGCGAGACGGTGAGGGACGTCACCGTGGAGGCCCTCTAGCAATTTGAGGAGCAACACCAAATGGTTTTGGGGGCTCTCTGGACGCAGATACAGGAGTTTTAGGTGCACACTCCACAGGCTGGCACTATATCAACCAGCCTCGCGATAGGCACGTCCATGGCCAAGGAAATGCTGCGCGCCCGGATGACCTACACAATAGTGTTGCCAGATGGAGCACTCATTACAAAAAATGAGGTCTACAAGCCTATGGTCAGCGGGTTGAAAGGGATCGGGTTAAGCATGGTTGCACTCCCTTGAGAGACGCTCTATACTTTATAGGATGGAGTCACTGCAGAGCTTCAGGCCAGGGAGAGCCATGCGATACAAGTAATGAGTGAGTAGCACATCAACATTGAGCAGTTGAGCTTACAACACAACGAGGTAGTGGCACAGAACAGATAGATAGTGCAGGTGGTGGAGGAAACCTGCCAGATGGTCCCGGAGTTGGCCATACCAGCAGAGGAATCAGTGGAGGCGCGCGTACATAAGTTAGCAACAGGGGTGCGCGGCACAAGAGAAGAAATGGTCAGGGTTCAGCTAGAGTTGAACCTTTAAATAATAGAACTGTAGTTGAAGGCGCAGCCTTCAGCTCCACCAGAGGTTAAGGAAGAGTGTGCCATCGCGATCACAACAACAATGGCAGTAGTTAACAATGTAGTGACAAATTGCACAAAGTTGTTCGAGCAGTCGTTTGAGGCCCTCACCACCCTGCAGGAGGACCCGAACATAGAGTGCCTGGAAATAGAGGTGCATGAGCTGCAATAGAGATATGACGAAGTAAAAGGGACCATGCAGACGGTTTCCCTTACACAGAGGCTCGCGAGGATGTAGCAAGCTAAAGCGCTCAAGGAGCAGGTGGATGTTGCTCAGCATAAGGAAGCAGTTTTGAAGGCATGCCTACAGCCGTGGATCGATGAGGCTTATACCATTACAACCTCCATTGAAGCAAAGCTCACATAGCTACAAGAAACACAGGAGAGGATTCATGGATGCAGCTCAGCCACAACGGTCATTGAATAACGCGTAGAGGAAGTACAACAAGCAATCGCTCAGTGCGTTGTCGAACTTGCAGTGATCCAGTCAAAGTTGGGAGGTCTTCGCGCAAAGATCTCCACACTGAAAGAGTGACTCAAGGGCGAGTCACGATGTTTGTGTTGCGGGCCTGTTGGGTGCGGGATCTCCCAAGGGAATTTTTGGGGCTTAGAGCCCATATTTTGGTCAAAATTTGTAATTCCAATGTAAAGACTCTGCTTTTTGTGGGCACAGAGCACGTAGTTTGTTAAAGAGTCATAAGGTTTTCTACCCTTAATTTTGTTATTGTAATGTCCGCTGTAGAGATCTACCCATGGTCTACAGACCATGGGATTGTATAAATAGAGTGAGTCTCTAAGTAGTTATAGAGAATAATGAAAATGAAGAACATATGATGTGTGCGAGATAGATCTGAAGTGTAAAGTCTAGTTTTGGGTCGTAGATTAGGAGAAGGCTCTGTAGCTGAGTGCATAGAGGCCTAGTAGTCCACAGCTGAGTGCGGGGACCCCTGCTACTAGGTGTGTAGGGCAAGTCGAGTCTATAACAGTTGGAAGTATTAATAAAGAGAAGTTTCCTATCATTTCTATGTATTTATTTCCTGTTTTATGCATCTGTTATCTTGGGTATGAAATTCACTTCTAATAATTATATGATGCACAAATGTGTATAATTTTATTGATTAAGTGAATGCAATATAGCATATATGTTTACACGAAGTTAACTAAGATCTGTTAAGAAGATAAGTAAGATACGCGGTGTAGTTTGGGGAAATAGTGTAGTTTGCTACCATAGCAGCGCGAAAGCATCTCAGCTCTTGATTAGGGCTGCACAAAAGACGATTGTAACAAATCGCGAAGATACTGAAGGTTGGAACAGTGCATGAAGCGACCTACATGAAGATAGGCATAGTTGGACTAAACCAACATCACAAACATCTCAAGGGTGCGGAAACTTGGTTCCAGCATCCCCCCATACTACTTCGGGTGAGACTTCAGTCTACGCTCCGCAGGCTGATGCCAAAAGGGCCAGTAGTGTAGGGATTTGTTTGGCTGAATAACTCCGAACCTAGGTCAGGCCCCCATAAGCCAACAACCACGCTCAATTATTAGTTCGTAAGCCCGACAATTATTCTCTTCGTGTCACACTGATTTACAGAATTTGCAATATAGGTTCCTCGGAGTCTGTAAATATTTATGTAACAAATAACAATATTTTGAACAATGTTGGCCTCTAGTCTTACATATTTCACACCACAAGCTGGATCCTACATTCAAGGTATTTGGTGCCCGACCAGCCATGTAATCCCTAAAGATAGGACATTGCTCTTTAGAATGGCCCTCCGATCTACACTTCGTACACCATACTTCTTCTCTAACTTATTTTCTTTTTTTGATGTCTTATATCTGTAGGGTTAGGTTCTCTAGCTGATTTTGAATTTGTTGCATGCCTTCATTAGTATCTCGTTTAGGCAAAGCTTCCAATTTCATCGCAATTCGTAGAGCTTTGGATTGACTTTCTATATTTTGTTGCATCAATGGAAATATGATATGCGGTAGCAGTGTAGCTATAAACCATTCTTGATGTTGTTGCAGAGCTATGATGAAGCTTACTTGATCCAATAACACCTTAAATATTTGATCAAACTCCCAAACAGACTCGATAGGTTTTTGTTTGATCTCCAACTCGGTGATGCACTTGGACCCAGACTTCGGCTTCTTAAACTCTCTTATCAACATTCTTTTAATATATGCAAACATTATGTTTTGATTATTTGAATATTTCATATACCATGTCAATTCTCTATCCCGAAGTGTCGTAATGAGTTTTGCTTTCTTTATGTTCTCATCGTTGATCTGCTTCGTTGTCCATACAACTTCACATAAAAACCAACATTGTTCCAGATCCTCCGATCTAGTTCCTTTGAAAACGGGTAGCTTAATATCATTAGCCATACTTCTTCTTGGCGGGGGAGGAGAGTGAGTAAGGGGAGGGGAATGGGGGGTAGGAGGGGCAAGGGGAGCTGGAAAGCCAAAAAAACCCTGACTATTATTGTTTTCTGGCTTCTTCAAACTCTCAGGCTGGGAGGGTGAATACTGCGAAGTTACCTGGGGGTTACAAAGGTCTTAAGGTATTTTCCACGAGATCTCTTTCTGGCATCTACTCTATATCTCTTTCCACTTCATGTTACTCTAATATCTTGCTTAGATTTATTCTTTCATTCAAACATAATGCGAGATGAATCTGGAAGATGATTTACACAAATATGAAGATTGCAGAAGCCTGAAATATGAAATAAGTAAACTAGCAATCCGATTGCATTTGTAAAAATCCCTTTTCACACAGAAGCATCTTAATCCAAAGTTTCACATATTTTAAATACTTACCTCGCGGTCCTTTGAAGAATCGTTGTTTCACTTTGTTGTACGACATGGTTGAGTCTACAGTGAACTCAGTGATGAATCCTCCAAAGATGTTATCAATCTAGAAATCAGTAGCCCTTGAAATCCTATTGTCAGTGCTCCTAAGTCATTGTATTAGTTCAGGAGTCCACACCGTAGGTTCTTCACCCTTAAAACAGTTTGTCCTTTCAGTCAACCTTGATATCCACTCGTACATGCCAATAGGAAAAGAACCAAATAAAATCTTGTATTGATCTATAAAATATACTAACCAATATTCAGATGTTAGACGAGGTTTTTTGTTTTCTAGATCGAAAATTCTCGCTCTTTTCAAGTCTATCCAGTATTGAATCTCCTTCTTCGACGGGTACCACATCCACATATCCCTCAAATCGATCCTAGTCTCAGAAATGGAAGAATTTGTTGGCTTGATTTGGGCTGACCCAGGTTCAATCACCAACAAAACCCTTGATCACTAACCATTTCAGCAATGACCTGCAAGTAGATCGCAGTCTCCCGAAGTGACTATGGGAGGATGCAGAACCAGGTTTCTGTAGCCTTGAAGGACTGGGAGATGTGGTATTATTATGTTATCTTGTTCTTAGTAAATCACCTCCCTGCATTAGATTAATCACTTAAACATGCCATATAAAACCATAAACCATCACTATGTTAAGTAAAATGCAATTCTAATAATTCCTACTTTACAATAGATAATAAGAAAATATACACATTAAAACACCAAATTAACGTGCTTCACCCCAGTGTAGGTCTACGTCAACAAGAATTGTTTCTTAATATAATAAATCTTTGAACAACAATTAGTTCTTGGCATGTGCACTAAGTTGCAGGTTGTCTGTGCACTCAGCTACAAACTCTTCTCCAGACCTCTGTGCACTTAGTTGCAGATCCCCTCCTTTGCTACCAAATTACAGATCACAATAATTCACCCATAACATTGATCTAGATCAAAATTGATCGATATCTCTTCTTATTATTTTACCCTATATATACTATTACATTGTAGGGTTACATCATCAAAATACCATGGTCCAAATACCATGGACACCTTAAAACGAGCAACTATGGCCCCCAAAAACATTGATCCCTTACAAAATCATGTGCTTTTACGAAAGGAAGGGGCTTCGACCCACACCAAAACCCTTACGACATCATGCGGTGTATTCAAAATGCGCTTTGTTGCATACTTCGCTACGTGCTCCGCCCCACAAAATGCGGAGTCTTTGGAAAAATCTAGGCCAAGTTGGGCTATGCCCAACAATTAGTTCCAAAGAGAGGGGTGGTGGAAGCAGATTTCAGGATTTCGAATAAGGTATCAGTGATATGAGCATCATCTCCTATCTCATCATTTTGGAATGCATCTAAAAATATTTCCTCCATGGAATTCATGTCCTTTAAGTAATCATCCATACCAACCTCTATTTGAATACCTCCATTACCAACTTGTGATGTATAACTACTATTGTTGTAGTCATTCCTAATTGGTGAATCTAGATGTAGTGGGAATTGAATAGGTGGTTGATTCAACCATTCTTTGTATGCTTCCTCTTTTATTCTTGCTCTTAATGTAGCCATCTCTCGAGTTGACATTATGGTTTGGTGCTCCAAAAGATGGTAGGTGGGTCATTCATCATCACTAGAATCCTGTTGATGGTGTTGGACCCGCCAACATTCAGGGGATCTCCCCGGTATGAAGTCCCAACTAGACCTCACACCGTTTGGTTTAGGAGTACCATTCGGTACGATGGCTCAGTTTCCATTATCCTAGATATTTTCCTTAGCTCTTGTTGTTTAGCACATGAGAGTGTTATGCTTATAACGTCAAGAAAGCGAGGTGAGTATTCCTGGTGAGTGTGTAATGTGACTTTGTGTCTGGGTTCTCTTACTGTAAGGTAGAGGGTAAAAGTGAGCCTCTAGATGAGAGGTAGTAGTACCACCCAGGGAGAGACACATGCGAAAACAACAAGGTTCTGTCTAGCATCCAACGAAATAGTCCACATTGGATGGGGCAGTCCTTAAAACCAAAGTGCAAGGGAAAACATGTGCACTCTCCAACAGAGTAGTCCACATGGGGGTGACGATCATTATAACAAAGGAAAACAAGAATGGTCTATCTAATGTCCTATAGAGTAGTCCACACAGACAAGACAACAATGATAAACAATACAACAAATCTTCAATGATTTAAGTACTAAAATAACCGAAGTAGTTCAACTATCTTAGTACAAGTTAAGCAAACATTCATTACAAACGTTTAAAGAATAGCCTTACAAATGGATACAAAACATGCGTGAAAACATGTTGGCCTGAGACAGGCTTCTGAATTAAGAAAAAGTTCTAAGACACATCTGTACACTATACATCACTAGTCCCAGTAGTGGGACATTGGAGCCACTCCTCGCTTCTTAAAGAATAGACTACATACTCTCAAGGCTATGTGGGAGGAGCTAAGGTGAAAAGTCCTTTTCTCATACAATGAGGGGGTATATATAGCCAAGGGTGATGCTTGACCCTTGTGACCCTTGGACTTCCCTCACAACTGTTAGACTTCCTATGAATTTTCAACTGACATGACTCTTCAACTTCATACTTTTGTTTGTTGGAATTTCACTTTCCATTACATTTGATTACAAAAAATATGGCCCATAGTAGTGATGTGTCCAAGACAACTTATGACACAACTTGACATGACACTGCTAACAAGTATTGGCTTACTGTGGTTTCTATGTTAGATGTTACGCTACTAAGTGATGGATGTGCTCTCAGCGTGTTGTGTCTTCACCTCTGCATGGCAAAGTGTTGTGGGGTCTTCGATGGTCTTGGTCTTTGCTTGATGATTTAGTGCATGTATCCCTTTCGCTTGCTGCTCGATGTGATTTGTATGTTTGTTCAGCTACGATAAAGTCTCTTAGCATGTGCTCCTTCTTCATCTCGTTTGTCATCTTGCCATGTTTCATCAATGTAGCTGTTCCTACAATCCACTCATGATGGGACAACATAAAATCCAAAAATATCCTAGTCTAGCATGATGCATTGTTTTTGGTTTCGGTTCCAGGTGACCGGGAGGGAGGAAAAGACATTGAAACTACACAGAGCACAGTTCAAGCCAGGATGAGGGGCTCTGAAGTACTCTCAGGAAAAATTGCGCAGAGGTCACTGGGAGGCGAAATTATGCAATCATGGACAATAGTGACAACTGCAAGGTGGAACCCAGTTGGGCATAATTGCACAATTCCTAGGCAAGAAGACAAGGTAGGGTTTCAAGGGAACTGTTGGACAATTTTGCGCAATTTTCAGGATGAGGACTGAGTGAGCCACTCGGGGTCCAGCTGGGAATCTATGAAATTTCTCAGAGGGAGACAGAGCGAGGCAGCAGAGGGCACTGGCAGGAAATTCTATGTAATTTTCCAGAGCAAGGCATGATCAGGCTGCGGGGAGCTGCTGGTCACAACTGTGCATTTCTGAGAGACAGTGCGGGACAGGCAGTAGGGGCCTACCCATCATGACTACGCAGTTTACAAAAACAGTGCAGAGCGGGGCAACAAAAGGTGTACCAGTCAGGACTACACAATTTTCACGAACAGTGCAGAGCAAGGCAGCAAAGGCCTAACTCAGCATGACTACGTAGTTTATGCAAGCAATGCAGGGTAGGTAGTTGGACATGTCTGCACAATTTTGGAGAGTAGTACAGCCCTGGGTCACAATGCAGTGCAGATTTCTAGTAGAACAGAGGCAAGCTTGATAATTGATCTTGCAGGAAGTGCAGATTAGATCGGGCTTGGAGACAACTTCTATGCAGTTCTGGGAAACAAAAAACCTGCTTATTTCCAGGATTGCATAGTGTAGCTACCCCAGAGGACAGCCTCAAGCACTACACAATTCTGAGCAGAAGAGTGGGGCCACCAAGATCTGAAAATGTGCAGTGCAACTCAGTCAGGGTTTGATTGAAGGGATTCATTCAGTCGACATATTTTCTGGAAAAATGGATAAGTGAGAGATCAAGTGAACTTGTGTAGACATGACATTGTGATCAGACACTTAGCATGACTTGACGACAGGGCACCACAAACTAACAAGACAAACATGTGCTCAGTGAGACAATCTTAAGGTTATGAGCGATAAGTGCGACACTTGAGATAGACCTTTGAATGAATGTGAAGACACTTGTGCGACAATTCTTACAACTTTGTGTGCGAAAATGAATAATGTTCACAGATCAAAGACAACTCATGAACAAAAATAAAAACCTTCATAATCGCCAAAACAAGATCGCAAGCATGCCAAGGCAATCAACATGCCAAAAGACCACTATTGGTCGGACAAGCAAAATGGTGTAAAGACTCTACAAGAGCTCATGGAATGAGCTTAAGTGTTTGCAACCATTAGTGGAAAAACCAAGGAAGGCTCCGAAATTTGGATGCAGGCCAAAATTTTGGAGGGTGTTGTAGTCACTACAACACTTGACGATACACTGGTTGAATACTAGCTTCTATGTTTTGGATCATTTTTAGCGCAGGGCCTTGGCCTTTCAGGCGGTATTGATTCGTTGTGTGGGTCACTTTGGTTTCCCCACTTACCCCATGGGAAGACATGGTTCACCTTGTACCAACTTAGTCAAACACAACAAAATATCCATCCAGATCACAATGTTTAAAAATCAGGAAGGGTAGTTTGGCTTGCGAGCTTAAGGTTTTCAGAGTATAATTTTTCATCTCTGGTGTTGCTCCAATGCCACCAGCCCTGGACAACACCTCGATGGAATCATGCAAGAACATAAGAATTTCTCCACTACCAGTGCGCCTAGCCAGTACCCCGGAGGAGTTGCCTACTTCACCTCTTTGTGTAGGAAGCCTTTCTCTTCTTTTGCCTTTGTATTTTTTTTAGAGAGGATTCTACATAGGCACTTATTTATTTTTTGGGCGAAAGAGGGATCCCGACTTATTGAGAGCAGAAGAGGTTGTTCCTTTAGAGAAGCATGTAAGACCTCTGATTTAGGTTTGCTCGTTTAGATTTTCCCCTTCTCTGTTTCTACTAGTTAGATAAGCTTGAACACACATAATAGAATACTGAGTACAAGCATGGGATATCTCAGTTCAGACACAGGTTCATGGTTTGACTAGAGCTTCCCTTATCGATGGATCATATTTTCTGTCGAGACTTCCTCGACCAAAAGTTACAACCAAGCACAAAGAAGGCGGACACAGGACTGGACAAGTGTTGTAGTGTCACAAGGCTCTTGAACTTCAGCCACATACTTATTCAAAGCCATAACACAATGTAGGACAACAATTATTTACAGAACAAAATGACAAGACATCAAAACAAAGCAAAGAAAAATGAAGCAAAAACAACAGAACAAGCAATAAACATACTATGTACATAGTGCAGGGTGCAGCCCCAGATCATTGAAAATAACATTTTAAATATTGGCCATTGACAGTGAGAGTGTCAATATTCCTGTCAAGTTATTGAAGATGGTATGTGTGTTGGCCAGGATTTTCATGAACCGTGAAAGGAACAATCCATAGGGACTAAAACATCGTATGTTTTCCTTTTTCCTCATGGGGTTTGTCCCACTTCAAGACTAAGTCACCCACACAGAAGTTGGTGTTCCCTGTAGACTTTTTGTCAAACCATCTCTTGATACAGTTCTGGTGGAGTGAAAATTTTTCTTTTTCTTTCATCTGTTCTTCCTGTAACTTGTGTAATGTTTCCATCCTATGCTGAACTAATAGACACAGCTTGCCTTGGGATTCTTGGGACAATTGGAGAGCAGGAAAGTAGATATTTGGGGGGACGATGGATTCTTTTATGTATACCTGGAAGTATGAAGATGTGTTCAGAGAGGGTTTGGGTGTGACATGGTCATCCCATAGAGCACCAGAGCGGAATGTCAATTTCGCTAATCAAAGTGCATGGCATTTTTTATGATATGGACGAGATTTTTGTTTGTAGATTCGACAATACCATTTCCCTGCATGTAGTAGTTAGTTGAATTCTTTAACACAATACCCTATTGCAATGAAAAATCATACAACTTCAATGAAGAAAAGTACGTTTCATTGTCAAAGTGATATAGGAATGCCAAACCTCGAGATGATGTTTTTCTGTAGGAAGATGATGACTTCCTGGTCATTCACGTGTTTGAGTGGAACTACTTCTATCCACCACGTGAAGTAATTAGTGGAAGTTAGGATGTAGCAGTGTTGCTTTGATGAATGTGGAAAAATATCCCCAATTATGTCTAAGCCCCACTATTATAATGGTTCTTCCACTGCAACAGGCTATACTGGGGTTGCTAACCTTCGTTGTTTGTTGGCACATTAGTGACAGACTAGGCACTTGCGGGCATAAGCATGTGCATATTTGAACAGTGTAAGCTAGTAGAAACTGGCCCTCATGACTTTATGTGTTGTTGTGTTACCCACAAGGTGACACCCGGTTGGTCTGTCATGTAGATCATGTAACACTCTCTATGAATCCTTCGCCTCTGGGCACCTGAGCAAAATGCCATTGTTGTGCTTTCTATAAAGCACTACATGCACTAACTGGTATGATAAAGATTTGAGTCGGAGCACCCTCTTTTGCCACATAGAGAAGTGAGAGGGCATGGTGTTGTGCTCAAGGTATTGGCGCACTTCTTTGTACCAAGAGTTACCATGTGAAGTGGGGGTGCTTGCTCTACATTGTACATCTCAATTTCTTGCTCCCAATCAACAAGCTCTTCTTTTTCCTCTTGCGCGTGCACTACTTCCGCTAAAAGTATGCAAATACCATGACCCTTGATGGTGTGAACTGAATTAATATCAGGATCATACTCTTGTATTCTTTTCATCCAATTCACACGCCTTTCACCCTAGCATCTCTTGTTGAAAAGGGAGTGCTCTAACTGCTGGGTGCGGCACAAAGACTATGCAATTATTTTTCAGCAGGTAGTGTCTGAAGTGTTTCACCGCCTTTTATATTCCATGTGCTTACTTATCCATGGTAGGATAGTTGAGCTTGGTTCCCTACAATCTTTTGCTCATGAAGGAGATGGGACATTCATTGTTCAGCTTATCCTTCTGAGTGAGCACTGCAGCGAGTGAAGTATCAGAAGTGAATGTGTAAAGCAAGAAATCTTTGTGGAAATCTGTGTTGTATGGCACATTTGCTTCTGTTATTTCCTGCTTGATACGGGTGAACACGTCCTTTTCCTTCTTACCCCAGCTGTAGACTTCATCCTTCTTGATCATCTCTTGTATGGCTTTGACAATCTGTGCATAATCAGAGATGAACTTTCTGAGGAAGTTGATCTTTCATAGGAAGGACTACATAGCTTTCTTGTTCACAGGATGAGGAATTTGCATGATGGTCCAGACTCAGTCCAGATCTACCTTGATCCCACTCTTGGCAATGATGTGCTCAAGCAGGTTCCCCTCAGACACTGCGAAGAAACTCTTCTGGGGATTCAAGGATATCCCGTACTTACGAAATCTCTCAAAGATCTTCTTGAGATGGCGTAGGTGGTCTGATCATTTTCTGGAAAAAAAAAAATTGTTACATCATCAAGATAGACCACCACGCTCTGTCTGATGAGCCCACGGAAGGTGATGTCCATTGCGCATTGAAAATCTGTGCCTACGTTTACCAACCTAAATGGCATTCTCCGATAAGAGAATGTACCCCACTTGGTACGGAATTTATTTTTTAGTTTGTCAAACCTGATTGTATCCCAAAAAATTGTCTAGCGGAGAAAACATTTATGCTCCAGATATTGTCTACAAGATGTCTTCCATAGATGGCATAGGATAATTGTCTTTGTCCAAGGCATGATTCAGATTTCGGAAATCAATGCACAGGCGGATCTCCCCGGACTTCTTTCTGACAGGAACTAAGTTTAAAACTCATGTAGAATGATGAACTTTGTAAATGATTCGAGCATCCAATAGCTTAGTCAACTCTTTCTAAATGAGGGGCTCCAGCAACGGATGTACTTTCTTGAGCTTCTGTTGCAATGGTTTGGCCCCTTCCTTGATTGGGATGATGTGTTGGATTATCCATGTGTCATATGTTTTCAAGTCATCATACGTCCATGTTAATACATCATGGTATTGTCTTAACAAGTGGAAATGGCTTGCCACTATTCCGGTGTGAAACACGTACCGAGATTCACAAACTTTGGATCTTTGTTTGTTCCCATATTAATATATTCATGCATTAGTGTGGAACTATGGGTTTTAGTGTTCTTGGGTCTCTGGAAGTGGTTCTGCAAGTCATATAGCTTCTCAAGTGAAACCACACCCTTAGGGATGATGTTACCTTTACTTTCATCAGTTCTGTCTTACAGACACTGCTCGTGCTCATCTTCATCTATCGTTGTGTCCTTGAAGACGTCAACGTTGGCCATGAAATGCAGTGTTTGTTCACCATCATAAAAAAAATGTAAATTAGTGATGTTTTCAAGGATAGATGTCTTATACAAAATTTCAACAGAAATATATCCCTAAGCGGTGTCATCCTAGCAATTGCATTTTCCAGAGCATCTGCAGATGCATTACGCATTCTTAGTTCATAAATGATATTGAAAGCTTGGAAGTTAGAGATAAGTCGCCATACCTCTTGTTGGTAACTCTTACGATGAGGTGAAACATAGTTTATGGTGTTATGTACCTGATGTACCACGACCTCTAAATCACCTACCACTTTCAGCATAGCAATGTTGAGGATGATGGATTTCTGTAAGCCAAAAACAAGTGCTTCATACTCGAAAGTGTTGTTCGTGCACTCAAACTCCAAGCGTCTTGAGACTAAGTGTTTCCTTTGCCTTGGGTCTATCAAAAAACACCTGGCTCTAGAGCCATCCTGTGTCTTGGATCCGTCGAAATACAAGGTCCACATGTCATATGTACAAGGACCGCTTGTCACACTAGTACTGCTAACATTACTGCTACTACTGTTATAATGTATTATATAGGTTTCATTTGCGTCAATTGGGCAAGGAAGGAGACCCAACTGTGTGTCTGGTGGGGTGGAGCTTGGCTGTGCAAGATAAAACCCCAGCTACGTTTCCAAAAAGCAATTGTCGAACACAAGTTTTATGAAAGCCAACAGTTCATTTTGATCATTCAAGGGAGTAACATTATGCTTCATATATCTCTCTGACAACACCCGGATCTTGTTGTTTATGCCCTTGTGCGGAAGCCATAAGTGTGACCAATTTGTGGAAAAATATCCTTGCAACCTTTTGGACCAGTATATGCTGAGTAATAAACCATATGCTTATGGGATGTCCACAATCACAATGTTGATGCGATGATGAACTCGACTTTCAGACAATAACCAAATGATCACATCCAAGAGTTCACCAATGGATAGTACACATGTTCGGTCAAGTTGGATGATCTACGTAGTTGTATTGCTCCATTGCGCATTGATTTGTTTAGCGATGGAGAGTGGCATGACATTAATTGACATGCTAGAATCAACCAAACAATTGTGGACATTGAAGTTGAATATTTCAAATGATAACAAAAATGGTGGGCAGAGAAAGTTCGCTTCCTCCATGTGAAATGCATTGAGCACGGATGCGAGTGATTCGGGAGACTTGCTTGGTCCCTTGCTAGAAGAGGCAACATTGTCTTTGTAGGTTTGCCCCAATGTGTGCAAAATAATATCCCGTTGACCCGTGAGCTTGGTTAACTCATAAAGAGAGATGTTTGCACTGGTCATTTTCATATCTCTAACAATGTTGTAATCCAAAGCTGGAAGACTCACCGAGTTGTCCAGGGGTAGACTTGTGTTCATGTTGTTCAGTGGGCTGCTTTTATCTTTGCTGCTCACAAATGTACTTTTATATGTAGTTGTTTTCTCGGACTTTCCTTGTGTTTTCTATGTTGATATGACTGATGGGACCATTGTTCTGAGTAGATGTTGTCTTATTTTTTCTCTTGATATCCCAAAAACAGTGGGGTCCCCTTGACTCTGCAAACTATATAGATTGTTCTGCTTTGGTATTGGATGGTTACTCAGTGGCTCCTACTCGATGGTTGTCTTATAGGAAGCATTAACACATTGATACATGTTGATAACATTCCCATCACTTGGAGCTTCATCAGATGCAGCAGCTTCCTCTTCATCTTCATCCTTAGGCTGAACTTACTCATTGGTTTTAAAATGATCATTCAACCTTGTAGCCATGGTGTGTATCACTCAATTCCATTCTAGACAAGTATTTTTTGAATGTCGATCTCCGTGGACCATACAAAAGTGATCTGAGGCAATTTGTTCCATGTGGAGAACAACGTTAGAGCTCTGTGTAAATTTAGCTAGGTGGCTACTACTACTGCCTGATGTCACATTCTTCTTCTGCGCAAATCTGGAAGGCCTGCTACTCATGGTTGTCTCGGTCATCCGTTGCTTTAGTTTGAACACTTTGGTTGTTAAGGACTTGATGAGATGAGTAAGGTTCTCAATTTCACTTGCTTCCTTTTCCTTTACCTTAACCACAACAGTCTAAGATTCCTGCCCATGTATTTGGAGTCCTTAGCTGGTTTGTAATCTACAATGACTCCACTAGCGCATAAGTCTTTCTCCACATCAATTGCCTCTTGGCAATTTTCCAAAAGTGTTGATTTCACAGCTCACTTAATGAGCTACACAATATTGGTCAATAGTGTAGACGTGTAGTAGTCAACGATGATGGAATCGTGAAGTTTGGTGTCGGCAGTGTACTTGTTCAAGATACGGTTAAACCTCTGGTTAAAATATTTCACTTTTTCTTTATGCTCCATCTTGAGACTACCTAGACTCTTTTAACAACATGGAGGGGTTTTGTCCTCAACAAACTTCTCAAGGAAAATTACCTTGAACACCCCCCAGTTCTGAATGGAGGTTACAGGAAGGCTATGGTACCATACAGCTGCTCAGACATCCAAGGTACATGGAAATAGTCTACATGCAACATCATCATAACATACCTAGAGTGTCTGCAGCTATAGGTAGAACATGTCTAGATGATATTCTACCTTCACTGCTTTGTCAGAGTCATATTTTGTTGGCAGTTTCTCTATGTGTCTTGGAATCTTGTGCAAGACACCCAGGATTTCCAATGGACCCTGTGTCATTCATTCTAGATTTTGGTCAACCATATTGTCCTCTTCTTCGTCCTCCTTCTCTTCTTCAGAATCTAACGGTTCTACCTCTGAGTCTGTTGGTTCGTCTCCACCTCCTCCTCCTCCACGACCTTGTCCTCTGCTACCTCCGTTAGAACCTGAGCCCAAGAGTAAGATGTTATCTTCTTCTCCTTCTAGGAAAACAGGAGGTTCCTCTTCATTCTCAACAGCTTCTGCTAGCTCTTCAAGAATGGCAAGTATTACTTCTTCAACAGATGAGACTACCACTCTTGTTCCTCTTCCTTCTCAACAGCTTCTGCTATCTTTTGCTTCCTCTACAAAGAGGGAAGAGTGTGTGTTACACAATAATTTGTCACTGTCTTCCTACCAATCTTCCTACTATGTCATGAGTCCAAATTAATCATGCTCATGCTCTCTAATGTTGCCAAATGACCCACTTTGCCAAAGTTTTTGCTATCATCGCGACTGTTGTCAAAATAAACGCGCTGATGAGCGCTCCAAAACAGACCTAATGCGCTGCCAGCGCAAAAGTACACGTGATTCCCGTGCTGGTCGAATTTCATGAGACATCACATCTGTTATTTATATCTGATCATGCTGACATGACCTTCTCTGTTATTCAGCAGCGATGTCAGTGCTCCAGTGTAGTTATGAACCCGCGCTGATCTGGTTTGGGCAAGTTTGTTCTAACAGCCGGCCTTCCAGATGACTCCAGACCTGGTTGTTGGCCTTGTAAATGTCGCCCTCCCTTCTCTGGCATGTCTGTTTCGTCATTTGAGCCACCTTCCTTGGAGATAAGCTCATCCTCCCACCATTCATGGAGACTCCTTCTCCTATTTAAGCCTCTACCATTTCCATCAGTAGCTAGTTTGGAATTCATAGTGCTTGGTGTGTTGCTGCTAGTGTGTGAGCTTGATAGGTAGCTAGTGTGACAAGTGTGGGATTGCTAGAGAGCTTAAGGAAGGTTGTGGAGTGTTTCTTTCTTGTGTAAACTTGTGTGAGAGAGAGCTTTTGTCTTGGGAGATCTACCTTCAAGGGTGAATGCTTGAGAGACTTTCTGGCTGGACCCTCTTGAGAAGGATTTGACATCAGAACTATGGTTGTATTCTTCTTTGTTTATTAATAATAGACGACTATCATTATGGTTCCACTCTTATTGTCTTTATGATGATGTTTGAGTTATATCCTTTCTAACTGATATATAGTTGCATCTACTGGATTTTATGCTTGTGTTTGTATCGTTCTTTGCATGTGCAGGTATCCGTGCACGAGGATCGTGAGGATTGTGACCAGCCGGAGCAAAGGAACGGGGGCTTCAACTCTTCTGCAAGTATTAGCGTTGGAATCCAGGTAGGCCTTCATCATTGGTATTTTATTTGTAATTAGGAACCTGCGTGTTAGTGTTGTTTGATTGTTGCTAGACCTCTTTGGACTAGTAGGGATCGCCTCTGTCCGCAGAGGGGATTTACCTCCACAACAATTTGGCGACTCCGCTGGGGATCTGTTTTACCTTGTTGTTTGATTTGTAAACTTTAGACGGAGCCTGAAGCACGGCCAGATAGCCTTCGAAACGCTATTGCTCCGCATTAGCGAAGTAGATCAAAGCCACTTCAGACCATCTCCGGTTTGGTTTACGAACTGAATAGCTTGGAGCTGGCTTTTGTCCTTTTGTGTTCATTTTTTCCTTGAGTTTGATTTTTGCTCTCTTTTCAAAGTTTGGGGATTAGTTCTCTGTTTTTGGAATTCCTGGTTCGATCTGGGAGGTGCCTTGGCTGTTTAAAGACTGATTGTCTTGGTTTGGGAGTTTTTGGCTTGATTGTGCCCATTTTTTAGCTTCAGCGCAGTTTATAATAAAACAGTCGCGCTGTCATTGCATAGCCCTTTCTGTGACCTCTTGATCATCGCGTTTATACACTGAACAATCGCGACGGTTCTGAAAATCAGACCAGCGCGGTTAAGCCGTGTACTTCCGCGCTGACAGCGCCTTGTTGCTACGCGTGGTTTCTGATCAGTGCATTGTTGCTATGTATCACCTGCGCTGATACCTGTAGAATTGAATTTCTTCAATTCTGCCTCCTAAGCCTATTGGTCTTGCTATCCCCTGCTGCTTTCACTTGGTTTATGACTTGATTTTCATTCTCTGAAGATTGAAACACTTTCTTGTGAGTCTTGTTGAGCGAATCTTGTTTTTTTGTGTCTTCTGACCTAGTTTTGTCATTCCGATTTTGTTGGATCAGCTTTGCTTGGTTACTCGTTTACAAAGGTTCGTTTACTGCTTGCTTGTGGTTTTGTGAAACCTTCCTCTTTGCTTGCTTTTGCTTGGTTTTTTAGGTGATTGTTATTGAACCAGTCTTCACATTGTTTCGATTACTTCTCACTACCCAGACATGGATCACAGTTGTTTGGGGTCAACCAGTTCTTTTCACATTTGTTTGTTATTATTTCTCAAAAGTTTGTTTAATGCACTTTGCCATCAACAAAAAAAATCTCTTTTGCTTTGTATTGGTTAATGAGAACTAGAAGCTTTTCGTTTTGATTAATGATTAGTGATCTTAAAGAAAAGTTTGTGAATTTCCATTAGCTGCATTAGAGAAGTTGTTTGTTGTTTTGTGATCATTTCGTTTGTGTGAAAGCCTTCTAACTCTCTCGTAATTAGCATTCATCGAATGCAATGACATATTTTGGCATATAGCTTGCATTTAGGCAATTTTGAGAGATTTCATACAGTAGGGCTTGAAAACCGAAACCTAATTCAAGATCAACCGTAAAATGAACTGAATGAACTTAAAAATGCATTGGAACATAACGCTCACTGTTTAGAGGTCTGGGCTAGAGACGTGCTCCGGCGTCGTTAAACCTAGTCACTTTTGTTTCACTTAAGGTTGGGTGATTCCTCCTTTCGTGACGGAACAAGTGGTCTATCACGGACTTGAGCTCCCATGTATCGTCAAGTATATGGGGAGACCCCACTAGGTTATCATCCTTTATCCATAGGAAGTCGTGTCTTCCGCCTTACAAATCGTAACGCACCGAACACAGCATTCAGGAAGATTGACTGCCGTACGGGAAGTCCTTGGTTTTCATATGACTGCCAAGGTGTATATGCAGTTTTATGGATTTGTTTGGTAAACCTTTTTGCCTAGCTCTCCAGAGTAGTCACTTTTGATCCTTTTCAGACTCCTTAAATGAAAAGGCTCATCTAAGCATTTGTCACTTCGGGCTCATTAAACATTCGAAGGAGACTAGAGTCATCTTTTTGTCCTTTTCTCGACTCTTAAAACATGAAAAGGTCAAGTTGTGTCCTTGCGTCTTAAAATTTATTTGGCTGCATTTAACATTACCTGGTTAGATCTTGTGTGCGTTAGTTTGAGTAGGGTCCTTTCTCGTTAGATTCCCTTAGGTTTTGTTTTGAAGTTTGCCATCCTGGCTGAATCATCGATCCCGTCTCCCGTTCCAAGTGATCAAGGGTCTCCGTCTTCCGTTGCTCCTGAGGTACCGCTAGTGAGTGATACTCTTCCTGTTATCCCGAGTATCCAACCGATCAACTCTCATGCTCTGGACGACGAGGATTACGAAATTCATTGGAACCCCATTTGGGAGCCTGACGAGGACGATATTCCTTTTACCCCTCCTGGTGTTTCGTCTCCAATGTCTACCTCTCACATGGATGAGACATCTCCTAGAGTTAGTGAGACACCCGTTTTGTCGAGTATCGAAACTCCTATCCCAGCCACTTCTCCGGTACCCTCACGCTATAAGTCGTTGAGGGATAATATGAGTGCCAAGATCCCCGCTTCAAGTACCATGTGGGACCTCCGCATCACTCCCACTACGGGATCTTTTGTTTCACAAGTTCACAGTACACCCGTCACTTCAGTTCCAACGAATCCAACTGTTTGTGTAGCACATTCAACTCTGGTTGTTAGTGCCATTACGGTGTCTTCAGCTGTGACTACTGGTGCTGGTCCGCCTCACGGTCAAGTGAGTAGTGGCCAGCTGGCACATACACCCAAAGTTGTTCATCCTGCACAAAGTGCACCACCCTCTTCTGGTCCCGTCCCAGGAGGGGGGCCGTATGATCAGTATATGCAAGCTGTTCAGGATCCGAACGTGCAAGGTCCATTTTATTATTACGATTCTATTGGTCAGTTCCTTTATCTTTCCAGACCCTTGCCTACTCAACCTGTTGTTGAGGTCTCGGTACCATTATCCGTTGCTTGGGGCGCCACCACTTACCATGGGGGCCAAGCAATGCCTGCACAGCTTCAGGGACCGCCTAACCAAGGCCAGCCGTCTTACGTGCAAACCCCACAAGGGCAGCAATATTACGGCCAGTCTAACCCAGGGCAACCTGGGGGCCCACAAGGACAACCCTATCAGGGACAACCTTCGGCCACTGGTGGTCTATCTTTCACTTATCTGACTCAACCTTCTGGTAATCCAGGACAACCTGGTATCCAGCAAGGTTACCCGTCTGGACAACCAGGACAACCTTACATCCAACAAGGTCAACCTGGTGTCCAGCAAGGTTATCCCTCTAGACAAGCAGGACAAACTTATATTCAACAAGGACAACTGGCAGTCCAGCAGGGGTACCCTTCTGGGCAAGGGGGTCAGCCTTACGTACAGCAGGGCCAACCCACTGCCCAGCCTAGTCATCCTTCTGGACAAGCTGGTCAACCTCAAGGTCAACTGACCGTCCAACCCGCTCAACCATCTGTTCTGCAAGGACAACCCTTGGTTGCACAAGGGCAACCTAATACCCAGCAAGCTCGTCCTGCTGGGCAAACGGGTCTGTCCCAAACCCAACCAGGACAACCTTCTGGCCAGATGGTCCAAGCTCAACCTGTTCAAGGACATCCTTCTGGGCCCCAGACTCAAATTGGTCTTCAGATGCAAGGTGGGTTACAATCCCAACCTTCTTACCAAGCGCAGCCTGTTTACCAGGCTCAGTATGGAGCTCAGCAACCATATGGTTACCAGCAACCCTAGGGGCAAGCTCAATTAGCCCCCTATCAAAATGATCAACAAATGCAGGTCACCCCTTACCAGAATTATCAGCAACAGTATGTTGCGCCTGCAAGTCAAGTTGCTAATCCATGGGGTGCTGGGGGCAGATCCAGAGTCAGCTGTCTGCTTATGGAAAGAACCCCTATGGACAGAATCCCTATGGGCAGAACCCTTATGGGCCAGGCCCGTCCAGACAAAGTCCATGGGGGCAACCACCACCTGGTTGGAACCCTGGTACTACCTCTCTTCCATGGCCACAGATGTCCTTCAATCCTCATTTACCTTTCTTAGCGACATTGGAACTGCCAGATGTGTCCAAATTGACAAATGATCCCATTCTTCATAATCCATATTGGCCACCAGTTCCGACCAAGATACCCGGTGATTGCCCGAAATTCGATGGCAAAGCTGGCGAGGACACTCAAGCCCATGTCATGACCTATCACATTTGATGCTCATCCAACTCGTGACTTGATGATTCCATCCGGCTCCGCCTCTTCCAAAGGACTCTCACCGGCTCGACCGCTAAGTGGTATATTGAGTTGAATCACGGAACATTTCAAGATTTCAACTCGTTGGCAATGGCATTTCTAACTCACTTTCAGTTGCCCATTCGGTATGAGACAGGGACGCATCTCCTTATGTCTCTTAAACAAGACAAGACCACGCATATATCTGATCATATACATGAATGGAGACGGCGTCGTCATTTGATCAAGTTCTGGATTCCTGATCAGCTCCTGACCGATTGGTTTACAACCTCCTTTGTCCCTGCGATCGCGCGAGACATTGCTATGGGAGCTTGTGTAACTGAAGAGCAAGCTATTGCGCGTGCTCAGTACCTCAACTTAGTTTATTCTCAGTCAGGTACTTTATATGATTATTTGCCAGACACCCCGAGACCCGGAACATCCAAAGCTCCGCCAAAGCCATCTGTTGACGGTGTTATTGGCTCTGTTAACGCATCTTCAAAGAAATCATCCATAAACCCTGGGAAGCAAAAACCAAACGCTCCTAGCGAAAACACTTCTCAGGGTCAATCTAATTCTGGAAACACTTTCAAGGTTAACGCCATCCAGTCCACCATGGCGGATAAATCCTCGAAAGGAAAGAAGAAAGGGAAAGCCAAGAATAAATCCGAACTGCCCAGACAGGACTCCCCTAAACCTCCACCCGAGGAAGGAGCCAAACGTAAACCTAAGTATCCTTGTCTTATCTGTGACGAGGATCACTATACTAAAGACTGCCCCAGGCGGTCCGAAGTTAGTCGATTGTTGAAAGGTGCTCCTAGGACTCCTACTGTGCTTAAAGAACCTTTCCCTTCATAGCAAACTCAAATGGTGGCAGATCCATCGCAACCCTCTTCTTCATTTGGCTCTCAAGTATTTATGGCTGGGACGATTCCCGTCCACATCACTACTCGAGCAAAAGAATATCCGTCACATGCTGGGAAAGAGCCTGAGGTCTCCTCCAGCGCTCCTCCGTCCAGTTCTGGTCCACTCCACATCGAGAGACCTAGCACTGAGACGACTATACGACCCCCTCCAAAAGGTGTACTCCGGAAGTCTTCTTACAACCCTAATGCTTGTGTTTCCCAGCACTACAGCATCGTTGAGGACTTAGCTCAAGCTCCGTCTGCTATGTCCGCCTTAGAAGTGCTCCAGAGTTGCCCCTCCCAGAGGAAGTCCTCGGATCTGATTTCTTTTGACCTCGAGGGCCATATGCCGAGACTGCCTCACCAAATTTCTTTCCTCATACAGGTCATTATCAACACTAAAACAATTCATCGTACAGTCATTGATGAAGGTGCTTCAACTTGCATCATGTCTGTTGCCTGTTGGAAAGCTATTGGTTCTCCGACGCTGAGCCAGTCTCCTACAACATTGGAGGCATTTGATGGAAGAGAGTCCTGTCCTTATGGTATCCTCCAACGATTTCCCATCTCTTTGGAAGGAAATATGGTCGAAGTGGAGGTCGAAGTTTTCGATGCTAATCTTACCTACAACCTCCTCCTCGGACGTAGCTGGACATACGCCATGCAAGCCGTGGCTTCCTCTCTTTTTCGTGTCATTCGTTTCCCTCATCAGGGGAAGATTGTCACCGTGGACCAGCTCTCCTTCTTCGCCTCCTCTTCCGAAGGCAACGTGCCTTTCGTGGAGCATACCTCCAAATCATGTGAGAGTGTGGGAGCCGAACTCTTTAAAGATCCCGCCCTGATGGGTGTCTTTTCCCTCCCACCTCCTAATCTCGCTCCTATTAATATGTTTTCCGTGCTCTCTGATCTGTGGGTCCTTCCTCCCGCTAATCAGATAGAATATTGGGGCGATATGATGCCGTTGAGTCCCGCCGAGCTCAACTACGTTGAAATCGTTGCTGCATCAGCTCCCCCTCCCAAACCTGCTCCTCCGAGCAGCGTTCCCGACTCGTACGTTCATTCCCCTTGGCTTGGAGATGACGCTACTTCGGATCGATTAAAGGAAATATTTCCTTCCGATGAAGCCATTATAGAGACCATGTCTCTTGAGGAACCTCCTTGGTCTGATTATCACCACCGTTCCTCGTTCCTCCCTGCCCATCAGGAAATGATCGCCTGTCTCGAACGGTTTGCTTCTTGTATCCCATTTAAACCCCTTAAAACACCTATTCAAGTTTATCAAGTGTCTTCTAAAGGCAATATGGGAAACATTACGCAGACCCAACCCATCGACATCTCTGTGAAACCAGGGATTGTCGAACATATTCACATTGGAGTCACTTGCACTCCGGAGGAAATTCAGCTCTACACCAATCTCTTTCGCGAATTTCGTGATGTCTTCGCTTGGTCCTACGAAGAAATGCCCGGCATTGACCCTAGCATAGTGGTGCATGAGATACCTACATATCCGGGTGCTAAACCCATTCGTCAACGCCTACGCCCCGTGCACCCCCGAAAGGCTGTAGCCATTAAAGCAGAAGTTGAAAAGCTTCTCAAGGTTGGTTTCATTTACCCCATTCCACTTACGGATTGGGTTTCTAATATAGTCCCTGTGAACAAAAAGCAGGGTACCATTCGAGTCTGTGTTGATTACCGTGACATTAACTGTGCCTGTCCTAAGGATAACTTCCCCACACCCTTCATCGATCAGCTCATTGATGAGTGTGTAGGAAGCGAAATCTATTCGTTTATGGATGGTTTTTCTGGGTATAACCAGATCAATATTGCACCCGCTGATCAGCATAAGACTGCTTTTATCTGTCCTTGGGGCACTTTTGCTTACAAGAAGCTCCCTTTCGGTTTGAAGAATGCCGGTGCTACCTTCCAATGTGCAATGTCCTATGCTTTTCATGACATCCGTCACATTGTACAACCATATCTGGATGATCTACCAGCTCATTCAGTCAAACGTCAGGACCACCCTTCCCATCTTTGTGAAATCTTTCTCCGCTGTCGACACTACCGTATCAGGCTCAATCCTCATAAATGTGTCTTCTGCGTTGAATCAGGCCGCCTACTTGGGTTTATCGTCTCCCGAGAGGGCATCCATCTGGATCCCCTCAAAGTCGAGGCTATTCTGAATCTTCCTCCCCTTGCTTCTTTGCAGCACTTGCAGAGCTTGCAGGGCAAAGCAAATTTCCTAAGACGATTCATTCCGAACTATGCTGAGGTGGCGAAAGGTTTTACACGGTTATTGAAGCGAGATACACCCTTTCATTGGGATGCTATCGCTCAAGAGTCTTTCGAGCGTCTCAAGGGTCTCCTTGTTTCTGCTCCATTATTGCGATCTCCGAATTACCATCGTGATTATACTCTGTATCTAGCCGCCGCCGATACCACTATCGGCATGGTTCTCATGCAAGACGACGATTATGAAAATGAGCACATCATATATTACCTCAGCCGCAACCTCTTAGACACGGAAACTCGATACACTTACGT
This sequence comes from Pinus tabuliformis, assembly GCA_031772625.1. Classification (NCBI taxonomy): domain Eukaryota; kingdom Viridiplantae; phylum Streptophyta; class Pinopsida; order Pinales; family Pinaceae; genus Pinus; species Pinus tabuliformis. Next base: position 1,411,111,511 of record CM062819.1, read on the forward strand.
CGAGAAGTTGGCATTGGCCGCTGTTTGTGCCGTCCAACGTTTTCGGCATTATATCTTGTTGCACACCACGACCGTGATTTCTGATTGCAACCCGATGACGTACATTTTGTCATGTCAGTTGCTGGGGGGCAAATACTCAAAGTGGATCGTCATCCTCCAAGAGTTTGACTTGGAATTCACTGCTGCCAAGTCTAAGAAGTCCCTGGTCTTTACTAAGTTACTTTGCTCTTTGCCATCTCCTTCTGCACCCCCTCACTCAGAGGATCATATCCCGGACGAAACTCTTTTTCTGATCAGCACCCTCGACCCCTGGTATGGGGATATTATTGTATATTTGCAGATGTCCTCTTTCCACCCCACTGTATCCAAAGATGCTTGGCGGCGGATCCGTCATCAGTCTCAACCCTACCGTATTATCGGGGACACCCTGTACCGTCTCGGTGTTGACTCTGTCCTCTGCCAATGTCTAACCCTCGAGGAAGCTGAGAGAGTCCCGAATGACTGCCACTCTGGCGCCTGTGGTGGTCACATGTCCAGATATGCCACAGCTCAAAAAATCCTTCGCGCTGGTTATTTCTGGCCCTCCATTTTTAAGGATTGCATTCTTGCCGTCCGTTCGTGTCATGCGTGCCAGATATACCAGCGGAAGATGCATGCGCCACCAGCTCCGCTGCACCCTGTTGTCACCGTTGGCCCTTTTGCAAAATGGGGCATTGATTATACGACCTGTAAGCCTCGCTCGGCCAGGGGGCATGGGTTTATTATCATTGCCATCGATTACTTTACAAAATGGGTCGAGGTGATGCCCACATTAACTGAAGATGGTCACACAGCAGCGCAGTTTTTGTTCAACCATGTTATTACGCGGTTCGGAATTCCGTAGGCCATCATCACGGATCACAGAAAGCATTTCCGTAATCACATGATGACCGAACTAACAACCCAACTAGGCTTACGGCATGATAGTTCGACCCCGTACTATCCTCAGTCCAACGGCCAGGTTGAAGCCGTCAACAAAATTTTGGTTACGATGCTTCAGCGTACTGTTGACATGCATAAGTCTAATTGGCATCTGATGTTGTTTCCTGCCTTGTGGGCTTACCGAACCTCTGTGAAGGATGCCACTGGTTTCACTCCATTTCAACTAGTTTACGGACTGGAGGCTACCCTTCCTATAGAATGCGAAATCCCTTCATTAAAAATAGCCATCGAGTTGCTTCCCAACACTACTCCGGTAGAGGAACGGCTTCTTTTCCTAGAACGGCTGGACGAGACCCGTCGCCTAGCCTCTCTAGCTATCGAAGCACAAAAGAAGAAAGTCAAAGCTCACTTCGACCATACCATCCATCCTCGTTCCTTTGTTGAGGGAGATCTAGTCCTGCTATACGAACAAGCAAATGACAAGCTGGGGGCAGGCAAACTCGAGTCCATGTGGCTAGGCCCTTATATTGTAAAGAAAGTGTTGCAGAAGGGGGCATATGAGCTAGTTGACTATGAAGGTAATCCTCTTGATAAGCCCCGCAATGGGCTGTACTTGAAAAAGTATATGCATGATCCCATGCACTTCGATTTATGCATGCATGTGTTTTAGCGAGTGTGTGTGTGTGTGTTTTCATGTTTTTGGCTTGGTGTGAAGGCGTGATTGCCCCTTATTGTGTTTTTGCTTCTTGTGCAGATGTAAGGTGCACCTTATGTTGGTTTCGTTGATGGTGTCTGCCGCAACACTCACTATTTGTCCTCTGCGGCGTGGGTGATCTATGATCCTCACGGTGAGTTGATAGATCTTCAGGGTGTGTGTTTAGGCTGTACTACAAACAATGTCACTGAATATAGTGTTGTTATTGAATTATTAGCCGAGGCGATTAATCTCAATATTCGTACATTGGTTGTTAACCTAGACTCTCAACTTGTCGTCCATCAGCTCAATGGGCGATATTCCGTCAGAGACCGTCACATTTTAAGGTTGTATTTACGTGTTAAATTGTTAGAAAGGAATTTTGACTTTATCACATATCAGCATATTCAACGACAATTAAACACATTATCTGATGCATTGGCTAATAATGTATTAGATAGACATTTGCGTAATTTATAATCAAAAAATCATACAAGTAAGCACATAAAAGCACAATAATAAACCATAGGAATATGTATATATATATATATTTTTTCCACTGGAAAAATCCGTAATATTTCATTATAAATATGAAAGATTACATATGTAGATGCTTTGAAGCATATGCCAACTGTTCTGTACATTTTCACAAAAAATTTGCATGTCTGTGCTGTATATCTGTCTGTTACATTTTCAAAAATTGTGCAAAATTGGTGCCATTTTTGGCAATCCTCAATCTATTTCAAATTATATCATGTTGTGCAGTCAAATCCTCAAAAAACTGTTATGTTATGTCGCTTGTTGACCCGCAGTAGGATATGTCGGGTCTATATATGGCCGATGGTAGTATTTCTGCTCCTGCTGATCCAAAAATTCAGTGATTTCCCATAACCCATTCTCCATCACCGCGGCCTCCTTGGAAAGCTTGTCAGCAGTCTGGTTATGTTCTCTGTATATATGAGAGATGTGAAAAAAGTTAAAAGCATCCTTTAGTATAAATACTTCATCAAGCAATACATTTAGAGTGTGTGAGTGACATGTGGTAACTCTATTGACCCAGTTTGTAACAATCTGAGAATCGCCAAATATGTTGATGCTGGTGCATTGGTGACTGAGTGCAAAATGTAACAGATGTCGGAGAGAAATGAGCTCAGAATAATTGTTTGTGCCAGCCCCCAATCCTACTTTGATATGAAAGAAGTGCCTCGAGGATATGTGTAAAATGATACCCCCTCCGCAGCCATGTTCGTTTGCAGCCCCGTCGAAATAAGCCCATGGCGAGCCCATGTCGATATTGGGAGGAGGGGTCAGCCGTCGCAGTTTTGGGGGAGGAGGATTTGGTAATTCGTTGTATGCTGTGATGATGCCAGCTTCAACGAGTGGCCACCTAGCCTCCCATCCATCAAATATCATTCTATTTCTGGACTTCCAAATAGACCAGTTAACAATGATAGGGAGGTTTACAATTTTCGAGCCACTGTGTTTGTTCCCCCAATCTATCCAAGCGCTGATAAGGTCTGTACCAGACCAGTCTCCCGTGTACTGTATGTGAAATTTGATATTATGCCATATTTGTATAACAATGGGGCATCTTAAGAATAAGTGTTCAGTGGTCTCTGTGTCTGCTTTGCACAGCACACAACGCGAGGGTCCCGATACTGCCCTACGCTTGAGGCATTCATCAGTGGGAATGCGATTGCGGAGGACACACCAAGAAAATAATTTGGATCTGGGCGATGCAGTTAACTTCCATATCTGGTGCCACCATCTGTCTAGCACTTCCGGCTTTCTGTGGTTAATGATGAGTTTATATCCTTCACGAGGAGAGTAAATCCCACTATCAGCAATCTGCCAGATGAGTTCATCCGGTCCTTCCACAATTCTGATATGGGATTCAGAGAGGGCATCGCAATATTCTTTCCAGGGTTCGTGCCATCTGATCGGGATATCTAATTGAGTGCCAGATTTCCAAGCCTGGTGTAGTATGTCAGAGCCCTCAGGATCAGCAATCTGTGCAAGCACCCTGATGCCACGGGAGTTTAGGAGGGCAATCAGATCCGGTGGAAGCCTGTGTCTACCTCCGCATCCACTCCATGGGTCCATACCTATGCGAGCTCTGTTTCCACTTCTGATGCACCACACGATATTGCTTCTGAGAAGGGGGAGGGAGTGTAGGAGGGCTTTCCATATGGAAGAGATGCCCGTTCTGTTCCAGTTTGGAAGTCTAGCCCAATCGATGATGTCGAGAGGCCAGATGTACTTATGGTATGCTATGTCAGTCCATAGACTGTGGGAAGTCAGCAGCGCCCAACCCATCTTTGCAGCAAGAGCTTTTGCAAAGGATGCCAGGTCCTTTAATCCCCATCCCCCCCATTTCTTGGGAGAGCAATCTTGCTCCAGGAGATCCAAGCAAAGGTGCGCTTCTCTTCCTTTCCAGCCCACAAGTATCTGTTGCATAGTCTCTGAATCTTTGAGAGGATGTTCCGGGGGATCCATGCTAATGCCATCCAAAAAACAGGGGTCGCTTCCAGCACTGATTTGATCAGAGTTAACCTTCCCGCTCTGGAGAGGTATCTGAAGTACCAACATGATATTTTCTTTTCAATCTTGGTGACAAGCCACACCCAGTCAGCTATTTTTTGATTTGTAGGCTTTAGCCAATATCCAAGGTATTTAAGACCTCGATCCAGAGGCTGAGTGATAAATGGAAAAGCCTGCATAGCCGAATATGATTCAGCTACAGAAGTACCTACCAAAGTGATGGAGGACTTCTCCTGATTTACCACCATTCCCGTGGCATGAGTAAATAGTTTAAGGATTCTGTTGAAGGATGAGGTGTCCCGGATACTTCCATCAAGGAGAATAAGGACATCGTCCACGAACAGAAGGTGTGTTAGAAAACATGCTTCTGAGATCTTTAAGCCTCGGATAGTTCCCTCCCTTTTTGCAGAAATGATGAGTCGACTGAGCGCTTCTGTTACCAATAGGAACAAGAGGGGGGAAAGGGGGCATCCCTGACGGAGTCCCCTCTCTGAGTGGAAGAAATGGGATGCAGCGCCGTTAATCAGAATACTATAAGTTGGTGAAGTAATGCATGCCATAATCCAAGTGATAAGCTGATGCGGGAAGCCCAGATGGATGAGAATCATCTTGATGTAAAGCCAGCTGACTCTATCAAAAGCCTTAGAGAGATCAATTTTGAGAAGAATGCTCTTGAGGTGCTTAGTCCAAATAGAGTGAATGGCTTCCTGTGCAGAGCCAATGGCTTCATGAATCTGCCTGTTTTCCAAGAAAGCGAATTGCTGTGGAGCGATGTGTTTGGATAAAATGGGTCTGATCCTATTTGTAATGATCTTGGATATGATCTTATAGAGAACATTGCATAGCGAAATGGGACGAAAATCAGCGAAGGATGATGGAGAGTCTGATTTAGGTATGAGAGCAATGAAGGTGGTATTAATAGCATGATAGATCTGACCAGAGGTTCTGCTTTCTTCCACCACCTTCAAGATGTCTTCTCCAATGATGTCATAAAAGGCCAGATAGAATTCAATGGTCCATCCATCGGGACCAGGACTCTTTTCCTTCTGAAACCATTTTATGGTGTGCTCCAATTCATTCATGGTGACCAGTGCATTAAGATCCTCCAAGTCTTCATTGTTAACAAACCTCGGGAAATGGGATGCTACGCGGATGATCTCAGCAAGGTTGGTTCCCTCAGGGCATTTGAAGATACCCTTGAAATAGGAAGTGCCTAGACTGGATAGCTTGATGAAGGAGTCTGCCAGACCCCCATCAGGATAGGGTAGGTTCCAAATGGTATTTGCCACTCTCCTCCCATTTGCAAAATTATGAAAAAATCTGGAGTTTTCATCCCCTGCCTTGAGCCAAGTAGCTCTACTTCTCAACCTGATCGATTCCTCTCTGAGCTTGAGTATACTGTGCTTCTGCTTCTCTAGTTCGACCAGCCTGTGTTTGCTTTCCACAGAGATAAAGCCCAGGTTTTGTTCATCCAGCAGAGCGTGAATGTCTGCTTCTATCGAGATGAGCAGTTCATCTTCCTTGGCTTTTTTCATCTTTGCCCATTCAATCACAATATGTTTAAGTTCCGTCAGATTTTTGACAAAACCCCTAGCCAAAGAGGGTTCCCTGCTAATAGGGTGTGCTGCCCAAAAGTCCGTGACCAGTTTAGAGAAACCAGGGTCCTGCAACCATAGATGGTTGAATTTGAAAGGGGCTTTTGGTTTAGGGTGAGGACCCATAATTTCCATCAGGATGGGAGAGTGATCCGAAATTCCCCCAGTACTCACCCACTGCTTATAATGATGGAGATGGCGAAGCAGCGGTCCTTCGTGTGGCGCACCAAGGCGCTCAAAAATAAGTGTATATGTCTAGATAGGGCCTGTGTTCTTGGTACATCTGAGACACATGTCTCTCAAAAAACCATCAGTAGGAAATAAATACCTAGATATCTACTGTGGTGGGTTATGCTCTCTATAATCTGCAGCCGCTCGTGCCACCCGCCTCAAAAGGCGGTGCATCCTAGGTTCTACCCCCACTGTATGGATCTGAGATGCTATGGGGACCTCCTCTATCCCCTGGTAATCTGGAATCCCTGACAGCAAGCCCTCGAGGTTCCGTATCACGGTCTCCATCGTATCGGCTCCCGGAGGAGCCAGGGCCAGAGCTCCAATGCCCTGTGCATCCCTATGCGCCTCTGGGGCCAAGCCAAGGGGTCTCGTCGGTCCTACATCTGCATACCATAGCATTCATTGTTAAGACATGTACATAAAAAAATCAAAAACATCACAAAAATAAAAAATCAAAAAATAGATCAAGTGGCTTACCACCATCGTCCCACTACTCTCCAGCAGGCAGCAACATGTCTGGGTCTCCACGGAAGTCTATGCCAGCATACGGCCAGTCCTCCACAAAAATAGTCTGCCTATCCAGCCACTCTTGGAAGTATACTCCCCATGCCACTGGTCGACCGCCACCTCCTCGTGGCATGACTTGGCCCCATCGTGTGGCCCTCATCTCTCGAGGGCCTCTAGGTGGATCCACGACCATGTCTTGCAGCTGTAGTGCCAGTACCCGCTCCAGCATGAGCGGGACTAAAATTGACCCATAGTCAAACTGGTTCGACTCACCACGACGGCAGTTGGTCAACTGTCTTTTCATACTGGTTGTTACTGCCGCTACCCAGTTGAATACGGTAGGATTCAAGCATTCGAGAGCCAATCGAAGATGGGCCTTCGAGGCCTCGTGATTGGCCAAAGAGCCTGCTGCCCGAGTCACCATGAAGAGTATAGTTCGAAGGACGATGTCCTCCACCGTAGGAATAGCTACTTTCCCGCTCCGCAACTTGCGTGCCTGTGGGCACACCTGGGCCATCAACATGTCTAATGTATCACCACCGGGTCGCTGTCCCTCTAGAATGGGCATCTCACCTCGACGTGATAACCCGGTCAAAAAATAGATATCTGTATAGTCAAACTCAATATCTCGGCCTCGGATCACAAATTTCCCATCAGTGGGATTCCAGGCTCTGATCAAGAATTCAAGAAGGTCAGGTTGTGCTCGCAGGCACGGAGTTAGGAAGAATTTGAGCAACCCGCACGCCCGCATTGCATTTCGGCACCCAGCATCGGCAAATGCTGCTATGTCCTCGTTATCATGAGCTCGCTCCTGCCAAACGAATGCCATTTTACCCTGCATGATCAAAAAAATTCATTAGGGCCCTGTCCATAAAGTTTCATACGTTCAATTTGTTAAAAAACTTGTTGCGCGGCGTCAGCGCGACTGTTTTTAAAACAGTCGCGCTGATCATGGTGCCCTTTGATATTTTTTCTGGGTCAGCGCGGAAGTACATCACTCTTCCGCGCTGATCCGGGAGTGGTTAGTGTAAGTTTTTTTCGATCAGCGCGGACCCGATAAGGAAATCCGCGCTGACCGAGAGTGGATTGAGTTTCAAAAAATCCGCCCAAACCATCACTTCCCACCGTTAAAATGCAGCTAAAATACTTCAAAATGGAGCGTAGAGGAGGGTGAACCTACCTGGAACAGACTGCAGGATGGTTGATGCGTGTACGGAGTGGAATTCGGCTCGTCAACCTCACAGCTCCAAGACGTCCTCTAAAGCTCCAAATGGTAACAATGGTAAAAAACTTTGTTTACCCCCCTATTTATGGTAAAATTTCATAATTAAATATTAATTTTCATAAAAGTGGGATTTTTATGATGATTTTTACCATGTGCTTAGTTCCAATATAGTTTTACTATGTTTTTATGCATGTGGTCCATATTATTTCGAACAGGTTTACGCGTGCGGTGTTCCTTGTGCAGATTCTTGCACTGGTGGAATTATGACCATTCCATACCCACTTGGTCCCACAATGTCGTCTTTAAGCTCTTTTTTTGACGTGAAATAAGAAAAGATAGCCGAGTCTCCCTCTCGACTCGTTAAAAAGAAGCGAGTGGCGGTCGCCTTTAAAGCTCTTTTTCCGACCGTTTAAACTTAAAAAGATTGCCGGGTTTTTGTCGTTTCGAACTCGTTATTGGCTGCAAAACGACGTGCTTCTGACCGCTTTTCTACATTTTCGGGTCAAAGTCACTACTTACGAAAATTACTCCTCGATCATACTGGTCGGGCGGTTCTTTCGAGCATTGTTTTATACTTTTCCGGGCTCGAGAGACACAACTTTACGAAAAAGGACCCCCCTCGAGTTCTCTTTTCTGCTGTCTTTTCAGACTCTCTAAACAGGAAAAGACACCGAGTTTTTCCTTTGTCATCGGATTCTATCGAAATGATGCCTTCCAAGCATATGCTATCCCCGTCAAGCTTGTCATCCAAAAATAATCTGGGTACTCGCCAGAAATGGTGGGGAAAATGGAACCATAATCATTGTTGTGTCAGCAGTATGTCGCTCTTGAACATGGCACTTGTCTGCATTCGTGTCTGGGTGGGAACTTCTCATCTTGTTTTACACTGGCCTCCGTGGGTTTGGGTTATCCTGTTTGACCTCTCATCTACTCATTGCCTTGTCACCATGACCCTTAATCATCTGATGTCAAGTACTGCCAAGCCCGTTGTCGTGCCGCCGATATGTTCAAGAGAAGTTGACCTCTGCAAGAATACTCAACCTCCCTCTGATACCTCACTCAAAATATCTTATCCTTCTCTGTTTCGTGTCGATGATGTGGGAAACATTATGGCCCACCTTCGATCAAGGTCACTTCCTGTCGACTTCAGCTCATTATCCAGGAAGTTGACTTAGAGACTCCCTTCAGGTGCCTTGGAGCCTGCATGCCTCAATGGCAGGTTTTTCATGTTTGACGCGAGGTTTTCATCATTAGCCTCTAATCGAATGATTCTGTGGGTGTTCGATGCCAGCTCATTGATTCACACGCCGTAGATTGTACCTATAGTACCTTGAGGACCATTGTCATTATTGGTGGTACCTCTCGCGTCTGTTAACAGTTTTCATCATTGACTGGTAATCAGACGATGTTCTTGCATGTTCGACTTCAACTCTCATATTCACATGCTTGAACTTGTACTTTGTTCGGGTCGAGATGGAGCGCAAGACCCTGGATTTTGTCTCTTGAGATCCAGGTTGCGGTTTTGTGGATTATCATGATCATTACATGACTCATTGATGGATGGCTGTGCCCATACCTGAGTCTTCATGGATGGCTGCAACCATACCTTTATTATCGTCATGGTCTCTTTAGCTGGGTGGCTGCGTCCATACCACATACCTCTTTCATATGTCTTTTGGATGGCTGCGCCCATGCCTAGACTACATGTAATTGATTATCAGAGATATCAGTTGTACATACATGCAGGTTCTTCCTGGTGGTGTTCCAGTTCAGCCAGTTTCGTAAAGCATTTCACCCCTCCCACTCTCTCGGGCTTCATGCTTTAGGGGGCATCTGTTACACAGTAATTTGTCACTGTCTTCCTACCAGTCTTCCTACTGTGTCATGAGTCCAAATTAATCATGCTCATGCTCTCTAATGTTGCCAAATGACCCACTTTGCCAAAGTTTTTGCTATCATCGCGACTGTTGTCAAAATAAACGCGCTGATGAGCGCTCCAAAACAGACCTAATGCGCTGCCAGCGCGGAAGTACACGTGATTCCCGCGCTGGTCGAATTTCATGAGACAGCGCATCTGTTATTTATATCTGATCGCGCTGACATGACCTTCTCTATTATTCAGCAGCGATGTCAGCGCTCCAGTGCAGTTATGAACCCGCGCTGATCCAGTTTGGGCGAGTTTGTTCTAACAGCTGGCCTTCTAGATGACTCCAGAACTGGTTTTTGGCCTTGTAAATGTCGCCCTCCCTTCTCTGGCATGTCTGTTTCGTCATTTGAGCCACCTTCCTTGGAGATAAGCTCATCCTCCCATCATTCATGGAGACTCCTTCTCCTATTTAAGCCTCTACCATTGCCATGAGCAGCTAGTTTGGAATTCATAGTGCTTGGAGTGTTGTTGCTAGTGTGTGAGCTTGATAGGTAGCTGGTGTGACAAGTGTGGGATTGCTAGAGAGCTTAAGGAAGGTTGTGGAGTGTTTCTTTCTTGTGTAAACTTGTGTGAGAGAGAGCTTTTGTCTTGGGAGATCTACCTTCAAGGGTGAATGCTTGAGAGACTTGGTGGCTGAACCCTCTTGAGAAGGATTTGACGTCAGAACTATGGTTGTATTCTTCTTTGTTTATTAATAATAGACGACTATCATTATGGTTCCACTCTTATTGTCTTTATGATGATGTTTGAGTTATATCCTTTCTGACTGATATATAGTTGCATCTACTGGATTTTATGCTTGTGTTTGTATCGTTCTTTGCATGTGCAGGTGTCCGTGCATGAGGATCGTGAGGATTGTGACCAGCCGGAGCAAAGGAACAGGGGCTTCAACTCTTCTGCAAGTATTAGCGTTGGAATCCAGGTAGGCCTTCATCATTGGTCTTTTATTTGTAATTAGGAACCTGCGTGTTAGCATTGTTTGATTGTTGCTAGAACTCTTTGGACTAGTAGGGATCGCCTATGTCCGCAGAGGGGATTTACCTCCACAACAGTGTGTAATCCTGGAATCAATCCAACAGATTTATAAAATTGATGGGTGATGGAAAGGACAACATGGATGTGATGATATGAAATTTATTGTTTAGGTCTGGGAGGTGAGCAGTAACCAACTTCAGAGTCATGTGTGGGAGAGAGGGAGTTTGTGTTACTGCCTTAACCAGATGATAGATGAGTGGGGTTGAGAGGACATTCATGCATAAACTACTGGAAGCCCTCCTTCTAGTGCTAAAAATGTTGACAATGATGGACCCACCAACATTCAAGGGATCTCCCCGGTATGAAGTCCCAACTAAACCTCACACCATTTGGTGTAGGAGTCCCATCCAGTACGATGGCCCAGTTTCCATTATCTTAGAGATTTTCCTTAATTCTTGTTGTTCATCACATGAGAGTGTTATGCTTGTGTTGTCTTGAGGGGGCCTAATCCAGGTTCAACATTAATTAGCTAAACAAATCCCTACACTACTAGCCCTTTCGGCATCAGCCCGCGAGGCGCGGACCTAAGTCTCACCCAAAATATTATGGGGGGATGCTGGAACCAAGTTTCCGCACCCTGAGATGGTTGTGATGTCATTTGATTCCCTCTATTCCCACCTTCGCGTAGGTTGCTTTGCTCTAGGGCTTACCAGACTAGCCCTCTATTCCAGCCTTTAATACCTTCGCGAAAGGGTCAATCGACCTTGGCGTAGCCCTAACCTGCTAATCAGGTACTTTTGCGCTATTAGAGCAGCGTGTCATACAAATTCCCCAATTAATCTAAGTGATTCACTTATCTTATCAAACAGTTATAGTTAACACCACGTAACTAGATATTTGTAATTATGTTCAGTCATTCGATGTAATTGCATTCATTCACACATCGCATAAGCATAATAAAGAAAATTCATACATAACATATCAAGATGCAATAACAGAACAAAGACACAGAAATTTCATAATATCTTTCTTTATTAATATCTCCAAGTATTTACAAACTCTGTCCGCCCTGCGCGCACAACTGCAGGGGTCCGCACACTCAGCTGTGGACTTCTACCCTAGGCCTCTGCACTTAGTTGCAGAGCCTCTACCTACGCTATGACCCAAGACTTAGACTTCTTGCTCCAAAGCTATGACTCTATTACATCGTGTTTCATTTTATGTTTTTCTAACTACTTAGAGCTTATTTCTTTTTATAAAATCCCATGGTCCATGGACAATGGTTAGATCTCTTACAACCGACCTTACTTTACAAAACTAAGGGTGGACTACCCTTTTTGACACATAATACCTTCGCGCTCCGCGACCACAAAATGTGGAGTCTTTACAATTATATTACAAAAATTGACTTAAACATGGGCTTTTAGCCCCATGTCGCACGGAATAAGTCGATCTTGCGGACAAGATAGACCTTCCTAGAATCTAAAGAAGACCTAATGACAAGCAAACCAACCAGACACTATCTTTCTCTAAATATGCTTTTATAAACAATGGCAAACAAGTGTTTTTAGGGCCTACCTTAGGTCCAACGCAAGTTTGTGGATGCACTCGCTCCTTCGATCCAAATGAGCTCCTTTGTCCCGGATCTACAAACACAAACAAGGCAAACAAATTAAATAGCACCTGAAAAGCCAATATCATAAAACATATTTAACATGAAAGTCAAGGAGTCCATGAAACAAATAACATGAGATACTTGTTGAGAAAAATGAGTTTGATTGTATTAATTCAAAAGAAGAAGAACTTTACAACCTGTGCCTTGACGCTGTACAAGCTCCTCCCAGGGTCCAGCAAGAAGTCTCCTCTACTTTGACAAGTTTCACTCACTCCCCAATGAAGCCAAAAATGTATGTGATCTCTCCTCTTAAGCTCAACTAGGAAGTCTTGATTTCACCAGCATTTACCCTCAAAAATGTTCAGCTTCTAACCTCCCCAACAACCAGCCCAATGCCTGAATTTATAGTGCAATGGAGGGAGGTTACCAGGTCCTCCTTCAAAGGGATAAAGCCCTCCTTCAAAGGGATAGCTCCTCTCATCAAGGGATTAGCTCCTTCTCTTTTAGGATGCATGAACCACCTCAGAGCGAACAATCCACGTCAAAATTCCTTCTAGAATCCTCTAGAATTAACCCAAAGTGAGTTTTTTAAGATAAAACTTGCGCCTTTTGACTTTCACAGGGGTCCGCACCCACACGTTTAGGGACAGAGTAGGCAGGTCCGCAGTTTTTGTAAACAGAAGGTGTGGGGCCGCAAGTGACAGTGAGAGAAAGTGCAGAACCAGAGTTTCATTGATTTTTAATGTCTTTCTCTCATTTTCAAAGCTTGACTTGAAGAGCTGAGGTCTGAGACTTGCTTAGGAGGACAGTACAAGCGATGATAGACCCATACTGATTGCAAATAATCATGGTGACGATATTTTTGTGTAACAGATTGCCCCCTAAAGTGCGAAGTCTGTAGTAGATGAGGATTTCATTTATCATTTAGGAAGAGTGAAGTACTTTATCATTTTGAGGATCATCTTGTGGAGAGCCCGGTTGGAACCTGTAAAAACATTCATTGCAAGATATATATATGAGATCATATCATCGCTGAGGTAGGCATTCCCATACTCAGATCAAAACTGACTAGAAAACTAACTACTGCTCTGATACAGGAATGATCTTGTAAAACATCACAAGTATAGACTCATGTGGATACAGTATGGACGCAGCCATCTGTTTATGAATAGTCCATTATATAATGAATACAAAATTCCTCACAGCCTGGATTGTGGAAACTAGATCCAGGGTCTTCATTTCTACTTCCCGAAACAGTACGATTCTATCCATGCGAATGAATGTGTTGATGTCGAACATGGTAGAAACCACTTGATTACCAGTCAATGATATAAACTGTTAACAAGTGTGAGAGAAACCACCAGTGATGTCAATGGCTCTCAAAGTACCCAGTACAATCCATGAGATGCGAATAAATGTGTTGATGTCAAACATCTCACGGAATCCTTTGATCGAAGGTCAATGATGCAACCTGTCGTCAAAGGCGAGAAACCTGCCATTCAGATCTTTTGACCGGGAATAAGAATCTCGCTTGACCAATCTTGCACATAAAGACTTGTTACATAACGTATCCTCTCTCTTGCGACCGAAAGACTTGACCGACCCTGCTCCTGCTATGACATTTGCACATTCAGATGCTACTACCGTACTATCGAGAGGATTAGCTGCGAAGGGTATCTATCCAGCAGTGGATCCTTTAGATTCAACATCGAATATGCTCCAACCTTGGATCGTAGGCGAAGAACATTATGAAACTGCACAAGGGGTTAAGCAATTGAGGGATGAAGATCTCAAGGTACTGACGATTTCTAGATCATCTTTCTAGATAATGAGCTGAAGTCGATAGAAAGCGATCCGTCGTAGGCAAGCCCACAACAAGAAATCATAGATCAAGCCGAAGAAATTTAGTTGCAAGGACTGACTCGGGGATGGTCAAGATGGATGACAGATATTTTGCAGATGAATGGCTTATTGGCAGTGACCTCTTGAACACATAACGACACGACAGATGGTTTGGTGACAATTGACCCAAAGTTAATACCCAGAAACCGGCTGAAGACTTTCAATGTGGTTTGATCAACTGTTAGGCAAAGGATTTCCCAACCCAGGTGAATAAAAGTGTTGTGTTCAAGAGCGGTTACAAAGTATGACAAACAGGATCATTTTTCTCTCTTTTCCCCCACCATTTCTGGCAAGTACCTCTTTATTTTTGACAAGCTTGAGGAGGATAACATTTTCTTGATTATAAGCTCATCCTTCGGATGAGTCCAACTTAGTTTAAATTTGAACCCTAAGAAGGAGTGGTTCATTCTTGTTTGTAATTAAACATTTCCTTTACTATGAAATTTTAACGAGTCCAGTATAGGAGAAACTCGGCGTTTTTCAATTTTAGAGAGTCTGAAAAAACTTAAGAAAACACCAGGGTTGACCTTTTTCGTAAGTTTGTGTCTCCCAAGCCCGAAAAAGTATAAAATAATACTTGAGAGAACCGCTTGATCTTTTACGACCAAGGAGTACTTTTCGTAATTAGTGTCCCTAATATGAAAAAGTAAAAAAGCGATCAACGACACGTCGTTTTATAACCAATATCGAATTTGAAACGACAAAAATCCGGCAATCTTTTCATGTTTTTACGGTCGGAAAAGAGCTGTAAGTGGACCGTCTTTTAATTCTGTTTTAACGAGTTTAAAAGAAAAACTCGGCGATCTTTTCATGTTTTAGGAGTCAGAAAAGAGCTTAAAGGTGACTCTAAATGTTTTTCCATCGAAAACGATAGATTTCGCCTGAATAATCCATTATCCTGAACAAAAATGCAAACATTACTCATACCTGTTTGAAATGGATAAAAATGCCACAAAAATACCTTTCCAAAGTGAAACATAAACAAATTTGCAATTTATTTACTCAAAAAATTTATAAAAAGGGCCTTCGTCAATTCATTTTTACCGTTTGAGTTTTGGGTGAGAAAATAGTGCTTTTGTTCAGAAAACTTCCCGTGAAGATTGCGGAAAATCCAACCGTCGGAATCGAACGCCGTCTTCTCCAGGTAATCCACATCATCTTACTCTTCATTTTTGACCATTTCAATTTTTGTTTTAGTCATTCATTTCATTTTTTGGGAGGGTTTTTAGGCTTAAAACCCGCGCGCGGGGGCCCGCAGGTTTACCACTGCTGGCCTGCGGACCCCGACTTTTTCTCCATTGGGAAAAAGCCAGGGGTCCGCACCTTCCATGTAGACAAGGTGCGGTCCCACGTACTGTGTCTAACCCGGAGGGTGTGGTCCCCGTCGCAAGGGTTTTTAACCGAAAAATTCTCAAAAATGGACCAAACAAAATAATTTCTAGCAATTTAATTTATCTTTATACTTGATGCAGAGAGTACATCATGCTAGATTGGCGTGAACGAGAGCATGAGGACGTGGATGCTGCCGCATGGAATCATCAGCCTTCGCTTGATGCTTTAAGGGCGTGCGGCTTGTACAAATTCTGGGCCATTCATGGCATGAGGGCTCAGGTGGATTTCTTACAGTGGTTGGTTGACAAATGGAGCATACAGGACCAGTGCTTCTTCATTGGTGGCCACCAGCTCGAAATCAAGCCGGCAGACATATATTTCTTGACTGGTTTGCCTAAGAGAGGCGAAGACTTGACTCTATTTGGGGCTAGGCCAGGTGGCCAGTCTGTCAATAGCCTCCGACTAGAGTACTGCAACAGCCAGGCTAGAGACAAAGGGATAGACATAAAGACCATATCCCGTCCTGAACTCATGGTGATTGCGTTTACTATCACCAGACTTTGCGGGGCTGCCGCATTACATATTTCCACCAGATCCCAGATGCGTATGGCAGTTGATTGCTTTCGAGGCACCATCTTCAACTGGTACGATGTTGTGTTGGCCAATCTGAAAGGCCAACTGACCAGGGCCAAGAACGGACAACTAAAGACCTTTGGTTATGGGGCTTTGGTTGTGAGTTTTGGCCTGGAGAGGGTTCCCATGTTGATCCCGCAGCACCTTACTATTGGAGCTGGGCTTCCTCGAGAGCCCAAAATGATGTGATGGGTCGCAGTTATGGCCCATCACCCGGATGAGAGGACAAAGGTTGCTCGATTCAAAACTGAGTATTTCCAATGGCTGGAAAACTAGGTCTTTTCTATTCAAGACTTCCCTTACGCTGGGATAGATTTTCGTAGTGACCCAGACATGGTTCTTCCACCAGGAGAGCAGTGGGATGACTCAAGTAAAATCATTTTCAACAATTTTTCTATTTTAATTTTTTTATTATTTTTCCATCGTCTCAAAACTGATAACAAAAGTTTGAAATGCAGATGTGGGTCCACAGCGACCAGCCGCTCTACGGCCTTATGAGAGGAAACAACCAGTTGCACCCGCACCAGCCCCACAGGACGAATCAGCAGAGGTTTTGGCCGAGTTGGAGGGTCATCTCGAGCGCTTGACAGGAGATATTCTAGAGACCACTATAGATGACATTCCTCGTCGACTTCAGCGCTATGTGATTGGGGTCCCGGGATCTTTTAGGAGGTTCCTTTGCAAGGTGGCCCGTGAAGTGGTTTCTTATCGAGATCATCACCAATGATAGGATGATCGCCTATTGTGGGCACATATGACATTTTTGTTTTTTGTACTTATCATTTTTGCCGATCATAAGGTGTTTTTCAACCTATGATCGAGGACGATGTATTTTTTGACACACTCCTATATATATATCACTATTACTGGCTTATCTTGTAAATCATGTTATGGAATGGTTTTAAATTTACATGTATGATTATTGCAAATGTCTATTTAACATTCGAGAAGCAATTGCATCTGCTAATGTATTTAAAGATCTTGGAATATGCTGATATTCAATATAATCAAATTCACGTTCCAAGAGATGCACTCTCAAAAATAATCTTAATAACACTGGATTTCTAATGGCATACACTCTATTAAGCTGTAATACAACGAGTTCGGAATCTAACCTCACTATCAAGCTCCCAATCCCAAATGAAATGGATTCAGATAATAACTCAATCACTGCACTATACTCGACAATGTTGTTCGTTGTTTGACCGAGGCTTACCCCATGCATAGATACTAACTCGTCAGAGGGCGAATAGATAACCCAAGCTGCGGAAGAAATGTTCCGTGTATTACGAAAAGCACCATCAGCGAAACCAATGTATGTTTGGAGAGGCATCGACATCTGCAATATCAAGAGTAAAACCAAGATAAGCAGGAATAATGACAAAAAAAACACTCTCTAAGCTAAGCACACTGTTTAAACTAAAACACACCAGCTAGAAAGAAAAACTATCCTAACTAAAAATCTCCATACCCATTCTTTAAGCATAATACCTCTTCAAGTAAAGACCATTTCTGGGTTTACCCAAAGAGTCCCCGTCAAAGTCTACCAATTCATAGGCCCCTTTTGCTAGCTTTCGCTTGACAACATAGGGACCATGCCACATAGGAACGAATTTTCCAGCGCCTAATTTATCATTAGCTTGATCGTAAACTAAGACTAGATCTCCTTCCGAAAAATTTCGAGGGGTCACATTTCGATCATACTGAGCTTTCATGCATTTTGCGTGAGTCTCGATCGCCAATGCAGCATCACGTCGATTCTCATCTAATTGAGCCAAGTATAACAAATGATTTTCCTCTTCGGAAGTGGCTGGAAGTAACTCGATGGCCATTTGCAGTGACGGGATTTCGCATTCAATGGGTAACACAGCTTCCAAACCATAGACTAGTTGGAAAGGAGTGAACCCTGTTGATGTTTTTACTGAAGTTCGGTACGCCCAAAGTGCTGAAAATAGCATGTTATGCCAATTCGACCAATGAATCCCAATGATTCATCGGATCATGATGTCTAAAACTTTGTTGATGGATTCAACCAGACCATTAGCTTGTGGATAATAAGGAGTTGAACTATCGTGACGTAAACCAAGCTGGCCTGTAAGTTCGGTCAACATAACGTTTTGAAAATGATGCCCATGATCAGTGATTATCGCTTGCGGGACACCAAACCTAGCAATTATATGATTGAACACGAAAATTGCAGCTGTCTTGCCGTCTGCCTCAAATGTAGGCATCGCCTCGGCCCATTTGGTAAAATAATCTACCGCAAGGATTATATACGCATGCCCCCCGGTCGAGTGAGGGTTACATGTAATAAAATCGATACCCCATTTGGAAAAAGGACCAACGGAAATTATAGGGTGGAGAGGAGCAGGTGGAGCGCGCATCTTTTGATAAAAAATTTGGCAGTTGTGGCATTTTCGGACCGTCGTAATACAATCTTTAAATAAAGACAGCCAGAAGTAGCCAGCACGCAATATCTTTTGGGCTATGGCATACCCAGACATATGACCGCCACATGCTCCAGAGTGATAGTCACTTAGAACCCTTTCAGCTTCCTCGTGAGTTAAGCAACGTCGAAACACAGAGTCCGCCCCACGGCGATAAAGAGTATCTCCAATAATCCTGAATTGTTGGGACTGGAATCGAATTTTTCAACGTTCTGACCTTGAAATTTCTGGCCGAAAGGATTGGGTCTAGAGATAAACGATGATATCTCCATACCACGGATCTAAATTGCTGATTAGAAACAAGGATTCGTCCGCAATGGGCTCCTCCGCCACAGTTTCCGTATCAGTACGCGAGAAGTCACACATTAACTCCGCAAAAACTAAAGATTTCTTATACTTGGATTTCTCAAATTCCAAGTCGAACTCCTGCAGGATAACAATCCATTTAGAGTACTTGCCCCCTAGCAATTTCTTGGTCAAAATGTAGATCATAGGGTTGCAATCCGAAATTACTGTAGTTTTACGTAGTAAAATGTAGTGACGAAAACGTTGGATAGCTTGAATGGATGCCAATGCCAATTTCTCCACATGTGAGTATTTTAGCTCAGTTGGATTTAAAGTACGACTAAGGTAATATATCACATGTTCAATTCTGAATTCATCTTCCTGAACTAAGACCATTCCAATGGTGGAATGAGAGGCGGCGAGATACAAGAAGTAATCCTGGTTGTAGTTGGGAGGATGCTATAATGGTGCATGGGTCAACGCGTGTTTAAGTGCATCAAAAGATTTCTGAGCTATCTCATCCCAATAGAATGGAGTATTCTATTTCAACAACCGGGTAAAACCCTTTGTAACCTCGGCGTAGTTAGGAATGAATCGTCGTAAAAAATTTGCTTTCCCTTGCAAACTTTGGAGTTGGCGAAGACTCGAAGGAGGAGGCAATTTGACGATAGCTTCAACCTTCGAGGGATCGACGCGAATGCCGGCTTTCGAAACTACAAACCCCAGCAATTGACCTGTTTCTATACAGAAGACACATTTGTGTGGGTTCAACTGAATCCGGTAATGCCTACACCTCATAAAGATTACTCGTAAATGGACGAGGTGATCAGCTCGATGTAATGAATGAGCAGGCAAGTCATCGAGATATGGTTGCACAATGTGCTTGATGTCATGAAACGCATAAGACATGGCCCTTTGAAAAGTTGCTTCGGCATTCTTGAGCCCAAAAGGTAACTTGCAATAAGCAAATGTCCCCCATGGACAAATGAAAGCCATTTTTGGTTGATCGGTAGGCAGAATATTGATTTGATTGTATCCAGAAAAACCATCCATGAAGGAGAATATTTCGCTACCGGCACAATCATCAATGATTTGATTGATATAGGGAGTTGGGTAATTGTCCTTTGGACAAGCTCGATTGATGTCCCTATAATTGATGCATATTCTTATTGTTCCCTGCTTTTTGTTAACCGGAACAATATTCGATACCCAATTCGTTAACAGGATCGGATAAATGAAACCTGCTTTGAGTAATTTTTCAACTTCTGCTTTAATTGCAGCAGCTTTTCTTGGGTGAATCTGACGCAAACGTTGCCGGACGGGTTTAGCGTCCAGGTAAGTCTTGATCTCATGAACAACAATCGCGGGATCAATTCCTGGCATTTCCTCATAGGACCAAGCAAACACGTCACGGAATTCTTGAAATAGGGCCTTATATATCTGAATTTCATCATCTGTACACGAGGCACCTATATGAATGTTCTCAACAATTCCAGGCTTAACCGAAATGTCAATAGGAATAGTTCGAGAGATGTTTCCCAAATTTAACTCTGAATCAGGATGTTTCATTGGATTCTGAGGTTCCTTGACATATTCAGTCGTAAAAATTGATGAGAAATCATTTTCAAAATGATCATTCTCGGGTAAAAATGAAGATCTGTGATGGAGATCTTCCCATGGTAAATCATCTACACATAAGATTTCACGAATTTTCTCATCAAAGTGAACAAGTTCAGAAAACATGGTTAAATTCGAGCTTGATGTGAAAAGTGATTCCTCACGGACCACATTCATGAAGTCAATTTCAGTTGAAGATGGGTCGGCAAACGATTGCACGGCTTCATAGGCAATTTCATATGGACTCAAAGGCATGGCATTACCAAAGGAGTCTATCTCAGATTCAGAAGGAATGATCCAAGGATCATCATAAACAATGGTGTCTGATGTAATCATATGAATGGTTGCAAATGAAGACGATGCGTTGATCGAAGGAAAAGGAAAAGTTCCCAGTAAACCGACATCTTTAACTAATCCTACTCCAACATCCTTATACGGGATAGTCATTTTACCGACATGCTGAATACTTTCAGAAGAGGCTGGGTCGGAAGAAAAGTAAGCCAACTGGTCTATTGTTACGATCTTTCCATTATGTGGAAACTTTATTACTCGAAAGACCGATGAAACGACCGCTGTCATAGCGTAAGATCAACTTCGACCCAAGAGAAGGTTGTAATCTAGAGGGGCATCAACCACCTCCACATCTAGACTAATGGTTTTTCCTTCAACCCCTATAGGCAAATCCTGTAGAATGCCAAAAGGATGAAACCCACAGCCATCAAAGGTCTTTAGAATCGTCGGGGATTGATTTAGCGAAGGAGAACCAAGCGATCTCCAACACTGTATCGACATAATACACGTTGAGGCTCCCTCATCAATTATAGTCCGATGAATAGGCCTGTTTTTGACTATCACTGGAATCTGGAAAGCCATTTGATGAGGCAAACGCGGTGTACTATTTTCTAGATCAAAAATTATTAGGTACGAGTCCTGAACGTCAACAGCTCCTATAGCTGACAAAAGTAATTTACGTTGTGCTGGACATGATTGCAGCACTTCCAAAGTCGACATTGCTGAGGGTGAAACAACTAAATCCTCAATAATGTTATAATTCTGAGCCGCTCTCGCATGTGGATTGAAAGCTGACTTTCAAAGTATACCCTTGGCGGGCGGTTTGATTACCAAGTCTGGATTAGGTTTCTCGATCTGTAGTGGATCGGAACCGGGAGCTGAGATTGATGGATTAGAATGAGAAGATTCTGCTTCTTTACCATCAACAGGACTTTTACTACCATAATCTTGTGATCGAGTCACAATCCTAACATGGGACATCATCAGTATGGGTTCTTCATTGGCACTTGAGGACGAACCTATCATCTTACTGTCTTGAGCTGGAAAAGGATCCTTCAAAACAGCAGGAGTTTGGGAACCTTTGACAATATTCGCAACCTCTGCATGATGAGGACAGTCTCTTGTAAAATTTTCATCGTCACAAATGAGACAAGGATAACGAGGTTTGCGCTTTTCATCATTGGATTCCGATTTTTCAGGTTTCTCCTTTGAATTTTTGTCCGTTTTATTCTTCTTCTTTCCTTTCTTCTTCCCACCGGATTTTGATTTGGCTGTAGATGACTCTACAACGTGAATATCGGCGGAAATCTCTGCAGAAGAATCTCCTGTTGGGGAATCAGGCAAGGTTATGATAGGAGAAGAATTCTTGGAATATTTCTTCTTACTTTTAGTGTTAAACGTACCAATCATACCATCGGCGGCATGAGATCCCGAAGGAGCTGCAGCGATTTGATTTTTCTTGGGAAGATCGGGGATTTTCTCGTGTAATGTACCTGACTAGGTATAGACCAAGTCAAGGTACTGTGCTTGAGCAATTACTTGCTCCTCAGTAATAACTCCGGCTTTAGCTACATCTTTAGTGATCTTTGGCAACAAAGATTTTACAAACCACTCGGCCAAGATCTGATCCAGAATAAACACCTTCACTAAACGCCGTCGACGTCTCCACTCATGAATATGATCTGAAATGTAAGTGGATGTCGATTGTTTTAACGAAGTTAACAATTCCGTGCCATTGTCATATCAGACTAGCAACTAAAAATGAGTTTAAAACGAGGTAGCTAGCTGACTAAAATTATAAAAAGTGCCTCACAGTAACTCAATGTACCACTTGGCCGCGAGACCAATTAGAGTGCGCTGGAAAAGTTTAAGATGGATTGAATCATCTGAAATGGATTTAGATGCACACCAGAGGTGGTAAGTCATCACATGGTTCGACGGGTCCTCTCCTGATTTACCTTCGAACTTAGGAATGTCATTGGGCAACTTATTTGGCATTGGCAGCCAAAACGGAAGATAATTAATGGGATTGTTCGTTAGGCGCGACAAGTTAGGTAAGTCCAAAGTTGCGATAAACGGTAACTGACGATTAGGGTCCCTAAAACTCTGGGTCATGAGACCAGCCCCAGGAGGAGGATATCCAGGATAACTAGGAATAGGAATTGCGTTTGGGATATTGTATCCTCCCAGAAAACCAGGATTAACCGGACCGTACTGGGGTTGTTGAGGTTGTTGATAAGTGTACCCAGGGTACGGTTGATACTGATAGACTGGCTGCTACACAGCAGGACCGAATTGGTACTGTCCCTGGTACGGTTGATAAGTAAATTGTGGTTGACTTGTGACAACCGTACTTGAACCAGGTTGTCCTACAGGAATCTGAACCAAAGTTTGAATCGTAGATCTAGACGGTGGTAAAGATGTTTGAGGAGTAGATACAGGAACAGTAGAAACCGGAGCTGTCGATACTCCGGAAGTAGGTGGGGTAGATTGAACAGATGTTGTGGCAGTTGTAGCAGTCGTTTGAGGCGGAGTACGAGGCGTACTAGGCCCAAGCTGAGAAACTACCGAAGATACAGAGGTTTGAATGTTAGACTGGACTGGTTGCTGGGGTGTACCAGAAACTAAGGGTTGTCCAGTTTGAGATGACAACTGTACATTTGGCTGCAACACTTGTTGAGTTTGCGATGGATCCCACACTATATTCATTCCGGGGTACTGACCCATAACAGGTTGAGAATATTGAGGACCATAACCAGGTTGAGGGTAGGATTGATAATTGAAAGGTACATTTTCCGTTCCTTGAACATACATTTGACCGGAGGGTGGTTGGAAACCTTGGTTCGAGTACTGACCTTGGGGTTGATACCCTTGAGGCACATACTGATACTGGGGTTGACCTTGAGGTATAAATTGATACTGGGGTTGACCTTGGGGTACATATTGAGTCTGGGGTTGACCTTGAGGAACGTATTGTCCCGTAGGTATGTACTGTCCTTGAGGTTGCCCCCCAGATGCAAATTGGGTACCTTGAAGTTGCCCCCCAGGCGATAATTGAGGCTGCCCCCCAGGCAGTAACTGGCCACCTTGAGGTTGAGGATTGGGAATAGAACCTGACATCATGAGAATGTCTTCTACGCTCAACGGCTTAGTACCATTTCTTCCAGTTAATAACCCTTGCTCAATGGGTTGAGGAGACACTCCCGAAAAAGTACCAGAAAGGGACTGATACCCAGAGGGAACAGAAGGACCGCCATACAAAAAGGATTCAGGCGATTGAGTAAACATGGATGACTGCCCTGACATATTTAACGGAGGATAATAACCTCTAGGTGTTGGGTGATAAGGAGCGCGAGGTGGTGAAAAAATTAACCCTGGGTTTTCTAAGAAATTAGTCAAAGAAAGATACCAAGTACTGCTCCTAGGTGGACTGTAAAAAATTGATTCACGCTCCCTTAGTTCAATAACAAGTTGATTTTCAGGGATAGGGATGCCTACTTCTTCTTCCAGAGTAGCAAGTTCTTCAATAGCAATAAGTCCAGAAGGAAGATCTTGGGTGATTATTCTTTCTACCCTAGGTGAACCAGGACCACTAGAAGCTGGAGAAAGAAACCTTGATGTCGGAGTAGCAGCAAATTCACTTTCAGGCTCGGATATTTCAGGTTCCTCACCTATATCACTAGTAGATGAAAAGCTACCAGTAACTTTGGAAACAGACACTGACTGTGGATTATAATCTGCCACTAACGTTTGAAAATCAGGATGTAGTATCAAATAAGATTCTCCTTCTTCAGGTGACCCAAATCTACTGTCTCTAGGAGTTACGAGGATTTTCAAGCCTTCAAGCTGGCTCGGGACTTCCTTAGGAGGTTGGCCCCGAAGTCTACGGGACTTCCTCAGTAATTCAGCCACGTTTAAAAACTCAGGAGGTTGGCCCTGAAGTCTATGGGACTTCCTCGGTAATTCAGCCACAGTTAAAAACTTTTAACTACTTCACACGCAAACAAAGTAAAATCTCAATGAAAACCACCTAAAGTCTCTAAAGAACCAAACAAATTTGAATCACACGCCTAAAGAATCTAGGAGATCAAACACACACAAACAGTAACTTTTCGTACTGAAAACACTAGTTGGTGATGAAATCCAACGTCGCAGAGTTCAATACAGAAATGGCGGTTGGAACAGTTACCCCGGCAACCTGCTTAATGAATAGACTGGCACAAGTTCCTCCACTTAACCGTCTCGAGTGAAGATAACCCCCCAGAAAATCCAAGTGAGTCTAGCCGACGTCTGCTCCAGGTACAGTGGGATCTTCCCACCACTGTCACCTCAGGAAGAATCCTAAAGAATATGGCCACTAAGGTTACCAACTGAAACAAATATGCCTGGGGGAACAGTCTACGATCCGATACGCACGCAAGGGCAGAGTAGCAAGCTCAATCCCCTTCAAGGCTCCTTGACATAATCCAAGGTTTACCAACAAGTGACCCCAGGCTCCTCGACAATGGTTAATCTGAGGTTTACCGTTTTTAATATGTGAATATCTAGCATCATTCCCAATGAGGAAGGATTGATTCCCACACTAGTTCGGACACGATCTCGTGCTTCTCCTTTAAGAGGAGCTTTCCCAGAGCATAAATGCAACAATTGGATTTCTTCCCTACCACAAGATACAACTACTTGTTTGTTTTTTTGTCTTGGAGAGTTAATTACTCTCCTACTCCAAGACACTAGCTTAAGCTAAGTTGGTGTATCAGAGCCCTAGAAATAAAAATGTTACTAGATGAATTTTACTTTAAGCGATATTTTTTATTGGTTTTTGTTTAAGTCAAAAGGTGCGGAGATGAAACTCGTGGTATGAAGACTCGACTCAAAATCACTAAAAATGCACCTAAGATGATTTAAACAATATTTTTCTCTTCAGTGAACTTCTAAACTAAGAAAGAGTTTGAGAATGCAAATACTTTGTAAACACAAATCCTTCTTAAGAAACAAATTAAAAGAAGAGCTTTTGTTCTTTCCAATGCACTCAAAACGAGACAACTAGTTATTTCACAAAAATTTCCCTTTTTCATTTCAAAGCACTCAATCACTACAAAAACAAACTTTTTTCAAAAGAGATTTTTTTTATTTTTTATAAAACACTCAACACTATGGAAATGACTAACTTTGAGATCTATAAACTATAAAAACCTATTTGAAGTCAAAGCCTACTAGATGTCTTTTTTAAGGATGTTTTACTTAGCTAGATGTAAGCTAAGGACCAATTTATGCAGAATCACAAATCAGTCAAGAACAACCATTTTTGTTTCCTTTTTGAAAATGAAAATCCAAACTTTTAAGCACAAGCTTTTCGAAGTTTTGTAAAGAGAAAACTCAAAGCGGATTCCTCAACAAGGGGAGATTTCATAAATGGTTAGACTCATAAGAAGGCTGGTAGACACTAAGGTGATCTAAAGTCTCTACAGCTTCTAATCTCAGAGCTACTACACAACAAAAATGAAAAACAAGCCCAACAAGCAAAACTCCTAGGAATTTCACCTAAAACCCTAACACTAATGAAATCAACCTAAGGAAAGCTTCTGACAAGTTATATGCAGGTCTGGGCAGTGGATAACAATTTCTAAACAAAAACTAAGCTGACTAACAGAGGAAATCTTAGGGTTTTCAAAATTTTGACAGGGTCTGCAGGCCCACAGTTAACACAGGTGTGGTCCCGCTCTATGCTAAAAGCAAAGGTGCAGATAGGTACACACTGTGTCAAAAGGCTAGGGTGCGGTCCTCTCCCAAAGCTATGAAAAACGAAAAATAACCCTAGATCTACAAACTCTACCCAATTTTACACACAACAAGCCAAAAACAGAAACAAAAACAAAGTTTCTCAGGTCAAAGTAAAAACAAGGAAAACAATCAAGTCCCCAGTGGAGTCGCCATTTTGTCGCACGGAATAAGTCGATCGTGTGGACAAGATAGACCTTCCTAGAATCTAAAGAAGACCTAATGACAAGAAAACCAACCAGACACTATCTTTCTCTAAATATGCTTTTATAAACAATGGCAAACAAGTGTTTTTAGGGCCTACCTTAGGTCCAATGCAAGTTTGTGGATGCTCTCGCTCCTTTGATCCAAATGAGCTCCTTTGTCGCGGATCTGCAAACACAAACAAGGCAAACAAATTAAATAGCACCTGAAAAGCCAATATCATAAAACATATTTAACATGAAAGTCAAGGAGTCCATGAAACAAATAACATGAGATACTTGTTGAGAAAAATGAGTTTGATTGTATTAATTCAAAAGAACAAGAACTTTACAACCTGTGCCTTGACGCTGTACAAGCTCCTCCCAGGGTCCAGCAAGAAGTCTCCTCTACTTTGACAAGTTTCACTCACTCCCCAATGAAGCCAAAAAGGTATGTGATCTCTCCTCTTAAGCTCAACTAGGAAGTCTTGATTTCACCAGCATTTACCCTAAAAAATGTTCAGCTTCTAACCTCCCCAGCAACCAGCCCAATGCCTGAATTTATAGTGCAATGGAGGGAGGTTACTAGGTCCTCCTTCAAAGGGATAAAGCCCTCCTTCAAAGGGATAGCTCCTCTCATCAAGGGATTAGCTCCTTCTCTTTTGGGATGCATGAACCACCTCAAAGCGAACAATCCACGTCAAAATTCCTTCTAGAATCCTCTAGAATTAACCCAAAGTGAGTTTTTTAAGATAAAACTTGCGCCTTTTGACTTTCACAGGGGTCCGCACCCACACCTTTAGGGACAGAGCGGGCAGGTCCGCAGTTTTTGTAAACAGAAGGTGCGGGACCACAGGTGACAGTGAGAGAAAGTGCGGAACCAGAGTTTCATTGATTTTTAATGTCTTTCTCTCATTTTCAAAGCTTGACTTGAAGAGCTGAGGTCTGAGACTTGCTTAGGAGGACAGTACAAGCGATGATAGACCTATACTGACTGCAAATAATCATGGTGATGATATTTTTGTGTAACACCCCAAAACTGCCCTTAGAGGATCCCGTTCCCAACAGGCCCCCAACACAAACATTGTGACTCTCCCTTGATTCACTCGGTAGGCACGGAGATCTTTGCGCGAAGCCCATCCAACTCGACCTAGATGACCACAACCTCGGCCATGCACTAAGTTGTTGCCTGCTTCACATCTTCAACTGCCTTCTTGTTTATTGCTCCTCCGCTGTCAGCCTGAAGCTTTTGTTGCGTCACTTGCAGAGTCACAAGCTTGCCTTCAATGTTTCCTGTGATTGCGTAAGCTTCCTCCAGCCAGGTCTTTAGTAGCACCTTCATCACTGCTTCCTTGTGCAGTGCTGCGGCCACCTGTTCCTTCAACTGGTTGGCTTCCTGCAGCTTGGCTAACCTTTGTGTCAGTGCGACGGTTCACGCTATGCCCTTAACTTCATCATAGCGCTGTTGTAGCTCGCGCTCTTCCGTCTCTAGCCTCTGGATGTTTGGGTCTTATTGCAAGCTGGTCAAGACCTCAAACGATTGCTCAAACAACTATATACAGTTTGCTACTGCACTCTCGGCTCCTCCAGACACAGACACCCATCATGCACCAAGCACAGTAGTTGCTTGATGACCAAAAGTGTCACGGGGGTGCGGTTATAGTGTGACACCCAGAGCAGGTTCATCAATCCTACCTTCTCTACCCCCTTGAGCCACCTTTACAGCTCTAACACTATCATTCCCGTATTTGTATCTATGATGCAGTGCATCAAGTGTTCGGTCGCCAGTTGCAGGAAATTCTCGTGGTCTGCCAAGTCCCAGTCTTTAAGCTTCAGTATCGGTACTCGGGCCAAGCGTAGACCGTCAAAAGTAATTTCATTTGGTAGCATAGGGGTTTGCAGGGGAGTCTTACTCTCATCAATGTCCTTTAGGACCTTCGACTTAGGCTTGCGCGAAGGGACATACTCCGACAACCGTGTAATAGGGTCCACACCCTGGGTTTCAACCTCCTCTACTTCCACTCCCACATCCTCGTCGTCCATAGAGATCTCTTCGATATCCTCCTCCTCTACTTCTAAGTTTATAGCCTTGCCTTTCTCTTGGGCAGTGGGCTTGGGTGGGTTTCTCCTTGGCGACATGTGCACCAGTATGGCAGGTTGCTTGCCCTTCTCAACTCCTATCGTGGTCGCACTTCTAAGCACTATATTTACATTTGGATCCTCTTCACGCGGCTCGAACCTCATCATCTACAATTTCTGAGTCGGTGGAGGTGGTAGCGCCCCTTTATCATGTATCCTAGCTATCAACGTAGGACAGTCTTCCATTTCATGATCAAACAACATGTAATACTTGCATGACGGACACATTGGATTAGTGCAATCGCGGGTATAGTGTCCTAGTCATTGGCAATTGTAGCAAATCAATTGTCCTCGACCTCTACTAGGTCCTCCTTCACCTCGGCCTTGTCTGCAGCCCTAAAATCCTGTCTGCACCATCCCTGCGCTCTAGTCAAGGGGTCTAGTTTCGGCCTGAACCCTATAGGCGGGAGTTCTATCCATCATCAATTCATAGCTCCTGCAAGTACACTCATCATGCCCTACCAACCTACAAAAGTTGCAGAACAGCTGTTGCGGTGCCTGTACAAACTTCTGTAGCAAGTGACAGTTATCCGTGGCATGTTTTCCGGCTACCTGACAGATAACGCACCATAATGCAAGCCCCGTGCTAGGTCCTACTTTAGCTTCTAGCCTCAAAGGCATTGGTCCTCCTCCTACAATATAGTTTGTAAAGACCGGGCAATGGTCTTTGTCATGACCCTGATTTTTTCATTTCAGGCACCATACCTCCTCGCGCACCTCTGGTCAAACAGTTTTGTCCTGCTTCAGAATTTGCATCTCAAGGCACAGATTCTTCAGCTGCCCATGGATCTGTTGAACTCCTAGATTTAAATCTTGCATCAAAGTTTCATGTAGTCTCATGGAAATCTCCAAGGCCTCCGCCTAAGTCGTTATCTTCTGCTGCAACAGCGCACTTCTTAAGTGTGGTAGTAGCGAAGCCACAAACCACTCGCAATGTTGTCCATCTATCAAATTCATGTTGGCTTCATGGATTGTACACTTCAAACTCTGATCAAGTTCCCAAGGGGTCTCGCCTGGTTGCATCACGATTTCTTTGAATCCCACAATTGACTGCGCCTCATATTTAGGCCTACTAAATTCTCTATTCAGTGTTGCCTGGATGTCTGCCACTCCAGCATTTGAGTTATCATTAGAGTAATTAATATACCAGGTTAGCGAATGATCTTGCATAGCACTAACCAGTGTCGCCTTCTTTATATGATCATTTGTAATACCTTGAGCTTCCCATACAACCCTTACAACGAACCAAAATTGGTCCAGGTCCTCATTTCCCAAGCCTTTGAACAAAGGTAGCTTCACTGTATTTGCCATACTGAACTGCGGTGGAGGTGGAGGTGGTACAGGTGAAGTTGGAGGTGATGGTGGTGAAGTTGGAGGTGGTGTGGGTGGAGGTGGTATTCGCAGGAATCCTTGTCTTATTAACTGAATAGAACTTCGCGGAGAAACCTTCGCTATCCCTTCTTCGTCACCTCGTGGAGGTGAAATCAATGGACTATACTCTGGACCCTTTTTTCCTTTGTTCCTATAAGTTTTTCCACTTTGTATAGTTTCGAACATCAAGGTAGTTGCATAACCCGTTTTTCACACAATAGAATTTTAATCCATGTATTCAAATATTTTACGTACTTACCTCGCAGTCCTTTGAAAAAACGTCGCTCCGCCTCGCTGTAGCTCATTGAGGTATCGACCGTGAAACCATTTGTTGGCTTGAGGGGGCCTGACCCAAGTTTAGCATTAATTAGCCAAACAAATCCCTACATTACTGGCCCTTTCAGCATTAGCCCATGGGGCGCGGACCGAAGTCTCACCTAAAGCAGTATGGGGGGATGTTGGAACAAAATTTTCGCACCCTGAGATGGTTGTGATGTCGTTTGATTCCCTCTATTCCCGCCTTTGTGCAGGTTGCTTCACTCTAGGGCTTACCAGACTAGCCCTCTATTCCATCCTTTAATACCTCCGTGAAAGTGTACAATCGACCTTAGCGTAGCCCTAACCTGCTACTCAGGTACTTTCGTGCTGTTAGAGTAGCATGCCATACAAATTCCCCAATTAATCTAAGTGATTTTCTTATCTTATCAAAGAGTTATAGTTAACACCACGTAACCAGATATTCATAATTGCGTTCAATCATTCAACATAATTGCATTCATTAGCGCATCGCATAAGCATAATAAAGGAAATTCATGCATAACATATCAAGATGCAATAATAGAACAAAGACACAAAAATTGCATAATATCTTTCTTTATTAATATCTCCAAGTATTTACAAACTCTGTCTGCCCTGTGAACATAGCTACAAGGGTCCGCACACTCAGCTGCGGACTTTTACCCTAGGCCTCTACGCACTCAGCTGCAGAGCCTCTACCTACGCTATGACCCATGACTTAGACTTCTTACTCCAAAGTTATGACTCTATTACATCGTGTCTCATTTTATGTTTTTCTAACTACTTAGAGCTTAACTCTTTTTATACAATCCCATGGTCCGCGAACCATGGGTAGATCTCTTACAGCTAACTTTACTTTACAAAACTAAGGGTGGACTACCCTTTTTTACACATAATACCTTCACGCTCGGCGACCACAAAATGCGGAGTCTTTACAATTATATTACAAAAATTGACTTAAACATGGGCTTTTAGCCCCAAAACTGCCCTTGGGGGATCCCGTTCCCAATAGCTTGTAACTTCATGAAAGCAAGGTGAGTATTCCTGGTGAGTGCGTAATGTAACTTTGTGTTCAAGTTTTCTTACTGTAAGGGAGAGGGTAAAAGTGGGCCTCTAGATGAGAGGTAGTAGTACCACCCAGGGAGAGACACAGGTGAAAACAACAAGGGTATGTCCAGCATCCAGCGGAATATTCCACAGTGGATGTGGTAGTCATTAAAGCCAAAGTGCAAGGGAAAACACATGCACCGTCCAATGGGGTAGTCCACACGGGGGTGACAGTCATTATAACCAAGGAAAATGAGAATGGTTTGTCTACTATCTTGCAGAGTAGTCCACATGGACGAGACAACACTAATAAACAATACAACACATCTTCAACAATGTAAGTACTAAAATAACAAAATTAGATCAACTATCTTAGTACAGGTTAAGAAAACATGCATTACAAACGTTTAAATAATATTCTTACAAACATATACAAAACATGCGTGAAAAGATGTTGGCCTAAGACAGGCTTCTGAATTAAGAAAAAGTGCCAAGACACATTTGTACACCATACATCACTAGTCCTAGTAGTGGGACATTGGAGCCACTCCTCGGTCCTCAAAGAACAGATTACATACTATCAAGGCTACGTGGGAGGAGCCAAGGTGAAAAGTCCTTTGCTCATACAATGAGGGGGTAGATATAGCCAAGGGTGATGCTTGACCCTTGTGACTCTTGGACTTCCCTTATGACCATTTGACTTCCTATGACTTTTCAACTGATGTGACTCTTCAACTTCATATGTGCGTCTGTTGGAATTTCACTTTACATTACATTTGATTACAGCAAGTATGGACCATAGTAGTGATGTGGTCGAGACAACTCATGACACAACTCGACATGACACAGCTAACATGTATTGGTTGACTTTGGTCTCTATGTGAAGTTGTTATGTTATTGAGTGATGGATGTGCTCTTGGTGTGTTCTGTCTTCACTTACGCATGGCAAAGTGTTGTGGGGTCTTCGATGGTCTTGGTCTTTTCTTGATGGTTCAGTGCATGTATCCCTTTCGTTTGTTTCTCGATGTATTTTGTATGTCTATTCAACTGCAAGAAAGTCTCCTAACATGCATTCCTTCTTCATCTCGTATGTCGTCGCACCATGCTCCATCAATGTACATGTTCTTGCAATTCACTCATGATGGGATGACATCAAATCCAAAAATCTCCTAGTCTAGCATGATGCATTGTTTTCGGTTTCGGGTCTAGGTGACCGGGAGGGAGGACAAGACACTGAAACTTCGTAGACCATAGCTCTCGCCGGGATGAGGGGCTATGGAGTACTCTCAGAAAACTACGCAGAGGTCACTAGGAGGTGAAATTTGCGCAATTAGGGACAACAGTGACAACTGCAAGGTGGAACCCAACTGGGTAGAACTACACAATTCTTGGGAGGAAGACAAGGTAGGGTGTCAGGGGCAGCTATTGGACAGTTCTACGCAATTTTCAGGATGAGGATTGAGCGGGCCACTCGGGATCCAACTGGGAATTTGTGCAATTTCTCAGAGGGAGATAGAGTGGGGGATTAGAGGACATTGGTAGGCAATTCTGTGCAATTTTACAGAGCAAGGCATGATCAGGCTGCGGGGAGCTATTGGTCACAACTGCGCATTTTTGAGAGATAGTGCAGGATAGGTAGTAGGGGTTTGCCCATCATGACTGCGCAGTTTCTGGAAACAGTCCAGAGATGGGCAGCAGAAGTTGTACCAGTCAGGACTACGTAATTTTTAGGAACAATGCAGAGCAAGGTAACAGACGCCTGACTTCTCATGACTGCGCAGTTTCTACAAGAAGTATAGAGTGGGTAGTTGGGCATCTCTACACAATTTTGGAGAGCAGTGCAGCCCCAGGTCACAATTCAGTTTATATTTCCGGTAGACGAGACAGAGGCTTGATAACTGATCTTGCATGAAGCGCATATTAGATCAGGCTTGGACACAACTTCTGTGTAGTTATGGGAGACAGACAGCCTGCTCACTTCCAGGATTGTGTAGTGCAGTTGCCCCAAAGGATAGCCTCAAGAACTACAAAATTCTGGGCAGAAAAGTAGGGCCACAGAGAGATGGGACTGCCCAGTGCAGCTCAGTCAAGGTCCAGTTGAAGGGATTTGTCCGGTCGACATCTTTTCAAGAAAAATGGCTAAGTGAGAGAGAAAGCAAACTTGTGTAGATGTGACATTGTGATCAAACACTTAGTGTTACACAGTAATTTGTCACTGCCTTCATACCAGTCTTCCTACTGTGTCATGAGTCCAAATCATTCATGCTCATGCTCTCTGATGTTGCCAAATGACCCACTTTGCCAAAGTTTTTGCATCATCGCGACTGTTGTAAAAATAAACGCGCTGATGAGCGCTCCAAAACAGACCGAACGCGCTGTCATCGTGAAAGTACACGTGATTCCCACGATGGTCGAATTTCATGAGACAGCACGATTGTTTCTTATATTTGATCGCGCTGACATGACTTTCTCCGTTATGCAGTAGCGATGTCAGCGCTCCAGGATAGTTATGTACCCGCGATGATCTAGTCTGGGCAAGTTTGTTCTAACAACCGGCCTTCTAGATGACTCCAGACCTGGTTGTTGGCCTTGTATATGTCGCCCTCCCTTCTCTGGCATGTTTGTTTCGTCATTTGAGCCACCTTCCTTGGAGATAAGCTCATCCTCCCACCATTCATGGAGACTCCTCCTCCTATTTAAGCCTCCACCATTGCTATGAGCTGCTAGTTTGGAATTCATAGTGCTTGGAGTGTTGCTGATAGTGTGTGAGCTTGATAGGTAGCTGGTGTGACAAGTGTGGGATTGTTAGAGAGCTTAAGGAAGGTTGTGAAGTGTTTTGATCTTGTGTAAACTTGTGAGTGAGAGAGTTTTGTCTTGGGAGATCTACTTTCAAGGGTGAATGCTTGAGGAACTTGCTGGCTGGACCCTCTTGAGAAGGATTTTACGTCAGAACTATGGTTGTATTCTTCTTTGTTTATCAATAATAGACGACTATCATTATGATTCCACTCTTATTGTCTTTATGATGGTGTTTGAGTTATATCCTTTCTGACTGATATATAGTTGCATCCATTGGATTTTATGCTTGTGTTTGTATCGTTCTTTACATATGCAGGTGTCCATGCACGAGGATCGTGGGGACTGTGACCAGCCAGAGTAAAGGAACAGGAGCGTCGACTCTTCTACAAGTACTAGCGTTGGAATCCAGGTAGGCCTTCATCATCGGTCTTTAATTTTCAATTAGGAACCTGCGTGTTAGCATTGTTTGATTGTTGCTAGACCCTATTTGGACTAGTAGGGATCGCCTATGTCCGCAGAGGGGATTTACCTCCACAACACTTAGCATGACTCGACGACAGGACACCATAAACCAAGAAGACAAACATGTGCTCAGTGAGACATTCTTAAGGTTAAGAGCAACAAGTGCGACACTTGAGATAGACCTTCGAACGACCGTGACGACACTTGCGCGATAGTGCTTACAACTTTGTGTGTGAGTACGACTGATGTTCACAGAGAGAAGACAACTCATGCCCACAAAGACCAACCTTCACAGTCGCCAAAACAAGATTGCAAGCATTCCAAAGCAATCAACATGCCAAAAGATGACCGCTAGTCAGACAAGAAAAAGGGTGTAAAGACTCTACAAGATCTCATGGAATGAGATCGAGTTTTTGCAACCATCAGTGGAAAAGCCAAAGAAGGCTCTAAAATTTGGATGCAGACCAAAATTTTGGAGGATGTTGCAGCCGCTACAACAAATCCTAATTTCAAAAAATATTAAACGTCATTAATACAATATCAATGATATTAGTGAGCACCTCAATGCAATTGGTTTGTTGAAATTACATTATACCAAACAATTATTACCATCATTGATCTAGTATTGCAGCTAGAAGATGCCATGTTCCAATTGGTAGGGTGAAGAGGTTGTCCATTTTCATCTACAAACTGCTTACAATATGATACTCTTGATAAGAGCTTCTGATGTTTTTAAAAATATGGAGTAATATTTTCTGCATCTGAACTCGATTCTCAATCAGGTTCTTGCAAATTTGAATACATTTTTATTTAGATTGACATGGATTAAAAAATAAAATCAATTAGATAATCAAAATATAAATAAAATATGAACTTACTGGAGATGGAAAGGGAGAACTCTGTGAAGGAATTTGATTAGCAATATGGAACGAGCTAGAATATGAAGAATTGGTCATTTGATATTATTGAGATTTTTTCCCTCCATTTGAGAAAAATCATAAATAAAAATTTATGTGCATATCCAAAATTAATCTTGATAACCATATAACCACAATCTAAATTTCAATATAGTTTTCAAACTATTTTTCAAGAATAAGGCGACTTTAAGAGGAAAATGTATGCTATGAACTACTGTAATTCATGTGGATGCATCCTAAAGAATAATTTGACAGTAATATGGAATTTTAAGTGAAATTAAAATTTCAGATAGATTTTAAACCCAACTCATGCCCTTATCAGAACAAAGTGCACCAATATGTTCAAAAAATTAATAGCACTAGGGCGTTCAAATAATACTCGCACCAATTTCTGGCATTCTGAAGAAAAAAAATGTGTTATCATATCGGTGCTCTTTTACAAAACTGCATCAATGTGTTTAAAAAAAAACACAACACCAATACGCACTTGTTTCCCAATTTTAAAAAGTAAAAATGAATTCAACCAACTCAGTGCTCTTATAACAGTTAGAGCATCGATGTTTTTAAATAGAAACTACACTGTAGCATTTAAAAAATTAATTGCACTGTTTCGGGATTTTGAAAAAAAAATAATAATAATAATAATAATTGTATTATTTCGTGCGTTGAAAAAATTTGCCGCCCCAATAATGTCAGTGGGTTTTTCACATAAACACACTGATGTGTAGAGAAATTGAAAAAAAAAATGTGATTTTTTTTCTCTTTTAAAATTAAAAAACGAGCGGCAATTGATTTTTTGAAATCTAATTTCATAAAGTTTTTTAAATAGTAAAAAGTTATTCACCATTTCATTATTTTACCCAAATTTTCAAGTGAGTCATTTGCAAGAAAGACATACCAGGAGCATTGTGCAGCAGTAGAACTATTCAGAAGATCAAAAGCTAAAAGGTATGGTGATTCACTAAAAAACCTACATAGTAAAAATTTTAAATTTTATTGTTTATTTTACTAATAAAAAATTTTACAATTTTTGTTAGGGTTTAATTAAAAGAGAGATCATTTGCAAGAGAGACATACTGAGAGCACTGTGGAGCTGCAAAATATTTTGGATCCGCCAAAAGATCAGAAGTTGAAAGGTATGGTGATTCACTCAAAACCCTAGATAGCAAAAATCTTAAATTTTACTGTTAAAATATTTTACAATTTCTGTTAGATTTATTCACAACTTCGAAAAAAATAATAATTAATTAAAAACTTTATATAATAAAAAATTTAGTATAGATTTTACTAGTAATTTCTTTTTAAATCTTCTTTCCTATTCAAATTTAATTAAAATTCAGACGGAAAATAAAAAAAATTCAATACTTACCTTAAACCCTTGATTCTTTCTGCAAAATTTCACCTTAACGTTTAACTTCCTCTACCACTCCACAATTAGGGTTTTTCAATTTAGGCATTTTAGATTTAATGGGTTTGTGTACTTACTATATATAGAGCATTTGACATGTAAAGTAGGGGAATTAATTAGATCCAAACCCTGTCGACCCTCTCCATTTTTTTTAAAACAGTTATATGTTCTGCAGTGCACCCTCTCTAATATAACGCATCGGTGCTCCCTGTGTAATACAATGAACCGGTATATTATAACACTCTCCATTATATATTGTGTGTTAATCATTGCTCCCAGTGTAATATAATGCACTGGCATGCCTCTTCCAAATATCACCGTTAAATCATTTCGGTGCGTTTATCCTTACAAATTGCACTGTAATCATTTAAAATTATTTAAAAAAAAATTCTATAATGGCGTTTAATGTTCTAAACAAACTGGTGCATTATTTAGATAAACACACCAGTTAATAGAGTTTTTTTGGCAGAAAATTATTTGTTTTATTTGTAAAATATATTTAATAGCTTCTATATTGAATGTCACATGTTGTATATTGATAAAAAAAATGTCTCAGAAGTTCTCAAGTAACAAAAATATTGATCGACACAATGATAGCACATCAAAAAAGGCATAGGAGGCAAGTCCTTTGTAAATTCTTTACAAAACTAATATGTTTGAACTATATGTAAGTTTAATTAGTATGTATTAGTTGGTGTGTGTCATGCAGAGCCGCAAAATAAACAAGGTCGATAAAATTATTTCTAATCTAAGTGGAGAAGAGCTTAAAAACCTTATAGAACAATTGCAGAATAATAAATCAAGTGAATGAAAAAATATTATTCAATGTGAGTTTTGTTTTCATTAATAATATACTTAAGAATATTATATAACATATTTCAAACAATCTATTAATTCATATATGTTTAATATTCTACAGGGAGCAACAACAAAGGAAAAAGTCAATGTCATTCTAAGAAAAGAAAAATTATAGAACATGTAAATGACAATGAATTGGTCTTTAGCTCATCTGGAGTGGTGTTGGAGGTTAATGAAAGGGGAGAGATTTATACAGAACTATGAGGGATCTAGTGGAATGAACATACAGGTGTTTTGCCCACTTACAATACAAAAATCAATCCAATGATTCTAACAACCAAATTATATCTAAACTACAGGAAGTGTTTCCAAAGCAATGGTCAATGAGACATGTCTGACTTGCTATAGAAAAAATATACAACAACAAAAAAATCATTCAAAAGGTATATTCCTAATTATATAAAATGATTTTTTAGAATTATATGTATATATTACTACAAATCATTCATTTATTAATATCGATTTTGTTATATTTAGTTTTCATATATCATTATAAAGATAGTTTATTAATTTTTTCAAGAAGATTATGAAAATATCAAATGATCAACGCGTTGATATGTGAAACATGCAAGTACGAATGTCCAAAAAATTGTATAAGGAGATTGTTAAAATAAATTGACATAATTACATCACATGGGGAGCCATCTCAACAACAAGGTGCTTCAAATGTATGTAATCATGATTGACTTTGTACATATAAAAAAATAATTTAGCATTAAATATTAATTTTCAAGTATTTTCTTGTAGAAAAGAAAACAAGATGGAACTCATTTAGCACATAAAATAGGACGACAAGGAAGAAAATGGTTGATTTCAAATTTTGTGAGTAATTGTTAATATTTCTTTATAACAACTCAAGGTTTCATTTTTGTATATTTTAAGTTGTTTTACAACAACCATCCTTGAACGTATTCAAATAGGTATGAACATACAAAAAAGAGTCATCGGAAGAATCGATTAATGTTTGGTTAAATATGGGTTGTGAGTATATGTTGGCATATCTAAACTTAATTGTGCAATTTTTAAGTATCTATGTTGTTTTACTTCTCTGAGTTTATAGTTAATAGAACAAAAAAATCCTTTATATTAAATCTATGATTTATAATGGAGTTAAAAACATGAAAGAAACAAAGTCAGTCAGCAAAAGACTTGTTGCAACAAGGTATGAGACTTGGTTTTGAAACCATGTGCACAATTTCTGAGTCCCTTATTGCTATGGTACATTACTATTCAATCTACATTGATGTATATTATTTATTTCAATTTTCATTATTCTCGCCAATGTAGATACACTTATTACACTTTATTTTTATGTTTACAGATGGAAATACAAGATCAAGAAGACGAAAACAATCGATGCAATCAACAAAACATTCCTCCAAACAACCGAAGTCATGAAAGTATCTCGAACATTGACAGCAATACTAATGAAGAATGATGATCGATTTGGATATCAAGGCAACCTTTGTCTATGAAAATAAGACATTTTGTTTAATGTAATGGACATAGTGTCCCAATTGAAAGATAAGGGGTTACCAATAACAATCCCATTTTATATGAAAAAGAGCCTCTTATTGATATATAATAAAATACATTTTAATTTATTCTATTATGTTCTCTAAAGTCCTTGTGAAATGTTACACCACTTATTAAATATATGGATGATTAAATATTATAACGAAGAGATGTGAAATCTGATAATATAACAAATTAATCCAAACATCATATATGAATGCACTAATCAAACTTTAACTTATATGAATATTGTTATAATATATCTATCGGTTTTTCTATGAATAATGGATTTAAAAAATTATAATAATTGCACTGTCACATGTCGATGTTTCCAAAAGCGAAAAAATTCATTCAAAAAACCGGTGCGTCTATAACATAAAAACGCATCGATCTGTTATGTTATATAAAAGCACCATGACGACATATTTTTGCATGCCCAATGACTTTTGATAAAATGAGAGCACCGATGCATTTATCTCTTCAAGCACTGGTCATGTTTGAGATTAACGCCCTGGTGCATTGTAATTCTTAATGCACTAGTGCTTTCATATAACTAACTCCCCGGTCCTACAAAATATTATTTCCATCCTAGTGCATTATGAAAACTAATAGCACCAATCCTTTTGTATAACTAACACACCAGGGAATTTGTACAAATGATATGCATCGACACTGCAAGTTTAAAAAAAACATTGGTACAACAATTTTTTTTTTGTGCCTCATGTCATTCCTGAGAAGAATTCCCAGGGGATTTTTTATCTCTTAGCACTGGTGCGGTATATATTACACGCCGGTATTATTTGCATTTAACGCCTCGGTGCTTTTAGTTATGTATGTCGCCTAGTGCGTTTATATATGTAGTGCATCGGTGCTACTTGTTCCATTAAGCGCACCACAAAAAAAACATCTGCTAGAACCCCTGGCAGCCAAGATTTTTTCAGTTGTGATGAAGTTCTGTTAAAATTTCCACTAGAACATATGCTATCCCAAACATATGTTTTAGCGGATGCTTTTTTGACAATTTTTTCCAATTTTATAACACTAAAAACCTCCATTATAACCTCTGTTATAAGGTGTTTTTCTTGTATTGTCTTGATATCCCCTCTGATCTATCATCTACATTAGAACCACAATATTCTCCAAATAGCCCAAGATTATTTCAAGTTAGGGCTGACATGAGGATACTTATAATAAGTTTTATATCCATGGCTTGTGCTTCCAGCTGCGAAAACCTCTCGTCTACAGGATCAAGAGAGTTATTCACAATTTTTTTGGCCATGACTAAGGTTTTATGATTTTTGGCTTAGTCGATCTAGATCCCCTGCAAATATCCACAATATACCTAAATAATATTGCTTGGATACCATTATGATACATAAACTGTCATTGATAATCCACTAGACAGTTCGTCACAAAAAAATTGATAAAACTATACTTAAAAATCTAAAATCTACATTATTAGGGTTTTATTTCTCTTTAGATTTCTAGATATGTAGATTACGGTTAATTGAGTATGCATGAAAATTAAAATTATACAGAAAATAGAGAACAACAAAATAAAAACTCACAAACATGATTTGACACAAGATATGATATGGGAAACCTTTTTTAGAGAAAACTCAGCTTGAAGGTGAGGTCACTCTACTCTCTTTCTTTGAATAGAAAATGGTTATGAATACAAAGAAGTATGCCCCGTGGCCCGTGGGAAATATAGTGCACAAATCCTCTCTGTGTACTCTATCTCCTATACCTCTTAGTTATTTTTCCTCATATATGGATCAAATGCACTCGAAAATAATGGAACCCCTTTTCCTCTAAGTGACCCGGTTATAACATAGCTCGATAGTCTATTAATGTTTAGGTTTGACTAACTCAACTCTTAATCATAGTTACAATATGGACACTTGTAGAGTATTCTTCATCATAATCTTGTGGCTAGCCCATTTTCCATGAATTATGGGTGATGACATGGCATCCTCTCAAATTATGGTGGTGAAAACAAGAAGGTCAACTATTGAGTGGCATAACTTTTGCATACTATCATCGATTGAGGCAATTCTTCCATCGTTGGAAAGGCCTTTATGTGTATAATATGTTAAGAAGGGTGTCACACTAAAGAGGCAAAGAAAAATCCATTTGATGCCTCAAAATGTTCTTGGAAGGTTTCAGACCCTGATTTTCTAAACTGGGTTCTGGTAGTAAAAGTGGTCCTGTGAGTTGATTCCTCCACTTTTTCCACTCTGAAAGAATTGGTATGGATGAAAAATAATATAATGATCCAATTTGTATCAGGGGGTCAACCAATCCACAAAAATATACTAAGGGGTCTAGTTGGGCTTAATACCCCCAAATTTCATAATGACCTATCGAGAAGTTTGAATCACCACCAACAACCACCTAGTCTGCATTAAAACAAGGCAGCTTGAAGAAGTTTTTCCAATAAGGTTTCCGATCCACGTAGGGCTTGTAAACATTTGCATAGACAAAAGATATATCAGAGTCCTTGTGGGAGAAGGAAGTTACAAGGCAAGAGTGGGATGTCCATGCCAGTGAGCATAGCATATTTGTGTTCATCCAACTTGTAATTAGGCCCCCCAATTTCCAACAGGCATCTATGTAGTGGAAGGAACACGAAGGGAAAAGGGAGGAAAGTACATCTATGACCTTGGGGCCATCCATAATCGTTTATTGCAGAAGAATAACTTGAGGCAGGAGCAATAGAATCAACCTTTGAATCCCAAGGGTTTTAGAGCGATTGGCCATATCTCTGATGTTGTATGAGAGGATCGACATTCAAAACTCTTCAAAGGCCTCGAAGCTCTGAGCACCCAAAATTTTGACATTTGTTTCCCTATTTTGATTTCATTCGAAGCATTCCTCATGGATAATGAGATGTTTAATTTGCACCCCCTACCCAAGCATGGAAAAGCCTGATCACCTAACATACCCAAACCTTTGCCCAGTTCAAGGATAAAATTCCCAATAGACAAATCTAAGTCAAGAGGCCCCAATGACAGGATTTGAAGTACATACGGGTGTGAGCCAGTTTGAGTAGGGAGAGGGGAGCGCAAAGGGTCACGAAGAGAAAGTGGGCCCAGAGAAGAGGGTTGGCTCGAGGAGTGAATAAATGGGGAGGGGGGGGGAATTTAAATTTGGAAGCCCTAAGAGGGAACATGAAATAGAAGGAAAAACATTTAGGGGAGAACGAGATGGAGGTGTCATAATGCAAGAAGAGAAAGGTAATGAAGGAGACAAGGAGGATAATGACATACCCATTTTAGACGAAACCATGTCCGAAGCAACCAAGATAACCTCCAATTGAGCCTGACCCTTAGGAAGTCCTTCGTCCGAGATTTTTTCTCCTTAAAAGGCTAATTCATTGCCAACAAAATCAGGAGAAAGAACCAGATCGTTGCTTTCGGCTCAAAGCCTTGATTCCTTAAAGATTTTTATAGGGACGCTTTAAGAATTTGAGCTAGATTGAGCCTTTTGAACTCCTACTTTGTTAACCCTTCCTAGGGGAAAATCGCTTCCCATATGGTTGTAAGAGTGGCACCTAACACAATGGAAGTGGATCCCTTAATAATCAAGTAGATTCTTATGAATTTTTGAACCCACCTATATGGAAATGGAGTCCAATAGCTCTATAGCCAAGTTGATGCCAACTAAAATCCTCGTCATAATGTTCCCTATCTCTTGGAACACTTCCTCCAATAAAAAATGTAGAGGGAGGATCGAAAGATGAACCCTTATTGGGATCAGTGAAATCTTTTAAGAGCAGGCATTGAAATCCATAGACCATCATTTCAAGAACAAAGCTTGAGAACCCCAATGCCAACATTTCTAGAGAAATTTTCCCTATCCTCCTTTATTTCCAAAATAAAACCCACCATCCTTTGGCTACAATCAAACAGTGCAACAGATAACCCTGAATCGGCCCAAAATGGTTAGAGGTCCACTTCTATAAGATATCCATCACCATTCTTTTGTTGGCAAAATAATCAACTATCATTGTCTCCTCCATCCTATAAATGTCATTTATCTTAACCCTATCGCTAAGATCCAAATTTGGTCCTCCGGCCTTGCGCTTGATACATTTTCTATTGATCTTAATTGGCTCAATGCCTGCAAGTTGGATAGTTAGTCCTAGGCTTGAAAACTATCTTCCACCACTAAGCATCTCTCATGTCAGCATTGATGTTTTGCCTCGGACACCAACACATTTGAACTTCTTGGCGACTAACGAGGAGCATTGGGAGGACTTGCCCTGTTGTTTGAAGTCACGTCATTAGGATTGAGTCCACACCAAGACTGGTGCAACTCAAAATTATCACCTTTATCTAGAAAATTGTGACTCACAACGAAAATTCCTGGAACACACAAAATCTCTTCTTTGTCACAAAAAAAAGGAAAAATAAAACTAAAGAAAAATACCCTAACCATAAATACTCTAAAAACAATGCAAAAAAAACGGGTTGCAATGCTTCTTTATGAAAGAAAATTTAAAGTAAACCCTCTCCCTCTTAAAGATGAAATGTTTTAAATGTTTGGATTAAATCAAGTAAACGGTGGGAACTTTAGTTTGAAAGTTAATGATCCTAGCATGGTCTAAATGTTGCTTTATATTTTTATATATTTTTTTATTAAAATCTTAATAAATTAAAAGAATTACAAGGTTAGATTAATTTGAATAAAGATATTTTAAAGCAGCAATTAAGGTCAAAGAAGTTTTATAACCCAAAGATTAGGATTAAAGATATAATATACTATTTACAAAATATAAAATCAAGTTTAAAGAAATAAACTAGAATAAAAGATTAAAACGAGATAAAAGAACTTTGTGACAAAACCTTAAATTAGCATTGAAACATTAATGAACTATGAACATTAGGATTAAAGATATAATATACTATTTACAAAATATAAAATCAAGTTTAAAGAAATAAACTAGAATAAAAGATTAAAACGAGATAAAAGAACTTTGTGACAAAACCTTAAATTAGCATTGAAACATTAATGAACTATGAACAAGGTTAGAATAAGGAAACAAAAACGCATGGGAAGTTATTGTATATAGGTGACGCATTATATGTGCCATTAATTATATGGTAAACAAACTAAAGGAAATGCATTTTATGCCGTGAGCAAAACGTATACTCATTGTATGTGCCATTTTATGCATTTTATACTCATTATTCTTTCCCTTTTGTTGGCA
Source organism: Pinus tabuliformis (assembly GCA_031772625.1). NCBI lineage: Eukaryota > Viridiplantae > Streptophyta > Pinopsida > Pinales > Pinaceae > Pinus > Pinus tabuliformis. Next base: position 1,411,156,240 of record CM062819.1, read on the forward strand.
ATTTTTTACTCTTGTAGAGCCTCATCCTCATCTCCATGTGCAATGCACCTTATAACCAGACCGTATATCCCACATGCAGTGGATAAATTTAGAATGTATTATTGATATCTTATTGCCATCGGCCGCGTTTTCGATCATGAGGTGGCGCCTGAGAAGTCTTGGAACATGGCAATTCTCATATGAATATACGACCGTGTTTTAATAATCCACTTCGTTGGTTTATAATAATAGTGGAATACAACCATGTGTGTAGGCAGGGATATTCATTGGACTTGGTAATAGTAAGGAGGGTCCATAGAACACACAAACTTTAGGAATTATATATCAATAAAGGGGGACGAATGAGTATGGATCAGATTTAATAACACAACCAAGGATTTGGGAGCTTAGTGGGAGGCATATAACAAACACACACATTATGTTTGTAGGTAAATAAAAGAACTTTCAAATAAGGATAATAGAATTAGTGGGAGGCATATAACAAACACACACATTATGTTTGTAGGTAAATAAAAGAACTTTCAAATAAGGATAATAGAATTTTAAACATTTATTGTATCCAAGAAGTTCTTTCTCCTTTTTTTTTTTTTTTTGGGGTTTTGGGGGGCTTGATGTGATATCTTGAAGTAAGGACTAGGTTCTTTCTTTGGTTTCAAGAAAAGGGAAGGATTTTATTTTCTTTTTGTTGATGACATAAAATATGTAAGACTTGTAATACGAGCGTAACATGGAGAAATGGGTATGAGAGTGTCTGAGATTCGATTGTGGGACTTAGGTACGAAATTTGAATGTGATGAGGATAGAGACATACTTGATCCCGCATTAGTAAACATTGACAAAAATTGTCATCAACGCCTTCCAAGCAATAAAATGTGTCGGTTTTAGGGGCGCACAAACAACATTTCGAGAAAATCAAAGAGGTGTGAAGCCAAGTCTATAGAGGGGATGAAGGAAGCAAGACGAAGTATGAAACATTAGGGATGAGAACAAGAAGTCGTTAGTGCAAAAGAAGACAAAGCTTCAAAAGTTCGCACACGGGCATGCCAATTCACTCAATACGTAAACAATGAAGGGGGAAGCAAAGAGGTAAACAACTAAGACGAAGATTGCCTTCAAGTGGGTGCTTCTATGTGAGTGAGCCAAATTAGATCAAGCAGGGTATTTAAAGATAAGCAAGGGAGGCATTTATATATTTTCCTAGATTCTATGTTCTCATCAAAACTAGTAAGTTAGTGGTAAATAATGCAAAATACATTCCCTACTTTACTTCTGATTCATTCAAATCTACTAGGATACACCCTTCTTCATGACTATAAATAACAAGTGAAATAAGAAGCAACAAGCTTATTCAAAACTGGAGATGTGGAGGAAGAGGCGCAAGATTTGAAAATAGCATAGTGATAACCATAATATAAAAGAAGAGTAAAATGGTGAAGCAAAAAACAAGGTGAAAATAAAGCAAAGCTCAAAACATAGAAAACAAAAAATCCCTCACGGGTTGGGCCAAAAGCAATATAACATATCACTTGAAATTTCAGCGTATGCAGTTAATGCCTATGTCAAATCTAACAATGAAGAAAAGATATCAACCGAAGATAAATCGGGTAAGTGAGTTGTGCGCGCAGATTAGTTTGTGCGGATTATCACAGCCCAATCAGGAAACAATGGATGAAAGAGGAAAGTCGCGGAGTAGTGGAAGCTCTATGCTCTAGGCAGACATAACTATTTATCACCCATCCTACCTATCATTTTTCCAATGCAAAAAGTGGTTCCACAAGGTCTAGATAACTCATTTGCTGATATGTAGGCTTGTTGTTTACAAAATTATGGATCGCAATAGGCAGATTTATCGCAGGTGAAGGCCGCAATTAAATCCCCCCCCCAGTAAGCGCACAAGGATGGAGATCGCAGCTCTATAAGCTGCTCAATCATATGTGGATCTACTCTCAGAGGAAGGAAAGGCCATTTTGGAAGCAATGGAGCAAGAAGTCAGGGAATAGAGGGTGAATAATTCGGAGGGTCGGGTTGCAAAAGAGGTGGATTGGGTGATTGATACGGGGAACACGAGGACCCACGAAACCCTCAACCATAAGACTATGGACACAGTGTGGCGCATGAATATGCTCATGGGGACAGTCATTATGGAGATAGGCACTCGGGGATCTTAGTCGAAGCAGCTCAACATTCTCTAGAAGCAGGTGGAAAGGTTGGAAACCCATCTGCGAACGATGGTGGATATTGAACATTTCCAAAAGGACCACATTCACACCACAAAAAAAAAAAAAAAAATGATATTTTCTTGCATTATGTCCATCACCTGGACATCACTCTAGGCAACAACAAAGATCAAATGGCCAAAGTGTGTCGAACCTCTATTTTCAGCACGAAAGGGGAGACCTTACTTCAGGACAGTGACCAAGAGCCACCTGAACAGGCAAAAACCCCTTCTGGAAAATACCCTTAACACTAATCTAGTTTTTTAATGCTTTTGATATGTTACTGGTGGTTGAATTTATGCTATTGTTATGTTCCTCTTGTCATGTTTAGTATTGTTAGTAGCTTAGTAACTACTTGGGACGAGCCTTTTTGTAAATTTTGTAAATGTTGGTCAAAATACAAAACATTAGCAATGTCATGACCAAAATTTTGATGAAAAAATGGCTATATTACAGCTGGTCTAGTTTTTAATCAGGCAGACCAGCTGAAAAAGACTGTAATTTTGTTTTTGAAGATGAATAGAATTCCCACTACTTACAAAAAAAGATAGCAAAAAATTTATGATTTTGTATTTTTTTTATTTAAAATTTCATTCATGTATAGAGTTAAGGATTTTGAATTTTGTTATGATCAAATTGGATGAAAATCCATAGGAAAGATTCTTGAGCTTTACATGTCAGGTTTATTGCTTGTTGGATGGCATTCAGGCAAGGATCACTATCTTACTAACCAACAATCATGCATGGAAATGGAAATGACTTAACTAGAAGCTAGAAATATTGTTGGCCATCTTGCATGACATGCCAACCAACATGTTTGTGCTTACAATCACATACCATATTGGATAAACATAAGGATTCATACACAATACTTTCAAGTTTTACATTAAATAATTTATCAATGTGATTCTGAACATCATTCTCATCACAAAGTGCCCTAGGAATATCACATTCATATATTTCAAGTTCAATCAAAATAGTTGACAAGGCATCCCTAAGACTGAAAACAATGACTTCCATTTGAAGTTCATCAAAGAAGGTCTCATCGTCCACATCAAGAAAGTGTGAGGCATTTACAAAATCAAGAGGAGAGACTTCTTTTTCAATTTCGTTAAAGAACGACTCATCTTTGCCCATGTCATGATAAGGGATTTCACAATCAAGACTTGACTCTTCACGAGTTAGGACGTCCTTTGGGAGTTCATTAGAGTATGTATCATAATTGATATTCAGGAGGTGGGATGTGTTTTCAAGATTGGGAGTAGAGACGTATTTATCAACCTCTGAAAAGAAGGATTGGTTATGCAAATTAGGAAGGGTATCCTCATCACCAAGATTCAACCCTTCTTTATCACAATCGTTATGAATAACATTATTTGAGGGATAAAGAAGGTCAGGGTTGGCTTGAGATTCATGGCTATCATGGTATGCATGAAACTTGGGATCTTCTTGGAAGAGTGAGTCATCAAATGGGAAGACATGACATGGGATTGGTGATTCAACCAAGTAGGGATCAAGAGTGGCCTCTTCACATGGAGTAGGAGATACAAGTTCAAGATCTACAAACTCCCACCCATAGGAAACAATAGGATTCTCCATTTCAAGCTTGTAATTCCTCTTAGCTTCAGAAAGTATTGGACATGTCAAAGGGTCATGGGGACTCTCACAGAAGTTACACCAAAACCGGGGTTGTAGAGGCATGGGTAAAGGGGTGAAATCACGGATAAATTTATTGAAGAGGTTTGACTCCACAATTTAGGGTACCAACCTTCTTCCTCCACGGAGAGAGTGAGATGGAATAAACAAGAGGCAGTAAGAGTTTCATGAACCCCTTCATATTGGAAAAAGTTTATGAACTTATCAACATGATCTTGGGAAGGCTCTGTAGGGTGACTAACAAAGGTGTGGAAGAAATGCCAAGGAAAATTTTCAATTAAAATTTGAAAATAATTTTGCATGCTATATGAAATGACAAACTAAGGAGAAAAATTAATCTCACTCCCCATTATGGTCATCACCAGAAAGATGTTGATGTTTTTCTCCAGACACCAACACCTTTGAACTTCTTGGTGGATAATGAGAAGCATCGAGAGCACTTGCCCTGTTGTTAGAAGTTGTGTGATTAGGATTGAGTCCACAAGGTCGGTGCAACCCAAAACTATCACCTTTATCTAGAGAATCGTGGCCTAGCGATAAGTCCTGGAGCACATAATCTTGTCTTTGTCAGAAAATGTAGCCCTTAAGGAACAGTCATGGATCTAACAACTTGGATGAAGAAAGGAAAGTAAAACTAAAGAAAACAACCCTAACCCTAACTACCCTAAAAACCATGTAAAATAATGGGTCACAATACTTCTTTATGCAAGAAAATTTAAAGTGAACCCTCCTCTGTTAAAGATGAAATGTTTTAAATGTTTGGATTGAATAAAGTAATAGGTGGGAACTTTAGTTTGAATGTCAATTAGCCTTGCATGGTCTAATTGTTGCTTTTTTATGAAACCAGCTCACAAAAAGATAGAAAAGATAGATCAACACCTTAGAATTCAGGCTCATCAAGGGGGCAACCTCCTTTATATTACACAAATGAACAATTCTTGGATGATACAAATGACAAGACCTCCTTTTTATATGTAGGAGTCTAAGGGGTCATAATATAATCAGAGCCGACATAACAATAATAATGTAGGGGCACAATAATAACAATAGTGGGATTCTATGGGGCACAATGATAACAATATGGGGACTACATGGGCACAACAATATAATAAGGGGGTTGTACTAATAACAATAAGGTGTTACACTAGTAGTATAGGGACCTAACATGCCCCTCTCCTTCAAAAAGTGTTGTCCTCAACGCTTGAGTAGTTCTTGATGCTTCTATATAAAATTCTTGTCCTCCCATGTGAATTCTTCAGTGGGTAAGTTCTTCCACTTGATGAGATACTCTGAAATTGATCGATTTCGTAGTTGTCGGGTTCTTGATTCTGTGACTGCTCCAGGTTCCAATATGCTTTTTCCTTCCTCGTCAAGTTTTGGAAATATTGTTTGAACTGGGATCTTCTGCAACTTTTGAACGAGTGGCCACACTTCTTCATCCTTCTTCCATTCATCCCTTGCTTCATTTATCCAATCTAGTTGGATAATATAAATAGCACAAAATAATGCTTCCACATCCTCATCCTTTCTTGAGAATGCATCTGCAACAACATTTTGCTTCCCTTTTTTATAGATGGTTTCAAAGTCATAACCCAACATATTTGTGACCCATTTTTTCTATTCTTCTAAAGATAATATTTGTTCTAAAAAGTATTTAAGACTATCATAATCCATTTTTACCTTGAAGTGTCTTCCCATTAAGTAAGGTCGCAATTTCTTAAGTGCATGTAGTATTGCCAGCATTTCCTTCCCATAAATAGCTTGCTTGAGATGTAGCCGTAAAAATACCCAATCGCCTACATCAAAACTTCTTTCACTGCGATGTTGATCTTCCTTTTGTTTCATTCGATTCTGCACCAAAGTGGCATTATCCTTTAAAAGTTGGAGAACTTGTTGTTGATGCTCGATGTGACCTTTCACTGCTTGAATATTTTTATTCTTGATATGTCCTTCTATCTTTAGAGTTTGAGGAGTGGTAATTTCTTCCAATGCATTACAAGATATGGTCAGGTTCATTTCTTGATGCTCGATGTGATCTTTCACTTTTTAAACATCTTTCTTCTTGATATGTCCTTCTATCTTGAGAGTTTAAGGAATGGTAATTTTTGCCAATGCATTACAAGATATGGTCAAATTCATTTCTTGATGCTCGATGTGATATTTCACTTCTTGAACATTTTTCTTCTTGATATGTCCTTCTATCTTGAGAGTTTGAGGAGTGGTAATTCTTGCCAATGCTTTACAAGATATGGTCGGATTCATTTCTTCTTTATCTAGGGTTGGTTCTTGGTTTATATCCTCTTCTTTTGACGTTTCTTGATCCTTTTTTCCCTCCTCTCCACAATCAATGTAAAATAATTTCTTCTCAACATACTTATGACCTTTAATGTATTTGTTATCACAATTGTAACAAAGCCCTTTTGCTTTTTTTTCTTCCAATTGTTGTGGTGTCAACTTTGTAGGTTGTGGAAGGCTAGGAGAAACAACGCTTCCATATTTATAGTTGTGAGGGGTAGACTTCCTTGTTGCCATAATTTTTCTTTCCACTTTTCTTGCCAGCCTGAATGCCTTCTCCAATGAATCAGGTTCCCAAAGATGAACCTCATGTTGAATGTTATCTTTTAAAGTCCCTATGGAGACATCAATCCTGTGCTTCTCTGGAATATCATTTTCCCTTATATTTAATTTTTTAAAGTCCTCAATAGGCTCTGCCATTGAACACTTTTGTTTGAGATTTATCAATTAGCTAAAGAAGGTGTTTCTCTTTGTATCCTCATAATGTGCTATCATTTCCTCCATCAAAATTGACCATGTAACAAGTGGTTTACGAGAACAATTCCCTTTATACCATAAAAATTGCCCGGTTCTAAATATGAAGATGCAATACGTACCTTTTGTAACAGTTGCACCTCATGTAGATCAAAATATTGCTCCATCTGTAGTATCCAATTTACTGGATCCTTGCCATCAAACTTCCTCATATCACCTTTTCTTGATTTTAGGAGCTCAATCTTGAAACGATTGTAACTCTATAATTTCAGATCTCCAAGTTCTGAAATTGCGTCTTGCAGTAGCCCTCTAAGTCCTCTTTCTAACCCCGCAAGTCTGATCAAGATTGGATTCTGCAAGGAATAGTTATGTCAAATATCCCACGATGACCTGATTATAGACTAGTTTAGTAGAGCTAACTTGTACGAAGTGCCACATCTCATTGTTTCAATCTTAGGACCTGAAACTGATACACATAAAACCATATTACGTCCTCTTTCTGTAACTTCTTATGAAATTTCAATTTGATGCTCAGAGAGAAAGTTATGATGATTTTCCCAAGGTCACCTGTTTAGGATGTAATTCGGGAGCCTGCAGAAACCCTAAATGTCTTGGACTGTATCTCCGAAAATATAGCGAACCAAGATCTAAAATTCATGACCGAGCTTCACCAAAATTGCAGCTCAAATGGATTTTAATTTTAGAGTCTGAAACTTCGCAGAAAAACAATTATAGCGAAAATTCCACGATCACTTGTTTGAGATGGAATTCTGGAGTTTTCAAAAACCCTAACTTCCTCAGATCATATCTCCGAAAATATAGCGAGAGAAGATCTGAAATTTGTACTCGAGGTTCAGAACGGTTTTGGGTCAAATGGGTTTTCGTTTTAGCTTATGAAACTTTGTAGCGAAAATTCCACGATGACATATTTGGAGCAGCGAAACCCTAGAATCCAAAACTCCGATACCAAATGTTATGAAACCAGCTCACAAAAAGATAGAAAATATAGATCAACGCCTTAGAATTCAACCTCTTCGAGGGGGAAACCTCCTTTACATTACACAAATGAAAAATTCTTGGATGATACAAATGACAAGACCTCCTTTCTATTTGTAGGAGTCTAAGGGGTCATAATATAATCAGAGCCAACATAACAATAATAATGTAAGGGCACAATAATAACAATAGTGGGCTTCTATGGGGCACAATAATAACAATTTGGGGACTACATGGGCACAACAATATAATAAGGGGGTTGTACTAATAACAATAAGGGGTTACACTAGTAGTAAAGGGACCTAACATGCTTTATATATATATATATATATATATTATTTACAAAATATAAAATCAAGTTTAAAGAAATAACCTAGAATAAAAGATTAAAACAAAATAAAAAAATGTTATGAAAAAACCTAAAATTAGCATTGAATCATTAATGAACTATATACAAGGTTAGAATAAGGAAACAAAAGCACATTGGAAGTTATTGTATATATGTAGAAACCTTGTTATATGCGCCATTAATTGTATGATAAATAAATTGAGAAAAACGTATATAAAGACTAACTGCATGAACTTCCTTTAATGATGTGTGTTACACTAAAATTTGTCACCATGACTATTTGCAGTTAGTATGGCTCCATCAATTGTCATACTATCCTCCTTGGCAAGTCTTATACCTCTGCTCCTCATGTCAAACTCCAAGAAAGAGAGAAAGTCCTTAAAAAGTCAATTAACTCTGGTTACGCAGTTTCTCTTAACCTTACTTGCATGTACGCACCTCAAGTTCACATTACCTGCGTACTTGTACGCTCTGTCTGTAAAGGGGTGGGTGCGTACTCCTGTAAAGGTCAAAAGGCGCGAGTTTTACTCAAAAAAGTTACTTGTGGTTGAATCTAGAGCATTCTAGAAGATGGTTTGACGTGTATTGAGTGCCTCCAGATGGTTCATGCATCCCAAAGAAAGAGGAACTTATCCCATCAAGAGGGGAGCTATCCCATTGAAAGAGGGGCTTATCCCATTGATGGTGGACCTGATTAACTTCCTCCAAAGCACTATAAATACAGGCATTGGGCTAGAGGGAGGGGAGGTTGAAAGCTGAATATTCCTAAGGGTAGATGCTGCTAGAATTAGGACTCCCTTATAGAGCTTGAGAGGAGAGATTCCCATCCTTTCTTAGCTTCATTTGGAAGTGGGTGAGCTGATCAAAGTAAAGGAGAACTCTTGCTGGACCCTGGGAGGGACCTGCACAACACCAAGGCACAGGTTGTAATGGTTTCTTTTGCTTCCACTTAATACAATTAAGCTCATTTTTCTCAACAGGTTGTTATACATGATTTGTTTCATATACTCCTTGGTCTATATGATGAATATGTTTTATTTTATGAGTTATTCAGGTGCTATGTAATCTTTTGCTTGTTAGTGAATGCAGGTTTCGAAGAGAAGGAGGAGCTCATCCAGATCGGCGAGGCTGGACTACTACAAAGCGTTGGACTAAAGGTATGTTATAAACACCTGATTGCTTGTATTCTAAACACATATTTAGGGAAAGATAGTGTTTAATTGTCTTGTTTGTCACTAGAAAGCCTGTTATAGACATTTTTGTGCCTTACAGCATTGAGCATGAAATGTCCATAATCTAAGGGATCCAAAGTCCCTAAACATGTTGTTCCTACCCCTAGAGGAACAAGGCTAACAAACCACAACAATTCACAGAAGTTCTCCACCTGAAACTGCTCAAAAACAAGTCAATTCAGGATCATGTCAACTGCTCCATTGACCATCTGCGTTGAATGTCAGTGGCTCCACTGTCTACCTGCATTGAATGTCAACTCCAACACTAGCTACCTGCGCTGAGCGAGTTTGGACATGTGGCAGACTCATACCTCAAGGTGTCAGAAGCCAGGAAGCTTCCAAAATGACACTTGCCTCAGGGAATTCGACTGGTGATGAGTAAGAGGTTCCAAATCTCCAAGTGGAAGCAAGGACCTCCAAGTGGACTCAAGAACTGAGAGAGGGAGAGGACACTAGTCAGATCTCAAGCTGACTCATCCTCTCTCCAAACATCTATATATGGATCTCTCCTCCATGAGATCTAGAGGCTGGAATTTTGTTATTGCAAAGAATTGCTGTTGGTTTGAGACTGGAACTATTGGGTGCTTAATGCTTTGAAGGGGCTGAAGATAGGAATTCCATTTGCTGGGAAGGAGATGCTGGATTGGAGCCCTCTGGGTTGTATCTCTTCCTGAACCTTGTTATTCATCAATAAAGCTATCTTGGTTTCTCCTATATGCTGATGTTTTCTTGATGTATGATTGCATTAGTGTATTTGATTTGTTTCTAATCCTGAATCATTTATGAATATGTATATTTGGCTTTGTGTTGTGTTCTTCTCTTGTCGCAAGTAGCTGTTCCCTTGTGATCTCGCAGGAATCAAGTAGCTGTTCTCTTGGGCGAGCGAGGAGGCAAGTAGCTGTGAACACCCAAAGGGAAGAGGATCTGGATCGAGGGACAAACGGAAGACACCGGTAAGTCTATTGATCTCTCTTCTTTCACATTTCATAAAGGAAGAAACCAGTATAGCTGTACTCGTTTGTTGCTAAGGCACTATCACACCTTAGGTGGATAGGATCGTCCTGCATAGGCATTTTTCCCCACAACAAATTGGCGACTCCGCTGGGGAGATTTGTTTAGTCATTTTGTTTGTGTTTCTATCATTTGTTTGCATCATAGACTTGACAGCAACAGTCGAACTGCATCTTTCCCGGATGCAAAGTAGAAAGTTGCTGCTTTGATCCAATTGCTGGACTTGTCTATGATCTAAACAATGGATCCACAAATGATTTGATGATCCTTGTGATAGATCTTAGTAGCTTTCAAAGCATCCCTTTAGTTATACCTTGCTTGTGTTTCTGATTTGGCCTGAAACTATTGATTTTTGAGCAATTTGTGACCCAGAACCCAGGAGAAACGAGAGTTTCTCCTTCAGCGCAACTGCTGTGAAGGCAGTCTGCATTTCAACGCAGGTCCCGTGAAGGTTACCTGCGCTGAATTTCAAATCCTCAGTGTTGAGGTTGCGTTGAACCAGTTTGGCCTTGTGCAGCTGGGGTTCTCTGCTTTCTGTTGCCCTGTTTTGATCTCTGTTTTTTGCAGCCTTTAACCAGCATAGGTACCAGTCTGATAACTCCTTTTCTTTGCTTAGATTCCGCCTCCTTTTGTACAAAAAGACTGTGAGTGTTTTTATGTGTTTGTGGCATCATTTACAGTTTTCCTTTGCATGAGTAAAGTAGTCATCCTATAGCCTTTGATTCAGATCTGATTGATTGTGATCTTAGAAGAGAGTTCATTGGCTGTTTGCAGATTGATTATAGATTTACTTTTTCTTATTGGTTTGAATTTGTCTCTTTTAAGTGTGAAAACAAGTCTTTATTTCGAAAATCGTTAAGTAGTGTAATCTCTTCTACCCTCTCTGATTTCGAAAAAGTGAACTTGTTTGTATTGATCATTTAAAAGCAAATTCAAAGTTGTACAAAAAGCTTTCTTTGTAGGCATCAATACTAAGAAAGCGGAAAACAAACACCTGCATTGTGCATTTGCATTTGATAAGTTTGCATGTTGGATTTAGGAAAAGTGCATTAGAGTGTGATGATTGCTCTTCGAGAAAAGATGGTGTCTTTCTTTTCCCTTAGTAGCTAGGATTTTCAAAGTTGAAATGATATAAAGCTTGCTTATCATCTTTAGACTGCATTTAGGAATTTGTATCATACATCTCGTGGTGAACCTTGAAAGGCAAACTTCTAAAAAGATCAACTTAAAATAAACTGAATGAACCTAACAACGCTTTGTAACATAACGCACAACATAGAGGTCTAGGCTAGAGACGTGTTCCGGCGTCGTTAAGCCTAGTGACTGTCGATCTCGTGGAAGGTGGGTGATTCCTCCTGAGGGACGATAGCGCTAGTACGGATTGTGCTCCCATGTACCGTCGCGTATATATTGGGAGACCCCTATAGGCATATATCCTTTATCCTTAGGAAGCCGTGTCGGCCGCCCTACTGATCGCAATGCAGTGAACACAGCATTCACGAAGATTGATCGCCCGTACCCTAAAAAGTATTCTGCGGTTTTGCGAAAAGTTTGGCACACCCTCTGCCTAGAACTCCAGAGCAGTTCCTTTTGGCCTTTTTCAGACTCTATAACAGAAAAAGTCCATCCGAGCATTTGTCACTTCGGGCTCGTTAAAACATCGAAGGAGACTAGAGTCATCTTTAGCTTTTTCTCGACTCTTTAAAACTTAAAAAGCAAGTTGTGTCTAAAGCGTCGTTAAAATTTATTTTCAACGGAACAATCACCCTTTAATTCCTGCGTTGATCTTTAGGTTGAAAGATGGAGCACACCAACCAAGGAATTCCCCTTGGTGGAAATCCTAGTCCCTTCTCCTCTTGGGGAGATGTTGGTGCGCCCCACATGGCCACATTGTCACTTCCAGGACTGACAATTGGCCTACCAGTCTGGCTCTTTTCAACCAATGTCGTTCAGAGCATCACCATTCCTGAATAGTCGAGTCAACAGTCAGACCAGACCAGAGTCGCCCGCCAGCCTTCTACTTCATCTTCCTCTCCTCCTTCCTCTTCGCTTGACGGAACTGGTAAAACCTAAAACCAGGCTCCTAAGGAGAAGAAGGAGAAGAAGAAGAAAGAAAAGAAGAAGAAGGAGCCAAAGGCGACTGGGGGCAAACGAGAGTCGTCTGACAAAAATCCACACACAGCACTGACCAGGCCTAAATCGCCATGCGTCATATGCAAGGGAGACCACTTCCATAGAGATTGTCCCTGTATCCCTCGAATACTAAGGGACTGGTCTCCCCGTTTGCACAATTCGGTAGCATCAACCTCTGATAGCCATGTTGATTGCTCACCGTCGACTAGTGAAAGTGAAGTCACAGGACAGAGAGGGAAAACTAGATTTCCCTGTAAACTGTGTGAAGGCGATCACGCCATCCACCGTTGTCCCTTCTTAGATGAGGCGAAAAGAGTTTTGGAAGATCGCCCAATTTTACGAGCGCAACTTCCTCCTGGATATCAAAAACTTCTGCCAAGTCCTTCACTAGTTGAGAATCCGGCTGGCCCGCCCAGGTGGTCAGCCGAAACACCTATCATTGAAGATGAACCGTCTGGATCCATGCCTGACGAAAGTCAAAAGGATGATACAGAAGTTGACCCAGTTTTGCCTTCAGGGGATCTATCTTCGAATGATACCATCACAGAGGAGAATAAAGATGACACCGTCCAAGTTCTCTTCATCGGCATTGACTCTGATGAACAAGGGGGCAATGCCCCCATTCCTTTATCGCAGGAAGGAAGTTCGTCAGAGCGATATCCGGTCGTTTATTCGGTCCCACCACCAAGCAACCTGGTTATGTCCTTTGATTGGAACCAACTAGGAAGACCCCGGTTGCCAGCAAGAATACCATTCAGAATTATCGTTCAAATATACAGAATGGTAATGGCTGGCACTATCATTGATGAGGGGGCATCTGTGAGTATCCTTTCCTCTATTGCTTGGAAAGCGCTTGGTTCGCCAGCGCTTTTGCCTGAAATGAGAAATCTATCAGGCTTTGATAAAGGAACCAGTCGACCTTTAGGGATCCTCCCCAATGTGCCTATAACGTTGAAAGGGAAGACCGTTCAAATAAACGTGATGGTCGTTCAAGGACCCTTGGATTATAACCTACTCCTTGGACGAGACTATATATATTGCATGGGAGCTATAGTCTCCTCACTCTTTAGAGTAATGTGTTTTCCGCATGAAGGAAGAGTGGTCAAGCTCGTGGACCAACTTTCGTTTCCCGGATCATGCATCGCAAATAGTCATGTACCATCCCTAAATGGTCTATACACGCAAGAAGTGTCTCAACCCACGGTCCATCCTCCTGATGAGCGCGAGTAATCCGGGAGGATACGACTGGAACCCAGGGGGCATGCATCCTGGTCTGCTTCGGCAGGGAAACTTTGGGTATAGAGTAGGTTTCCGCGGGAGAATATGACTAGTCTGTACCCCATCCATAGAGGAAGAGGGGTTATTCTAGAATAAGATTCTTTTGTTAAAGTTATGTGAGTTGACAAGAGCGTCACTCACCTTTGTCTATTTCGGTAGACATTACTGAAGAAGTGTTTTGTTTGAAAGATTAACGAGACAATCTTTGCGTAACCTGAAAGAGGTAAACCTCTCTCGTTAAAACAAATGTTTTGACGGAAGAGAAGTAGAGGTAACCTTGAAACTCTGTTTTATGCCTGGGGGCATGCAAACCTTTTGGAGTGCAAGCAAAGAGCGGTTATTTATCTGTTTTTTGGGTTAGCCGTTTCCTAACTTGCATAAAGAAAGGATGGGGAGCAAAGCTTAGTGAGATGAAGCTCCATAAAAAATAGAATCTTGATGAGACACTCTTATCATATGACTGGGTAATCGAGCAGTTTTAGCATAAAGTTCATGCTCGTTAAAAAATAAACGCAAGATACGAGCAGTTTTAGCATAAAGTTCATGCTCGTTAAAAAATAAACGCAAGATCCGAGCAGTTTTAGCACATAGTTCATGCTCGTTAAAAAATAAACATAAGATTGAGCAGTGTTTTGGCGCATTCAAGCTCATTAAAAAATGAACCTATCCCGGTAAATAACCACTGTGAATGTTATATCATCAGCCATTAAAGCCTTGGTCGTGTTTGCACCTGTCACCTCCACTTTTCATTTGGCCGATCGTTCACCTCCATATGATTGTTTACCCATTTTGAGGAACAGTTGCGAAGAGTGATTTCACCTAGCCATCCTTGTGACACTGCCGTGATTGGAAAATTCCAACCTGTACCTGGAATTAGCTGCTAACCCTGTTTATCACTCGTTCCTCAAAAGACGAGTCTTCTTTAAGCTCTTTTCAACTGACTCGTAAAATATGAAAAGATTGCCGAGTTTTGGCCTTCCAGCTCGTTAAAGTGACCGGAAGAGCTATCCCTCCTCTAGATTTTCATCTTTTTGGACCTGAGGGATTATTGCACAAAAAGATCGAGCGCTTGTTTTGTTCGGCTCGTTAAAACTATCGAAAACTCATCCCTTCTGTGTTGTTTTATACTTTTTCGGACTTAAGGGATTAGATGACGAAAAAGGAATTTTGGAGTTGACTTTATGTATCTTTTCAGACTCTCTAAAAATGAAAAGGACCGAGTTATCCTTGTCGTTAGACTCGTTAAAATCATTAAATAGCGACAAACTTGTCTTTAGACGAGAACGAGTTTCACTATCACTAGGCTCGTTAAAACATAGCGATGGGCTTGCCCGAAGGGCAGGTTATAGAACAAGCATATGTTATCCTCCTCAAGCTTGACAAAAATAAAGAGGTACTGGTCAGCAATGACTGGGGAAAAATTGGGAGAAACTAAAGAAAACTTTGATGGTAGCAAGTCGCTCTTGAACATGACACTTTTCCTCCGTACCACAATCGGGTTGGGTTGTTTCATTCACCAGTCACATCACCATGGTCTCGCCATACCATCCATATTTGGGGTAATGCTACCGATCCATCGCATCAGTGTCGCCATATGTTCAAGAGAAGTCGTTCAGAAAGAGTCAACCGTGTCCCATCCACTGCCATACATTATCCTTCATCCATTCATGACCGCCACCCTGAATCATATGTCACAGATCGTTTTCACTTCCATTAAAATCATTAGCTCCGTTCCGTGTCACTGATGTGGGATTCATTAAGGCCCTCCTGTGACGGATCGCTTCTTGTCGACATCAGCTCATTATCCAAGAAGTTGATCTAGGAACAACCCCTACAGTACTTTGAAGCTTGCATGCCACAATGGCAAGTTTCTCACTTCTGGCGACAGGTATACATCAATGACCTTCGACCGAAAGATTTTGCGTGGTGTTCGACACCAAGTCCTTTATTCACACCACGTGAATTGTACTACAGTACCTTGAGGGTCATTATCATTATCGGTGATTCCTCTCGCGCTTGTTAACGGTTTACATCATTGACCGGTAATCAAGCGATGTCTTTCCATGTTCGACTCCAGAACAATTCTCACGTGGATCGACTTGTACTTAGAGTGAAGATCGAACGATTTTGAAGACCCCGGATCTAGTTTCATCCATCCGGGCTGCGATATATATTCAAGAAAGATAAAGACATTGACATGTACATCATTGCAGCAAATAATCATCCTACTCAAAGGATGATAATTTCATCAATTATCAGTCTATCATCAGACGATTGTCTGTTCTATGTATAGAAAAATGTATTTATAAAGCTGAGCATGGGAATGCCCGCCTCAGCTAGATCATGAAAGCAGTATGAAAAATAATGTATTGTATTGTATTACAGGTCTCCTCCCAGCATTGGATGAACTTCGGATCCCCCTGATAAAGAATTTCACCCGATAAACAGCCTCATACTTTAGGGGGCAACTATTATAGACATTTTTGTGCCTTACAGCATTGAGCATGAAATGTCCATAATCTAAGGGATCCAAAGTCCCTAAACATGTTGTTCCTACCCCTAGAGGAACAAGGCTAACAAACCACAGCAATTCACATAAGTTCTCCACCTGAAACTGCTCAAAAACAAGTCAATTCAGGATCATGTCAACTGCTCCATTGACCATCTGCACTGAATGTCAGTGGCTCCACTGTCTATCTGCGTTGAATGTCAACTCCAACACTAGCTACCTGCGCTGAGCGAGTTTGGACATGTGGCAGACTCATTCCTCAAGGTGTTAGAAGCCAGGAAGCTTCCAAAATGACACTTGCCTCAGGGAATTCGACTGGTGATGAGTAAGAGGTTCCAAATCTCCAAGTGGAAGCAAGGACCTCCAAGTGGACTCAAGAACTGAGAGAGGGAGAGGACACTAGTCAGATCTCAAGCTGACTCATCCTCTCTCCAAACATCTATATATGGATCTCTCCTCCATGAGATCTAGAGGCTGGAATTTTGTTATTGCAAAGAATTGCTGTTGGTTTGAGACTGGAACTATTGGGTGCTTAATGCTTTGAAGGGGATGAAGATAGGAATTCCATTTGCTGGGAAGGAGATGCTGGATTGGAGCCCTCTGGGTTGTATCTCTTCCTGAACCTTGTTATTCATCAATAAAGCTATCTTGGTTTCTCCTATATGCTGATGTTTTCTTGATGTATGATTGCATTAGTGTATTTGATTTGTTTCTAATCCTGAATCATTTATGAATATGTATATTTGCCTTTGTGTTGTGTTCTTCTCTTGTCGCAAGTAGCTGTTCTCTTGTGATCTCGCAGGAATCAAGTAGCTGTTCTCTTGGGCGAGCGAGGAGGCAAGTAGCTGTGAACACCCAAAGGGAAGAGGATCTGGATCGAGGGACAAACGGAAGACACCGGTAAGTCTATTGATCTCTTTTCTTTCACATTTCATAAAGGAAGAAACCAGTATAGCTGTACTCGTTTGTTGCTAAGGCACTGTCACACCTTAGGTGGATAGGATCGTCCTGCATAGGCATTTTTCCCCACAACAAAGCCTTAGCTTCTAGGGAGGTCAGTTTTGTCCGCAAAATTGACTCTTTCCGCATGACAAAATGGCGACTCCACTGGGGAATCCATGGATTTGATTGATTTCTCTTTTGATTGATACTTTGATTTGAGAAAAGTCGTTTTCTTTCTGGTTTTTGACTAAGTGACTGTGAATTTGGGTGGAATAGCTTAGGGTTAAGTTGGATTTTACTTTTCTTGGTTTTTGCTAGAAGTACGCAGCCTCTGCGTTAAGCACAGTGCGTACTTGTACGCACTGCAGCTTTGTACACAGAGTGTACACGCACCTGTGCAAACAGGCTGCCTGCGTACCCTATCAAAAGTTGAGAAAATTTCAATTTTTCCTTTTTGCCTCTTAGATTTTGTTTTTAATTTGTTTTTGCTGCCCAGATCCACTGGTTACCTGTCAGAAGTCCTCATCTAAGCTTGTTTCATTAGTGTCAAGGGTTTTAGTGAAATTCATAGAAATTCTAGCCCTAGGGTTTGATTTTTGCATTGGTCCTGTAGTGACTTTGACTTTAGAAGTTGTAAAACCTTGGATCTCCCTGGTCTTTTCAGTCTTCTTAGGAGTCGGACCTTTCATAAAATCTACCTGTGTGAGAAACCTACCTTTGTGTTGTCTCTTTGCGGAATTTCGAGAAAGCTTGTTGGTTAAAGCTGTGAATTTCATTCTTAAGAAAAAGAACAAAAGATTTCTATTTTTGTTTTTGACTGTTTTATGATCTGCATGAATTAGTCCTTGGTTGAATTGTAACCGAGTAAAACATCCTGGAATTATATTTTGTAAGCTTTTACCTCATTAGATTTGCTTTTAGGTAGATTTCTCTTAGATTTTCATAGATCTTAAAATTGATTTTTTGTTAAGTAATTTTTCATGCTTTGTCAAAATAAAAAAATAAAAATTGTTTGGGAATTGATTTGCATTAGTTTTTCTTGATGAAATTAGTGCATTAGAGAATTTGTTGTATTTTCTCTTAATGATCAATTTCTTGCATTGTTGGAAGTGAATGGAAACTCTCTCCTTACTTTAGTTAGGATTCATCGAATTGAAAAGATTACATTATCATATTCGATTGCATTCAGTTGAGTCGGGTCATAACACCATTGGTTTCATATCCATTTACCTATTTGAGTAATAACAGCCTTAATAACACAGCGCTTAATTAAAATTCATCTAGTAATTTTTACATTTCTAGGGCTCTGATACACCAACATAGCTTAGGCTAGTGTCTTGGAGTAGGAGAGTAATTAACTCTCCAAGACAGTAAAACCAAACAAGTAGCTTATCTTGCGGTAGGATAAATCCAACTGTTACATTTATGCTCTGGGAAAGCTCCTCTTAAAGGAGAAGCACGAGATCGTGTCCAAACCAGTGAGGGGATCAATCCTCCTTCGTTGGGAACGACGCCAGATACGCACGTACTACAAACGGTAAACCTCGGTTTAACCATTGTCGAGGAGCCTGGGGTCACTTGTCGGTAAACCTTGGATTATTGTCAAGGAGCCGGCAAGGGGATTGAGCTTGTTACTCTGCCCTTGCGTGCCATCGGATCATAGATTGTTCCCCCAGGTATATTTGTTGCTGTTGGTAACCTTAGCGACCATTATCTTTAGGGTTCTACCCAAGGTGACGGTGGAGGGAAGATCCCACTGTACCTGGAGCAGACGTCGGCTAGACTCACTTGGATTTTCTGGGGGGTTCACTTCACTCGAGACGGTTAAAGTGGAGGAACTTGGTCCAGTCTATTCATTAAGCAGGTTGCCGGGGTAACTGTTCCACCCGCCACTTCTGTACTGAATTCTGCGATGTTGGATTTCATCACCAACTAGTGTTTTCGGTCCGGAAGGTTACTGTTTGTGTGTGGTTTGACTCCTAGATTTGACAGCGTGTGTTAATTTGTTTGTTTTTACTTTTAGAGACCATAGGTGTGAATTGTGAATTTTAATTGTTAGGTGTGAATTGTGAATTGTTAATTTTAGTTTTAAATTGTTAATAAAATTCACTGAAGTTGAATATAATGGCAACTGTTCCGGAATTTACCAACCTAGGAACCCCTCCTAACGAGAATCCTAGTACTTTTCCTTACTTTGGAAATGTTGGTCCTCCTTACATGGCTACTTTGTCATTACCTGGATTTACAATAGGTTTACCGATATGGTTATTTTCAACTTCGTTGGCCCCAAATGCTCCAATTGTTCCACCTCAACCGAATGCTTCACCTCAACAGAGTTCACCATCTCAACATCACCAACCTTCTGTTGACCCTTTACCTTCTTCGCCTAATTTTTCTTCCTCCATTTCTTCCTCTTCGCTTGGTAAAAGCCTTGACGCTAGTAACCAGGTGTCTAAGAAGAAGAAGAAAGGGAAGCAGAAGAAGAAGCAAGATAAGAAAGAAGTCAACCAACCAACCGTGGCTATAAATGTTAGTGGTGTTGAGGAAACCTCCAACATGCATCGTAAACCCAAATACCCTTGCAAGCTTTGTAAGGGTGACCACTTCCTTGTCAATTGTCCTGGTATTCCAAAGGTCTTGGAAGTGTGGTCGGAAAAATCTCATCAACTTTCCATTGATCCATCAACCAGTGATAGTCAGGTTCCTGGGAAAAAGGGTAAAGTTAGGTTTCCTTGTAAGTTATGCAAAGGGAGTCATCAAACTCATGTTTGCCCTCACATGGATGAAGCCTCAACATTGTTGGAAAACCTTCCTATTCCACAGCAAGAATTTCCAACTGGTTACCGTAAACTTTCTCCCAACCTACCGTCAAATGACGGAGTGATTGATCTAATTTTAAGTACAGTCGATCACACTCTTCCATTGGAGAGTGAAACTCATGTCACTCAGGTTGATGATCCATTAGTTGATCAAGTGGTCGATTCAATTTCACATTCGGTCGATCCCACTTTCCCTTTAGAGAGTGAACTTCATACCGCTCAGGTTCTTCTTGTTACATCAGATTCTTCTATGTCGGGGGGCATTTCACCTGTTTCTACAGAACCCCCTCCAAGCACTGAGGTCTTTTCCTTTGATTGGAATAGACTGACAGAACCTCGTCTTCCTTCCTCCATCCCTTTCCAAATAATTGTCAAGGCTGGTGGTAGGGACATACATCGTACTCAGGTAGATGAAGGTGCTTCTGTTAGGATTTTATCCTCAACTGTTTGGAAAGCTTTGGGTTCCCCTCAGCTTGCGCCTATTACGCAGAATCTGAAAGCTTTTAACAGAACCATTAGTGAACCTTTAGGGATCCTTCCTAAGTTTTCTATTACCTTGGAAGGTAAAACTGTCTGTATTGATCTTATGGTAGTTCGAGGTCCCTTGGATTTCAATTTACTCCTTGGGCGAGACTATGTTTATGCAATTAAAGTTGTCATATCGACACTCTTTCGCATGATGTCTTTCCCTCACAATGGCAGTATTGTGACTGTAGACCAGCTTTCGTTCCCTAGTCTTGTTTCAACTACCAATAATATGACACCCCTAAATGTTCCTGATTCTAAAGTGGTATCTACCCTGCCACGGGTTAATTATGTGGCAACTGGTCCCATGTTTTCAGTTACCGATGTAAGTGAGCCTCTCACTGTTTGCTCATCCTCCTTTGATTTAGATCCGGTAATTGACATGGAAAACTCTATGGGATTACTTGAACACGATGTTCTTATCCCTTTTGAGTCCCTTGACATGTGTTCCTTCCAGAGAAGTATTCTTCCTTCCGATGAAGACCTTTTGGAAGCCATGATCAAGGTGTGTCCATTGACATGTCTTTCTTCCAGTTGGAAGCCATGATCAATGTTATGAGGACAGTTCTTTTCCTGTGCCAACCTCGTTAAAAAATGAAACAGGTGTCCGTGAGGAAAGTTCCTTTTACTGTGTCGACCTCGTTAAAAAATGAATTAGTGAGTACGAGGAAAGTTCCTTTTACTGTGTCGACCTCGTTAAAAAATGAATCAGTGAGTGCGAGGATAGTTTTTTCCTGTATCAACCTCGTTAAAAAATGAAACATGCTAGTATGAGGATAGTTCTTTTCCTGTGTCAACCTCATTAAAAAATGAATCAGTTGGTGTGAGGAAAGTTCCTTTTACTATGTCAACCTCGTTAAAAAATGAATCAGTGTGTGCGAGGATAGTTTTTTCCTGTATCAACCTCGTTAAAAAATGAAACAGGCTAGTATGAGGATAGTTCTTTTCCTGTGTCAACCTCATTAAAAAATGAATCAGTTGGTACGAGGAAAGTTCCTTTTACTGTGTCGACCTCGTTAAAAATGAATCAGTGAGTACGAGGAAAGTTCCTTTTACTGTGTCGACCTCGTTAAAAAATGAATCAGTTGTACGAGGTTAGTTTTGTTCCTGTGTCAACCTCGTTAAAAAATGAAACAGGGTGCTTGCGAGGATAGTTTTTTTCCTGTATCAACCTCGTTAAAAAATGAAATAGGAGGTAACAAGGATAGTTTTTTCCTGTATCAACCTCGTTAAAAAATGAAATAGGCTAGCATGAGGATAGTTCCTGTTACTGAGTCAACCTCATTAAAAAATGAATTAGGTAGATTTTAGGTTATATAAGTAGATTGTAGAAAGTAGGGTTTTGAGGATAGTTCCTGTTACTGAGTCAACCTCGTTAAAAAATGAATCAGGTTTGAGGATAGTTCTTTTCTTGTGTCAACCTCCTTAAAAATGAAACAACTCCCTTTTCAAGTTAAATATTGAAAGTAAACCTTCATTCCATCCATCTGTTGAATGCAATGAAGCCTGGGGGGCATGTACCTCGCTTTGCATCATTATCCTAGGGGCATGCACACTTCATGAGCATAGTTCCTTGTCTTGTGTCAAGCTCGTTAAAAAATGAAACAAGGAGTCTTGAGCATAGTTCCTTGTCTTGTGTCAAGCTCGTTAAAAAATGAAACAAGGGTAGGTTAAGTAGGTAGATTGTAGAGAGTAGTCATGAGCATAGTTCCTTGTCTTGTGTCAAGCTCATTAAAAAATGAATCAAGGATTTTAGAGCATAGTTCCTTGTCTTGTGTCAAGCTCGTTAAAAAATGAATCAAGGTTTTTTAGAGTATAGTTTTTTGTTAAGTAGATTGTAGAGAGTAGACATGAGCATAGTTCCTTATCTTGTGTCAAGCTCGTTTAAAAAATGAAACAAGGGTTTTGAGGATAGTTCTTTTCCTGTGTCAACCTCACTAAAAAATGAAACAACCCCCACGAGTCTTTCCAAGATTTCGAAAGTAAAACTTCATTTCATCCACCTCATTGAATGCAATGAAGCTTGGGGGTCATGTACCTCGTTTTGCGTCATTATGTTGGGGGAACATGTACCTCGTTTTGCGTCATTATGCTGGGGGCATGTGAACTTATAACAAGCATAGTTTTTCGCTTCAAGCTTGCGTAAACATGAAACCGAATCCGAGCATAGTTCTTTTCCTGTGTCAAGCTCGTTAAAAAATGAAACAAATCCTCCTCTACTTGAGTCGAGAGTTTGACTAGATCTCATAAATGTTAAGTTGTACATTTAGGTTAGTTATTTCAGTGTTTTGCATAATTTTCTTATAGTTTTAGGTCGAGTCTTTCAAATGATCTCGTACATGAACATTCATTCCATCCAGCTTGTACTTAGTTGAATGAAATGAAGCTGGGGGGCATGCGCTCTAGCAGTTACGCTTAGGGGGCATCAAGCACAGTTTTCTCTCTGTTTCAAGCTTGTGTAAAAATGAAACTACTTTGAAGCATAGTTTTTCTCTGTTTCAAGCTTTTGTAAAAATGACATCTATTTCGAGTCAATTTCAGTTATTTTCAAGACTCGTTAAACTCATGAAAATCCCGAGATTATTTTGCCATCTTTCATTCTCGTAAAACAAATGAAAATGTCGAGTTCTTTCCGTCTTTTCCTGCTCGTAAATTAAATTGAAAGTCGGCCATATGAGTACATTTTTATCATTTTTTCGAACTCATTAAAACTTACGAAAAAATGAAAACCATGAGTACATTTTTAACATTTTTTCGAACTCATTAAAACTTACGAAAAAGTGAAACCTTAGAGTCATCTTTTAAGCCCTTTTCTGACTCCTAAAATATGAAAAGATTGCCGAGCGTTTCTTTTACACTCGTTAAAATGGAATTAAAAGACGGTCCTCTTAAAGCCCTTTTCTGACTCCTAAAACATGAAAAGATTGTCGAGCGTTTCTTTTACACTCGTTAAAACGGAATTAAAAGACGGTCCCTTTATAGCCCTTTTCTGACCGTAAAAACAGGAAAAGATTGCCGGATTTTTGTCGTTTCAAATTCAATACTGGAAATAAAACGACGTGTCCTTGATCGCTTTTTACTTTTCAGGTCAAATACACTAACTATGAAAGTACTCCTTGGTCGTAAAAGATCAAGCGGTTCTCTCAAGTATTATTTTATACTTTTTCGGGCTTGAGAGACACAAATTTACGAAAAAGTTCAACCTTGGAGTCTTCTTAAGTTTTTCAGACTCTCTAAAATTGAAAAACGTCGAGTTTCTCCTATACTGGACTCGTTAAAATTTCACAGTAAAGGACCTGTTCGATTACAAACAGGAACGGACCACTCCTTCTTAGGGTTCGAATCTAAACTAAGTTGGACTCATCCGAAGGATGAGCTTATAATCAAGCATATGTTATCCTCCTCAAGCTTGTAAAAAATAAAGAGGTACTTGCCAAAAATGGTGGGGGAAAAGAGAGAAAAATGAGCCTATTTGTTATCGTTTGTCTCAGAAGAAGCCTTATCACCACTCTTGAACACGACACTTTTCATTCACCTGGGTTGGGAAATCCTTTGCCTAATAGTTGATCAAACCACATTGAAAATCTTCAAACCGGTTCCGAGTATTAACTTTGGGTCAATTGTCACCAAGCCATCTGTCGTGTCGTTATGTGTTCAAGAGGTCACTGCAAATAAACCATTCATCTGCAAAATACCCGTTATCCATCTCGACCATCCCTGAGTCAGTCCTTACAGCTACATTTCTTCAACTTGATCTATGATTTCGTGTTGTGGGTTTGCCTGCAACGGGTCGCTTTCTATCGACATCAGCACATTATCTAGAAAGATGACCTAGAAATCGTCAGTACCTTGAAATCTGCATGCATCAATGGCAGGTTTCTCGCCTTTGATGACAGTTTACATCATTGACTTTCGATCGAAGGATTCCGTGAAATGTTCGACATCAACTCATTCATTCACATCTCATGGATTGTACTGGGTACTTTGAGAGCCATTGACATCACTGGTGGTCTCTCTCACACTTGTTAACAATTTACATCATCGACTGGTAATCAAGTGGTTTCTACCATGTTCGACATCAACTCATTAATTCGCATGGATAGAATCGTACCTTTTCGGGAAGTAGAAATGAAGACCCTGGATCTAGTTTCCACCATCCAGGCTGCGAGGAGTTTTGTATTCATTGTACAGTAGAATAATCATAAACAGATGGCTGCGTCCATACTGTGTCTACATGAGTCTATAAGTATGATGTACTGCGAAATCATTCCTATATCAGAGCAGTAGTTAGTTTGTTAGTTAAAGTTTTCGATATGAGTATGGGAATGCCTACCTCAGCGATGATATTATCTCATATATGTATTTTGTGTTGAATATTTGCAGGTTCCTACTGGGCTCTCCACAAGATAATCCTTGAAATGATAAAGTACTTCACCCTTCCTAGATGATATGAAACCCTAATCTACTACAGGCTTCGCACTTTAGGGGGCAATCTGTTACGCTAAAATTTGTCACCATGACTATTTTTAGTTAGTATGGCTCCATCAATTGTCATACTATCCTCCTTGGCAAGTCTTATACCTCTGCTCCTCATGTCAAACTCCAAGAAAGAGAGAAAGTCCTTAAAAAGTCAATTAACTCTGGTTACGCAGTTTCTCTTAACCTTACTTGCGTGTACGCACCTCAAGTTCACAATACCTGCGTACTTGTACGCTCTGTCTGTAAAGGGGTGGGTGCGTACTCCTATAAAGGTCAAAAGGCGCGAGTTTTACTTCAAAAAAGTTACTTGTGGTCGAATCTAGAGCATTCTAGAAGATGGTTTGACGTGTATTGAGCGCCTCCAGATGGTTCATGCATCCCAAAGAAAGAGGAACTTATCCCATCAAGAGGGGAGCTATCCCATTGAAAGAGGGGCTTATCCCATTGATGGTGGACCTGATTAACTTCCTCCAAAGCACTATAAATACAGGCATTGGGCCAAAGGGAGGGGAGGTTGAAAGTTGAATATTCCTAAGGGTAGATGCTGCTGGAATTAGGACTCCCTTATAGAGCTTGAGAGGAGAGATTCCCATCCTTTCTTAGCTTCATTTGGAAGTGGGTGAGCTGATCAAAGTAAAGGAGAACTCTTGCTGGACCCTGGGAGGGACCTACACAACACCAAGGCACAGGTTGTAATGGTTTCTTTTGTTTCCACTTAATACAATTAAGCTCATTTTTCTCAACAGGTTGTTATACATGATTTGTTTCATATACTCCTTGGTCTATATGATGAATATGTTTTATTTTATGAGTTATTCAGGTGCTATGTAATCGTTTGCTTGTTAGTGAATGCAGGTTTCGAAGAGAAGGAGGAGCTCATCCGGATCGGCGAGGCTGGACTACTACAAAGCGTTGGACTAAAGGTATGTTATAAACACCTGATTGCTTGTAATCTAAACGCATATTTAGGGAAAGATAGTGTTTAATTGTCTTGTTTGTCACTAGAAAGCCTTAGCTTCTAGGGAGGTTGGTTTTGTCCGCAAAATTGACTCTATCCGCATGACAATGTGCTTTCTTCAACAAATGGGTGCAAAACTGGAATATTTACCTCAATGCATGTCCCACAAATAACAATGATTTAAAGAGTTTTGTTACGGAGAAGTTTCGTAAGCATATATGGGGAAAAGAGTTGGGTAGAAAGAAGTAGTATGTTCAAGGATTTAACCCCACTTTTGATCTCCAACAAAAAGAGTACATTGGGGCTAGCATTCCATGGAGATCAAAGATTCTTATTGCTCATTTAAGAAATAACTCGCATCAACTACAGTGCGAAACAAGTCGGTGGAAAAGGTATAAAGAAGCTTGCGAAGAACGAGTGTTTCCTTTTTGCACTTCTGGGGCAGTGGAATCGGAAAAACATTTCATTTTGGAATGTGATGCTTTCAGAGACATCAAAGACAATTATGACAGTATGTTAACATCAGTTCCTTGGCATTGTCTTTTCAGAGAGGGGATTGTTAGAAGGTTGGGTCAGCTCATCATTGATTTGAATAATAAGAGGATTGAATTGCAAAAGGAAAAAATCAGGGAATCTAGTGGTCCCATAGAATATATCTAGTCTCGTGGACATTAAAATTTCATTTTCATTTTTTTTCATTTATATATATCTATATATATATAAAGCAACAATTAGACCATGCAAGGATAATTGACATTCAAGCTAAGGTGGGAAGCAATTTGGTACATTGAGGTGGGAATCATTTGACTATGCAGCTTGCCTCTTTTTATAGGTTTTGGCATCATCGGTGAGTGGCTTTGATCTCTCTTGGTTGGATTTATCGCAGGATATTTACACCCACTTAAATGTCTCAACAACTATCTGACATTTTCTTTAGAATTTCTACTTCATCGAACTAACATGTTTAAACATTTGGGTTCATGATATGCCACGTAGGATGCCAACTCGCATTCAAACATTAATTGTTACATTTATATAACCAGTTTTGTTTGTAATTCTTCAGGTTGTTTGAACACAAAACCAAATTCAAAAGGAGCATCTTTGTGCACATATGTAATCCTTACAATTCGATCAGAGTTGAATTTGTTTAATGGTTGATGCAATTTCTTATGTTTTTGTTATTTCTCCAAATGTATTCCCAATAGAACCTACACCATCATATAAATCTCATCGCATCTGATTATCATCTCGATGGCGTTTAACTTCAATGTATTCATTACTTTGCATGGGAGAATCCATTATGGGTTTTGTAGTACACCATTTGTAAGCCCTTGAGTGTATATTCCATATATTCTTTCATAGCCTCCCTTTTTTGGACACCAACTCTTTCACAATGAAATGGAACATGCATCCTTTGCCACGATGTTCACTATCTATTAGAACTCAAATTCATTTGGTTGGGAAGATAAACACAACCATTAGATCCACGAAAAGTAATGGCTCATTGATAAGGGATATAAAACCTTGAATTAGACGTTTGTATGTGCGTAGGTTTGATAGCCATTGTTTTGAACAACAACTGGTCCATTTTTAGTATGAATAAAGTATCACCCATGATCTAGGTGGCTCCAGAAATAGAAGTGGCCTTGAAAAATCTCAAAAATAAAAGTAATTATATTGAAGTGAAACTTTGACCAATCGCAATTCTTGTCATCCGGATTCTAACGACATGAACGGCACTCAAATCTGAATTCGTATGCTCAAGATATTTTCGGTCAAAGTTTCGGTCAAACTAGGCCAAGTGGTAGTGACTAACAATGCAACAATTTGGAAAAGAGACAGCGCACAAAATCTGGTAGTCAGAACGGGTGAATTTGTCTCCTCTTTGGGTGGTGGGCCACCACCCCCGCCACATGTCGATCATACAATGGAGGAGTCGGCGAGAGTCGAACCTACCTAAGCCAGGTGGGTTGGCCCGCCAACGGCGACTCCAAAAACGAGACAGCAACATAACTGTCAAACATTAAAACGATATTTCGCCATTTTTAAATGATGACTAAACCATTTTGCGTGCGATAGGTTTTGAACCCAATCTGCCCCAACCAAAACCTTAATATTGCCTCCGCCAACCAACAGGTCATTTGACCATT
Organism: Pinus tabuliformis; assembly: GCA_031772625.1. NCBI lineage: Eukaryota > Viridiplantae > Streptophyta > Pinopsida > Pinales > Pinaceae > Pinus > Pinus tabuliformis. Next base: position 1,411,184,262 of record CM062819.1, read on the forward strand.
TGTTGGAAGCTTCGTCGCCCTAGTGCCATATAAACCATACTCATTTGCTCAACGAGGGAGGGTGGCAAACCGTGAGAAGGATTTGAGTTTTTCAGGTGGAACTAGGAGTGCCCAGGTTGTAACCACGCCCAGGAAGGCACAAAATTCGAGAAATATTCTTAGGGAATCTTGGGAGAATATTTTATGGGGAATCTTGAGAGAATCTAAAGATTCCCTGGAGCTCCAGGGGTCACCTTCTCAAAATATGGTCAAGTTTATAGTTGTTGGACATGATTTCGTGCCACGAATCCAATGGTGATGTATGTTTCTTCATCTGAGCTTTACATTTTTCGTCCATGAAAAAAATTGGAGGTATAAAGGTCATTTATTTAAAGTTGATTGTAATTCATTTTTTTTGCCATTTAATGAAAGAGGCCTCCCCACTTTCTGGAGACGTATCCCACACTGGGTGAACTTTGTACTCAAATTTTTTTGTGCCTTTAATATCATGGTTGTTTTACAATTTCCGCTTCTTTTTCATGTGTTTAAGCTACTTGGTTACATCCTCTTTTATATGAAATTTTGTATGCATCCTTGAAGTAAAATGATTTGGATCAAGTTTTGCATCAGATCAGATATTCTTGATGCGAGTTGCATGAGTGAGATCTAACCAGGAACAAGCTCCAAAGAGGAGAAGTAAAACTTAAATCCTTTGAAACTGAAGCGGGACATGCACCCCGAAGATGGAACATGGAATATGAGGAAGCTCAAATGGAGGAAGAGAGAAATTACCGCAAGATATTCTTTACCATGGTAGAGAAAGTTAACAAGATGTTTGCAGAACATGATAAGACAATCAAACCTGAGAAGAAATAACTAGATAAACTTGCTTCAGTAAATCATGAAGGTCAAAGAGGAGAGCCTCCTAAACCGCCCTCTCCATCCTCTAGTGATAGTTCTTCTTCTTCTTCTTCTCATCACTCTAACAAGCATCATAGGAATGCATCTAAGAAGCCATTTTTTAAGCTATATGTAAAGTTTGATTTTCCCACATATAATGGAGTATGTAATGCAGAGAAACTAAAAAATTGGATTAGACAGATCAAGGTTTATTTATCGAGGAAGATGAGGCCAAGATCCAATTAGCATATTTTCGGCTAAGTGGCACCACTCTCGTCTAGTGGGAGAGAAAGTTGCATAAAGATAGCAAAAACTTGGGTAATCTCCTTTATTCTTGGTCTAATTTTGTTTCTACATTAAAATATCAGTTTTATCCTTTGGGTTATCGACAAAGGCCTTTAATGGAATGGAAATATTTAAGACAAGGAAAGAGTCAAAATGTACAAAACCTCACATGCGATTTTAGAAAACAAGATTTAAACTTGGGCATTTCACTTGAGTCACTCAAAATTGTAACAAATTATATTGGTGCTTTACATAGTTACATCAACCATTCCTTGTTGTTATTTGAGTATACTACTATTAATATGGCCGGTGTGAAGGTCATTCACCCTGAAAGAAGGGGAAAGAATGATAAAGAAGAGAAACCAAAGATATCATCTTTCAAACCTCATAACCGCAAGTTCAAAGGAAAAGGTAAGGGAAAGGACAAGAAGGCAGCTACAACCAAGAAGGAGGAAGGAGCAAAGCCATCTTACACACATTACAAGAAGGAAGGCCACGATGATGAAAAATTTTGGAATCTGCATCTGGAGTTGAAACTAAAGATATTTGGTGGGAAGAACAAGCAAAGGGAAGTAACAACCGTATAGAAAGACCTTGGATCACAAGAGTGGGAATACAAGGTACTCTTTCTCTTCATGCTATTGAAAGTTCTGAATTACATGCAAGTACAAGTTCTTCAAATGAGTCTCTTGTTAATGAATGAAAGAGATTGAATTGTTCCACATTAGGGTCATAATGAAAACCAGTAAAGTGGAAACCTTGTTTGATCCAGGATCACAATCAAATTTGATTTCAAAATCCTTGGTTAAGAAGTTAGGGTTAGAGACCAAGCCTCATCTGAAACCTTAACCTCTTGGTTGAGTGTGTGATAAAGCCAAATTACATGTGACCAAGCAGTGTAGAGCTAGATTTTTTATTGCATCCAAACTAGTAGATGAGGTTGATCTTGATGTTGTACCCTTGGATATCTGTGGTATTTTATTGGTAATTCCATATTTGTATGACAGGAAAGAATTTTTCTTTCTCCACGAAAACAAGTATCATCTCACGAAAGATGAGGTGGAATACATTGTTAGAGTTCATCGTGCCAAAATCAGTGCCAATATTGTAAGTGAAGGTCAGATGAAGAGATTGATCAATTCCATCAAAGGGTGAATGCTCATGGCTTTGAGAGAAAAATATGTAGAGACATCTGAAGCTTTCCAAGGTTGTGATCCCACTCATAAAAAGGAATTGTATGAAATTGTTTCTAACTATGATGGGATTTTTCAGGAACCAAGTGGGTTGCCTCCAAAGCATGAGATCCAACATGAGATTCACTTGCAGTAGGATTATCCTTTACCCAACATTGGTATGTACAGGTTGTTAGCCATTGAGATGGAAGAGATGAAGAATAAGGTGCAGGAAATGTTTAGCCAAGGGGTCATAAGTCCAAGTTCTTCTCCATGTGTTTCACCTATTTTGTTGGTGCGAAAGAAGGATGGCACATGGAGGATGTGTGTGGACTACAAAGCACTCAAAAAAATAATGGTTAAGAATCGTTACCCTATCCCTTGCATTGATGATTTATTAGATCAATTGAAAAATGTTGACTATTTCACAAAACTAGACTTGAAGAGTGGATATCATCATGCCAGGATTGTAAAACAGGATGTATGGAAGACTACATTCAAGACAAAACAGGGGTACTTTGAATGGTTGGTGATGCCATTCGGACTATGCAATGCTTCGACGACATTAATGAGGGTGATGAATGATATTTTCAAACTTTTTCTTATTGATTTTATACTTATGTATCTTGATTGATGGAATTCTTGTTTTCAGTAGGATATGGGAATATCATGTGAGTCATGTTAAAAAGGTGCTTGATGTTTTTCAAAAAGAAAAAGTGTATGACAAATGTCTAAGTGTGAATTTGGTAAGACCTCTTTGGTTTACTTGGGTCACAATGTCGGAGGTGGACAATTAAAATTAGATCCTTCTAAAATTAATGTGATTGTAAAGTGGCCTAAACCCACCAATGTTACAAAAGTTCATAGCTTTTTGCGTGTAGTAGAACACTGGAGAAGGTTCATTTCCAACTTATCTGCCATTGCATCCCCCTTACATGCATGAAAAAGTGTGAAGTAAACATTTCAGTGGGGAGGAAAGCAACAGAAATCCTTTGATACATTGAAGGAGAAGATTGGTACCGCACCAGTTTTGGCCTTACCTAAACTCGAACAGCCTTTTGAGATCGAGACCAATGCCAATGGATACACCATGGGAGCAGTGTTGATGCAGTAGAGGAAACTTATATGCTACCATTCGAAGAAATTCTCCCAAGTTGTTGTGAACTATCCCACATATGACAAGGAGTTGTAAGCCTTGGTTCAAAGCGTAAAGAAGTGGAAGCACAATTTGATTGGAAAGGAGACCATCATCTACAAAGATCGCGAGCCCTTACAGTACCTCCAATAAAAAACGAAGCTTTAACAAGCATGTCAATTTAGATGGATGGTATTCCTCTAGCAGTTTCACTTAGTAATAAAATATAAGAAGGGCACCAGCAAAAAAGTGGCAGATATGCTTTCTCGCCCTCCTATTTCTCCATCTATAGTTTTGCAAAATGTTTCTTTATCCTTTGAAATTTATGTTGAACAGTATGTTGATGATGATGATTTTAAGGATATTTATGCAAAGTTAACTCAAGGATCACAGGTGGAAAATTACCATTTTCAGGGAAAGTTATTGTACCACCATGGAAAATTTTGTATCCCCACCAATGAGAGAATACATGTAATAATAGAGGCACATACCTCTCTTGTGTTAGGTCACTTTGGTGTAGGGAAAAATTTGTGTCATTTGTAGAGGTTATGTTATTGGCCTCACATGAAAAATATTGTGACTCGATATGTAAATGGATGTGTGTTGTGTTCAGTTAGAAAGCCTACTAATAGAAAATTAGGGCTCTACACACCACTCCCTGTTCTGAGTCGTCCATGTAAAAGTGTTTCAAAAGGATTTTGTAGGTGTTTTTCCTTTGTCTAGGAGAGGTCATGAATATTTGTATGTCATTGTGGATTGATTTAGAAAAACGTGTGTCATAATGCCTTGTAAAAAGTAGGTCACTACAGAGCAGGCTTCTCATCTCTTCTTCCAATTTGTATGGGTCCACTTTGGGTTGCCCAAATCCATGGTTTCTGATCGAGACTCTCACTTTCTCAGAGATTTTTGGACGAGTTTATGGACAATGATGGACAAAAATTTTAAGAGGAGCATGACATTTCATCCGCTGACTGACAAACAAATAGAGGTTGTCAACCACACAGTGATACATTTACTCTGAGGCTATTGTGGCAAGCATTATTATAGACATATTTGGGCACTGAAACCCCAATCACATATGTCTATAAACCAAGGGCTTCTAAACCCCTAAAAGTGTTGTTTCACACCCTAAAGGAACAAGGTCAGCTGATTACATCATCTCCCAGAAGTTCTCCATGAAAAGCTACTCAGAACTAGTCAAAACGGGACCATACAGACTACTCCATGCATAGGGTGCGATGCATCTCACCTATTACACATGGGGGGTGCGATGCATACTGAAAATCCCTTCTATAGGGTGCAATGAGTGAGAGCGAACAAATGGCAGCAGTAGTTTGCTAGGTGGAAACCCAGAGAATCTTCTAGAAACTGCTCATATGACACTTACCTCTCTGAATTTGCCCAGGGATGAGTAAGGGATCTAAAATCTCCAAGTGGAACCAAGAATTATCAGTGAAATGACACTAATCAAAATCCCAAAAGCTGACTCACTCTCCTGTTAACATCTATATATGGATCCCTCATCCAAGAGATCCAGAGGCTGGAATTTTGTAATTTGCAAGGAAGTGCTGTTGGTTTCTCTTTGAAGACATTGTTGGGTGATCTTGCTTTGTATGAGGTGAAGAGGGCTTTCATGCTGGAAGGATGATGCTGGATCAGACAGCCTGGTTGTAATCCTCTCTTCTACTACTTCTATCAATAAAGCTATTTGATTTTTCCTCCATATGCTTGTATATCTCTGAATCTTGTATCTGTATACATTTATATGGTTAATGTACATCTGATCCTACATTATTTATGGTTATAGATCTCTATGCTTTGATGGTATTTTGCTGCCTTGACTCTACAGGTGTTCTTTGAAGCGGGACAAGCGAGAAAGGAGTGGCGAAAGCTCTATCAAAGGAGAGAGGAAACAAGCAAGGAGACTAGCGAAAGACTGAGGTTGGTACTCTCTGCTTCTCTCTCATCTATCTCTCATAAAGGAAAACACAAGTGACTTTAGTTTGTTTTTTTCTAAGATAGCTACCCGTCTTAGTGGGACTAGTAGCTCTGAATGGACACTAGTTTTCCGGATAACAAAATGGCGACTCCACTGGGGAGTGAATAGTTTGTTTGTTTTGCTACTGTTGTTTGCTTTATAAACCACAGACAGAGCTTGAAGTCAAGATATCTAGCCTTCGAACTGCTTTTTCTATGCAACTGCAAAGTAGATCAACACTGCTTCAGTCAATCTCCGGGTTGGTTTATAAACTGAACATCTAGCTTGCAAACATCCTAAGTGCCCTGGTGGTAGCTCAAATAACCTCATTAGATCAGCCCCTATACTTTGTGTTTACTAACAATCATTAGCTCAGCCTAAACCCCTAAACTTAGCAGCAAACCGTGAGTGAAAACCAAGCACAATCTCGTCCCTAGACCATCGCACTGTCTCTTCTAGGAAATCTGGATGCATCACACCTCCCGTGTGTTGCAGGTGAGATGCGTCCCTGTTTCCCTATGTTACAGGTGCGATGATTGACTAACACTATATCTGCCTCTAGATTTTGGTTTTTTCTTTATTGTCTTCAGCTTTATTCAGTAGTTTTGTTGTCTGTGATCAGTATATCTCTATTGAAACCATCTTCCTTTGCATTATTCAGTCTCCATTAGAAGGAATTGTGAATTTTTTTTAATGTATTTTTCATCATTTACAATTCTCCTTTGTAAATAGTAGCTTAATCGAACTGTCGTCTTTTGATTTGAAAGTGTCGCAAGTGTCATTTTCAGTCAAGAAAAAGAGTGTCACAAAGCATTCCTCTTTTAGATAGTCAATTACACTTTTTCCATTGTATTTGATTTGAATTAATGGTATTTCAAGTGTCGAAAGTAGTTTAAAATTCAAAATCGCAAAGTGTCGTCTTGACCTTACTTTCGTTTTTTTAAAAGAAAATTGTTAGTATTGTCGCTTTGGAAAAAGATAGTTCAGATCTATACTTTATTTTCTTTTTGTCATTCTCACATTAAGGAAACTAAAAAACAATACATGCATGTGCATTTGCATTAAGACTACATGCTGAAGTTGATTTAGGAAAAGTGCATCTAGTGTGTGCTCTCTGCTCTATGTTGAAAGAATTTCATTTCTCTTTCCTTAGTAGCTAGGATTTTCATTGCAAAAAGAAAATAAACGACTGTTTATCATCTTAGATTGCATATTTAGGAATTGTATATCTACATCACATGGTGAACCTTAAAGGCAAACTTCTTAAGAAAGATCAACTGTAAAATAAACTTCAATGAACATAAAAATGCTTTGGAACCTAACGCACAACATTTAGAAGTCTAGGCTAGAGACGTATTCCGGCATTGTAAAGCCTGGTAACTATCGATTTCATCGTAGGTTGGGTGATTCCTCCTCTTTGAGACGACAAGTGCCAATACAGACTTGTGCTCCCACGTACCGTCGATTATATATTGGGAGACCACAATAGGCTACATCCTTTATCAATAGGAAGCCGTGTCTGCCGCCCTATCGATCACAATGCACTGAACACAGCATTCTGGAAGATTGACTGTCATACCGTAAAAATTATTCTGCAGTTTTGCGATTGGTTTGGTAATCCCATCTGTCTAGATTTCCAGAGTATTCACGTTCGTTCCTTTTCAGACTCCTTAAAAGAAAAGGTCCATCTGAGCACTTGTCACTTTAGGCTCATTAAAAATCGAAGGCGACTTGAGTCATCTTTAGCTTTTTCCCGACTCTTAAAAATTGAAAAAGAAATTTGTGTCAAAGAGTCATAAAATTTATTTTAATCGAAATAATGTCATTGTTCCCTCGTTGGTCTTTAGGTTGAGAAATGGAGTCTACCAATCAAGGATTTCCCCTTGGGTGAAATCCTAGTCCCTTCTCCTCTTGGGGGCATGTTGGTGTTACACACATGACCACATTGTCCCTTCCAGGACTCACAATTGGCCTGCCTGTATGGCTTTTCTTGACCTCTGTTGTTCAAAACACTACAATTCCTCAGCAATCAAATTAGCAACCAGATGAAGTTGCTCCCCCACCTTCTACTTCATTTGTTTCTCCCTCTCCTTCTTCCTCTTCACTTAATGAAGCTAGTATTGCTAAAAACCAAATAACTGAGAAGAAGAAGAAAGGGAAGGAGAAGAAGAAGAAGAACCCAATAGCAAAAGGGGGAAATCGTACATCATCTGGAAAAAATCCACACACTGCACCTTCCAATCCTAAATCTCCATGTGTCATTTTCAAGGGAGACCACTATCATCAAGATTGTCCCTGCATCCCACGGATCTTGAGGGATTGGTCTCCCTGCTTGCACAATTAGGTGTCTTCAACCGCTGACGATCATGTTGAAAGCACACCATCAACTAGTGAAAATGAAGTCAATGGGCAAAAAGGAAGATCCAAATTTCCTTGTAGACTGTGTGAAGGCGATCATGCCCTCCACCGTTGTCCCTTCTTAGACGAAGCTAAAAGAGTCTTGGATAACTATCCTGCATCACCGCAACGACTTCCTCCTGGATACAAGAAACTCTTGCCGAGTCCATCGCTAGTTGAAAATCTGACTAACACACCGTTTTTGTTGGTCGAAGTACCTATCATTGAAGATAAACACTCTGAGTCCACACTGGACCAAAGTCAACGAGTCAAGACGGCAGTCGACCTAATCTTGTCTACAAAGGATCCACCTTCAGATGATACTCTCACCAAAGAGAATGAGAACGACAATGTTCAAATTCTTTTCGTAAACATAGACTCCAATGAACATGGGGGCAATCTACCCATTCCTTTACCACAGGAAGGAAGTTCGTCAAAGATGTATCTAGCCGTTTATTTGGTCCCACCTCCAAGCAACCTAGTCATTTCCTTCGATTGGAATCTACTAGGTAGACCCCGCCTACCATCTAATGTACCATTCCGAATCATAGTACAGGCTTACAGAATGATTATGGTTGGTACTATTATAGATGAAGGGGCTTCTAAGAGCATCCTTTCCTCAACTGCTTGGAAAGCGCTTGGTTCACCATCACTTCTGCCTGAGATTCAAAATTTGACAGACTTCAATAAAGGAACCAGTCGACCGTTAGGGATCCTTCCAAATTTACCTATAACTTTGAGAAGGAAAACTGTTCATCTAAACGTGATGGTGGTCTAAGGACCTCTAGATTACAATCTACTCCTTGGACGTGACTACATTTATAGCATGGGAGCTATCGTTTCCTCACTCTTTTGAGTGATGTGTTTTCCACATGAAGGCAGAGTGGTTCAGCTCGTAGACCAACTTTCGTTCCCTAGTTCAAACACAGCTATTAGTCAAATGCCATCCTTGTTGGCATTATGATACATATGTTGTACTTGATGGCAACCCACTCATCTCAGATAATAAATTTCATGTAGAGAAAAAGTTCACGCACTTTCATGCAAGGAAAAGCACGTATATGTTGGAGAACTTACCTTTGGTCCATGGTAGTTAGTCCTTGGTATTTGAACCTATGAGGAAAAGCGCGTATATGTTGGAGAACTTACCTTTGGTCCATGGTAGTTAGTCCTTGGTATTTGAACCTATGAGGAAAAGTGCGTATATGTTGGAGAACTTACCTTTGGTCCATGGTAGTTAGTCCTTGGTATTTGAACCTATGGTTTTGGACCATGGTACCTCGTCAAAAGTTTTGATCTCAAGCAATTTCATGGTTGGTTCATGGTATTAGTCCGACAGTTTTTGATCCTATGGTTTTGGCCTGTGGTATTGCATCCAAAAGTGTTGATCTCACGTACTTTCATGGTTGGTTCATGGTATTAGTCCAACAGTTTTTTGATCCTATGGTTTTGACCTGTGGTATTGTGAAAGGCCTAAGCCTATATAAAGCAAAGGAGATCACTTGGCTAATTCATTCTTGCAAATCGAACATCTTAAGATCTGAAATATTGGGTTATTGTTTTAAAAGTTTGATCTATGAAAGGGAAGTTGAAAGCGAATCTGTGAAGGGTGATCTCTCGAGCGCTGCAGCTGCGGAAGTGCGGAGGCGCCACAGAAGGCGCAGTGTGGAGGCGCCACAGAAGGCGCAGTGCGGAGACGCCACAGAGGCACCACAGAAGGCGCAGTGCTGAGGCGCCACAGAAGGTGCAGAGCGAAGACGTCACAAAGGCGCCACAGAAGGCGCAGTGCGGAGGCGCCATAGAAGGCGCAGTGCGGAGGCGCCACAGAAGGCGCAGTGCGAAGGCGCCACAGAAGGCGCAGTGCGGAGACACCACAGAGGCGCCACAGAAGGCGCAGTGCGGAGGCGCCACAGAAGGCGCAGTGCGGAGACGCCACAGAAGGCGCAGTGCGGAGGCGCCACAGAAGGCGTAGTGTGGAGGCGCCACAGAAGACGCAGTGCGGAGGCGCCACAGAGACGCCACAGAAGGCGCAGTGCGGAGGTGCCACAGAAGGTGCAGTGCAGAGGTGCCACAGAAGGCGCAGTGTGGAGGCGCCACAGAAGGCACAGTGCGGAGGCGCCACAGAAGGCGCAGGTGCGGTGGTCGCAGCGCCACAGAAGGCGCAGGTGCAGAGTTTGAAAATTTATGAAAAGTGGTCCTTGTAAGAAAAGAAGTAGGGGGTTGTAGCTCCCTTCCAGGAAAGACTGGAAAACGAGAGAGAGTTGTAGCTCTCTGCAGGTTGCAGCCTGTGTACTGGTAAAGGACTACACCAGTACAAAATCATTGTAAAAGGAGTTTCTAATTTGAAAGAAGATAGAGACATATTGCAGCAGGTGGTTTTCACCCACATTGGGTTACCTTACATCTGGTGTTCTTTGGTGTGACTATCTGTTTTTCTTGTTCATGCTCATTATTTTATGGTACTGATATGCAAAAATAATTCAAAGTATAAATAAGGAAGATTTGTTAAAAGAACTTGATAATACTGATTCACCCCCCCTCTCAGTATTATTTCCAACAATTGGTATCAGAGCAGGTCCTTCGGAGAAGCTTGATCGCTTGAAGGAAGATCATTCATCATGAGCAACTACGAGAGGGAAGCATCAATCAGGCCACCAATTTTTGATGGGACAAACTTCAATTATTGGAAGGTAAGAGTTACTGCCTATCTTCAATCTCTTGGTACAGAAGTTTGGGATATCATAGATACAGGCTACACTTTTCCTTCAGCTACTCCTACAGATGCGGCCGAAAAGAAGAAATATGAAACAAATGCTAAAGCAGTCAATACTTTGCTGGGATGCTTATCTCAAACAGAATTCGTAAAGGTTATGCAATATAAATCCGCAAAAGAAATATGGGACAAGATTGTCTTGAGCTACGAAGGAGATGAACAGGTAAAGCGTGCTAAACTTCAAACTCTCAGGATTCAGTATGAGAATCTCAGGATGTATAATGATGAAAGTGTGGCTAACTATTTTCTTCAGGTAGATGAGATTGTCAATTGCATGAAAAATTTGGGTGAAGAAATAAAAGAGGCTATTGTGGTTGAAAAAGTTCTAAGATCATTGTCCCCCAAGTTTGAATCTAAAGTGTCTGCAATAGAAGAAAAGGAAAATCTACGAATTCTTACTATGTCTCAGCTTCACGGAATACTAACTGCTTATGAAATGAGAAAGGGAGGTCCCTCAGACAGAAGAGAAGCTGCTTTCAAGGCTCCAGGCAAAGGAGATTATTATGAAGCAAGTCACGTGCCAGAAGAAGAAGAAGAAGAATCAAATTTTGTCAGAAATCTTCAAAGGGGTTCTGGAAGGTTCAGAGGTAAGTTACCTTTTAAATGCTTTGCTTGTGGAAGAGTAGGTCATTATGCTGCAAAATGTCCTTATAAGGATAAAGGAAAGGAACCTGCTAGATGGAACAAGAAACAGAGTGCAAATAAGAAAAGCTACTACACTCATGAAGATAGTGATGGTCTATCAAATAGTGATGAAGATGAACGAGGTAATGACTATAAATTGTTAATGGCATTTGAAGATGATGATTATATGGATGCTATAGATGTGGATAGCCTTTATGAAGAAATTACTAGACTCAAGAGATGTATAGAAGAAAAGAATATGATCATTGATACTCTACAATTTCAAATTGATGAAAAGGAAAAACATCTTGAAAAATTAGAAGGTGAAATTGTTGGTCTTAGAAAAGGGATTGAGAAAACAAAAGCTATTAATCTTAAGTTTGTCAAAGGATCTGAAACTTTGGATGAGATTATCAATGTACAGCGTTCTCCACTAAACAAGACAGGTCTGGGCTATAATGGAGAAACTTCTCAAGCATCCACCTCAAAAAGTTATCTTGATGCAACAAGAAGAAATGAGAAAAAGCACAATGGAGACCATCAGGTAAAGCAGGGACGAATTGCAAACAGAGACTATCAGGGGCAATCCGTCTTAAGGGTGAACAAAAGCTACAACCAGCCACAGGTAAAATCTTCTCAATTTGGTTCAAGAATGGATGACAATAGAAATTACAATCATTTGGCCGGTAGATTTGATAACCGCAGAAGTTTCTTCAATGGACAATGCTTTTCTTGCCAAAACTTTGGTCACAAAGCAGCTCAATGTGTTGCATATAAAACGATCATGACTAGAGAAGCTCAAAAACAAAGAAGTATGACCGGGATTACAAAAAGGACCTATAACAACTTTTCGGTTCTTGAAAATGAAGTTGAATGTTCTATTTGCAATAACTTTGGTCATGAAGATTCTGAATGCAGGAGCAGGTTTCAGCAGACAAAGGAACAAGCCTCAAGCACCAAAACATGGAGAATAAAGGAACCACAACCAGAAATATGTGGGATAGCATTTTATGCAGAGGGACAGGAAAATCTATGGTACACTGACAGTGGATGTTCTAAGCATATGACAGGTGATAAAGAAAAACTTGAATCATATTCTGCTCTAGAAAAAGGAAAGAAAGTTTCTTTTGGAAATGATACTCCTGCGACTATAAAAGGAAAAGGCACTGCTCAATTAAAAGAAAAGGTCAAAGCTGGAAATGTTTTGTATGTTGATGGATTGAAACATAATCTTCTAAGTGTCAGCTAGATGTGTGATCAAAGAACCGAGGTGATATTCAGATCAAATGGATGTCTTGTTCGTGATCTTGATACAGGTAAAACAGTTATCAAAGGTAAAAGAACTCCAAATAATCTATACATATTTGAAGAAGGACAACAACAATGCTATCTGAGCAAGGATGATGAACACTGGTTATGGCATCGGAGGTTGGGGCATCTAAGCTTTTCACAAATAAGGAAAGCATGCAGATATCAGGCAGTTCGCGATCTTCCAGATATCAAAATTCCAGACAACACCATATGCAAATCATGTCAGTTTGGAAAGCAAACCAGAACTAACTTTCCAGAGAAGGAAGGATCAGCTAGCATGCCTCTTGAGCTAGTTCATACAGATACATGTGGTCCATTCAGGAAAAGGACACCTCAAGGAGAAGAATACTTGATATTATTCATTGACGACTTCTCCAGGTTTGTTTGGTTAGGACTTATGAAGCACAAAGATGAAGCATTCGAAAAATTCAAATCCTTCAAAGCCTTGGTTGAAAATGAATCAGGACACAAAATTAAGTGTCTCAGATCCGACAGAGGTGGGGAATTTACCTCAAATGAATTTTTCGATTTTTGTGAAGAACATGGGATAAGAAGAGAATTCTCTACAGCTAGAACTCCTCAGCAAAATGGAGTTGTGGAAAGAATGAACAGAACAGTCCAACAAATGGCTCGTGCTATGCTTGATGAGTCGGGTACTCCCGCAACTTTCTGGGGTGAAGCTGCACATGCTGCGGTTGTTATTCTCAACAAAACAAATGTCCGTGTTAACAGCACTCAAACCCCTCATGAGCTCTGGTGTGGTGAGACTCCTTCGGTGAAGCACTTCAAAATCTTTGGGAGCAAATGTTATATTAAGAATACTGATGAGAAACTTGGCAAACTTGAACCTAGAGCAAATGAAGGCATTCTTCTTGGTTATTCTCCACATAGCAAAGCATACAAGTGCTACAATAAAAGAATTGGCAGAATTGTTGACAGCATTGATGTAGTGGTTGATGAGAAGGGATACTTTCCTAGGCAAGTACATCATGAAGACATCGAAGAAGATGAAGGCTACCCTCAAAGACAGAATGATGAAGAAGAAGAACCAGAGGAGCAGACAAGAATAGAAGAGAAGACTCCATCCAGATATGGTCAGAAGAATCATCCAGAATCTCAGATTGTGGGGCAGAAAGAAGCAGGTGTACAAACAAGAAGAACAATTGCAGAAGCTTCAAGCTATTTGGCATTACTCTCTTCCACTGAACCACAAAATGTGAAAGAGGCTTTCAAAGATGAATGTTGGGTCAAATCAATGGATGAAGAACTTGAGCAGATCGAAAAGAACAACACTTGGGAGTTGGTTCCTAGACCAAAAGATAAGAATGTTATAGGAACAAAATGGGTCTTCAAAAATAAATTGAATGAAAATGGAGAAGTAATTAGAAACAAGGCCAGACTTGTTTGTAAAGGGTATGCGCAGCATGAAGGAATAGATTTTGAAGAAACCTTTGCTCCTGTTGCAAGACTTGAGGCCATCCGAATGTTCCTTGCTCTCTCAAGCTTTCAAAACTTCAAAGTATTTCAAATGGACATGAAATCAGCCTTTCTGAATGGAGACTTGGAAGAAGAAGTATACATTGAGCAGCCAGATGGTTTCATTCTTGGAAATGATCCAAATCTTGTATGCAGATTGAAAAAGGCTCTCTATGGCCTCAAACAAGCTCCAAGGGCTTGGTACTATCGTTTGGACAAATATCTTCATCAACAAGGTTTTTCAAAAGGATCAGCAGACAGCAATCTTTATATAAAAGTTGAAAATGACAAATTGCTGATACTTGTTGTGTATGTAGATGACATTATCTTTGGCAGCAATGAAGAAGCTATGAGTCAAAGCTTTGCCTTGGTGATGCAGAAAGAATTCAAAATGTCCTTGCTGTGAGAACTGACATATTTTCTTGGTTTGCAAATCCAACAAAATGAAGGAGGGATCTTCTTGTCTCAAACCAAGTATCTCAAGCAGATTTTGAAGAAATATGGTATGGAAGAAGCAAAACCAGTATGTACACCCATGGTCACAGGATGTAACCTCAGTGCAAATGATGAATCAGCAGCAGTGCATCAACCAACTTACAGATCTATGATTGGAAGTCTACTTTATTTGACAGGTACCCGACCAGACATCATGCATGCAGTGGGAATAGTTGGAAGATTTCAGGCAAATCCAAAGGAAACTCATCTTCAGGCAGTAAAGAGAATCTTCAAATATCTTCAAGGGACTCAAAACTATGGCTTATGGTATCCTAGAGATACAGATCTCACACTTCATGCTTATACAGATGCAGATTGGGCCGGAAGTGTGGATGACAGGAAAAGCACAAGTGGTGGTGCATTCTTTATGGGTTCCAGATTAGTATCTTGGTTCAGCAAGAAACAAAGTTCGATTGCCTTGTCTACAGCTGAAGCAGAATATGTTGCTGTTGCATCTTGCTGCACTCAACTCCTTTGGATGATGCAGACCTTGCAGGAATTTCAAATCACTTGTACACCACCCATCTCCATCTTATGTGATAATACAAGTGCAATCAGCATTTCAAAGAACCCAGTCATGCATTCAAAAACCAAGCACATACCAATCAAGTATCACTTTCTCCGGGAACAAGTGCTTGAACAAAAGGTCAAGTTGGAGTATGTTCCTTCTAAGGAACAGGTTGCTGATATACTCACCAAACCATTGCCTAGGGAGACCTTTGAATACCTCAGGAAAAAGCTGGGGGTTGTTGATGCATCATCTTGTTGTTGAATCTCTTATGATTGTTGGTTGTACGCAAGGTTCATCTGAAGTATATGCCTACATGTGCTGGGTTGCGGATTGGTCAAAGATCGAATGGCACAGGTTTAGGGGGAGCATATCATGCATTGTTGGCATTATGGAGGAAGTACAGAAGGAGATCATGGATGCTGGTCTGAATATTGCTACAATACGTCTCTATCTCTTTCATGGTCATGGATTATGGTTCTTCTTTGCAGATCTGGTTTATAGTCAGGGGGAGCATGTTCTTAGGGGGAGCATAACCCTTTGCCCTTGATGTCAAAGGGGGAGAGTGTTTGGTTGTTGTTGCCATCAAGTCCAAAGGGGGAGATTGTTGGCATTATGATACATATGTTGTACTTGATGGCAACCCACTCATCTCAGATAATAAATTTCATGTAGAGAAAAAGTTCACGCACTTTCATGCAAGGAAAAGCACGTATATGTTGGAGAACTTACCTTTGGTCCATGGTAGTTAGTCCTTGGTATTTGAACCTATGAGGAAAAGCGCGTATATGTTGGAGAACTTACCTTTGGTCCATGGTAGTTAGTCCTTGGTATTTGAACCTATGAGGAAAAGCACGTATATGTTGGAGAAATTACCTTTGGTCCATGGTAGTTAGTCCTTGGTATTTGAACCTATGGTTTTGGACCATGGTACCTCGTCAAAAGTGTTGATCTCACGCAATTTCATGGTTGGTTCATGGTATTAGTCCGAAAGTTTTTGATCCTATGGTTTTGGCCTGTGGTATTGCATCCAAAAGTGTTGATCTCACGTACTTTCATGGTTGGTTCATGGTATTAGTCCAACAGTTTTTTGATCCTATGGTTTTGGCCCGTGGTATTGTGAAAGGCCTAAGCCTATATAAAGCAAAGGAGATCACTTGGCTAATTCATTCTTGCAAATCGAATATCTTAAGATCTGAAATATTGGGTTATTGTTTTAAAAGTTTGATATATGAAAGGGAAGTTGAAAGCGAATCTGTGAAGGGTGATCTCTCGAGCGCTGCAGCTGTAGAAGTGCGGAGGCGCCACAGAAGGCGCAGTGCAGAGACGCCACAGAGGCGCCACAGAAGGCGCAATGCGGAGATGCCACAGAGGCGCCACAGAAGGCGCAGTGCGGAGGCGCCACAGAAGGCGCAGTGCGGAGACGCCACAGAGGCGCCACAGAAGGCGCAGTGCGGAGACGCCACAAAGGCGCCACAGAAGGCGCAGTGCGGAGGCGCCACAGAAGGCGCAGTGCGGAGATGCCACAGAGGCGCCACAGAAGGCGCAGTGTGGAGGCGCCATAGAAGGCGCAGTGCAGAGACGCCACAGAGGCGCCACAGAAGGAGAAGTGCGAAGGCGCCACAGAAGGCGCAGTGCAGAGACACCACAGAGGTGCCACAGAAGGCACAGTGTGGAGGCGCCACAGAAGGCGCAGTGCGGAGGCGCCACAGAAGACGCAGTGCGAAGACGCCACAGAAGGCGCAGTGCGGAGGCGCCACAGAAGGCGCAGTGCAGAGGCGCCACAGAAGGCGCAGTGCAGAGGCGCCACAGAAGGCGCAGTGCGGAGGCGCCACAGAAGGTGCAGGTGCGGTGGTCGCAGCGCCACAGAAGGCGCAGGTGCAGAGTTTGAAAATTTATGAAAAGTGGTCCTTGTAAGAAAATAAGTAGGGGGTTGTAGCTCCCTTCCAGGAAAGACTGGAAAACGAGAGAGAGTTGTAGCTCTCTGCAGGTTGCAGCCTGTGTACTGGTAAAGGACTGCACCAGTACAAAATCATTGTAAAAGGAGTTTCTAATTTGAAAGAAGATAGAGACATATTGCAGCAGGTGGTTTTCACCCACATTGGGTTTCCACCTTACATCTGGTGTTCTTTGGTGTGACTATCTGTTTTTCTTGTTCATGCTCATTATTTTATGGTACTGATATGCAAAAATAATTCAAAGTATAAATAAGGAAGATTTGTTAAAAGAACTTGATAATACTGATTCACCCCCCCTCTCAGTATTATTTCCAACAATCCCTAACTGGTCTTTTTGCACAAGGAATGTCTAATCAATCTCCAGTCCATCCACCTAATGATCGCGAATGATTCGGTGATTATGACTGAAACCCAGGAGGCATGCACCCTAGTCTGCTTCGACAAAAAAACACCAGATATAAGGTAGGTTTCCGCATAAGAATATGACTAGTCTGACAATCTTGTACGTTTAGGATAATGGATCAGTCTGGAAAAGGATTCCTCCATCAAAGGTTAGGTGATTAGAATAGGAATCACCTTTTTCCATTTCTATGGACAGATCCAAGGAAGTGTTTTGTCTGCAAATGCAAATGAAACAATCTTGCTAATGCAAGAACTTTCGTATGGTAACCTGGAAACTCTATTTCATTATACCTGGGGGCATGCAAACCTTTTTGCATGCAACTGAAAAGCGACCATTTATTTTCTTAGTTTGTAGGCTCTTTACCCTTTAAACTCGTAGGTTGGTCGTTCCTAGATTGCATAACGAAAGGCTCTGGAGCAAAGTCTCGAACGATGCAAGCTCCCTAAAAAATGAACCTATCGATGAGACATCCTTATTATACGACTGACACGAGAAGTTTTACACAAATTTCAAGCTCGTTAAAAAATAAACCCTACCATGAGTAGTTTTACGCGAATTTCAAGCTCGTCAAAAGATAAACCTAGCAATGAGCAAGTATTTCCATAGAGTTCAAGCTCATTAAAAAATGAACCCCACCTCCGGTAAATAACCATTTTGATCACATGACTATCAGCTTTTGAAACTTGGTCTTGTTCTTACCATCACCTCCACTCTTTTTAGCTGATCATACGCCTCCATTTGATTGTTTACCTTTATTAGGAACAGCTGCGACAAGTGGTTCTATTAGCCACCCTTTTTATACTGCCATGATTGAAAAGTTCCAAACCTTACCTAGAACCAGTTGCTATCCAAAAACATCACTCATTCCTCGAAAAACGAGTCTCCCTTAAGCTCTTTTCATATGACTCATAAAATATGAAAATATTGCCGAGCAATTGGCCTCTCCAGCTCGTTAAAGCGACCGGAAGTGCCATCCCTCCTCTAGATTTTAATCCTTTTGGACCTAAGGGATTATTACACAAAAAGATCAAGCGCTTGTCTTGTTCGGCTCATTAAAACTATCGAAAAGTCATCCCTTTCGTATTATTTTACACTTTTTCGGACTTAAGGGATTACATTACGAAAAAGGACTATTGGAGTTGCCTTTCCATCCCTTTTAGACTCTCTAAAATTGAAAAGGACCGAGTTATCTTTGTCGTTAAAATCGTTAAAACAATAGAGACAAACTTGTCTATGCAGACAAGAGCGAGTTTCACTGTTGCTAGGCTCGTTAAAACATAGTGACAGGTTTGCCCGAAGGGAAAATTATAGAACAAGCATATGTTATCCTCCTCAAGCTTGACAAAAATAAAGAGGTACTGGTCAGCAATGACTGGGGAAAAAGGGAAGAAAACTTGAATAGCTTCATTGGTAGCAGGTCACTCTTGAACATGACACTTTCACTCTATCACCATGATTGAGTCGGGTTGGGTTATTCTGTTCACCGGTCATATCACCATTGGTCCACCATACCATCCACCTTGGGGTTAATGCTACCAATCCATTTCAGTGTCTCCGGTATGTTCAAGAGGAGTCGCTCAAAGAATTCACCAACTTAGCCAACGTTTCATCCGCTGCAATACCTTCACTCTCCATTTTTTCATGACCACCACCCTGAACCTTGTGTCATCAGATCGTTTTCACCTCCACAAAATCATTTTCTCCGTTCCATGTCGTAGATGTTGGATTCATTAAGGCCCTCCTACGACGGGTCACTCTTGTCAACATCAGCTCATTATCCAAGAAGTTGACTTAGGAACAACCCTTTCAGTACTTTGAAGCTTCCATGCCTCAATGGCAAGTTTCTCACTTCCGGCAACAAGTTTACATCAATGGCCTTCGACTGAAAGATTTTACGTGGTGTTCGACATCAACTCATGTATTCACACCACGTGAATTGTACTGCAGTACCTTGAGGGTCATCATCATTATCGGTGATTCCTCTCACGCCTGTTAACAGCTTACATAATTGGCTAGTATTCAGGCAATGTCTTTCCATGTTCGACATCAGGACATCTTTTCACATGGATCGACTTGTACTTCGGGCGAAGATTGAATGAGTTTGAAGACCTCGGATCTATTTTCATCCATCCGGGCTGTGATATATTAAGGAAAATAAAGACATCAAATGTACATCACAGCTACACAGATAATCATCCAAAATAAAGGATGATGACTCTACCAAAATCATCAGTCTGCAACACAGATGATTATCTGTCTTATGTACATGAATATGAATTTATAAAGCTGAGCATGGGAATTCCCGCCTCAGCTAGATCATGAAAATATTGTGAAGATAACTTATTGTGTTGTATCTTATTACAGGTCACCTTCCAATTCGAAAAACCTTGGATCCTCATTATAAAGCATTTCACCCGACATCAAAATATTTACGACCTCATGCTTTAGGGGGCAACTGTTATAGACATATTTGGGCATTGCAACCCCAATCACATATGTCTATAAACCAAGGTCTTCTAAACCCCTAAAAGTGTTGTTTCACACCCTAAAGGAACAAGGTCAGTTGATTACATCATCTCCCAGAAGTTCTCCATGAAAAGCTACTTAGAACTGTTCAAAACAGGACCATACAGACTGCTCCATGCATAGGGTGTGATGCATCTCACTTATTACACACGGGGGGTGCGATGCATACTGGAAAGCCCTTCTGTAGGGTGCGATGAGTGAGAACAGAGGTAGTAGCAGTTTTCTAGGTGGAAACCCAGAGAATCTTCTAAAAGCTGCTCATATGACACTTGCCTCTCTGAATTTTCCCAGGGATGAGTAAGGGATCTAAAATCTCCAAGTGGAACCAAGAACTATCAGTGAAATGACACTAATCAAAATCCTAAAAGTTGAATCTCCTGTAAACATCTATATATGGATCCCTCATCCAAGAGATCCAGAGGCTGGAATTTTGTAATTTGCAAGGAATTGTTGTTGGTTTCTCTTTGAAGACATTGTTGGGTGATCTTGCTTTGTATGAGGTGAAGAGGG
Organism: Pinus tabuliformis; assembly: GCA_031772625.1. Classification (NCBI taxonomy): domain Eukaryota; kingdom Viridiplantae; phylum Streptophyta; class Pinopsida; order Pinales; family Pinaceae; genus Pinus; species Pinus tabuliformis. The sequence continues at coordinate 1,411,204,692 of CM062819.1, forward strand.
CTTTCATGCTGGAAGGATGATGCTGGATTAGACGGCCTGGTTGTAATCCTCTCTTCTACTACTTCTATCAATAAATCTATTTGAGTTTTCCTCCATATGCTTGTATATCTTTGAATCTTGTTTGTGTATACATTTATATGGTTAATGTACATCTGATCCTACATTATTTATGCTTATAGATCTCTATGATTTGATGGTATTTTGCTGCCTTGACTCTACAAGTGTTCTTTGAAGCGGGAAAAGCGAGAAAGGAGTGGCGAAAGCTTTATCAAAGGAGAGAGGAAACAAGCAAGCAGACTAGCAAAAGACTGAGGTTGGTACTCTCTACTTCTCTCTCATCTATCTCTTATAAAGGAAAACACAAGTGACTTTAGTTTGTTTGTTTCTAAGATAGCTACCAATCTTAGTGAGACTAGCAGCTCTGAATGGACACTAGTTTTCCCGATAACAAGCATCCCAAGTTATGGGATGAGCAGCTTCCCTATGTGCAACATGTATACAGTCGGGTAGTGCATTCATCCACTCAGAGCTCACCATTAGAGACATGCTTTCGATATTTTCCAAAGGATCCCTTAGACATGGTCTTTGGGAGAGATGAATATTCCAGTGGGAAAGATCACAAGGACAAAGCACGGAATTTCATTCATTGAATTCAGATGATTCACCAGGAAGTGTAGGATCAGTTGTAGAAATGTCAAGCTCAATACAAAGCTCGACATGACAAGCACCGAGTTGATCACCAATTCCAGGTTGGAGACAAACTGTGGCTCCACATCAGCAAGGACATAATGAAAGGGGAAGGAAATAAGTTGAGACCAATTCGATATGGCTCATTCACCATATTAGAGAAGATTGGAGATAATGCTTTCCGTCTCAATTTTCCAGCATATATGTAAATGTACTCAGTGGTGAACATTGAAAACTTGAAGATTTATGAACCTTCGTTGATCATTGACACCGAAGGTGTTGAACAGGTTCCTATAATGGACGACTTTGCACCTGAATAGTTGGACAAGCTACCAAAGGATATCATTCTTGACAGGAAGACCAGGACTTCATGGCGGGGAGATATGGAGTACCTTCATATTGGTTTCAAGGGAATGCATTCAAGTAAGGCCCAATGGATTGAGAAGGATAAAGTGAGGGAGAAATTCCCTCACTTTCCAATTAACTGATAAATATTTTGGCGGCCCAAAAGCTCATTAGTGGGGAACAATGATCCAGGTGGCTCCAGAAATAGAAGTGGCCTTGAAAAATCTCAAAAATAAAAGTCATTCGATTGAAGTGAAAATAGGACGATATCATAGTTCTCTTCGTATTGTTTCTAACGCCGCAAATGACACTCAAACCTGAGTTCGTATGCTCAATATATAGTCGATCAAAGTTTTGGTCAAACTAGGCCAAGTAACAGTCACTAACAAGGTAACAATTTGGAAAAAGGGATGGCACAAGAAATATGGCGTCAAAATTGGTGAATTTATCGCCTTTTTAATTTTCCCAGTGACCCTTAAAAACCGCTACCGAAATTTAAACTACTATGTTAAAATATATATATATATATATATAGATATATATAGACATATATATATATATAGACATATATATATATATATATATATATATATATATATATATATATATGTATGTATGTATATATATCTATATATATATAGATATATATATAGATAGAATTGGTGTGGTGGGCCGCCACCCCCCAACAACATTGTTTAATTATATGTAATTACGAGTCAGGGCCATGGTTACGTTGACCCCACCCAGCCATATATCGACCATACAATGGAGGAGTCAACGGGGTCGAACCCACTCGGCCTAGGTGGGTCGGCCCGCCAATGGGCGGCTCAAAAAACAAGACAACAGCGTAACTGCCAAACGTTACAACGATATGTTGCCCTTTTTAAATGATGACCAAACCATTTGGGATGTGGTGGGTTTTGAACCTAGTCCGCCCCAACCAAAACCTTAATATTTCCTCGGCCAACCAACAGGTCATCCGACCATTTGTTGGAAGCTTCGTTTTCCCAGTGCCATATAAACCATACTTATTTTCTCAACGAGGGGTGGTGGCAGACCGTGAGTGGGATTGCAGGTGGAACAAGGAGCGCCCGGGCTAGAACCATGCCTAGGTGGGCACAGAATTCGAGAAAGATTCCAAGGGCATCTTGGGAGAATCTTTTTGTAGGGAATCTAAAGATTCCTTAGAGCTCTAAAGGTCACTTGCTCATAATGTGGTCAAGTTTATAGTCGTTTGACATGCTTTTGCGCCATGAATCCAATGGTGATGTTTGTTTCTGCATCTAAGCTTTGGGTTTTTCGTCCATGACAGAAGTTTGAGGTATGAGGGTAATTTATGTAAATTTTATTGTAATTCATTTTTGTTTCCATTCAATGAAAGAGGTCTCCCCACTTTGAGCAAGGCCCAGAGACGTAGCCCACACTAGGAAAACTTCATAATCAAATTGTTTTGTGTATTTGATCTTATGGTTGTTTTATGATTTCCACTTATTTTTCATGTGTTTAAGTTACTTGTTTACATGCTCTTTTATATGGAATTATGTATGCATCCTTGAAGTAATAAGATCTGGATCAACCCATAAATCTCCAAATGTGGCCAATTTTTCCTAATCACAAAAAAACTTAAAGTTGGTCTCATGTGCCTTCAATATGTATAATTACTTTGAGATTTAAAAAAATACATCGTGTATGCATCATGAAAATTTTCAATATGTTTTACATATATCATCACTGCAAGCAATCTCTTCGATGAAGATGTAGTCCTTTGATGGGTTGTGGGTCCTCAAATCAAGTCTTGACATGACTACCAAGACCAGGGCAACGATACTCAAATGATGTGAAGCGATCATCCAATATTATTCTTTTCCATTTGCGTACAGTGTATAACAAATTTCCTTTGTGAGCATGTTTTGACTCATGAAATGTCTTGTAGAGCCTCAACCTCAACTCTACATGCAATGCACCTTATAACGAAATTGTATATCCCATATGCAATGAGAAAATTTACCACATGTTATTGATATGTTACTGCCATTGGTCATTTGTTCGGTGATGAGGGGGTGTTAGGTGCGGGATCCCCCAAGGCAAGTTTTGGGGCTTAAAGCCCAGATTTTGACCAAATCTGATGTAAAGACTCTACGTTTTATGGGCACGGAGCGCGAAGATTATAAATGAGTCATAAGGTTGTCTGCCCTCATTTTTGTAATGTAATGTCGACTTTAGAAATCTACCCATGGTCCGCGGACCATGGGATTGTATAAATAGAGCGAGGCTCTAAGTTGTAAATGACAGAATGATAGTCATGAATGAAGGATGAAGAATTGAGTCTTATCTAAGTGTAGAGTCGAGTCTTCAGGTCGTAGAGTAGGAGAAGGCTCTACAGCTGAGTGCACAGAGGCCTAGTAGTCTGTAGCTGAGTGCGCGAACCCCTGCAGCTGAGTGCGTAGGGCGGGTCGAGTCTGTAACCTTTGGAGAAGTAATAAAGAGAATTTTTACATCATTTCTGTGTATCTTTTTCATGTTTTGTGCATTGAATGTATCCATATAAATTTCATTTCTATTGTTTATATGATGTGTGAACTTATATGAATGTGTTGATAAAGTGAATATAAGATAAAGTATATGTTTACACGAGGATAACTAACTATTATAAGAAGATAAGTAAGATCCGTGGTATAACTTGGGGAAGTAGACATATCGCTGTTAGGGAAGCGTGAAATCACCTCAACCCCCGATGAGGGTTGCGTGAAGGTGATTATAATAGATCACGAAGGCCTCACAGGTCAGGATAGTGCGCGAGGCGACCTACGCGAAGGTATTCATAGTTGGACTAAACCGACCCCTCAAACATCTCAAGGGTGCGGAAACTTGGTTCCATCATCCCCCCATACTGCTTCGGGTGAGACCTCAATCCGCATTCCCCGGGCTGTTGCCGAAAGGGCCAATAGTGTAGGGATTTGTTTGGCTATTTAACTCTGAACCTGGGTTAGGCCCCCTCAAGCCAAAAAATGGTTCTATTGTCGGGACCAGAATCTACATAAAGATGTCTGATGTCGTATCATTGGAATCCAACTAAGAAGGAAATTGAAGTTTGGTTGGACAGAAGAATTCACGAGTTCGCAGCGCAGGATAACAGGAACCCCCGACTTACAAAAGAAGAGTGGTTAGACTGTTACCTGTTCACAGAGATTCATGAAATTTTTTTGCATCTTCCCCTACTGAGTTGTACGAGTGGATCGTGAAGCTAGCAGATAACCAAGGAAGGTGGAAACTCGACAATCCTATTTTGTGGACCCCAGAATTGGTGTGCAAATTGCAAGAATCAAAGGATTAAGATAGTGCGCGATGTTGATAATTGGCTCGATCGAATTATAGGAGGATTCATTATTGAGTTCGCAGTAGATACTTCAGCCAGCTATAGTGAAGCGAAGCGACGCTTTCTCAAAGGACCGCGAGCTAAGTACGTAAAGTCTTTGAATACTTGGATTAAATGCTATTGTGTGAAAAGAGGGTTATGCAATTACCTTGATGTCCGGAGCTACGCGAAGTGGAAAATCCTATAGAAATGTAGGAAGTAAGGGACCAGAGAATAGCCTTTTGATTTCACCTCCGCGAGGGGATGAGGAAGAGCTTGCGAAGGTCTCGCCATGAAGTGCGATCCATTTGATAAGGCAAAGGATTCCATGCATACCACCCCCACCCACGTCGCCACTAGTTTCATCGCCTTCACCTCCATCTTCACCCATACCACCTTCGCCACCACCACGAGGCAATATGGCAAGCACGATAAAGTTGCATGTGTTCAAGGGAGTAGGAAATGAAGATCTAAACCAGTTTTGGTTTGTGATAAGAGCCATATGGGAAGTGCAGGGAGTTACAAATGATAATATAAAGAAAGTGGCACTGGTCAGTGCTATGCAAGATCACGTGTTGACCTGGTATATTAAGCATTCTAATGACAATCCGAATGCAGGGATCGCAGATATCCAAATTGTGCTAAATAGGGAATTTCGTTGGCCGAAGTCAGAAGTGCAGTCGATCATTGGATTCAAAGAGATTAAAATGCTACTAGGCAAGATTCCTTGGGAGCTGGATTAGAGACTGAAGTGAATGATTCACGAAGCTAATATGACTTTGATGGATGGACAACACGGTGAATGGTTTGTAGCATCACTAATGTCACATTTGAGGAACGTGTTATCACAACAGAGGTTAAAAAATCAGGCAGAGGCCTTGGAGATCACGATGAGGCTGCATGAAACCCCAATGCAGGATCCTAACTTGGCAGTTCAGAAAATCCACGTGCAGTTGAAAAACTTGTGCCTTGAGATGCAGAGTCTGAAACAGGATAGGATAGCCCAACCAGAAGTGTGAGAAGAGGTGTGGTGCATAAAATGCAAGGGTCATGGTCATGATAAGGACCACTGCCCTGTGTTCATCAATTACCTCGCGGGAGGAGGACCAATGCCGTTAAGGGTGGAAGCGCAAACAGGACCTAGCACGAAACCTGCTTTATGGTGTGTGATTTGTCAAATACCAGGAAAGCATGCTACAGAAAATTGTCATTTGTTAGAGAAGTACACGTATAATTTGCAACAGTTTTTCTATAATTTTTGTAGATCAGTTGGACACGATGAGCACACTTGTAGAAGCTATGAGCTGATGATGGATAGAACTCCCACCTGTAGAGTTAATGCCAAAACGCGGCCCCTAGACCCGAATGTAGGAGTGGCGCGAATCGAATTTCAGGGGCGCAGATGAGGCCGAGGTGGAGGAGGACTTGGAAGAGGTCGCGGAAAGTTAATATGCTACAATTGTGAAGGGCCAGGACATTATGCTTGTGATTGTATGAACCCAACACATCCATCATGCCTGTATTGTACCTTGTTTGATCATGAGATGGAGGATTGTCCTACGCTAATAGCTAGGATACGCGACAAGGGAGCGCTACCACCTCCCCCAACTTAGAACATGTAGATGATGAGGTCTCAGCCGCGCGAGGAAGATCCAAATGTGAACATTGTGCTCCGAAGTGGAATCGCGATGAGAGATGATAAAGGCAAACAGCCCGAAGATAGTACTTGGGTTCGCAAGGCTCCAACGAAAGAAGCATAGTTTTATTTGGAGCGCGCTAAGTAAACCTTCATGGAAGCTAAGAAGATCTTCACTGATGCCTCCACTTCAGAAAGAAAAGATAGACTGGAGCCAGAAATGGACCCATCTATGCTTACAACGTTCCTGGAAACATGCATCAAGCTACTGCATGACAGTAAGGTTGTAAAAGGATTGTAGGAACTCATTAACATATGTGTTGGGACCGCGCCAAGGGAACTGCACGTAGTCCAAAAGATTGGAAAACACAAGACTAAGAGATAAATGAGGCTAACCACACAGATTGGAGAATATGAGATGGACCAAGTAATTCTGGATTTAGGATCAGACGCGAACGTTCTGCCGAAGCAAACATGGGAGTGAATGGGGAGGCCTATGCTGCAATGGTCTCCTATTCAGCTGCGAATGGAAAACCAATATAAGATAATACCCATAAGACAATTGCAGGGAATCACCGTGGATATTGAGGGAGCGAGTGCTTTATCAGACTTTGAAGTAATAGAGATTGTTGATGACAACAATCCCTACCCTGCGCTCTTAGGAAATTGATTGGGCCATTGACATGAAAGGGGTGATTAATTTGTAGAAGCACAAGATGATTTTTGAGAAGAAGTCTCTACGCATAGTTATACCCTTGGACCCTGCGAAAGGATCGCACTATACAGAGTCGGTGCATGACTAGAAAGTGATGATGATATGGATTGCATCTACAAAATAACCACGCGAGAGAAAGATTGGGTAAATCCCACCGCGGACAGATGGATCTCATGGGAGCGCAAAAGCTCTTGTACTTCAAATTTAGATGAGGAGATAGAACAATCGTTGAACCGGTTACACGAGGTAACCATGCTTAATTGTAACATGATGACAAGGTCACTATGTTGTGTATCGACAAAAGCAAGAGATTTTCCTATGTATGATGGGTGTTACAAAATTATATATTACGGAGCAATGGAACACATAAAATATTGCAGAAATATAAACATAGAAAACGCACAAAACAAGAGAGACACAGATATACGTGGTTCACCCAATTTGGGCTACGTCCACCCCGAACAGCCAGTCCTTCCTTTCTATTATCCAGCAAAATGAAGAGACACAACCTATAGCAAATCCGTTGTAATATCCTCTGTTTTCTCTCACAGTCTCACCTCTCTATTTCTCGCTCATAGAATACACATCTATTTCACAGCCTCAAATACAATACCCTCATACAAAGAGAGGGGTTGCCTTCTAGGGCAAAAAACCCTAAACTAAACATAAGTTCTACCGTCAGATCATCCGCCTAATGAACGGCCCAGATTTACTAGAAATTACTATACTTTTACAAGGCAATTTTACATTTGTTTTTAGCTTCGGGGGCGCTGCCCCAGAGCCCCCGTCGGGGGACCGCTAGCCCCCGGACCCCCCAGCCTGGGGGGATCGGCCCCCCCGGACCCCCGCGGGGGGGACAAGTCCCCCCCGCACCCCCCCGCGTGGAGGGGTGTACAAACTTCCTGGACAATGACTCCTCTTTGGACTTGGCTGTTTCTCATCTTCATCTTCATCCTTGAAGACCAATTGAAACTGAGCATATTCTCAGTTTCTCCCTGGTTACAACTTTTGTTAGCATATCTGCAGGATTCTGGCTAGTGTGTATCTTTTCCAGCTTCAACTCTCCATCTTCCAACACTAATCGTATGAAATGGTACTTGAGCTGTATGTGTTTAGTCCTAGAATGAAATGCTGAGTTCTTTGCAAGATGAATGGCACTTTGACTATCACTGTATAGCGTGCCCATATCATGCTCCTTACCCAGTTCACCCATAAACCTTTGTAACCGAATCATTTCTTTACTAGCCTCTGTAGCAGCAACATACTCTGCTTCTATTGTTGAAAGTGCAACAACACTTTGGATTTTTGAAACCCAACTAATAGTTGTTCCTCCAACAGTAAATACATATCCTGTAGTGCTCCTCATGTTATCTCTGTCACCTGCCATATCTGCATCAACATATCATTGTAGGGAGATGTTTGAACCACCAAAGCATAATGCTTTATTTGTGGTACCTTTCAAATATCTGAGAATCCATTTCACTGCCATCCAATGTTCCTTTCCTGGATTGTTCATGTACCTACTTACAACTCCCACTGCATGTGCAATATCAGGCCTTGTGCAGACCATTGCATACATTAAGCTTCCAACTGCTGATGCATATGGAACTTTAGACATATAATCCATGTCTTCTTGGGTCTTTGGGCACATTTCCTTGCTAAGTTTGAAATGGCTGGAAAAAGGTGTACTAACTGGTTTTGCATTGTGCATGTTAAATCTTTTCAACACCTTTTGTATGTACTCATTCTGAGACAATGTTAATTTACGATTTTTCCTGTCTCTAACTATTCTCATACCAAGGATTTGTTTTGCAGCTCCCAAATCCTTCATTGCAAATGAATTTGCCAATTTTCTTTTGAGCACATTTATTTCCTGCATGTTAGATCCTGCAACAAGCATGTCATCTACATACAATAACAATATAATATAGCTGCCATCATTTTGCTTTTTCAAATAAACACAATGATCAGAGTGACATCTAGTATAACCTTGTTCAGACATAAACTTGTCAAATTTTAGATACCACTGCCTTGGAGCCTGTTTTAAGCCATACAAGCTCTTCTTCAACCTGCACACTATTTTCTCCTTCCCTTTCACCTCATATCCTTGTGGTTGCTGCATATATATCTCTTCCTCCAAATCCCCATGGAGAAAGGCTATCTTTACATCTAACTGCTCAAGATGCAAATCTTCAGCTGCTACAAGACTTAAAATGGTTCTGATTGAAGTCATTTTAACAATAGGAGAAAATATTTCATCAAAATCAATACCTTTCTTCTGTGCAAACCCCTTCACCACAAGTCTAGCTTTATACCTCTGTTTTCCTCCATCTTCTTCCTTCAGCCTGTAAACCCATTTATTCTTCAATGTAGTTTTTCCTACAGGCAACCTGACTAAATCCCAAGTCTGGTTATGCATTAAGGAGTCCATCTCTTCTTCCATGGCTACCTCCCACTTCTTCCTGCTTTCAACCTGCATTGCTTCTTCATAACATTCGGGTTCACCGGAATCAGTCAACAATAAATAATATAATGAAGGAGAGTATCGTTCAGGGGGTCTACTTATCCTGGTAGATATTCTAACAGCACTTTCAGGTGTTTGGGGTGCTTGTTGTTGTTGTGGTGGTTGTTGTTGTTGTGGTCGTTGATTATTATTATTTTCAGGCACCTTTCCTTTTTCAGTGATTTCATCAAGAACTACGTATTCCTTGTTTTCCTTTTCCTGTTTCTTTTCCTGCAACTGATTCTTATACAAGACCTTTTCATTGAATATTACATCTCTGCTCCTAATGATTTTGTGATTTTTGTAATCATATAAGCGATAACCAAAATCATTAACACCATATCCAATAAAGGTACATTTCTTTGACTTTGCTTCAAGCTTTGTTCTATTTTCTTTATCAATATGGGCAAAGGCCTCACAACCAAAAGGCTTTAAAAAGGAGTAGTTTACCTTTTTACCTATCCATGCTTCCTCTGGAACACCACCATCCAAGGAACTTGAAGGCCCTCTGTTTATTAGATAAACAGCAGTATCTACAGCATCTGCCCAAAACTGTAAAGGCAATCCTGCATGCAATCTCATGCACCTTGCACGCTCCATGATTGTTTTGTTCATCCTTTCTGACACACCATTTTCTTGTGGTGTTCTTGGCACTGTCTTCTCTTTGCGAATTCCATGCTATGAACAGTACCCATCAAACTCTTTGCTGCAATATTCACCTCCATTGTCTGATCTAAGACACTTCAATTTCTTTCCTGTCTCAATCTCAACCAAAGCTTTCCATTTCTTGAAAGTATCAAATACATCAGATTTATTCTTAATACAATAAATCCAAGTTTTTCTAGTTGCATCATCAATAAAAGTAACATAATAACGAGAGCCACCGAGAGATGATACCTGAGCAGGTCCCCATACATCTGTATGCACAAGCTCTAATTTTTCATTCTTCTTTTCTTTCCCAACTCTGAGAAATCTGACTCTCTTTTGTTTTCCATAAATGCAATTCTCACAGAAGTCCAAATCAACATTCTTCAAACCCGGCAACAAATTCCTTGAGTGAAGAATCTTCATCCCCTTTTCACTCATGTGTCCGAGCATATGATGCCATAATGCTGCATCTGCTCCTTTGGAAGTTAAAGCATTAACAGAGTTATAAATACCATTGCATAAATACAATGTACCAACCTTTTCGCCTTTTGCTATTACCAGGGCTCCTTTGGTGACCTTCCAAGATTTATCTGTGAAAGTTGTAACACAACCTTCACCGCCTAACTGCCCTGTTGAAATCAGATTTTTCTTTAGATCTGGAACATGCCTTACCTCCTTTAATAGCCATTGGTTTCCATTCTGCTGTTTTACAAAAACCTTACCCATTCTAACGATTTTACAGGGTTTATCATCACCCAGACAAACTTGTCCAAAATCTCCTTGAACATAGTCATGAAAGTATTTCTTATCAGGTGTGGCATGGAATGAAGCCCTTGAATCTACCACCCAGGAATCAGTAATATTTTCGAAAGAAAGAATCAAAGCATCTTGTAACACCTCACCTGTCACATTTGCTTCATGATTGTTTTCTTGCTATGCATCTCCTTCTTTTCCCTTCCGAGATCTACAGTCTTCCTTTAGGTGTCTTTTCTTTCCACATTTCTAGCACACTATCCCCGATCTGGACTTGGATCTGCCTTTCCTTGATTTACTGCGATATCCTGAGCTCTTTCCTCTTTCCATTTTCCTTCCTCTAGACTCTGCACTCAAATCATTTCTCGATGTCTCACCAGAGCTTTTCCGTTGCATTTCCTCGCTAAGGATAGCACCGACAACATCATCAAAATTTAAAGTACTAGATCCAGAAACGGAGTTACTAATGGCCATTACCAAACCATTCCAACTTTTTGGTAGTGAGCACAAGAATAACAGAGCTCTAACTTCATCATCAAAGTTTACCCCTACAGAACTTAACTGACTTGTAACTGTATTAAAATCATTTAAATGGTTTGCAACATATCCACCTTCCGACATATTCATATTAAATAACCGTTTCATAAGAAATACCTTGTTTGAGGCCGAGGGTTTTTCATATAGTTTCGACAACGTCTGCATCAAACCCTCTGTCATGGTTTCCTTCAAAATGTTGAACGCGACTGACGCAGCAAGGCACAACCGTATTGTTCCGAGTGCCTTTCTATCGAGAAGGTTCCATTCTTCGTCTTTCATACCCGTCGACATCTTTGTTTTTCCGCCCAATGGTAGGTATAGATCTTTCTGATACAGATAATCTTCCATCTGCATCTTCCACAGCGAGAAGTTTTGGCCGTTAAATTTCTCGACCCTAAACTTACCATCTTCCGCCATTGCTCCCACTTGAACCAGGAACCCTTCTTTCCTGCGAGTTTATCAGCCAAATAGACCTTCGGCTCTGATACCAGTTGTTAGAAAATTATATATTACGGAGCAATGGAACACATAAAATATTGCAGAAATATAAACACAGAAAACGCACAAAACAAGAGAGACACAGATATACGTGGTTCACCCAGTTTGGGCTACGTCCACCCCGAACAGCCAGTCCTTCCTTTCTATTATCTAGCAAAATGAAGAGACACAACCTACAGAAAATCCGATGTAATATCCTCTATTTTCTCTCACAGTCTCACCTCTCTATTTCTCGCTCATAGAATACACATCTATTTCACAGCCTCAAATACAATACCGTCATACAAAGAGAGGGGTTGCCTTCTAGGGAAAAAAACCCTAAACTAAACATAAGTTCTACCGTCAGATCATCCGCCTAATGAACGGCCCAGATTGACTAGAAATTACTATACTTTTACAAGGCAATTTTACATTTGTTTTTAGCTTCGGGGGCGCTGCCCCCGAGCCCCCGTCGGGGGACCGCTGGCCCCCGGACCCCCGCAGGGGGGACAATTCCCCCCCGCACCCCCCCGTGTGGAGGGGTGTACAAACTTCCTGGGGTATACAAATGCTGAAACAAAGACCTCTGAACAATCATGCTCCACACACAACAATGGGTTAGGTGAGGTAGATGCTTTCTTGGACAAATACGAAAGGGAGGTACTGAAAAGAAATGTTTCCAGGCCTTGAATTGGGTACTGCGCGCTGCGCCCGCAAGGTGGTGGGGTACGCATAGAAGAAGCTTTGAATACTAGCGCGAATGCAAAAGAATGATGTGCACATGGTTTGGGAAGCCTAAGATGCGACTAGAATACAAGTACGATGGACAGGATGATCCGTGCGCACACCTGGCCAAGTGGACGAAGGTCTATGGAGAAAAGCCACAACCTGAGTGGGTGCACCTCTTCTGTCATACCCTAGATGTTATACCCATGAGTTGGTATATAGAGACGGAGCTCTGCCATGGGACAAGTGAACGGGATATCTTGCATGAATGGTTCATGATGACCTTCAGTTTTGAGGATAGATCGTGGGACAACGGTGATGAAGCACTATAAGAGGTAAAGGCATCTATCTTTAGAATACCACAGGAGCCGATAGAATCGATTCAGCCTGAATGGGCTACTCAGCTAAGCTGCGGGCTGGAATGTTATAATGTCAGCGCTGAAGAAGAAGACGAAGATCCGTAGAAAATTAACATTCCAGAAACAAAACGTCATCACGAGGTTCAAGGACCACAGATTGAGAACCCTGACATCACCGTGCCGGAAAAAAGGAAGCGGGTGAACATTGGTACGGAGGCCGAACCTAAGTTTGCAACGCTCAGAGACAACTGGGATGACGCGACAATGGATAAGGTCATTGATTACTCTACGAGTACCACAACTTATTCTCAACCAAGTTTACAGATTTAAAGGGAATCATCGAACATTTAGGAATGATGAGGATCACGTTAAAACTCGACACAAACCTAGTTAAGCAGAGGCCTTACTTCTTAAATCTGAAATACAAGGAGAAGGTTCGCGTAGAGGTAGACAAAATGCTTGTAGCAGGATATTGAGAAGATATGATGCTAAGATGGGCAATGATGAGATACTGCGAAGGTATGTACCTGAATTTGAAAGAAGCCATATCCTCGCAGACACACATTGAGGCACTGCCAGAGGCAATTATGTAGGGAGAGGGACCGCGCAGAAGATTCTATGCACAAGGCTGTTGTGGCCGACCCTTCATTAGGATTCAAAAGCACATTGCAATGCCTATGATGTATGTCAAAGAACAGGTAAACCATCGTGGAGAGAGGAGATGCCTTTGAATTTGCAAATGATGTTGTAGCCCTTTGAAAAGTGGGCGATCGACTTCGTAGGACCTGTCAAACCTCAAGGAAAAACGGGCGCGAGATATATTATCACTGCGATAGAGTACCTGACTCATTGGGCAGAAGCACAGCCAATAAAAGATTGCACAACCACCACGGTCGCGAAGTTTATGTTTGAACACATATTGACACGATTTGGATGTCCGAAGATCTTGATGAGCGACCGCGATACACATTTCCTGAACGAGATGATCAGTGCGCTGACAAAAGAGTTTCATGTGTATCATTAGAAAATCACACCATATCACCCACAAGCCAACGGGACAGTAGAAGCATTTAACAAAGTATTGGAGACTGCACTGACAAAAGTATGCAACGCGTAGAGAAGTGATTTGGACCTGCCCGTACCTGCAGTATTATGGGCTTATAGGACGACATGCAAGAAACTAACAGGATAGGCACCTTTCTGGCTGGTCTATGGAGTGGAAGCCATAATGTCAATGGAATACATTGTGCCTAGTCTGCACATAACAGCACTCACAGGTATGATGGACCGTGGAGCCCTGGAGGAAATACTTGCGTAGTTGGAGGAACTCGAGGAAGAACGAATTATGGTTGGCTTTCACCAACAGGTACAAAAGCAGCGCAAAAAGGCCTGACACGATCGACATATTAAGTTGGGTACCTTCAAGGTGAAATATTTGGTGTAACTATATGATAGTAAGTTTGATAAATTCCCGGGAAAATTCAAAATTCATTGGCTGGGACCGTATTTTATTAAGGAGGTCACAAATGGAGGCACGATGCAGTTGGTAAAGTTAAATGGAGAACCTTTCCCAGGAAGAGTGAATGGTAGTCGGTTGAAGCCATACACGGGTGGCCCAGCTATCTGACTAGCCGTGGGAAGCACAGTCTTAGCACTCCAGGTAGCTGAAAGGAGGCACGGGACTATAAACAAATGTAGGGAAGCAGTTCATCTACAGTGGTCTCTGAACAGTGCGTGCAGGAGATAAAGCAGTCAATTGCTCAATGCACTACCGATCTTGCAGTAGTTCAGACAGAATTGGGAGGTCTCCGTGCAAAGATCTCCACACCGACAGAGTGACTCAAGGGCGAGTCACGATGTTTGTGTTGGGGGCCTGTTGGGCGCGGGATCCCCCAAGGAAATTTTTGGGGCTTCAAGCCCATATGTTGACCAAATCCGATGTAAAGACTTCGTGTTTTGTGGATGCAGAGTGCGAAGATTATAAATGAGTCATAGGGTTGTCCACCCTCATTTTTGTAATGTAATGTCAGCTTTAGAAATCTACCCATGGTCTGCGGACCATGGGATTGTATAAATAGAGCAAGGCTCTAAGTTGTAAATGACAGAATGATAGTCATGAATGAAGGATGAAGAATTGAGTCTTATCTAAGTGTAGAGCCAAGTCTTTGGGTCATAGAGTAGGAGAAGGCTCTAGAGTTGAGTGCGCAGAGGCCTAGTAGTCTACAACTAAGTGTGTGGACCCCTACAGCTAAGTTTGCAGGGCAGGTCGAGTCTGTAACCTTTGCAGAAGTAATAAAGAGAAGTTTACATCATTTCTGTGTATCTTTTTCCTGTTTTGTGCATTGAATGTATCAGATATAAATTTCATTTCTATTGTTTATATGATGTGCGAACTTATATGAATGTGTTGATGAAGTTAATATAAGATAAAATATCTATTTACGCAAAGATAACTAATTGTTATACAAAGATAAGTAAGATCTGCAGTATAACTTGGGGAAGTAGCGTAGATCGTTGCTAGGGTAGCGTGAAATCACCTCAGCCCCTGGTGAGGGCTGCGCGAAGGTGATTATAACAAATCGCAAAGGCCTCGTAGGTTAGGATAGCGCGCGAAGTGACCTGCGCGAAGGCCTTGTAGGTTAGGATAGTGCGCAAAGCAACCTGCGCGAAGGTATTCATAGTTGGACTAAACTGACCCCTCAGACATCTCAAGGGTGTGGAAACTTGTTTCTAGCATCCCCCCATAATGCTTTGGGTGAGACTTCATTCCACGCTCTGTGGGCTATTGTCGAAAGGGCCAGTAGTGTAAGGATTTGTTTGGCTAATTAACTCTGAACCTGGGTCAGGCCCCCTCAAGCCAACGGAGAAGTAATAAAGAGAAGTTTACATCATTTCTTTGTATCTTTTTCCTGTTTTGTGCATTGAATGTATCGGATATAAATTTCATTTCTATTGTTTATATGATGTGTGAACTTATATGAATGTGTTGATAAATCGAATATAAGATAAAGTATCTATTTACGTGAACATAAATAACTATCATAAGAAGATAAGTAAGATCTACGGTATAACTAGGGTAACGCGAAATCACCTCAACCCCTAGTGAGGGTTGCGAGAAGGTGATTATAACAGATCGCGAAGGCCTTGCAGGTTAGAATAGTGCGCGAAGCGGCCTACGTGAAGGTATTCACAGTTGGACTAAACCGACCCCTCAAACATCTCAAGGGTGCAGAAACATGGTTCTAGCATCCCCCCATACTGCTTTGGGTGAGACCTCAGTCCACGCTCTGCGGGCTGTTGCCGAAAGGGCCAGTAGTGTAGGAATTTGTTTGGCTAATTAACTTTGAACCTGGGTCAGGCCCCTTCAAGCCCACAGAGAAGTAATAAAGAGAAGTTTACATCATTTCTCTGTATCTTTTTCATGTTTTGTGCATTGAATGTATCAGATATAAATTTCATTTCTATTGTTTATATGATGCGTGAACTTATATGAATGTGTTGATAAAGTGAATATAAGATAAAGTATTTGTTTACGTGAAGATAACTAATTGTTATAAGAAGATAAGTAAGATTCGCGGTATAACATGGGGAAGTAGCACAGATCGCTGCTAGGGCAGAGAAAAATCACCTCAGCCCCTGGTGAGGGTTGCGAGAAGGTGATTATAACAGATCGTGAAGGCCTCGCAGGTCAGGATAGTGCGTGAAGTGACCTGAGTGAAGGTATTCACATTTGGGCTAAACCGACCCCTCATAAATCTCAAGGGTGCGAAAATTTGGTTTCAGCATCCCCCCATACTGCTTCGGGTGAGACCTCAATCCACACTCTATGGGCTATTGTCGAAAGGGCCAATAGTGTAGGGATTTGTTTGGCTAATTAACTCCAAACCTGGTTCATGCCCCCTCAAGCCAACAAATAGTTTTCCCCGAGTTATACCGCAAATATTACTTATCTTCTTATAACAGTTAGTTATCTTCACGTAAATAGATACTTTATCTTATATTCACTTTATCAACACATTCATATAAGTTCACGCATCATATAAAAAATAGAAATGCAATTTATATCTGATACATTCAATGCACAAAACAAGAGAAAGATACACAGAAATGATGTAAAACTTCTCTTTATAGCTTCTCCAAAGGTTACAGACTCGACCCGCCCTGCACACTCAGTTGCAGACTACTAGGCCTCTGCACACTCAGCTGTAGAGCCCTCTCCTACTCTACGACCTGAAGACTTGACTCTACACTTAGATTAGACTCAATTCTTCATCCTTCATTCATGACTATCATTCTGTCATTTACAACTTAGAGCCTCGCTCTATTTATACAATCCCATGGTCCACAGACCATGGGTAGATTTCTAAAGTAGACATTACATTACAAAAATGAGGGCAAACAACCCTATGACTCATTTACAATCTTCGCGCTCCGCGCCCACAAAACGCAGAGTCTTTACATCAGATTTGGTCAAAATATGGGCTTTAAGCCCCAAAACTTTCCTTGGGGGATCCCGCGCCCAACAGGGGCGCCTAGGGTCATGGATCCTAGACTTGGGCATCCTCACATGAATATACTCATGAGCCCCAATATCACAACAAGATTGTTGAGACTCCTAAAGCTCCCAATTCTAATTATCAACCCGAGGTCCATACAAATTTAAGAGGTGATAGTATTGTATGCACAGTAGGTCAAGCTCTACTCATGCCACATTCAAGCAATGGGCCAAATCAAGGAGTACAAAGACCACTCTTTTAGCTAGCTCAAGGAAGGGGATTGCATGAAAAAAAGTAAAGTCATACTCTAAATGAAAGAGAGAAAAAACAATTACTCTACTTGTAGAAATGGAAAGTGCCATTCATCAAATTTAAATTCTAGCCCTACTTGCAGGGATGTAAAGGCTATGCTAATTGTAGGAATTAAAAGTACATGTCTATTTTCTCAATGTAAACCTTGTGCTACTTGCAACAATCTGAATCATTAGTCTATTTGCAGAATGAAAAGTTACTTTGAAAAGAAACTAATCCTAAGCAAGAACAACGCTTTTGTAATTGAAATCCTAAGAGCATGAATTCAAGAAATAGGCTTAATCTACTTCACATGATAAAATCTATGTCTTAATCACTGTGTTCAAAGGGACTTGGCTAGAGTGACCAAACTCATATGCATTTTATGAGAAATTCATCATTATCATTCAAGTTAGAAATCTGCCATCTAATCCTAATTGCATAATTGGGCTTGTAGTGAGAATAAAGCAGGTTCAAAGTGGTCATGGGTATTTCTCAATCATGGATTCAAAGCATAGGGGTCATTATTCAAGCCTAAGGAACAAAAACCAATCTTTTGGAGCCAATCTGGTCAATTTTAGGGATTGTTACAATATTGCTACAGGATTGCTACATTATGCTACAGGATTGATCCCTTGGGCATCCCGAGGGTGAAAATGGTGGTTTGAGGGTGGTAAAGGGTAGGTAAGGGTATATGAGAGTTGTGTGAGGCCTTTTCCAAGCTAAATTCCTCTCAAAATCCCATATTGCACAAAAGAAAATGCACACGGTATCCCTCAATTAACCCAAAAATATGGTCTCGATGGCAGAATTTTGAGGATAGTGTGGGATGACAAGGAATGGGTTAATGATGACAGGGAGAATGTAGGATGAGTGTGCCAACCCTGCAAGCCACTGATAGCACATGTATACCAACAATAATCCTTTTTCTTGTACTCAAAATAACAATCGAATTGCAAGAAAATAAGCTAAGCAAGAAAGGTTGAGTCAAATTTTATGAAATTAAACAAAGAAGGACTTTATTTCATTAAGAACCAATTCACCTCACAACATGCATCTAACCTACATACATGAAAACTTGAAAAAGATTATTTTAACTCCTAGATTGCAGAAACATAGTATGCAAGAGATAGTGAACTAAAGCATAGCAAATGGCAAAGGGAAACAGTCACATATTTTTGGCTTGTTGTTGTAGACTCCTCAACCACACTTCCCACAAGAGAAGTGGTAATTAGGCCTTCAACCATAATTTGCTAGAAAATAAACTTCTACTCTAACAAGGAAGGAAATGTTGCTACTAAAACAATGCGTAAACATGATACACAAGATGGATTGTAGCCTCTAGGTTGAGCCCTAACCCAAGTGGACTCAGCCCTCTGCAACAAACTTAAATGTGAAGCAACAATAAACTTTGCATTAACATAAAATAGAGTTCGGATACATCATATAATGATAGACTCAAGCTCCTAGCTCTTGATAGCACTTCAATACTCAACAAATTCTAATTCTAATGAGCCCTTAGGCCTGTTTATTTATAGAAATATGATTAAGGGGCATCCTCCTTGAAAATAGAATTGCCTCCCTCCAAAACTTCGAGAAAAGTGGATCTAGCTCCCTTATACTTGATTTCACTTAATTTCATTGGTTTCTAGTAGAGCTCAAGATACAGATGAGTGTAGATGAGTGACTTTGTGGATCACTTTGAGTCAAAGGAGAGTAAATGTAAGGTACAATCCTCCTACACTTCCTCTAGATGCCTCCAACATGTCTCTGCATCATAAATGTACTAAAAACTTATCTTTTCCTGCACATTAACCACATTAGGAAACGAAGCATGAAAAACATCCTTTAATATTCCTATTAAACACAATATTTCCAAAAATATTAATGTGAGAGGAGAAATTATGAGCTAGAGGGTGGCAAAATGGCCTTATAATATACCTTTTGATGGTCCCCATCATCACCCCCCCTGTTGAAAGTGTTGCTCACCCTTGAGAAACTTACCCATTGATATGTAGTTCATGCATGGACCGGGTGGCCTCCTTGACATCTGAAGCAATCTCAGATGGTGTGCCCTCCTGTGGATAAAATCCTGCATTTGCCTCTATGGTTTCCCACTCCCTTCGTTCCTTTAATTTATCTCTTCCCTCCTGTAGGCTCAATAACAATGGAGGACATATTTTTAGCCCTATCCAATTGATTTTCAACCTTTTCATAATTCTTTTGTAGAATGTGGTCCTTTCCAGAGCATTCCTCAAGCTTTCAGGGAAGTGATATTCAATTATTTGTAGATTGTGAGGTAGATCATGCCATCTTCTTTGGAAAGCCTACAAGCTCTTAGTCCCCAACAACCTAAAGGTATCTTTGAAATGGAGGATGGCTTGTTCTTTTGCTTCCAAGTAGTGAGGGGCCAATTGGGGATCAACAGAGATGATTTTGTCGTTATTAATGACATCCTTAGCGCTTATTAACTTTGTTGTGATGTATAGATACTCACTTGCTTCTTTGGTGATAACCTTAATTACTTCCTCAACCCTTGTTTCTTCATGGATCAACCAAGAGGCTAGTGTCATCAATTGTACATCCCACAATCTTGAGTTGGGGTCCCAAAATTTCATGTATGTGAGGATCATGTTGTGCGTATAAAATTCAGCCACTTTGGCTCTATCCTCATTGCTCACCTGCTGGCAGAAGTTATTGAACCTCCTATAATCCTAAAATGGTAGAGATCCATATTATTCTAATTTTTTGATTTGGAATGGCAGCCATTATTCTTTGAGGGAAATGGCATATGTTTTGGATGCATGCCTACATTGGATAGCCTCCATGGACAAACTTGCCATGGTGGAAATGTTTTCCTCCTTTTCCCGTAGTTGCTCTCTAAGCCTCTTATTCTCTAACTATAGTTGCTCCTTCATGACTGGTTCCTTTAGCCTCAAGTCAGCCAATTACTTACCCATTCATTGCACCTTTTCCTCCATGAGGATGACATCCTCTAATTTCTTGTATTTTTCAATTTTCATCCATTGGTGGGTTTTGCCTCTCTCTTTTTCTAACTCAAACAAGAGGGGAATTTCAAAATTTGTAGGTATAATTCTCCCTCCTTAAATAAATTTGTAATACGATCCAAGATTAGGCTATGGAGTGGACTCTTGGAGTCCTTGTTTACCTTCTCCCTCCTCTTGAGTTGTTTTTGTCCCTTCCTGTAGCACTTTTTATTCATCTTATAGCATCTTTGTTCTACCTTGTAGCAATTATGTTCTTTCCTATAGTGGCTTTGTTTTCTCTTGTATCAACTTTGTTTATGCCTTGAGTTGCTTGGTTGTGACTTCCCCAGTGGTTTTCCTTCTCATAGGTGTCAAAGGTTGTTTTCCCTTGGATTTAGGGGAGGTGGCCTCCTCAATTTTCCTTTTTCCTCATCCCAATTCTTCTTCTCGTTGGCTAACTTTATCATCCAATGTGATTGGAACAGTTGAGGAAGGTTGAGGTTTCCCTTGTTTGATTTTGGTGCTCTTTATTCTTTTAAAGTATAAGGTACCTTGCATCGGCTTCCTTCTCTTAGGTTCGACAGGTGTGCTAAGGGTTTCTAGAGTAGTAGCCACCTCTTGTTTACTATTCCCCTTTAAGAGGCTTATTTGTTGCCTTTGTTTTCCCTTCTTCTAAGGTCTAGAGGGCTCTCCAAGGGTCTCTCTTGTTGATTTTTGTCCAAGCTTCCTTATTTATCATCTTCTTCAACTTATCCTTCAACCTCCTCTTCCTTCTGTTCAGCCTCTCCTTCTCCCTCTTGCTTACCTCCAACACTGGATTTTGTGGTCTCTTCATGTTGTGTCAAGGTTTAGGCTTGTGTCTCAATGTAGGGCTCCCTATCCATGTCCACAACACAGGGATCCTGAGGTGGCTTAAGGAATTCATAATAATTAGCCTTATGAGGCCATGATGGGAAATGTATTGGTGCTTCCCTTCACTTCCCTTCCCTTACCCTATGACTCATTTCGATCATGGACTAAAAGGAGGAAATGTGGAACACTGAGCCTACTTGGAATGGGCAATTATGTTTGGAACCTTAGCTCATAGAGGAGCATAAATTGATAGTAATATACAACACTTAGCCTCCCCTCACAATATATTTACTTGATTATGTTATAGGCCACTTCATCCCAAGGATAAGGGAGGTTGTCCCTTCTTACTCCATTTTTGTCTTCAACGGGTTTCTCTTCAGGAAGGAAGAAAATTCTCTTGGCTATGATGACTTTTGTTCTATCTTCCTTGCCCCATTTTACTCCTAGAGATATGATGGTCACTCTACTTATGAGATCTACATTAAAATGGATGGAAAGTCCCCTTACACTAGTGGTGGTACTTTCTTCTCCTTGAGAGTGAAGGGTCATAGAAAATTATTGGGTTATTTCATCATTATACCCTTTCAATTTTTCAAACAACCCCATCCACTAGTGGCTTAGGAAGATATATATGAAAGGGGTATGTTGTTTTATTTTGTTCCATTCTATTGAAACCTCCCCCGATATCTCTCATTGCTTCTTCCTAAAATTATTTCCAAGAAAATAATTTTTTTTGCGAAGAATTGGATTCTGAGTAGCCTGGGGTCTCAAGGTAGGGTGAGGATGTTGATGCCTCTTTTATAGTAAAAGAGGGGATATTTATGTTCCAATATTCAAAATGACACCTATATTATCACCTTTATTTCCTCATGTAAAAAAATATTAATCCTTTTCAAAATAAATCAATTCTGCAGGGGTTGCTACAGGATGCCTGTACAAGCAAAATTTCACTTAATAATTGTATGGTGGGTGAGGAGAAAAGATGTCAATTACCCCTCCTTGGATGATTTACTTATGAATGTGGGGGTTTGGAGGAATATTATCACGGATTCAAACCCTCTTCCACTCTTTATATTGATCTTGTATCACCTCCTCTGCAATCCTATAACAATTCTGATAATCCAGTAGAAAATGTGTCTGATCCTATAGCACTTGCTTCCTATCTTGTAGCACCTGAAAATTGACTATGTATCTCCCCTATAGCACCCAGGAAAACCTTTGGTCATAGCTAGCTTGACCTTCGATGTCTTAATGGGCCTTTCTAATGGTTTTGGGAATGAGCAACTGAAGTTGAGCCTATCCTTTTATTTCCTTTTGTGGTAGTGGGCTCAGTGCACTTTGTGAGTTGGACCCTACATGTATTTTATTGTTTAACCGTTAGCACCACTCCTTGTAGTTATCACCCTCCCGCTCTGACTTTACCACGTGGCATGGAAGGATGAGTGAGTTTCACTTTTACTATTTTAGGGTGGACAGTTTTACTGGCCACCTCCAGCCCATAGGCACCCATTCCTCGTTACTAAAAACATTTTTTGAACCAATATGTGCTTAAGGGAAGAGGTGAGAAGTGACATACCTGATCCTACTTGTGATGTCGAGTTGTTGTAAATGCATTCATGTTGTTGAACCAGTGATTGGTATACTAGTTTATGGAGGTGTTATCTTCCATTTTCTTTTTCCATGCACTAGTCCTCATTTGAAAAAAAACATTTTAGTGAAATTTTCTAATAGGTGTTTGACTGATGAAGTCTTCTTTTATTATGCAAGTTCTTCCAAGGCTTGATCTACTACTACTAGAGTGGATCAATGACCTTGCAGTTTCCTCCCAAGGATGGTGTGGCTTCCTCAGATCTCAAGGGTGGCCTCTTGATGCTTAAGGATGGCCAAATCTTCTTTCTGGAGCTACAAAAGTTCTTTACTTCTGGTTTTATAGGGTTTGTGCAAGTTGGTACAAGATTGGTTTCTTTCTTGTAGCAGTCACACAACCCCTTCTAAAACCACAACAAACTTCATGAGATGAACTCAGTGACTTAGATAATTCATGGTGATCTGACGGACAGGGATTCGAAAATTTGATGGTTGTGGAAGCTTGTAAAGAAGGGGTGAAAATAGGGTTTTTTTCATGAACAAAGGTGGAGTCTTGGAAATGAAAGTGGTTAAATGTTGTGAGTGATTGGTGAAGGAGGTGTGGTGAACTTATCTTGTCATTTCCAAAAGGAAAACATAAGTTTTTACCCCTTTCCCCGGGTTGATCTCAATCATGTAGCAATTATGGTCAATCCTGTAGCAGTTCACAACAATCTTATATCACTTTAGGATTGAGGAGGAATTCAGTGTAGCTACTTGCTTGATGATGGAGGAGTGTAGGGATATGGGTGGAATGATGGAGGAGATGAAGGAGGATATTTTGGAGATGGAGAAATGGAATGTGGAACCCTTTCCTTCGATTGTTGTCCCCTTGATTAGCTGAAACCTTGCAAAAGAAAACTGTTAGCATAACTGGTGTAAGGGCTCCCTTACATCTGTGTCCTTCCTCCTTTTATTTCATTTATTTTCCTTTTTATCTCTTTTTTTTTAGACATGCAGACTGCCTCTAAAGAGTTTTTCAATCTACAGGCCTGCCCCAGGGGCCTAAGAGGAGGTTTTCACCTGGGGATATATATATATATATATATATATATATATATATATATATATGTACATATATATATGTACATATATATATGTATACACATATATATATGTATACATATATACATATATATATATACATCTATATCTATATATGTACATATATATATGTATACATATATATACATATATACATATATATCTATATATATATATATATATATTATTATTATTATTATTATTCTTGGGCTACCTCATGGAGGTTTTCACCTAATCCCTTTATTTTTATTTTTTCTATTCTTATTTTTCTAATCAGAGGTTGGATGAACTGAGGGTTGTAAGACCCCAATTACATTGAGCTCCTTACTTATTGAACCAGTAAACTCCTCTCTTGACATAAGCCATTTTTATAACTTTAACTGGTAACCATTAACCAACAAGGGAATGTGTTCCTCATAAATTGTTCTTAGTTGGACAGGTCCATTCTCATAACATTTTCCCACTATATAGGGGCCTAACTACCTTTTCATTAACTTCCCTTTGAAATCCTTGAACCTTGAATCATATAGGAGGGCCCAATCACCATCTTGAAATCTCTCTCCCTAATATGTTTATCATGCCATATTTTCCTCTGGAGCAGGACTACCTCAGTATGTAAGAGAGATCCAAATATGAACTCATCTAAGCCATTGAGCTAAAGAAACCTTTATTTGTGTGTTCTAGTGAAGTCTAAATCCAACGGTGTTTCCATCTTCAAGGTATTGTACTCAAATTCAAAGATAACAAGGTTTTCTTTCCATATACCAACTCAAATGGGGTGAATCCAGTAGTGGTTTTCCAGGTGGTATTATAGGCCTAAGTGGCCTCTACAAGTCAGTTGGCCCAATCCCTTCTACTGGTGTTGAAAACCTTGGTTAAAATGTTCTCCAAGGCTCTGTTTGTGACCTCCACTTGCCTAGTTTCCTAAGGATGATAGGCAGTGGATTTCCTATGTTTGATATTGTGTTGCTTCATGGTGTCTTCAATCCAATTTGAGGTGAATTGTACCCCTTTATGAGTGAAAAGCTCCCTTCGAAAACCAAACTTGTAGAAGATGTTCTTCCTCAGAAATTTAGCCACTTTCCTTTGCTTTAGCCCATTTGGTCAAGTATTTGGTGCACACAATGATGTACCTCTTCTTCCCTTATGGGGGGTCAATATGCCCAATGAATTACATACCCAATTTCTCAAATGGATCCAGAGTCACTTGAGGTTGTAGGGTCATTTTATCCTTGGGTGTAGGCTTTCCCATCATTTATCACTCATCACATCTAGCAGTGTACCTCTTTGCATCTTGATGTAGAGTAGGCCAGTAGTAGCTAACTTGTAAAACCTTGAAGGCTATCCTTTTAGCAACAAAATGGCCTACACATGGTCCATCATGGTAGGCAAAGAGGATGTCAAATACCTCCTCCTCTTTTACACATATCCTCAAAATATGATCTTGCCCGAACTTGAAGAGTTTTCCTCTAATCTAAGTAAAAGGGGCACTCTTCTTAATGAACGTTATCTTCTCCTTGGAGGATAGATTAGGAGGAAGTATCCCAGCAACCAAATAATTGGATATATCATCAAAAAAATGATATAGCACCGAAATGGAAAAGAGGTGTTCCTCTAGAATTTGATCATCTACCATCTCCTCATCTACAGGTAAGGTTAGTCTTGACAAAAAATCTGCAACCACGTTCTCTTTCCCAAGCTTTTCAACAATAGTTAAATCAAATTATTGCAATAGTAAAAACCACCTAATGATTCTAGCATTGACATCAGGTTTATTCACTAAATACTTAATGATTGCATGGTAAATGTGAACAAAAGTTTGATATCCAGTGATACAGTGCCTAAACTTATTTAAAGAGTGCACCATATCTAGGAGTTATTTTTCAATGACAGTATAGTTAATTTCGGCCTTAGAATGGTTCTCATTGATGAAATATATAGCATAGGGCAGTTCATCTTCTACTTATCCTAAGGCTTATCCTACAGATTTATCCGATGCATCTATGTGGATATGGAAAGGAAATACCCAATGGGGCCCCTAAGGATGGGTGCAGTGGTCAACTTCTCCTTCGGTACTTCAAAGGCCACTTGACATCTATTTGTCCAACAAAAGTTTGAATCTTTAGTCAGTAATCCAAACAAGGGTGAAGCCAAATTACAAAAGTCCTTGATGAACCTTTTATAATACCCATCCAATCCAAGGAAGCTTTTGACATCCCTTTGCTTTTTAGGGGTAGGGACCCTTTTAATAATGGAAACTTTTTTTAGGTCAACCTCTCTCCCTTCCTTTAGATATGGATGGCCTAAGATAGTCCCTTCATTCATCAAAAGCTCACATTTCTCGAGACTTGATGAAATATTCATCTCAATGCATTCCTTTAAGGCTTTACATAGATTAGAAAGAGCATCCCGGAAGTCACATCCGTAAGGAGTGAATTCATCCATGTATATCTCAATAGTGTCATGAACAAGGTCAGAAAAGATACTCAGAACTGCCCTCTGGAAGGTCGCAGGGACATTACATAAACCAAATGGAAGGAATATATAGGCAAAGGTTCCCCAAGGACATGTGAATGTGGTCTTGTCTTGGTCCTCAGGGCTAATTTGTATTTGGTTATACCAACTAAATCCATCTAAGAAGGAAAAATATCTATTCCCTGCAAGGCCATCTAGGACTTGGTTAATGAAAGGAAAAGGGAAATGGTCCTTATTTGTAGCCTTTTTAAGTTCTTTATAATTAACACAAGTCCTCCACTTCCCATTCTTATTGGGTACTATGACAAGAGGGGACACCCATTCACTATCTAAAATGGGGTTTATGAACCCTGCATTTGCTAGATTTTGCAATTCTTCTTTTACAATGTCATTAAGGGTGGGATTCATCCTCCTATGGGGTTGCCACATAGGTTTTCATCCTTCATTGATAAATATTTGATTATTACAAATTAATGGATGCACACATTTTATTTCCTTATAGTGCCAAGAAAAAGCATCAAGATGTTCTCTCAACGCAATGCATAATTTCTCTTCTTGTTCGGATAAGAGAGAGGGGCTGACCTTAAAAGTTCTGGATGGGATAATCCACAACCTTCGCATGATCTAGATTAGGGTCAACAGAGCACAGATTAGTCCACATATTTCCCTCAAAGTGTTATAAGGATTCTTCCACTAGTTCATCAATTGGCATGGCAGTGTGTTGGGATGGGGTCCCCTAGGTCAGTTTTGGGGCAAAAGCCCACATTTTGATGTAAAAAGATGTAAAGTCTACGCAAATTGTGGACGCGGAGCACGGAGTTAGTTAGGAGTCAAAAATGGTTTTTACCCTTGTTCATGTAAAGATGAGTCAGTTTTTGAGATCTACCCATGGTCCGCGGACCATGGGATTGTATAAATAGGAGTGTCTTAGAAAGTCTAAGGCATAATCTATAATGATGAATGTAATGGGTCGATAGAAGGAAGATTCAGATAGAAGTCTTAGAGGAGGAAAAGGCTCTGCAGCTGAGTGTGCAGAGGCCTAGATTTGTGTCCATAGCTGAGTGTGTGGACCCTTGCAGCTGAGGGCGCAGGGAAGTTTTGAGTCTGTAAGCCTTTACTGAAGATCAATAAAGAATATTGTTGCAGAAATTCCTGTGTTTAATCTATTTACTGTTGTCATGATGAATGCAATATATGCTATAATGAATAATGTATTTATGAAATAATGATGTATTGATGTGCAAATTTACTTGATCTGTCTTATTATCTGAACGCAATTAATGTTAAGTGATTACGCAAAGATCATAACACATTCTGTTAAAGTTATTGAACACTTAGGTAGATCTGAGTAAATAGTGATCTAAGGAAAATCTATCATGCGCGTAAGTAGATAATTTTCCTGTTCAGGGTCCGCAAAATCCAGTCGTAGACCTTCATGGAGGTCTAGAGGTCGATTAAGGGAAGCTACGGCAATAAGCCATAAGGGCTTAGAGATCTGCGCGAAGGCAGATCAAGGATAGAAAAGGGACATCACACTGATCTCTGGGTGCAGAAACTTGGTTCCCGCTGATAAGCCTCATCCTTGGGTAGTTATATGGGCCTTAATTCACCTCCTAGCTTAGTCAAACTAACTAATCTCACAACTTATTGCATACTTTTGATTATATTATGTTTATGAGATGAGTTAGAGTTGGATATTTTGCTTTGTGGTCTAATGTGCATTTAATGCAGGATTAAAGGATAAAAGCAAGGAATTTTGGCAAAGACCTTGGTCAAAACTCGAATGGGACAAGGGAGAGGAATTATAGGAGGTAAATCCTCCTCATTTACTACCCCCCCATTCGAATATTCCTCCATCAGCTCGAAGTGCAAACAGCCAAATCATGTCGACTAGAAGGCAGTCGAGCAAGTGAAAGTCAAAGCACCAGTTTATCTCATGTTTGGGAGCCGAGCCTCACTAATTTTAAGGAATTTTTTGGAGACTTCAGATGTATAAGTAGAGAGGCCTAGGACCTCAGTAGGATTCAGATTTTTAATTGTAAAACTCTACTCTATTTTCGAGCTGCAAGACTTGTCACAGTTTTTTTATGTAATCCATGGTTTTGATAATAAGAATGAGTTTCGTTTCGAGCTAGCACTAAGTTAACTCAGAGGGTTGAAGTTCTTGGGTTAGGGCCCAACCCTAGTAGCCAAGGCTCCTCTTTATTGTACATGTATGCGAGCATAGATTCATGGTTTAATTGTTCAATTTCTTAAGTAGTGGCATTTCCATTACAACAATGAAGAGTAGATTGGTTGTGTTTTAGTTTGCTTCCATTTGTGCCTTCTTTCAATTAGCAAGTTAGCAAGAAGAAAAAGATTCCCATAAGGTTGTCAGCATGTGTCTCGGCCTCACCTCCTCCCTTTGGGACCATGACTTGAGGAAGAGACCCTTCAACAACCCCAAAAACATAGATTTCTAGTTCTTGCATGAGCTTTGGAGTTTGTTGTCTTGATTCAATACTTGGTTCATTTCAGTGTCATATTTTCCCATCACTCTCTTTCCGTAATAAGATTTCACTCATATTCTCATTTCCTTCAGCACTTTCTTCATGCATAATATATGCGAAGCTAATAAATCACATCTTAATTAGATTATACTCGTGGATTTCCTTACCATCTGATCCACAACGAACCTGACCAATCACCATCAACCGCGTGTCGCATAACTGACGTATTCATTTCAACATTTGACTTTAGGCACTCCAAATCTCCATCTTCAATCTATTTTGCTTGATCCAACGATTATCGCGTCACCTGCTCACCAACTAGCTTGGCCGATCTCCACCGTTGATCAATCTCGCATGATCCAATGACTATCGCACAATCTCACGTGAAGTCTTGCACAACCGATATCCGACTGAGAGCGCGCGAGAAAAATGGTTTTCCCATGCTACGTGTCACCCACTTAGGCTAATCACGTGAAATTTAGGAATTCCACTTGCAGTTTTTATGGCGCGCGAGATACTGCTTACCACCTATGAAGATCGCTCCATCGTGTCACCCGCTCGCCAACTAGCTTGGCCGATCTCCACCGTTGATCAATCCTGCATGATACAATGGCTATCACGCAATCTCACATGAAATCTTGCACGATCGATATCTGACCAAGAGCGTGCAAGAAAAGTGGTTTTCCCATGCTACGTGTCACCCACTTAGGCTAATTGCATGAAATTTAGGAATTCTGCTTATAGGTTTTAGGGCACACGAGATACTACTTACCATCTACGAAGACCGCTCCATCATTCTGCACGTTTTCCACCCTTCTGTCGACACGTGATTTAATGTGATCCATCCATCTATTAAAGTAATCTCCTGCGATAAGATCTTCGCCACTCATCTTTCGTTAATCCTGTTTGTTGATCTGACTAATCCAACAGTTCCTATGCACTGTTGCTTCATTACTTCTTCCTTTCACTGATTTCGATCTTTGATTTCTCTTCCACTTGACTCCTTCCAAAACTTTGTTCTACGTATTATTTAAATGTTACCACTCCTGAGCTTTGATTTGGTTATTTAATAAGACTCAAATGCTATCCGATCTTCGCAATACTCCTCTAAGCATTGTCCTCTCTCTCAAATTCTTTTTGAATTCCCTGCACACTTATGTTATCCAAAATTACTCTAATCCACACAGTTTATAATTCAATTACTCAACACACACCACACTATCCAAACACTCCATAGACCTTCTAGCCATCCTCAACCACCTTCCATCCACCTATCACATCTACAAGAACAATTAAATTGCATGCTTGATTTTACCAAAAAAAAAAACCAAAAAAGTGAAAACAAATTTAGTTTAGTTTCCTTGCTTACACATTAGTTTGGTTTGATGCTCTTTACTTCTGTAACTTAGATAGCAGCATTAGGTTAGTGTTGATTTAGCAATTATGCTTAGCATAGCTGTTTAAATGGTTAATTAGGATATGGTGTGATTTAGCATTACATGTTGTTTTCTTCATTATTGTAGTAGAGTATCTCTCTTAGAATAGATTTGCTCTTCTTCCATCAAAGAATCAAGCTTCTTCTGACTCTATAAAAGTTTGGCTTGGAACCCCTAGGGTCTCTCACCAGATGAACTCTGACAACATGCAAGACCTTCACTTTTACTTGTGCATATAGCACTATCACCTCCAAGTTTGTATGAACCCCGAGTTGATAAGTAAAGTTGGTAGCCCAGGAGTTGTAGAATCCTTGCTGCAATACTAGTGCTCATCACTTTTTGGCACCATTGTCAGGGAGGTGTCTGAGTAGAATGTGATTACTGCTATATTTTCTTCTATTTCTAATCTTAAATTTTCTTCCATTAGTTTATTTCTGCAAAAGTAATCTAGTAGCTTCCTTTCTTTCAGTTGTCATTATCTGCTTTCCTTTCCATTCTGCAAGTAGAATTTCAATTCAGCAAGTAGTTTTTTTCTGTCAGTAGTTTTCATTCAATCAGCAATTTCATTTCTGCAAAGTACTTTCCAGCTTAAAAAAAATCTTATAAAATCCAACCCAAAAACATTTCCTTTCATGCCTCATAGGAATAGGGACAATTTAGGGAAATTCTTGCCAAATACCCCACTACATCCAACAGCCAACCTTCTCTCTTCTTCGGTGGCTGTGAACTAGAGGAACCTTTAGGTGAGCAACCTAACATATTTGAAGAACCTATAGGGGAAGAAAAAGAAGAAGAACCCATTCCTACTGAACCAAATTTACAAAGGGAATAGAGAAAGAGTTGAGGGTGCCTTCCCCATCAGGGAAACCAATGGGGACACTAAGATGAAGAATATAAGCCCCTCTGCCCTCAAGGATGCAGCATTGCGCTGGTTCATGGGTATACTTAGAGATAGCATCACAACTTGGGCTCAGATGCAACAAGATTTTAACAACAAATATTGGGACTACTGTGGGTCAAAGGATACTAAAGAAGATATTTTTAGGATGACCATGGGCCAAGATGAATCCTTAGAAGACTACGAAGAAATATTCCAGCTTAGTTACAAAAGGGCCAGGTGCACACTTGACCCCGAGTCACTATAGTTGGTCCTGCTCAGAGGAGTAAGGGAAGATCTTTTGGATACCTTACATCTATTAGCAGGAGGAGATGTCTACCAATTACCATATGAGGATATCAAGACTACCTTTAGAAACCATTCTAGGGCAACCAGGAAAAAGGGTATGAGTAGTCAACCTATGGCCAGTACATCATCTTCCAACTCATCCATCAAGGGTGAAATTGGAAATATGCTGGAAGATTTCAAAAGTGAGATGCTGCAAACCCTTGCCTTGCAATTGGACACCATGAATATAAAAAGGAAGCAAGAGGAAACAGAGAGAGCCTTGGCCATATTTTGTCCTAGATACACCAGGAGGCATTCTAGGAACGAATGTCCATTGAACTGTATTAAAATTTGCTTGATCTGTGAAGAAAACCACTCCACAGACAAGTTCCCTTCTTTACCCAGACTCAAAGTTGTATATCAAGGAGCTGAAGGGGTCACTGAGCAACTTTGATACATCGACCAAAGGAGACCTCCTAGGCCTAGACCATACTAGCAGGGCATGCAAGGGTCATCCCATGCATATTACAACCCCAACCAAACCACAGCTATACCTTCTTGGGGACCCCCTGCTCATCCTTCCTAGTCTAGACCACCTCCTTGGTCCTATGCATCTCAGTATCATTCCCAGCCAACCAGCCAATCATTTCAACCTTACGTTCCGCCACAACCTTAGTGGAATACCCCACTCCAAGGGTGGAGGCCCCAATACAACAATGCTCTAGCTCTATTGCCTCCACCACCTACCCAACCACAACTCCTACACTCTAATCCACCCAAGTAACCCCAGATGCCTGCCCAGCCAAATTCAAACCCGAAAAATAGGCAGGCTCAACAAGTATACAATGGAGAGACATCATACCCAGCTTATGTTGTAGAAATTCAGAAGATCAACCTAAGATCTTGGAGAATTCTCTTGGATAACCAACCTCCCTCTCCACATAGAGAGGTTCAGGAAGAAAGAGAGGAAAGTAACCTTAAAGTAAATCCACCCTTTCCTAAGAGATTAGCCCAACCACTCCAACCTACCCCAGAAGAAACTGAAATTCTGGGAGAATTGAAAAATCTATGTGTAAAAATCCCCCTTCTCCAGGCAATAAAAGATGTTCCCATTTACAATAATTTGATTAAGGAGAAATGCTTCAAGCATCTAGGAAGAATAAAAAGGGATGCCCCTACCATTAATGTCATTGGGAAGTTGTTCGACTTAACGCTGGGGTAGGTAATATGTCTCAAATATTTGGACCCTGGAAGCCCTGTAGTAGATGTGCACATTAATGGCACCATTGAACCACACCCTCTAATTGATCTTGTGGCTGACATTAATGTGATGACCAAAGACACCATGCTCAAGCTCAACCTCCAAGGGTCATTGAGGAAGACCACAATAGTTCTACAACTTACATACCGTTCCACAGTCACCCCTGAGTTAATTGTGGAGGATGTGATGGTCTCCATTGACTCCTGGGAGTGCCCTGCAAATTTTCTAGTTCTCTAGCCTAAGGCCAAGCTTATTGGTTACCCTCTCATCCTTTCGAGGCCATGGTTGGCCACAACTGATGCTTACATCAGTTGCGGAGCTGGGAATATGACCATCAAGAATGGGCATATGTCCAAATAGCTAGTCCTATACCCTCCTGCTCAACCTTCTCTAGAGCATGATTTACCTTTATGGTTGGAGGAGGAGCAAGAAGATGAGGTTTATTCCACCCAACTTTATGCTTTGGAATCAACCATAGGAGGAGGACAGCAAGATGAGGATGACTTAATTGAACACTTGCTCCAAAGTCCAACTCCTAGTTTGTTACCATTAGAAGAAGAAGTGAGGGAAACCCAGAACAATCATCCAATTGACTTATGCTTGGCCGATTCCAAACCACTCCATGTCAAAACCATAGAATTCGGCCCAGAGAAAAATTTGAAAATTAATCCATCTCTTTCTGCTCTCGAAGAGGAAAATCTATGCAGCATGTTGAGAGAAAACCTAGAAGCCTTTGCTTCGAGTTACAAGGAAATGAAGGGAGTACACCCCTCAGTGTGTACTCACCACATATTCATCAAAGAAGGTTGCAAGCCGGTCCAACAACCACAAAGGAGGATGAATCTGGTGCTTAAATATATAGTCAAAGAAGAACTGCAAAAACTGCTAGATGCAAGATTCATTTACCCTATCTCTGACAATGAGTGGGTCTCTCCTTTAGTGTTAGTTCCCAAGAAAGTTGAACAAAGCCACAAAGAAGGATCATGTTTCCCTAACCTTCATTGACCAAGTGCTAGATGGCCTGGCAGGGAAGAAGTTTTTTTCTTTCCTAGATGGATTCAGTGGGTACAACCAAATCCAAATCTGCCCACAAGACCAGATAAGACCACATTCACCTGTCCTTGGGGTACTTTTGCCTATAGGTTCCTTCCTTTTGGCCTATGAAATGCTCCTACCACTTTCCAGAGAGAATTCTTGAGTATTTTCGCCGAATTAGTACATGATGCGGTGGAAATTTATATGGATGATTTTGCACCTTATGGCTGTGATTTTCAAGAAGCCCTAACTAACCTAGGCAAATTATTGCACAAATGCATTGAAATGAACCTGTCTCTTAATTCAGAAAAAAGTGAATTCTTAATGACTGAAGGGACCGTGCTAGGTCATTCAATATCTCAGCAAGGACTAGAGGTGGACCCGAACAAAATAGCAATCAACCAAAGGGTCCCACCTCCGCAAAAGCAGAGGGATGTCAGGAGTTTCTTGGGGTTAGCTGGATACTACTGAAGGTTCATAAAGGACTTCAGCAAGTTGGTCTCTCCTTTATTTGGGTTGTTGGCCAAAGATTTTGAGTTTATATATTCAAAAAATTGTCAAGAGACCTTAGACATTTTAAAGGGTAAGTTAGCCACTACATCAATTCTTCGAGGCCCAAATTGGGCCCTCCCTTTTCATATTCATGGTGATGCCTCACATAAAGCCAGAGGAGTAGCCTTAGGTCAGGTAGAGGAGAAATTTCCCTACGCCATCTATTTTATCAGTAAGAACCTGTCAAAGGTTGAGCTAAATTGTACTGTGACCGAAAAGGAACTCCTAGCCGGCAATCAAATATTTAATGAACAAACCAGATGTGAATGCTAGAATTATAAGATGGTTGCTTTTATTACAGCAATTTGATCTAACCATTGTTTATAAGCCTGGTAAGGAAATTTTGTTGCAGACTTTTTGTCTAGGGTGAATCTGCCTATAAGTGAAGAAGGAATAGTGGATGACCAATTACCAGACGAGAATTTTTTTGCTATTTCAATTTTCTCCCCATGGTTTGCTGATATAGCAAACTATTTGGCATCAGCACAGTTCCCACAAAACTTGCCCTACAAAGAAAAGAGCAAGATATTTAAGAAAAGCACCCCCTTCACCCAGATTCAGGGCAATCTTTTCAAACCTGGCCCAGATCAAATCTTGAGAAGGTGTGTAAGGG
The DNA here is from genome assembly GCA_031772625.1 of Pinus tabuliformis. Lineage (NCBI taxonomy): Eukaryota > Viridiplantae > Streptophyta > Pinopsida > Pinales > Pinaceae > Pinus > Pinus tabuliformis. The sequence goes on from CM062819.1 coordinate 1,411,239,755, forward strand.
GAGAGGAAGTTTTTGGCATCCTTCTAACCTATCATGATGGGCCTTATGGAGGTCATTTTGTAGCAAAGAGGATAGCATTCAAAGTGTTACAAGCAGGCTATTATTGGCCCACTCTTCATCAGGATGTGAAAAAGTACATTAGTTAGTGTGATCGATGCCAGAGGATGGGAAAGCCTACTCAAAGAGATGAAATTCCCATACAACCTCAAGTGAATTTCGAGCTATTTGACAAGTGGGGCATGGACTTCATTGGGCCTATCAACCCTCCTTCAAAGCAAAAACAGTACAATATTGTGTGCACTGATTATTTGACTAAGTGAGCTAAAACCAAAGCAATTAAGGTAGCAACAGAAGAGAAGGTGGTTGAGTTCCTAAGGGAGAATGTATTCTACAAATTTGGGTACCCTAGAAAGCTAGTCATAGACCAAGGTAGCCAGTTTACCTCCAACATGATTGAAGAACTGCTCAGCCATCACAAAATCAAGCATAGGACCTCCACTCCTTATCATCCACAAGCTAATGGGTAAGTGAAGGTGACCAACAGGGCACTAGAGAGCATCTTAACCAAGGTAGTGAGCAACAACAGGAAGGATTGGGCAGAGAGACTAGTTGAGGCCACATGGGCCTATAATACAACATGGAAGACCTCCACCGGATTTACACCCTATGAGCTGGTCTATGGGAAAAAGGTTTTGTTGTCCATTGAGTTTGAATATAACACATTGAGGATGGCATCCCAACTAGATTTGGATCTTAGTCATGCATAGAAAGAAAGATTGTTCCATTTGAATGGCTTGGATGAATTCAAAATGTAGGCCCTCCTACATATAGATATAGTTCAACTTTAGAGGAAGATATAGCATGCTAGACATATTAAGGAGAAGCAATTTCAAGAGGGAGATTTGACATTGCTATATGATTCTAGATATAAAGACCTCAAGGGCAAGCTAAGGACAAGATGGCTCCGACCTTATGTGGTGGAAAGATGCCATGATAATGGTTCAGTGCAAATCAAAACTATAGATGAAGAAGCCATTCCATTTTTTGTTAATGGACACCGATTTAAAATGTACAATAGGCCTTTATCAAAACAAGAGTTCAATGACAATATCAATAAGACAATGATGATGGTGGAGCAAGTTCCATCTCCTCCCTCATAAGGTCACTAAAAAAGAGAAAAAGAATAAGGATTCAGGTGAAAACCTCCATGAGGCACCCGAGTCCCATCTTTGGGTTGAAAACCTCGTGAAGCGGCCCAATGATGAAGAAAAAATGAAAAAAAAAGAATAATAATATCCTTGGGTGAAAACCTTCCTTGAGGTGCCCAAGGAAAACATCTAGGGTGAAAACCTCTCTGAGGCAGCCTAGGTGTTTTTCAAAAAAAAAAAAAAAAGACATAATTTTTATTTGCAGGTGGGCGAGAAAGACAATCAAGGAGCAAAGAGAAGATCCAAAGGGAACCCTGCCTCACATATATTCATCTCCTCCACTCCTTACCATGCATCCCTCCATCAATTCCATTGTTTTTTCACTTCATTGCTTCAATTTAGGCGAAGACTGTGTTTTCTACAGGATCCCCTAAAAACCTACAGGATGATCCTGTAGGAATTACAGTGGCCCGGAAAGCCTACAGGAATAAATCTGAGTATGAATGGTGGGTTGGTTAGGTCCAAAAAATTCATTCTAGACATGATATAACCCCTCACCTTGTCCATTACCATCATCCCTACACTCACCATTCAAAACAAAAAGAGATCAGTTTCTGCCAATTATGAAGGAAAAAAAAGGGGGAAAACAGAGGAGAGTAAGAGCATTACCTGAATGTCCCTTGCTTCACACACACTCCTACTCTCTCTGTCCATTCATTGCAGCATCCTCACAGCCCCAGCCAGCAACATGATTAAGAAATTCTAAGGGAGAAGCAGATGCGGGACATCCTATAGGAAATCCTGTAGCAACATATCCCACAAAATATCAATCATCAGCTATAGGTCTTCACTAGGATGATCCAGGAGCTCCACAATAGCGGCAGAATCAGATCTTCAGTCACAAACACCTGCAAAATCCAAGAAACCATCAGCAGACAGCAAAAGAGGAAGAAGAATGATCATGCAGCAAATAAACAACGCAGCACCTTTGATCTTCAACAATTGCAGCATGGCATCGAGACCACAGGTAAGTATCCCGCTCACTCACTCATATGCATCATTTGATCAAAAGTTGTAAGGGTTACGAGGTAGTTGGTTTATAAGTGAAAAGGTGGCTAGTTAACTTGGCCACCTTCGTTCAGTCATCACATACAAAATCGAGTGTCCTCTCACATGTGGCAGCGTCAACTCGAAGACAAAGGAGGAGTAGGACAAGAAGTGGTTAACTACATATCTACAAGGTGGGAGCTGATTATGAGGAGTGGGAATGATGAGGTGGTAGTGTGGACCAACGGTCCAAAAATGGCAACGTACCTCTATTGCCAGCATACCACCTCACCCCGAAAATCCATAAAGGGAAGCAAAACATCATTTGCATGCATTCATGCATTCTACCTCCTCGAAACTCTCTCACTCAAGTCGCTCTCATAACTCTGACCACCCAACGGAAGCAAGGATCCATCATTCTATAGGAGAATTTGTATAGGAGCATGCACAGGAATTCCTATAGGAACAATCTACAAGAGTAGTTTACAGGATACACAGAGGGAGTCTACAGGATAGGCAGAGAGTGGTTCAAGAGGGAATATCATGAGAATTGTCCACTTCCACCATTCTAAAGAGGTAGGATCTAAAAATCCATCCCCATTTACACATACACAGGAAACTCTGTTTTCTCCTGAATTTAAAATTCTTGTGTCAAACCTCTCATTTCCTCCTCAAGCCTCACAATCAAGATGACAGGAGGGTTTAATAGGAGAGAACACACAAACACTGTGAGGATACAACAACACCCCAAGTGCTTGAAATCTTTACAAGACTGTTATAGCTCCAAATCTCACTCTTATGGTTTGTGATGCTGCACTTATGGCCTAGGGCAACCCCTCCTTCCAGACCTGGTCCAAAAATTTAAAAAACAGTGTTTTATTCCCTATACGCGACTTTGCCCTGTGTTAAACGCGTGTACACGCGGGTCTGTCATACCCAACCCGCGTGTATCTATTAAAACACTTAAAAAAATATAATTTCCTCTTTTTCGGGCGGTGATCGCGGGTTTACCTGCTGGATCACCTGTTAGTGCCCGTGGCCCAACTGTTCCCAACCAACTCCTAACTAAAAAACTACTTTGGAGAGGGTATAAAAAGACATCAAAGGGAAGGCCAAGGGGAGAGAGAAAGGAGAGCAAGATTATTATGCTGAGATTTTTCCCTTAGACCAGGTCTGAAGTCCTTGGTGCATTCTGCACTTCCCCCATTTTGCATAGGAAACCCTTGTTTCCATGTGTATTGGTGATCATTCATCCTTGACATCATCATTGAGTAAGACTTGGAAGGAGCTCTTGCTGGAGGCTGGAGGCTGGAACGAATCCGGGAGGAAGCTTGCTTGGAGCCTGCTGAAGGTGTTCAGGTGATATCTTTCCGATATATGTACTTTATTTGCCTTTATATATAAAGAAACACGTCTTTGTTCCCGAATAATCTTTCTTTATGCTTATGAGATTCTTGTGTTGAATTCTTATGAAAGTAGTTACTTAAAGATTTTTTATAACTAACTTTATAGCATAAAGATGATTTATACATAAACTTCTATACATGTACTGTTGTGTTCTTTGATTTGTTTGTCTTGCAGGTCAGAGAAAGAAGAAGGGAACTCCAAGAAGGGTTTGCACCCTAACGGTCTTCTCGAACGTAGGACCTTAGGTATGTACCCTAAACATTAGAATTTGCTTAAAAGTAAAAAAGATGGCTGTGTGTGTGTGTTTCTTTGTATAAGCAATTTTCAGTCTGGTAGAGTCTCAGCCCAAAGGACTCTAGGGGTAATTTCCCTTCAACCAGAATTGGCGACTCCACTGGGGACAACACTCTTGTTGTTCCTAGTTTGGGTAGTCCTCAAGCCAATCAAGGCTCAGTCCCTCTGTTTGTTGGTTCTGACTGTCTGATATTTTCTTGAACTCCAATCTTTTCCTGTTTTTCAGTTTGTGTTTTTTATTTTTCTTGAAACACTTCATATACGCACTTTTTCTGGATTACAGAAGCGTATATACGCAAGTTTCACTAAGTAAACCCGCGTATACGCAGGTTTCCTTAGTTACAGTCGCGTATACACGCATTCTGCAAATAATTGCAGGCGCGTATATCACATAACTTTCAAGATTTATAATTTTTCTTTTGCTGAATGTCTGTCTGGTGGTTTGGGTCAGTTTAAAACAGTCAATTTCCAGTGACAGTTCTCTGTTTAACAGGGGGTATCTTGTTTCGAACTCTCTCTAGTTATAAGGAGTGCTAGTCTTGTTTTTCGTTGATTGCAAGCGTCATTGATTTTTTGACACACAAGATTTCTGTTTAAGAATCTTGATCGCTCTGTTTCGGCAGAGTGGGAAGATTGTCTTAAAATCTTTGTGTCCATTTTGTTTTCATGACATTTGTGTTTGCTTAACGAAATCATTTTTATGACCATTTACTCCTTTGTTTCGGGAAATTTGTTTGTTACCAGTTTCTTGAAACTTGTCTTTTGATATTTTGGACTTTCATTGCTGCTTTTGATTGTCAAAAGCGATTTCGAACACATTTTATTTTTGTTGAGTTCTCATCATTTGAAAGGTGTCAATTCACAAAAGTGTTTGGTTGCTTGTTTATCAATCATTGGTGTCAATTTTTTGAGAGCTTTCCTTTGAAAAAGACTTTTTTGATTTGATCGAAAGAAAATCTTTTGAAAGTTTTTGAGTTTCGCTTTCTTAAACTCGCTTCTCATTTGATTTCCTTTTTTGATCCTTGTAGTTCTCATGATTTCTCAGATCTTGCTTTGCCTTCACAGGAGGAACTCTTTGAAGCCATGAGTTATGACTACCAAAGGAGCCCTTGGCCTGAGCCCTGCAAGGGGTTTGTTCAGCAGAACTATTATACGTAAGCCGCATGGTTGCGTGGTTCCCTGTACCATATTGTATATATGAGGTACGCATTTTCAAGTTTTGTATCCTATAACACAAAGATTTTATATGGAGTTTATATGTGGGATGTATTAACTTCTTGTCTAGTGTTCCTATTTATGTTTACAGAACTTGGAAGATTTCTCCTTTGGAAGTTTATGGTTGGTCCGTTCTGACAGGTATTTGTTTTCGAAACTGGCATATAGGTTAGGTTCTTCCGCCTGCATTGTGCACTTATCAGTTTCCTTTTCCATTTGGCCTTAGGATCGACCCCACCAAGGTCTGGTGCGGAACCTTCTCATTGCTTAGAAGCATCATTACTTGTGTGGTAGAGCCTACCTTATCATGGGTGCCCTAGTTAGTACCTTATTGTCGCTTGGCACTCATGCAGATTTTTCATCCCTAGGCTCGGGAGTCCTCTGTAGTCCCGCCATGACTTGTGCGTTGAAGACTCATTCCTCTTTGCTTCCTCGCCTCGTTCTGGCCTTATACCCTAGAGGCTCCTATGTGTGTTGAGTTGTACTTCTGCATTGCATGTTGACCATTTGCACCTTTTGGCCTAGAGCCGGCTTCACTTGGACTCGTGTTTAAGCCCACTTTTGACCATGGCGTCTGCAAAATCAACCTTGCATACCCTTGACCTCTGCAGCTTGACATACCCAGATCCGTGGAAGGAACATACCTCTGAGTGTCACTGACCAGTTTTTCACCTCCCTGCATTGAGCATAGGAACGTTCCTTTCCCAGGAACTAGAGCATCTGTTTCACCGACACTCGTTCTTTCCACTGTACCATAGCATTCTTTTATTCTTTTTCCGGCTTATCAGAAAAAGACAAAAAAATTAAATATTCCAAAAAGAGCGGGAACAGGGACATTACTTCCATTTATTGTTGGCAGCTAGAGTCAGTCGTGTCGCCCTTGAACAAAGCACTCAAAACAAAGTCTCCTCCGTATGGGTGGGATTTAGTTTGACTTAGGTAAGCCATAACCTTGTTATCGAGTCAGTTCTCCCCCGATTGGTTATCTCTTCCAATCATATGGAGGGTTCGTTCGTGCCTCCTGCATGACGAACTTATACAGATTCATTATATGCTGCCACATAGTCACATTGAGTCGTGCTTTTGTTCAAGGGAAGTTAGCCTGAGTCGGCCTTTCTGCGGTGTCTCTTGACTCATTTTTCAGTCGGCCATCCCTGGTTGTCAGTGTCATGTCTATCATCACATCAGTTATATTGGTCCTTCACTCGTGCCGGTTTGAGAAGGTCCCCATTGACTTCTTGCTGGCGGGTCTTGTCCTTATCGACGACGACACATTGCTCTGAGGGCAGACCTAGAGACCGCACCCTGGCCCTATTTTCATTATTGATAGGTCACCTTGTGCTCAGCATCGATCAGTATCATGGGTCTTTGACTGAGTGGTTTCCCTTGTGTTCGACATCAGCATACATTATCACACATTGGGATTCGTGCAGTACCTTGGTTTCCATTTGACCCTATTGGTGGATACCTCGCCTCTGTGTCAGCTTTCATTATTGGTTGGTTCAGAGGGTTTCTGCCGTGCGCTAGCCACATCTTGTGTACGCCGGAAACGTACTTCGGTTGGGTTACTACATCTTTTTCGTCCGATTCCTTCCACATTATTGGCCTACGGGTTACACTCGCGCTAGATTGATGAAGGATGCCTTAATGCCTTCCTTCTAGCGGATCTTTCCCTATCGACTCCGACTCATTGCTCTGGGGCAAAGATCTAGAGTCCATTTGGCAGTACCTTGGGGTTTGCAGTCATTAGTGGCAGATTCCTCGCTATCGACAGTGGGAAACCATCATTGTCTCCTGATTGATAGATTCTTACAGGTGTTCGACTTCAGCTCATCTATTCACACTTGTTAGATTGTACTGGGTACCTTGACGCTCATTATCATTATCGGTGGGTAGTCTCGCGTTTGTTAACGGTATACATCAATGACCGGTAATCAAACGATTTCTCACATGGTCGACTTCAGATCATTTATTCCCATGGTGTAGAAATGTACCACGGCGGTCGGTGAAGACCTCAGGTTGTATCAGCATTCATTGGTTCACTTGACAGTTGCTCCTGTTGCTGCTAGTTGATACCACTCCACCTTATATGTTGCAGTCAGTCATGGCGACATTCTATATGCTGGCACCTGAGTTTGCAGTGTAGTACCATCCTATTCCATCATGTTCAGTTGGTACCTTATGGGATCAGTCTTTGATTTCAGTGATCCGTTGCATCTTTCAGCATCATTGACAGTTTTATATGTGATATTCAGACATGTACTTACTCATTATGATCAGATGATCCATTATGTATTTTACAGTCATTTATACTTGTATACTTAGTGGATCCGCTTGTACTTGATATGCGGACATGCTTTACTTTTCCTGAGCATGGGTATGCCCGCCTCAGACAGTGTTTCTTTCTGATCTCCTTTCGGTGGCTTGGCAGGCTGAATTCTGGTGAAGTCCTCCTCGGTTTTTCGGCAGAGTTCCTTTCCTTGTACTTACTTAATGTATTTCGGCCATCATGTTCCCCTTCTGACCTCATACATTAGGGGGCATCTGTTATAGCTCCAAATCTCACTCTTATGGTTTGTGATGCTGCACTTATGGCCTAGGGCAACCCCTCCTTCCAGACCTGGTCCAAAAATTTAAAAAACAGTGTTTTATTCCCTATACGCGACTTTTCCCTGTGTTAAACGCGTGTACACGCGGGTCTGTCATACCCAACCCGCGTGTATCTATTAAAACACTTAAAAAAATATAATTTCCTCTTTTTCGGGCGGTGATCGCGGGTTTACCTGCTGGATCACCTGTTAGTGCCCGTGGCCCAACTGTTCCCAACCAACTCCTAACTAAAAAACTACTTTGGAGAGGGTATAAAAAGACATCAAAGGGAAGGCCAAGGGGAGAGAGAAAGGAGAGCAAGATTATTATGCTGAGATTTTTCCCTTAGACCAGGTCTGAAGTCCTTGGTGCATTCTGCACTTCCCCCATTTTGCATAGGAAACCCTTGTTTCCATGTGTATTGGTGATCATTCATCCTTGACATCATCATTGAGTAAGACTTGGAAGGAGCTCTTGCTGGAGGCTGGAGGCTGGAACGAATCCGGGAGGAAGCTTGCTTGGAGCCTGCTGAAGGTGTTCAGGTGATATCTTTCCGATATATGTACTTTATTTGCCTTTATATATAAAGAAACACGTCTTTGTTCCCGAATAATCTTTCTTTATGCTTATGAGATTCTTGTGTTGAATTCTTATGAAAGTAGTTACTTAAAGATTTTTTATAACTAACTTTATAGCATAAAGATGATTTATACATAAACTTCTATACATGTACTGTTGTGTTCTTTGATTTGTTTGTCTTGCAGGTCAGAGAAAGAAGAAGGGAACTCCAAGAAGGGTTTGCACCCTAACGGTCTTCTCGAACGTAGGACCTTAGGTATGTACCCTAAACATTAGAATTTGCTTAAAAGTAAAAAAGATGGCTGTGTGTGTGTGTTTCTTTGTATAAGCAATTTTCAGTCTGGTAGAGTCTCAGCCCAAAGGACTCTAGGGGTAATTTCCCTTCAACCAAAGACACAACTAGATGGGGTTTTTCAAAAAATTCATAGGGTATGATGATGAGGTGGCTCAAGAATTTGCTCATTCCCTCACTCCACACAGCAGAATCCATGCAACTATTATAGTTAGAGGGCTCACTATATATCTCACCCCAAATCTCATAAGTAGGGTCACAACACTTCCCCTAGGAATTACATTGAGAAAAGAAGACAAAGCAGACAGTCAGGTGGCAAAAAGGAAATTCTTTTTAGAAGGTCAAGAACCCACAGAAGATAAAAATGAAGGAGGGACAGTCTCCATACCCATGGAGTGAGGTAGGCTACCAACTCATCAAATATATCTCATGTGAGGGTAGATACAGTGCTGTTTATGGCTACCATTTTAGCATTCTTAAAGAATTAAGATTTGGGGTAGAAACACCAGTTCACCAAAGAATCGGCATACCCTATTTCTTGATGCAATCAATTATAGAATCCAGCAACAAAGTAAAGGAAAGGAATTCTCAACAATTGGCTCACCATGGGTTGATCAGGATCCTCATTGAGGATGCCCTCCAAAACCTCAGGATACCTATAACATGGTCAGTGTTCAGAGACTTACCAACAGAGGATGGCATCAAAACCCTCAGCTATGATGTTAGTCCTTCTGTTAGTGAGGAGGAGGCAAAACAAGAAGAAGAATATACAGAGCTAGATGGGGATGAGATGGATGAAGAAGAAACTAATACAGAGGAACATGATGAAGCAGAAGAGAAGGAGGGTGATGCTGAAATAGAGAAGGAAATGAAGGAAGAAACTGATGGAGATGAGAAAGAACAGCAAGAGGAAGAAGATAAGAAAAATAGAGAGGAAGAAGGAATTGAAACAGAAGGGGAATAACACAAGAAGGAGTCACCTAGGGTGTCTCTAGAGGCCCCTGAGAGGGAGGCAACAACTTCCCTCACTGCTCTCAGCACCCTCGTCAAGCAAAAAAGGAAAAGAAGGAGGCAAACCCCTCTATATTTCAAAACAAGAAATAGCACAAGAATCAAACATGGGAAAACCAACTAGAATGTATAGCCAACCTCTCCTTGGAGGCCATCCAGTGTAGGATTCTAGCTAAATCCTATGCTCTTTACCTCAGAGAACAATGGCTTCAATTTCATATTAAAACGCTAGCACAAAGGGGCACCATGATATTTCAGGACTATAGGCAATTTATTGATCTTTGTGATCAAAGTACACTAGAGGATATGGCCAAAATGGTTGAGTTTTACTTGCACAACATGGCCCTCACAGACATGAATGTTTTGGATCCTAATGTCGTGCTAGGAGATCTACAATTAATGGCTTTGGCATCATGGATGAACCATGAGGAGTCAAAGGCTGCAGAGATGAAAAGAATATTGGGCAGAGAGCAAAATGAACATCTTTTCATCAAAGCTGAACAATCAAATCCCATGGCCCTAATCAGCACCCATAATCTAATTGCAAATGATCCTCAGCTGGCACCTAAATATCTTGCTACCCAAGAGCAACCAATTTCAAATTTTAAGGATATGTTTAGGCTGCTAGGAGATGATAGTATACATGCCTTCTTAAGGAGATGGAACACACTGCCACACAACTTGAAGATCAGAGAATGTCACTCCCCTCAAAGGTTGAGAGAGGCACTCAACAGGACACCTATGTATAAGCAATCAAAGCAAAGGTTGAAGGGCAATTGGATAGGCCTAAAACTCAATCCACCACTACTCCTAGGGATGCTACAAGGGAGAAAAGAAGAAGAGGAAAAGAGGCAGTGGGAAGAAGTAGAAAGGAAAGTAGGCTTCTATGAACAAGAAGAAGAAACCACAGCAGAGGCAAGGGATATCAGAGAGGCTACCAGAGCCATGAAGGACACGGACATTGACTAAGTTGCTCAGGGGATGAGAAACACTTTCAGTAGGGGGGTGATGATGAGCCTCATCATTGGGTAATTATATGGGCCTTAATTCACCTCCTAGCTTAATCAAACCAACTATTGTCACAACTTATTGCATACTTTTGATTATATTTTGTTTATGAGATGAGTTAGAGTTGGATATTTTGCTTTGTGGTCTAATGTGCATTTAATGCAGGATTAAAGGATAAAAGCAAGGAATTTTGGCAAAGACCTTGGTCAAAACTCATAGAGGACAAGGGAGAGGAATTATAGGAGGTAAATCCTCCTCATTTACTACCCCCCCCATTCGAATATTCCTCCATCAGCTCGGAACGAAAAAATCCAAATCATGAGGACTAGAAGGCAGTCGAGCAAGTGAAAGTCAAAGCACTAGTTGATCTCGAGTTTGGGAGCCAAACCTCCCTAGTTTTAAGGAAGTCGTTGGAGACTTCAGATGTATAAGTAGAGAGGCCTAGGACCTCAGTAGGATTTAGATTTTTATTGTAAAACTCTACTCTATTTTCAAGCTGCAAGACTTGGGACAGTTGTTGATGTAATCCATGGTCTTGATAATCAGAATGAGTTTCGTTTCGAGCCAGCACTAATTTAACTCAGAGGGTTGAAGCTCTTGGGTTAGGGCCCAACCCTAGCAGCCAAGGCTCCTCTTTATTATACATGTATGCTAGCATAGATTCATGGTTTAATTGTTCATTTGCTTAAGTAGTGACATTTCCATTAGAACAGTGTAGAGTAGATTGGTTGTGTTTTAGTTTGCTTCCATTTGTGCCTTATTTCAATTAGCAGGTTAGCAAGGAGAAAAATATCCCCATAAGGTTGTTAGCAGGTGTCTCAGCCTCACCTCATCCCTTTGGGACCATGACTTGAGGAAGAGACCCTTTAGCAACCCCAAAAACACAGATTTCTAGTTCTTGCCTGAGCTTTGGAGTTTATTGTCTTGATTCAGTACTTGGTTCATTTCATTGTCATCTTTTCCCATCACTCTCTTTCTGTAATAATATGTCACTCATATTCTCATTTCCTTCAGCACTTTCTTCATGCATAATATATGCAGAAGCTAATAAATCACATCTTAATCAGATTATACCCATGGATTTCCTTACCGTCCAATCCACAACGAACTTGACCAATCATCGTCAACCACATGTCGCATAACTGATGTATTCATTTCAACGTTTGACTTTAGGTGCTCCAAATCTCCACTGTTGATCTGTTTCGCTTGATTCAATGGCTATCACATCACCCGCTCGCCAACTAGCTTGGCTGATCTCCACCATTGACCAATCCCGCATGATCCAACGGTTATCGCACAATCTTGTGTGAAGCCTTGCATGACTGATATCCAAACAAGAGCACATGAGAAAAGTGGCTTTCTCGTGCTACGTGTCACCCACTTAGTCTAATCACATGAAATTTAGAAATTTCACTCACTGCTTTGAGGGCACGCACGATACTGCTTACCACCTATGAAGACTGCTCCATTGCGTCACCCGCTCGCCAACTAGCTTAGCCGATATTCACCATTGATCAATCCCACATGATCCAACGACTATCATGAAATCTCGCGTGAAGTCTTGCACGGCCGATATCTGATCGATATCACATGAGAAAAGCGGTTTTCCAGTGCTACGTGTTACCCACTTAGGCTAATCGCGTGAAATTTAGGAATTCCGCTTATAGCTTTTAGGGCGTTTGAGATACTACTTACCACCTACGAAGATCACTCCATCATTCTACACGTTTTCCACCCTTCTGTCTACACATGACTTGATGTGATCCATCCATCTATTAACGTAATCTCCTATAATAAGATCTCTATCACTCATCTTTCGTTAATCATGTTCGTTGATCCGATTGATCCAAGGGTTCCTATGCACTGCTACTTCATTACTTCTTCCTTTCACTAATTTTGATCTTTGATTACTCTTCTGCTTGACTCCTTCCCAAACTTTGTTCTGCATATTATTTAAACGCTGCCACTCCTAAGCTTTCATTTGGTTATTCAATCAGACTCCAACATTGTCCGATCATCGCAATACTCCTCTGAGCACTCTCCTCTCTCTCGAATTCTTTTTGAATTCCTTACACACTTATATTATGCAGAATTACTCTAATCCACACACATCTTATAATTAAATTACTCAATGCACACCACACTATCCAAACACTCCATATACCTTCTAGCCATCCTCAACCACCTTCCATCTACTTGTCACGTCTATAAGAACAATTAAATTGCATGCTTGATTTTACCAACAAAAAAAAACCAAAAAAGTGAAAACAGATTTAGTTTAGTTTCCTTGCTTATACATTAGTTTAGTTTGATGCTCTTTACTTCTGTAACTTAGATAGGAGCATTAGGTTAGTGTTGATTTAGCAATTCTGCTTAGCATAGTTGTTTAAATGGTTAATTAGGATATGGTGTAATTTATCATACATGTTGTTTTCTTCATTACTACAGTAGATTAGCTCTCTTAGAATAGATTTTCTCTTCTTCCATCAAAGAATCAAGCTTCTTCTGACTCTATAGAAGTCTAGCTTGCAACCCCTGGGGTCTCTCGCCAGATGAATAATGACAACAGGCAGGACCTTCACTTTTACTTGTGCATATAGCATTTTCACCTCCAATTTTGTACAAACCTCGAGTTGTTAAGTAAAGCTGGTAGCCCAGGAGTTGCAGCATCCTTGCTGCAATATTGGCGCTCATCACCAGCATGCCCCCATACTTCTTCAGGTCAGACTTCAGTCTGCGCACCACGGATTGATGTCGAAAGTGCTAGTAGTGTAGGGATTTGTTTGGCGCAACTAACTCTAAACCTAGGTCAAGACCCACTAATCCAACAAATGGGTTTGTTTCCAGGACCAGGATCTACATAATGAGATGTGTGATGTCGCATCACTGGAATCTAACCAATAAGGAAATTGAGAAGTGCTTGGATAGAAAGATCCACGAATTCGCAACATAGGAAAATAGGAAAATGCGCCTGACAAAAGAACAGTGGTTGGACAGATATTTGTACACAGAGATACATGAAATTTTCTTCTGCACCTTCCCGATTGAACTATACGAGTGTATAGCTAAATTGGCAGACGGCCAAGGAAGGTGGAGGCTTAACGGTCCAATAGTCTGGACTCCGGATCTAGTGCAAAGTTTGGAAGCCTCTGAAGATAATATCACGCGCGTTGTTGACCATTGGCTTGATCGGGTTATAGGAGGATTTGTTACAGAATTTGCGGTTGACACCCCAGTCAGTTACAGCGAAGCAGAGCGACACTTCTTCAAAGGACCACGAGGTAAGTATCTAAGATATTTGAATACTTGGATTAAGATGTTGTTCTGTGAGAAACTAGTTATGCCACTGCCTTGATGTTTGGACCTACACGAAGTGCAAAGCTCTTACGAAATAGGGGAGGAAAAGGCCGTGAAGGTTGATTGAACCTCCTGTGAGTGAAGATAAGGGAGCAGCACAGGCTTCACCACAGAGTGTTGTCCAGTTGATAAGATAGGGTCTACCATGAATACCATCCACGCTACCTCCACCTTCACCCCCACAACATACACTGTCACCCACACCACCACCACCACTGCCGTCGTTCAACATGTTGAATACAATGAAGTTGCATGTTTTCAAGGGCTTAGGAAGTGAGGATCTGGATCAGTTTTGGTTTGTTGCGAAGGCTTTGTGGACAGCACAACAGATTAAGGATGATAATATAAAAAAAGCTCAATTGGTTACCACTCTGAAGGATCACACGTTGATATGGTACGTTAAGTATTGCACTAATAATCCATTGGCGTCATTAGCAGATACTCAGACCGCTTTGAACAAAGAATTTGGTAAGCCTAAGTCTGCCTCGCAATTGGTAATTAGATTTAAGGAAATCATGATGAGGCCCGATGAAATGCCCTAGGAGCTAGATCAAAGGCTGAAGTGCAAGATCCGAAAAGCTAATATGAATCTCACAGACATTCAGCACCATGATTATTTTATTACCACGCTCTTGCCCCACCTAAGGATTGCTTTATCACAGCAAAAGATAGGAACTAAGGCAGAAGCTCTGGAAATCGTGATGACATTACATGAAACACCTATTCAGGATGCGTCTTTGGGAGTCCAAAAAATTCACTCATAGGTGCATAACCTCCGTTTGGAAATTCAAAGCTTGAAAAAAGAAAAGGAGGCCAGGACAAAGGTACATGAAGAATTATGTTTCCTCAAGTGTAATAGCCAAGGGCATGATAAGGATCATTACCTTGTCTTCATGAATTATATCTCAAGGAGGGTGGGGGGGACCGATACCCCTGAGGCGGGAAGCTCCAGCAGGACCAAGTATGGGGCTCGCGCTATGGTGCATTATTTTTCAGGTGGTTGGAAAACATGTAATGGATAATTGTCATTTGCTGCAAAATATTGTGTAAACACCACAACAATTGTTCTGCGATTTCTACAAATCGATGGGCCACGATGAGCGCCACTGTTGTAGCTCTGAACTAAGGATGGAGAGAATGCCTACCTATCGAATGCAAGTAGGAAATAGGCCTCCGAATCAGGGCATTGGGGGACCGCGTAGAGGATATCAGGGGTGCGAACAAGGCCGAGGAGGAGGAGGATTTGGTAGAGGTCATGGATAGGTCATTTTCTATAATTGCGGAACACCATAGCACTACGCATAGGAGTGTATGAGTCAGACACGCCTGTCATGTCAACACTACACTCAATTTGACCATACAATAGAAGAATGCCCTGTGTGTATAGCTAATATGCAGGAGAATAAGGCACAACCTCAGCATCCTACCTAGAACTTAGAGATGATGAGGGCCGAGCCCCACGAGGAAGATCCAAATGTGAATATCGTGTTATGAATCGAAATAACGACTGGTGATGATAAAGGAAAACAACTTGAAGAAAGTGGGTGGGCCTGCAATCCCCCAGAAAAGGAGGTTGGATTTGATCTCGAGCGTGCAAAGGAAACGTTTATGGAGGCAAAGAAAATCCTCGTTGAGGCCTCTACCTTAGGAAGTTAAGACAAAATGCCAGCAATCGGTGCACCTACAAAGGTTGACCCCTCTATTCTTACCACCTTCCTGAAGACTTGTATGAGACTATTGCACGATATCAAGGCTGTGAAAGGGCTACAAGAGTTGATAAATAAGTGTGTTGGGAAGGAAAATGCTCCGGAAAGACACCAAGTAGTCAGAAAGATTGGCAAACATAAGACAAGAACGGGAAGTTAGATGAGGATCACTGCGCAAATAGGAGACTATGAGATGGACCAAGCTATTCTGGATCTGCGATGTGATGCGAACATTTTTCCTAAATAGACATGGGAAAGAATGGGGAGACCTATGTTGTAGTGGTCCCTGATTCAATTGAGGATGGAAAACCAAAAGTAGATTATCCCTATAGGACAATTTCATGGAGTGACCGTAGATATAAAAGGTGTGAGCGCGCTGGCCAATTTTGACGTGATAGAGATTGTTGATGATAGAAATCCCTACCCCATGCTCATGTGAATTGATTGGTCTATCAACATGACTGAGGTCATCAATTTAAAGAAGCGGACAATGTCGTTTGAAAGGAAATCACTATGTCTTGTAGTATCATTGGACCCTACCAAAGGACTACACTATACTGAACCAGTCCGCGACTATGAGGAAAGAGATGATGATTTGGATCAAATCTACAGGATTACAACATGAGACCAAGATTGGGTTAATCCAACAGGTGATGGATGGATTGCATGGGACCGCAAAAGCTCTTATACCTTAGACTCAGATGAAGAATTGGAGCATTGGCAGAAAAGGTTGCATGAAGTATCTACGTTACACTACAATATGATGACTAAATCACTACTCTGTGTGTCCTTAGAGGTAATAAATTTACCTTATTACGATGGTTTAACCGATGTAGATAAGTTTTTGGATGATTTTGAAACAGAAGTCTTGGAGGATCATCGTTTTCAGGCTCTCGATTTGGCACCGCGCGCTACGCCAACTCGATGGTAGGGTACGCACAAGGACAACTTTGGTGAATGGCACGATTACAGGAGGATGATGAGGATGCGATTTTGTCATCCTAAAGTGTGGTTAACTGAGAAATATGATGGGAGGAATAATCCATGCGATTATTTGGAAAAATGGACTAAAGTGTATGGAACGGAGCCTCAGCCAGAATGGGTGCATTTATTCTGTCACACTCTGGATATAATCCCTATGAATTGGTACCTAGAAATAGAGCTCCCCCACAACACTGTGGAGTGGTGTATCTTAAGGGAAGGATTTTTTATGACCTTCAGTTTTGAAGACGGATTTGAAAGCATTGACAAGGGGCTACAAGAGGCTAAGGCAGTGATCTTCAAAATTCCGTAGGATCCTTTGGAATTGGTTCAACCAGATTGTTGTGCATCCATCTACATGCAACTGATAAAGGTTCCTCACTCGAACCCCTATCTTCTGAAAACAACATCATACCCCTTGTCTTCTAACATCGCCACTGAGATAAGATTCTTCTTTAATCCTGGAACATGCATGACTTCCTTCAATATGAAGGGTTTACCGGACTCCCTCTCAAAGGAAATGGTACCGATACCGGTCGCACTGTATCTACCATCATCGCCCATCTCGATGTGCACTCCAAGATCTTTGTCCTCCAGATTAGAGAACAAATCTCTATCTCCCGTCATGTGAAAAGACGCACCACTGTCCAAGAACCACATCGATCCCATCACACTTGAAACCAAGCATGCAATCAATGAAAAATCAAGCTCAAACTACGAGGCTAGAGCCTCTCCTGCTGCAGATCCAGCAGCCTGCTTGTTATTCTTCTTATGCGGACAATTAGTGGCATAATGTCCATGCTGGTGACAGTGAAAACACTTCACCTTGGACATGTCCTGCTTCTTGCCTTTCGCACCGGAATGAGAAGCTTTCTTGTTCTTCCCCTTCTTTGCTTTGGCAACCAAAGCGCAATTTTCTTCATCAAATACCTTTGATGAAGATCCATTCTCAACTTTATTGTTTCTGAGTTTATCCTTGAGCGCCAGGTCACTCTTGCTTTGGAATAACATTTGCAATCCGTTGAAAGACATTTCAACAACACTGTTACAAATTCGTTTTCCACCAGCTCCAACTCAACTGCCTCGGATCTAAGATTCGTGAGAACACAATATTTCTCGTACAGAGATTGACTGTCGGGGCATTCACCGGATATCTCACCTTCCAAAGGAAGGATGAATCCAAAGGCTACCTGGGCCGATTACAGACTCTGCCTGAAGAAATAGAATGTAAACACTTCCTGAATAGTAGATCTGATGATCAACAGCTCTGATACCATGTAGAAATTTTGAATAATTTAACACATATTCAACAGAGATTATCCTGATCATGTACTATTGTGGAATACATACACAATACATAAGCTCCTCTACGTTGATCATCAATTTAGTAGCATCAATAATAATAAAACATCAAGAGCATTCACACATTAACACAGTATGTAACCCGGGGTAAGCATCTTGCTAAAAACCCCAACTATCTGTATATTAATGATTGAGATCATGTAACATTACAAAGTACAATGCTTATCACAAGCAATCCAGTACCAGCTCCACCTGTTACACACAATACAGCTAAGATCTGATCTCCAAATCTATTCCACTGCTTGCCTGCCTCCACTGCTCAATACCTGCTCAAGAATGAATGAGAATGGTTTACCAAACTCGTATTTCACCTCCAAATAATCACTCACACTGTGTAAGACGTGAGCAGAGGCTATAATACTGGGAAAATACATGAGAAAACTCATTGGCATACTCAATCCCTTGATTGTGCAAATCCTCATGCACAACTATAGTCACAACTGATAGCAATCTGATTCTCTAACACCTGTCCCTGTTGAACTGAACATGCACTGACATGCAACTGAGTTAACTGATGTATTCTATAGTTGTATTATGAGTTAATAATTAGTTTAACAACTCATCATTAGTCTATTTGCAGTTATACTAACTACAACTAGTTTAACCAAGTCAAACTGAACACAACTCCATCAACTCCACAATCAACTCCACCAAACTCAACTGATTGAGTTCTAACTGAAGTCATGCATGCAACAGCTGCATGGGCCACATCTGTAGCTCAAACTGAAGTGCTCCAAGAGAATAAGATCAAGTTTATAGTCCAAATATTATTATGAGACAATAATATTTGACTTTTCTATTTTGGACAGCCTGTCTAAAAATAGACTTTGATCACTCCTGTTGTGATCACTCCTGCTATGATCACTCCGGCTGTGGTCACTCCTACTGTGATCACTCCTGTTGTGGTCACTCCTGCTGTGATCATCCCTATTATGGTCACTCCTGCTGTGATCATCCCTGCTGGGATCCAAAAATAGAACTTGCGCCATAATTTTCCTGCGGGCCCACTTAGTGAAGGCGACTCTTTTCACTAAGCTCCATCATCTTGTTGCAATCTCAACATAAAGTTGTTGAGTTACTCCGCAAGTACCAGGATCTTTTTCCTATGAAATTTTCGGACTTGAAAGGCATCATAGGCGATTTAGGTGTGATGAAAATAACTTTGAAACTGGACGTGAAGCCCGTTAAGCAGAAGGCATATCGCCTTAATCCCAAATAAGGAAAAGGTCTTCTTGGAATTGGACAAGATGCTTGAAGCGAGAATTATCGAACCAGTGGAGGAATATGATTGGGTGAGCCCAATGGTAGTTCAGGAAAAGAAGCAAAAGGGAGAGATAAGGATTTGTGTATATCTAAGAAATATTAATGATGCTTGTGTCCATGATCCTTTCCCGACGTCGTTTACTGATGAGGTACTGGACAATGTTGGAGGGCAGGAGGCCTACTCATTCACTGATGGGTTCTCTAGGTACCATCAGGTTAAGATCGTGTCAAAAGACATGAGAAAAACAACCTTCGTGATAGAATGGGGGTGTTTTCAATATACAGTTATGTCGTTTGGACTCAAGAATGTGTCGGCGATATTCTCCCACGTAGTCATTGTGGCATTCAAAGAGTTCATTCACAAATTCCTGGAGGTATATTTTGATGATTGGACAGTGTTTGGGTTAGTAAAGCACCATGTAGCCAGTCTACGCTTAATGTTGGATACATGCCGAAGATATCAAATCGTGTTGAACCTGAAGAAATGCTTATTCTGTGTCCCCTTTGGAATTTTATTGGGTCCTGTGGTGTGCAAGTAAGGACTAATGATGGACCTTGCAAGACTGTGGTGATAGTCGATTTGAAGGCTTCAAGGAGTGTCAAACAGTTGCGTGCAACGTTGTGCCATATTGGATATTATCGAAAGTTCATTAAGGCTTATGCCCAGATTACCGTGCCTATGGAGAATCTACTGAAGAAGGACGCTACATTCTATTGGGATGAAGAATGTCAACGCAGTCTGGATGTATTGAAAGAAAACATGTTCACCGCGTCAATCTTGGTCTTCCCGGATTGGAATAAGGAATTCCATGTGCACATTGATGCCTCGTGTATTGCGTTGGGAGCAGTATTAACACAGGCTGGTGAAGGAGAGATGGATCATCCTATAGAATTTGCAAGCAGAAAGTTGTCAAAGGCTAAGAAGAATTACTCAACAACAGAGCGTGAAGGATTGGCTATGGTGTACGTGCTCCAAAAGTTCAGACATTATCTGTTGGGCGGACATTTCAAGATGTACACATGCCATTCTGCATTGAAGTATCTAGTCAATAAGCCTGTGTTGGGGGGGGGGATATGCAGATGGTTGTTGTTATTTAAAGAATATTATTTTGAGGTAATTGTGAAACCATGAAGGTTGAATGTAGGACCTGACCATTTGTTGCGCATTGAGATAGGGGAGGAGCCTACTAATTTGGAGGAAGGGTTGCCCGACGTGCAGTTCTTCATAGTGTGTGTAGCGTATAACCACTTTGTGGATATTATCCACTTCTTGACTACAAGGACGGCTCCAGAAGGATACACCAGTCAGCAGAAGAAAAAGTTAGTAGTGTGTGCGGCAGATTTCTCAGTAATTGCCATACATTTGTATAAGATGGGATCAGACGAGATGTTGCGACGATATGTGCCCGATTTTGAACAAAATAGCATCCTCGTTGAGGCTCATGGAGGGGTTGTAAGAGGGAATTATGCAGGAAAGCAAACAGCGCAAAAGATTTTGCGCGTGGGTTTGTGGTGGCCTACAGTACATAAGGATACCAAAGCATATTATAGAGTGTGTGATGCATGTCAAAGAACGGGCAGGCCATCGTGAAGGGATGAGCTGCCTCTGAATCCTCAAGTATCATTACAGCCATTTGAGAAATGGGTTATTGACTTTGTAGGGCCAATTCAGCCCCCAAGCAAGAAAACAAATGCACGCTATATCATCACCGCGATAGAGTATCTGACCAGATGAGTGGAGGCACAGCCTATGAAGGATTGTACAGGGGCCATAGCAACTAAATTCTTGTTTGAGTACGTGTTAACTAGGTTCGGTTGCCCAAAATTGTTGATGATTGATCGCAGTACGCACATCCTTAACGAAACGATCAGCACGCTGACAGAAGAGTTTCAGGTGTATCATCAGAAGAGTATGCCATATCATCCTCAGGCTAATGGAACCGTTGAGGCCTTCAATAAGATATTGGAGAATGCGCTAAAAAATAATTGCAACATGCAGCAGAATTATTGGGATGTGCACATACCATCAGTATTATGGGCGTACAAGACTACTTACAAAAAACTAGCAGGTTAGACACCTTTCCGGTTGGTCTATGGCCTAGAAACGGTGATGCCTATGGAATATATCACACCTAGGTCAAGCATAATAGCTTTCACAAGGATGGAAAACCGCAGAGCCTTGGAAGAATGGCTTGCACATTTGATGGAGCTTGAAGAGGACAGATCCTTGATTAGATTTCATCAGCGAGTACAAAAGGAATGTGAAAAGGCATGGCACGATTGACACATCAAGATGCACATATTCAAGGTAAATGATTTGGTATTATTATATGATAGTAACTTCGATAAGTTTCCAAGAAAGTTTCAAAAGCACTATTTCGGGCCATATGTCATCAAAGAAATCACAGATGGAGGCACGGTTCACCTTCTAAAGCTGAACGGAGAACCTTTTTTGGGAAGGGTGAATAGAAGTCAGTTGAAGCCATATGTAGGAGATCTGGCTCAGTGACTACATGACAACAGGACGGTCTTAGTGCTCCAAGCAGATGTAAGGGAGCGTGGGAATATAAACTACATTACCCAGTTTTTGGAACTCCGTGATAGGGGGATTGTGTGAAATAGTATGATGTCGCAGTACCAGAAGCCACATGAAAGAAGTTGCGCTATCGAGGGAGATACCGTGCAGCACAACCAGAAAATGACCGTTAGAGTCATTGTTCATGATTTGGTAGCTAGGAGACGGTTAAGAGAAGCAGGTGGGCGGCATTTAAGGTTGAAATCTTTGGAGATATGTCGTAAAATTAACATTAATGTACAAATTTTGGGGGGAACAGTCAGATTTGAATTCGAATTCTCCTATAAATTACGCGTGCCAGTCTAGCAGAGAACACTTTGCACCCTTAGAGTTTTTGAGTTGTGTTGTTCATCGCTTATGAATCGCAAGTTTTTCAAGGATTTGGTCACAAGATCTATGTTTGATACTCTACCCGAGGAAACCCGATAGTTCATTTACAACACTATGTCAGGACTAAGTGAGACTGCAAGCACCGGAGGAACTATTGCCTCCGAAGGAGCGGCCCCAGAAGTGGTGAGCATGGAGGCTCCGGCTCCTGTGCCTACAGTGCCAAGGTCACCTAGGCCGAAGCCTACACCAGTACGTGAGACCCACAAGCCAAAGAAAGACAGCCAGAAGAGGCCAATTCCAGTGCACGAGTCGCCTCGAATGCACTCTGCTACCTAGGCCCAGAAGAAGGACAAGCAACCTGAGAAGGTTGTAGATTTGGAGGCTGAAGAGGGCATTGAATATATAGATGCTGAGGGCGCAAAGCCCATTTCCAAGTTGCCAGATTATATCCCTCTACATAAAGGAAAGTTGAAGGTCACCAAGGACTCGAACGTGCAGAAATTCATCATTCATATGCCCCCATTGCTGGAAAATATCACCTTTGAAGGTTCGCGCCTGGCGTGGGTTCCCCTTTTAAAGATGGAGGATTGGGATTTGGTTGACCTTGAGAGGTTCCCCCACCTCACGACTCTGGTGTCATTGCGTTGGACCCAGTTGAGTGGATCCGCAGAGTAAATAAATCGGGGTTGTTGAACCCACTGTGGGTGCTCCACTACCACCACTCCAATATTAATACCACCTGTATAAGGCAATTGCTAACTTTGGTGCATGATGGGTGTTTATGGCTTGGCATGCCTATTCTCATCTCAAACATGCTTATCCACAGAATCACTCTCCTGCCACATTAAGGCTTGAATCTGGCCAAGGAGTTTGGCGGAAAGCCAAGCAAGCGTGACTTGGAAGAAAAGATGAAGAGGAAACTTGAGCTTATCAAGAAGCCGCGCAGGTACTCCATAACATCCATCATCGACCCTGCGGTGAAAATTTCCACGCATATACTAGCTAGTAAGGTCATGAGGAAGTGTTGGGCGGATGAGGTTCCAGCGCCTGTGATCTCGTTAGCTTCACAATGCACGGAGGGCGTGCAGTTAAACTAGTCGCGCTATGTAGCGAGTTCCTTATGAATTTTCACGAGGCTCAAGATGATAGCAAGACCTTCCACTACATGTGGTTGTTGCTATCTATTGTGGCAGTTGCTTGGGAACTACCAGAGGACAGTCAATTCCCCCCATTGGAGGCAGGTTTGTCAGAGGCTGCATAGTTTGCCTCCCTTTGGGCCACGAAGGACCCTGCGCGGGTCACAGAAACAAAAATATTCTGGGTTTTGATGGAGGCAAGCATTCGCATGGCCATCAACCAGCAGCCATGGTTGTCCCCAATCGTGTATGAGCAGTTATCATAGTACGTAGATTTCAAGGGAGAATTCCACCGCGTTTATATCAAGGCACGGAAGGATCGGAGCAAAAGTGGTTTGATCTACCATATCTTGCCACGGATGATGCGATTCAGGAAGTCATCAAGCACTAGCTAGCAGATTAGCACTCTCTATCTGACCTTGCTGCGGGTACCAGCAAAGCAATGGGGAGTTCAGTGGAGAAAATGAGGAAGGATGCAGCGAAACAGGCGGTACAGAAGTTGGTCGTGCAGTGAAGGAAGGAGGCCGAAGAGAAGGCCCAGTTGGAAAAGCAGCAAGCCGAATAGGAGCAGCGCAACTTCGAGCAAAGTGGTAAATCCCCTTCACCCCAGACTGAGGGAGAACAGTTAGCGTAGAGCGGTGGCGGTGATGAAGGGAAGAGCATTCCATTCTGGATAAAGAGGTACAAAGAACAGAAGGAGGAGGGGCCTCGGAAGAAGTCAAAGGCCACTAAGCCACCGCTGGATCCCATTACGCTAATGGACGGTGATCTCGACGAGATCGGGGACAAAGTGCATGATACCACTACTAAAGTGTTGCAACAATTCGAGCAACAACACCTGTAATCATTAGGTACTATTTAGAATGATCTATGCCAGCTGTAGATCCAGACCAGCAGGATATAGGTGGGCACAGGGCAGGTGTGCGCTACACAAACAAGCCTTGCACCAGGGACAAGTCAATTTACTGAGCTAGTCACGACAGTGGATCTCAGGATAGTCACGCTGCCAAAAGGATCTTTGTGCACGGAATTGGTCGATGACAAGATCATCATGAGCACTCTAAAGAACATCGGCCTCAACATTGCAACGTTCCCCAACAAATATCTTCATGCGCTACAGACAGATGTGACAGGGGAATTGAAAATGGGGGAGAAGCAAGCTCTCAGCTTAATCAGCGAGTATAGGGTGAACAATGAACAAATGTTTGCCGAGAGGATGGAGGCTCTGAAAGAAAGAGATACAATCAAGGAGCAGAATTCCCAGTTGGCTGCAGCAGCTACAGAAGCATGCCAAATAGTGTCGGAGTTGCACATCCCTGAGGAAGCGCAACTAGAGGCCAATATTCGGAAACTCGTTGCGGGCATCAATAATGCTAGGGCAGAGGTGACCAGAGTTCACTTTGAACTCAACATGAAAATCATGGATCTGGCACTCAAGTCACAGCCCTCCACTCCGCTCGAAGTTTGGGAAAAGCGCGACACTGTCGTCAAGGAAGGGATAGCTACAGTGGATGCCGCGATTGCTAATTGTACAAATTATGTTTGAACATGCCATGGAAGTAGTGACAAGCCTGCAGGAAGATCCCACTGCGCAGATATTGAATATCAAGATCCGCAAGCTCCACCAGCAGTATGACGAAGTAAGGGCGATGGCGCGCACCATTGCTACATCACAGCACCTCGCCAAGTTGCAGCAGGCAAAGCAGCTCCATGCACAAGTGGAAGCAGTCCTTAAGGCTAGGTTGGGTCCTTGGTTAGATAAAGCCTACCTAGTCTTGGCCAACATATAGGAAAATTTGGCAAACTTGCAGATTACATAGTAGAATATCAAGCGAGCTGGTGAAGGACCATCCACAGAACAGTTGGTGGAGCAAATAAAGCAGACAGTCGAGCAGAGTGCAGCTAAAGTAGCGGTTTTACAAACAGAGTTGAGGGATCTTCACCGCAAGATCACCGTGCCAGTCGAGTGACTTAAGGGCGAGTCACGACCTTTGTGTTAGGGGCCTATTGGTATGGGGTCCCCTAGGTCAGTTTTGGGGCAAAAGCCCAAATTTTGATGTAAAAAGATGTAAAGTCTTTGCAAATTGTGGACACAGAGCACGGAGTTAGTTAGGAGTCAAAAAGGGTTTTTACCCTTGTTCATGTAAAGATGAGTCGATTTTTGAGATCTACCCATGGTCCGTGGACCATGGGATTGTATAAATAGGAGTGTCGTAGAAAGTCTAAAGCATAATCTATAATGATGAATGTAATGGGTCGATAGAATGAAGATTCAGATAGGAGTCTTAGAGGAGGAAAAGGCTTTGCAACTGAGTGTGTAGAGGCCTAGAGTTGTGTCTGTAGCTGAGTGCGCGGACCCCTGCAGCTGAGTGGGCAGGGAACTTTTGAGTCTGTAAGCCTTTACTGAAGATAAATAAAGAAGATTGTTGCATAAATTCTTGTGTTTTATCTCTTTACTTCTGTCATGTATGAATGTGATATATGTTGTTATCAATAATGTCTTTATGAAATAATGATGTATTGATGCACGAATTTACTTGATCCATCTTATTATCTAAACGCAATTAATGTTAAGTGATTAAGTGAAGATCATAACACTTTCTGTTAAAGTTATTAAACACTTAGGTAGATCTAAGTAAATATTCATCTAAGGAGAATCTATGGTGCGCGTAAGTAGATAATTTTCTTGTTTAGGGTCCGCAAAAGCTAGTCATAGACTTTTGCAAAGGTCTAGAGGCCAATTAAGGTAAGCTACAGCGATAAGCCATAAGGGCTTAGAAATCTGCGCGAAGGCAGATCTAGGACAGAAAAGGGACATCACACTGATCTCTAGGTGCGAAAACTTGGTTCCATCATCTCCCATACTGCTTCGGGTGAGACTTATGTCTGCGCACCGCGGATTGATGCTAAAAGGGATTGTAGTCTAGGGATTTGTTTGGTGCAACTAAATATGAACTTGGTTCAGGACCCCCTAAGCCAACATAGTTGGAGGTTGATTTTGTAAGATATGAACAATAAGGTCATCTTCATCAAGCTTCCTACCTCCTACAATAGTGTCTACTGAATAGAATAGGTAGAGGGATGTCTGATAAAAGTATTCTTCTTCCCCATCCTCTATCCACAAGGGTAAGTCATGCTCAATACAAGTTTGAGCATGGGGATATAGTACGAGTTACTTTGAGAGATGCCCATAGTTGATGGTCATGTTTCCAACCCTGCAACTAATGTAGGCATTATCAGTTTCCAACCAAGGTTTCCCTAGGATGAGAGGGTAACCATTAAACTTGGTTTTAGGATGGAGGACAAGGAAATCTATGGTATACTCCTAGGAATCGATAGAGACCATCACATCCTCAATAAATCCTTTAGGGGATATTGTGGACCGTTTTCCAGGTTGTAGTATTGTGGTGGTTTTCCTCAAAGCTCCTTGAAGGTTGAGCTCAAGCATTGTCTCTTTTGTCATAACATTGATTGCAGCCCCAAGGTCAATCAAGGTATTAGGGACCACAATGTTATTAATGTGTTCATCGACTACTCGCCTACCAAGATCCAAGTACTTTGGGGAGATCACCCTCCCAAGCATTAGATTAGACAACTGCCTAACAACATTGATAGTGGGGGTATCTCTTCTTCTTATCCCAAAAATTTTGAAACATTCTTCCTTGATAAGATAGTTGTAAATGGGAACATCTTTTATGGCCTGGAGAAGGGGTATTTTAACGCACATTTTCTTGAATTCTCCCATAATTTCAACCTTTTCTAGGGTGTGCTATTTAGGTTGGAACCTTTCAAGATAGGGAGGTGCATTGGTCTGAGGGGTATTATCTTCCTTCTCTTCTTCAATATATTTAGGTGGAGAAGGTGGGTGAGCATTGGAAGTATCTTCCTAGACCGAACATTCATCTCTTGCATTTCCAAAACATAAGTATGATATGATGTCTCCCCATTGTAAACATGTTGTGCCTGCTTATTGTTCGAGTTCAGATTAAGTTTTGAAGGAATTCGAGGTTTCTTAGGTGGTTTGTGGTGAGGAAGTTGTGGGTGAGGTTTAGGAGGAGGCATTAAGGTAGGAGGTTGTTTTTCCTGAGGCCTCCATCCTTGTTAGGAGTTTCCTCATTAAGGAGGCTAAGATTGATATGGCTGCAAAGGTGGGTTGATAGGATGGAGAGGATACTGAGGAGCATAGGACCACGGAGAGCGCATGGACCAAGATGGATGAGTTAGAGTGTACCAAGGCTGGAAAGGTGAATTTTGCTTTGGATTGTAAGAAGGATATTATGCAACTGACATGCCCTGTTGATAAGGCCGATGACCTTGGAGCCTCCTCTAGTTTATGAAACAAATCTACTCCAGGGCATTCTCAGCCCCTTGGTACACAACCTTTAGGCCTAGAAGAAAGGGGCATTTGTAGGTTGCAAGGTTCTCCTCATAGACATAGTAGACCTCTATGGTGTTCAATGGGCTCTCATGTTTTGGATGCATCCTAGTGAATTTAGGGAAAAAGATGGCTAGTGCCCTTTCTGCTTCCTCTTGATTCCTTTTGATCTACATAATATGCATCTGCAAGGAAAATGTATGTAACATTTCACTCTTAAAGTCTTCCAACATACTCCCTATCACATGTTTTATAGTTTATGTAGAGGGAGAAAAGTTGATCAGGCCTTGACTCGGCCTATATTTCTTCCTAGCAGCCTTATAATGATTCTTGAATACTATCTTGATGTTTTCATAGGTCAGCTAGTAAATATCTCCTCTATATAGCATATTGAGGGCATCCATTACATCCTCCCTAATCCCTCATAAAGTACAAGCTTAAGTGATTCAAGATCAAGGGTATAGTTAGCCCTCAAATAATTGAGTCGGAACCTTTCCTCATAGTCTTCCAAGGACTCATATAGCCCTAGGGTCATTCTAAATATGTCTTATTTTGTCTCCTTAGACCTACAACAGTCCCTATACTTCCCATTAAAAGCTTGTTTCATTTGTGCCCAGGTGGTGATTACTAATAGACCAATGCCTCGCTCCATTTATACAATCCCATGGTCTGCGGACCATGGGTAAGTCTATCCAACCAACATTATATTACAAAAACTAGGGTGGACAACCCTGTGACTCTAATATACTTTCATGCCCCGTGCCCACAATTCGCGGAGCTTTTACAAAAATATTCGGTCAAAAATTGGGCTTTAAGCCCCAAAACATACCTTGGGGGGGATTCCATGCCCAACATGCCCCCAACACAAACATCTTGACTCACCCTTGAGTCACTCTATCGGCGTGAAGATCTTTGCGCGGAGTCCCTCCAACTGTTCTCGAACTATGCTAAGGTTAGCAATGCACTGAGTTGCTGCTTTCTGGATCTACTGCATACGTCGTTCCAAGACATCTATATCAGAAGTGCTTCTCTACATCAGTGTGTGCATCCTTGCATGTATGCGAGCTTGCCTTCAATTTCTACTATGATGGTGAAGGCCTCGTCGATCCAAGGCTGAACGTGCACCTTCAAGACTGCTTCCTTTTGTCGTGTTGCGTCCACCTGCTCCTTCAGTGCTTTGGCCTATTGCATCTGCGCAAGCCTCTGCGTGAGGGCCACCATCTACGCAATTCCTTTGACGTTGTTATAATTTTTTTGGAGTTCTCACACCTCTGTCTCTAAGCACTGGATGTTGGGGTCCTCTTGCAGATTTGTGAGGACCTCAAATGATTCTTCCAACATGCTGGTGCAGTCTCACACTGCACTGCCAATTTCATCCAATCCCGTTGTGATAACGCTAGCGCGTTGTTCCCTGCCTTCTGGAGGGGTGGACAGTTGCACCTTTAACAATAGCTTGGCGATCTAAAGGTTCAGCTCCAGCTGAACCTTTGTCATTTCCTTCCGTGCCTCACTCACCCCTGCTACTAACTTGTGGATGCGTGCCTCGACTGGTATGTCTGCTGGGATGGCTAACTCCGGGATGCTTTGGAAAGCTTCGTCTATTACCTGTGCCAGCTGTTTATTCTGCGATACCACTTTGTTGGGCATGGAATCCCCCCACAGCATGTTTTGGGGCTTAAAGCCCAAGTTTTGGTCAAAGGTTTTGTAAGACTCCGTGAATTGCGAGCACAGAGCGTGAAGTATAGGTTAAGTCATAGGGTTGTCCACCCTAAAGCATTGTAATGTAATGTAAAGTCATGCCCGCCTACAAATGGTCCGCGGACCATGGCATTGTATAAATAGAGCAAGGTTCTAAGTTGTAAAGATAGCGAAGTGGAGAAGAGAATACGCATGGTTCGAGCATAGAGTATGAGTCTAAGTGTATTGGGTCGTAGTAGTAGGAAGAGGATCTGCAGCTAAGTGCGCAAAGGCCTAGTAGAGTCCGCAGCTAAGTGCGTAGACCCCTGCAGCTGAGTGCACAGGGCGGTGTCGAGTCTGTAATCTTGAACGAAGAATAATAAAGAGAAGTTGATTCCTATTTCTGTGTATCTGGTTATGCATTGCCTTCTTTACATTTATACTATTTTATTTATCGCGCACCAATATCATTGCTGAATATGTTGTAATAATCATTAGTCTTACACAAAAATCTAAGTAATCGAGTAATAATGGATTGAATAAGCAAGGAACATGGGTATTATACGGGTTGTGCTCCGAGTAGGGCTGTGTGGAAGAAACATCGTAGGTTGCGAAGGAATAGCAAGTGCGCGTAGCGACATGCGCGCAGGGTCAAACCGCAGACCTCCAGAAGCTCATCAGACATCCCCAGGGTGTGGAAACTTGGTTCAAGCGCCCTCCCATACTACTTCAGGTGACACCTCAGTCCGTGCTTCACGAACTGTTGCCAAAAGGGCCAGTAGTACTGGGATTTGCTTGGCTAAATCACATCTAAACCTGGGTCAGGCCCATACAAGCCAACAAATGGTTCCGTTGTCGGGACCGGGATCTGCATAAAGGATGTTTGATGTCGTGCCACTGGAATCCAACAAAGAAAGAAATTGAAGAGTGGTTGGACAACAAGATTCACGAGTTCGCGACGCAGGAAAACGGAAATCCATGAGTATCTAAGAAACAATGGTTAGAGTGCTACTTGTATATGGAAATCCACGAAATTTTCTTTGCATCCTTTCCCACTGAGCTGTATGAGTGGATCGCGAAGTTAGAGACAGCCAAGGAAGGTGTACGCTCGACAAACCAATAGTGTGGACTCCAGAATTAGTGCGCAGACTAGAAGCGTCAGGAGATAAGATCGCGCAAGTTGTGGACCATTGGCTCGACCGAATAATAAAAGGATTTATCATTGAATTTACAGTAGACACGACCATCAGTTACAGTGAGGTGGAGCGAAGTTTCGTCAAGGGACCGCGAGGTAAGTATATTAAATATTTGAACACTTGGATTAAGATGCTACTGTGTGAAAAGCAGGTTCTGTGAATAAATTAATGTTGGCTACGTGAAGTGGGAAGATCTACAGAAGCGAAAGTAGTGAATATTTGGAAATCGGTCCCTTAATTTCACCCACAAGAGAAAGCGAGGAAGAGCTCGCGAAAGTTTCTCCGAGAAGTGCAATCAATCTGATAAGGCAGTGTATTCTGCGTTTACCACTGCCACCCGTCTCACCCTCCTCGCCTCCATCTCCGCCCACCCCACCTCCGCCACCACCGCAGTTCAGTATGGTGAGTGTGATCAAACTACCAGTATTTAGAGGAGTGGGGAATGAAGATACCGACCAATTCTAGTTCGTGGTAAGAGCAGTATGGGAAGCACAAGGGATCATGGATGACATTATTAAAAAGGCTACACTGGTGACCGCACTGCAGGATCACGCATTAACATGCTATATCAAGCATTCTAATGACCACCCAAACATAGGAATCATAGAGATCCAGGCCACGCTAAACAGGGAATTTAGCAGGCCAAAATCAAAAACACAATCAATCATCGAGTTTAAGGAGATCGCGATGCTCCCAGGCGAGACCCCCTGGGACCTGGACCAAAGGCTGAAGAGTACGATTCGCGAAGCCAATATGACGTTGACAGATGGACAACATCACGCATGGTTTGTGGCATCACTTACGCCACACTTAAGGATGGCGTTGTCACAGCAAAAAATTTCCACCCAGGCCGAAGCGTTGGATATGGCAATGAGACCCTGGGTTGGGAGTCCGACAAATTCATGTGCAACTGCAAAATCTGTGTTTAGAAATGCAAAGTTTGAAACAGGACAGGACACCTCAGCGGGAGGCGCACGAGGAAGTATGGTGCATAAAATGCAATGGCCAAGGGCACGACAAGAACCATTCTTCAGTGTTCACGAACTACTTGGCAGGAGGAGGGCCGATGTCATTAAGACTAGAGGCACAGGTAGGGCCGAGAGCGGAGTCTTCACTATGGTGCGCGATCTATCAGATAGGAGGAAAACACACCACTGATAATTGTCATCTGTTGTATAAGTATAAGCAGACATCCTAGCAATTTTTTTGTAATTTCTACACATCGGTAGGTCATGATGAACACACCTGTCGAAGCTATGAACTAATGATGGATCGAACTCCTGCCTACAGGGTGTAGACCGAAACGCGAGCCCTTGACCCAAATGTAGGGATGGAATGCACTGGATTTCAAGGGCACGGTCGAGGTCGAGGTGGAATGGGACCAGGAAGGGGTTGCGGACAACTAATTTGTTACAATTGCAAAGGGCCAGGCACTATGCCCACGATTTCACAAACCTGACAAGAACATCATGTTGGCATTGTAATCAGTTTCATCATGAGGCAGAAGACTGCCCTTCGCTGATAGCGACGATGCGCGAAAAGGGGGTACTCTAGCCCCCTCTGACTCAGAATTTACAGATGATGAGGTCTGAGCCGCGCGAAGAAGCCCCGAATGTAAACATGATGCTCAGGAGTAGTATGACCACGAGAGAGGATAAAGGAAAGCAGCCAGACGAAAGTGCATGGGTTCGCAAGGCTCCTACAAAGGAACCCAAATTTGATTTAGAACATGCAAAGGAGACATTCATGGAAGCTAAGAAGAGCTTCACGAAGGCCTCCACTTCAGGTAGTAAGGATCAACTAGAACCAGGGATGGATCCTTCAATGCTCACTACCTTTCTGGAGACATGCATGAAACTACTGCATGACAGCAAGGCAGTCAAAGGACTACAGGAACTTATCACTAGCTGTGCGGGGTCAAGAGAACCGTGCCTAGTCTGAAAACTTGGAAAGCATGCATTGCGCACAGGAAGGGAAATGAGGTTGACTGCGCAAATCGGAGAATATGAAATGGATCAGGTAATCCTGGATCTAGGTATGAACGGGAATGTACTACCAAAGCAAACATGGGAACACATGGGCAGACCCGCGTTACAATGGTCCCCTATTTAGTTACGAATGGTGAACCAACAAAATATTTTTCCCATGGGAAGATTGCAAGGGGTAACAGTCGATATTGAAGGTGCGAACATGTAGGAAGATTTTGAAGTCATAAAGATTGTCGATGAAAGTAATCCCTATCTCGCTCTACTAGGAATAAACCGGGCCACCGATATGAATGAAGTCATTCTGAAGAAGCTTAAAATGATCTTTGAGAAAAATTCACTACGCGTAATAGTACCGCTAGATCCAGCCGAAGGAGCACAATACACTGAACCAGTGCGCAACAATGATAGTGATGACGATCTCGATTATATTTACAAGATAACCGCACGAGAAGAGGATTGGGTGAATCCGACTGCAGATGGTGTAGAAATTTTGAATAATTTAACACATATTCAATGGAGATTATCCTGATCATGTACTATTGCGGAAAACATACACAATACATAAGCTCCTCTATGTTGATCATCAATATAGCAGCATCAATAACAATAAAACATCAAGAGCATTCACACATTAACACAGTATGTATCCCGGGGAAAGCATCTCGCTAAAAACCCCAACTATCTGTATATTAATGATTGAGTCATGTAACATTACACAGCATAATACTTCTCACAAGTATCTCCACCTCTGTTACACACAATACAGCTCAGATCTGATCTCCAAATCTCTTCCACTGCTTGCCTGCCTCCACTGCTCAATACCTGCTCAAGAACTGATGAGAATGGCTCACCAAACTCGTTTTTCACCTAGAAAATAGTCACTCACACTTTGTTGGACGTGAGCACAAGCTATAATGTGGGCAAATACGTGAGCAAACTCATTGGCATACTCAATCCCTTGATTGTGAAAGATCTGGTGCACAACTATAGTCACAACTGATAGCAATCTGATTCTCTACCACCTGTCCCTGTTGAACTGAACATGCACTGACATGCAACTGAGTTAACTGATGTATTCATTAGTTGTATTATGAGTTAATAACTTGTGAATTAATTAATAACTAATTCACCCAACTCATCTCTAGTCTATTTTCCAGTTAGACTAAATACAACCAGTTTAACAAAGCTAAACTGAACACAACTCCATCAACTCCACAATCAACTCCACCAAACTCAACTAATTGAGTTCTAACTGAAGTCATGCATGCAACAACTCAACTGACTCATAAGAAAAGCGTATTTCCTTCTGACAGCTGCATGTGCCACCTCTGTAGCTCAAACTGAAGTGCTCCAAGAGAATAAGATTAAGTTTATAGTCTAAATATTATTGTGAGATAATAATATTTGACTTTTCTATTTTTGACAGCCAGTCTAAAAATAGACTTTGATCACTCACACTGTGATCACTCACACTTTCATCAAAAATATAAGTCCATCTATTTTTTCCCAACTTGATCAATCATCCATAAACAGCAACCTGCAATCCATAGACATGATCCATATGTCTAAAAATAGACATAGTCTAAAAATATACTTGCGCCAAAAATAGCCTGCGGGCCCACTTAGTGAAGGCGACTCTTTTCACTAAGCTCCATCATCTTGTTGCAATCTCAACAGATGGAAGGATTTCATGGGATTGCGAAAGCTCCTGCACTTCGGATTCAAACAAAGAGATAGAACGATGGCAGAATCGGCTACATGAAGTAACAACGCTTAATTGCAACATGATGACTAGATCACTGCGTTCCGTGACAACAGAGGCAAGGGAGCTGCCG
Source organism: Pinus tabuliformis (assembly GCA_031772625.1). Taxonomy (NCBI): domain Eukaryota; kingdom Viridiplantae; phylum Streptophyta; class Pinopsida; order Pinales; family Pinaceae; genus Pinus; species Pinus tabuliformis. The sequence continues at coordinate 1,411,274,126 of CM062819.1, forward strand.
ACATATGATGGATTGTCAGCGGTGGATGAATTCCTAGCAAATTTGAAAGCACAGTACTGAAACGGCAACAGTTCGATGCACTGAAGTGGGCACCGCACGCAACACCTGCACGATGGTGGGGTACGCATCAAGGAAATTTTGAGTACTGACGCAGCTGTAGAAGAATGATGTGCCTACGATTTTGGAACCACAAATACGGCTAGTAGACAAATATGACAGACGAGATGATCCATGCACGCACCTCGCGAAATGGACCAAGGTCTACAGGGAAGAGCCACAGCCTGAATGGGTACATTTATTCTACCATACCCTGGATGTCATACCCATGAATTAGTACACTGAAACGGAGCTCCGCCATGGTACGGGCGAATGGGATATCTTACGCGAGGAATTTTTGTTAACGTTCACATTTGAAGATCATTGGTCGGATACTGTTGACGATGCGCTACAAGCAGTAAAAGTCACTATCTTCAAAATACCACAGGAGCCAATGGGAGTACTTCAGCCAGAATGGGCGACACAGTTAAGCAGCACACTAGAGTGTTATAATGTAAATGTTGAAGAGGATGATGAGGACCCACAAAAAATTAACATTTCAGAAATGGAAGGCTCTCGTGAGATTCACAGACCATCACTTGAAGACCCCGACATCACCGCGCCGCTAAAAACGAAGCAGGTCAACATTGGAACAGAGGCAGAGCTGAAGTACGCAATGCTTAGGGACTATTGGGATGATGCCACAGTCGATAAGGTCGCTGAGTTACTCCGCCAATACCAAGACTTGTTCCCAACCAAAATTAAGGACTTAAAAGGGATCGTTGGCGATTTACGAATGATGAAGATCACCCTGAAACCCGACGTGAAGCCAGTTAAGTAGCGACCTTACCGCTTGAATCCAAAGTACAAAGAAAAGGTCCATGACGAATTAGACAAATTCTCGTAGCTGGAATTATTGGACCAGTGGAAGAATCTGACTCGGTGAGTCCTATGGTAGTACTGGAGAAAAAATAGAAGGATGAAATAATAATATGCGTAGACCTCAGGAAGTTGAACGACGCTTGTGTACACAATCCATTCCCAACACCATTCACAGTTGAAGTACTGGAGAATGTTAGCGGTCAGGAAGCATACTCGTTCACGGATGGGTTCTCAAGGTACCGTCAGATCAAGATCACGCCGGAAGATAGGAGCAAGATGACCTTCGCAACAAAATGGGGATGCTTTCAATACATCGTTATGCCATTTGGACTGAAGAACCCGCTAGCTATATTTTCACGCATCGTGGTAGCCGCGTTCAAAGAATACATCCACAAGTTTTTGGAGGTCTATCTAGATGATTGGACTGTCTTTGGATTAATTAAGCATCATGTAGCGAGCTTACAATTAATGTTGGATACTTGGCGCTGACACCAAATTTCGTTGAACCTTAAGAAGTGCACATTCCTCGTTCCCTTTGGAAACCTGCTGGGACATGTGGTCTGAAAACAAGGACTGATGGTGGACCCTGTGAAGATTTCTGTTATCCTAAATTTGGAAGCACCGCGACGTGTTAAACAACTGCGTGCTACCTTGGGCCACACTAGATACTATAGGAAGTTCATCAAAATTTATGCCCAAATAACCATGCCGATGGAAAAGCTATTCAAAAAAGATGTTACATATTGCTAGAATGATGATTGCATGAAGAGTTTGGATGTCCTGAAGGGGAAATTAGCCTCTGCTCCAATCCTGATCTTCCCAAAATGGGATGTGGAATTTCATGTACATGTTGATGCATTGTGTATCACGTTGGCAGTCGTACTCACACAGGGGGGCATGGAGGGTGTGGATCACCTGATCGCGTTTGCGAGTAGAAGGTTGTCCAAAGCAGAAAAGAACTACTCTAGCACAGAGCGCAAGGGGTTGGCAATGGTATATGCACTCCAAAAATACCGACACTATTTACTCGAGGGACATTTCAAGATGTATACCAACCATTTCACGTTGAAATACTTGGTGAATAAGCCTGTGTTGGGGGGAGCATATGTAGATGGCTCTTACTATTTCAAGAATATGATTTTGAGGTCATAGTCATGCCGGGACGCCTAAACGCAGGGCTGGATCACTTGTCACGAATTGAAACGAGTGAGGAACCCACGAATTTGGAGGAGGGACTACCTTATGCACAGCTCTTTGCAGTGCACATTACGGATGGAACCTTCGAAGTTATAATCCATTTTCTAACAATAGGGACTACACCGAAGGAATACTCAGTCCAACAGAAGAACGAATTGGTGGTGCGGGCAGCCGACTTTTCTATCATCACGGGGCACCTCTATAAGATGGGCAACGATGAGATATTGCGAAGATACGTACCTAAATTTGAACAAGGTCAGATACTCGCACAAGCACATGGGGCCGCTACAGGAGGACACTATGCAGGACGGAAAAACCATCACGAAGGGACGAGATGCCACTAAATCCCCAAATGACACTGCAGTCATTTGAGAAATGGGAAATCAACTTTGTGGGCACGATCAAACCTCAGGGAAAGACGATTGCGCACTACATCATCGCCACAGCAGATTACCTAACACAATGGGTGGAAGCACAACCGATCAAGGACTGCATGGCCACTATGGCTGCGAAGTTTTTGTTTGAACACGTGTTGACATGATTTGGCTGTCCAAAAATCTTAATGGGATAGTAGAGGCATTCAACAAAATACTGGATACTTCGCTGACCAAAGTATGTAATGCGCAGTGGAATGACTGGGACCTGTGTGTACCTGTTGTGTTATGGGCATACAGGACAACATGCAAGATATTAATGAGATAGACACCCCTCCGGTTGGTCTATGGTATGGAAGCTGTCATTCTGATGGAGTACATTGTACCTAGTGTGCGAATAGTAGTGCTCACAGGCATGACGGTCCACAAAGCTTTGGAAGAAAGGCTCACGCAATTAGAATAACTCAAGGAAGAATGGTTTCTAGTTGGATTTCATCAGTAGGTACAAAAGCAGCGTGGAAAGGCCTGGCACGACTGCCATATCAAGTTGTGCACCTTCAAGGTAAATGACTTAGTACTATTGTATGACAGTAAGTTTGAAAAAGTTCTAGGAAAATTCAGAATGCACTGGCTGGGACCATATGTGGTAAAGGAGGTCACAGACAGAGGCGCGGTCCAGCTAGTCAAACTAAATGGAGAACCCTTCCCAAGAAAAGTAAACAGCAGCCGCTTGAAACCCTACACGGGTGGGCCGACTCTCTGACTAACTGGGTGAAGCACAATCTTCACAACCTAGGGAGCCAGACAAGAGTGCAGGACTATAAACACATGCACCAGATGCCAGTACCAAGGTAAGGACATGATTCAGACATAGATGATTGAGAAACAAGAATGCACCAGGTCCAGCAAACCACAGAACAGTTTGTCGCGGCCTCCGAGCAGTACGGGACCAGTTGGAGGGGCTTCGCGCCAATGTCACCGCACCAGCAAAGTGACTCAAGAAGATGATTGTGTTGGGGGCCTGTTGGGCATGGAATCCCCCCACAGCATGTTTTAGGGCTCAAAGCCCAAGTTTTGGTCAAAGGTTTTGTAAGACTACGTGAATTTTTGGCGCAGAGCGTGAAGTATAGGTTAATTCATAGGGTTGTCCGCCCTAAAGCATTGTAATGTAATGTAAAATCATGTCGGCCTACCCATGGTCCGCGGAACATGGGATTGTATAAATAGAGCGAGGCTCTAAGTTGTAAAGATAGCGAAGTACACAAGAGAATATGAATGGTTCAAGCATAGAGTAGGAGTCTAAGTGTATTTGGTCGTAGTAGTAGGAAGAGGCTATGCAGCTGAGTGCACAGAGGCCTAGTAGAGTTTGTAGCTGAGTGCGTTAACCCCTACAGCTGAGTGTGCAGGGTGGTGTCGAGTCTGTAATCTTGAATGAAGAATAATAAAGAGAATTTGATTCCCATTTTTGTGTATCTGGTTGTGCATTACCTTCTTTACATTTATACTGTTTTATTTATCGTGTGCACTGATATGATTGTTGAATATGTTGTAATAATCATTAGTCTTACACACAAAAGCTAAGTAATTGGGTAATAACAGATTGAATAAGCAAGGAACTTGGGTATTATACGGGTTGCGCCCCGAGTAGGGCTGCGTAGAAGCAACATCGCAGGTTGCGAAGGAATAGCAAGTGCGCGTAGCAACGTGCATGCAGGGTCAAACCGCGGACCTCTAGAAGCTCATCAGACATCCCCAGGGTGTAGAAACTTGGTTCTAGCACCCTCCCATACTACTTTAGGTGAGACCTCAGTCCGTGCTCTGCGGACTATTGCCAAAAGGGTCAGTAGTACCGGGATTTGCTTGGCTAAATCACCTTTGAACCTAGGTTAGGCCCATACAAGCCAACACACTTCATCGTGTTGCAAGCTCAGTTGTTCCATATTGATTTTCTTCTTGCTAAGGACTTGCAGTGCGTGGTTCTCCTTAGCTCACAGCTCTACAGTTATCCCATCCTATAAAACATATAAGGTCTCTCACGGGAGTGCAGCCATATTGATGCTGAGACCCTTCAGCGTGCTAACCATAGGCTTGTCGGCCTCATTTGTTGTCATTAGTGCCCCTTCCAGTAGCACTATGGTATTCGTCATCCACGCATGCAACATCTATTTTTTTGTCATTGTTCCGACTACGAGGCTGGTCGAAAGGGTACCACCCTGAGGAGGGTGCACCTGCAACTCCTGTAATTGCGCTCTGAGGGCTCCAAATACAATCTAGTTCTCTTGCATAAAATTTTGGATGGCCTCGGAGGTGACATCATGCACTGTCTCACCAATGTCGTGCAAATCACCCTCGGTTAGGGTGATCGAGTCAATAGACAACTTCGATGCCTTGACCTTCTTGTGCGGCCATGTCCGCTTGGCTGGGTGTCGCCGCTTCAACTGTGTGGACGTGGTTTGTGAGTATCCACCTCCCTCTTCTTCCTCTGCTTCCTGCCCATGTCAAGGCAACATTTGCCCCTCGCGTGCCTTCGCAGTTGCCCCCTGTGCTACTGCTGTGACCTTTTCCTGCTTCATTGTTGTCTGTGTAGCATCCCACACCACCTGCACTTCTGCTGCTACTGCCTTCTTCCTTCTCTTTTCTGCCAACTGTGCGATGCACAGCTTGACCTCATCTTTCTTCCTTTTTGCCACCAACTTCTCTATCTCTGCGATGTTTAGAGCACGCCACTCCGGCAGCCATGTCTCCAGGACGTTAAAGATGACATCGTCTGGGGCTACAAAGGGTAGCTTCCTCCATTCTTTAGTTGGGTCCTTGCACGCTCTAATGTAAATGCTATGGATGTCCGCTTTAAATTCCTCAAAACTCTGAAGGCTGTTGTATACAGTGGGTGACAACCACGGCTTGCAATTGATCCCCATTCTAAGGTTCATCTCCATGAACACCCAGAATATTTCACTGTCATGGATCCTAATGGCATCCTTTGTGGCCCAGAGCAAAGCATACTTCGCGGCCTCCAGCAGATCTCTGTCAATCGTGGGGAATTGAATATCCTCCAGTAATTCCCCTGCCACAAACACGATGGACAGCAGAAGCCATGCATAATGGAACGCTTTTCCCTATTCCTGAGCTTCGCAACAATTCTCTAAGAACTCCTTGCAGAGGAACTCGAACTAGTTAAACTGTACCCCCTCTTCACACTGCTCAGCCAGTGCAACCACCGGCACAGGTACCTCGTCTGTGCAACACTTGCGCATAACCTTACCAGCCAGTATTTGGGTTGCCACTTTCACTACTTTCTCACTGATTTTGGATATGGCATAGCCCCTTTTCTTCTTTTCTAGCTTGTATTTTTTCTTCATGGCGTTCGTAATGGCCAGGTCAATGCTCTTCCCCTCTGAGATGTCCACGGGGTCTTCTTCTTTGCATGGAAACTAGGAAATGCGGTGAATCAAGTCTGTCGTGATGGGGATGTGTTGGGTAGCAGATCCCCCCATAACGGATTTTTGGGGCTTGTAGCCCGAATGTTGGTCAAATGTAATGTAAGACCCTGAAAAATGCGGGCGCGAAGCGTGAGAGTTTAGGGTTTTTCACCCTAAAGTATTGTAATTTAATATAGAATGTGTCGGCCTACGCATGGTCCGCGGACCATGGGAATATATAAATAGAGCAAGGCTCTAAGGGTAGAAGTTAGTTTTAAGTTTTTAGAGTTGATCTTAAGTGATATGGGTTTCTGAATGCGATATTCGCTCTGAGTCTATAAGTCCGAGTCTTGGGTTGTAGGAGTAGGAAGAGGCTCTGCAGTTGTGTGTGCAGAGACCTCGTAGAGTCCGCAGCTATGTGCGCAGACCCCTACAGCTGAGTGCGCAGGGTGGAGTTGGGATTGTAACGAAACAGAAGTTTAATAAAAGATAAGCTGATTCTAAAATATTGTGCATCTATTCATAGATTTGTATGTTTATGCTTCTGTTATATGTTTATGCATCTCCTTACTGTTTATGATTATGTGCACTTGCTATGAATGTTGAAAGATTAATAAGAATACTAGGCCCACAAAACTAATTCAAATCTATAATAATAACATAGTAAGGATAAAGGATCTAGACAGTGCCTCTTCGCATTCTTTCTAGAGCTATGCAAAGGTCAGACAGCTACGCGGAGCAGCAAAAGCACACAAGATCGGTTCGCGAACCTCCCAAACTTCATCAAGACATCCGTAGGGTGCGGAAACTTGGTTCCAACACCCTCCCATTCTACCTCGGGTGAGACCTCAATCTGCGCTCTACAGACTATTGCCAAAAGGGCCAGTGGTTTTGGGATTTGTTTGGCTAAAACACTTCTAAACCTGGGTCAGGCCCCAACAAGCCAACAAATAGTTTCGTTACCGGGACAGGGATCTGCCTAAGAGATGTCTGATGTCGAAACACTAGAATCCTACGAAGAACAAAATTGAAGATTGGTTGGATCAGAAGCTTCACGAGTTCGTGACACAAGAAAACAGAACTCCACAGATATCTGAGAAGAGGTGGCTGGATCGCTACGTATATACGGAAATCCATGAGATCTCTTTCACGTCATTCCATTCAGAGTTGTATGATTGGATCGCGAGGTTAGCTGATAGCCAGGGAAGGTATAAGCTTGATCAACCCATGGTGTGGACTCCGGAGCTAGTGCGCAGACTAGAGGCATTAAAAGATAAGATCGTGCGGGTCGTGGACCATTGGCTCGATAGGATAATAGGGGGATTTATCACTAAGTTCGCAATAGACACAACTGTGAGATATAGCAAAGCAAAAAGACGTTTTCTCAAGGGACCATGAGGTAAGTACATCAAATCTTTGAATACCTAGATTAAGATGTTGTTATGTGAAAAACGGTGATGCAAATACATTAATGTTTGGAACGAATCAGAGCTGAAAGGTCTACAGAGGTAGCGAGGAATTAGGAAACAGTCCCTTAATTTCACCTTCGTGAGAGAGCGAGGAAGAGCTCACTCGGGTTTCTCCGAGGAGTTCGTTCAGTTTAATAAGGCAGCGCATTCCACAGTTACCATCCCCACTTACCCCACCACTCGCTTCACCTCCTTCACCTCCATCTTCGCCCACACCACCTCCACCAAACTAGCAGTTCAGTATGGCGAGCGTGATTAAGCTACCCGTATTCAGAGGAGTAGGAAATGAGGACCCGGATCAGTTCTGGTTCGTGGTAAGAGCAGTGTGGGAAGCACAAGGGGTTATGGATGATAACATTAAGAAGGCTACATTGGTAAGCGCACTACAGGATCGCGCGTTGACGTGGTATATCAAGCACTCAAATAATCACCCGAATGCAGGAATAGCGGAGATACAGAATGTGCTAAACAGAGAATTTAGCTGGCTAAAACCAGAGACGTAGTCAATAATCAGATTTAAGGAGATCGCAATGCTTCTAGGCGAGACCCCATGGGATCTGGATCAGCAGCTAAAAATTACAATTTGCGAGGCTAATATCATGCTAACAAATGTGCAGCACAGCGCGTGGTTTGTGGTGTCTTTGACACCCCACCTAAGGATGGCGTTGTCACAGCAGAAGCTTTCAACCCAGGCCGAAGCATTGGAAATGGAAATGAGGCTGCATGAAACACTGATACAGGATCCAGGGCTAGGAGCTCAACAGATTCATGCGCAGCTACAGAATCTCTGCCTGGAAATGCAGAGCTTGAAGCAGGATAAGGCACCGTGGCTGGAGGCGCGCGAGGAAGTGTGGTGTATAAAATGCAAAGGTCAGGGCCACAATAAGGATCATTGTCCAGTATTCGCAAACTACTTGGCAGGAGGGGGGCCAATGCCATTGAGACTGGAGGCACAAGCATGACCGAGTGCAACACCCCCACTATGGTGCATGATCTGTCAGATAAGAGGAAATCACACGACGGACAACTGTTATATTTTGCAGAAGTATACCCAGATTCTACAACAGTTGTTTTGTAATTTCTGTAAATCAGTGGGTCACGACGAGAATACTCAGAAGAATAATAAAGAGAAGACCCCAACGTAGACATGATGCTCAGAAGTGGTGCAACCATAGGGGAAGATAAGGGGAACCAACCCGAGGAAGATACATGGGTTCGCAAAGCTCCTACAAAGGAACCTAAGTTTGACTTGGAACGCGCAAAGGAAATGTTTATGGAAGCTAAGAAGAGCTTCATGGAGGCCTCTACTCTAGGTAGTAAGGATCAACTAGAGACAATGATGAATCCTTCTATGCTAACTACCTTTTTAGAGACATGCACGAAACTTCTACGCGATAATAAGGCAGTTAAGGGACTACAAGAGTTGATCACCAAGTGCGTGGGATCAGGGGAACCGCGCGTAGTCCATAAATTAGGAAAGCATGCATTGCGCACCGGGAAGGAAATGAGATTGACCGCACATATTGGCGAATATCAAATGGACCAGGTAATCCTAGACCTAGGGTCTGACGCGAATATGTTACCAAAACAGACATGGAAACATATGGGCAAGCCTGCATTACAGTGGTCCCCTATTCAGTTACAAATGGCGAACCAACACAAGATTTTTCCCATGGGGAGGTTGCAAGGGGTAACCGTTGATATCGAAGGCGCGAGCACACAGACAGACTTTGAGGTAATGGATATTGTTGATGATAGCAACCCTTACCTCTCGTTTCTAGGAATAGACTGGGCCACTGATATGAATGGAGTCATCAACTTGAAGAAGCGGAAGATGACATTTGAGAAAAAGTCTCTATGCATAGTAGTTCCGCTAGATCCAGCCGAAGGAGCGTGATACACGGAACCTGTGCGTGACGATAACAGCGACGATGAGCTGGATTGCATTTACCAGATAACGGCGCAAGACCAGGATTAGGTGAACTTGACTGCAAATGGGAGGATCTCATGGGAGTGCGGCAGCTCTTGTACTTTGGATTCAGATGAAGAGATAGAACGCTGGCAGAATCAGTTGCATGAAGTGACAACGCTGAATTGAAACATGATGATTAGATCATTGTAGTGGGTGGAGACCGAAGAAAGGGAACTACCAACATACGATGGGGTAATAGGAGTAGATGAATTCTTAGACAACTTTGAAGGTACAGTACTGGAACAGCAGCGGTACGATGCGTTGGAATGGGCATTGCGCGCAACACCCGCATAATGGTGGAATACACACCAGAAGAATATTGGAAACTGGCGCGAATGTAGAAGATAGATGCGCTTACGGTTTGGAAGTCCCCGGCATCGAATGTGAGCCAAGCAGCCATGACAAAGCAGTCTACACGCCCACCTGGGTTGATGGGTGCAGTCGTGTGCTGTGCAAGCACGTCCTGGACTGAGGATCGAAAATCAGAACCCAACACGGTAGCAGGAAAAGCGACAAACATTCCACAATAGAGCCTTCACAAAGCTATGCAGAATCATGAACAGAGTCTACCAGACAGGACGAGCTGATTGGGACCTGCGCGTACTAGCGGTCCGATGGGCCTATAGGGCCATGTGCAAGAACCTGAGTGCGGAAATGGTTCCAAAGATGACAAGCAAAGTCAAGGCCATAGCGGTGGGAAAGAATCCCCACACAATGACTCCTATAATTGCGACAGCGTGCAGGGACCAGAGCAAAGAGATTATGCAGTCACGGGAGGATGAACATATGCAAAATCAAGAATCCATTCAGCTAGGGAACCTTGAGCTTCGCAAACTCAAAGAAGATCGGGTATGACTGAAGCAGGAAAGCATATTAATGGACGAGGATATCAAGAAGTTACGCAACACAGAAGTTGTGCGTAGGATCAATATGATGCACTGGTCACATTCGCACACAAGGGACTGCGCTGCCACACAGACAGGCTGGAAAGTGACCGTTGGGGTCACTGTTCATGACAAGATGGCTAGTTTAAGACAATGAGGAGTGGACGGCAGGAAATTAAGACACAAAGTCAGAACTAGATTTGGGACTATCTGCCATCAGTCTTGCATTAATGAGCTGAATCCGGGGGGAACGGTCGAACTTGAATTCAAAAGGGCCTATAAATCATAAGTGGCCCTCCACCGAACAACCCTTGGCATTTTGTAAATTAAGTTGTTGCGTTATCAAGCGGGCATGAACCTGATGAATTTGGTGGTTGTAAGAGCAATTATGTGGTTTGAAGCATTGCCAAAGGATACACAAAAATCCCTTATCAGAATAATGTCAACAACCAAGGGAGCCACGCAGAATTCTACGCCACCGGTAGGGGATGCACCAAAAATCCCTAAATCGCCCTGGACGCCGAGGCCCAAGAAGGACCCACAATCAGTAGGACCAGTCCGTATGTCTCCATGAAATCCACAATTCGGCAAACTTTCGATGGAAGAAAAGGGAAAAACGGTTAATATTGAGAGTGATGATGAGGAGGAGGATACTTAGACCTTGGTAGAAGAGATGGAACCAGAGGAAGAGATGGAAGAAGAAATACAGCCAGTACGCACCATAGTGAAGCTACCCAAGTATGTCCCTCCACGGAAAGGGAGGGTAAAGGTACCTAAATATTTGGATGCGGTTAAAAGCACACTCAACACCCCGTTCCTCCCCGAGGGAGTTCTGTCTGAAGGGTTGGTTGTGGGTCGCATACCCACTATGAAGTTTGAAGACTGGGACCTCGCGGATAGCAAGAAGTTCCCTCATTTGGAAACTAACTACTGATGGAACAAAGCATGAAGGGGGTAGTTACAACACTACAGCCACGGACATGGTTGCATAGGGTGGAGGAGGCCGAGTTACTCCACCTCCTATCGATTCCACACTTCCATCGGGCCCCGATCACAATATTTTTCATCAGGCAACTACTTTTCCTAGTGCATGATGGGTACTTGTGGCTGGAGGAGCCCATTCTCATCATGGCAGAGCTCATTCATAGGATTTGTCAACTTCCCTGTATAGGAAGGGAACCCGTGGAAATAGCTAGCACAAGTGGAGATTTGGTGATTGCGGAGGCCATGAAAAAGAAATATAAGTTAGAGAAAAAGCAGAGGGGTTATGTTATTACTAGTATTCAGAACAAAGGGGTCTGTGTCACTACCCAGTTGTTGGCACAAAAGGTGATGAGAAAATGTCGTAGCAATGAGGTACCAGCAACGGTCTTCGTGCTAGCCGAGCAATGTGCAGAAGGAGTACAGTTCAACTGGGCGCAATTCCTTTGTGACGAGTTCCTGATGAACTGCAGGGAGGCCCAAGAGTAGGGTAAGACCTTTCACTACACATGGTTGCTCTTATCCATCCTATTGGTTGCAGGTGGATTGCCTGAGGGTAGTCAGTTTCCTCCCCTGGACCAAGACTGGCCAGAGGCAGCAAAATATGCGTCGCTATGGGCGACAAAGGATGCCACGCGAATCCGAGAAACTAAGATCTTCTGGGTACTGATGGAGGCAAGTGTACGACTGTGGATCAACAAACGGCTGCACTTATCTGCCTTGGTATACGACAGTCTGAAGAGCTTTGCAGACTTTAAAGCAGATATGCACAATGTGTATATCAGGGCGTAGAAGGATCCAGAGCAGAAGTGGACCACACTCCCCTTCATCGCAATATATGATGTTGTTTTCACGGTGCTCGACACATGGCCACTGTAATAGCGCACACCAGACCTGGTGGTGTGCGATGAGATGGAGATTCAAAGACAGAAGGTTGTCGCCAAGTTGCTAGCACAACAAAAGCAGAACAAATAGCTAGCTGAAGAAGTACGGCTGTCTCGGGAGGCAGAAAGGGCCACCGCGGAAAAGATAGCAGTAGTAGGGGCTGCCATGACATAGGAAGAAAGAAGCTCGAACTTTACCACACGGCATGGGGCAGATGATACGACGGAAGGCGCGGACCCAAGCACCACTTCTACACAATTTAAATGACCGTGCGTGACAGAACAAACTGGGCCACGGAAGAAGACCAAGGCTTCCAAGTTGGATGGGGAGCCTATTGCACTAACCGAGGGTGACCTATACGACATTGGTGACACAATTCGTGAAGTCACCAGGGAGGCGCTCCAAGAGGCAATGACGGAGCAGCAGAATGTGTTGGGGGCACTCAGGAACAACTCCAAGAACTTCACGTGCGGCCCCCATAGTAGGGAATGGTAGCCATCTACGGGGCTATGGGTACATCAGCAAACGAGCAGTCCTTGCGGGCCAAAATGGCTAATATCGTCGCGTTGCCAAAAGGAGCACTGACAACGGACAACGCGGAGGACAGAGCCACGGTAGGCCGGCTCAAGGGACTTGGACTTAACTTGGCTGCCCTTCCACGAGAGCTATTATACCAGCTGCGAGATGGAGCGATGATAGAGCTTCATGCTAGGGAAGGACACGCAATATAGATGCTCAGTGAACAGTGAATCAACATCGAGCAGCTAAGCCTCCAACGTGATGAAGCAATAGCACAAACTCAGCAGTTGGAGCAAATTATCGAGGAAGCATGTCACCGTGTCCCCGAGCTAGAGATTATAGTAGACTTTTTGATAGGCATACGGATCCACAAATTGACCAGTGGATTCTGTGAGGTGAAGGAGGAAGCAACGAGGATCAAGTTGGACCTCAACTTGTAGATCGCGGAGCTGAGGCTGAAAGCGCAGCCCTCTACACTGCCGGAGGTCAGAGAGCAGCGGCACTGCACCATTCAATCAGGGTTGGAAGCAATAGAGTGTGCCATACAGGATTGCACAGGCTTGTTAGATCAGTCACTCGTAACCCTCACTTCACTGCAAGAAGACCCAATGCTACAACGGTTAGAGACAGAAGCATGGGAGTTGCAGCAGGCCTATGACAATGTCTGGGGGACCGCACAGACGGTCGCCCTTACTCAGCGGCTGGCCAAGATGAGGGAGGCCCAGGCTCTAAAGGCACAGGTGGACATCGCACATTAGAAAGAAGCAGTGCTTAAAGAACGCATCCAGCCTTGGCTCGAGGAAGCATTCACGGTCACCACCAAGATCGAGGGAAAGCTGGCACAGATGCAGGGTGTATATGCACTCAAGCAAGGAATTGCACCTGACAACAAAGCATCGGAGATACACGCACAATAGGTATAGAAAATAGCGGAAGAATGTGTTGCGGACATAAGCAAAGCGTAGAGATCGCTGGACGAACTTCACGTGAAGATCACCGCACCAGTCGAGTGACTCGAGACGAGTAATGATGATTGTGTTGGGGGACTGTTGACCAACGGATCCCCCCATAACGGATTTTTGGGGCTTGTAGCCCGAATGTTGGTCAACGTAATGTAAGACCCCACAAAATGCGGGCGCGAAGCGCGAGAGTCTACGGTTGTCCACCCTAAAGTATTGTAATTTAATATAGAATGTGTTGGCCTACCCATGGTCTGTAAACCATGGGAATGTATAAATAGAGCGAGGCTCTAAGGGTAGAAGTCAGTTTTAAGTTTTTAGAGTTGATCTTAAGTGATATGGGTTTCCGAATGCGATATTCGCTCTGAGTCTGTAAGTCTGAATCTTGGGTTGTAGGAGTAGGAAAAGGCTCTGCAGCTGTGTGCGCGGACCCTTGGAGCTGAGTGCGCAGGGCGGAGTTGGGATTGTAACGGATTAGAAGTTTAATAAAAGATAAGTTGATTCTGAAATATTATGCATCTATTCATAGATTTTTATGTTTATGCTTTTGTTATATGTTTATGCATCTCCTTACAGTTTATGATTGCGCGCACTTGTTATGAATGTTGAATGATTAATAAGAATAATGGGCCCACAAAACTAAGTCAGATCTATAATAATAACATAGTAAGGATAAAGGATCTAGACAACGCCTCTTCACATTCTTTACAAAGCTACGCAAAGGTCAGACAGCTGCGTGGAGCAGCGAAAGTGTGCAAGACCAGTTCGCAAACTTCCCAGACTTCATCAAGACATCCGTAGGGTGTGAAAACCTGGTTCCAACACCCTCCCATCCTACCTTAGGTGAGACCTCAGTCCACGCTCCGCGAATTGTTGCCGAAAGGGCTGGTAGTTTTGGGATTTTTTTGGCTAAAACACTTCTGAGCCTTAGTCAGGCCCCAACAAGCCAAAAGGATGGGTTCCTCCAGCCACAAACACCCATCATGCACCAGGCAAAGCAGCTGCCTGATGACCAAAATGGTTATTGGGGCGTGGTGGAAATGTGGCACCCAGAGCAAGTTCAGTAGCCTAGCCTTTTCCACTCTCCACAACCACTTTTGCAGTACTAATTTTGTAACCCCCACCACGGTGTTCTGCTTGGGCTTCATGAGGTGCAAGGTTGCAAGGTGAGATAACTTCTCATGGTCAGCAAGGTCCTAATCTTTGAATTTTAGGCTCGGCACCCGTCCCAGGTGCGTGCCCTCAAAAATAATATTTTCTAGGAGGAGAGGGGTCTGGAGCGAGCTCTTGTTTTCGTCAATGTCCTTGGGTACTCTAGCCTTTCCTTTCTACGGGGGACATAGGTGGGCAGCTTTGTCAAGGGGTGCGTAGGCTCAGTTTCCTCCCCCATGCCTTTGTCCTCATCCTCTTCGATAATTAGGTCCTCTAGGTCTTCTTCTTCTTCATCAGTTTCTATGGTGACGGATTTCCCTTTGTCCTCCATTAACAGATTGGTACGCAACAGGTTCCACGGGGACACACCTACAGGAATCATTGCTTGTTTGTCCTTCTTAGATCTTGGTGTGCGTGGTGATTTCGAGATTTTTTCCACAATCCTAGCACCTTCTGGAGCATCCCCCACAGTGAGGGCCTGTGCAGCCTCTTCGGCGGTCAGTTCTATTATCTCCATAACATCCTTAGTTGTTGCCATCGTGTCCGTCCAAAAATATAGCACTCACGAACTCAGGGGCTCCATCAACACCCGGCACACAACAATCAAGGCTCTTCTCAATAACTCAATTCGAAAATGACCAAGTGTTGTTTGCTGGGCAGCCCTTTGTAATTGATACCGCTTTTTGAATTTGAATTCGACTGTTTCCCCCAAATCCGATTCATTAATGCTCCCTTGGTGGCATATTTTTCCAAATATTACCCATAAATCACGTCTTAACTACCTGTCGCCTACTCCATTTGGTCTTAAGTCAAGCATCCCATCATGAATAGTGACTTCAACGGTCACTTTCTAGCCAACCCATGCAGCATCACAGCCCCCCGTGTGCGGGTGCGGACCTTGTGACTCTTTGCTTCTGCGCGCAGCTCCAACATTGCAAAGCTCCCGAGCAAAATATTTTATAGTCTCATGATTCCTTTCAACTGTCTGCAGCGCTAAGACTGTACTTCCTTCGGCTAGTCAGGTGGTCGAACCACCTGTGTTAAGTTTCATCCTATCATTCATCATATTTCCTGGAGAATACCCACCTTTTATTGTTAAGGTCGGCATCGCGCATTTTACCATCTGCAATGCACTACCCTGGTCAATACGCTTAGCAATGTACGGTCCAAGCCAAGGCATTAGACTAATCAATTCTCAATGATAGGCCTTAAACCTGTCATCGTGATCGTACGCATCATGCCTTATCACCCTAATATTTTTGCCAAGAAAATCATCCTTTATCTTTTCCTCCAGCTTCTTGACTTCCGCATCCACCAGAGCACTTTTATTCCTTAATCGTACCCTTTCTTCTTTAAGTTCTTGGAGTCTAAAATTTCCCTATTGGATTTCTGCTTCCAAGGTTCTGCGAACCGTCGTATCTACCAATGCTATCATGCACGGTCTAAGCTCTCCAAGTACTATAGGGCTTCCTACAGTTGCTTCATACTCCAGCCTTGGTAGTGCCTACATAGTTAGGTTTTTGCATGTTTTCCTATAAGCCTAGAGAACTATTAGTATGCTCAGGTCCCAGTCAGTCTGCTTCACATTGTGGCCCTTGTTCCTGCTTTGCGTACTTTGTTAAAAGATTTTGCGTGGATATTTTTCTGCGCACTTGGTCTTTCCATACTTCATGGTCCCAACCGGAGGGGTCGTTCATGCCATTTCCTTACCCGCACCTTCTTACTAATCGTGTCCCCTACCGCGAGGATGGTGTGCATTCGTATAGGTTTCGCACCATATGCCCATATCCACCTGGATAGGTGGGTGCACGGGCCAGTTTGTTCAACAATTTTGTCTGTTAATCGCATCTAAGGCTTCCCAAATTGCATGTGCATCATCCTTTTGCATTCATGCCAGTCCTCAAAACTTCGTTGGTGTGTACCCCACCATCTTGTAGGCGTAGCACGCAGTACCCATTTTAGAGCATCGAAATGCCATTGTTCTGGTACTTCTCTTTCAAAAATTTTCAAGAAGTCATCCACCTCGCTTAACCCGTCATACGTAGGCAGGTCTCTTACCTCTGGTGCTACGTAGCGCAATGATCTCGTCATCATGTTATAGTCGAGTGTGGTTACCTCGTGTAACCGGTTCTACCATCGTTCTATCTCCTCATCAGAATCTGATGTGCAGGAGCTTTCGCGCTCCCATGAGATTCGGCCATCCACAATTGGATTTACTCAGTCATGCTCCCGTGCGGTTATTTTGTAGATGCAGTCCAACTCATTGTCGCTATCATAGTCGTGCACCGACTCCATGTAGCGCGATCCTTCTGTAGGGTCTAAAGGTACCACTATGCGCAGAGACTTTTTTATCAAAAATCATCTTGTGCTTCTTGAGATTTATGACTCCATTCATGTCATTGGCCCAATCTATTCCTAATAGCCCGGGGTAGGTCTTTTTGTCATCAAAAATCTCTATCACTTCAAAATCTGCTAGCACGCTTGCTCCTTTTATATCTACTGTGATTCCCTGCAATCTCCCCATAGGTAGGATCTTTTGCTAGTTCGCCATCCACAGTTGGATAGGAGACCATTGCAGTGCAGGCCTGCCCATGCACTCCCATGTCTGCTTGGCAAGGATGTTCACATCCGACCCTAGATCCAAAATCACTTGGTCCATCTCATATTCCCCGATCTGCGTGGTCAATCTCATCTCCCTTCCTATTCGCGTCGTGTGCTTCCCGAGCTTCTGGACTACGCGCAGTCCCAGTGCATCTAGTTATGAGTTCTTGCAGCCCTTTTACATCCTTGTTGTCACGTAGCAGCTTCATGCATGTCTCTAAGAACGTAGTGAGCATCGATGGGTCCATTTCCGGCTCCAGTCTGTCTTTACTTCCTGAAGTGCAGGCATCAGTGAAGCTCCTCTTAGCTTCCATGAAGGTCTCCTTAGCGCAATCCAAATCAAATTCTGGTTCCTTTGTTGGAGCCTTGCGAACCCAAGTACTTTCTTCAGGTTGCTTACCTTTGTCATCCCCTATCGTAATTCCACTCCCGAGCATGACATTTACATTAGGGTCTTCCTCACGTGGCTCAAACCTCATCATTTGCAGGTTCTGAGTCAGGGGAGGTTGGAGTGCTCCTCTATCATGCAACCTTGCTATTAGTGTGGGACAATCCTCCATCTCATGGTCAAACAATGTACAATACAAGCATGATGTTTGCGTTGGATTTGTACAATCACGGGCATAATGCCCTGGCCCTCCGCAATTGTAACATATCAATTGTCTGTGACCGCTTCCTGGTCCCCCTCCACCTTGGCCTCATCCGTGCCCTTGAAATCCTGTTTGTGCCATCCCTGCATTCTGGTCAATGGGGTTGTGTTTCGGCCTGAACTATATAGGTAGGAGTTTGATCCATCATCATCTCATAACTCCAACAGGTGCGCTCATCATGTCCTACTGACCTACAGAAATTACATAACAACTGTTGTGAATTCTGCGTATACTTCTATAATAGATGGCAGTTATCTGTAGCATGCTTTCCTCCTATATGACAAATCGCACACCATAGTGTAGGCGCCGCGCTTGGTCCTACTTGTGCCTCCGGTCTTAGTGGCATTAGCCCTCCTCCTGCAAGGTAATTCGCGAACACCGGGCAGTGATCCTTGTCATGCCCCTGGCCCTTGCATTTTATGCACCACACCTCATCGCACATCTCTGGGCGGGTTGTTCTATCTTGTTTCAAACTCTGCATCTCCAGGCACAAGTTTTTCAGCTACGCGAGAATCTGCTGAATTCCCAGGTTAGGATCTTGTATTGGAGTCTTGTGCAATCTCATCGCAACCTCCAAAGCCTCAACCTGAGTAGTTATCCTTTTTTGTGCCAACGCATTTCGTAGATGCGGCGTTAATGATGCCAAAAACCATTCACGATGTTGCCCATCTGTTAATTTCATGTTCTCTTCGTGAATTGTGCACTTTAGTCTTTGATCCAATTCCCATGGGGTCTCGCCTGGTAGCATTGTGATTTCCTTAAATCCAGTGATCGACTGTGCTTTTAACTTTGGCCTGCTAAATTCTTTCTTTAGTGCAGCTTGGATATCTGTGATCCCCGCATTCGGATTTTCATTGGAATGCTTAATGTACCAGGTCAGCGTGCAATCCTGTAGAGCGCTGACCAACGTTGCCTTCTTTATATTGTCGTCTGTGACAACATGTGCTTCCCATATAGCTTTTATTACGAACCAAAACTGGTATGGATCTTCATTCCCTACTTGCTTGAACACTGGTAGCTTTATCCCGCTTGCCATACTGCTTTGCGGTGGTGGCGGAGGTGGTATGGGTGAAGACGGGGGTGAAGACGGTGAAACTAGTGGTGGTGTGGATGGGATGGTATGCACGGAATTATTTTCCTTATCAGATTGATCGTGATTCTTGGTGAGACCTTCGCGAGCTCTTCTTCGCCCCCTCATGGAGATGAAATCAAGGGGCTAGTCTCTAGTTCTGTGATACCTTCGTTTATGTAGATTCTCCCACTTCAAGTAGACCCAAACATAAATTTATTCGCATAATTTGCTTTTCACACAATAGCATTTTAAACCAAGTGCTCAAAGATTTAACGTACTTACCTCGCAGTCCCTTGAGGAAGTATAGTTCTACCTCGCTATAGCTGACTAAAGTATCTACCTTGAATTCGGTGATGAATCCTCCTATGATTCGATCAAGCCAATGATCGACAGCACACACGATCTGATCTTCTTATGCTTCTAGTCTACACACCAATTCTGGAGTCCACACAATAGGTTTGTTGAGTTTATACCTTCCTTGGCTATGTGCTAGCTTTGTGATCCATTCGTACAACTTAGTGGGGAAGGATGCAAAGAAAATTTCATGGATTTCCGTATATAAGTAGTAGTCTAACCACTCTTCCTTTGATAGGCACGGATTCCTGTTTTCCTGTGTTGTGAATTCGTGAATCTTTCTGTCCAACCAATCTTCAATTCCTTTCTTTGTCGGATTCTAGTGATACGACATCATATATCTCTATGTAGATCCCGGTCCCAGCAACAGAACCATTTGTTGGCTTGTCGGGGCTTGACCTAGGTTCGGAGTTAATTAGCCAAACAAATCCCTATACTACTGTCCCTTTCGGTAACAGTCTGCGAAGTGTGGACTGATGTCTCACCCAAAGTAGTATGGGAGGGTGCTAGAACCAGGTTTCTACACCCTTGAGATGTCTAAGAGGTACGACTGGTCCTTGGTTTGTTCCTGCGTGCAGGTCGCTTCGCGCACTTCCCGTTCCTCGCGGCTCGATAAACTGCCTTCGTGCAGCCCTAACTAGGGGTTGTGACGCACTCTGCACTATTACCCGATATCTTACTTATCTTTCAGTGTTAATTAATTACCTTTGCCTACTTGAATGTCTTAAGTTATAATTAGCAATACAAAACATTCATACACGATCGCGCAGTAAATAAACAGTATACTTGCAAATTATATCCAATCATGCATCAAACCAGGAAAATATACACAGAATTGTAGCAAAATTTCTCTTTATTGATTCTCCCAATGGTTACAGACTCGACCCGCCCTGCGCACTCAGCTGCAAGGGTCCACGCACTCAGCTGCAAGGGTCCGTGCACTCAGCTGCGAACTACTAGGCCTCTGCGCACTCAGCTGCAAAGCCTTCTCCTACTCTATGACCCACAGACACACTTTACACTTCAACTCAATCACTTAGACTTCTTATGCTTTTATTCTATTTGTTATTTCGTTATCTTTTACACTTAGGACCTCGCTCTATTTATACAATCCCATGGTCCGCGAACCATGGGTAGGTCTATCCAGCCGACATTACATTACAAAAACTAGGGTGGACAACCCTGTGACTCTAATATACTTTCGTGCCTCGCACCTACAATTCGTGGAGCTTTTACAAAAAGATTCGGTAAAAACTTGGGCTTTAAGCCCCAAAAAATACCTTGGGTGGATTCCATGCCCAACAGGGTTCGTCAAAAATTTCAAGTTGATCACCTAGGGGATTTTCTAACTCCCTTGTGGTCAAGGAGGGAAGTTCACAGTCACTAAAGAAGAAGGATGATTGACCGCTTGATGGGGTGGGGGTTTTTGGTATAAATTTCCCTTGATTATCCCTACTCTATGAGGCATGAAAGAACTAGTTTTGTTTTTCTATATTTTCTTTTTTCTCAAATCAACAATGTTAATGAAGAACAAATGATGGGAAAAGAAAGAAAGGTAACCTATAAGTAGAAGCAACACCTACTTGGACACCTCCCTGTCAACAACGCCAAAAAAATCAAGAGCCCCAATATCACAACAATATTGTTGAGACTCCAAAAGCTACCAACTTTAATTATCAACCTGGAGTTCGTACAAACCTAAGAGGTGAGAGTGTTGTATGAACAGTAGGTCAAGTCCCACACATGCCACCTTTAAGAAATGGAACAGAACAAGGCGTACAAAGACCACTCTTTTAGCTAGCTCAAGGAATGGGATTGCATGAAAAAAATAAAGTTATACTCTAACTATAGGAATGAAAGAAAATTACTCTACATGTAGAAATGGAAAGTGTCATTCATCAAATGTAAATTCTAGCCCTAGTTGTAGGAATGTAACAACTATTCTAATTGCAAGAATGAAAATTACTTGTATATTTGTCGAATGTAAACCTTGTGCTACTTGCAACAATGTGAATCATTAGTCTAATTATAAAATGAAAAGTTCCTTTGAAAAGAACCTAATCCTATGTAAGAACAACGCTTTTGTAATTGAAATCCTATGAGCATGAATTCAAGAAATAGGCCTAATCTACCTGACATGAGAAAATAACCCTCTTAATCATTGTGTTCAAAGGGACTTGGATTGAGTGACATAACTCATATGTATTTCATCAGAAAGTCATCATTATCATTCAAGTTATAAATATGTCATCTAATTCTAATTGCATAATTGTGCTTGTAGTGAGAAGAAGGCAGGTTCAAAGTGAACTGGGGTCCTTAATCGTGGATTCAGAGCCTAGGGGTCATTATTCAAGCCTAAGGGACAAAAACCAATATTTTGGAGCAAACCTGGTCAAGTTAAGGACTGCTACAATATTTCTACAGGAGAATACAAGATTACTATAGGATGCTACATGATTTCCCTATTTTTATACAAGATTGATCCTGTGGGTATCTCGAATGTTAAAAGGTGGTTTGGATGTGGGAAAGGGTAGGTAAGTGTATATGAGGTTTGTGTAAGGCCTTTTCCAAGCATAGTGCCTCTCAAAGGTCCATCTGCACAAAAACAAATGCACGATGTGTCCCTCAAATAACCCAAAAATGTGGTCTTTGTGGCAGAATTTTTAGGGCAGTGCAGGATGACAAGGAAGGGGTTGATGATGATATGGGGAATGTAGGATGTGTGTGCCAAGCCTAAAAACCACTAATAACACCTGCTTAACAGCAGCAATCCCTTTTCTTGCACTCAAATTTATAATCAAATTGTAGCAAAATAAGCTAAGAAAGAAAGGATGAGACAAATTATGAAATTAAACAAAGAAGGACTTTATTTCATTAAGAACCAATCCACCTCACAACATGCATCTAACCTACATACATGAAAACTTGAAAAATGTGATTTTAACTCCTAGATTGTAGAAACAGAGTATGCAAGAGATAATGAAATAAAGCCTAGCAAATGGCAATGGGAAATAGTCACATATTTTTTGCTTGTTGTTGTAGAATCCTCAACCACACTTCCCACAGGAGAGGTGGTAATCAAGCCTGCAACCACAATTTTGTAGCAAATAAACTTCTACTCTAACAAGGAAGGAAATGTTGCTACTAAAACAATGCATAAACATGATACACAAAGAGGGATTGTTGCCTTTTGGTTGGGCCCTAACCCAATGGGATTCAACCCTCTACAAAAAATTCAGATGTGAAGAAACAATTTACTTTTCATTAATATAAAATAGAGTTCAAATACATCATGCAATGATAGACTCAAGCTCCTAGCTCTTGATAGCACTTCACTGCTCAAGAAATTTCAATCGTATTGAGCCCTTAGGCATGTTTATTTATGCAAAGAGGATTGAGGGGCATCCTCCTTGAAAAGAGGATTGCCTCCCTCCAAAACATCAAAAAAGTGGATCTAGCTCCCTTAGATTCTCGCATTCACTTGAGTTCATTGGCTTCCAGTATACCTCGAGTTGTAGATGAGTGCATATGAGTGATTATAGGGATCATTTCGAGTCAAATAAGATTAAATGCATGGGAAAATCCTCCTACACTTCCTCTAGATGCCTCTAATGTGCCTCTACACCATAAATGTGCTAAAAAATGCTCTTTTTCCTGCACATTAGGCCACGAAGCATGACAAATATCCTTTAATCTTCCAATTAAACACATTATGGCCAAAAATATGTTAATTAATGTGAGAAAAGGATAAATTAAGGGTTGAAGGGTGGAAAAATGGCCTTATAATATACCTTTTGATGGTATCCATCATATACAACCATGATTTGAGAATCTACTTCATTGTTTTATAATAAAAAACAAGGGATACAAATATAAAAGTGAAGAATGGATACAAAAAAAACACAGTAACTTGAGTGCAATACAGCCATGTGTGTAGGCCCAAAGTTAGGAATATTCATTAGACTCTGGTAATAGTAAAGAGTGTCGAGAGAACACACAAACTTTACGACTTGTATATTAATAAAGGGGGCCAAATTAGTATCGATTAGATTTAATAACACACCAAGGATTTGGGAGATTAGTGGGAGGCATATAACAAACACACATTGTTTTTGTAGGTAAATAAAAGAGCTTCAAAATATGGATAATAGAAATTTAAATAGTTATTGTATCCAAGAAGTTATTTCTTCCTTTTTTTCGGACTTTATGTGATATCTTGAAGTAGGGGCTAGGTTATTTGTTTGGTTTCAGGCAAAGGGAAGGAGTTTCTTTTCTTTCCTTTGATGACACAAAATGTGTAAGACTTGTGATACAAATGCAACATGGAGAAATGGGTGCGAGAGTGATTGAAATTTGATTGTGGGACATAGGCACGAAATTTGAATGTTGTGAGGCGACATACATAGTAGAGCCTAAATTAGAAAACGTTAACAAAAGTTGTCAACAATCAGTTGGTTACACAAGAAACTGGTGTGAGAAGAAGGGGAACAAGGGAAAGTGACTAATGTGAAGAATGGGAAAGCGAAATGATTTGGAGTGTGAACAAGGTTGGGAAAACCCTCGATCGGTAAAAGAGGGGAGGGTTCATCCATAAGAGAAATATTTGATGGAGCAACCGAAGGGGAGGGTGGAGGCATGGATGTAGAAGAAAATGGAGGTGTCGATGTGTCAATTGAGGAAGGAGAGGATGTGCCCATCACCTGGGACAAGGATGGAGGAAAGGTACGCAGCTCAGATCCTAAGGGATATTGTTACAAAGAGCATTCTGATAATAATTGAATAGGAGATACGAGGGACTTCAACTTCTCCTCGTGAGTCCAAATTTGCATCTCCTTTGTCGAGTCTGTGAAGACACCCACCAAGTCCAAGTCCATGCATGGGTTGAATATATTGTAGATAAGAGGTAAAGTGGGGGAGGGCTACGGAGCCCACATGCGCATCCCCCCACACAAAGGTTTAAAAAACCCTAGGTTACCATTGGAGCCGAAATGAGAAGATTATTATTTCCACCACATGTGTGTGTGTGTGTGTGCATATTATCTATAAATTATGTCACTATAATAAAAAGTGAAGAAGATAGATTGGCATTGGTCCTTCTCAATAATACTCTCTATAATTTCAACCTATGAAGAAAGTTAATTACTTCAAATGATTAGATTAATTTTACATACATATACATAATATTAGTCATCCACAAAGTTTGGGTAACTTGCCACTACTAAAGCTAGACTCCATCCATCTTACCCCCATGTCTATCAAGTGTCGAGAGGGATCAAATCTCTCAAGGTGCCAACCCTTCTCAAGTTTTGCACTCTATAAGAGGTTTGCACCTTGAGAGATTTGATCCCTACTAGCACTTGATGGATTTAGAGTTAACATGGATCTAGGTTTATTTAAAAGAGAGTTGTTAAACTTATCAAGTGAATATTTAGGAGTTAATATTCTTGAATTTCATGGATATTCCACTGGATAGTTCATCACAACAAATTTGATGAAAAATGGACTGAAATCTGAAATCTATAATATGGGGGTTAATTTTCCTTATATTTATGGATTTATTAATTTACAGTATTCACTGCTTATGCATGCAATAGATAAAATGTGAAAAATTAGAGACCAATGAAATATAAACACACAATAATCAACACCAAGATATGACTTAGGAAAACCATTTGAGAGAAAACCCAACTAGAAGGTGAGGTTGCTCTACTTTGTCTTTCTATGAATGGAAATGATGCAAATACAAAGGAGTGATAATTATGTCCCATGGGTTGTGATAGAACACAAACCCTCTTTTTTGAATTATCTCTCTATCCACTTGTAGCTACTTTAGTCTACTATGGAACAAAATGAACTCAAATAGAATGGAACCACTTTTCCTCCTAGTGAACTAGTTATAACATAGCCTAATAGGAAACTAGTGGTTGAATTTGACCCACTCAATCTTCAATATGAGTTACAATGTGACCCTTCTATAGTCTTATTCATAGGGCCCATGTGTCTAGCGCCTTTTCCATGATTAAATGGGGTTGACGTGGCATCCTTGTGAATTATAATGGATAATCATGATAGGTAAACTTCTCAGAAGCATATCTTTTACATCCAAACTTTGATTGATACAATTCGTGCTCTGTTGGAAATTGGAATGGTCTTCAAAAGTAGAATAGCTACATAGGGTGTCGCTCTTAAGAAAAAAAATACCCCTAAATAAAATGTCATCTAAGGCCTCAAATTGGATTCAAAGAGTTTCTGACCCCAATTCTTCAAATTGGGTCTTGAGACTAAAATTGCTCTTGTAATTTGATTTATTTGATTTTTCCACCTTTAAATCATCAATATGGATGAAAACAATATGATGATGTTGGAATTAAGATTATAATTAGAGGGGGGTGAATTATTATAATGGCCAATTTACATGTTTAAAACATTTCAAACAATATAATACATCAAAAACATAAAAAAAACACATGAGAACATTAGATGTACATGAAAACCCTTAAAGGGAGGAAACAAAAAAATTATTTGAATAATTCTTGTAAGTACCTACCTACTATTACATCAATTTACTAGCACCAACCAAATGGAGACACCAATCCCATGATTTATAGGCACCAACCTAAAGGAGACATCAATCCCCTGATTTACAAGCACAAACTAGAAGGAGGCAACAATGCCCTAATTTATAGGAAACAACCTATAGGATACACCAATTCCCTTATTTACAAGTACTAACCTAAAGGAGGCACTAGGCCCTTAATTTAATTTTTATTTGTATTTTGATTAATGTTGATCCAATTTTCTCCTTGCATTATACACTTTGTTGTAGCATCCATTGTTATTTAAGTTTTATTTTCAGTTTTATCGCAAAATGAAAGAAAAATCAAAAATACAAAAGAAATGGTTGATTTTATATTATTAATGGCTTTTGAAAGTGATAAACCCGCGAAAATATCTAGGTCGTCCAATCAATAGGCCAAAGATCGGACGGCAATCGCGTAGTTAACTAGAATGGGGTTTATTTCGGAGATCGGACGTGATGGTGTATCAAATACAGTTTAATTCACTGAAGTCTGGGCCAAATATCGGGTCGGAAAGTAATCAAGTTCTATCTTTAAAATCGAACCCAATAAATTATTAACTGGTAGTTTTTATTTCCTATCGGGTCCGTATGGGAATCAAAGGGGCGTTGAAAAGGCAGACACGATAGGTTTATGAACCAAAGTGTTAATTCTTTTGAGTTCCGTAATAACCGATCCATTGTCTAAAGTTCATGCAGGTTCAAGAGGCGTGATCAAGTGATAGCTTGGTAAGTACATTGAGGTGTGCTACGGGGAAGCAATGAGCACGAATATTAATTAAAGGTCAACCCTCACAGTTGACCGTGACGTTAGCATGGTTGATCGAAATGTGTGGCCTGAAAATACTGCGGGGTTTCAACCTCGTTGAAGCTCCCGTACATTCTTTACCCCCGCGGTGAGCTCCCAAAGCTTTCCGCCTCACGTCGCTCATTCCACATCTTCCACCACTTTCATCTGTTAATTGCCTATGCCACTCACCATACCCCGCCACTTCATCCACTGCTCCATTAATGGATTATAGAGAAACACAAAGATACATCAGCAGAACCACAGGCTCAAGCTATAGATTCGAACAGCGAACAGCCATCACTTTCTAATTTCTGTTACTTCCTGTTATTTTATTTTCTTAAGAATGAGGTGTCTTTTACCCTCTATGTAATATTCTGTAATAACTTTTACTTCAAAGCAGTTAGAGGATAGTTAGGTAGTTTGACAGTTTTGGGTGGTTATTAATTATCCTATGATGTATAAAGAGTGAAGATATAGAAAAAAAGGAGAACCTGGAGACTAGGCCACTGTATTCCTGATACAACTGTTGATTAATGAAAGAATCAGGAGTTTTCCACACATTGTTGGGTACAATTTTGTGACTTCTTTGTTGTGTGTCATCAAATGTTTTCCTCCTTTAAGTATGGTAATGAAGCTGCAGGTCTTTATTTTCTTATGTAAATAAAGTTAAATTCCCTTAAAAGAGAGCTCCTATACTTGAAGTTCCCACCTGTGCAATTCTTCTAAGTTAAAGATAGTAGTTTCTGCGTAAGAAATCATATTATCTTTAACTTCTCCAAGTGTCATGGATAATAGATTCTTTGTAAAACAGCATATTGTCTATGACTTCTTCAAGCCTTCTTCATTCATCATTTATATTCAGCAATCAAATGGCATTCTGAGATTTTCATGTCACCTAAGTATTGAGGGTTCAAAACCAAGTCTTTTAGGTCCATTTGAGAATACAACATACAATTAAGTGACAAACAAGTGACAATAATTATAAACATTAATGTCTTAAGCACAATTTCTACACAGCCAGGAAATTGGTTTCTTAAGGTACAACACACTCAACACTTCATTTTGTATGTTCTTTGGACTTACTCCATTTATGAGATTTTGTGTATTGATCTTCAAATTTCCCTTTTCTAGTCATTGAATTATGTTATTTCTTTATCCAAATTTATGCACCTCAGACATATATACTCTTTAACTCAAATAGATAGTATAATCACATGCTTCAAACAACATCCACTTTATGGAATTCATTACACACTTCGACACTCTCTTTTGGATATATTCCTTGTACAAATTACATGTCTTCTTCATACTCCATCCTAAGACTACTTTGTGCTCAAATCCAATGACTTCAGACTTCATCATCACTGTGTTAGGTCACAAATTTTTTATTCTATGAATTACTCAACTAATTGTTATGATTCGAATTACTTATAGCAAGTATTCGGATATGAGCAGACACCTCGTGGAGATGTAATCAGGTGAATATTGTGTCTTGGATCCCCTTCTGGGGATAATACCATGTGACACCTAAAAACCATTGGATTAAGTAATTTTGTGCCCCAAGCACAAATACCAAGCAAGGAAGGATATTTGGATGACCCAGATGCTCATTTTTCATAATTCTTTAGTACTAGGGGCTATTGTAGTCGCTATAATAGCCCCAAATTTTTTACCTTTTAAAAATTTGGAGACCCCCTTTACTCAATTTCCTATCACACTTTTCCTAGGTTTTGACGACTTCATTGACCTAACTAGGGTTTCATTGCATGCTTGAAGGTCTAACCTTAAAGTTTCAAGACTTGTGTTTTTCTCACCTAGTCGCATGTTGTAATTGCAACTTGTAGTGGTAATCTCACTAGCCACTGAAATCGTGATTTGCGACCTACCCTGAGCGCCACACCATTTAGTCACAGATTACATTGTTAGTTCACGGAAAATTGGTAACGTCACCTAGAGATGTGAACTACAACTTGATTGTCTCTAGCACATGTGATAAACATAGTGCATACTTCCAAGTTGCAACCTCCCACGGGTTTGTACTTATATATATTAGAGTCACTTCCCCATTTCATTCCATTATGCCCCAACGCTGAATGAGTGGACATCTCCTCTGTTTATCATTTTTTATTGCGCCCTCCTGGTAAGTAACACCTTTCTTGTGTCATCATTGCTCTTGTTTTATTTTCAAGGTGTTATTTTTATTAATTTCCCACATCCATACGTCTTTATAAGCCCCAATGTGTTCTCTCCTCCTTATTACCTATGCACTCATACATCAAACTCTTTCCCTCGATTCTCTTCTTTATTCCAAGATTTGATGCTTGTGGCCTCAAACCCTACCCATTATTCTTCTGCCAAGGGTTTTACTCTGAGTTTATGTCAAATCTTCATTAAATTGCTTGTGGTTTCTCTATCGAATAATCCAAAGACATATTTTATTAATGAATATTCATTGATGGGTACAATCATGGGATTTATGTTTTTAAACTATATGAATTCAGTTAAAAGGGGTTCGCATTTGTTTTTTATGGCATGAATGATTTACCAATGAGACCACCATGAAGTTATACCACTCATCTTTTCAATGTGTCTCAAACCTCACGCACTGCTTGTGATTTATCAACAGAAACCCTATGTCACTCATCACAAACTAAGACTTTGAGTCACCAAGATTAAGAGATCTGATTAGTGGTTAGGCTTGGTAATGAATTTCATAAGTCACAAAACGTGTTGTAGAGCCCAGTGATATTTGAACTTAGGTTTATGACTAGTATGAGAAGTACCTTTTATGAAATCGCAAATCGTAGTGTTGAATGTGGTAAATCTAGCATCTAGGTTTGAGACTAAGCCCACTCCCCCTCTTCCTCTATCGCCAATCGCATATCCAACTCTTAGTGAGACCATAATCTCAAAATGTGATCTACACTAGAAGTTTGAATTGGACCAAGTCCTGGGTTGCAAATTGCTATCCTACACTTCATCAACACTCTAGTTTAAAAATGTGACCTGCATTATAAATCAAACTTGCGACTAGATTATTTTTTTCCTTCTCTATGTCACAAATCATAATTACAATATTCAGTGACACTACATGCTGGGTCCCTATAATACTAGTGATTACCCCATTACTATTGTAGTTATACCCCTTATTTATATTGTTGTGCCCCCATTACCCCCATATTGTTATTTCTGTGCCCCATAGAATCCCTCTATTGTTATTTTTGTGGCTTTATATTATTATTGTTAGGTCGGCTGGATTATATTGTGACTCCTTAGACTCCTATATATAGAAAGGAGGTTTTGTCATTTGTATCATCCAAGAATTGTTCATTTATGTAATGTAAAGGAGGTTTCCCCCTCGAAGAGGCTGAATTCTAAGGCATTGATCTATATTTTCTATCTTTCTTGAGCTGGTTTCATAACATTTGGTATCAGAGCTTTGGATTCTAGGGTTTCGCTGCTCCAAACAGGTCATCGTGGCATTTTCGCTATAACTTTTTTTTGTGACGTTTCAGAAGTCGCAAAAAAAACCCATTTGAGAAGAAATCGTGCTAAACCTTGGGTCCGAATTTCAGAGCTTTTCGAGCGATATTTGCGGAGATATGATCTGAGGAAGTTGGTCTTTTTGCAGACTCCTGAATTACATTCAAAACAGGTGACCTGGGGAAAATCGTCATAACTTTCTCTCTGGGGATCAGATTGAAATTTCGTAAGAAGGTACAGAAAGAGAATGGTAGTTTGTTATGTATTTGTTTCAGATTCAAAGTTTGAAACAGTGACTCGTGGCACGTCGTACAAGTTCGCGCTGTTGAACCAGTCTAAAAGCAAGTCACTGTGGGAGATTTCACATAACTCTTCCTTGGAGAATCCAATTTGGCTCAGACTTGTGACATTGGAAAGAGGACGCAGAAGGCTACTAGAGGTAGCAATTTCAAAACTGGATGATCTGAAATTACAGAGATACATCAGATTCAATATCAAGCTTCTATAAAGTGAAAAAAAGGTGTGTAGTTTTTATTTAAATTTTTGTGTAAGCTTGGTTTAACGGAATTCAAAGGGCATAGTAAAGCATTATTATCGGTAACTGATGCCCCGAGGAAAGAAAATGCAAACACCTAGTAAGGAACCTGAAAGCTCTAGCATGACTCATGAAGAAGAGGAAGAAATGCTACATGATATATCAAAATTACAAGAACAAGTGCAACAAATGTCACGCTCACAAAAGCTAACAGAAGCTAAGATAAGTGGCGTGGAATCTAAGGTAACTGGCATGGAATCTAAGATAAAGGGCATGGAAGCTAAGATGGATGATTTGAAGATATATTTGAAGACAGACGTGGAAGAATTGAAGAAGTTGCTACAAGAAAAGGTCACTAATGGTGAAAAGGTAGTAAAGGAAACTCATGATGAGAACAAAAGAAATGTTAATCATGATTCCATAGACGCTAATGTTGGATCGAAGAATCACCATATTCCAAAAATCGATATGAGGAAGTTTGATGGCAAGGATCCCGCCACATGGATATTACAGATGGAGCAATTCTTTGATCTCAATAATGTGCAAAACGCACAAAAGGTACGTATGGCAACTGTATATTTGGAACCAAATCAGTTTGTATGGTATCAATGGCTTTGCTCTCGTAAACAATTTATCACTTGGGCAATTTTTACGGAAGAATTGATAGCACATTATGAAGATACAAAAATAAACACTTTTTTTAGCCAATTGATAAGTCTCAAACAAAAGGGTTCAGTAATGGAGCACATTGAGGAGTTCCAAAAATTGAACATAAGGGTAAAAGATATTCCAGAGGAGCATAGGATTGATGTGTTCATAGGGTCTTTAAAGGATAATATCCAACATGATGTTCGCCTTTGGGAACCTGATTCATTAGAGAAGGCATTCAGGTTAGCAAGAAAAATGGAAAGCAAAATTATGGCAACCAGGAAGCATACCACTCACAACTATAAAGATGGAAGTGTTGTTGCCCCTAGTCTTCCACAACCTATAAGGTTGACACCACAACAATTGGAAGAAAAAAGAGCAAAAGGGCTTTGTTACAGTTGTGATAGCAAATACACTAAAGGTCATAAGTGTGCTGAGAAGAAATTATTCTACATAGATTGTGAAGAGGAAGAAGAAAAGGAGCAAGAAAGGTCAAAAGAAGAAGATATACTCCAGGAACAAAGCCTAGATGAAGAACAAATAAATCCGACCATATCTTGTAATGCATTGGTGGGAATTACCACTCCTCAAACCATCAAGATAGAAGGACAAATCAAGAAGAAAAAGGTAATAGTGTTGATTGATTCAGGAAGCACCCACAATTTTATTCATTGTAGGGTAGCAAAAGAATTGAATTGCTTCCTATATCCAGCACCAGAGTGTCAAGTGATGATTGCAAATGGAGGAACAATAAATTGCTCTGGAAAGTGCCATAATATCAAGCTATCCATGGGAGAATATGTATTGACTAGCCCAATGCTTTCCATTCCAATGGGAGGTGTTGATGTTGTACTAGGAGTCCAATGGCTACAATCCTTGGGTACAATAGCTTTTAATTTTCAAGAACTTTTCATGAAATTTTCTACGGAAGGAAAGGAAGTTGAATTAAGGGGTATTGCAGGGAAACCAGGAAAGATAATCAGCTCTAATGGCATGACAAAGCTTCTAAAAAAGGAGCAAAGAGGTGTAATTGCACAATTATGTTCGCTAGATGTTTCCACATTGGAATCATCTATTTCTCCAGATCTCCAAAAAGTCCTGGACAATCATTCCAAGGTATTTGAGACTCCAAAAGGTCTCCCACCTATGCGTGATCATGATCATGCTATTCATCTGATTCCAGGAAGTGTTCCTCCAAACATCAGCCGTACAGATATCCCTATGTCCAAAAAAGTGAAATTGAACGTATGGTTGCAGAAATGCTAGAGGCTGGTATAATTCAACCGAGTCAAAGTTCTTTCTTAGCTCCAGTAGTATTGGTGCACAAGAAGGATGGATCATGGCGCATGTGTCCGGATTATAGGGAGCTCAACAAGCTCACTATTAAAGATAAGTTCCCCATTCCTGTTATTGATGAATTACTGGATGAATTGCATGGATCAATTTACTTCACCAAGTTGGATCTTCGTTCGGGATATCATCAAATCAGAATGAAGATTGAAGACATTCTGAAAACGGCATTTAGAACTCATGAGGGTCATTATGAATTTTTGGTCATGCCTTTTGGCCTTACCAATGCACCTTCAACATTTCAAGGTTTGATGAATTCAATTTTCAAACCATTCCTTAGAAAATTTGTGTTAGTATTTTTTGATGATATACTAATCTACAGCAAGTCTTGGAAGGATCATGTTGAACATGTTGACAGGGTGCTACAACTATTGGAGGAGAAACAATTATATGCAAAAAGATCCAAATGTTTCTTTGGAGTCCAGGAGGTGGAATATTTGGGTCATATTGTATCTCATGAAGGAGTTAAGGTAGACCCTAGCAAAATTAAAGCCATTAAGGAATGGAAAATCCCCACATCCATAAAGCATCTGGAGGATTTCTTGGGTTGACAGGGTATTATCGCAAGTTTGTTAAGAATTATGGGAGAATAGCAGCACCTCTAACAACATTATTGAAGAAAGATTCATTTTCATGGACTCCGGAAGCAACAAAGGCCTTTGAACATCTTAAAGAGGCAATGTGCCAAGCACCGGTCTTAGCTACACCGGACTTCACAAAAACCTTTATTGTGGAATGTGATGCTTCAGGAAATGGAATTGGTGTTGTTCTAATGCAAGATGAAAGACCCATTGCTTTTGAAAGTCGTCCAATCAAGGGAAAGTTTTTAAGCAAAGCTATTTATGAGAAGGAAATGTTGGCAATACTCCATGCACTTAAGAAATGGCGACCCTACCTAATGGGAAGACACTTCAAGGTAAAAACGGATCATGATAGCCTTAAATACTTTTTAGAACAAAGATTATCCTCTGAAGAGCAACAAAAGTGGGTCACAAAGATGTTGGGTTATGACTTTGAAATCATCTACAAAAAAGGGAAGCAAAATGTGGTGGCAGATGCACTCTCAAGAAAGGATGAGGATGTGGAAGCATTGTTGTGTGCCATTTCTATTATCCAACCAGATTGGATAAACGAAGCAAGGGAGGAATGGAAGAATGACGAAGAAGTGTGGGCACTTATTCGAAAGCTACAACAAGATTCCAGTACTTCTGATACATTTAGCTGGCAAAATGATTCGTTATGGTACAAAGATCGCTTATACCTCTGTAAGAATTCCCAGCTAAAACAAAAGATTCTTATGGAATTGCACACTTCTCCCTTAGGAGGGCACTCAGGATTTTTAAAAACTTACCACAGGGTTAAGAAGGAATTTTTTTGGGATGGCCTTAAATCAGATATTCAAAAGTTTGTGGCGGAATGTTTGGTTTGCCAGCAAAATAAAGTTGAAACAATTAAGACACCAGGTCTATTACAACCTTTATCCATTCCAAGCCAACGTTGGGAGGAGGTTTCAATGGATTTTATCACAGGTTTACCCAAGTCTGAGGGAAAGAGTGTCATCATGGTGGTAGTTGACAGACTTACCAAGTATGCACACTTTTGTGCATTATCACATCCATTTAAAGCCAGTACAGTTTCTACTGCATTTATGGAAACAGTTCAAAAGCTACATGGAAACCCAAAGATTATTGTAAGTGACAGAGATCCCATTTTCACTGGAAATTTTTGGACAGAATTATTTTCTTGTCTTGGTACTCAGTTAGCTCATAGCTCATCTTATCATCCTCAATCTGATGGGCAAACTGAGATAGTAAACAAATGTTTGGAAGGATATCTTCGTTGCTTTGTATCTGATAAACAGACACAATGGGTCAAATGGTTGCCTCTGGCTGAATGGTGGTATAACACTTCCTTCCATACAGCAACAAAAATGACCCCATTTATGGCACTTTATGGGTATCAACCACCATCCATCACATCATATTTAAGAGAAAATTCTAAGGTTCAGGCAGTGGAACATCACATCGAACATCAACAACAAGTCCTCCAACTCTTAAAGGATAACCTTGTGTTGGCACAAAATAGAATGAAACAACAGGCAGATCAACATCGCAGTGAAAGAAGTTTTGATGTAGGTGATTGGGTATTCCTACGGCTACAACCATATAAGCAAATGTCCCTAAAGCAAGCTAAGAAGGATAATAAATTATCACCAAAGTATTATGGTCCGTACAAGGTGTTGCAAAAGATTGGTACTATGGCATACAAATTGGAGCTTCCTGCAGCTTCTCGATTGCACCCAGTTTTCCATGTTTCATGTTTAAAGAAGGTTATAGGTGACAAGCTCCCAATTCAAACAATATTGCCAGAACTTGACGAGGAAGGAAAAATTATATTGGAACCGGAAGCAGTCACAGAAACAAGAACTCGACAGCTACGAAATCGATCAATTTCAGAGTATCTTATCAAGTGGAAGAACTTATCCGCTGAAGATTCCACATGGGAGGATGAAAATTTTATGCAGAAGTATCCAGAACTACTCAAGCGTTGAGGACAACACTTTTTTGAAGGAGAGGGGCATGTTGGGTCCCTATAATACTAGTGATTACCCCATTACTAGTGTAGTTATACCCCTTATTTATATTGTTGTGCCCCTATTACCCCCATATTGTTATTTCTGTGCCCCATAGAATCCCTCTATTGTTATTTTTGTGGCTTTACATTATTATTGTTAGGTCGGCTGGATTATATTGTGACTCCTTAGACTCCTATATATAGAAAGGAGGTTTTGTCATTTGTATCATCCAAGAATTGTTCATTTATGTAATGTAAAGGAGGCTTCCCCCTCGAAGAGGCTGAATTCTAAGGCGTTGATCTATATTTTCTATCTTTCTTGAGCTGGTTTCATAACACTACAACTTTAAAATGTGACTTGCCTTGTAATTTGAAATTGTGACCCGCGGAAAGACTACCTCCATAACAAGCTTGATCAACCTAAACATTGGCATCCAAATGCTTGACCTAAACCTTTTATTTCCTTGTGCAATTAGGGATTATCATTAACATAAGCTAACATGTGTTTCATTGATGAATATCTTCGAGATGTTAGGAACAATTGACCTATATTTCCTCAACATTTCATCTTCTTCTAGAGAGATGGTTCTGCCTATCATAAGAGGATCCGGCAGAAGCTCTAGCAGGATGGAAAGCAACATTGAGGGAGTTGTGAACAACCCTCCTAAATTGCATGTCTAGGGTGATATTATTTTTTATATTGACAAGGAAACAAAGCTCACATGGGGTGACATATACTCAAAGTTTTCAGGGAAATACAACCTACAGGATGAAGGGGACTTCAAAGTGTACATCAATGTAAAGAAGTCATGGTTGCACAAGGTTGCAGCACAACCACCAGTCTTCCCATGTGCAGAGACATGCATTCCAAGTTAAATGTTGAGAAAAACATCCTAGTGGGTGTTCATTTAATTTATTATGGCTAAGGAAATCGACAAAGGTAATGGCAAAGGATTTGAAAAGGCAAAGAGGCATTTATTGGCATTTTATTTATGAAAATAATGGAAAATAGGAAAAAAGGAAGGTGAAAGGTCACAAGTTGCACGTGAGGAGGAAATTGAAGGAAAATAAAGGAAAATTGAAGAAAATAGAGGCCTCAATGATAAAAAGGCTTATGAGATCAGCTCACAACCTTTTGACAGTTTTGGGTTGGAGCTCTCTCTCTCATACTCTTGCACACTTGGAGCTTTCATGGAGCACTCTAGCATTGGAGAAAGGAAGGAAAAGGAATGAAGAGAAAGCAAACGGACACAGAGATCAAGAAAGGAAAAGTTGGACCAAGTGGCTACATCGGGATTACTTTGCAGGTATTGAGTTTCATTTATGATTTCCTTTCTAGTTTTGGAATGCATGGTACATACATGTGTTTATTTGGTTATTTTTTTGTCAATGGCATGGGTTTTTCCAGGTGTGACAATGGTTTCAGCCTTCCCTTTCCTTGTCATTTCCCAATAGCCATGGTGTGATGGGGTTTTTTTCATTTGGTTGAGCTAGATTGTTGGACGGTTTTGGAACTGGGTGAGGTGGTCTCACGAAAATTCTGAAGGTCCTAGGAAACCCTTGATCGGTAATGGCAGGCTACACAGTAAAGCCTGAGGGTGGAGACAACAAAATTCCCCATGGTAATGGTGAATAAATTTGGAGGCATCCATGCTTGTTTAGGGCCTAGTGATCCCTTGACCGCTAATGGTGGGATTGCGGTAAATCACAGTAGTGTATGTTTCTTGTTTGAGCCTAGGAATCCCTTGACCAGTAATGGAGGGATACACAGTAAATCCTGGTTCTATAGGTGAGGGTTTCAAGCCTAGAAATCCCTTAACCGGTAAATGTGGGATATGCAGTTAGCCTAAGGAAGCCTTGGTTGTTTTGTTGTGATTCCCACATTCATGCTTGGGGTATATCATGAGGGTGATTTGCTAAAAAAAAGATTTGGTTCAGCCCAATCTATGGTCGGGTGGTATGTGGAAGTCCCTGATTTGGTTGGATTTGCATATATTAATAAGAACTTTTTTCCTCTTGTACTTTCATGATTATTTATACTTGTTATATGTGGCTTTGATGGTTGTTCTATTACTATTACTATTCTGGTTATATGTATGTTATAAGCATGGTTTTACGACAGATTTTAGTCATGGATCTCATCATGTTTTCATTAGTAAATGAATGGTTAATTAATGTATGACCTAATAGATGATAATGCAGTTATTGAGAGAAGGCATCAGACTTTCCTAATGATTCACATATAAGTATGAGAGCCATATGTTCAGTTATGTAATTATGACATGTAGATTACATGTTCAATATGTGTTAGATGAAATGTCAATAATGGTTAGGATGGGTCAAGTTAAGTCCTTGATTAAGTTTTGAATGAAATGTTTTTTCCTTGTGTCATTTATCATTTCTGATAGTTTCATCAAGTTCTGGGCAGAGGTATGGATCCTAGCCCTGAAAAAGTGGCTCAGATCTCGGGGTCACTGGCACAGAACTAAGTAATTTAGTCTACAATCATTGGGAAGTAGGCTCATGGGAGTAATTGGAGGGTTACAATTTCTAGCTTTCCTTATCATGGGAGCAACTAGGAGTCTAGATCATTAAAAAGTCAAGTTAACTCAGTAGTTGGGCACCTAGAGTGGTTGGTTAGCTCTTGGGGGTTCTATAGTCCCTCAGGGTGGTCAATAAAGTTTTGGTTGGACAATTCCACTTCCTTAACTGTACCTAGGAGATTGAGTCATATCATAGTAACTCTTCATCACATATTTACCCTTGTGGACTAGTAAGCTTGGGTAAGTGTGGGAGGAGGGTGTCACAAATTGGTATCAGATCATGGTTCAACACCTGGACTGGATGGGAAGAATGTGTTTATCATGAATGGAGGTTGTTTATGTGTTTGATGTGTATGCATGGTGGTGGTCATTTTTTAGTTGTGTTTTAATGTAGAAGTTGATGAAGTTGTTATTGGGATGCGTTTTTCATGGATGTGTGTCGGTTGTGTATGCATTTGTTATGCATGTCAGTGTTTATATGTTTGTTATCCAAGCATTGTTATGGTTATGGTTTTCGTGCATGAGGTCATGGTATGTAGTTGGTATTGTCATGAATGAGGTCGATATTGTTATGATTATACATGGATTGTGTTAATCTGGTTTATCTTACAGATGAGATACCCTCCCCTGAACTAAACTGAGGTATGTTGGTTATGTTTATATTTTGGTTTAGCTGACATGGTATATTTACAGGAAGAAGAAGATCAAAGATGACTAGCAAAATGGTGGATTATAATTCACGAGACTCATCCTACATATTAGATGAGCATCATGGTGATGGGTACTCCCTTCACCTAACAGATACCTTGAGAAGTTTGAAGGAAGAAATAATAATTTGTAAAGTGGATAATGACAGAGTCATTTAGTCACAAGAGAGACTTTCCAAGGCACGGGAGAATAATCAGAGGTTAATGCAGCTACCCTTCAGATTTTTTCATACTTGCAGAGACAAGGACCGCTTAGAATCAGTCATGGATAGGAAGACAACACTAATGGAGCATATGGTAGCAAATCTCATGATGGGAACCAGTCGGACAGGGATAACGTCAGGGATGGAAAATTATTGGATACACTCTATAGGAGAGGCAGTGGACATGGGCTTTATTCTAGTTTTGGTTCTAACAGGTATAATGGTAATCGTCGCTATCATCCTTATAGAAGTAGTGATAGGGGATATTTACCTAATGAGTTCAAGAAATCCAAGCCACCTACATTTGATGGAGAGCTAAAGAAGTCGAAGGATGTAGATGTTGGGTGTGTGTTATATTCTTTCCACGACTTGCTCCATGTGTTGTACATTGAGCCGGACGCAGAAGGCGGGTCACAAGGGGGGGCCGTAGCCCCCCTACATGAGGTTTAGGGCAGTGCCCCGGGAAAAAACAATTATGCAGACCCAATAATAGTTAGGCTGACTCAAGGATGGGGGGGATTTACCCATGGTTTTGTGTATGGGTTTTGCACATGGTTTTGGGCATGATGGTTTTCTACCCATGGTATTTTATAGATCTCGTCAAGGGAGATATTGTTATGTTCTAATCTAGGGTTAGTGAATTAGGGTTTATGAATGCTTCGGCATGTATATATATATATTTTAACATTGAAAGGAATATAATGAAAAATCAATTTGGTAGTCCTGGTTTTGGGATCCACGAGAAAATTTGTGTATATTTGTTTCATGTTCTCGCCATTGTATATTTCTATTTTAAGAATTCGTTTGAAGGTAATTTTTGTACAGGATTAAAACCTACATTTGGTATCAGAGTTATTTCGGCTTCAAGGGGACACCTTTGTTGCTAAGGGGTTTTTCTTGGCCCTGTGGTTGACCCTATTAGAGTGGGAGATCTACAAGATCGATTCTTGCGGTGAAAGAAGATTGTGAACAGTGGAAAGGTAGAGATCGATAAATTCAATGGACAAAGTTTGAGTTGTGGAAGCTCAAGATGGAGGATTTGTTGGTGGATAAATATCATTGGATCACGATAGATCCAGGTACTAAACTGACGACAATGTTAGCAGAAGACTGGGCGAATTTGGATTAGAATATAAAGAGCACAATATGGTTGTTTATCTCAAATTTAGTATTATTGAATGTATCAGGGGAAGCTATAGTGAACGCTTTGTGGGACAATTTAGGGACTTTGTACCAATCTAAGTATTTGGTGAAAAAATTGTTCCTGCAGAAAAAGTTGTATAACCCGAGGATGAAGGATGGAGACTCAGTAACAGTGCATCTGAACACCTTTAATACTATGGTAATCTAGTTGTTATTTGTTGATATAAAAACTTCTGATGAAGATAAGTGCATCAGTTTGTTGTGTTTTCTACCATATTCATGGGATACTCCGATTGTTACTATAAGTAGCAATATAGCTACCTTGAAGTTTGATGAAATAGTCTCATCCTTGTTGTCGTAGGAGATGAGACGGGAAAATATAGAGAGCCAAAATGGAGATGCCTTGTCTGTAAGAGGACGGTCTCAAAACAAGAACAACAATAAGTCCTCAAGTGGGAGATCTGAATCTAAAGGGAGATCTAAATCTCTAGGAAAACCTGTAAAGGTATGCTGGAAATCTGGAAAAGGACGGCACTAGAAAAAGGATTGTAAATCTAAAACTCCTGAGAAAGGAAAGGGATATGATGATTCTCCTTTTACAGAGGTGAAAACCACTTTAGATGAAGGTGGGGATGTGTACATGTCTTCTTCTTCAAGTACACATCTAGATCATGAGGCATGGTTGATTGACTCAGGCGCATCCTTTCACTTCACGCCCCAATTGGAGTGGTTCTGCGAGTATGAGAAATATGATGGTGGTGATGTCTTCTTAGGAGATGATGGGAAGTCCAGAATCATCGGACATAGAAAATTCAAGCTGAAGTAGTAAGGTGGAAGAATTAGAACACTTCCTAGTGTTCTGCATATTCATGCATTGGCTAGAAATCTTATTTTTGTAAGCAATATGGATGATGCAGGTGTAAAAATAATGTTTGAGAAAGATACATGCAAGACAGTTCAGGGAGCACTGGTATTGATGTGGGGAGTTCAGATTGGAACTATGTACAAGCTTCTGGGTAGCACTGTTATTGATGGGTGTAACAGTTCTGTGGTTCCTGAAAGTGGAGCAGAAAATTTATTGGTCTCTGGAGAAAAGACCATTTTATGGCATCAAAGGCTTGTACATATTGGAGAGAAGGGCCTTTGAATACTACATGGTAATGGTATGATAGAAGGTAGGTCTAATTTCTCTTTGGATTTTGATTTCTATGTGCATTTTGCATATGGGAAGCAGAATCGGGTGAGTTTTCTCTCGGGTGCTAAGAGGGAGAAAAGGATATTAGAGCTTGTACATAGTGATGTGTTTGGACCTATGTTGGTTCCATCACTAGGTGAGTATATGTACTATGTCTCATTTATATATGGCTTCTAGAGGAACACATGTATATATTTCCTCATGAAGAAATCTGAAGTCGTTGAAAAGTTTAAAGAATTTAAGGCTTTGGTGGAAAATCAGACAGAGAAGAAGATTAAGGTGTTGAGGATAAATAATGTTGGGGAGTTTTTCAAGAAGGAATTTGAAGAGTTATATAAGAAGTGTGGTATAGCATGGAAGAATAATACTCCATACACACCTCAGAAAAATGGTGTTACAAAAAGAATGAATAGGATGTTGATGGAAAAGGCAAAAAGTGTGCTCAGTGGCACTAGATTAGGGCGAGAATTCTGGACAGAGGCAATGGATACTGCATGTTACCTATTTAATAGATCACCTTCATCATCGTTGGAGGATAAGACTCCACATGAGGTATGGACTGGTAAGAAAACCTCTCTTTCACATCTCAGGGTATTTAGCTATGATGCATATGTACATGTTCCAAATAAGAAAAGAACGAAGTTGGATAGAAAATCTGAAATATGCATCTTTATTGGGTATAAGGATGGTTTAAAAGGTTATAAGATTTGGAACCCAGAAACAAGGAAGGGTTTGTACAACCAAGTTGTGGTGTTTAGAGAGGTGAAAAATGTTATTAAACATGAATTCCTATCAAAGGAACCTAAGAAGATAGAGTTTGAACAAAAAGAGGAAGAATGATACTCTATAACAAAACAAGAACGAGAAGAGGAAGAGATACAAACTCCAGCTTTGAGAAGATCAGTTCGATAGAGAAGGAAGCTAGAGAGGTATAGTCCATCTGCTTTCTATTCAAATTTTGCTTTATTTATTATTGATGATGATCCCAGAATTGTCAGTGAGGCAGTGTATTCAGAGGATGGAAAACTATGGAAAGAGGCCATGGTTGATGAAATGGAATCTTTGGACAAAAATAAGGCTTGGGATTTAGTGGAGTTTTCAGTTAGAAGGAAACAGATTGGTAGAAAATGGGTGTTTAAGAAGAAGATGAATGCATAAGGTAAGGTGGAGAAATACAAAGCTCGGTTTGTAGAAAAAGGTTATTCCCAAGTGCTACGAAGTGATTTTGGTGATCTCTTTTCTCTTGTTGCCAAGTTAGCTTCTAATAGATTACCTTTATATGTTGTTGTTGCATTTGATTTTGACGTAGAATAGATGGATGTGAAGACAACATTTCTTCATGGGGATCTAGAGGAAGATATCTATATGAAGCAACCTGAAGGCTTTGCAGTGAAGGGTAAGAAAGAACTTGTATGCAAGTTAAAAAAATCTTTGTATGGGTTAAAACAATCACCAAGGATGTGGTATCAGAAATTTGAAACATATATACAAGGACTTGGCTTCACAAGGACCAAAGTGGATCATAGTGTGTATTTTAAATTAATTGGTGATCGTGTTATTTATTT
The DNA here is from genome assembly GCA_031772625.1 of Pinus tabuliformis. NCBI lineage: Eukaryota > Viridiplantae > Streptophyta > Pinopsida > Pinales > Pinaceae > Pinus > Pinus tabuliformis. The sequence continues at coordinate 1,411,316,845 of CM062819.1, forward strand.
GGTCTTGTATGTGGATGATATGTTGTTTATTGGTAATAACAAATAAATTATCCAAGATTTGATGTTATGAAACCAGCTCAAGAAAAGATAGAAAAGATAGATCAACACCTTAAAATTCAGCCTTTTCGAGGGGGCAACCTCCTTTACATTACATAAATGAACAATTCTTGGATGATACAAATGAAAAGACCTCCTTTCTATATATAGGAGTCTAAGGGGTCATAACATAATTAGAGCCGACATAACAATAATAATGTAAGGGCACAATAATAACAATAGTAGCCTTCTATGGGGCACAATAGTAACAATATGGGCACTACATGGGTACATCAATATAATAAGTGGGTTGTACTAATAACAACAAGGGGTTACACTAGTAGTATAGGGGCCTAACATGCCCCTCTCCTTCAAAAAGTGTTGTCCTCAACGCTTGAGTAGTTCTTGATGCTTCTGTATAAAATTCTTGTCCTCCCATGTGGAATCTTCAGCAGGTAAGTTCTTCCACTTGATGAGATACTCTGAAATTGATCGATTTCGTAGCTGTCGGGTTCTTTTTTCTATGACTGCTCCAGGTTCCAATATGATTTTTCCTTCCTCTTCAATTTCTGGCAATATTGTTTGAATTGGGATCTTTTGCAACTTTTGAATAAGTGGCCATACTTCTTCGTCCTTCTTCCATTCATCCCTTGCTTTGTTTATCCAATCTGATTGGATAATAGAAATAGCACAAAACAATTCTTCCACATACTCATCCTTGAAGAGTCTTCCCATTCGGTAAGGTCGCCATTTTTTAAGTGCATGTAGTATTGCCAACATTTCCTTCTCATAAATAGCTTGCTTGAGATGTAGTAGTAAAAATACCCAATCACCTACATCAAAACATTTTTCACTACGATGTTGATCTACCTATTGTTTCATTTGATTTTGCACCGAAGTGACGTTATCCTTTAAAATTTGGAGAACTTGTTGTTGATGCTCGATGTGATCTTTCACTTGCTTGAACCTTTTTCTTCTTGATATGTCCTTCTATCTCTAGAGTTTGAGTGGTGATTTCTTCCAATCCTTTACAAGATATGGTCAGATTCATTTCTTGATGCTCAATGTGATCTTTCACTTCTTGAACATTTTTCTTCTTGATATGTCCTTCTATCTTGATAGTTTGAGGAGTGGTAATTTCGACCAATGAATTACAAGATATGGTTGGATTCATTTCTTCTTTCTCGATGTGATATTTCACTTCTTGCACCTTTTTCTTCTTGATATGTCATTCTATCTTAAGAGTTTGAGGAGTGGTAATTCTTGCCAATGCTTTACAAGATATGGTCTGATTCATTTCTTCTTTCTCTAGGGTGGGGTCCTGACGTATATCTTCTTCTTTTGATGTTTCTTGATCCTTTTCTTCCTCCTCTTCATATTCTATGTAAAATAATTTCTTCTCAGCACACTTATGACCTTTAGTTCATTTGCTATCACAATTGTAACAAAGCCCTTTTTCTCTTTTTTCTTCTAGTTGTTGTGGTGTAACCCTTGTAGGTTGTAGAAGACTAAGAGAAACAACACTTCCATCTTTATAGTTGTGAGGGGTATGCTTCCTGGTTTCCATAATTTTGCTTTCCACTATGTCACAAAGCCCTTTTACTCTTTCCAATTGTTGTGGTGTTGCTCTAAAGAAGGTGTTGCTCTTTGTATCCTCATAATGTGTTATCATTTCCTCCGTGAAAATTGACCACGTAACAAGTTGTTTACGAGAACAAAGCCCTTCATACCATAAAAATTGATCTAGTTCTAAATATGAAGATGCAATACATACCTTTTGTAACAGTGGTACACTATGTAGATCAAAATATTGTTCCATCTGAAGTATCCAATTTACCGGATCCTTGCCATCAAACTTCCTCATCTTGCTTTTTCTTGATTTTAGGAGCTCGATCTTGAAACGACTGTAACTCTGTACTTTTAGATCTTTAAGTTCTGAACTTGTGACTTGTAGTAGCCCTCTGTGTCCTCTTTCCAATGCCACCAGTCTGATCCAAATTGGATTCTCCAAGAAAGATTTATGCACAATCTCCCAAGATTACCTAATTATAGACCTTTCCAGAAGAGCGAACTTATATGAAGTGCCACGTGTCACTGTTTCGACCTTTGGCTCTAAAAAATATCTACAAGAAACTACAGTCCGTCCTCTTTCTGTACCTTCTTACGAAATTTCAATCCGGTGCTCAGAGAGAAAGTTATGATGATTTTACCCAGGTCACCTATTTGGAATGTAATTCAGGAGTCTGCAAAAATACCAACTTCCTCAGATCATATCTCCGCAAATATAGTGCAAAAAGCTATGAAATTCAGACCCGAGCTTCAGCACGTTGTCTTCTCAAATGGGTTTTTTTTTAGCTTCTGAAACGTCGCAGAAAAAAAGTTATAGCGAAAATGCCACGATGACCTGTTTGGAGCAGCGAAACCCTAGAATCCAAAGCTCTCATACCAAATGTTATGAAACCAGCTCAAGAAAAGATAGAAAAGCTAGATAAACGCCTTAGAATTCAGCCTCTTCGAGGGGGCAACCTCATTTACATTACATAAAAGAACAATTCTTGGTTGATACAAATTAAAAGACCTCCTTTCTATATATAGGAGTCTAAGGGGTCATAACATAATCAGAGGCGACATAACAATAATAATGTAAGGGCACAATAATAATAATAGTGGGCTTCTATGGGGCACAATAGTAACAATATGGGCATTACATGGGTACATCAATATAATAAGTGGGTTGTACTAATAACAATAAGGGGTTACACTAGTAGTATAGGGGCCTAATATTTGAAGACTCAATTGTCCTCCAAATTCGATATGAAGGATCTTGGTGTTGCAAACTATATTTTGGGCATGGAAATTAAATGAGATCGGGCAAAGAGGAAGCTTTGGTTAAACCAGAGGAAGCATGTTGAGACAATATTGCAGAGGTTTAATATGGATGATAGTAAATCGCTGAATGTTCTTATTCATGTATATGTAAATTTATTTTTGATCAGTGTCCCAAGACAAAAGAAGAGGAAGAAGACATGTCTCATGTTCCATATGTGAGTGCAATTGGTAGCCTGATGTATGCAATGGTTTGTACTAGACCAGACATTACACATGCAGTGGGAGTATTGAGCAAGTTTATGTCAAAACCAGGGAAGGAGCATTAGACAGAAGTGAAGTGGGTTTTTAGGTATTTGCATGGCACTAGTGATTATTGTTTGTGCTACCAAGGAAGACTAGGATTGGACAGAGTTTTGGACATTCATGGCTTTGTTGATTGAGATTGAGATGGATATCTAGATCAAAAAAATCTACAAGAGCGTATGTGTTTAACCTATTTGGGGGAGTAGTTAGTTGGATGAGCAAGAGACAGTTTGTAGTGACACTTTCAACTACAGAGGCAGAATACATGATAGCCAGTCATGCAAGCAAGGAATATTTTTGGTTGCAAAGATTGTGTTCAAGTATGGGATTGGTACAACGAGCTATAAGGATAGACTGTCACAGCCAAAGTGCAATTTTCTAGGCAAAGAACTCTGTTTATCATTCAAAGACGAAGCACATTTATGTTCAATATTGCTTTGTGAGGGATATGGTTGAGGAAAAAAAGCTGTTATTGGTAAAGGTGGACACTTTGAATAATGTTGCATATGAATTGACGAAGTCTATGAGCACTGAGAAGTTTTCTTTGTGTAGAGAAACACTGGGCATTGTAGGGTTTGACCAATAACTAAGCTCTCTTGTGACCCCCTGTGTGGCAAGGAAACAACAAGTGGAGAATTTTAGGTGTGTGTTATATTATTTCCACGACTAGCTCCATGTGTTGTACATTGTGTCGAGAGCATTAGAGGGATAGTAGCCCCCCTTATCTGGCGATTTGTAAGGGGGCGGTAGCCCCCTTTATCGGGGTCAAAGGCAGCGCCCTGGGAAATTTTTTTTTTATGCAAACAGAATAATAATTTGGCAGACCCAAAGATGGTGGGCGGACCTACCCATGGTTTTGTGCATGGGTTTTGCACATGGTTTTGTGCATATTGGTTTTATGCCCATGGTATTTTGTAGATCTGGTCAAGGGAACTACGATTATGTTCTAATTGAGGGTTAGTGGATTGGGATTTATTAATGCTTCGACATGTATATATGTATTGTAACATTGAAAGAATATAATGAAAAATCAATCTGGTAGTTCGGTTTTGGGATCCAGGGAAAATCTCTATGTATATTTGTTTTATGTTCTTGCCATTGTATATTTTTATGTTTTAAGAATTCTTTTGCAGGTAATTTTTGTATAGGTTTAAAACTTACAGCAAAAACATAGTTATCGATCAAACAGGAACTATTACCTCAAAACGGTACTCGAGCCTAAAAATCCCCAAAAAACATGAAAAAATAACCCAAAAATAAAAAATGTTGATTCTGCATCACCATTTTTTTCAGAGTAAATTTTCAATATTTTATAAAAAAATAACAGTAAAAAACAATAAAAACCATTTTGTTTGGTGCAAAAAACACCTTGAAATCGAAAAGTGTTGAAGCCGGAATAACGTCTTTATTTTTCAGGGTACATTTTCAACATTTTTTAATAATGACGTTAAAAATAAAATATCGTCACTCTGAAAAACTTTAAATTTCCAATGATTTTCAAGCATGACATTAATGATAAAATATCACGCATTTGAAAAGCCTTATTTTTTCTAATGATTTTTAAGCATGACATTAAATTTAAAACATCACCACTTTGAAGAACCTTAAAATTCCAACAATTTTCAAGCATGGTGCTAAGAAAAAATATTTATAATTGTTTTCAACCATAACATTAAAGATAAAATATCACGATTTAGAAAAACATTAAAATCTTGACAATTTTTCAACCATGGAATTAAAACCAAATAGTATGACTACAAAACAATCTTAAATTTTCAAAATATTTCAAGTATAACATTATGGAAAAAATTTATGACTAAAAAACTTTAAAAATGAACACCTGAATGAAAGAGTTGTTATACCAACAGTAATTTTTTTACATGCTAAATATATAGCGATTTTGAAATCTTAGCCTAAGACAACTTGATACATTGCAAACAAAAAAAAAAAAAAATCAACTATCAAATTGACACGCAGTGTAGGTGAGCTCAACACATTGTAATGAAAACTTAAAGACCAACCATGAAATTAACACATTGTGGGGAAAACTCAATTCATTATAACGAAAAATTTAAAATCAACTATCAAATTGCACATAATGGGATCGAGTTGCTAGACAAGCATCGACACGGACCCTACAAAAAAAAAAATTAGTATATACGAAAGACACATAAGAAAACAAAAATTCAAATTTTGAAAAAAAAAAACAAAACAAAACATGACAAAAAATCAAATATAAAAAATATATAGAAATGCAAAAATTCAAATATTGAAAAAAAAACAAAACAAAACAAAAAACAAAAATTCAAATATTGAAAAAAAAAAAAATAATAATAATAACAAGTAAAAAAACATGAAAAAAAATCAAATATAAAAAATATATAGTTAAAAACAAAAACAAACAAACAAAAACAAAAACAAAAACTATAAATTGTAAAAGAAATTAACCATACCATGTAAAAAAAAACGAATAAAATAAAATCAAAACCAAAAAAAATAAAAAATACAACATTAAAAGTTTGCTTGGAGTAGCTCAAGCGGTGACGACCATGGAAGGAAGTCTCACCGAACCAGAGATCTTGGGTTCGAATCTTGTACTACCCTCCCCACATTGTGGGGTGAATAATGGACATGTAAAAATCGAAAATGAAAGAGCCCTGCCAAGCTTAACAAAAAAAAATTACAACATTAAAAAAAATTAAAAACTTAAAGAAAAACAATAAATGACCAAAAAAAAATCCTAAAATTGACTGGTAAAAATAAAAATATTGAATAAAAAATTAATGAAAAAAATAAATAAATAAATAAATAAAAATGAATGTGTGTGTATGTATATATATATATATGTATATATATATATATATATATATATATATATATAATTTAAAGAAAAACAAATTGAACAAAAAAAAAAAATCTAACAACATTTTTTTTAAGTTAAAAAACAAATAAAAAAGAAAAGCCTCAATTTAAAAAAAAAATGATAATAATAATAATAATTACAATTAAAAAGCTCAATAATGCATCACATTGTCATGCTTTTTCTTTGAGACATATTCTTGACGAAGCAAAGAGATTGATCACCTCCTTTGAATCTTTTGTCTGTCATCATATCTACAGGGAACAAAACACCACTGCAGACCAGCTCTCCAAAGAGGCAGCGCACAGAATAGGTGAAGATTGGTGGATCCAAGAGGAAGTCGACAGCACTTTTTATCAGTATTATCATCGCCCTTTTGATGAACAATTGGAATGATGGGCTATAAAGCCTTTCTCACATGCAATTTTTTGCTTATTACAGTATGTAGATATAGCAGATCAGTACATCTTTTTGTTTTATTTCAGCAGTATATATTGCTCTCTGCGAAGAGCCAGCCATAATTTTGAACATAGTTCTGACTTATTTTTTGAATGCTCCCTGCGTGGAGATATTTTGTTTATAGCAGTTATAAAATGAACTCGACAGGCTAAAGCCTGCATATGAATATGCTTCGGCATCTGCAAAATGTAATTTTCTTAACCTTAATGAAAATTACGACTTTAAAAAAAAAATTACAATTAAAAAATATTTAAATTTAATAATTTAATTAAACAAAATTAGAAATATAAGAATTTTTTTTTAAATAAAATTATAAAAATAAAGAAATAGCATAATAATAATAAAATAAAATAAAAATCAAAACAAATAAAATTTAAAATTTAAAAAAAATTAATTAATTAATTAAAAGAAAACAATTAAAAAAAAAAAACAAATACCCTACGTTGCTCCTCCCTTCCCTCTCCCTCACCCCTCCCCCCTCACCTCCCCCCTCGGCCTTCCCTCACCCCTCCCCTCGGCCCTCCCTCACCCTCCTCCCTTCCCCATCCTTGGCCCTCCCCTCCCCTCTCCCCTCCCCCTTCGGCCCTCACTCACCCCCCTCCCCTCCCCTCCCGGGCCCCCAGCTAGCGGCCAAGAGGCCGCAAACTTATTCACGCTGGCTGATTCCTGGAATCAGCCTACGGCCTCTTGGCCGCTAGCTGGGGGCCTTGGCGAGGAGCGGAGGGGGTTGAGTGGGGAGAGGGGGAGGGGAGAGGGGGGGTGAGGGAGAGGGGAGAGGAGGGATGGGGAGAGCCGTGGGTTGAAAGGGAAGGGAGGTGAAGGAGGGTCGAGGGGGGAGGCGAGAGTGGAGAGGTTGGTAGGGGAGGGAGAGGGGGAGAGTCGAGTATAGGGAGGGGACGGAGGTCAGGGAGGGCCGAGGGGGGAAGGCGGAGGGCAGGGAGGTGAGGGAGGAAGGGTGAGGAGGGCGGTGTAGGGTATTTGTTTTTTTTAATTGTGTTTTTTTTTAATGTGTTTTTTTTAATTTTTTTTTTTCAATTTAAATTTAATTTGATTCTTTAATTTATTTTTATTTGTTTTGATTCTTTTTTTTATAATACGTTTTGAAATTTATTTTTTTCTTTTAATTTTTTTCTTTTTAACTTTGTTTTTCAATTTTTATAATTTAATTTATTTTTAATTGTTTTGATTTTTTTTAATTTATTTTGTTTTATTTTTATTTTTATTTTCTATTATTTCTTTATTTTTATAATTTTAATTTTAAAAAAAAAATAATTCTTAAATTTTTATTTTATTTTAAATTTTGTTTATTTAAATTGTTTAATTTAAATATTTTTTAATTATTAATTTTAATTAATTATTTTTTAATTTTAATTTTTTCTTTTTCTTATTTGTTTTTAATCTTTTTTGGTAATTATTTTAATTTTTTCCCCTAATGAGGTTTTTCTTTTTTATTTTATTTTAACTTATAAAAAACATTTTTTGATTTTTTTTTGTGGTTCATTTTGTTTTTCTTTAAATTATATATATATATATATATATATATATATATATATATATATATATATCTTTGTTTTTTCATTAATTTTTTATTCAAATTTTTTATTTTACAAGTTAATTTTGATTTTTTTTTAATATTTCTATAGGTTTTTTGTTTTTTGTTTTCCTTTCTTATATATTTTTTTGTATTTGATTTTTTTGTCACGTTTTTTTTTTTATTTTTATTTTTATGTTTTATTACTAACATGTTTTAGGTTTCTTTTTTGTCATGTTTTTTTTATTTTTATTTGTATGTTTTATGTTTTGTTTATTTTTGTTATGTTTTGTTATGTTTTTTTATATTTTTATGTTTTATTATTAACATGTTTTTATTATTTTTATTTTTGTTATGCTTTATGTTTTTTATTTGTTTTTCTTTTTTTATCTATTTTTTGTATTTGATTTTTTTTGTCATGTTTTTTTTATTTTTATTTTTATGTTTTATTTTTAACATGAAAATCACCAACATCTAAAAAAAAAGTATCTACACTTAATTTATTAGAAAATTTAAAATGTAAAAACTAAGCCCTTTAAACAAAAAGGGTTGATGCTCATCATCACTTTTCAAAATTAAGATGAAAATCACTAACAAAAAAAAATGTTCACACTTGATACATAAAAAAAATTGAAGTGTAAAAAATAAGTCCTCTAAAAAAATGTGTTGATTTTGCATCAACACTTTTCAAAATCAGCATGAAAAGCACTAACATTTAAAAAAATTGTTCATACTTGTTACATAAAATAAATTAAAGTGGTGGAAATATGCTCCAAAAAAAAGTGTATTCTGAATCACCATTTTTCAAAATCATTTTTTGCTTCCTCAAAAAAACGGGTACTAGGTCATTTTCTCGTTTAATTGGTAACTATGTTCAAAGGCATGGTTTCTCCGAATGAATCAATGCTTTGAGATGCATGATTACACATAGAACATGAAGGCTAGGATAGTTATTTTCAACCGCAAAGGGAAAGCAGACATCTGGTGGGAAGATGTGAAGTGGGTCAGAGACATTAGGATAGAGGAGTTAAGTCGGCATGAGTCAGAGACTTTTCAAGAAGAATTACTTGCAAGAGATGTACTATGATAGTAAAGCTAAGGAGTTCTATGAGTTGAAGATGGAATCGATGACAGATGAGGAGTACACAACTAAATTCTTGGAGTTATTAAGGTATGTACCATATCTTAAGGATGAGAAAACCAAAGTTTAGATATTTGTCATTGGATTACCATTAGCATTTAAAGATTGTATTGAGTACAATGAGCCTCGATCACTGGAAGAAGTCATTGGGAAGTTAAAGCATTGTTACAAGCAATCGAAGCATAGGAAAAATCCTCAGCAAGGTTGGAAAGGGAAAGACAAGACTAAAGGAAAATGACTACCGAAGCGAACAAGATCTCAGGATATAGGTGAGAAAGATAATGTTGTTCCTTACAAGGAGTTTAATGTAGTTGGAAAGGGACATGAGTCATAACCTGGAGGGTAGTTGAATAAAGGTGATGGTAAGGAACAGTTGCAGTGTTAGATATGTGGAAAGGAGAATCTCAAGAAGGATTGTCCGTCATATTAGGGTGGTAGGCCTCAGATCTACAGTGCACAGGAAACACAGACAACTGGGGATGTTTGTAACACCCTCCTCCCACATCTACCCAAGCAACTGGCCAGTCGAGGTAAACATATGACGAGAGGCTATTATGATATGATTCAACCTCCTAAGTAATTTTAAGGAAATGGAATCGACGGAAACTCAACACATAGACCTCCCTTAGGTGCTTCGGGACCCCCAAGAGCTAATCCACCACTCCAGGTGCCCAACCCCTGAGTTAACATAGCATTTAGATGAATTCAACCCAAAGTCGCTCCTATGACAAGGCATGCATGCGAATATAACCCTATAGTCGCTCTCACAGGCTTTCCTACCAACGACCAGAGACCCAATTTGTTAGTATTTGCCAGCGACTCTGGGATTTGAGCCACTTTTTTAGACCCAGAGCCCAGGTCACTGCCCAAAATTGAACTATCTCTTCAAATCAGTAAAATAACACGGAAAGAACAGTACTAAAGCAAAAACTTGTTCAAGACCTTGACTGGACCCCTACTAGCCATGACAGACATTTTGTCAAACACTTAGTAAATATGTAACCTACAGTTGTAAATAACATATCTAAGCATAGGGGTCTCATACTTATCTGAGATTGGTTATGCAACACTATCTCCTTATCACATTATCTTCCATTTCATCCATTAGTTCATGGATACATTGATCATTAAATTACAAGTAAAAATGTGATGAGAGCCACTCATGGTTGTTCTCATAAAACATGTAAATAACCATAATAATAGGGACAAAATTATACATGAAATCATAGCCATATAAACTACATATAATCCATAAAAGTGCTCATAGAAATAAAAGGAAAAATACCCTTTCATTATTGATGAAAACCCAAACCCGGGATAAAACTTCCACATTCCACCCGACCGTAGAATGGCTGAGCCAAATCTCTCTTCAACCATTCACCCACGTGCCATATTCCAACATGAATGTGGGATCTCATAGAACACATCAATAAAAACTCATACAGGGCTTCCAAAGGCCATCCACCTCAACTCATCAAACAGTGATTCCACCTCATGGTCGGACATCACAACACCAACATCAAATCGGTCTCTATCCCAACCTTCCAAGGCTCTGGAGTGTTTGTTCCAACCCAGCTCCTAGGACTAATAACTCAACCCACATCTTACACAGGGCTCTGGAGTGTTTTTCCAACCAAGGCTCTAAGACTAGTAACTCAACCCACAACTTTTAACGAGCTTTAAAGCGTTTGTCCAACCAAGGCTACAGGACTAGTAACTAAACCCACCAAGGGCGTGAGAGCATTTGTCTAACCAAGGCTACGGGACTAGTAACTCAACCCGAGTTGTTACAAGGTTCCAGAGCGTTTGTCCAACCAAAGATACAGGGCTAGTAACTCAACCCAAGTTGTTACCGGGCTCCGGAGCATTTTTCCAACCAAGGCTTCCAGGAACTAATAACTCAACACAAGCTAAGGAAACATGAGAACCAACCAGAAAATAAAGCAAATAAACCTACAACACCATGGTTATCTATAAAATGGCAAGGCTAGGCAAATCCACTGTCAATCGAGGCAATCCTCCATGCCATTGACAAATCATGACTAAGAAACCACATGCATGTTCCATGCATGCCAAAACTAGTGAAGGAAACATACATGCAACTCGGTACCTGCAAGCGAATTTGATGTAATTGTTGATCTTTATGCCTTCTTGCACTTTCCTACTCTTCCTTTGCCTTCTTCCTCCATGAATCCAGTATGCTACACCCTCCAAGAATGCTTCAAGAAAATTCTAAGTCTCCAAGAGTATAAAAGAGAGAGAGAATAAAGCTTACCAACTGATCTTCAGAAGCATTTTTATCAATGAGCCTCTATTTTCCTTCAATTTCCTCCTCACATGCACATTATGTCCTTTCACCTTCCTTTTCTTCTAATTTCCTTTATTTTCATAAATAAATGTGCCAAAAATGCCATTTTGTCTTTCCAAAGCCTTAGTCATTGCCTTTGCCAATTTCCTAAGCCATAATAAACTGAATCAACACCCACTAGGATGTTTTCCCCACCATTCAACTTGGAATATGTGTCCCATCATCTGTGGCCTTATATATATTTTTACATGGAATTTTCACCAGGGTTGTTATAGAACCGCCCCCCTTGGGGGGACACCGTCCTCAGTGTTTAATGAGACCTATAACCAACAAGACCGCTGAAAACAAAACATACTGCCCATGGAGATTTATAACAAAGCTTGTTGAAGTATTTAAAATGACCATCTGCCAAAACATGACAAACATACCATTTAGTAGAGCTTTATAACACAACTCATTACGGTATTTAAAATAACCACATATACACATACACATTTTGATCTGAACTTAAATAGGAACGCAACAACTTATAGATATAATCATAAACACAGAGATGAAACAGAAAAACACTTCATTTCATTAATAGAAAAATATTGAACTATGCTTACAAACAGAATGGAAATAAGATAGCTCGGGCGACGGTAGCTTATCTCTAAGAAGAGATGTGGCGGCTACATACCTCTGAATTGAGTTGCAATGAGGCTCAAGGGCCTTTTTATTATTGAACAATAAGAGAAAACCATAAACAACCCTAATCCGAGGAGATGTAACACCAAAATTTTATGGGCCCCGTTGGGGTTAGTTGCATAGCCAACTTCCCGGGGTCGTAACTTGGTCATATTATCTCTGTTTGACTCAAATGATACCTCATTGGAAAGATCTATTTGAGCACTACAGCTTTCGATGTGATGTCCATCCCAATTGCCAAGGAAATTTTACCAAAAAAAACATCGTTTAGGGCCTCAAAACGGCTCCTAAAGTTTGGGACCCGAAAAAACTGCCAAAAATAGTAAATTGTGCTACAATTAAGAAAACTGAAAAACTGAAAGAAACAATGGTGAGGGTTCAAGTGGAATGGGTGGGTGGCCACCAATATCCACCTAGATCAGTCCTCCCCCTTTAGGAAGCAATGGTCCCCATTGCGTTGAGTTCCTCCATGAGATGAGGAAACTTCTGCTGAACTTGGTCCCTGGTGAGCCATTTGCCTTGGTGAAGGAGTTGGCCTGCTTTGACAACTAAATATAGATGTATCCTCTATTTCCGAGTTTTCTTGATCCATGTGTCCATTATCTGATCAATTGTGGCCTATTCGATGCAATCTGGGTTGAGCTCTGTTGGTGTGAGTTGTTCTGCAATGTCAGATGTGTCTAACAATGGTGGAAAGTATGGACAAAGGCGATGTACATTGAACACTAGGTGCAAACCAAGGAATGGTGGGATGTTAAACTCGAAGGCATTATCATCGATGGCCTTGGTGATGGTGTATGGCCCATATCAGAGTGGGTGAAGCTTGTGGTGGGGTCCAGCAAGGCGCTCTTTCTACAAATGAAGACAAACTTTGTTTCCCACCTGGAACTTGTGAGGCACTCGATGTTGATCATGACACTACTTGTACTTAGCATTAGATCTGTCCAATATATCATGGACCTGTTGGCAGATGTGTTGAATTCACTCAATGAAGTTGTTATCCCTTTCAGCTTCAGACTGCACATGAGCCAAATATACCTGAGTGGCTGCAAATGGTATGGCCGCATCAATGGGGCATAATGGATGAAGCCCCATCCCTACCTGAAAGGGGTTGTGTTATGTTGACCTATGGAGAGCTTTGTTGTAGCTGTGTTGGACATAGGGGAGACTTTCATCCCATATGCGTGGATGCTTCGAGTTGTACATGTGCAGAATGTGTATGATCATCCTGTTGACAACCTTTGTTTGGCCTTCAATTTGGGATGGAATGTCGTGGACTTAGTGAGTTTTGTATCCAACATCAACCAGAGACTTGACCAAAATGCACTCAGGAATCTGTTGTCCCAATCTAAGATAATGGACTGTGGGATCCCAAAGTGTACCCACACTCGCTCAAAGAAGAGCTTAGCAGTGGCCTCTGTTGTGATACTCTTCTTGTAGGCTGCCATGATGGCCATCTTAGAGAATATGTCGACGACCACGAAAACGCAATCATTGTCATGCTTAGTAGAAGGAAGGCCCGACATATAATCCATGGAGACAGATTCCCAAGGCCGACTAGGAGTAGGTAGAGGAGTATACAGGCCTTGCTTCTTGATGGTTGGTTCGGAAATAGCGGAGGCGGTGCAGGATGTAATGTACTTCCCAACATCCTGATGAATTTTCGGCCAATAAAAATACTTCTGCAATATCGCCATTGTTTTCTCTATTCCGAAATGTCCAATGACCCGACTGTAGTGCACCTCCCAAATCATCTTTTCACGCTCACTTGAAGGAACACATATGTGTCCGAAGTGGCATAACAGTGCATCTTGAAGGTGAAAATTTGGAACTTTATTCCCTTGCAGGACTGCCTGGTACATGCTGTCAAATTCTGGATCACTCTTGTAAAGATGAGGCCAACCCTATGTGTCATGCCCACAGGAGTCAAGCACAGTGATTAATGCCATGACCGGTGGTTGACTGAGGCATTCAGTGACATTATTGGTGTTTTACTTCTTATACTTAATGTTCAAATGGAATTGTTGCATATAGGTGGACCATTTCTGATGGCGATCATTCTGCAACTTCCCTTGTGTTTGTATGAGTTGTAGAGGTCGATGGTTTGTGTGGATGACTGTTTCCTTCCCCAAAATGTAATGCTTCCATTGACAGCAGGCCTACATAATGGAATACATTTCTTTGTCGTAAGTGGGGTACTTTTGGATTGTGTCTGAAATGTCTCACTGTGGTAAGCCACTGGATTCCCATGTTGAATAAGAACTGCACCAATAGCATAGTCAGAAGCATCTATCTCAATCTCAAGTGGTTGTTGCAGGTCTGGTAATGTGAGCACTGGTGTAGAACAGAGGCGATTCTTCAACTCGGAGAATTCTCACTGTTGGGTTTCTGACCAAAAGAACTTTTCTTTCACTCCGCCCTTGGTGACTTGACTTAAAAGCCAAGTGATATGAGAGAACCCCAACACGAAGCTATGGTGGAAATTGGAAAGACCCAAAAAGCTAAGGAGCTCTATTAGAGTGGTTGGGGATGGCCAATCTCGAATGATTTGTATCTTGGATGGGTCCACATGTATACCCTACTCATCAATGATGTACCCCAGATATTGAACCTAGGTCAGGCTAAAGATGCATTTCTCCAAGTTAGAACACAACTTGTGTTGTCGAAGGGTTTGAAGGCCCTGTCGAATATGGCGGAGGTGCTCTTCCCAACTCTGGTTGAAGATCAATATGTCATCTAAATAAACCACCATGAATGCATTGGGGAAAGGCCCTAAGATGTCGTCCATCAATCTCATGAATGTTGCAGGGGCATTCGTCAATCCGAACGGCACGACCAGCCATTCGAAAAGGCCCTCCTTGGATTTGAAGGTAGTATTCCACACATTAAAGGGTTTGATAGGCACCTGGTGATAACCTAACTTCAAGTCAATCTTGCTAAAATATTTGGCCCCGTTGAGCTGGTCCAGAAAGTCATCAATCTGCGGGATTGGGTACCTATTCCGAATAGTGATCTTGTTCAGCGCGGAATAGTCAATACAGAGCCTCCAGGTCCCATCCTTCTTTTGTACCAATACAATCTAGCTCCCATAGGGTGATGAGCTTGGCCTGATGTGCCCTTTCTATAATAGTTCCTAAATATTCCTCTTGATGTCATCGTTCTATAGAACAAAGCATCAATAGATCAATCCATTTGGCAGTGGCGCACCTGGGGTCAAATCGATGGAGTGCTTGACCTAACAATGTAGAGGTACCCCTATGGGTGAGGCAAAAATGTCCCTGTACTCCTCCACGACCTTTTCCATCTGTTGTTGTTGTGCAGAGGAGCCCTGCCTAGAAGCTGTGGCCACAACCTTCTTCTTGCCTTGGGGGTGAATCATAAGGAAAATGAATTTCCTAGTTTGGGAAATGATCTTACTGCATTGCTTTGCAGTGATCAAAGAGATGGCGGTAGGCGGGGCTACCTCCGGTATCCTGTACAACTTATTAGCCAAAGTAATAATCATAGAGCGAGGTCTAGACTCATATACAACATGTCGCTTCCACAAGTATGGTTGTCCTAACAATACATCAAAAACTTCAAGAGGAGCAATGTCACACAGTACCTCATCCGTGAAGGGCTTGATGTTGTAGGGAAGGTGGCACTGTTGGCTGACACGAAGATCTCATCCTTGGTGAAGCCACCCAATGGTGTATGGATTTAGATGTGTTCTAGTCTTTAGGCCTAGCCGCTTCACGACTTCTATTGAAATGAGGTTCTTTTGGCTCCCGCTTTCGATAATGAACTATAGCGGAGAACCCTTCACCCACATCTGTGAGTGGAAGAGGCGTTCCTTCTCCTCTAGATCTTCAGGACCAATTTTCTGGATCTTTGTGGTGGCCACGGTGGCACTAGGCTTCACATCAATGCTCTACTTCCCTTTATCTGTCCCCTTATCAAGTTCGGATTCAGAGTTAGAACATGTGTCTGATTTAGAAGCCTTCATCTCGGTCACCAGTGACTGCTTGGCTCGACACTCACTTGTATTGCGAGTGGAGCTCTTATGGAACTCACACCATTTTCTCGTGTCTTTCTTCGTCTTCTTGGTGTTGTTATTTGCTTGTGGCTTCGGTGGGTTGTCCTTGGTAGCCCTGCCTTGGCTTGATCCCTTATTCTATGGTGTGGGGATGCCTTTTCCTTAATTTGGATTTGCAGATCCAAAGTCCCACTTCTTCTATTTAAACTTCCACCTAATATTTACAGCATACCGATACGTTGTGTTGAGCGAGGAAATGTCCAAGAACTCCATCTCATCTTGGAAGTACTTATGTAGACAACCGCGATACTTGAGCACCAAATGCCGCCTAGTATCCTTGATACTCAGCTTCGTGCGAAGGGTATGGAAAGTATTTGTGAACTCTAGCACATCTTGGTTCCTTCCCTGTCATAGCGTGGTCCACTTTATGTATTTATCTTCATCGCTCCAGACAGTGTAATATTGTTCCTTTATGGCGTCTCGAAAAGAATTCCAAGTGGGTGCATTTGAAAACAATGACGGTTCACTCTCGTCCTTTTGTTCACATTAGGTTTCCCACCAATCCTTATGTGTGGGGCAGCTTTGAGAAGTGAAAATGTAACCTTTTCCCGATTGGAAAATTCACAAACTAAAAAATATCCTTCCAATAGATTTAACTATTTATTTATGGAATCTACATCTATCGGGCCTTCGATTGGGAATATCAAAGTTAACTTGTACCTTAAAAGGAGTGGCGCCTCCAAAGTGGTTGCTGGATGAAGAAGCATCACTTGTGGGTAGTCGTCGAAGGATCTGAGAAAAGCTATCCATCATCGCGTCCCTCTGTCACTCGAGGACTTCCGAGACCAACATTTTGAAAGGATCTCATGTCCCCTCATCTTTCTTTTCTTCCGCCATGGGAGGTCGTCGGGTTTTGCAAGGCTAATCCTGCAATGGTTCAACCAGATCGAGCCCTAACTCCTTATACCCGACCTCGTTGGGGACATGCAAAGAAAAATAGAGAAAGAGTAGACCAATTTGATACCACTGATCTTAACTTAAATAGGAACACAACAACTTATAGATATAATCATAAACACAGATATGCAATAGAAAAACACTTCATTTCATTAATAGAAAAATATTGAACTATGCTTACAAACAGAGTGGAAATAAGATATCTCGGGTGATGGTAGCTTATCTTTGAGAAGAGATGTGGTAGCTACATGCCTCTGAACTGAGTTACAATGAGGCTCAAGGGCCTTTTTACTATTGAACAAAAAGAGAAAACCTTAAACAACCAAAACCCTAACTCGAGGAGATGTAACAACAAGAGTTTATGGGCCTCGTTGGGGTTAGTTGGGCAGCCAACTTCCCGGGGTCGTAACTTGGTCACATTATCTTTGTTTGACGTGTATGATACCTCGTTGGAAAAATATGTCCAAGGACTACAGCTATCAATGTGTTTCATTACAATCACTAAACCAATTTTGCCAAAAAAATGTCGTTTAGGGCCTCAAAATGGCTCCGGAAGTTCAAGACCCAAAAAACTGCCAAAAATAGTAAATTGTGCTACAATTAAGGAAACTGAAAACACTAAAAGAAACAATGGTGCGGGTCCAAGTGGAATAGGCGGGTGGCCACCAATATCCACCTGGATCACATTTGTTTCAACCAACAAATAACCATATTGTCTATGGATATTTATAAATCCAGCTCGATACAGTATTCACAATAATACACACATATACACATTTTCTAAACCAACATAAAAAGATACGATGCTTGCAACCACAAAAATAGAATCTAGAGGCTCACACCTCCACCCTCCAGTAATGCCAGGATTCACCTCCTTCTTAGGAAGTCTAGAATCCACTGCCACAGTCAAACTGCATCCAATGTCTAGTGTTATAATCCTGTAGCACTTGTCCTCTCAGTGAACAGTTACCGACTCATTATCCCAAGGCGCATTCCCAATATGCATCTGATTCCATCCAAAAATGTTAATGACCAAAAAAAAATATCTTTGGCATTCCCTGTCGCACGGAATGAGTCGATCTTGCGGACAAGATAGACCTTCCTAGAATCTAAAGAAGACCCAACGACAAGCAAACCAACCAGACACTATCTTTCTCTAAATATGCTTCAATAAACAATAGCAAACAAGTGTTTTTAGGGCCTACCTTTGGTCCAACGCAAGCTTGTGGATGCCCTCGCTCCTTTGATCCAAATGAGCTCCTTTTCGCAAATCTGCAAACACAAACAAGGCAAACAAATTAAATAGCACCTGAAAAACCAATTGCATAAAACATATTTAACATGAAATTCAAGAAGTCCATGAAACAAATAACATAAGATACTTGTTGAGAAAAATGAGTTTGATTGTATTAATTCAAAAGAAGAACTTTACAACCTTTGCCTTGACACTGTACAAGCTCCTCCCAAGGTCCAACAAGATGTCTCCTCTACTTTGACAAGTTTCACTCACTCTCCAATGGAACCAAGAGGTATGTGATCTCCCCTCTCAAGCTCAACCAAAGAGTCTTAATTTCACCAGCATTTACCCTCAAAATGTTCAGCTTCTAACCTTCCTAGTCCTCACCCCAATGCATGTATTTATAGTGCAATGGAGGGAAGTTACTAGGTCCTCCTTCAAAGGGATAAAGCCCTCCTTCAAAGGGATAGCTCCTTTAGTCAAGGGATTAGCTCCTTCTCTTTTGGGATGCATGAACCACCTCAGAGCGAACAATCCACGTCAAAATTCCTTCTAGAAAACTCTAGAATTAACCCAAAGTGAGTTTTTTAAGATAAAACTTGTGCCTTTTGACTTTCACAGGGGTCCACACCTACACCGTTAGGGACAGAGCGGGTAGGTACGCAGCTTTTGTACACAGAAGGTGCGGGACCGCAGGTGACCATGAGAGAAAGTGCGGAACCAGAGTTACATTGATTTTTAATGTCTTTCTCCCACTTCCGAAGCTTGATTTGAAGAGCTGAGGTCTTAGACTTGCTTAGGAGGACAGTACAAGTGATGATAGACCCATACTGATTGCAAATAATCATGGTGACGATATTTTAGTGTAACATTCCCTTCTCTGCTACATAGTCCCTCGGGATATCTGGTCACCCCTTCCGTGCAGTCACTCACCTTCCAATTTCCGTTGGCACCCCCATCTCGGGCAGTCCATCCCTTAGCAAGGCTTCCTCGCATCGAAAGATACAAAAACCGCGGCATATCCCTACCTCAAAATCATCATACCAGTCATAGCATGCTTATGGAAATCAATGGACATTATTGGGTACCAATGTCCCACAATGGCCCTGTTCCTGAATGCTTTACCAACATATTGTTGCATGTTCCAATTTCTTTCACTGTTGCTGCCAATTCTTGCTATTGATTTCATCCACTCAACCGAGCACATTCATGCATTCTTGTTCCAAGCACATAATTTCCATTAGATTCAAAATAAATCGAAATAACTTCAAATCATACCTCATTGATAACTTGTAAATAAGGTATACTTGCAATCATGTTTACTTTATGTCACCACAAGTCAAACTAGCATCTTTGATCAAATCATCATGCATAAACATATCACATCAAGTGAGCTCAAAACACAACCATCATAGATCAAAATCACAAATCACATGTAACCATCGTAAACCATAATCATAGATCACATGTAATCATCATAAACCAGAATCATAAATCACATGCATAGTAAAACTAAATAAAATACTAATACTTATCCTTTCATCAATCCTCAGCTTCTACCTTTTTCTTTATTTCGTATGCACTTCAGATCGGTTTCCACACCCGACAAACACTCAATTCCTTTTCCTCAACCAGGTGCACATATACATAGTGTGCATCACACGCATACGACCACACACGACATACAATTCCATGCAATACATGCACCTACACCCAGTGTATACAATACAGTACATACACCTAAATCTAGTACATAACATAATACATACACCTACACCTGGTGTACAACACAACACAATAAATTTATACCCGATGTACAACACCACACAATACATGCACCTACACAATGCACATACCTAGTACCACATGCCCTCAACATAGCATGTATTACATGCACACAATACCACACGTGCAGCAGTACCATATGTACAACATGTACACAGTACCACATGTACATTGCATAATGTGTGCACAACATCACATGTACATGACGCCACCTGCACAATGTCACATGTAAACTACACCACTTGTACAACGTGTACATAATACCACATCTACATAGTACCACATGCACGACATGTATGCAACTCCACATGTACACAGCGCCACATGCACGCCATGTACATAGCACCACCTACACACAGTGCCACTTGTACAACATGTACAGAGCACCACATGCACACAACACCACTTGTACAATCATGCACAACAAACCATATGTACATAGTACCAATGTACAACATGCACACAACACCACTTGTACATAGCATTGCATATCCAACATGTACCTAGCATCATCTGTACACAGCATTGCATATCCAACAGGTGAACAACATAATATGTACATGTTAGGCCCCTACACTATGTTAGGCCCCTATACTACTAGTGTAACCCCTTATTGTTATTAGTATAACCCACTTATTATATTGATGTACCCATGTAGTTCCCATATTGTTACTATTGTGCCCCATAGAAGCCCACTATTGTTATTATTGTGCCCTTACATTATTATTGTTATGTCGGCTCTGATTATGTTATAACCCCTTAGACTCCTATATATAGAAAGGAGGTCTTTTCATTTGTATCATCCAAGAATTGTTCATTTATGTAATGTAAAGGAGGTTTCCCCCTCGAAGAGGCTGAATTCTAAGGCGTTGATCTATCTTTTCTATCTTTTCTTAAGCTGGTTTCATAACATTTGGTATCAGAGCTTTGGATTCTAGGGTTTCGCTGCTCCAAACAGATCATCGTGGCATTTTCTCTATAACTTTTTTTCTGTGACGTTTCAGAAGTCACAAAAAAAACCCATTTGAGAAGAAATCGCGCTGAACCTTGGGTCCGAATTTCAGAGCCTTTCACACGATATTAGCGGAGATATGATCTGAGGAAGTTGGTCTTTTTGAAGACTCCTGAATTACATTCAAAACAGGTGACCTGGGGAAAATCATCATAACTTTCTCTCTGGGGATCGGATTGAAATTTCGTAAGAAGGTACAGAAAGAGGACGGACTATAGTTTCGTGTATGCATTTTTCAGAGCCAAAGGTTGAAACAG
Source organism: Pinus tabuliformis (assembly GCA_031772625.1). Classification (NCBI taxonomy): domain Eukaryota; kingdom Viridiplantae; phylum Streptophyta; class Pinopsida; order Pinales; family Pinaceae; genus Pinus; species Pinus tabuliformis. Next base: position 1,411,338,262 of record CM062819.1, read on the forward strand.
TGACACGTGGCACTTCATACAATTTCACTCTTATGGAAAGGTCTATAATCAGGTCATCTTGGGAGATTGTGCATAACTCTTTCTTAGAGAATCCAATTTGGATCAGACTGGTGGCATTGGAAAGAGAACACAGAGGGCTACTATAGTTCACAATTCCAAAACTTAAAGATCTGAAAGTACAGAGTTACAGTCGTTTCAAGGTCGAGCTCCTAAAATCAAGAAAAAGCAAGATGAGGAAGTTTGATGGCAAGGATCCGGTAAATTGGATACTTCAGATGGAGCAATATTTTGATCTACATGGTGTACAACTATTACAAAAGGTATGTATTGCATCTTCATATTTAGAACCAGATCAATTTTTATGGTATGAAGGGCTTTGTTCTCATAAAAAACTTGTTACGTGGTCAATTTTCACGGAGGAAATGATAGCACATTATGAGGATACAAAGAGCAACACCACAACAATTGGAAAGAGTAAAAGGGCTTTGTGACATAATGGAAAGAAAAATTATGGAAACCAGGAAGCATACCCCTCACAACTATAAAGATGGAAGTGTTGTTTCTCCCAGCCTTCCACAACCTACAAGGGTTACACCACAACAATTGGAAGAAAAAAGAGAAAAAGGGCTTTGTTACAATTGTGATAGCAAATTCACTAAAGGTTATAGGTGTGCTGAGAAGAAATTATTTTACATAGAATATGAAGAGGAGGAAGAAAAGGATCAAGAAACATCAAAAGAAGAGGATATACGCCAGGACACCACCCCAGAGAAAGAAGAAATGAATCAGACCATATCTTGTAAAGCATTGGCAAGAATTACCACTCCTCAAACTCTCAAGATAGAAGGACATATCAAGAAGAAAAAGGTGCAAGAAGTGAAAGATCACATCGAGAAAGAAGAAATGAATCCAACCATATCTTGTAATTCAATGGACGAAATTACCACTCCTCAAACTATCAAGATAGAAGGACACATCAAGAAGAAAAATGTTCAAGAAGTGAAAGATCACATCGAGCATCAAGAAATGAATCCGACCATATCTTGTAAAGGACTGGAAGAAATTACCACTCCTCAAAAGATAGAAGGACATATCAAGAAGAAAAAGGTTCAAGCAGAGAAAGATCACATCGAGCATCAACAGCAAGTTCTCCAACTTTTAAAGGATAACGCCACTTCGGTGCGAAATCAAACGAAACAACAGGTAGATCAACATCGTAGTGAAAAATGTTTTGATGTAGGTGATTGGGTATTTTTACTGCTACAACTCAAGCAAGCTATTTATGAGAAGGAAATTTTGGCAATACTACATGCACTTAAAAAATGGCGACCTTACCGAATGGGAAGACTCTTCAAGGATGAGGATGCGGAAGAATTGCTTTGTGTTATTTATATTATCCAACCAGATTGGATAAACGAAGCAAGGGATGAATGGAAGAAGGACGAAGAAGTATGGCCACTTATTCAAAAGTTGCAAAAGATCCCAATTCAAGCAATATTGCCAGAAATTGAAGAGGAAGGAAAAATCATATTGGAACCTGGAGCAGTCACAGAAACAAGAACCCAACAGCTACGAAATCGATCAATTTTAGAGTATCTCATCAAGTGGAAGAACTTACCCGCTGAATATTCCACATGGGAGGACAAGAATTTTATACAGAAGCATCAAGAACTACTCAAGCGTTGAGGACAACGCTTTTTGAAGGAGAGGGGCATGTTAGGCCCCTATACTACTAGTGTAACCCCTTATTGTTATTAGTATAACCCACTTATTATATTGATGTACCCATGTAGTTCCCATATTGTTACTATTGTGCCCCATAGAAGCCCACTATTGTTATTATTGTGCCCTTACATTATTATTGTTATGTCGGCTCTGATTATGTTATAACCCCTTAGACTCCTATATATAGAAAGGAGGTCTTTTCATTTGTATCATCCAAGAATTGTTCATTTATGTAATGTAAAGGAGGTTGCCCCCTCGAAGAGGCTGAATTCTAAGGCGTTGATCTATCTTTTCTTAAGCTAATTTCATAACAGTACACAACACCGCATATCCAACATGTACATAGAATCATCTATACTGAACACCGAGTATGCAACATTCATACAAGACTATCGGTACTAACACCTTGTACATAAAATTTCTAAACAATCATTTACACACACTATATATACACAATATTGCATGTAGACAATGTCACAGATGCAACATGTACAACATATACAATATATGCACAACAGTAGTACCACACATCCAAACCACACTGTCTTTACCAGGCAACATTGCTTCCAATGCCTTATCCATGCTTGTCACAACATGTTGCAGACCACACTACTTTCATTTCATTGATGTATCCCTCAGTATAACTTGTCCATAACATAATCACATAATATCAACTCATAACCACATGACACTGACCTCATAAATTTGTCATGACTACTCTTCCCAATTGATTCCTCGTAAACCAGGAACCTCATCATGCCATTTGCTTGCACAAGCAATCATTCCTCCACATAATGATCCCTGACAACCCTGTTTGACAGCAACATGGATACATAGATACATACACATATTCAAACATTAGCATAAACAATCATGGTCATGTTAAACAATGACATACACACACACATATATATGCATGACATACATACACCTATGTGTATACATATATAAACATCAGCATAATCATGATCATAACATAATTACCATATATCAAGGTCAAGATTAAGAGAACTTCCTTATTCATGCATAGCATGAAAAACATTCATGATATTAAGAACAACAGTTCCTAACATAGCGAAGGCATTCGACACCTCGAATCCATTTACTTTACCTTTTTTTGTTACCTTTCTCCTGACTATCCTGCCATCGTCCATTTACACCAATGGACCCAACCATTCCAACTAGTTGTCATAGTCTTACCCTCTGTTGTGCTTACTCATGCACAAAGCTTCATCTGAATCTTACATTACCTTTCGGGTACCACACAGCTCCCCGAGCTCCATCAACTTTCTTGTTTCCCAAACAATTCCCAAGACTTAAAACATAAAGGGCAAGACAAGAAGCAACTAAAAATAAAACCATGAAAGTCTATAACAATACGACACCACAACAAAGTGGTATGGCCATAGATTAGACATAAACAAAGCCGCAAATCAAGCACAACAAATCATGAAAGACCAAAAGCATAAGACTGAAAACAATCACCATGAATCAATCCTCGTGGTTCCTAGGGAAAGCTCAACCCGAGCCTTCTTCAATATTTCATGGAAATATCTTGCCATGCAATCCCCTGCATCATACTACCAAACCACATAACTATCAGTGAATAAATAAATATAACAATATACCATTTACCTTCCCTTATTGTGTCAAGCACATTGCTTGCAACTGAACACATCCATGCCATATCTCAAGGGACTCCAATTCCCTTGACAGATCCATCTACAATGAGAGACTGGCTAATATGTCTGTCAAGTACATGTTCATGAATATAGCACATATCCACATAATGTCAGATAAAATCAAGGTTAATAAGGCCTCCTATATGCAAAGCACTCATTCACTTGGAATTAGGGTTTCCAAACATAGCAAAAGGAATTCTTCTCCAATCCCTTCCTTTTACCTTTTTACCTTGTTGCAATCAAGGCTTACTATGTGTTGTCACATCACCCAACTGTTACTTATGTAAACACATTAATTGATATCCTGTCATGCTAATGCCAAGCATGTTTCCTACCACTATTTACATTTGTCCATCACATGTTCCAAATATCAAGACAATCATATCTATCAATTTGAAATCAACTTTTACAAACAATCATCTCATAATCCATAGTCAACTCATAGTTATTAGACATAATGCTACAACTATCAACTACATTCAAGTACATATCAACTGTCTCAACACATATGTGTTAGTACAATCATCTCAAAACAAGATCATTGGAACACATACTCGTATTATGCAACTAATCAAACATTCAACCAACTTGCAAACATACCATGCTAAATAAATCAACTAGATAACATGATAGACACCAAACGGTCAACATCAAATAGACGACATAATCCAGAATGATGCACCAAGTATACTACATAAGCAAACCCATACCTTAGTGTACCTCAAGGGCAGCTATATTGTTTGCACAATCAATCTAGTTAGCAAGAAATAACTTTACAACATGTCAACTCAAACATAAATAAGATCACAATATCCATAACATTAACTAACAAACATGTTCTCATCGTAAACTCATAAGCATTTATCATTCATGCATAACAACCACATGCAAAAATTCATCACAAATGTGTCGGCTCATACCTAAATATCGTAACAATAACCATCTGCATAGTCTAATCCAATTTAGCATGATACATATAACATCAAGATATTAATGTTATAACCCTAATCGTCAAGCTAACTAGCACATAACAACAACAAGTTAACCTATAGCATACTCATCAATAACATATAACATGATCATCAAGTTATCTAACATAAACAAAAATAGTAATGCATACAACCACAAGTTACTATCATTATGTTGTAGTAGCTATAACACCCTCCATAATTTTTCCTTAGCTTCATTTTGGAGCCTCCCTACCAACCTTCCTCAGCAGCATGTCTTGCCTTGTCAAGTAGACAAGCTTCAATGATTTTCTAGCAGACTGCCAGCCTATGCATGATAGCTTGTTGCATCCCCCTCACAGGGCGTTTCTCTGGACTTGGTCCAGCTGCAGGTTGAGAAGCTCTCCCAAGAAATTGCGTGATTCTGGAGGGGAACCATCCTTCCCTCCAGAAATTGCACAATCCTGTCTAGCAGCTTGATGGGCTCCAGAATTGCGCAAATTTGTCTATCACCCTTCACTAGAAAAATTAGCAATCTCTCCCAGCAGGACTGCTTAGCCTAGAAATTGCGCAATTCTGGGCCGCAGTCAGCTTCTCAGCGCAAAAATTGAGCAATCCTTCTGGGCAGCCAGCCCAGCTCCCTCTAAGAAATGTGCAAAGTTTCCCCTCAGAAAATGCACATTTCTTCCCAGTGACTGTCCTCCAGTCTTGCATTGTGCAATTCTGAGGGATAGTGACTATTGGCCCAAAAAATTACGCAATCCAGTCACTGGCCTGCAACCATTGCCAACTGAAATTGCGCATTGCGCAATTCCAGCAGCGAGTAGGCCAGCCTAGATTGTGCATTGCACAATTCTAGCAGCCAGCCAGCCTCCCAGATACCCCAGACTGCCTTTTTCACAATTCTAGCAGCCAGCCAGCCTCCCAGATACCCCAAACTACCTTTTGCATAGTTCTGGCAGCCAGTATCCCAACCTCCTAGGAAAAATTGTGCAATCCTTGCTAGTCAGTCCCCAGGTATGTTGCATGGCGTTCCTTAAGTTTGCTTTGGTTTTCACTGGCGTATTTCTTTCCATTCATGGTTCTATGTCTCCAGATCTACCAGGTGTTCATACACCTCTTAGAAGTTTAGGATCAATGGCCTCCAAGAGAGCAGGATCCAAGGACACTGATGGAAGTGCAACTGGAGCAGCAGTTGAGCAAGTGTCTACAAGTCTGTTGATCTATGAAGACACCAAGATGATTATAGACAAGGACATCAAGCTGAAATGGCAAGAGGTAAATGATGCATTTGCAGGCACATTTGGGGAAGACATCGAAGACCACCAAGTCTATGTGAACATCCACAAGTCCGGCTTGTATCGTATTGCATGCAGATATCCCATGCTCCCATGCGCGGACATGATATATTGGATCGTCTCACACACTGATCCTGAGACGATGACATTGAGCAGCGTCAATGGGATGGAAATTGTTACCTTCATGGCACAGGAATATGAACAGATGTATCATATGTCGAACCCTATGATCACCATGGAGACTCCCTTCAGCCTACCTAGTAGCAATGTAAACTCCAGAGATATCTTGAAGGGCTGGGTGAAGGAACCGGCCAAATTCAGTATGACACCCAACCAGGTATACAAGACAAAGACACTACGGAAGGCATATCAATACTTGGTCATCTTTTCATGTTGTATGTAGGCCAAGAAAGCACAGAAACCTTCCCACAGAGTTGGGTCATTGCATTGGACCAACTAGCCAAAGAAGGCAAAGCATGCAACTGGTCCGACATGTTGGCTCACCAGCTAAAGGAACAGGTAACAAGGGCTTGACAGTCACCCAAAGGTATGCAAGCAGAAATCTACATGTTTGCCTACATCTTGGATGCAATCTGTGCCCGTCAGGAATTCCCAAGCTTGAAGTGTGCATGGACATCAACGGAGACCTATGCGAACACTTATTGAAGATGTCGTCCGAATGTAGCTTAAGAGGAGTTATCACACAACTATCTGATCATTTTGTCACCCCGGTTTACAAGATGATATTTGAATAGGATCCACCCTACATGTCGAAGGCAGCAATGGAGGCATTGATCAACATGGAAGATTGGTATGCCTCACTGTCTGGCACCTTCATATGGATGTATAGCGCGGAGAAGCCTTTGCATTTTCTATCGAAGTTTGCCTTGGACAAACTCATCATGCAGGAAGTATCATATCACATCTTGGCAAGATTATCAGCTAGGTTGCACCAGAAGAAGAAGGCACCTTGGCCCACTCTTCCATTGTGCATCGGGTTATACGAGATACGGAGTTTCAAGCACATGGATATCGAAGCAGAGGAGATGAAGAAATATCCATTCAACACCCGAAGTTACAATCCATATGACCCGCATTGTATTGTGAAAGACCATTGCACGAGATTACAGTTTAACTAGATCCACAAGGCATGTCAGTGGGCGAGGAAGACCCATGGAGATATTATTACAGCTTCTCCAGACTCAATGAACCTATCGGCCTCGTTGTGGAATGGGTAGTGAAGTAGCATCCTAGAGAGCACCAGAAGCAGCAACAACAGAGGTAAACATATCAGTGTGCGACAAGGCCAAGAGGAAGATTGTCGACAGCATGGAGGAAGAGAAAAGTTGCAAGTTCCGAGAAGACCCACTTGTGTAGAAAGCAACTTTGGCAATAGAGACAAAGAGGCAACAACGCGACAAGAGAAACACGCAAAGGCAGAGAGAGAAATGGATAATGGAGGAAACAGAGAAGGAATTGCATGAGTTGAAAGAGCAATTCCGGAAGGAACAAGATCTGTGCATAAAGGAGAACAAAGCACAATAGGAACAAGTACAGCAGGGGGCACAACTTGTACAAACACATGAAACTATCCCCATATAGGTATTAGACTCATCAGAATAGTTGGCATCAAGGAGACAGGGTGAACAATCGCAGGAGCGGGACTTCACTCAGGAGATAGAGCAAGCACTTGAACAGATGGATACAGATATGGAGCAATAGGAGTTAGAGCAAGACATCAACCTCATGCCTCACCACCAAGAGGTCGACCAACTAGCTTCACTGCATCCAGAAGAGGAGCAAGTCCCAAGTGACCAAGAAGTCACTGAGATCCTTAGAGATCAGCTGGAAGGAGAGATGCACAACATCTCAGTCGACAAGTCTCAACATAGAGTTGTGCAATCTCACAGAGTGTCGACTCTGGATGATCATACATCTCATGCGTAGTTTGAGGAACAAGTGATCATGTCTGACGTGCGCAAACATCCAGTAGCATTGGCTGATGCTACTAGAGCATATGCCGAAGCCACTAGCTTGAGTGTTCGCTTCTTGATAGCTGAGAACGAGCGAATGGCTAAGGAGCTACAGATGGCCAAGCAAGGAGGAGAATTGGTTACAGCATCCGCCTGAGCATAATTGAAGAAGGAAATACTGGATGAAGTATTGTCCCTTGACACAGTCATGCGGGCATTGTATTCCAAGTTTGGCACCATGCATAAGCAGTTGTCCATCTCAACAGTTGGCAGCAGTGAGGTGCTAGAAGAGCATGTATCTTGTCGAACGTCCATGTAGTTGTTGATTACATGCAAACATGGATGATGAGATACAAGGGAGCCCCATTACACTTGCCTAAGATGATGAAGCCCAAATCGGTCGAGTTGAAGGCACGCATCTGGAGTCAGCCCCGAACTATGAAGATCTCCCGCATCTCATCACTACTCTACAGGCTTCCCATGCACGGGTATTCAAGAGTATGGATGTTGTTGTGCGCACACATGCGATCCCATCTATTGGGACACTCACCCAGGTGAAGACAAAGAAACAATTCTGGCTGGAGCTTGACTCATACTTTGACGAGTTGATGCGCATAGCCACTAGCCCAGACTTATTGATCAGTGCAGACACCATGCACAAGTATGTTGTTGGTCCATTCGCAATCAAGACAGTGATTCACATGTTATCAGGCAAGTTGGAAAGAGGAGCCCGAGCAGTGTACCCGGATGCTATGGAGGCAAGAGTTTGTTTCTAGAAAGATGTCACCTTAGAGTACATGGACACCATTGCGGACTACCAAGATTGGCATCAATTCGCTACTATCAACCACCATGAGGATGTCGAAGAGTTGGTCTTCCAACAGTTGTCTGAGTGATGTCTTGCATGGCTTGCTCAAGCCTATTTTTTCTCACATGGGTACATGTGCAGATTGTATGTAATGTATTGTCAAGTGTAAGTTCAAGTGTCGATAGTTGGATGCAACAGTGATAGAGTAGATGAAGAGTCATGAGGGTAGTTGAACTGTCACAAAGGGGAATGGCAAGAGCCACCCCACCCTTTGTTATATATAGTCCCTCATAACTCATTGTATAGGCTTTTGGTCAACCAAGCTTCTGATAGGACTATCTTACAGACATCTTGGATAGTATTGTAATGAGCCTTGGCTTCTCCACTACGCAGAGCTAGTATATCTCTTTGGAGGAGCAGGCGGCGGTCACTATAACGTTCCGCTGTCAGAACTAGTGGTTGGACATGGATGTATTGTATGACTGGAACTTACACTTCTTAATATAACATAGCCAACATGTTTCATGCATATGTCATATTGTATTTCAGTTATCTTGTTTACTCTAAATGATATATGTATATGTTTTCTTACGCATGCATGTGTAGCTATTTTCTGTATATGTATGTATGAATATTTTGGAAATGTTTTGTTGTTTTAACCATCACTTTGGATTGTTAGTTTACTTGCCTTCCATTTTTTGATGCATCTTTACTCGTGTGTTCCCTTCTTAACTGTGTGCTTTCACAGGTTTCCACGGGGTGCACTCACCTCACCCTCCGTGTGTTAGGACCGGTCATGCACCTTCCTTGACTTACTGAATATGTCACACCCTTGCTACCAACAAGGACATCCTACTTTCCTTTGTGCGAAACTGTGATCAAGGAGATATAGTACAACCCACTACTGGGACTCCTACAAAAAACAGTCTAAGGTCTAATTGGGACTTCTTACCGGGGAGATTCACTAACATGTTGGTGGGTCCAACACCGTCAACATTTCTGGCGCTAGAAGGAGGGCCAGATGACAAGTTGTTTCCTCTCATCCTATTTTGAACCTTTGCACATCTATCATGGAGTCCTACACACTCAACCCTCCACAATGTTTTTCGCATGCCAAACATGTCCACCTCACGAGGTAGTTTTTTGATCTCTTGTCTGAATACAAGTATGATGGTGAAGGCGAAGTGGCCTGGCCTGTGTTCTTGCGTGACTTCCTTTCCATGCTTGACGAGGAAGATGGATGTTCTGATGAACAGGCCAGTCTGTTGCTTGCATACACACTTTTTGAATCCCCACTACGGTGATTGTGCAGCCTACCGGCTAAAACCATGCACTCACTTGAGCACTTATGTGATCTCATTGAAGATACTTTCCATCATTTTGATCCATAAGATCTTGACCACAAAATGTTACGACAACGGAAGGCCCCGCATGAATCGCCTAATTATTTTGGTAGCACTTCCGTGTTTTTCATTTTCAAGCTCCAAAGAGCCAAATGAAGTTTCAATATCTCACTGACAAATTTGAGTATTTCCTTATCAAATCTATCAATCCCAAGAAGAAGTATGATCCCAAGCCTCACTCATCATACTTCAGTGATGGAGTTGCACAATCACAGACAAATACAGTCACTGTCACAAGTGATTGTTCGTTGTCCCCTCATCAAATAGCTCCACCACTGCAGTGTGATGCAGGATATCAGTCACACACATTTGTTCAGTTGTCACATCCTCCCAACATCACTTCACTTAATTTTTGCGCAGATTTGGTTGTGAGTCCATCAAGTTTTCATATGCATTTTGTTCCACAATCTCCGTATTCGTACTCGGATGATCCTCTGGATGATATTGTCTTTTGTTCTTCCATTCTGGACTATACACGTGTTGTGAACGAGGATTAAGCCATCAACAGAGTTAGTGTTGCACAACCAACATGCGATGTCATTCATGAAGAGTATGACTGGGAGCTTGAGCGTCAACACTCGGCGAAGGATGACTCCCTTCTGTTCGAGCCTCCTCTGTTCTTTCCTGACATCTTTAATGAACCTGTCATCCATGATTTCGCATGTGTATCTTCATCTATGGATGCACCCATTGACGATCACTCGCAGGACACATCGAATGTCAGTCCATCATCTGACAACGGAGAGGATAAATTATTCATTGAAAATCCACTTGACCTTTCATCTGCCTTTTCTGAAACCACAAAGGATGAATTTGTTTTCTTCTCATCTACCCCTCTGTTTGATTCATCAGATCATGAATATGTCAATGAAATCATTGATTTTTCTGATCGTAGTTGTCGTGATATATTTACTCCCATATTCGATCACGATCATGATTCTATCGCAGTTGATTTTTCAAAACCACCTGTTTATGATGATATATCTGACAACGAAGTCGAAACACCCCAGACTGTCGAGGCACTTCAGCCCTAGCTGATGGTTATGTCAGGCCCTCTCTATCCTAAGGTTGGTTTCACTTCCAATCAAGAAATTGTTGAAACAACCAAGGCTCCTCAACACTCATCTGTATGCATTGAAGATCAATCTCACACACAGATCATGCTTCCTCCACTCGAACTACGCATTCCCATCGCTCATGCATTGGAGGAATTGTCTTTGTTTCTTTTGTTTGCGTACATGTCATAGTCAAGAGTATGTGTATGCTTCACAGCTGCACGCAGTATTGCACAGCACCGTGATAAGTCCAGAGAGTACATGTCATGTACTTGCACTGACTTATGTCTTGTGGACACTTTTAAACATGAACTATGTTTGTCTTCATTGTTATATCTTTCTTGTTTGTTGGTTTTCACAACCGGGTTGCTTGCAGACCATGCCTTCACTAACATGGGTCAGCCAATGCACCGGTCGCTACATTGGAAATATCACTTCACGTGATCAGGCCCATGCATCGTTGGCTTAGGAGTAGGAGTAGTGTTTGCTTTCAGTTTGTTTGCTTACATGCATGTTTGCTTTCTTGCTTTGCATGTTTGTTTATATGCTTGCTTGTTTTCTTACTCACTTTTCTTTTGCATTTACTTCTGCTTCTGCTTTGTTTTGTTGTTTGTTTGCTTGTTTTGTTCGTAGGTTAGTTTCGCATGAAACCGTGCGTGACTCTTGAAACAAGATGGGTAAAGTACAAGAGGCCTTGTGCAGCTATCACTACTTGGTTATTTGTCATCGTGCCTCTGTATGAAGAACTTGTTACTTTTAGTTTATGATATGTCGATGGAAAATACATATTGTTCGAAGTGAACCTTAGTGAAAACACAACGCTTGCACGCTAACTAGTGTCACCTACTCTAGTCAGTTGTTTTTGGGTTAACCCTTGGAATCTTGGTCAAGAAGAGTAAGGTGAGGGGGAAAACCTTAAAAAGCACATCAGAGGTATATAATAAACTACTTCTCTGAAGGAAAAACCTCTTCTGCTCTCAATAAGTCGAGATCCCTCTTATGCTTCTTAAATGAATAAGTGCTATGCACATTTATGAAAAATGAAAAAAAAAAATGAAAAGTGAAAATTTTCAAAATGAAAAAAAGAATAAGACGAAAGAAAAGAAAGGCTTCCTGCGCAGAGAGGTGATGCAAGTAACTCCACCAAGGTACTGACCAGGCTCGCTAGTAGCGGAGCGATACTTGTGTTCTTGCATGACTCTGTCGAGGTACTGTCCAAGCCTGCTGGCAGCGGAGCAACACCAAAGATGAAACTAAGACTCTGACATTATACTAATTGTGCACCAATATACCCCTCAACCCCAATCAAAACAATTGTGTTTACTTGGATTGGAATGTGTGTCGACTGACCAAGAGCTTGGCAAATGCTACATCTTACAATCAAGCAAGCGTGGAAACCAAGAAGAACTGAGAACTGAACAATACTTCTGGAGGTGTTAGACTTGATTTTCACGAAAAAAGTCCATTCAGACAATTGGAGTTCTACCAGTGTGTTGCCAAGTGTTGTAGCGGCTAAAACACCCTCCAAAATTTTTCCTTAGCTTCATTTTGGAGCTTCCCTACCAACCTTCCTCAGCAGCATGTCTTGCCTTGTCAAGTACACAAGCTTCAGTGATTTTCTAGCAGACTGTCAGCCTATGCATGATGGCTTGTTGCATCCCCCTCATAGGTTGTTTCTCTGGACTTAGGCCAGCTACAGGCTAAGCATATCCCCCAAGAAATTGCACAATTCTGGAGGGAAACCAGCCTTCCCTCCAGAAATTGTGCAATCCTATCTGTCAGCCTATTGGGCTCCACAATTGCGCAAATCTGCCTGTCACCCTTCACTGGAAAAATTGTGCAATCTCTCCCAACAAGATTGATTAGCCTAGAAATTGTGCAATTCTGGGCAGCAGTCAGCTGCTCAGCCCAAAAATTGCGCAATCCTTCTAGGCATCCAGCCCAGCTCCCTCCCAGAAATGCACAAATTTTCCCCTCAGCTGAGCAGGTTGTTTCATGTGCCATTGAGTTGACCGGTTCCACCCAAGACCGAGAAAACTTGACTTGCATGCATAGACTGCTTTTTCCTGGAATAGCAAAATCAACATGCAAAAAGCATCCCTAGATTTTAGGGAGCTATTTTTAGCAGCTCAAGGTTACATGCAAAGATCATTTTAGAATATTTCCTCCAAGTGTCGCTTTTTCCTAGACTTATGGCATGCGCGTAATGAGCCTCAAACTTATTTATTCGACGCTTCAAATCTCATTTCTTCACATCGATATTGGAGCTCTGACATCCCACAACACATCCAGGAATCTTCGACACATCCAGCTCAGCTATTTCTGGGTAAGTCGGTTTAACTTGTCTTTTGCAGCATTTCTGTCGCTTTTTGTGTTTTGGCTTGTGTGGGTGTTGTTTGCTTGATTTCTATGAACGCTTGTTGTCATTTACATGCATACTAGCTTGTACTAGCACCGCTTCGGTTTTCGTTATCATCTCACTGTTGTCTCATGCATGAAACTGTTTTGCACAAACAGTTTCCAATTCGGCAACTCGCTTCACGAACATGCATGTTGCCATGTTTTCTGAATCTTTCATTCACTATTTGCATGAACGATCATTCACTCCTGCTTACACTCAGTATTGTTGTGCATTCACATTCACATTTGCTTTCAGTTGCCCATAGGCAGGTCTGGGCAACCTTGGCCCAGACTCTGCCTCACCAAGACAACATTGCGCAATCTTGAGAGGGAAGGCTCTGCCTTCCTCTCATAAAATGCACATTTCTTCCCAGTGACTATCCTCCAGTCTTACATTGTGCAATTCTGAGGAACAGTGACTGCTGGTCCAGAAAATTGCGCAATGCACTCACTAGGCCTCCAACCATTGCCAGCTGAAATTGCGCATTGTGCTATTATAGCAACTAGTAGGCCAACCTGGATTGCACAATTCCAGCAGCCAGCCAGCCTCCCAGACAACCCAAACTTCCTTTTGTGCAGTTCTGGAAACCACTCTCCCAGCCTCCCAAGAAAAATTGCGTAATCCTTGCCAGTTAGTCCCCAAGTATGTTGCATGTTGTTCCTCAAGTGTGCTTTGGTTTTAGCAGATGAATCTCTTGCCATGCATGTCACTATGTCTCCAAATCTAGCAGGTGTTCATACGCCTCTTAGTAGTTCACGATCAATGGCCTCCTAGAGAGCAGGATCCAAGGACACTGACGGAAGTGCAACTGGAGCAGCAGTTAAGAAAGTATCTACGAGTCTGCAAATCTATGAAGACACCAAGCTAATTGTAGAAAAGGACATCAAGTTGAAATCACAAGAGGTCAATGATGCATTTGCAGGCACATTTTGGGAAGACCTCGAAGACTTCCAAGTCTATGTGAACATCCACAAGTCCAACTTATACTGGATTTCATGCAGGTATCTTGTGCTCCCATGCGCAGACATGATACATTGGATCATCTCGCACACTGATCTTGAGACGATGACATTGAGCAGCGTCAGTGGGACAGAGATTGCTACCTTTAGGGCACAGGATTATGAACAAATGTATCATATTTCGAAAACCAGGATCACCATGGAGACTACCTTCAGCCTGCTCAGCAACAATGCCAACTCCAGAGATATCTTGAAGGGCTAGGTGAAGGAGCCGGCCAAATTCAGGATGACACCCAACCAGGTCTACAAAATGAAGATACTGCGGAAATCGCATCAATACTTGGTCATCTTTGCATGTCATTTGTATGGCCAAGAAAGCATATAAACCTTCCCACAAATTTGGGTGATCGCTTTGGACCAACTGGCCAGAGAAGGAAAAGCATGCAACTGGTCTAACATGTTGGCTCACTAGCTGAAGGAATAGGTAACAAGGGCTCGACAATCACCCAAAGGTATGTAAGCAAAAATCTACATATCTGCCTACATCTTGGATGCATTCTGTGCCCTTCACGAGTTCCCGGGCTTGAAATGGGCATGGACATCAGCAAAGACCTATGTGAACACTTATTGTAATATTTTGTTTGAATTCAACTTCAAAGGAGTTATCACACAGTTGTCTGATCATTTTGTCACCCCGGTTTACAAGATTATATTCGAAAAAGATCCACCCTACATGTCGAAGGCAACAATGGAGGCATTGATCGACATAACATATTGGTATGCCTCACTGTCTGGCACCTTCATACATATGTACAACACTAAGAAGCCTCCACATGTTCTACAGAAGTTTGCCTTGGACAAACTCATCACACAGGAAGTATCATGTCACATCTTGGTAGGATTATCAGCTAGGATACACTGGAATAAGAAGGCACCTTGGCCCACTCTTCTGTTGTGCATCAGATTATATGAGATATGGAGTTTCAAGAATGCAGATGTCGAAGCAGAGGAGATGAATAAATATCCATTCGACGCCTGAAGTTACAATCTGTATGACCCGCATTGTCTTGTGAAAAACCACTGCACGTTAGTATAGTTTAACTCGATCCATGGGGCATGTCACTGGGTGGAGGAAGACCCATGGAGATATTGTTACAGCTTCTCCAGACTCAATGAACCGGTCGGCCTCATTGTGGAATGGGTAGTGAAGAAGTGTGAAGCAGCATCCTAGAGAGCACCAAAAGCAACAGCAACAGAACTAAACATACTAGTGCGCAACAAGGGAAAGAAGAAGATTGTCGACAACATGGAGGAAGAGAAGAGCTGCAAGTTCTAAGTAGACCCACTTGTGCAGAAAGCAACTTTGGAAATAGAGGAAAAGAGGCAACAATGCGACAAGAGAAATGCACAAAGGCAGAGAGAGAAACAGAGAAGGAGTTGCATGAGTTGAAGGAGCAACTCCAAAAGGAACAAGAGTTGCGCAAACAAGAGAAGGAAGCCCAGTAGGAACAGGTACAACAAGGGATGCAACTTGTACAGATAGATAAAACTATGCCTGTATAGGTAGTAGACTCATCAAAACAGTTGGCATCAGGCAAACAGGGTGAACCATCGCAGGACCAAGACTTCGCTCAGGAGATAGAGCAAGCACTTGAACAAATGGATACGGATATGGAGCAATAGGAGTTAGAGCAAGACCTTGACCTCATGCCTCACCACCAAGAGGTTGACCAACCAGCTTCACCACATCCAAAAGAGGATCAAGTCCCAAGCGACCAAGGAGACACTGAGATCCTTGGAGATCGGCCAAAAGGAGAGATGCACAACATCTCATTCGACAAGTCTCAACATAGAGTTGTGCAATCTAGCAAAGTGTCGACTCCGGATGATCATATATCTCTTGCGCAGTTTGAGGAATTACTGATCGTGTCTCACGTGTGCAAACATCCATCAACATTGGCTAATGCTACTAGAGCATATCCTGAAGCCACTAGCTTGAGTGTCCGCTTCCTGATAGCTAAGAATGAGTGAATGGCTAAGGAGCTACAGATGGCCAAGTAAAGAGGAGAATTGGTTACAACATCCGCCCGAGCAGAATTAAGAATGCAATATTGGATGAAGTATTGTCCCTTGACATAATCATGTGGGCATTGTATTCCAAGTTTGGTACCATGCATAAGGCATTTGTCCATCTCAATGGTTGGCAACAGCGATGTGCTAGAAGAGAACGTATCTTGTCAAACGTGCATGTTGTTGTTGATTCGTGCAAACATGGACGATGAGATGCAAGGGAACCCTATTACACTTGCCTAAGATTATGAAGCCCAGAGCGGTCGAGCTAAAGGCACGCATCCAGAGTGTTGAGCATGGGATCCCCTAAGGGAATTTTTGGGGCTTAAAGCCTAGATTTTGGCTAAAAATTGTAAATCCGATGTAAAGACTCCGCATTTTGTGGGCGCGGAGCGCAAAGTTGTAAATGAGTCATAGGGTTGTCCACCCTCAAATTTGTAATGTAATGTCAGCTTTAGAGATCTACCCATGGTCCGCGGACCATGGGATTGTATAAATAGAGCGAGGATCTAAGCTGTAAATAAGGGACTCTAAGAAAAAGAAGGATGGTGGAATAGAAGGATAGTGGAAGATCTAAGTGTAGAGTCAAGTCTTTGGGTCATAGAATAGGAGAAGGCTCCGTAGCTAAGTGTGGAAAGGCTTAGTAGTCTGCAGCTGAGTGCGCAGAGTGAGTCGAGTCTGTAACTGTTGAAACATTAATAAAGAGAAGTTTTACCTCAATTCTGTGTATTTACTTCCTATTTTCTGCATTAAATATATTGGGTATAAATTTCATGTCTGTTGTTTATATGGTGCGCGAACATATCTGATTGTTTTGATTAAGTAAATGTGAGATAAGGTATCTGTTTACGCTAAGTTAACTAAGAATTGTAAGAAAATAAGTAAGATACACAGTGTAACTTGGGAAAATAGCGCAGATCGCTACCCTAGCAGCGCAAAAGCATCTCAGCCCCTAGTTAGGGTTGCGCGAAAGGCGATCCTAACAGATCGTGAAGGTCTCGCAAGTCAAGACAATGCGTGAAGTGACCTGTGCAAAGGTAGGCATAGTTGGACTAAATCGACCCCTCGGACATCTCCAGGGTGTAGAAACTTGGTTCCAACATCCCCCCATACTGCTTCGAGTGAGACTTCAGTCTGCACTCCATGGGCTGATGCCAAAAGGGCGAGTAGTGTAGGGATTTGTTTGGCTAATTAACTCTGAACCTGGGTCAGGCCCCCTCAAGCCAACAAATGGTTTCATTGCCAGGATTGGAATCTGCATAGAGATGTCTGATGTCGTACCATTGGAATCCAACTAAGAAGGAAACTAAAGGTTGTTTGGACAGGAGGATTTAAGAGTTCATGGCGCAGGAGAACAAGAACCCACGACTGAAAAAAGAAGAGTGGTTAGACTGCTACCTGTACATAGAGATCCACAAAATCTTCTTCTTGTCTTTTCCTACTAAGTTGTACGAGTGGATCGCAAAACTAGCAGATAGCCAAGGAAGGTGGAAACTCAACAATCCTATTGTGTGGACCCCAGAGTTAGTGCGAAGGTTGGAAGCATCATAGGATAAGATCGTGTGCGTTGTTGATAACTGGCTCAATCAAATTATAGGAGGATTCATTACTAAGTTCACGGTTGACACTTTAGTGAGCTACAGTGAGGCAGAATGACACTTTCTCAAGGGACCACGAGGTAAGTACGTAAAGTCCCTGAGTACTTGGATTAAAATGTTATTATGTGAAAAGAGGGTTATGCAATCAACTTGATTTTTGGGGCTATGCGAAGTGGAAAAACTTACAGGAACAAAGGAAATAAGGGCCCAGAAACTAGCCCCTTGATTTCACCTCCACGAGGGGAAGAGGAAGAAATCGTGAAGGTATCCCTGCAAAGTTTGATTCATCTAATAAGGCAAAGAATTCCGCGAATACCACCCCCACCCACACTGCCACTAGCTTCATCGCCTTCACCTCCATCTTCACCCGTACCGCCTCCGCCACCAACGCGAGTCAATATGGCAAGCACGATAAAGTTGCTTGTGTTCAAGGGATTGCGAAATGAGGATCCGGACCAATTTTGGTTCGTGGTAAGAGACGTATGGGAAGAACAGGGAGTTATAGATGACAATATAAAGAAAGCGACATTGGTTAGCACCCTGCAGGACCGTGCGCTGACCTAGTATATTATGCACTCCAATGATAATCCAAATGCGGGAATCGTAGATATTCAAGCAACGCTAACCAAAGAATTTAGCAGTCCAAAGTCTAAAGCACAATCGATCATTGGATTCAAAGAAATCGCGATGCTACCATGCAAGACTCCTTGAGAGTTGGATCAAAGGTTGAAGTTTACGATTCACGAAGCTAATATGAATCTGATGGATGGACAACATTGTGAATGGTTTGTAATATAACTAACGCCACATTTAAGGAGTGCGCTATCACAGCAGAAGTTAACAACTCAGACAGAGGCCTTAGAGATCACGATGAGGCTGCATGAGACCCCGATGTAGGATCCTAACTTGGGGGTTCAACAAATCCATGCGCAGTTGAAAAAATTATGCCTTGAGATGCAAAGTCTAAAACAGGACAAGAAAGCTCGACCAAAAGTGCGTGAAGAGGTGTGGTGCATAAAATGCAAGGGTCAGGGTCATGATAAGGACCTGTTGAGGCCCTGAAAATCGCTGCAACAACATTGGGGATAACCACCCGGTCCGGACCTTAGTACAGCTCCTTTTCCGTTTGGAATAGTGGCTCCGACTGGGGATAATGGGACCAGTTTCCCAAAAGTGGACAAACGGGATGAATGGATGATTTATTAACTAAGCTAGTAATGGGCGAATAACTAAATCTATTAACAAGAATACAAGAACTATGACCTATCCCGGGAATCTATTGAGCTTTAAAGTGTAGCGCTTGATGGTCTATGTCTATAGATAGGCATATAGATGACTCCATCTAACAGACATGGATATTATTTCATTCAAGATTATTGTGCCTAAATAGTTAAGCAAAGCGATTAAAGCGATATTACTACACTCATCATTTATATCATTGACACATACATGATTAAAAGAAAAGCATACCATAAAACATCCAATAGTGGAAGGAATATAGAACTGCTGTTAAACCACATGCATATAATCAATAATAGCAAGGATAATCAAATAACAATTCACATGAAAGGAATGAATTCAGACATAGATAGAAATACCATATGAGTTGCTTTGACACTCCCAATATCAATCGCTACTTGTAATTCTTTCTTCAACGCAGAAACATTTTCCATACAAAGACAATAGTGCACAATTGCATAAAAAGCTTCCTTATCAAATTAAGAACAACTGGTCCAGTTTCATAAAAGAATATGACTGAAGCACAATAGTGCAACTTCAGACTTTAAGTCAGGTACAAAAACTTTACGACCCCTTCCAAAACAATGAAAGGGTCTATAAATACTAAATTAATCTAAATATCTAATAAACTGAAATCCTATTAAATTGGTATCAATAAATCTTGATCCTATTTTCCTCAGTGATCTGGCAATCGGCGGCATGATTCATCAAGTAGGCTGCTTGCCTTTAAATCTGAGCTGACTTATCGCAAGCATTGGCTCTACTTCAGGTGGTTTGTTGAGGCGTGAGCTGAGCTGGGCGGCATAGGTGGCATCCTGAATATCGGGGATAATATACCCGATTGCATCCGTTAGGCACTTGAGGGCGGCTCTCTGTGTGTGCGGCTTTACCAGGAAGAACCAATAGGTGTCCCAGGTTAAACTGTTAATCCCAGCGATTAACCTCCCCTTTTCTTCTAGATCTGGATAACATGATTGCTCCAATGTTTTCATCGTTGTCAACTTTCCTGGTGTGCATTGGGAGATCATGTTTGATAAGTAGAGGGTATTATTGACTAATTCAACTAGATTGCTTGAAGTTGACTTGCATCTTGATACTACCCTCTTTGCTTTCATTAGCTGTGACTGCCATTCTGTGAAGAGTATATCTTTGTGTGATTCTAAGATTCTTGGTAAATTTGTTGCTTGCCCTTGATCAGAATCTTGCCAGTCGAGAAATGCAGCTATCGTTTCTTCAGCTTGATCTAATTCAGTCCTGGCCTTGTCTACTTGCTTACCTATGGATGCCGTTAATTCACATAGTGGCTCTGCCTGGGCGATTTGTTGACACAGAAGCTTAATTTGAGAGATTAATGCAGTATTTATTTGTAATGCTTCTACTCTAAATTCAACCACTTGTGGAACGCCCTTTGTTTTCTCGAGCTGTGATGATAATTGAGCAATTTGCTCATCTTTCGTTTTCACCATTTGCTCGTTTGCTGCCTTCAATTGTGTCAATGCCTCTGATAATTCTTTCTGTTTCTAGATTGCGCTTTGGTCAATCCTTTGCTTTTCTGCCTGCAATTGTTGTGTTAGTTGACTGTTCACTTGCTGATGCGTCAACAATTGCTGCTCTTCCTGCTCTGATTTCTACTTTGCCTCACTTAGCTGTGCCTGTAATGAGAAAATCTCCTGATCCTTTGTTTTCAGTAAAAGGCTTACCTCCGATGCCTTTTCTATTGTCGTTGCCGAATAAGCTCCTGCATACTGTGACAGTTTTGTCAGGTCATCGGAGGGGTCAAATTCCTCCTTCCAAACTACATTGCCTGTGATAGTTTGCTCTGGGAAAAGGGAAGATTGATCAGTCCTTCTTCTTCTCCTTTGTCGTTTAACCACCGCTTTATGCCTTGGGCTGTAGAAGACATCCAGGGGAGGAATATCTTCTACCTGCAGAATGATTTGGTCGGAGGGGTCCTTTGGTATTATCTCTACCTCTTTAGAAATGGGTGGGCCGCTGGTTCCACTTAGAACCTGTGGTGAAGTGATATCCTGTGTATCCGTTACGTTTGAAGTGTCTGTGTCCTTTGAACATTCCAAACCACTGATGATGGAATCAAATTGCTTCCATTCCTGGAGCAATTTAGGGTCAATATGAGTATCTATATTGACATCAATGGTGGTTTTTTTTTCCTTTTCAGCTTGGGTCTCCTTCCGCACTTTTTCCTGCTCTCTCTTCTGCCTTTCCTCCTGTTCTTTCTTCTGCTTTTCCTCTTTCTCTCTTCTCTGCTTTTCCTCTTTTTCTCTCTTCTGCTTTTCCTCCTGTTCTTTCTTCCGATTTTCCTCCTGTGGCTTTTCTTGTTCTTTCATTATAACTGGAGGTTCCTTTGATTGTTGTCGATCAGGCTCGCTTGAAGATGTCGCTGGGGTTGTTGCTAGTAAATCTAGAGGCAGAGTTTGCAACCTCTGTTCTCTAAGTTTATTAAATTCAGTCAACCCTTCATCATTATATTTCTCTTTGGCCAATGCCTTAACCCGCATTATTGTCTCAGCTGAAGAGAACAGGTCGTCAAACATATCTTCTTTATGATCAAATTTTGTCAATTTGGCCTGTTCTAGTGCAGTATAGGCAACTTTGTTTGGATCAAACTGCCTATTTGGGAGAGTCGCCAGAGTTAATGATTTAATCTTCGTGGCTTCCTTCTCTGCATGTTTGAGATCATGCAGAGTATAGACACCACATCTCAAGGGAAAAGAGGGCCAGCCCTGCTTCTTATTTTTCTTGAGAGTCTGTGTAACACTCTCAGCCATAATCTGGTAAGAGATTTCTCTTGCCAACAGTTTATCTGGTATGTATAAAGGGAGGACATGAGGTTCGGCTTGGCTACCGAAAACTCTTATATAAGTGAATTTCTCCTCCCCGAACCATCTACCTATTGAGGTTAAGTCAATTCCGACTTGATAAGAAATCTTGGGAGCAGGTTTATCAAAAATAGAATAATGAACAGGTAACATAAAACCATTGCAGACTTGGTACAAATGGTGCTTATAAGAGGACTTCCATAATTTCTAATGGTATATGTGAATAGGCATGGGGTCTTGTGGCTTCCACCTCCAGCCGAGCACAGGAAATTCAGAATTAAAACACAAGGTATCTAAGATATAGGCACTGTAATAGAATGGGGGAATTATCCTTTCAGACACGTGGGTCTTACTCCTAAATTCAAGAAGAGCTGAGGCTAGTTTATCTGAGAGAATAGTGGCCCAATCCATAATTACACTGTTGCATGCTGCTTCCATTAGGGGAACCATTTCTATGGTAAAATTAGCAGAGTCATGCAATCCCCACAATCTACACATCATTATTCCAGCATAGCAATAAGGAGAAGCCAGGGAATCAACTGAGTACTTACCAGAAGACTCATGTTTGTGCTTTGCCGGATTTTGTCTCCAATCCCGGATGGGTTCGGATTCAACTTCATTTTCGTTTGCGAATTTCTCCAGGAACGCCTTATTGTATATCTTCTCTGGCTCAGGCAAATGATACATTTGCCTTAGATCATCCGCCCTGAATGACCCGAAAATTCTCCCGTCTCTGGTGCTGAAGGTTCTATCCAGGATTGGGATTTCTTCAATTTCCCACCGCACTACATCTGTGTATGGGAGAATTTGTTCCCTAGCTGCTATCCGGTGAAGGAAGGAGTCAGCTAAGTCCTTAAGAGTACCCTCGGATTTCCGAGTTAAATCCACAGTGGCTTGTACTGTTGTTGCTTCTGGTTCTTCAGCTTCAATCAGGTTGTAGGTGCCTTGCCAAGTAGTTCTGACGAGACCCGAACATGTAGTATCAGATATCAATCCCTTCTTTTTGTCAGCGACAGCTTGTCCTGCAGCTGGCACAGCAGAAGCGCCTGTAGTCTTCTTGGATTTCTTCCCCATTTTGCTTGAGATTTCTCCTTTGGATGAATTCTGCACAGAGGCGAAAATAAACGTAATACAGAGAAATGGCAATGAAAACTTTAAAGTGATGAGATATATTGACTAATGCGTAATAAGGGATTAGTTTTTAAAATGGGCGCAGATACAATCCATGGGAGGATTTTAGGACTTACGATCACATTAAATGGCCGTTTAAAACCTGCCAATCTTAAATGCCCATTATATCATTAATCGGCCGAATGATTCATTTAAGCGTGCTGTGGATGTTTTGGCGGTTGCGCGCAGGTGAATCATTTTGGACGGATCAAGCCTTTAATATGAAATAAATCGTGATATGCCTTTATTCCAACGTTTTTTTGAAATCAGTGCTATATCATAATCGGGTGTCGGGAACACTTAAATCCTTATGTTGACAATTTTGAAACCCCGATCGCCGATAGCGAAATCGCATCGCATCGGGGTGAATGGGCATTACAATGTGCATAGATAGTGTATCGCCAATTGCCGATTGCGATATCACATCGCATCGGGGGTATGACCTGGGGGCGCTCTTTAAAATGTGCATAGAGTATCCCCGATCGCCGATAGCCATATCGCATCGGCGAAAACCAATGTGTTATTTACATATGCTCCTTATGTCATTGCGATATGCGATCTTGCGATCGCTTTATCGCAATGATTAAGAATTGATTTATTTGATCAAAAAAGGTTTTATATAATATTTTCCTTTGGTTTTCGGACCTTTTTAAATAATATAATATTGATACCAATCAAACTCTAAAGGGACCCATTTCATATGATAATTTTGTGAATAAAATGATAAGAAATGGGGGGTTTTTGTAGGGCACAACAATTGGCAATTCGCTGGAAGAAACAGTTATCTCTGAAAAGTATAGTAATACTTAAACTTTTTCAAAATAGAGTTCTAATCAAAAGAGAAAATTCTAATATAACTGGGTATATATGCATTCCGAATGAAATGAAACTATTTTGCCAACTTCCTCTCTTTTTTAAGAAAATAGATACATTCTAAGTTTTAAATAGGCCTCTATTGGTTTATAATGATAAAACAGAAAACTTTTCCAAATCAGCTTTTATAGTGAACTCTTCTGTCATAGGTAGAGCCTCTGCTGCCAGCAAACGTTTATAGTTTCAACAAGGATACCTTTTAACCATGCTATTGTCCATTGTTCCATCCAATTAAGAGTGTGATTAACAGAATGAATTCAAAACATGTTTTCATATTTTGTATTTCATTTCCTTTTTCTGTTATTGATAAGATAAAAAGCCATTGTCCTGGTTTGGTGGCCATCTATTGACAATGCCATTCACTAGTAGTAATCTAACCGAACAAGTTGGCTCGTAATGAGACCCCTTGTCTTATAATTCTAAGCCATTACCCTGTTTTGGTATGCAGTATTGGTAATGTCGGTTAAACTATTTCCCTATGAACATGGTAAGAAGGCTTGTAATAAGACCACTTATCTTTAATATCAGATATTTTAGAATTACACTCTGAGTAATCATAAACTTTAGTGAATGGGATGAACAATCTTCTCCTTAAGAGTAAATGGATGACAGGGTAAGAGTTGAAGATGCTGAAATTGGATTAGCTTCTATCTTGATATTGATAACCTTTTGAGACCAATTTGAAAACAGAAAATGATTTACAATACTTCTAAACTTTGAGAGGAGTTCACAAAACTTGAAATGTGGTTTCGGAATACAATGATACCTAATTTCCTAGAAATTATCTCTTTTGGTTGTGAGCTCTATTATTTAAAAGCAAATATCCATACTACTTCTGTGGGACAACTTTTCAAACGCAGCAAAAGGTCAATGGAAGATACCTTACAACATTATTTTCCAAACAAAATCCTACAAACTACAAAACTCTATCAAACTAAAAGGAGAAGGGGTTACCTCCTCAATTAAAGAATTTCTTCAAGATAAGGCCATTAACAGGGAGAGAATCTCTCAAACCTGATAAGTCTTGCAATATAAAGGTCGAATGGCCTATCTTTTCACAGATCTGAAATGGTCCAAGCCACATCTTCTGGAACTTGGTGTGTTTACCCTTGTCCTCATGGGCTTTGTCCCATTTCAGAACTAAATCACCGACTTGGAATTGTTTTGAACCGGATGAGACTGAATCAAAAGCTGCTTTGATGATTTGCTGATGTTTGGCATGAGTAACCCTGGCTTTTTCTCTTTCTTCTTCTAGTTTTAGAATTTGATCATGTCTAAGCTGAATAGAAGAAGAAGGAGTTTCCTCAATGAACTGTACTAGGGCTAAAGAAGGAAGAACAAGATTTGTGGGTAGTACTTCTTCTTTTCCATACACAAGATTGAACGAAGAAGATCCTATAGAAGCTTTCTGTGTTATCCTATCAGCCCATAATGAAAACATTAAGGATTTGTGCCAGTTTTTATGATTCTATTCGATAGTTCGCTTAATGATTTTGATCAGATTTTTATTAGTAGACTCTGTTAAACCATTACCCTGGGGATAGTAATTAGCAGAATATTTTAATTTAAATCCTCTTTTAATAGCGAAATCAAACATAGCATTGCCTGTGAAATAAGATGCATTATCAAAAACAAGAGCATTTGGGACACCAAACCTGGTAATGATGAATTGGTCTATGAATTCAATGATTGCTTCAGAATTTGCTGTCTTCAAAGGAATTTCCTCAACCCACTTAGTAAAATAATCGGTAGCAGTAAGGATATACTTATACTGTTTGGAAGAAGGTGGAGTAATTTCCCCAATGATGTCCAATCCCCATTGCTCAAATGGTTGTTCAATGTTGACTGGTTGCATAGGGAAAGCTGGTTTTCGTTGTCTTCCACTAGAAGTTTGACAATTGCGGCATTTCCTTACATACTCGTGGGCATCTCTAAACAGAGTTGGCCAATAGTATCCAGCATGAATAATTTTGTGAGCTGTTGTGTCAGCTCCAAAATGTCCTCCTGCTGGTCCATCATGTAACTCCTGCAAAACCTTTTGTGCTTCAGGTTTCTCAAGGCATCTTAATAAGATTGAATCATAATTCTGTCTGAAAAGCACATCATCAATAATTGTGAAATTTTTTGCTTTTAACCTTATGGCCCTTTTGTTTTTGTAAGACAGGTTAGGAGGTGCATATCCATTTTTCAAATAAAAAATTAAATCTGCATATTGTGACTCAGAATCAGTAATACTTATCTGATTGATTTCTTCAGTTTGATCTGTATCACCTGATTCTGGGATGTTGGATGCTCCTGCCAATAACTTGCAAAAACCTTGGCCCCTAACAATCTTTGCTGGCCTAATTTCTAAGTCATATTCTTGAAGCGTTTTGACCCAATTTGCCCTTTTTTCACCCAGTTCTTTTTGGATTAATAGTTGCCTAACTGCAGGGAAAGGAACTATAACTTTTGTGTGGGTTTTCAAAAGGAAGGGTCTATAATGTTTGACTGCTTTAAATACAGCAAAGGCTTGTTTTTCTACCTCGGAATAATTTAATTCAGCACCCTGAAGATTTGAGCTAAAAAATGAAATGGGTGCTTCCAGATTGTGATCATTTAGTTGCGTGAGTACTGCAGCATAAGACAAGTTGGATGCGATGGTATACAATGTAAAACGATTAGAAAAAATTGGAGTATTTAAGGCTGGGGCATTGATTATTGATTGCTTGATTAGATCAAAAGCTTCTTTTTCTGCTAATCCCCACTTAAAGACTGAATTTTTCTTAATCATTGTTTGAAGTGGCAAAATAATTTGAGAAAAATCTGGAACAAATCTTTTAACAAAACTGATCTGGCCTAAAAATGACTACATCGATTTTTTATTGTGTGGGAAAGGAATTTCAGAGATTTCTTTGATCCGATCAGGATCAATATAAATGCCATTTTTGGACACAATAAAACCCAAGAGCTTCCCTTGATCAAGAGCAAAGAAAGACTTTTTAGGGTTAAGAGAAATACCATATCTTTTGCAACGTTGAAAGATTTGACTTAGGTCATGCAAATGATTAGACCTCTCTTTAGAGAATACAGTAATATCGTCTAGATAGACGACCACTGTTCTATTAATCAACCCTTTAAAAGCTATATCCATAGCTCTTTGGAATGTCGCTCCTGCATTTATAAGTCCGAAAGGCATTTTCTGATATGCATATGTTCCCCATTTTGTTCTGAATGTGGTTTTAAGCTGGTCATCAGGATGAACCAGGACTTGGTTATATCCTGAGAAACCATCTAGAAAGGACATTAATTCAGAGCCTGCTACTGATTGAAGTATTTGCTCCATAGTAGGTAATGGGAAATTATCTTTCAAGCTCGCTTTGTTCAAATTTCTGAAATCAATACAAATCCGAATTTCGCCATTTTTCTTTCTGACTGGCACCATATTAGAGACCCAGTTTGAGTGTCGGACAGGAAAAATAATCTTGGCTTTCAAGAGTTTGTTAAGTTCCGATTTTATCTGGCTCTCTAAGTTTGGATGTATTTTTCTTAACTTCTGCTGAATCGGTTTCTGATGGGGAAGCATTGGGATGGTATGCTGGATAATGGATGTATCATATGTCTTCAAATCATCGTATTTCCAAGCAAAGACCTGTTTATTTTTCCTTAACAGTCTAATGAATGCCTCCTTCTCTTCCAAGGAAAGTCCTAGTCCTAAGTTAATGTTTTGAGGAGTTTGCTCGGTGCCAAGATTTATCAATTCAAACCTAAGGGTAGAACTTTGGAGCTTTGCATTAATTACAGGTTTAAACATGTCTTTGATATCATAAAGATCCTCGAGCTTTACCACTGGCTTAGGGATTGAATTTTCCTTAGGCGTTTCTTTCATTTGTAGATCATGGTCATTTTCCTCAATAATTTGATCGTCATAGGAATTTTCAGAAGTTAGAAATTGTAAAATATCCTCATCATGGTTGAATACTCTCCGATTAGTGACATTGTCAGGAATTGAGGGCCTAAAAAGCAATTCTACGGAAAATCTATCTGGGCTGTAGTCTTCAGAAGGTAGGAGCTTGGAAGCTACATTGGCTAGGAGATCGGCTGCCGAGTTTTGAGACCTAGGGATGGAGGAAATGTTGAATGCGGAAAAGTGCGAGGTAAGTTCTTGTACTAGCGATTGATAATGCTTGAGGTGATTTGAAAGACAATGGATTGCATTCCTCACCTGTTTAACAATAATTTCAGAATCGCCGAATACTTTTAGATATTGCACTTTAAGGCCGATTGCTTTATATAGTCCCTGGACTAAGGCTTCATATTCAGTTGTATTGTTAGTGCATTCAAATTCTAGCCTACAGGACAGCATTGTCTTTTCTCCTTGTGGACTAACCAAAATACATCCTGCTCCTGAGCCCTTACTAGACTTGGACCCATCGAAA
Source organism: Pinus tabuliformis (assembly GCA_031772625.1). Lineage (NCBI taxonomy): Eukaryota > Viridiplantae > Streptophyta > Pinopsida > Pinales > Pinaceae > Pinus > Pinus tabuliformis. Next base: position 1,411,366,718 of record CM062819.1, read on the forward strand.
TATAAAGACCAAAATAAAGAGGTATTAACAAAAGTATTTACAGTTTTCTCAGTATCATTGAAACATCTAGACCTATCAGTTTGTGAAAAATTCTCAATCTGAGACGAAAAATGATTGACTAAGAAAGGGTATGACTGGGCAGTAAAGTTACCAAAGAATGACTCAGATGAATAATTCCCCAAAATATTGTTGTTGAATGCTACCGGCTGGTTTTCTTGTTCGAATTCGGTAACTGTATGGGTCATATGTTTTTCCCGATCGATCCTTATTTGATTTGGCTTACCCCTGTAGGGAAGCCACATATGTGACCAATCAGTGGAAATATACCCATGCAATTTTTCAGACCAATCCCTACTCAAAATTAAACCGTAAAATTCAGGTATATCGGCTATTAGAATATCAATCCTTTGTACTACTCTGGGATCAGCAGACAACCTGATAGTTACGGAATTAATTTCTCCCACAACCTGAACTTTGGTCCTGTCCAACTGTACAATATGAATATCAGACTTTTGGGGTTCAATGTTCAGTTTAGAACAAACTGAAGCTGGCATTATGTTAGAAGATGCCCCTGAGTCAATCAAACAGTTGTGCAGGTTTCTGTTATAGATCTCATAGGTCAGAAGGAAGGGTGGAGTATGAGAATTTGATCTATCTCCAATCAGAACTGAATCGGTGGCTTCAACCATACCGGGAGGAGGTTGGCCTGAATCATTAGCAGCTTTAGCACTGGGAAGAGGTGTAGAGGGAACAGCATTCAATTCTTTGAGAAGCAATTTCTGCTGATGCTTTAATTTACTAAGTTCAAACATAGTAATGTTTGCTTTAGTTTTCTTCATGTCATCAACAATATTGTATTCGATTGAATCGGATACCACTAATGTTTTAGATGTTGAAGGAGTGTTAGAAGTTGAAGGCTGGTTTTGGGGAACTGTTGCAGGTGATTTCTTTGCAGGTATTTTTTCTTTGGTTGTAGCAGCACCTGCACTCCTTTTCTTTGACTTTGCCTGAGCAGGTTCAGAAGTACTTTTGCTCCTAGTAGTGACTGGGAACGCTTCTTCTTCATTATCGGTATCGGAGTTGGGGAGTATAAAATCCCACATTCCATGACATTCTACTACTTCTTCTTCATCATCAGTTGGTGAGACTGTTTCCTCTTCCTCTTCTTCTTCTTGCTCTGAATCTGCATTAGATATGACATTTGGTGGCTTTGATTCATTTCTCTTATAAGTCCTAAAGGGTCTTTTGGTTGAGGTTTCGGCTACCTGTTTCTTAATTTCAACCATTTCATTTGATAAAGTTTTTAGGACTTTTTGCAAACCCTCCATGTCGTATGGGTCTTTTGGGGTTTTCTTTCTTGAGTCATCTTTAAAAGAGACTTTTTTGGCTTTTCTGTCTTCGAGAGCAGCCTTCTTCTCTAGAGCATTGATACGTTTTTCCACAGCAAGTGCTTCTCTCATGTTTTGAGCTAAGGTAGGTTTCCCAGCCCTATCTACAAAAATAGCTATATTGGCAGGTAGGGTGGTGATTTACCATTCGCTTTGAATTTGTTCACTTGGTTTGGAGGCTGTAGGGATTTTATTTAGGAGTTTATTGAAACGGGCATTAAATTCCTTAATTGGTTCCCTATGCTCTATTCTCAGATTGGAGAGATCGTTTATTAGGGTAGCCAAAGACCTATCATCTCCATATTTGGTAAGAAACTGCTCTTGGCAAGTGTTCCAACTGGTAATGAAACCAGAGGGTAAAGAAAAATACCAGGATCATGCAGATCCTTGCAAGGTGTAAGGGAAGAGTCTAACAACAACATCTTGTTCTGTTACTCCTTTCAAGTTGACTGCCAACATGAAATTATTAATGTGTTCCTCAACCTGGGTCCCATCATCCGAATTAAACTTGGGTAGCCATTTTTCAGGAGCATCTGGTAATGGATGCAATGGTGCAGGCATATTGACTGCACCAGGTCTGGTCCATGGATATGTCATTATAATAGCAGTAGTATTTGATACTACTGTTTGAACTCCAGATGGCTGGGAAGGAAATAATATTGAGGAGTGAGCAGGTTAGGATGTTGAAGCTCCTAATCCCTGATGAACAACGATATGTAATGGGGGAGTGGACGGTTGACTTTGCAGGGGGGAAGATGCGATGGAGGATGTGGATGAAAGCCCTTCACTGTCAGACCCTTCAGTATATTTCTTCGCCTTTTTCCTTTTGGGTAAAGGGAACTCAGTGGGTTCAATACTGAGCTTTTCGCTCTGAAGTCTGGTGAGAGGATGAGGTAAATTTAACTGCGAAGTCGCACTACTTTGTGATACCTCAGATTTCTGTGGTGAAATCGAGAAGCTCTGAAGTTTGTGGATAAGAGACTGGACTTCAGGCGATTCAAGACTTAATTGTTCTGGAGTATGATGGGTTTGAGCAGTGGTAGTTGATTCCTCTTCTTCTTGTTTGGATACTGGAGAACCAGTATGCAAATAGGAAGATCGAGGGGATACGGAGGGAGAATTACTCTTAGAATGGCTTATAGATCTTGGTTTATGTGCCATTCACAGTTGGGCCCTCCTTCTAGCGCCAAAAATGTTGAGGCCTCGAAAATCGCTGCAACAACATTGGGGATAACCACCTGGTCCGGACCTTAGTACAGCTCCTTTTCCGTTTGGAATAGTGGCTCCGACTGGGGATAATGGGACCAGTTTCCCAAAAGTGGATAAATGGGATGAATGGATGATTTATTAACTAAGCTAGTAATGGGCGAATAACTAAATCTATTAACAAGAATACAAGAACTATGACCTGTCCCGGGAATCTATTGAGCTTTAAAGTGTAGCGCTTGATGGTCTATGTCTATAGATAGGCATATAGATGACTCCATCTAACAGACATGGATATTATTTCATTCAAGATTACTGTGCCTAAATAGTTAAGCAAAGCGATTAAAGCGATATTACTACACTCATCATTTATATCATTGACACATACATGATTAAAAGAAAAGCATACCATAAAACATCCAATAGTGGAAGGAATATAGAACTGTTGTTAAAGCACATGCATATAATCAATAATAGCAAGGATAATCAAATAACAATTCACATGAAAGGAATGAATTCAGACATAGATAGAAATACCATATGAGCTGCTTTGACACTCCCAATATCAATCGCTACTTGTAATTCTTTCTTCAACGCAGAAACATTTTCCATACAAAGACAATAGTGCACAATTGCATAAAAAGCTTCCTTATCGAATTAAGAACAATTGGTCTAGTTTCATAAAAGAATATGACTGAAGCACAATAGTGAAACTTCAGCCTTTAAGTCAGGTACAAAAACTTTACGACCCCTTCCAAAACAATGAAAGGGTCTATAAATACTAAATTAATCTAAATATCTAATAAACTGAAATCCTATTAAATTTGTATCAATAAATCTTGATCCTATTTTCCTCAGCGATCTGGCAATCGGCTGCATGATTCATCAAGTAGGCTGCTTGCCTTTAAATCTGAGCTGACTTATCGCAAGCATTGGCTCTACTTCAGGTGGTTTGTTGAGGCGCGAGCTGAGCTGGGCAGCATAGGTGGCATCCTGAATATCGGGGATAATATACCCGATTGCATCCGTTAGGCACTTGAGGGCGGCTCTCTGTGTGTGCGGCTTTACCAGGAAGAACCAATAGGTGTCCCAGGTTAAACTGTTAATCCCAGCGATTAACCTCCCCTTTTCTTCTAGATCTGGATAACATGATTGCTCCAATGTTTTCATCGTTGTCAACTTTCCTGGTGTGCATTGGGAGATCATGTTTGATAAGTAGAGGGTATTATTGACTAATTCAACTAGATTGCTTGAAGTTGACTTGCATCTTGATACTGCCCTCTCTGCTTTCATTAGCTGTGACTGCCATTCTGTGAAGAGTATATCTTTGTGTGATTCTAAGATTCTTGGTAAATTTGCTGCTTGCCCTTGATCAGAATCTTGCCAGTCAAGAAATGTAGCTATCGTTTCTTCAGCTTGATCTAATTCAGTCCTGGCCTTGTCTACTTGCTTACCTATGGATGTCGTTAATTCACATAGTGGCTCTGCCTGGGCGATTTGTTGACACAGAAGATTAATTTGAGAGATTAATGCAGTATTTATTTGTAATGCTTCTCCTCTAAATTCAGCCACTTGTGGAACGCCCTTTGTTTTCTCGAGATGTGATGATAATTGAGCAATTTGCTCATCTTTCGTTTTCACCATTTGCTCGTTTGTTGCCTTCAATTGTGCCAATGCCTCTGATAATTCTTTCTGTTTCTGGATTGCGCTTTGGTCAATCCTTTGCTTTTCTGCCTGCAATTGTTGTGTTAGTTGACTGTTCACTTGCTGCTGCGTCAACAATTGCTGCTCTGCTTGCTCTGCTTTCTGCTTTGCCTCACTTAGCTGTGCCTGTAATGAGAAAATCTCCTGATCCTTTGTTTTCAGTAAAAGGCTTACCTTCGATGCCTTGTCTATTGTCGCTGCCGAATAAGCTCCTGCATACTGTGACAGTTTTGTCAGGTCATCGGAGGGGTCAAATTCCTCCTTCCAAACTACATTGCCCATGATAGTTTGCTCTGGGAAAAGGGAAGGTTGATCAGTCCTTCTTCTTTTCCTTTGTCGTTTAACCACCGCTTTATGCCTTGGGCTATAGAAGACATCTAGGGGAGGAATATCTTCTACCTGCAGAATGATTTGGTCGGAGGGGTCCTTTGGTATTATCTCTACCTCTTTAGAAATGGGTGGGCCGCTGGTTCCACTTAGAACCTGTGGTGAAGTGATATCCTGTGTATCCGTTACCTTTGAAGTGTCTGTGTCCTTTGAACATTCCAAACCACTGATGATGGAATCAAATTGCTTCCATTCCTGGAGCAATTTAGGGTCAATATGAGTATCTATATTGACATCAATGGTGGTTTGTTTTTCCTTTTCAGCTTGGGTCTCCTTCCGCACTTTTTCCTGCTCTCTCTTCTGCCTTTCCTCCTGTTCTTTCTTCTGCTTTTCCTCTTTCTCTCTTCTCTGCTTTTCCTCTTTTTCTCTCTTTTGCTTTTCCTCCTGTTCTTTCTTCCGATTTTCCTCCTGTGGCTTTTCTTGTTCTTTCGTTATAACTGGAGGTTCCTTTGATTGTTGTCGATCAGGCTCGCTTGAAGATGTCGCTGGGGTTGTTGCTAGTAAATCTAGAGGCAGAGTTTGCAACCTCTGTTCTCTAAGTTTATTAAATTCAGTCAACCCTTCATAATTATATTTCTCTTTGGCCAATGCCTTAACCCGCATTATTGTCTCAGCTGAAGAGAACAGGTCGTCAAACATATCTTCTTTATGATCAAATTTTGTCAATTTGGCCTGTTCTAGTGCAGTATAGGCAACTTTGTTTGGATCAAACTGCTTATTTGGGAGAGTCGCCAGAGTTAATGATTTAATCTTCGTGGCTTCCTTCTCTGCATGTTTGAGATCATGCAGAGTATAGACACCACATCTCAAGGGAAAAGAGGGCCAGCCCTGCTTCTTATTTTTCTTGAGAGTCTGTGTAACACTCTCAGCCATAATCTGGTAAGAGATTTCTCTTGCCAACAGTTTATCTGGTATGTACAAAGGGAGGACATGAGGTTCGGATTGGCTACCGAAAACTCTTATATAAGTGAATTTCTCCTCCCCGAACCATCTACCTATTGAGGTTAAGTCAATTCCGGCTTGATAAGAAATCTTGGGAGCAGGTTTATCAAAAATAGAATAATGAACAGGGAACATAAAACCATTGCAGACTTGGTACAAATGGTGCTTATAAGAGGACTTCCATAATTTCTGATGGTATATGTGAATAGGCATGGGGTCTTGTGGCTTCCACCTCCAGCCGAGCACAGGAAATTCAGAATTAAAACACAAGGTATCTAAGATATAGGCACTGTAATAGAATGGGGGAAATATCCTTTCAGACACGCGGGTCTTACTCCTAAATTCAAGAAGAGCTGAGGCTAGTTTATCTGAGAGAATAGTGGCACAATCCATAATTACACTGTTGCATGCTGCTTCCATTAGGGGAACCATTTCTATGGTAAAATTAGCAAAGTCATGCAATCCCCACAATCTACACATCATTATTCCAGCATAGCAATAAGGAGAAGCCAGGGAATCAACTGAGTACTTACCAGAAGACTCATGTTTGTGCTTTGTCGGATTTTGTTTCCAATCCCGGATGGGTTCAGATTCAACTTCATTTTCGTTTGCGAATTTCTCCAGGAACGCCTTATTGTATATCTTCTCTGGCTCAGGCAAATGATACATTTGCCTTAGATCATCCGCCCTGAATGACCCGAAAATTCTCCCGTCTCTGGTGCTGAAGGTTCTATCCAGGATTGGGATTTCTTCAATTGCCCACCGCACTACATCTGTGTATGGGAGAATTTGTTCCCTAGCTGCTATCCGGTGAAGGAAGGAGTCAGCTAAGTCCTTAAGAGTACCCTCGGATTTCCGAGTTAAATCCACAGTGGCTTGTACTGTTGTTGCTTCTGGTTCTTCGGCTTCAATCAGGTTGTAGGTGCCTTGCCAAGTAGTTCTGACGAGACCCGAACATGTAGTATCAGATATCAATCCCTTCTTTTTGTCAGCGACAGCTTGTCCTGCAGCTGGCGCAGCGGAAGCGCCTGTAGTCTTCTTGGATTTCTTCCCCTTTTTGCTTGAGCTTTCTCCTTTGGATGAATTCTGCACAGAGGCGAAAATAAACATAATACAGAGAAATGGCAATGAAAACTTTAAAGTGATGAGATATATTGACTGATGCGTAATAAGGGATTAGCTTTTAAAATGGGCGCAGATACAATCCATGGGAGGATTTTAGGACTTACGATCACATTAAATGGCCGTTTAAAACCTGCCAATCTTAAATGCCCATTATATCATTAATCGGCCGAATGATTCATTTAAGCGTGATGTGGATGTTTTGGCGGTTGCGCGCAGGTGAATCATTTTGGACGGATCAAGCCTTTAATATGAAATAAATCGTGATATGCCTTTATTCCAACGTTTTTTTGAAATCAGCGCTATATCATAATCGGGCGTCGGGAACACTTAAATCCTTATGTTGACAATTTTGAAACCCCGATCGCCGATAGCGAAATCGCATCGCATCGGGGTGAATGGGCATTACAATGTGCATAGATAGTGTATCGCCAATTGCCGATTGCGATATCGCATCGCATCGGGGGTATGACCTGGGGGCGCTCTTTAAAATGTGCATAGAGTATCCCCGATCACCGATAGCGATATCGCATCGGCGAAAACCAATGTGTTATTTACATATGCTCCTTATGTCATTGCGATATGCGATCTTGCGATCGCTTTATCGCAATGATTAAGAATTGATTTATTTGATCAAAAAAGGTTTTATATAATATTTTCCTTTGGTTTTCGGACCTTTTTAAATAATATAATATTGATACCAATCAAACTCTAAAGGGACCCATTTCATATGATAATTTTGTGAATAAAATGATAAGAAATGGGGGGTTGTTGTAGGGCACAACAGGACCATTGCCCGGTGTTCACAAATTACCTCATAGGAGGAGGACCAATGTCCTTAAGGCCAGAAACACAAGCAGGACCTAGCGCGATGCCTACTTAGTGGTGCATGATTTGTCAAATAGGTGGAAAACACGCTACGGACAACTGTCATTTGTTACAAAAGTATACACAAAATTCGCAGCAATTGTTCTGTAATTTTTGTAGGTTAGTGGAACACGATGAGCTCACTTGTAGGAGCTATGAGTTGACGATGGATAGAACTCATGCCTATAGAGTTCAGGCCAAAACGCGGCCCCTAGACCAGAATGCAGGATTGGTGCAAACAGGATTTCAGGGGCGTGGACGAGGCCGAGGTGGAGGAGGACCTGGAAGAGGTCACGGTCAGTTGATTTTCTATAATTGTGGAGGGCCAGGACATTATGCCCGCGATTGTATGAATTCGACACTGCCGTCGTGTTTATATTGCACCTTGTTTGATCATGAGATGGAAGATTATCCTATGCTGATACCTAGGATACATAACAAAGGAGCACTACCACCTCCCCCGACTCAGAACCTACAGATGATGAGGTCTGAACCGTGCGAGGAAGATCCAAATGTGAACATTATGCTCCGAAGTGGAATCGCGAAGGGAGATGATAAGGGAAAACAACCAGAAGATAGTACTTGGGTTCACAAAGCTCCGGTGAAAGAAGTAGAGTTTGATTTGGAGCACACACAGGAAACCTTCATGGAAGATAAGAAGAGCTTCACTGATGCCTCCACTTCATGAAGCGAAGATAAGCCAAAGTCGGAGATGAACCCATATATGATCACGATGTTCCTGGAAACATGCATGAAGTTATTACGCGACAGTAAAGTTGTAAAGGGATTACAGGAACTCATTAACAGAGCTGGGACCACGCTAGGAGAACCATGCGTAGTTTGGAAGATTGGAAAGCATAAGACAAGAACGGGAAGAGAAATGAGGTTGACCGCGCAAATTGGAGAATATGAAATGGACCAAGTAATTATGGATTTAGGGTCGGATGTGAATGTTCTGCCGAAGCAGACATGGGAGCGAATGGGGAGACCTACGCTACAATGGTCTCCTATTCAACTGCGAATGGCGAACCAGCAGAAGATAATACCCATGGGGCAATTGTAGGGACTCACTGTGGATATTGAGGGAGCAAGCGCGCTGGCAGACTTTGAAGTGATAGAGATTATTGATGACAGCAATCCCTACCCCACGCTCTTAGGAATTGATTGGGCCACTGACATGAACGGGGTGATTAATCTGAAGAAGCGCAAGATGATTTTTGAGAAGAAGTCACTATGCGTAGTTATACCTCTGGACCCTGCTGAAGGATCGCGCTATACAGAGCCGGTGCGCGACTATGAAAGCGATGATGATTTGGACTGCATCTATAAGATAACAGTGTGAAACCAAGACTGGGTGAATCCCACTGTGGATGGATGGCTTGCATGGGAGTGCGAGAGCTCCTATAGTTCAGATTCAGATGAGGAAACAGAGCGATGGTAGAACCAGTTACATGAGGTGACTACACTAAATTGTAATATGATGACCAGGTCGTTGCGCTGCGTATCAACAGAAGTAAGAGACCAACCTACTTATGATGGCCTAAGTGAGGTAGATACCTTCTTGAATAAATTTGAAAGGGAGGTGCCAGAAAAGCAACACTTCCATGCTTTGAATTGGGTATTACGCGCTACGCCTGCAAGGTGGTGGGGTAAACACAAAGGGAGCTTTGACGATTGGCGCGAATGTCGAAGGATGATGTGCACACGGTTTGGGAAGCTTAGAGTACAATTGACAGATAAATACAATGGGCAGGAGACTCCGCGCGCACATCTAGCCAGGTGGATGCTGGCATGTGGAAAACAACCTATGCAGATGCGCATGAACTCTGCACTGAGAGATATGGTCAATAAGCGTGTGTTGTGGGGACAGATGTGCAGTTGGCTCTTAAGGTTGGACAGACAATATGTGGAAAGAAATATCACGTAGAAGGTTATCCACACAGAAGAATTTGATAAAGTGTGCAACGCGTTGAACAAGGTATGCAACGCGCAGCGAAGTGATTAAGACCTATGCGTACTGGGACAGATGCCTTTCTGGCTGGTCGATGGAATAGAAGCCGTAATGCCTGTGGAGTGTATCATGTCTAGTCCATGCATAATGGCGCTCGTAGGGGTAACGGACTGCGGAGCCCTGGAAGAAAGGCTCGCGCCATTGGAAGAGCTCGAAGACGAATGGTTGGGACTTAATGAAGAGATCCAGCAGGATGATCTTAGGCTCCAAGAACTCATGAATGAAATAGTTCGGTTGAGGGAGAAAAGCACCATGGCGGAAGCGGAAGTCAAGAAGCTTGAGGAAGGAATAAAGAAGGATTTTCTTGATTGAAAGACTGTAGTAATAGAGCAAGATGAGCTCGATTACATTGACAGCCTTGGGAACCACTGCCGAGGGTTTCTCAGTTTGTTGCATGGGATGGAACCATATGTTATTAAGGAAATCACAGATGGTGGCGCGGTGCAGTTGGTGAAATTAAGTGGCGAACTCTTCCCAGGAAAAGTAAACAGTAGTTGGATGAAGCCATATACAGGTGGCCCGACCATCTGACTAGTTGTAGGGAGCACAGTATTAGTGCTCCAAGCAGCTGAAAGGAGGCACGAGACTATAAACTACTATGCTCGAGAGTTGCGCGATGTCACGACTGCACGCAGAAGTGAGGTGTCACAGGGTCCGCGACAGCGCAAGGGTAGCTGAACTACCGCGTAGTTTTGCTGGAAAGTGACAGTTATAGTCACTATTCAAGATGTGATGCTTTGTTTGAGACCAAATGGAGCCAGCAGCGGGCATTTAAGGCAAACTTTATGGGCTAGATTAGGGAAAATCTGCCACCAAGCGAGCATTAATGGACCAAATTTGGGGGGAACGGTCAAATTCAAATTCAAAAGGCGCTATAAATTACAAAGGGCTTCCCAACAGACAACACTTGGCCATCTGAGAATTGAGCTATTGCGCGCCCAGAGATTCATGAACCCCAATTTTTTCAATCTTTTGAAGTCGAAGGCATTCTTTGAGCACTTATTTGAGCCGTTGAGAGATCTGTGGAACAACAATATGGTAGCGCTTGAAGAAGCCATGGATATCAGAGAGATGACCGCTGAAGAGGCTGTGCAAGCCATGACAATAGGAGATGCCCCAGAAAGCGCGAGTATAGTCATAGAAATCCCTAAATCGCCATGCACATCGAGACCCAAAAAAGATAAGCAGCCTATGGTACTGGTGCGCATGTCCCCCAGGAATTTGTTAAGGACAAGGCTCACCATGGAAGAAAAGGGGAAGGCGATCAATTTGGAAGTTGATGAGGAGGAAGAAGACTTCAAAGAAATCCTGGTAGAGGAGGAGGATGAAGAAATGGAGGAAGAAACCCAGGGTGCAGACCCTCTGACCAGGTTGCCCACGTATGTTCCTCCGCGGAAGGGGAAAGCACTGGTGCCCAAGGACCTAGATGAGAGCAAAAGCTCTCTGTAGACTCCGCTGCTACCCGATGATATCATTTTTGATGGAGCGCACTTGGGATGGGTACTGGTTCTAAAATTTGAAGACTGGGATCTCGCGGACCACGAGAAATTCCCACATTTGGCAACCGCGTAGCTAATGCAGCCAAAGAAAAATACAGCAGCAGGAATCATAGAATTGGAGCCGCACAAGTGGTTGTGAGGAGTAGAGAAAGAAGGGTTGTTAAACCTACTCTAGGTGCCACATTACCATCGTGCCCTAGTGACTATCTTTGTCATCAGGCAGCTGCTTTGCCTGGTGCATGATGGGTGTTTGTGGCTGGAGGAGCCCATCCCCATCGCGGATCATCTAATTCACAGAATTACCTGGCTCCCTTGCAAAGGAGAAGATCCAGTGAACATATCCAAGGGTAAAAGTGATGATTTGGCTATCGCGGAGGCCATGAGGAAGAAGTTCAAGCTGGAGAAGAAAAAGATAGGGTACGCGATCTCCAGTATCAATAACGTTGTGGTCAAAGTCACAATGCAGATATTAGCCAGGAAAGTTATGCGGAAGTGTCATGCGGATGAGGTGCCTACGTCGGTGGTTGCACTTGCCGCGCAGTGCACAGACGGGGTCTAGTTTAACTGGACGGATTACTTGTACAAGGAGTTCCTGGAAAACTTTCGTGAGGCACAGGAGCAGGGGAAGACTTTCCACTATGCATGGCTTTTATTGTCCATAGTGCTGGTGGCTTGGGAATTGCCCGAGGACAGCCAGTTCCCAACGATTGTGAAGGATCTTCCGAAGGTATCGAAGTACACTTCGTTGTGGAAAACTAAAGACGCGTAGAGGATCAGAGACAGCAAGATATTCTAGGTGTTCATGGAGATGAACATTAGAATGGGGATTAACCGAAAGCCACGGTTATCGCCCATTGTCTATAACAGTTTGCAGAGCTTCACGGAGTTCAAGGCGGACTTTCATCACGTGTACATCAGGGCAAGGAAGGACCCCGCAAAGGCATGGAAGGAGCTACCTTATCTAGCTACGGATGATGTCATATTCATCGTGCTTGGGTCGTGGTCACCGGAGTGGCACGCTCCTCCCAGCTCCGCGGTGGAATCAGAGAAGTTTGTTGCACAAAGGAAAAAGGAGGAGGAAAAACTACGGATGGAACAGTTGACCGAGAAGAGAAGGAACGAAGCAAAAGCAGCAAAGGTGCAGGAGGCGCGGGACGCTGTGAAGGCAACAGAAGAACAACAAAAGGTAGCAGAGAAGGAGCACAAGGCCCAAAAGTTACCTTTTCCTGAACATGAGACATACAATACCTGTATGGCAATCTACTCTTGCCCCAAAATCTAATGTTGCAACCTCATTGTGATGATATCCATCTCCTTCTTTATCTCAGCCAATACATTAGCATCATATAACCAAAAGCATCATGATGACCTAAATTGCATACAATGACTTCAGAAGGCATTTTTGACCTACTATTCATGCACAACTATAACCAAGATTATACCTGCATAACAACTACATATAGAAATATAACACATGAGTGAAAAACTATATACACACCATTATAGCTAGAGTCCAATCATCAATGCATGACCATATCAACTACACAAACCATGACCTCATGCATGATAATGACAACCACCTCACGTGCCATTCAGCCTGTGCCATATTCCAAGCATGAATGTGGGATCTCATAGAAAACATCAATCAAAACTCATACAAGGCTTCCACAAGCCATCCACCTCAACCCATGAAAAAGTGATTCCACCTCATGTTTGGACATCACAAAACCAACATCAGATCGATCTCTATCCCAGCCTTCCAGAGCTCCAAAGTGTTTGTTCCAACCCGGATCCCAGGACTAATATCTCAACCCACAGCTTACACCGAGCTCCAGAGCATTTGTCAGACCAAGGCTTCGGGACTAGTAACTCAACCCACAGCTTTTACTAGGCTCTAGAGCATTTGTCCAACCAAGGCTACGAACTAGTAACTTAACACACCAAGGGCTCCAGAGCATTTTTCCAACAAAGGCTATGCGACTTGTAACTCAACCCAAGTTGTTATAGGGTTCTAGAGTGTTTTTCCAACCAAGGATATGGGACTAGTAACTCAACCCAAGTCGTTATAGGGTTGCATAGCATTTGTCCAACCAAGGCTTCCATGAACTAATAGCTCAACCCAAGCTAAGGAAACATAAGAACCGAATAGAAAAGAAAGCAAATAAACCCACAACACCGTGGTTATCCAGAAAATGGTAATGCTAGGAAAATCCACTGTCAATCTAGGCAATCCTCCATGTAAGTGACAAATCATGACCAAGAAACCACATGCATGTGCCATGCATGCCAAAACTAGTGAAGGAAACATACATGCAACTCTTTACCTGTAAGAAAAGCTGATGTAGTTGTTGATCTAAATGCCTTCTTACGCTTCCCTGCTCTTCCTTTGCCTTCTTGATCCAAGAATCCAAGTATGCCACACCCTCCAAGAGTTCTCCAAGAAAACTATAAGTCTCAAAGAGTATGAGGGAGAGACGGAATAGAAGAGAGCTCCACCAAAACCTGTCAAAATCTTATCAACTGATCCTCAAAAGCCTTTTTATTAATGAGGCCTCTATTTTCTTCATTTTCCATTATTTTCATTCAATTTCCTCCTCACATGAGAAATGTGACCTTTCCCCTTCCTTTTCTTCTAATTTCCTTTATTTTCATAAATAAATGTCCCAAAAATGACATTTTGCCTTTCCAAAGCCTTAGTCATTGCCTTTGCCAATTTCCTAAGCCATAATAAACCAAATCAACATCCACTAGGATTTTCCCCCATCATTCAGCTTGGAATATGTGTTCCATCATTCGTGGCCTTATATATATATATATATATATATATATATATATATATATTTACATGGAATTTTCACCAGGGCTATTACAGAACCCTCCCCCTTGGGGTAACACCGTCCTCGGTGTTCATTGACACCTATAACCAACAAGGTCATTGAAAAAAAACATACTGCCCATGGAGATTTCTAACATAGCTCATTGCAGTATTTACAATGACCATCTGCTAAAACATGACAAACATATTGTTTACTAGAGCTTTATAACACAACTCATTACGGTATTTACAATAACCACACATACACATTTTCTTCAACCAGCAAATAACCATATTGTCTATGGAGTTTTATAAATCCATCTCGATAGATTATTTACAATAATACACACATATACACATTTTCTTAACCAACAAATAAAAATATATGATGCCTACATCTGTAACAAGGGAATCCAGAGGCTCACACCTCCACCCTCAAGTAATAATAGGATTCACCTCCTTCACGGGAAGTCTAGAATCCACTACCACAGTGAAACTGCATCCAATGTCCAATGTTATAATCCTGTGCCACTTGTCCTCTCAGTGAACAGTTACTAGCTCATTGTCCCAGGGCGTAGTCAAAATCTACATCTGATTCCATTTGGCAATGATAATGACCAAAAAAAAAAATCCCCGACCCTCCCTTCTCTGCTACAAAGTCCCTCTGGCAATCCGGTCACCCCTTCCATGCAGTGACTCACCTTCCAAGTTCCACTGGCACCCCCATCTCAGGAAATCCATCCCTTGGAAAGGCTTCCTCGCATCAAAAGATACAAAAAACAAGGCATATCTCTACCTCAAAACCATAATGTACACTATTGGGTACAGGTGTCCCACAATGGCCTTATTCCTGAATGCTTTACCGACATAATATTGTGTGTTCCAATTTCTTTCACTGTTGCTGCTAATTCTTGTAATTGATTTCAACCACTCAACCGAGCATGTTTATGCATTCCTGTTCCAAGCGCATAATTTCCATTAGATTCAAAATAAATTGAAATAATTTCAAATCATACCTCGTCAGTAGCTCGTCAATAAGGTACACTTGATCTTTATTTCCTATCACCACAAGTCAAACTAGCATCTTTGATCAAATCATCATGTATAAACATGTCACATCAGGTTATCTCAAAACACAACCATCATAGATCAAAATCACAAATCAAATGCAACCATCATAAACCATAATCATAGATCACATGTAATCATCATAAACCAGAATCATAAATCACATGCATAGTAAAATTGAATAAAATATTGATACTTATCCTTTCATCAATCCTTAGCTTCTACCTTTGTCTTTATTCTGTACGCACTCTGGATCAGTTTTCGCACCCGACAAACACCCAGTGCCTTTTCCTCAACTAGGTGCACATATACATAGTGTGCATCACACACATACGACCACACATGACATATAACTCCTTGCAATACATGCATGTTGGAGGTACTACACACCTAGGACCTTCATTACTGGTACATGCAGACACTTAGTTAGAGAATTCACTGGCATGCAAGGCTTCAACATTGGAATCTTCATCAGAATGGTGCCTTTGACTGTCCATGCATGCATGGGACTACATGCAAGATCCTTTCTGCATGATTTACTCCCTAATTTTCTCCTCCTTTCACTCTACAACTGGCTAGTTCTCTTCGGAACTTGTTGTAGGTGTTGAGTCCTCTCATTGATCACCACTATGGTGCATTACCTTGGGATCTTCACCCAGTGATGCATATTAGTTGACTCTCATGCAGTAACGAGCATTGTAACCTATTTTCTATTAATCAATAGTTCTTTTTGTTCTTGCGATTTCTTTAGGGCTTTTTCTCTGCAGAGATGTGTGTTCAACCTTTACTAGCTAGATTCATCTGTGCAGGTTTTCTAACACATTTACATGGTATCAGGGCCCACAGGTTGCTAGATGAAAGGTACACCAGTACTTTATTTTGCAGGTATAACAGCTTGGAGATCAAAGATCAACAGAAAAATGGAGTTTCCCAAAGCATCAATTCTAACACTGTACAACTATCACGAATGGAAGGACCAAACGGCTCAATACCTTCATTAGAAAGGGTTGTACAGGATTACCATGGCTACAGAAGTGGAACCCACTTCAGCCATAGAGAAATTGAAGTACCTCAACCGCATGGATGAGGCCCACAGATCCATATGCATGTGCATCTCCCCAGAGTTGCAGTTTCATCTATCTGCCTGCAGTACTCCCAATGAGATTTGGAAAAAGGTTGAATAACTCTATGGGAAACAGGATGAGATGAAAGGACATCTGCTCGAAGTGGAGCTGATCTCATTGGATCCATGAAACTATGACACAATTCAGGACTTCTTCACCAAATATAATGATCTATTGCTACAACTCAAGGGTTGTGGAATTGACAAATCCAAGGAGGAGAGTCGCCAAGTTCTCTCTATTATGTCAAAGATCAAACAAGCATACTCCATAGTTGTGTCTACATTTCATTCAATAAGGCTCGCAACAAGTAAATTCTACATTATGCCTTCTCTCAAAGAGTACATAGAGTCCCTCACTTTTGAGCAAGATAAACTCATTGGCATGGGGAAAACCAAACCTCCAAAAGTGCATGCACTTGCTGTGCATGATGGCAGCCACAATAAAAATCACAGATCTGATTCAAATCAGAAAAATCAGCAGCAAAAAGACAAGGGAAAAGCGCATTCCCATCCAAAGAAGGAAGGGTACACGAAGCCCTTCAATGACTCCTTCAGCTCTAGAAATGAGAAAGGGAAAAGAGGAAACAAATGCACCTACTCTCACCAAGGATTCCATCCAGAATCCTCTTGCATGAAGAAACAAATTGAAAAAATGGTATAAATACTTCCAAAGCACAACCTTGGGGACCACATCCCTCAGGGCGCCAAGAAGAAAACTGAGGATCCGCCACACGGGAAAGGTAACAATTTTCATGCTTTATTTGCAATTAACTCTTCCCCTGATGCATGGATTATAGATTCTTGTGTATCACATCATATGGTTGTTGCAAAGGAAGACTATTCCTCTTTGGATGCATGCAAAGGACCTCCCATCCTCATGGGAGATGACTCACCTATTGAGGTCACCGGAAAAGGTAGAGTGGATCTTTTACACGGAAGCTTTGAATATGTGCTTCATGTTCCAAAACTTTTGGTAAACCTACTTTTAGTTTATCAGATCACTCATTCCGGCACCAGAAAGAGAGTGGAATTCACTCCAGATGCAGTGAACATATATGACCTACATAGCAGCTCCAAAATTGCAACCGGTGAGGTAAACAATGGAGCTAGACTGTATACATTTTTAGAGATTGCTTACACATGCTAATGATAGTAGTAGGCTTTGGCATGAGAGGTTTGGTCACTTAAATTACAGGTATATGTAGCAGCTAAGCAAGCATGAGATGGTGGAAGGCTTGCCAAATATCAGTTTCTCCAAAGGAGTTTGTGAAGGGCGTGTCCTTGGAAAACATCCTAGAGAAACGTTTGACACCAGCAAGACTCAAAGAGCATCCTCTCCTCTAGATCTGATCCATAGTGATCTCATGGGGCCTTTTCCTCATCCTTCCATCAACAAAGCAAGGTATTTGCTTACATTTATTGATGATTTCTCACGGTATACTTAGGTGTATCTTCTCAAGGCCAAATCTGAAGTTTTTGCGCACTTTGAAGATTTCAAAGCACTAGTTGAGACACAGTCAAAGAGAAAGATCAAAGCCCTCCGTACATACAATGGGGGGGAATATGTTAACACAACACTTCAAAACCTTTGCCTTGAGTCCGACATACAATTGCAGCACACAGTTCCATACACTCCGTAGCAGAACAAAGTTGCTGAGAGAAAGAATCGATCTCTCAAAGAGATGGGTTCCTGCATGTTGCATGCTAAGTCACTACCTCATAAGCTATGGGCTGAAGCACTTAATTATGCTAACTACATCCAGAACAAATCTCCTCATAGATCTGTCAAGGATCAGACCCCCTTTGAGGCTTGGAGCGGCACTAAACCGAAGGTCACCCACTTCCGTGTTTTCAACTCCCAAGCATGGACCGGGATCCTCTCTGAAAAGAGGAAAGCTCTTGATCCACATAGCATTCAGTACATCTTTGTTGGATACCCTGATGGTGTGAAGGGATACCAACTCCTAATTTCCTCTATGGACAAGCTCATCACTAAGCGAAGTGTTCAATTTGAGGAAAGTCTCTCACATGCATCTCAATTGCCTCATACAGACACCTTTTATCTACCTCATGACTGAGCTGATGACTCAGTACACTCATATGCAGATACAGAGCATGTAGATGCCGAGGTAGAGCATGTAGATGCTGAAGTAGAGCATGTAGATGTAGAGACAGAGTCTTCAGATACAAATCCAGTGCATGCATATGATGATCCACATCCAAGCCCAGATCGAGCTTCCAGCAGTGAATCAACTTCCCCTATCATAAATCAGAGAATAAGGAGCTTAAGTGAGATATATGCACAAGACCACCCAGCTGCTAGAAATGGTCTTGTGGGGGATAATTCTGATCTGCGGAGGACTAGCTCAGAGTTTATTGAGCCTCCTCTTGCCCTCACTGCCACTAAACCAACACCATCCTAGCATTTTCATTTGGTTTAGTCTTCTGATCCACAGTCTTATGTTGAGGCTGTTGGGCATCCCTCTTAGGAGTCCGCCATGGAGGAGGAGTACAACTCCCTCCTCGAGAACCAGACCTAGGATCTGGTCCCCCTTCCTTTAGGAAGGAAACTTGTCCAATGCAAATGGGTCTACAGGACCAAGAGTGCTGCAGATGGGAAAATCACCAGACAGAAAGCCAGGCTAGTAGCCAAAGGCTTCCAGCAAGTGCATGGCATTGATTATGATGAGACCTTTGCTCCAGTAGCAAAGATGGATTCCATATGCCTTGCACTTTCCATTGTGGCTGCCCAGGGGTGGGAAGTACATCAGATGGATGTGAAGAATGCCTTTCTTCACGGAGACCTATGTGAGGAGATCTATATGGAGCAGCCACATGGCTTCATTTAGGATTCATCTTTGGTCTCCAGACTGAAGAAGTCTCTCTACGGCCTTAAGCAGGCCCTGAGAGCTTGGTATGCGAAGATGGATTCTTTTCTCTTATCACAAAACTTCGAAAGATGTAAGTCTGATCCGAATGTTTACATGCTCAGGACACATGACTCCCTTCTTATCTTAGTTTTGTATGTGGATGATCTCCTGATCACCGGCAGCTCAGCTTCAGCCATTGCTACAATTAAGAGGACCTTGCATGATAGCTACTTGATGATGGACATGGGTCCATTACACTTCTTTCTTGGTCTTGAGATTAGCCAGGATGCCACAGGCATCAAACTCTCTCAGGCTAAGTATGCGCGGGATCTCCTTGAGAGATTTCACATGACTGACTGCAAGCCAGCACCAACTCCTTTTTAGTCTGGGGTCCACCTTGAGGATGGAGGTGACACTCCATTAGTTGACAGTACTCTCTACCAACAACTAGTGGGGAGCTTACTGTACCTCACCCACTCCATACCAGATCTCTCATATGCAGTAGGGGTAGTTTCCAGATACATGCAGGAGTCGCATGAGCTACACTGGAAAGCTGCCAAGCGCATCCTCCGATATGTGCAAGGCACCATCACCTTCGGGATTCACTATGTATCAGGCACTGCATTGAATCTTATTGGCTTCATCGATTCTGATTGGGCAGGTGACAGCATTGATCACAAGTCCACCTCCGGATATTCACTCAGTCTAGGGTCTGGCCCTATCTGTTGGTCGAGCAAGAAGCAGGTTGCTATTGCTCTCACTTCAGCTAAGGCTAAGTACATAGGAGTAGTCAACATCACCATTCAGGCTCTGTGGCTACAGCGCTTCCTCACTGAGTTGGGTGTCCAGTTCCACCAGCCCACTGTCATCTGGTGTGACAACTAGAGCACTCTCAAATTTTGCAGGGATATAGTACAGCAGCAGCGGACGAAGCACATAGAGATCCATATGCACTACATCATAGACTTAGTACATGATTGGGTCGTTTATTTGCAATTCTGTCCTTCAGCAGAACAGACATCTTCACCAAGACATTCACTGAGCAAAAGTTTCACTCTTTGCGTAATCGTCTTGGAGTGAAGGACACTGTTTCTTAGCAATTGTCTTTACTTCCTCTTTTCTTTTGATTACATTCTATTTTGAGGGGGGGGTTCCCACGAGTTTTTCCCTCTTTCCTCAATTTTAGTACAAGTTGCACTGTATTTTGGGTGACCTTTGGCCTTAGTTTCCAAGGCCCATTTTCTATTTTTCCCCATAGTGGTGTTCAGGGGGGTGTTGGAGGTACTACACACCTAGGACCTTCATTACTAGCACATGCGGACACTTAGTTAGAGCATTCACTGACATGCAAGTCTTCAACATTGGAATCTTCACCAGATTGGTGCCTTTGACTATCCATGCATGCATGGGACTACATGAAAGATCCTTTCTGCATGATTTACTCCCTGATTTGCTCCTCCTTTCACTCTGCAACTGGCTAGTTCTCTCCAGAACTTGTTGTAGGTGTCGAGTCCTCTCATTGATCACCACTATGGTGCATTACCTTGGGATCTTCACCCAGTGATGCGTATTAGTTGACTCTCATGTAGTATATCATGATCATTGTAACCTATTTTCTGTTAATCAATAATTCTTTTTGTTCTTTCGATTTCTTTAGTTTTTTTGCTCTGCAAAGTTGTGTGTTCAACCTTTACTAGCTAGATTCATCTGTGCAGATTTTCTTACAGATTTACAATGCACCTACACCAAACATACTGTTGGATACCTATAGTAATAGGTTTCATATTTCATGATTGATTATTGAAAATCCAAATATGCTCTGCTTTGTTACTACAAAGATCCCATATTTCCAGGAAATCAGAGGTGTATGAAATACTTCAAATATTGAGGACCTTATTACAAATTTTGTGGATGATTCAACAGTTCAAGCTGGATCATGCCATGTTTCAATTTTGAGTTATAGAATAGAGAAAGAAGTCTGTCCAAACAGCTTAATCTTGGCAGATAAGTAGTTCAGGTAGAGAAACAAAGGTTCCCAAAAGTCTAATCTGGGACCTTGGAAGAGATAAGGGTAGAAGCAGATAGAGTAAAAAAGGAAAAAGCCAAAGAAAAGAAAAGGCAATTGAGGGTTGCAAGTCTAAGTGCCCCTCCAAGAAGAAACTAAAAAATGTTAGGTGAAATAGTTGGGTAGGCAGTTGTGGTTGCAGAAAGGACAGGTTCACCATTACATAGTTGTCAAAGATATTTTGCCAAGGCAATGGACATATCAGCAAAAAAGGTGGTGAATTTCATGGATTCACAGCAGAGAGCATCACTAACTTCACTTTTTCCCCTCTACTCCATCATTAACATCCCCTTTCTCAAAGATTCCCCTCCTTCACTTTACTAACTCCTAAATCTACTATTTAACTCCCTTATTCTACCCCTTGCCCTAATAGTAATAACACTAAGGTGTATAAAGCCCTAAATGTTATATATTCCCTCCCCTAGGCATAATAGCCGAGAAATCTGCAAAGAGGGATCATAGTGGCATCTGGCCACCATGGTGAACCTATTTCCGATACTCTCCCTTTGCTGCAGATCATTTCCCCTCAAAAAATACCTTTGCATGGGTAAAAACCCCTCTCTAAACCCCTCTAGCCCACAAACCCTCCGCAAACCTTATAAAAGGCAAAATTCCGCCTTCAGCACGCCCCCAAATGCAAGCGCGGGTGGTCAGAAGTTGAAACATTTGAAAACCATGTCAAAAAACCCACAAACAGTTAATATTTCCGCCGTCCTATCCGCCATGCACCTTACACCTCCGCCAGCCGTCGGATCAAGCCTTCCAGATCCGACGGCCCACAACAATATCGGAGCGCTATCCACGTCCGCACGTTAACTCCCGAGAACATGACGTTGCGCCTCGTCACTCCTCCGCCACGCGTCGCCCGATGGACCATCTCGGAGCTCCCTCTGACACCCTGGGCGCCGTACTCTAACCGCCCCGAGAAACCGTGACGGTTAGAGCCTTAACCATGACCGTCACGGTTTCACCTCCACCCGTCCCTGTTGACCTGTCTGCCACGTCTCGTACCCGCCTCCACCACGCGTCCAGCTCACCGCTGACTGGACTGCCACCTCACCCCCGTTGACCTGTCGTCTTCCGCCACGTCCTCCCCGATGACGTCAGCTGACGTCACATCACCGTGACCCACCAATGACGTCATGCTGACGTCATCATAAAAAAAAAAGCGCCAAATGGGTAAAAATCTCATATTAACCAAATTTCACGCGTTTTTTCACCATTTCATCGTTTTGTCTGCTGAACTCTCTGTTTAACCGTTTCTGCCCGGATTTCCGCCAACCTGTAAATTCAACAAAGGCGACCACTCCAGCAACTGCAGTACACCTTATCACGACTTCTGCACGTCAAGTTACAGGTATTTACCCTGCCCTGCCCTCCATACGACCTGCATTCTGCTCTAAACTGCTCACAGGCATAATAGGACCGTAAAACAGACTTTTTCACCGCTAGAACCGGGTTATACCTCCACCATTGTCTCTGTGAAGTCCAAAAATTCCATGCAGAGTTGCAACAAACTGCAATTCATCTGAAAACCCCTCGTCCTGCGTTTTCTCGGCTAAATGCCCCGCTGAATACCTCTGAATTACTACCAGGAGCTAAATTGGGCCCCAAAAGAGTCTCTGTAACCAATTACCAGCAGTATTTCAATTTCTAGCTGGTAAATTCCCCTCTGACAGTTCAGAAAATCAAGTTTTTACCACAGAGGGCAATCTGCAGTCTGTCTTTGCCAACTCACTTGTCAAATTGCATTAGTTTATCCCTTCACAAGCTATTGAGACTCCCATTGCTCTCAATATTAAGCCTATCAATGCCCCCCACCAAGAATTAGCATGGAAGCCCCTGGGAGACATGGATTACCAGATGTTGGACTGGTTTCCTATGGGAACTAAGTATAATATCCAGATGTTAAATGAACTGAGAGCCCAGCACATGAGTGGAGCAGATATCCTGGGAATTTGGGAATCAAATTTGCCCATATACAACCTTCCCCAAGTTAATCCCATGCCAGAGCTTATCTACAGTTGCCAAGAGTGCTATGACCCCAGCCAAAGGGCAGTCATTAGCCCCACAGGCCTAGTCCTGTTTCAGATCACTCCAGAGAGTATAAATCAGATGCTGCATTTCCATACAGCCAAGAAATTGACCCCTCTTTCCATGCAAGATTTGATAAAGAGAGGAAATAACCTGTCTAATGACCAGATTGTGAAGATTAACCAGCTATTTGTCACACCTAGCTCTGAAGCAGTCAGAACCCCTCCCATTGGGTACCAATACCTGAATGAGTTGGGCAGGATGATGGTGGACTTGATTGGATATGTCCTGGGATTCAGAGGACTGGAAGATGTAGATGACAGCATATTGGCCATGCTGTCCATATTTGCCCCGGGTAAGCCTCCAGCTATCCACTATGATTATGCAACTTATATAGCTGAGAAGATTCATGACCAGTTCATGAACTTGAAGAGGGAGAGGCTGTTCAGATACACCTCCTACATATACCATCTGTTCTTGTTCAACCAGCCAGCTACCTTCTCTGTCCCTTTGAGGCCACTCAACGCCCAAGGAACCCCAAGATCAGTTGTTTTTTGGACCCCTGTGTTCCATTGTACCTCAGTATCACCTTATACATACTGTGAGTTTATTGATTTATTTGTTCATCCAGCCCTAACAGTGCTGCAAGGTGCCCCTCCTCCTAGACTGACCGATGACATGAAGAGAATTCTTCATTTGAACAAGCTTTACAACATCGGCAACTGGTACTTCTACCAGAATCACACAGTCATTAGGGTGTATGGATGTGAATTAAATCCATTTAGGCTGCCAAGGTACGTTCCCATGAGACTGTTTGCCTTAGAATATTTCAGGCAATTTGGGAACTCAGATTACCTACACTTTCAGAGTAGAAACAAGAAATCACAGTTGAAAGTGAGAAATCAGCTAGGTCCCTTCTTATACAACAGGAAGGAGGAAGGCTGGAAAGAGGCAGACAGGATCCTGGAAGGACTCCAGTTGAAAACTAGTTTTGAGTGGATTCCATATGACCCTAACCACTCTATTTCCCTCAGGAGGATCAGGTATAAGTTAGGCAACTATGCACATGCAAGATTACCTGAAATTGAAAAATATGCAAATGCACCAGATTGGGAAGAGGGCACATTAGTAGAGCAAATGACTAATGAAGAAATACTTGAGCAAGAGGCTAGAAATGTCCAAAAACAAGCTGACTTGGAAACTTGTGGACAGGTGCCTATTTCCTACAGGAGGCAAATTGGGGCAGCCACCACAACACCAGCAACACAACAGCGAACTGCCGAGCAGACAACCCAAGCAGCAAGCAAGGACAAAGGCAAACAGGTGGAACAACCACCTATATTAACAGAAGAACAGGTTGACACCTTGCTACAGCAGCAAGAAGAAATGGAAGAACGGGAGTTGGGGCAGCAACAAGATAAACCACAAACTAGTGGGCAGCAGCCATTACAGCAAAATAAAGAGACAGATTTGCCCGGTTCTACAGAACAGCAGCCCCAAACAGAGTTGTCTCCAAGAACAGACATCAATGTGGACAGCTCAGTCCTCCAAACACCTCAGAAGGAGGACTTAACCAGAAAGAGAGAGAGAGAGACTCCCCAGACTTCATCCTTTATCAGAGGAGAGAAGAGACAAAGATTGAATGACTCCCAAGAGGAGGACATAGCAATAAGGCAGGCCATGGGCATGGGCCCACCCAGTGGAGAACTCTCGGCCAGCTCATCTCAAAGAGGACCAGATATGACAATGGGAGGAGAGGTCAGCTCTTCTGGCCAGCATAGAGAGGGGCACTCAAGTATAAAGCAGCAGTTCATAGAAATCAAGAGAAGGAGTGATCCCATAAAAGTGCAACTCTATGGTCACTTGTTAAAACTAGCTCCCAGCAACCAGCAGAGACTAATGTCTGCTTTTGATGTGAGTGAGGGAAAAATGATAATGAGCCATTTCATGCCCACAACTCTACATCCCCAGTCCACCTCAGACTATTTAAGAACCAATATGGAGGTTCTGGCTAAAGATATTCACCCCATGGATAAGATAGAGTTACACAAACAAACGGGTGAAATGGTGTATGCCTCCCTGGCAGATGAGACACTGGAAAATTACAAGTTAAAGAGCAGCCTAGACAATACATCATCCCAGCTAGAATTGGAACGAGCATCCTCACAAGCCAAGGACAACAGGATCAAATCCTTGGAGGAGGTAATCATAGAGATAGGACATGATCCCAAGGATGTCAAAGGCATCCAAGAACTGCTGAAAATAAGGGATGCAGACATGGCAGCCCTAAGAAAGAAAATCAAACTCCCGGCCACCATCCATCCACAAACAGATGAAGTTGCCCAGCAACGGCAAGAAAAAGATACCACAGACCTGCTGGTATCCTTATACAAAGAGCTGGTTAGG
Source organism: Pinus tabuliformis (assembly GCA_031772625.1). Classification (NCBI taxonomy): domain Eukaryota; kingdom Viridiplantae; phylum Streptophyta; class Pinopsida; order Pinales; family Pinaceae; genus Pinus; species Pinus tabuliformis. The sequence continues at coordinate 1,411,392,225 of CM062819.1, forward strand.
ACTCAAGACCAGCTAGGACAAACTGAAGCTGCAAAGGCAGCACTACAGGAAGCACTGAAGCAAAGAGAAGAGGGCCAACCCTCCCAGCCTCCTCCTGTGATAATAAATCTTGAGGAAGTCCCTCCAAAGACTGCTCCTCCTCCTCAGCAAACAGAAGCTACAGCACCAACTACAGCGCCATCCACAGCAGCAACAACTACAACATCAGAACAGGCTGCTAGTCTAGACATGCAAAAGCTGCAAGCAGAGATCCGAGCTATGGAAGCTCAAATGAAAGAGCTGGATGGGCTCAAACAGAACTTGGCTAATGTTAATGAGAAATTTGATAAAAGCAAACAAAATGAGGCAGCCAAGGAGAGAGAGGTGAAAACCCTTAAGAGAAGGATTGCTGAGCTGGAAAAAGAGCTTGCATTGGAAAAGGTAACTGCTCAGATGAAAGCAGTATTATGGAGCAACATTGGAAGATCCATTGCCAACCAGTGGCAATATATTGAGACTATGGATGAGCAAATGGTGCTCATCACCAAAGCAAACAAGGAGATACAGAGAGCCAGGGCAAGCCTTGGACACATGCCAGAAGCAGCTACCAGGATGATCAATATCCTGAATTACAAGACCAGCACTCAATTGGCTACCATGGGAATCAACAACAGGACAGAAACAATTGCCATAGCCAAGAGAGTTGTTACATTGAGAAACTTGGTTGGGACCCTGGAGAGGAGAACACAGGACATGCAGACAGAAATTAACAAATTCCTGGAGAAATTTGTAACACTGCAGAACAGAGGCCTCCCCAACATTTTGAGCAGCGTGGGAAGAGTGCTCACCCTGGACAACTATAACAAGAGAATTGATGCCCATGCAGTAGCAGAGATTGCAAAACCTCCCAGCACTTCAGCAGACACAGGGCCAGCCACAGGGCAAATGGTGTATGACAGGGTGGAAAACCTGTTTTTTCTCATGAATGAGATAGAGCATCTGTTTGATACACCACCCAATTTCTTCAAATTCACAGAAGCAGATGAGACTCTAGGCGCAATTTTGGCACATCAACTGCCCACACAGGATGTCTGGAGGCATTTGACCCAGACAATTTTGACAGGCCAGAACCAATAGCGCAGAAGGAAAAAGGCAGACACGCGCAGTGGCAATTTTGGGAATTAAAATTTACAGAAAAAGCAGAGGCTGAGCCAACTCAGCCAGACCAGTCACTCACCACCAGCAGCAGTCAAAGTCACAGCTGACAGGTCCGAGACATAGTGTACCAGCCTACAGTCGGGTTTTCTATGCATTAACTCCAAATATTCAGACCGACTTAGCTATTCTTATAAAGCTAAATATCTTCTGACAGAGCATTAAAATGCCTGTACTGTGTATTAAATGTGTAATAAATTTTTGACATAATATCTTAAAGAGTTGGTGAGAATGTAAAGACTGAGATAACGCAGAACTCAGATATTTCTGTAGACCACCGCTAGTATATATAGACCCTTCACAGATGCTGAAGGGGTTGCTGGAATTTTCTCTTGGATAACTTCCATCTGCTGTAATATTTTCAGAGAATTAATACAAAGGAGGAATGGAACTTCCAGAAGTTTGGTGTATTTGATGTCTTGTGGTGAAGGATGCATGTTACAGGATTCCATGGGTGTTGCATAAAACTATAAGTATTCACAAATCTCTTTGTCATGTGTTTTGAGTCTTTTGTTCTCTTTGTTGTTCTAATGTTTTACACTTGATAGCAAGGTGAAAGGATAGTATCAGGATTTAACCATGTTTACCCTGGACTCAAACTGAGCTATTATATATGTTTTCCTCATATACAGTGAAAGAATTGTAATTCTTAGTTGCTGCAATTCGAAACTGTATTTTTATTGTAACAGTCATTTTCAGGGATTCAACTATTGCCCCTGTGACCTCTGTTTTCTCTTGTCTCCTGTCATTACCCAAAAAATATGTTTTAATGAAACACTCAAAAGGCCCTGTACGTTCCATCCTTCATCTTACAGTTTCAAACACACCAAGCCACAGACTCCATTGCCCAATGATATTCAACATATCTGAAAACTACATCACTAAAGTCTAAGGGAATTACATCAACCGAAACACAAGCATAACATGTACTCAATACCTAGCCTAAAACACCATCACTGTAGATATAAATCATAAAGAGAGAGCCCTCTCTGATCATTGTTTGGCTAGAAACAGTGATTAAAAGATTGGTTAGTGGTTACCCCGGCCGTATTCCCTTGGGAGTCATAGGGAACAACCTGGGTGTTAACATAATTGGCGACTCCACTGGGGATAAGACTATTCAATCACTATCTATCTTCCAAAGCTTTCATCAAGCCTGAAGCTAGCCAAGACATCTTAGGACTGTTTCTCTAATACAGGGGCAGTCTTAGGGAAGAGCTAACTAGGGAAACTTATCCTAGCCTTGAAACATATATAGTCATTCCAGAGTTCTTATTTTGCCCTTGTAAATACAAAACTTCTGTATAAAGTTCTGAAAGAACACTTAGAAGCTGGCTCCTAAAAGAAACCCAAGGCATACTAGGGCACACCCTGACCCTGATCAACCCATCATTGTTGATAACCCAAATATCATCCCAAAGAACATAAGGAAACAGCACAAGCAGGATAAACCTGCTGATTCAGATATAAGGTCAGACCAACCCATCCTCATTCCCACTCCTTGCAAAGTCCTTTTTCGTTCCACACCCAACTCCCCTAGTTCATCTTCAACCCCTCAAAGTCCTACCTTTCCATCTTCACCATCTGCACATACTCACTCAACCAGTTCTCCACTTGTTATCCATCCTATTAACCCCAGTACACCTGTAATCCCAGTTGTCCCATTTGTTCCTATCAACCCTATTAACCCTATAAACATGGCTAACAGATATGCACCATTGCAGATTCCAGCCAATGCTCCGGCTCTACCCCAAGACTACCAAACTAGACTCTCATTTTTTGACTCCCATGGCCCTTTGACAGCCATCCAGCATGCTAAAAAGATGCAAGACCACTTTGAGACCTATGAAATAGATGATGACAGTGTTAGAATGAGAATTTTTGTCCAAAGCCTAACTGGGGATGTCAGAACTTGGTTTAGATCCTTGAATGCAAATTCCATTGCAACCTCTGAAGTTCTATACCAGGAATTTACCAACAGATGGGAGAAAAAGAGAGATCCACACCATATACTTGGTGAATATAACACTATTAAAAGAGGTCCCCAAGAAACGGTGTTGGAATATTGTGCTAGGTTTAACAACATATACAATGCTATTCCCCAGAACTTAAGGCCCCCTCCTGATTTGGCCCTTTATAACTTCCCTGATGGTTTTGACTCTGATATGGCCTATCAGTTGAGAGAAAGAGACCCTCCAACCCTTGCAGAAGCCCAAAGAGTTGCAGTCACTGTAGAGGCCAACCTAATTGCCAAAAGAAACAGGGCAAAGCTGGAAAAGAAGGTTGGTTTCAAGGAAGAGCCCTCGGGCTTTGATCAGAAGTTGGATGCAATACTAAACAGCATGAAAAGACTAGGTGAGAGAGTGGAATCAGTAGAAAGAAAGTCATCATGGGAAGCACCACAAAACAATACTCCTAGAAACCCAAATTTTAGGAGAACACAGAACCCCAATATAGGAAAAACAGGTGCTGACCAAGATATCAGACCACCTTTTCAAGAAAATTATGCAGAAACTTCCTCGGCTAATCAGCTCAATGAAGATCCAGAGATCAATTTAATAGGTCTGGATGGTAAAAGCCATGTTTTCCTAACACAAGAAGACCATGATGAGGATGAGAACAAAACATTCCAAACACAATCAGGAGAATCCTTTGACTTTAAGCAAGGATATGATACTGCTGTCTATGAAGTCCATAAGCAGTACAAACTAAGAAGTCGGACTGTAAATGCAAATCAGCCTGAAAAGGTAAAGGAGAAACAGCAATCTAAAGAAGCCTCAGTCACTGAACCTAATGACAAAACAAACTTGCCTGCAAAGGAAGTAGTGGTTGAGGAGGTCACTGAATTTCTGTCCACACCACAAGAGCCCACAGCAACATCATCCTCTCACCCAAATCCGAACATCACCCCTCAAGACATGGGCATGGGGGGCAGGTTCCAAAATCAAGATGAAATCCAACAAGAAGATTCATTGAACAAGGAAAGGACTGCTGTCCGTGACCCTAAAATTCAGGTGGATAAACCCTTTGACCTAGGAACAGAGATTGGCAAGTTAAAGATAGCAATTCCCCTTTCAGAGCTAGCCAAGCATGACATATATAAGCAACAGATCAAGAAATCCCTTCAGCTCACCAACAACAAAGATGATGTAAATGTGCTAGATGACACTCCAGAATTACTGTTTGGTCCAGAGGTAGATGGAAAAACAGTAGTCACAGGGGTTTTACCTTTTTATGTCAGCTTACACGTTCATGATAAAATACTGCACAATGCAATGTTTGACTCAGGTGCATCTCACAACCTCATGCCAAAAGCAGTCATGGAAAGATTAAACTTAGATATCACAAGACCATACAAAGACCTGTTTTCTTTTGATTCTAGTCAAGTAAAATGCTTGGGCCTGATTAAGGATTTATGTGTGTCCCTGGTTCAATTTCCCAACAAAACCATTTTAATGGATGTTGTTGTTGCTGATATCCCACCCAAATATGGAATGCTCTTATCAAGATCATGGGGAGCCAAGCTCCAAGGCTCCCTGCAATTAGACATGTCATATGCAACCATCTCTGTCTTTGGACAACCCAAGAGACTTTATAGGGAAACACTCATGAAATACATGGTCAGCAGTGAAGAAAAGCCTCAAAATTTTCCAATATATGCTGTCCATTCGGACATAGACTCCTTCATCCTTTTCAATGACAGCACAAATTCCTTAAGCAATAACATTAAGACCGAGACACCCATACAAGAACAAAACATCCATCAAACAAGTGGCACCTGCCAAAATTTAATCAGCCCAACAATACCCATTCACCCTCCTTCAGTTGTCAAAAATTGTCAAACAAATGATGAAGCTATCCTGGAAAACAAATGGGAAAAGAAACCCCAACTCATGCTCACACTGCCATCCCATGAACAGAACCTCAAATCTCCTGAACAGCAAGGCATCTTGTGGGTCCTAGAGTTTGATGGCTCAGTTAACAAGTTAGGGGCAGGAGCTGGAGTATGGATACATAACAAAGAGAAAGCCTGTGCACAAGGCAGGGCATATAGACTGAACTTTAAATGCACTAACAACATGGCAGAATATGAAGCTCTGCTACTAGGTCTCAAGATTGCAAAATCATTACAAGCACATAGCCTCTCAATCATGGGGGACTCTGATCTAGTAATTCAACAAGTAAAAGGGGATTTTGTCACCAATGACAAAAGATTAAGGTCCTACAGGTCTGCTGTAATTGAAATACTAGAAACTTTCTCCGAGTTTGTTCTCACAAAGATTCCAAGGGGCCACAATCTCCATGCTCACAGCTTGGCAACATTTGCCAGCACCTTCAAATTCCCACTACAACCCAACAATTGTTTCACAGCAGAAGTCAAATATAGGCCTTCTATTCCAAACAATGTCAAAGAATGGCAAGTATTTGAGAATGATAGGCAAATAAACAACTTTTTAACTTTGCAACAAGAGTTTACAGGATTAAATATTGACCTTGAGACAGCAAGTCAATCTCAAATTGTTGATGGAGCAAGTCAATCACAATTACAGTTTCAACAATCTGCTCACCCAATGTCACTTAGGACAGCAAAACAACTGCTCAGCCCAACCATTTTCAACAATGAAAACATTCAACAAATTAAACAAATGGACTGTGAAGAGATGAGTAACATTGAAACTGAAATCATACAACTCAAAGACAACTTCCTCCCAGTGGGCCTTACCCCATTAGAGGATATTTTTGACTCAAATGACATCCCTAGGAAGCCAAAGATGCAGCCATTAGATGCAAGAGTTGAAGAATGTAATATTGGCACTATGGAAAAGCCTAAGATAGTCAAGCTGTCCGCCTCTTTGCCCCCCGATCAAAAGCCCAAATATGTTGATCTCTTTAAAGAATTCCAAGATGTCTTTGCCTGGGGTTATGAAGACTTGAAGTCTTATGATACCTCTGTTATACAGCACACCATTCCCCTCAAGCCTAATCAAAAACCATTCAAACAAAAATTGAGAAGAATCAATCCTGTGCTTCTTCCTTCCATTGAAAAGGAATTACAAAAAATGTTCAAAGCTGGGATCATAGCACCAATCAGGTTTTCTGAGTGGATTTCAAATTTGGTCCCTACAAGAAAGAAAACTGGTGAGATCAGACTTTGTGTAGACTTAAGGAATCTGAATCAAGTTTCACTCAAAGATAACTACCCTTTACCAAAAATGGACCACATCCTCCAAAGAGTAGTAGGAGCCTCAAGGATATCACTGCTTGACGGGTTCTCAGGCTTCAATCAAATTTTAGTGCACCCTGATGATCAAGACAAAACTGCATTTACTACCCCATGGGGAACTTTCAAGTATGTGAAAATGCCCTTTGGATTGAAAAACGCAGGGGCAACATTTCAGAGAGCAATGGACATTGCTTTTGCAAAGGAAATTCATGATTTCTTGGTCATTTACTTAGATGATCTCACACCCTTCTCAAAATCTGACCAAGAACATTTGAAACATTTAAGACAGATTTTCATAACATGCAGAAAATATGGCATCTCCTTAAACCCCAAGAAGTCTTTATTTGGTTTGGAAGAAGGGAAACTTCTAGGACACATCATTTCGAAAGATGGCATTAGAATTGATCCAGACAGGATACAAGCAATCCTACAAATGCCCCACCCTAGGAATGTTAAAGAGCTGCAAGGATTCTTAGGAAAACTCAACTTTTTAAGAAGGTTCATCCCAAATTTAGCAGAGTTGATCAGACTACTAAACAATATGCTAAAGAAAGACTCAAAGGTCAAGTGGACTGTGGAAGCAAAGCAAGCCTTTGAAAGCATAAAACTGGCTTTAACCCAAACCCCGGTATTAACTAATCCTCAGTTTGATAGAGACTTTATCATTTTTTCTTTTGCCTCCCAGCATACTATTGCTGCTGTATTATTGCAGAAAGATGATCAAGGGAAGGAAAAGCCCATTGCTTTTTTCAGCAGAGCTCTTAGAGATGCTCCTTTAAAGTACCAAATAATGGAGAAACAAGCCTATGCCTTGATCAAAGCCATCAAAGACTTTAGGATTTACATCCTTTACTCCCATGTTGTAGCTTATGTACCAAGTCCTATTGTCAAAGACATTCTCACCCAAGAAAACCTAGAGGGAAGGAGAGGAAAATGGATTGCAAACATACTTGAATTTGACATTGAAATAAAGCCTACAAAGTTGATAAAAGGGCAAGGTTTGGCTAAGTTAATGACAGAATCAAATTTCCAAGCCTTAGATATCAACCAACTGGACAGTGAAACAGAGCTGGCGACTCCAAAGATCAATGTAGCCTTTGAACAATCTCCATGGTACTCTGATATCTGTTATGTGTTACAAAACCTGTGTGCTCCCCCAGGACTGTCCAGAACTAAGTCTAGGTTCCTAAAAATGAAAACATCCAAATTTTGTGTGTTAGATGAGAATCTACTCTGGAAAAACCATGAAGGTATTTTGCTGCACTGTCTTCTTGAGAATGAAACTGATAAAATTATGCAAGAATTCCATGCTGGAGACTGTGGTGGACATTTGTACTGGAAGTCCACTGTGGACAAAATATTAAGGGCCGGTTATTACTGGCCCACCATGTTCTCAGATGTGAAGAAATTCACAACATCATGCCACAAGTGCCAGCTGTTTGAAGGCAGAAGACAGTTGCTGCCACTTCCTTTGAGGCCCATTTCAACAGAAAGACCTTTTCAACAATGGGGCTTGGATTTCATCGGAGAAATTCACCCCTCATCTTCAGGACAACACAGATGGATTCTAACAGCAACAGACTACTTCACCAAGTGGATTGAAGCTGCCCCATGCAGACAAGCAAATGATTTAGTAATCATTCAATTTTTGGAAAACAATATACTGGCTAGATTTGGCTGCCCAGAAAAGATAATAACAGACAATGCTGCTGCCTTCAAATCCAAGAAAATGATAAATTTCTGTCATAAATTTCACATTACTTTGGGCCATTCTACAGCTTACTATCCTCAAGGAAATGGTCTTGCTGAATCATCAAACAAAAGCCTGATAAACATCATAAAGAAAGTGCTGGAAGAGAACAAAAAGAACTGGCACAAGAAGCTAGTAAATGCTTTATGGGCAGACAGATTAACCACCAAAAGATCAATTGGGACCAGCCCATATCAGTTAGTTTATGGATTAGAGGCCAGATTTCCTTCATCACTAGGTGTGCCAGTTATGAAACTTCTACAAGAAAGTCAAGCAGAGCCAAATGATATGCAAAGAAGGATCAACCAGATAATCTGTTTGCAGCAGACCAGAGAACAAGTTTTCAGCAGAGTGCAAATACTACAGGAAAAACTTAAAAAGGCCTTTGACAGAAGAACCAAAGCAGAAGATTTCAATATGGGAGACAAAGTTCTAAAGTGGGATGCAAGAAGAGAAGAGAAAGGGAAACATGGGAAATTTGATTCTTTGTGGAAAGGACCATTTGCTGTCCAAGCAGTGCAAGGTAATAACACTTATTTCCTTAAAAGTTTGACTGTAACTGAACTGGATGAAGGTCCTGTCAATGGCAGGATGCTGAAGCACTATTATGATGGTCCACTATGATAAGGATCCAAAGGTTCATTGTATATATTCAGGCCTATATATGTTTTCTATTTTTAGTTTGTAAGAAGAGGTTTTCCAAGTGCTGCACCTAGCAGCAATAGGCACATAGAACCAGAGGTTCCCCATCAAAAAGCACACAATTTTGACAGGTTACATGTATCAGAGCTCAAAGATTAAGATGGACAATCGAGCAACAAGGCAATCTGACCTGCTGTTCTTGGTCTTTCAAAAGAAAAACCATCCCCATGTGGAGCCACTGTTGGATACCTATAGTAATAGGTTTCATATTTCATGATTGATTATTGAAAATCCAAATATGCTCTGCTTTGTTACTACAAAGATCCCATATTTCCAGGAAATCAGAGGTGTATGAAATACTTCAAATATTGAGGACCTTATTACAAATTTTGTGGATGATTCAACAGTTCAAGCTGGATCATGCCATGTTTCAATTTTGAGTTATAGAATAGAGAAAGAAGTCTGTCCAAACAGCTTAATCTTGGCAGATAAGTAGTTCAGGTAGAGAAACAAAGGTTCCCAAAAGTCTAATCTGGGACCTTGGAAGAGATAAGGGTAGAAGCAGATAGAGTAAAAAAGGAAAAAGCCAAAGAAAAGAAAAGGCAATTGAGGGTTGCAAGTCTAAGTGCCCCTCCAAGAAGAAACTAAAAAATGTTAGGTGAAATAGTTGGGTAGGCAGTTGTGGTTGCAGAAAGGACAGGTTCACCATTACATAGTTGTCAAAGATATTTTGCCAAGGCAATGGACATATCAGCAAAAAAGGTGGTGAATTTCATGGATTCACAGCAGAGAGCATCACTAACTTCACTTTTTCCCCTCTACTCCATCATTAACATCCCCTTTCTCAAAGATTCCCCTCCTTCACTTTACTAACTCCTAAATCTACTATTTAACTCCCTTATTCTACCCCTTGCCCTAATAGTAATAACACTAAGGTGTATAAAGCCCTAAATGTTATATATTCCCTCCCCTAGGCATAATAGCCGAGAAATCTGCAAAGAGGGATCATAGTGGCATCTGGCCACCATGGTGAACCTATTCCGATACTCTCCCTTTGCTGCAGATCATTTCCCCTCAAAAAATACCTTTGCATGGGTAAAAACCCCTCTCTAAACCCCTCTAGCCCACAAACCCTCCGCAAACCTTATAAAAGGCAAAATTCCGCCTTCAGCACGCCCCCAAATGCAAGCGCGGGTGGTCAGAAGTTGAAACATTTGAAAACCATGTCAAAAAACCCACAAACAGTTAATATTTCCGCCGTCCTATCCGCCGTGCACCTTACACCTCCGCCAGCCGTCGGATCAAGCCTTCCAGATCCGACGGCCCACAACAATATCGGAGCGCTATCCACGTCCGCACGTTAACTCCCGAGAACATGACGTTGCGCCTCGTCACTCCTCCGCCACGCGTCGCCCGATGGACCATCTCGGAGCTCCCTCTGACACCCTGGGCGCCGTACTCTAACCGCCCCGAGAAACCGTGACGGTTAGAGCCTTAACCATGACCGTCACGGTTTCACCTCCGCCCGTCCCCGTTGACCTGTCTGCCACGTCTCGTACCCGCCTCCACCACGCGTCCAGCTCACCGCTGACTGGACTGCCACCTCACCCCCGTTGACCTGTCGTCTTCCGCCACGTCCTCCCCGATGACGTCAGCTGACGTCACATCACCGTGACCCACCAATGACGTCATGCTGACGTCATCGTAAAAAAAAAAGCGCCAAATGGGTAAAAATCTCATATTAACCAAATTTCACGCGTTTTTTCACCATTTCATCGTTTTGTCTGCTGAACTCTCTGTTTAACCGTTTCTGCCCGGATTTCCGCCAACCTGTAAATTCAACAAAGGCGACCACTCCAGCAACTGCAGTACACCTTATCACGACTTCTGCACGTCAAGTTACAGGTATTTACCCTGCCCTGCCCTCCATACGACCTGCATTCTGCTCTAAACTGCTCACAGGCATAATAGGACCGTAAAACAGACTTTTTCACCGCTAGAACCGGGTTATACCTCCACCATTGTCTCTGTGAAGTCCAAAAATTCCATGCAGAGTTGCAACAAACTGCAATTCATCTGAAAACCCCTCGTCCTGCGTTTTCTCGGCTAAATGCCCCGCTGAATACCTCTGAATTACTACCAGGAGCTAAATTGGGCCCCAAAAGAGTCTCTGTAACCAATTACCAGCAGTATTTCAATTTCTAGCTGGTAAATTCCCCTCTGACAGTTCAGAAAATCAAGTTTTTACCACAGAGGGCAATCTGCAGTCTGTCTTTGCCAACTCACTTGTCAAATTGCATTAGTTTATCCCTTCACAAGCTATGGAGACTCCCATTGCTCTCAATATTAAGCCTATCAATGCCCCCCACCAAGAATTAGCATGGAAGCCCCTGGGAGACATGGATTACCAGATGTTGGACTGGTTTCCTATGGGAACTAAGTATAATATCCAGATGTTAAATGAACTGAGAGCCCAGCACATGAGTGGAGCAGATATCCTGGGAATTTGGGAATCAAATTTGCCCATATACAACCTTCCCCAAGTTAATCCCATGCCAGAGCTTATCTACAGTTGCCAAGAGTGCTATGACCCCAGCCAAAGGGCAGTCATTAGCCCCACAGGCCTAGTCCTGTTTCAGATCACTCCAGAGAGTATAAATCAGATGCTGCATTTCCATACAGCCAAGAAATTGACCCCTCTTTCCATGCAAGATTTGATAAAGAGAGGAAATAACCTGTCTAATGACCAGATTGTGAAGATTAACCAGCTATTTGTCACACCTAGCTCTGAAGCAGTCAGAACCCCTCCCATTGGGTACCAATACCTGAATGAGTTGGGCAGGATGATGGTGGACTTGATTGGATATGTCCTGGGATTCAGAGGACTGGAAGATGTAGATGACAGCATATTGGCCATGCTGTCCATATTTGCCCCGGGTAAGCCTCCAGCTATCCACTATGATTATGCAACTTATATAGCTGAGAAGATTCATGACCAGTTCATGAACTTGAAGAGGGAGAGGCTGTTCAGATACACCTCCTACATATACCATCTGTTCTTGTTCAACCAGCCAGCTACCTTCTCTGTCCCTTTGAGGCCACTCAACGCCCAAGGAACCCCAAGATCAGTTGTTTTTTGGACCCCTGTGTTCCATTGTACCTCAGTATCACCTTATACATACTGTGAGTTTATTGATTTATTTGTTCATCCAGCCCTAACAGTGCTGCAAGGTGCCCCTCCTCCTAGACTGACCGATGACATGAAGAGAATTCTTCATTTGAACAAGCTTTACAACATCGGCAACTGGTACTTCTACCAGAATCACACAGTCATTAGGGTGTATGGATGTGAATTAAATCCATTTAGGCTGCCAAGGTACGTTCCCATGAGACTGTTTGCCTTAGAATATTTCAGGCAATTTGGGAACTCAGATTACCTACACTTTCAGAGTAGAAACAAGAAATCACAGTTGAAAGTGAGAAATCAGCTAGGTCCCTTCTTATACAACAGGAAGGAGGAAGGCTGGAAAGAGGCAGACAGGATCCTGGAAGGACTCCAGTTGAAAACTAGTTTTGAGTGGATTCCATATGACCCTAACCACTCTATTTCCCTCAGGAGGATCAGGTATAAGTTAGGCAACTATGCACATGCAAGATTACCTGAAATTGAAAAATATGCAAATGCACCAGATTGGGAAGAGGGCACATTAGTAGAGCAAATGACTAATGAAGAAATACTTGAGCAAGAGGCTAGAAATGTCCAAAAACAAGCTGACTTGGAAACTTGTGGACAGGTGCCTATTTCCTACAGGAGGCAAATTGGGGCAGCCACCACAACACCAGCAACACAACAGCGAACTGCCGAGCAGACAACCCAAGCAGCAAGCAAGGACAAAGGCAAACAGGTGGAACAACCACCTATATTAACAGAAGAACAGGTTGACACCTTGCTACAGCAGCAAGAAGAAATGGAAGAACGGGAGTTGGGGCAGCAACAAGATAAACCACAAACTAGTGGGCAGCAGCCATTACAGCAAAATAAAGAGACAGATTTGCCCGGTTCTACAGAACAGCAGCCCCAAACAGAGTTGTCTCCAAGAACAGACATCAATGTGGACAGCTCAGTCCTCCAAACACCTCAGAAGGAGGACTTAACCAGAAAGAGAGAGAGAGAGACTCCCCAGACTTCATCCTTTATCAGAGGAGAGAAGAGACAAAGATTGAATGACTCCCAAGAGGAGGACATAGCAATAAGGCAGGCCATGGGCATGGGCCCACCCAGTGGAGAACTCTCGGCCAGCTCATCTCAAAGAGGACCAGATATGACAATGGGAGGAGAGGTCAGCTCTTCTGGCCAGCATAGAGAGGGGCACTCAAGTATAAAGCAGCAGTTCATAGAAATCAAGAGAAGGAGTGATCCCATAAAAGTGCAACTCTATGATCACTTGTTAAAACTAGCTCCCAGCAACCAGCAGAGACTAATGTCTGCTTTTGATGTGAGTGAGGGAAAAATGATAATGAGCCATTTCATGCCCACAACTCTACATCCCCAGTCCACCTCAGACTATTTAAGAACCAATATGGAGGTTCTGGCTAAAGATATTCACCCCATGGATAAGATAGAGTTACACAAACAAACGGGTGAAATGGTGTATGCCTCCCTGGCAGATGAGACACTGGAAAATTACAAGTTAAAGAGCAGCCTAGACAATACATCATCCCAGCTAGAATTGGAACGAGCATCCTCACAAGCCAAGGACAACAGGATCAAATCCTTGGAGGAGGTAATCATAGAGATAGGACATGATCCCAAGGATGTCAAAGGCATCCAAGAACTGCTGAAAATAAGGGATGCAGACATGGCAGCCCTAAGAAAGAAAATCAAACTCCCGGCCACCATCCATCCACAAACAGATGAAGTTGCCCAGCAACGGCAAGAAAAAGATACCACAGACCTGCTGGTATCCTTATACAAAGAGCTGGTTAGGACTCAAGACCAGCTAGGACAAACTGAAGCTGCAAAGGCAGCACTACAGGAAGCACTGAAGCAAAGAGAAGAGGGCCAACCCTCCCAGCCTCCTCCTGTGATAATAAATCTTGAGGAAGTCCCTCCAAAGACTGCTCCTCCTCCTCAGCAAACAGAAGCTACAGCACCAACTACAGCGCCATCCACAGCAGCAACAACTACAACATCAGAACAGGCTGCTAGTCTAGACATGCAAAAGCTGCAAGCAGAGATCCGAGCTATGGAAGCTCAAATGAAAGAGCTGGATGGGCTCAAACAGAACTTGGCTAATGTTAATGAGAAATTTGATAAAAGCAAACAAAATGAGGCAGCCAAGGAGAGAGAGGTGAAAACCCTTAAGAGAAGGATTGCTGAGCTGGAAAAAGAGCTTGCATTGGAAAAGGTAACTGCTCAGATGAAAGCAGTATTATGGAGCAACATTGGAAGATCCATTGCCAACCAGTGGCAATATATTGAGACTATGGATGAGCAAATGGTGCTCATCACCAAAGCAAACAAGGAGATACAGAGAGCCAGGGCAAGCCTTGGACACATGCCAGAAGCAGCTACCAGGATGATCAATATCCTGAATTACAAGACCAGCACTCAATTGGCTACCATGGGAATCAACAACAGGACAGAAACAATTGCCATAGCCAAGAGAGTTGTTACATTGAGAAACTTGGTTGGGACCCTGGAGAGGAGAACACAGGACATGCAGACAGAAATTAACAAATTCCTGGAGAAATTTGTAACACTGCAGAACAGAGGCCTCCCCAACATTTTGAGCAGCGTGGGAAGAGTGCTCACCCTGGACAACTATAACAAGAGAATTGATGCCCATGCAGTAGCAGAGATTGCAAAACCTCCCAGCACTTCAGCAGACACAGGGCCAGCCACAGGGCAAATGGTGTATGACAGGGTGGAAAACCTGTTTTTTCTCATGAATGAGATAGAGCATCTGTTTGATACACCACCCAATTTCTTCAAATTCACAGAAGCAGATGAGACTCTAGGCGCAATTTTGGCACATCAACTGCCCACACAGGATGTCTGGAGGCATTTGACCCAGACAATTTTGACAGGCCAGAACCAATAGCGCAGAAGGAAAAAGGCAGACACGCGCAGTGGCAATTTTGGGAATTAAAATTTACAGAAAAAGCAGAGGCTGAGCCAACTCAGCCAGACCAGTCACTCACCACCAGCAGCAGTCAAAGTCACAGCTGACAGGTCCGAGACATAGTGTACCAGCCTACAGTCGGGTTTTCTATGCATTAACTCCAAATATTCAGACCGACTTAGCTATTCTTATAAAGCTAAATATCTTCTGACAGAGCATTAAAATGCCTGTACTGTGTATTAAATGTGTAATAAATTTTTGACATAATATCTTAAAGAGTTGGTGAGAATGTAAAGACTGAGATAACGCAGAACTCAGATATTTCTGTAGACCACCGCTAGTATATATAGACCCTTCACAGATGCTGAAGGGGTTGCTGGAATTTTCTCTTGGATAACTTCCATCTGCTGTAATATTTTCAGAGAATTAATACAAAGGAGGAATGGAACTTCCAGAAGTTTGGTGTATTTGATGTCTTGTGGTGAAGGATGCATGTTACAGGATTCCATGGGTGTTGCATAAAACTATAAGTATTCACAAATCTCTTTGTCATGTGTTTTGAGTCTTTTGTTCTCTTTGTTGTTCTAATGTTTTACACTTGATAGCAAGGTGAAAGGATAGTATCAGGATTTAACCATGTTTACCCTGGACTCAAACTGAGCTATTATATATGTTTTCCTCATATACAGTGAAAGAATTGTAATTCTTAGTTGCTGCAATTCGAAACTGTATTTTTATTGTAACAGTCATTTTCAGGGATTCAACTATTGCCCCTGTGACCTCTGTTTTCTCTTGTCTCCTGTCATTACCCAAAAAATATGTTTTAATGAAACACTCAAAAGGCCCTGTACGTTCCATCCTTCATCTTACAGTTTCAAACACACCAAGCCACAGACTCCATTGCCCAATGATATTCAACATATCTGAAAACTACATCACTAAAGTCTAAGGGAATTACATCAACCGAAACACAAGCATAACCTGTACTCAATACCTAGCCTAAAACACCATCACTGTAGATATAAATCATAAAGAGAGAGCCCTCTCTGATCATTGTTTGGCTAGAAACAGTGATTAAAAGATTGGTTAGTGGTTACCCCGGCCGTATTCCCTTGGGAGTCATAGGGAACAACCTGGGTGTTAACACATACAACGCATACACCTACACCCAGTGTATACAATACAATACATACACCTACATCCAATGCATAACATAATACATACACCTACACCTGGCGTACAACACAACACAATACATCTATACCCGATGTACAACACCACACAATACATGCAACTACACAATTCACATACCTAGTACCACATGCCCTCAACACGACATTTATGGCATGCACAAAATACCACACGTGTAGCAGTACCATATGTACAACGTGTACACAGTACCAACTTTACACCGCACCACCTGCACAACATCACATGTGCATGGCACCACCTGCACAATGTCACATGTACACTACACCACTTGTACAACATGTACACAATACCACATGTACATAGTACCATATGAACGAAATGTATGCAACACCACGTGTACACAACGCCACATGCACGACATGTACATAGCAGCACCTACACACAACACCACTGGTACAACATGTACACAACACCACATGCACACATCACCACTTGTACAATCATGCACACCACACCATGTGTACATAGTACCAATGTACAACACGCAGGCAACAACACTTCTACATGGCACTACATATCGAACATCTACATAGCATCATTTGTACACAGCACTACATATCCAACATTCGCACAACACAATATGTACACAACACCACATATCCAACATGTACATAGCATCATCTATACCCAACACTGAGTATGCAACATTCATACAACACTATCGGTACTAACACCATGATCATTGCATAAACAATCATGTACACACACTATATATACACAATATTGCATGCACACAACGTCACAGATGCAACATGTACAACATATACAACATATGCACAACAATAATACCACACATTCAAACCACACTGTCTTTACCAAGCAACATTACTTCCAGTGTCTTATCTATTCTTGTCCCAACATGTTGTAGACCACGCTGCTTTCATTTCGTTGATGTATCCCTCGGTATAACCTATCCATAACATAGACATAATTTAATCACATAATATCAACTCATAACCACATGATACCGACCTCATACATTTGTCATCGCTACTCTTCCCAATTGATTCCTCGTAAACCAATAACCTCATCATGCCATTTGCCTGCACAAGTAATCATTCCTCCACATAATGATCCCTAACAACCCTGTTAGAAAGTAACATGGATACATAGATACATACACATATTCAAACATTAGCATAAATAATCATGGTCCTGTCAGACAACGACATACATACACACATATATATGCATGACATACATACACCTAATGTATACATACATAAACATCAGATAATCATGATCATAACATAATTACCAGATATCAAGGTCAAGGTTAAGAGAACTTCCTTATTTTTGCATAGCATGCACAACATGCATGACATTGGGAACAACAGTTCCCAACATAGCCAATGCATCTAACACCTCAGATCCATTTACTTTACCTTTTTTGGTTACCTTTCTCATGGCTATCCTACCATCGTCCATTTACACCAATGGACCCAACCAATCCAACTGGTTGTCATAGTCTTACCCTTCGCTACGCTTACTCATGCACAGAGCTTCATTTGAATCTTACATTACCTTTCGGGTACCACACAGCTCTCCTGACCTCCGTCAACTTTCCTCTTTCCCAAACAATTCCCAAGACTCAAAACATAAAAGGCAAGACAAGAAACAACTAAAAAGAAAACCATGAAAGTCTATAACAATACGACACCGCAACAAAGTGGTATGGCCATACACTAGACATAAACAAAGCCGAAAATTAAGCACAACAAATCACGAAAGACCAAAAGCACAAGACTAACAAAAAACACCATGAATCAATCCCCTTCATTCCCAGGGAAAGATCAACCCGAGCCTTCTTCAATATTTCATTGAAATCTCTTGTCATGCAATCCCCTGCATCATACTACCATAAACACATAAATATCAATGCATAAATAAATATAACAATATACCATTTGCCTTACCTTGTTGTGCCAATCATGTTGCTTTCAACTGAACACATCCACGCCATCTCTCAAGGGACTCCAATTCCCTTGACAAATCCATCGGCAACTAGAGACTGGCTAATATACCTATCAAGTACATGTTCATGACTATAGGACATATCCACATAATGTCAAACAAAATCAAGGTCAAGAAGGCTTCCTCTATGCAAAGCACTCATTCACTTGGAATTAGGGTTTCCAAACATAGCCAAAGGAATTTTTGTCCAATTCCCTCCTTTTACCTTTTTACCTTGTTGCAATCAAAGCTTACTATGCGTTATCACATCACCCAACTGTTAGTTATGTAAACACATCAATTGATATCCTGTCACGCTAATATTAAGCATGTTTCCTACAACTGTTTACATGTGTCCACCACATGTTCCAAATATCAAGACAATCATATCTATCAATTTGAAATAAAATTTTACAAACAATCATGTCATAACCCATATTCAACTCATAGTCATTAGACATAATGCTACAACTGTCAACTAGATTCAAGTACATATCAACTATCTCAACACATATGTGTTAGTACAATCATCTCAAAACAAGATCATTGGAACACATACTCGTATCATGCAACTCATCAAACATTCAACCAAATTGCAAACATACCATGTTAAATAAATCAACTAGATGACATGATAGACACCAAACACTCAACATCAAATAGACGGCATAGTCAAGAATGAAGCACCAATTATACTACATAAGAAAACGCATACCTTAGTGTACCTTGGGGGAGGCTATCTTGTCTGCACAATCAATCTAGTTAGCAAGATATAACTTTACGACATGTTAACTCAAACATAAATAAGATTACGATATCCATAACACTAACTAACTAAGATGTTCTCATGATAAACTCATAAGCATTTATTGTTCATGCATAATAACCACGTGTGTAAAGTCATCACAAATATGTCGATTCATACCTGAATATCTTAACCATAACCATATGCATAGTCTAATCCAATTTAGCATGATACATATAACATCAAGATATTAATGTTATAACCCTAATCGTCAAGTTAACTTACATTTAACAACAAGTTAACCTATAGCATACTCATCAACAACATATAATATGATCATCAAGTTATCTAACATAAACAAAAATAGTAATGCATACAATCACAGGTTACTATCATTCATGACTATCTCACACATGTGCATATGACTATACTAATCAATTATCATCTATCATGAATGTAACATAACATCAAAAGCCATGTACGTAAACCTAATGTATATAAACCTAATGTACATGACAATCCTTAACTTGCATACATGCATGCGAAACATACAATACTTGTATGAAGATCTGCTCTTACCCCAAAGTCTAATGTTGCAACCTCATTATGATGATCTGCATCTCCTGCTCTATCTCAACCAACACGTTAGCATTATAACAACCAATAGCATCATGATGACCTAAATCGCATACAATGACTTCACAAGGCATTTTTCACCTACTATTCATGCATAGCTATAACTAAGACTATACCTACATAACAACTACATATAGACATATAACACATGAGTGAAAAAACCATATACACACCATTATAGCTAGAGTACAGTCATCAATGCATGACTAGATCAACTACACAAACCATGACCTCATGCATGCAACAACAACCACCTCACGTGCATTTGATAGCAGGTGAACATTGACGTACATAATAATGCATAATCAACCATACACACATGAAGACATACTCCACGACAACACCTTCAACCTTCACATGGCGACATCACTACAACCATGATCAACACCATGCAGTACAACAAGCACATGGACTACATGCATAAGGAACACATATGCAAACAACATGAAAGCATGATCAACATATAGCCCAAGGAGAGTGTAACCACGCTCTCATACCACTCTGTAACACTCTCCTCCCTCATCTACCCAAGCAACTGGCCAGTCGAGGTAAACATACGACGAGAGGCTACTATGATATGATTCAACCTCCTAAGTAATTTTAAGGAAATGGAATCGATGGAAACACAACATACAGACATCCCTCAGGTGCTTCGGGACCCCCAGGAGCTAATCCACCACTCCAGGTGCCCAACCCCTGAGTTAACCTAGCATTTAGATGAATTCAACCGAAAGTCGCTCCCATGACAAGGCATGCATGCAACTGTAACCCTATAGTTGCTCTCACAGGCTTTCCTGCCAACAACCAGAGACCCAATTTGTTAGTGTTATGCCAGCAACTCTAGGATTGAGCCATTTTTTTAGGCCCAGGTCACTGCCCATAATTGCACCATATCTTAAAATCAGTAAAATAACATGGAAATGACAATACTAAAGCAAATACTTGTTCAAGACCTTGACTAGACCCCTACTAGCCATGACAAGCATTTTGTCGAACACTTAGTAAATATGCAACCTATAGGTGTAAATAATAGATCTGAGCATAGGGGTATCATACTTATCTGAGATTCGCTATGAAGCATTGTCTCCTTATCACATTAGCTGACATTTCATACATTAGGTCACGGATACATTGATCATTAAATTACAAGTAAAAACATGATGAGAGCCACACATGGCTGTTGTCATAAAACATGTAAATAACCAACATAATGGGGACAAAATTATCCATGAAATCACAACCATATAAACCACATATAATCCATAAAAATGCTCATAGAAATACAAAAAGAAATACCCTTTCATTAATGATGCAAAATCCAAACACGGGATGGGACTTCCACGTTCCACTTGACCGTAGAATGGCTGAGCCAAATCCCTCTTCAGTAATTCACCGCCATGACATATTCCAAGCATGAATGTGGGATCACATAGAACACATCAATCAAAAATCATCCAAGGCTTCCAGAGGCCATCCACCTCAACCCATCAAACAATGATTCCACCTCACGATCGGACATCAAAAAACCAACATCAGATCAGTCTTTATCCCAACCTTCCATGGCTCCAGAGTGTTTGTTCCAACTCAATTCCCAGGATTAGTAACTCAAACCACAACTTACAACGAGCTCCAGAGCGTTTGTCCAACCAAGGCTCCAGGACTAGTAACTCAACCCACAACTTTTACCAGGCTTTAGAGCGTTTGTCCAACCAGGGCTACGGGACTAGTAGCTCAACCCGCCAAGGGCTCCAAAGTGTGTGTCCTGTTGATTTGGGGTAGCATAGGATGTGCTCTAGCTATGAAAATTGGTGGAGAGGCTAAAACCCATGATATCTCTAGGACCCATAAATGGTTTCGGCATATTGTACTCGGTTTGGGAGATATTAAAATAATTAATATTTTTAATGGAGTTCCTAAGTCTAAACTTAGGAAAAATAAAATATTAATGGGTATTAATATAAAATGAGTTAGAAGGTTCCAAAATTCATGGATCAAGCCAAATCTAATCTTAGACATTGATTAGATATGTAATCTCGGCCGTTGAAGGACCAACAGGAAAAGTATAAGAGGAGGCTTGAGGCTTAGTTGGAGAACACACTAAAGTGATCAGTCATTCGATTTACTAAAGCGAGGTTTGCTAAGTAAATTTGAATCAGTGATCAGTAGCGAGGGGCAGTGAGTAGTGGATAGAGAGGCAGAGATAGTGCTGAGAGACCAGCGCAGAGGCAAAGAGGTAGACACAGAAGCCAGAGCAGACCATGCAAAGCCCAGCAGAGACAGTGCAGAGGCCAGAGGGCCTATTTCATCCACGCAGAGGGCAGCAGGAGTGACATAGAGGGTCCCAGAGGCTGCGCAGTGCCTCAAAGGGTTGGCGCATAGCGTTATGAGGTTGACGCAAAGGCCAGGAGGGTTGACGCAGTGATTGAGTTTTGTTGGAGAGGGTTTCGTGGGGCAGGCTTTCTGAATACCTACTTCCGAATAGAGAGGTATTATTGTCGATTATTTATCTTTGTCATGTGAGCCAGTTTGACACCCAATGTACTCAAGAAAATATTCTTAATAATAAAACCCTCAAAACTACTGCGCCGGTTTTCCCAAGTTGGGGTTTCCCAGGACAATTGTCAAAAAATAACGGTGTCCCTTTTGTGTTTGTCTATTTCTTTCAGTGTTTGATCTGTAGATGGTTGAGACTATATTGTGTTTATTTCAGTGTTTATATGGTTAAATAACTTGTCAGTAATTAAACAAGTAGGCGAAATAAACCAGAGAATACATATAAAATTTCTAACAGGTAATACTTAGAAATTTCAACATGGTATCATAGGATTACAGATCACAGGAGAGCTGAAGGCACCAACTGAATCAGAAAATTTGCAGCAGAAACAGTTGTCACGAGTGACAGAAGTTGTTCCTAGCAGAAAGCATCAGAGAAGGGTTGACGCAGAGGGCCTGCATCATTTGTTCAAGCTAGAGAAGGGGCCAGCGCAGAAGCAGTGAGAGGCAGAAGAGGCTCTCGAAGAGCCATGCCATCCTGCTCAGCCAAGTAGAAGTGATGCAGTTGGCTAGTGGAGAAATTCAGCCAGTGTCTGGATTGCACAGAGCCTAGAGGCTCAGTTCTTCAGTTGTTGGGGCATAGGACGCTGTGGGCAGATTGTGGAGAGTGAAGTTGGTGGGGTGTTGTTGTTGTTGAGGCAGAATAGTACCTAATGGGACATAACCAAGGTAGAGGGAGTCGCTACCTAAGCGGATTTCTAGCCAAGAAATCCAGATTAGTGTTGCAGGAGCATAGGAGATCAGAGAGGTGTGATTCGACTATTGGCAGGAGGATTTCCAAGAGGGAAATCGAGACTCAAAGGGAGTCTAGCAGGATAACTTCCAGAAGGGAAGTAGAGACTCAAATGGAGTTGAAGAGAGAACTTCCACGAGGGAAGTAGAAACTCAGAGGAGTTGAAAAGAAGAGTAGAGAGATGGCCATGAATGGATTGAGGGATCAGGATAGGTTGGACGGGGTGTCCAACTTTGTCATTTGGAAGGCCAGGATCCTGTTTGTTATAGATAGACATCACATCCAGGCCTTCGTCCTGAGAACTGTGGCTATTCCAATTGACCCAGCTAATAACGAAAGGTATGAGGATGAAATGGCCAAGGCGAAATTCATAATCCTTGATGGGGTCAAGGATCATGTGGTCCAACATATTGCCAAGAAGGACACGACAAAGGAAATGTGGGACACCTTGAAGAAGTTGTATCAAGGCACTTTCGTGCAGAGGAAGATGCTACTGGAGAATTAATTGCGGTCATACCAGATGCAGAAGGGGGAGCATATGGATCACTTCCTCAGCAGGTTGCAGGAGATCCAGGACCAACTAACTTCCATAGGGGCCACGCCGGATCAAGAATTAATGGTGATGACCACCCTAAACACAGTCTCCGAGGAGTGGGAGACATTCGTCCAAAGTATTTTGGGCAGAGCGATTCTTCCAGGATGGGAAGAAATGTGGGCAGCTCTTCACCAAGAAGAGATCAGACGGCTGACCAAGGCAGGAAGCAACGACAGAGCCTGGTTAAGATTAATTGCTTCAACCCTGGGGAACTAGGTCATTATGCAAACCAATGTCCAAGGAAGAAGAACAAGGGGGAGGCATCTGACTCTAAGGCAATGCTAGCGAAGGCGGAAAAGGAGGAAGAGCAGGATGACAATTGTGCCATGAGTGCTCATGTACCTCTAAAGAGGAGGTGGGGAGACATCAAACCGTAGCTAGGAAGACTGCAGGTGATGAGGGGCAGGATCCTTGAGGTACCCAAACTCTTGGATTATACCTTACTACGGGAGCCTTAAAGAGAGAGTAGCAGGACTTGCGGATTTCAATAGAAACGGATGCGAATGAAGCGGCAGAGAGTGCTATAGTGCAGTAGTGCCCGAGCAGCGCAAGGCTAGCAGGCTACAGCAGTGCCAGAGGCATGGAGAGTGTTGCGACAGTGCAGGATGGCACAAAGAGGTTTGCAGCAGCGCGAGATGCAGGGAGTTTTTATAGCAGCGCAGAGGCAGTAGAGGGAGCACTTGATAGCAGCAGAGAGAGCTTCAACATCGGGAGCGTTTCTAGCCTGACAGGGATGTCAATTGTTGGGTGGATCAGTTACTTACTTCTCAGTAACTGAGTTGCAGTGCAGTAGCAGTTAGTAGTAGCACGATGCAGCATGATGAGAGGGGGTTGCAATGCAGATGCAATGTTGGGAGAAAGGACCAACAGTAGCATGGATGCAGAGGGAGTTGTCGTACAGATGCAACAGTGGCAGTGGCAGAGCCATGGGCAGCAGTGCAAAGGATGTTGGGCGGGGGGGCCTAGCATCAGAATAGGTACCGGTATCGTATAATCAAAGTGATGCTCAGTGTGGATTATTACTAGAGCACAGTCCTCACTAAGAGGGAGTGTTGATTTGGGGTAGCATCAAATGTGCTCTAGCCATGAAAATTGGTGGACAGTCTAAAGCACATGAGATATCAAAGACGTAGAAATGGTTTGGGTAGATTGTACCCGGTTTGGGAGATATTAAAATAATTAATAATTTTAATGGAGTTCCTAAGTCTAAACTTAGGAAAAATAAAATATTAATGGGTATTAATATAGAATTGGGTTAGAAGGTTCAAAAAGTCATGGATCAAGCCAAATCTAATCTTAGCCATTGATTAGAGCTGTAATCTCGATCATTGAAGGACCAACAGGAAAAGTATAAGAGGAGGCTTGAGGGTCAATTGGAGAACACACCAAAGCGATCAGTCATTCAATTTACTAGAGCGGGGTTTTCTGAGTAAAGTCGAATCAGTGATCAACAGTGAGGGGCAGTGAGTAATGGATAGAGAGGCAGAGATAGTGCCGAGAGACCAGTGCAGAGGCAAAGAGGCAAACGTAGAAGCTAGAGCATGCCACACAGAGCCCAACAGAGACAGTGCAGAGGCCAGAGGGCCTGCATCATCCATGCAGACGATAGCAAGAGTGATGCAGAGGGTCCCAAAGGCTACGCAATGCCTTAGAGGGCTGACGCAGTGCTTCAATGTTGCTGGAGAGGGTTTCGTGGGGCAGGTTTTCTGAATACCCGTTTTCGAATAGAGAGGTATTACTGCCGATTATTTATCTCTATCGGGTGAGCTAGTTTGGTGTAGGAATTTACAGGGTAAGTTCCTCAGACAGAACACCAAAGGACACTGCTCACAAGCAGATCGCAGATCAATACACCAGTACTTTTGACGTGGTTAAAACCCTCAAAGAGGGAAACAGTCCACGGCCTGAGCCAACACGGCCACTTCATGCAATTTATTAATAAAAGAATGAAAATTTACATAAGCTTCTCTCATGAACAGTTAACCTACAAATGACCCTCCATGCTCTTTAAATAGAGATCATGGACCAATCGGGTGTTAAGCCACGGATCAAGTGTCGGTAATACCGAGGAGAGAATGAACCGTCGGATCACTACATATCGTGACCGTCGGATTGTAAGTTACAAAATGTACGTAGTAAAGAAACACACTTTACCTAACTCTATACCTAACTCTATATTAGACCAAGTTGTACTTAACTATTTCCTATGTGTCGGAATATCATAACATCCCCCCTTAAGAACAACTTGGGATAGGATTGAAGGATTTACAAATATGACACAATAGGAGAAGGAAGGAGGCACTAGAGCCTATCCCCCCTTAGTGACAACTTCCTAAACTCCAACCATAATTCGAAGTTTAGTGAACTCCGCCTCTGTGAGAGCCTTTGTAAAGATGTCTGCAACTTGATCATATGTTGAACAATATTGCACTTCAAGAACATGGTCATGAATGAGCTTTCTGATGAAGTGCATGTGCAGCTCAATGTGTTTGCTGCACTCATGTTGGACTGGATCTTTGCATAGCTGAATGGAACTTTGATTATCACACCAAAGTGTAGTTGGATGCTGCTGCTGAAAGCCAAACTCTGACAGGATCTGACGAAGCCACAAGGCTTCCTTACTAGCTTCTACGGCACCACGATACTCTACTTCTGCTGAAGAAAGAGAAATGGCACCTTGTTTCTTGCAAGCCTATGTAATAGGTCCTGAACCAAGAGTGAACGCATAACCTGCAGTAGACTTCTGATCATCAGGGTCACCAACCCAATTGGAATGAGTGAAACCAACCAATAGAGGAGCTGCTTCGGCACTGTAATGAATCCCAAATTGAACTGTACCTCAAACATAACGAAGTATTCTTTTAGCTGCTTTCCAATGACTTTCATGTGGGTTTTGCATAAACCAAGCAACAAGGCCAACGGCAAAGGAAAGGTCAGGACGAGTATGGGTTAGATACAAAAGTTTTCCTACAAGTTGATGGTATAAGGTAGCATCAACTTCAGGAGAAGTACAAGTGACTGAAATTTTGACTCCAGACTGAAAGGGAGAAGGGGCTGGCTTACAGTCTTCCATGTGAAAATGGCGTAGAATATCACAGGCATACTTGGACTGAGAAAGGGAAATACCTTCCTTGGATTGCAAGACTTGAAGACCGAGAAAATAATGTAAGTGTCCTAAGTCTGTCATTTCAAACTTCCTTTTAAGGCTAGACTTCACATGGTTTATAAGGTTGGGATCACTACCAGTCAGGATAAGATCATCAACATAAAGAACAAGAATGATAAGAGACTTGCCCACTTTCTTGGTGTAGACAATGTTGTCAGAATGACACCTAGAAAAGCCATTTTCTAAAAGAAAGTTATCCATTTTGGCATACCAAGCTCGAGGAGCTTGCTTGAGACCATAAAGGGATTTCTTAAGTCCACATACAAGGCTGGAGTTTGTTTGTATAAAGCCAATAGGTTGTTCCATATAGATTTCTTCATGCAAGTCCCCATGCAAGAAGGCGGATTTAACATCCACCTGATGGACTTCCCATTTGAAAGAGGCAGCAAGGGAAAGAACGAGGCGGATAGAGTTCATTTTGGCAACAGGGGAGAAGGTTTCAGTATATTCAAAGCCTTCAACTTGTGAAAAACCCTTAGCAACAAGACGAGCTTTATGTTTATCAACTTTCCCATCTGGTCCATACTTGGTTCTGTAAACCCATTTGCATCTAACAAGTTTTCGTCCCTTTGGTAGAGGAACAAGATCCCATGTATCATTTGCCAATAATGAATGATATTCTTCATTCATAGCTGCTTCCAAATCTGGATGGCTTGAAGCTTCTGCAAAGGTGTCAAGATCATAATTCACTGAAGCTTGAGCCAATAAAGAAGAGGCTGTCTCGAACTGAGAACATGTACGTCGTTGATTTGTAGGATCACCGGCAAGATCACCTACTACATACCGAGTAGCACAGACCCATTTTGGAAGCTGAGGAGCTGAAGGAGGATCCTGATAAGGTGGGGGAGGAGTTTCATCCTCGCTTTCATCATCTGAAAAAGAGATATTTTCAAAAGTAGAAGAGATATGGAGAGGTGGCACATCTGTCGAACTAGGCTCGCAAGCCGATATATTTTCAGCAAACTTTACATCTCTTCTAATGATAACATTTTTAGACTTAAGTGGAATAAGTCTATATCCTTTGACATCTTCAGAATATCCAACAAAAATACATTTTTCACTCTTAGGTTCTAAAGCATTATGTTTCTCATCTGGAATATGGGCCCATGCTTCACTTCCAAAAACAAGAAAGTGACTTACATCTAGTTTGATTGAGCTCCATGCTTCTTCTGGAGTGATATTCTTTAAAACCTTAGTAGGAGTGCGATTTATTATGTAATTTGCACAGTTAATTGCTTCTACCCAATAATTAAGACTATGTCCTTTAGATTGAAGCATACAATTAGCCATTTCCTTTAAGGTGCGATTCTTCCTTTCAGCTACACCATTTTGTTGTGGAGTATATGGAACAGTATGTTGCATTTGAATTCCATTCTCAGTGCAAAAGTTGATGAATGTGTTTTTAACATATTCTCCCCCATTATCAGATCTTAGCTTAAGAATTTGATGTCCAGATTGTTTTTCAACAAAGGCCTTAAAGGCCAAGAACATGTTAAATACTTCACTCTTGAGTTTTAAGAAGTATACCCAAGTGCGTCTAGAGAAATCATCAATGAAAGTTAAGAAATACTTGTAGCCAGAGAATGAAGCAACTGGAAGTGGACCACATAAATCACTATGCACGAGCTGTAAAGGGGCTGAGGCGTGCCAAGAGGCACGTTTTTCAAAACTGTCACGATGATGTTTTCCAAGTACACATCCGGAACAAACACCATCTCTGCAAGATACCATTGGAAGACCTGTCACCATATTTTCTTTACATAGATTCTGAAGAGAGCGATAGTTTAAGTGACCAAATCGCTCATGCCAAAGTTTTCTCACTTCATCATTATGAGCAACAAATACTGAGGGAAGATTTGATGACCCAAAGTTGTGAAACTTATACAACCTTGTAGAATCATCAGCAATGCCAGTAGCTAAAATCTGTCTAGGATCTCTTAGGTCCTTAATTACAACATCGTGAGGTGAAAATTCAACGATTTTACCTTCACCTGAATGAGTTATCTGATATACAGATAGAAGGTTGCAGGATAAGGTTGGAACACATAATACATCATTAAACTGACCATTGTCTATATGAACAGTTCCAGTCCCTACAACACTAAGAGATCTATCATCACCAACATATATATTTTTGGTGTTACAATCATTTAAAGAAGAAAACATGGCTTTGTTTTTGGCCATGTGATAAGAAGCCCCAGAATCAATGAGCCACTCATGAGAATGAGAAGAAGAAGATACATTTAGTGCATAGCCAGACCGAGATGCTTGACAACCACATGCAGAAAGTGCCATTCCTGAAGATGAAGTTGAAGTTGAAGAGTGCTCCAAATGGATGTTATGCTTCTTCATTGCTGCTTCCAAGGCTTCCATCTTCTTAAAGCATTTGGATTCTAAGTGGCCATCTCGATTACAAAAGTTGCAATGTCTATCAGTCTTCTTCCCTTTGTTTTTATTTGTCTTATCATTTTGTTGAAATGATTTTTCATTTTGAGGCTGAAATTGCTTAGGACCCTTGTTTGGTTTAGGACCATTCTTTTTAGGATACAACTTCCTAGGATTCTTTGGATTTGGTTGCTGTTGGGCGGCTAACGCTTTCTTAGAAGAGTTTTCAAGATGAAGAAGACCAAGGTGTAAGAGTTTTTCTTGTTCTCTTATTAAAGAATCACAAAAGGAATCAAAGGAAGGGGACTTGTAGGTTTGTCCTTGAGAAATGAAGGCTTCTCTTGTAGAATGGAAGGTGGAAACAAACACAGAATAGGCTGGTCCCAACTTAGTAAGAATGGAGTAGATAAGGCTACTATCTTCTTTCTTAACCTTAACACCTTCCAAGAGAAGTCTAAGGGTCTTGAACTTGGACAAAAAAATTTCAATGCAAGAAAAATTATTGGGGTCCAATGTAAGCAATTCATTTTCAAGTTGATGGTCTTTAAGTTCATTTTTAATTCCAAAGGCTTTAGTAATCTGTTTCATTGCTTCATCAGGAGTATCAAGTTCTACAATATGGAATCTAAGATCTGGAGAAATAGACATCCCTATCAACCCATGTGCTTGGTCTTGTCTATTTTCCCATTTAGTTGCCTTGTCTTCATCTTTCGGTTTGGTCTCTTGGCCTGTGGCTATTCTGTAAAGACCTTTACTTCTAAGTAAATCCACAATGTAGGACCACCATTGGAAGTAGTTGGTGCTGTCAAGAATAACTTAGCATGGACTTTCCATTTTAAAAAAAACTGAAGCTATAGATGCTGAAACTAAGTGTTGCAATGGAAAGATCTAGAAAAATTAGGTTGTTTCAAAAAAATGGTTCTGAAAACGGCTTCCGGATGAAGAAGTTATGGCTTTTTGAAGAAAAATTGATGAAGTCGCCGACGAAGTGCGGGAATGTGCGGAAATGAAAAATCCGCCCCCACAAAATGAAGACTTGAACCCAAGACCTCTACTCTCATAAATTAGCTTTGCACCAAGTGAGCTATACAAAAAGTTTGAGAGAGAGAGGGGGGGGTTTTGATGCTTTGGGTTGCGTGCTTGCTTTGAGAAAGCTCTTTTTCCCTACAAAACAAAAACACAAAACCCAACATGGACATAAAAAAAAAACAAACCTTGCGGCTCGAAGTTAGCTTTAGCCAGAAACTAAATATTTTCCTCAATGTTTCTGATTTTTCGAGATCACACTAAGGCGCAGCGGAAAAGAGCATACGCATGAGAAATTCCTTCCTTTCTGTTTCTGATTTGCCCAGATCGCACAAAGTCGCAGGGCAAAGAGCATACGCAAAAATGAAAGGTATAGATCCGGTAATAAAAAAAACTAAATAAACCGAAAACCGAAAGAAACAGAGAGAAAATAACTGTAAACTGCAAATAAACACTGTATACCTCCAGATCTTACAAATGACGCAGCTAGGGCTACCGGAAACCTTTTCGCGTGAAACGAAAGGGGTTCCTCAGTGGAACAGATGCTCCCAACACAACAGAGTAGTCCTCTCAGCCCGAAAGCAATCAGAAATAGTAGATCTAGGAAACGGTAGTCGAACGCAGTTCTACTGGCTTTAGATTTGGATCACCAACGGACGCGGCCCTCAAATAGCTCTGATACCATGTAGGAATTTACAGGGTAAGTTCCTCAGACAGAACACCAAAGGACACCACTCACAAACAGATCGCAGATCAATACACCAGTACTTTTGACGTGGTTAAAACCCTTAAAGAGGGAAACAGTCCACGGCCTGAGCCAACGCGGCCACTTTAGGCAATTTATTAATAAAAGAATGAAAATTTACATAAGCTTCTCTCATGAACGGTTAACCTACAAATGACCCTCCATGCTCTTTAAATAGAGATCATGGACCAATTGGGTGTTAAGCCACAGATCAAGTGTCGGTAATACCGAGGAGAGAATGAACCGTCGGATCACTACATATCGTGACCGTCGGATTGTAAGTTACAAAATGTACATAGTAAAGAAACACACTTTACCTAACTCTATACTAGACCAAGTTGTACTTAACTATTTCCTATGTGTCGGAATATCCTAACATTTGGCACCCAGTGTACTCAAGAAAAGTTGCTTAATAATAAAACCCTTAGAATTGTTGCATCGGTTTTCCCAAGTTGGGTTTTTCAGGGACGATTGTCCAAAAATAATGGTGTCCCTTGTGTGTTTATCTATTTCTTTCATTTTTTGACCTGTAGATGGTTGAGACTGTATTGTGTTTATTTCAGTGTTTATATGGTTAAATAACTTGTTAGTAATTAAACAAGTAGGTGAAATAAACCAGATAATACAAATAAAATTTCTAACGGGTAATACTTAGAAATTTCAAGAAAGGCTACGGGAATAGTAACTCAACCCAAGTTGTTTCAGGGCTCCAGAGCGTTTTTCCAACCAAGGCTACGGGACTAGTAACTCAACCCAAGCCATTACAGGCCTCCAGAGCATTTGTCCAACCAAGTCTTCCAGGAACTAATAGCTCAACACAAGTTAAGGAAACATGAGAACCAACTAGAAAACAAAGAAAATAAACCCACAACACCATGGCTATCTAGAAAATGGTAGGGCTAGGCAAATCCATTGTCAATCCAGGAAATCGTCCACGTCAGTGACAGATCATGACCAAGAAACCACATGCATGCTAAAATTAGTGAAAGAAACATACATGCAATTCGGTACCTGCAAGCAAATCTGATGTAGATGTTGGTCTCAATGCCTTCTTGTGCTTTCCTTCTCTTCCTTTGCCTTCTTTCTCCAAGAATCCAAGTATGCCACACCCTCCAAGAGTGCTCCAAGAAAACTCTAAGTCTCCATGAGTATGAGAGAGAGAGAGAGAGTAGAAGAAAGATCCACCAAAACCTTTCAAAAGTTTACCAACTGATCCTTAGAAGCCTTTTTATCAATGAGGCCTCTATTTTCTTCATTTTCCATTATTTTCATTCGATTTCCTCCACAGATGCTGACTGTGAGCTTTCACCTTCCTTTTCTCCTAATTTTCTTTATTTTCATAAATAATTGTGCCAAAAATGCCATTTTTCCTTTCCAAAGCCTTAGTCATTGCCTTTGCCAATTTCCTAAGCCATAATAAATTGAATCAACACCCACTAGGATGTTTCCCCCATCATTCAACTTGGAATACCTTTCCCATCATCCATGGCCTTATATATATTTTTACATGGAATTTTGACCAGGGTTGTTACAATGATGGACAAAGCATTCCTCAGATCTATGCAATGTTGGATAACAAGCAAGCAGATCATCGAGCATCTATTATCAAGATGGATGGTAAGCTTTGTGATCAAGTTGTTTCTATTTTGATTGACCCTGGATCTAATTATAGTTATGTTAACCCTGATATGGTGTATAAGTGTTGTTTGAGAAAAGAAGTGCATGCACAGTCTTGCTTAGTGCATTTGGCTACATGTACTAAGAAAAGAGTTGATCATTGGGTAAGAGCTTGTGAATTTGAGTTGAATGGTATGCCTACGTCATTGCATCTAAATGTACTTCTACTGGGTTCATACAATATGCTTCTAGGTATGGATTGCTTGTATCTTCCCGGGACTAAGGTGGATTATTATGAAAAGGCTATTGAGTGCTTGGATGGCAATGAAGAATAGACAATCTTATAGGGTAAGAAGAAGACAACATCGATTAGAATGGTTACAGCTATGCAGGCAAAGCACAATCGCGGGAAAGGGTGTGTATTATTTGCAGTGCATGTTTCCAGTAATAATGGTAAGGATGTTGAGGATGCATAAGTATAGAAGAGGTCTCTGGTTTTACAGTAGTTTCAGGACATGTTTCCAACAGATATTTTAGAGTTGCCTCCTCAGAGAGAAGTGGACTTTTCTATTAAGTTGATATAGGGGCAACACCAGCATCAAAGGCACCTTAAAAGATGATCACTCCAGATTTAGTGGAATTGAAGTTTCAATTGAAGGAAATTCTTGACAAGGGATACATAAGGCCAAGAGTATCGCCTTGGGGTGCACCAGTTTTGTTTGTAAAGAAGAAGGATCGTACTCTCAAGTTGTGTATTAATTATAGGCAATTGAACAAGGTGACGATTAAGAACAAGTATCCATTGTTGAGGATTGATGACTTGTTTGACCAGTTGAAGGGAGAAAAAGTGTTCTTAAATGTTGAATTGAGATCCAAATATCATCAGGTACGCATCAAAGAAGAGGACATCTAAAATACTACTTTTCGGACTAGGTATGGGCACTATGAGTTTGTTGTAGTTCCTTTTGGTTTGACTAATTCTCTAGCTACTTTCATGTGTTTAATGAATAGTGTGTTACGTCCTTAGGTATACAAGTTTGTTATTGTGTTCATTGATGATATATTGATATATTCTAAGGATGAGGAAGAGCATGTCAAACACTTAGCAGCAATATTGAGATTGCTAAGAGAGCATCAATTGTATGCCAAGCTTATTAAATGCAACTTCTTTCAGACATATGTACATTACTTGGGACATGTTGTTTCCAATGAAGGCATAACAGTGGATCCAAAAAATATCATAGTTATCATGGAATGGGTAGCTCCTGGGAATGTGGATGGGGTCAGATCATTCATGGGTTAGCAGGTTACTATAGGAGGTTCATCAAGAAATTTTCATGGATTTCCAATCATATTACATCGTTGCAGAGGAAAGGAAAGAAATTTGAATGGATAGAAGAATGTGCAGCTAGCTTTGAGCAGTTGAAATAGTTGTTGAAAAATGCTCCAGTTCTAAAGATTGTTGATCCAGATAAAGAGTTTATGGTGTGTGTATATGCTGACAAGAGAGGACTTGGTGGAGTCTTGATACAAGAGGGACGGGTGGTATGCTACGAATCAATGAAACTGAATGAGCACGAGCATAATTATGTGACACATGTTCTTGAGTTTGCAACCATCATTCACGCATTAAATATGTGGAGGCGTTATCTTCTTGGCAAGAGGTTCATTCTGATGAGTGATCACAGTGGGTTGAGGTACTTACTTGACCAACCTAACATGAATGTTAGGTAAGTTAGGTGGTCAGCCACGCTTAGTGAGTTTGATTTCGAGATCAATTACATTAAGAGAAAAGAGAATAGGGTTGCAGATGCTCTTAGTAGAAGAGTACACGTAAATAACATATCAACTATGAGTTCATATGGAACAGATTTACAGGATCAAATCTTACAGGCAAGACAGTAGGATGGCACGTATAGGGATCTTAGGAATAGGTTACAACAGTAGGGTATAGGAGATCAGGATGTGGACTATTGTCTCACAGCATATGGTTTGGTCATATTTAGGGACAGGGTCTATGTGTTAGACAACAACAAGCTCAAGAAGCTTATCTTGAGGGAATTTCATCTTGAGCTATATTCAGGTCATCTAGGATATCATAATACATTGATAGTGGTGAAGAAGTTCTACTATTGGTCGAATCTGAAGAAGGAAGTGGCAAAGTTTGTGGCTAGATGTTTGGATTGACAACAGGTAAAAGCAGAGTGAAAGCATCTAGGTGGTCTACTACAGTCGATTTTGATTCCAAAGTGGAAATGGGAGGTCATTTCTATGGATTTCATTACAGGTTTGTCAGAGATATCTAGACAGCATTATTCTATTGTGGTTGTGGTTGACAGGTTGAAAAAGTTAGCACACTTGATTCCAGTGAAGTCTACTTATTCAACTTGTGATATAGCATAAGTCTTCATCAGGGAGATAGTGAGGTTGCATGGTGTTTCGAAGAAAATTGTGTCAAACAGAGATGCTAAATTCACTTCCAAGTTTTGGAAGGAGTTATTTGCAGGTTTGGGTATAGAGTTTCCCTTTAGTATATCTTATAATCCGTAGACAAATGGACCGACAAAGAGGGTCAATAGGATTATGGAGGACATGTTAAGAATGTATGTTATGCATCAACAATGAAAGTGGGAGGAGTATCTTCCACTAGTTGAGTTTACTTACAACAATAGGTATCAAGAGTCACTGAGGATGAGTTTGATTGAGGCACTTTAATGACAGAGTTGTAATACTCCTATCAATTGGAGTGATCTGGTGAACATGGTACTTATAGGACTAAACATATTGGCAGACATGGAACAAGAATTGCAGGTTATCAAGCAAAATCTAAAGGAATCACAGGATAGGTAGAAGAGTTATGCAGATCATCATAGGGAATTTAAGGAATTTCAGATTGGGGAGCATGTGTATTTGTTCATCTAGCCCAAGAAGAGCTCCTTGAGGATTGGGTCATGTGCGAAGTTGAAACCTCGGTATTGTGGGCCTTTCGAGATCCTTGAGAGGATTAGACCAGTGGCCTATAGACCTGCACTGTGTCCGACAATGAAAGTCCATGATGTTTTCCATTTTTCGTTGCTTAAGAGATATGTAAAATATATTGATCATGTTATTGATTGGTATATATTTTAGGTGGAGCCAAAAGGAGAACTCCAACTAGAAAGTCAATGAATATCGCAATGAAATATGCTCATGCTCCAGAACCAAGCAATCAAGCAAGGTAAAGTGCAGTGGAAGCACTTTGGGCCTGTTGAAGCTACATGGGAGATGGTTGATCAAATGCAGGCTATGTATCCTTCATTGTTTGTCGATGAAGGAAAACGTGTTTTGGCATATGTACATATTTACATATGGTTGTTATTGTAAATACCACAACAAGTTGTGTTATTAAGATCCAATAAGCGGTATGGGTGTCATGTTGTTATGTTTGTCATGTTGGTTTTGCTTTTCAGCAGGCTGTTCATGTTGAAAATAGCAACAAGAAATGATAAAAATAGAATCCAGAATATTCCAATTTTAATTTGTCCTTGAATTAAAATTGAGAATTAAATTCGAATTTAGTCTCACCAGCTGCTTGGAAATAATTAATTAATTCATTATGGATTAATTAGTTGGAGAAATTCAAGTTAGAAGTCTTTTTGCAGTCATGCAACAGTTATCCCTTAAATTAAGGAGATTATCCCTTAATTAAGGAGATACGATTGAGTTATATTTGAGTTGTGATTAGTTAGCTCAGTTTACTGAGTTAAGTCAGTTAAATTAGTTCCAAATTGTTTGAGGAACTAATTGTGAGTTATCAGTCAGTTGATGCATGCATGCACTCAACCAGTGTACTCTAGATAACTGAATATTCCCTCATCAGGAACTCATGCATGTCTGTTCTAAGAAAGACCCAGTTGAGATTAAATTCAAGGACAGGTCACTATCAGTTGCATGTGTTTTCCTATAAAGGAAACCAATGCATGCAGTCAAGATAAGGTTCCTTGAGGATTGCACAGTTTTGACAGGGTGTGAGATTAGTGTTCCACTTGGTTGAGAGTCTTCCACTTGGTAACAGGAGGATCACCCAGGAGAAGTTGCAAGGAAATAGGAGCTTGGAGGGCAAAGGAGAAGGCTTGTGAGAAGCTTTGATTGCCTGTGAGCATCCAGGAGAATTGTACTGAGAGTTGGCTAGCTGTGAGAGCTAAGGCGTTGTATAATTCTAATGTATTTCCACCTTATATGATAATACAAATAGTGGGGTTTTTAGCTGAGGCTTTCCCCTAAGTATTTTCTTTGTTTCATGTGCATTGATTCTTCTTCTTCTGGTTATATGTGTTCAACTCGATCTTGCTCAATCTTTAAGCTTCCGAAAATTGATAGTAGAAGTAGATTATAGTATTTTGCTTTGGTATATTGCATTATCGAGTTAATCTACAGTTAGGTTTTCTATATGGTCTCAGAGCGATATTTGTAGAGAATTTGCAGAATTTCTACAATTCATTGTAAATACTGCATCGAGCTAAGTTATAAAGCTCCATGGGCAGTATGTTTTGGTATTCAACGGTCTTGCTGGTTATAGGTGTCATAGAACACTGAGGATGGTGTTTGTAACAAGCCCGAGTTAGAATTTCATGTAATAAAGTTAATAAAGGAAAAATAAGACGAAGGTCATGGGACATGTATTCCAAGATGAATGTTGGGAAAAACATCCTAGTGGGTGTTCATTTGGTTTATTATGGCTAAGGAAATCTGCAAAGGCAATGACAAATGCTTTGAAAAGGCAAAGAGGCATTTATTGGCATTTAATTTATGAAAATAATGGAAAATAGGATAAAAGGAATGTGAAAGGTCACAAGTTGCATGTGAGGAGGAAACTTAAGGAAAATTGAGGGAAATTGAATAAAATAGAGGCCTCAATGACAAAAATGCTTATGAGGATCAGTTCACAACCTTTTGACAGCTTTGGGTTGGAGCTCTCTCTTTATTCTCTCTCTCTCATACTCTTGCACACTTAGAGCATTCTTAGAGCACTCTAGCATTGAAGAAAGGAAGGCAAAGGAAGGACAATGAAGCAAAGGGAAGCAAACATCAAGTAAGGTAGAGTTGGACCAAGCGGCTACTACAGGATTACTTTGCAAGTATTGAGTTTCATGTATGATTTCCTTACTAGTTTTGGCATGCATGGTACATGCATGTGCGTATTTGGTTCTCTTGTTGGCATTGGCATGATTTTTTCTAGGTGTGACAGTGCTTTCAGCCTTTCCTTGCCATTTCCAAATAGACATAGTGTGATGGGGTTTTTTCATTTGGTTAAGCTGAATTGTCGGATGGTTTTGGAATTGGGTGAGGTGGTCTCAGGAAAATTCCCAAGGGCTTAGGAATCCCTTGATCAGTAATGGCGGGATACACAGTAAAGCCTGAGGGTGGAGATGGTAAAATTCCTCAAGGTAATGGTAAAGAAATATGGAGGCATCCATGCTTGTTTAGAGCCTAGTGATCCCTTGATTGGTAATGGTGGGATTGCGGTAAAGCCTCATAGTGTATGTTTCTTGTTTTGGCCTAGGAATCCCTTGACCGGTAATGGCGAGATATGCAGTAAAGCCTGGTTATATAGATGAGGGTTTCGAGCCTAGAAATCCCTTGACCAGTAATGGTGGGATATGCAGTAAATCCTGAGGAAGCCCTAGTTGTTTTGTTGTGAGTCCCACATTCATGCTTGGAATATGGAACGGGGGTGATTAACTTAAATAAAGATTTGGCTAAGCCCAATCTATAGTCGGGTGGTACGTGGAAGTGCCTCACTTGGTTGGATTTGCATATGTTAATAAGAGTTATTTCCTCTTGTACTTTCATGAATATTTATACTTGTAATTATGTGGATTTGATGGTTGTTCTATTACTGTTACTATTCTGGTTATATGTTGGCTATAAGCATGGCTTTATGACAGAATTTAGTTATGTCTCTCATCATGCTTTGATTAGTAAATGAATGGTTAATGAATGTATGACCTAATAGATGATAATGCAATGATTGAGAGAAGGCATCAGAACTTCCTGACGATTCTCAAATAAGTATGAGACCCATATGTTTTGTTATGTAATTATGACCTATATATTACATGTTCATGATGTGTTTGACGAAATTTTGGTCATGGTTAGGACGGGTCAGGTTAAGTCCTTGATTAAGTTTTGAATTAAAGGCTCTGTCCTTATGTCATTTATCATTTTTTAGAGTTTCATCAAGTTTTGGGCAGAGGTTTGGATCCTAGCCCTGAAAAATTAGCTCAAATATCAGGGTTGCTGGCACAGAATTGAGTAATTTAGTCTATAGTCGCTAGGAAGCAGGCTCATGGGAGCGATTGGAGAGTTACAGTCACTGGCTTGCCTTGTCATGGGAGCGAATGGGAGTCCAAATCATTAAAAAGTCAAGTTAACTCAGGGGTTGGGCACCTGGAGTGGTTGGTTAGCTCCTAGGGGTTTTGTAGTCCCTAAGGGTGGTCAGTAAAGTTTTGGTTGGATGATTCCACTTCCTTAACTATACCTAGGAGGTTGAGTCATATCATAGTAACTCTTCATCACATATTTACCCTGGTGGACCAGTAAGCTTGGGTAAGTGTGGGAGGAGGGTGTTACAACTATGATGAACAAGCTCTATGGAAAATCAAGCATCAAAACATTTCAATAAACTTGGGTTCCCTTGATGCATGCATGTGCCACAAAAGGGACAATCTTCGATTGATAAAATATACTTGCATCATCTCTCAAATAAAATTCCTGTGTAGCAAAGTGTATGATAGAAGGAGAACAGTTAGAGTTTTACATGGTTTTTTACTTTTTAGATGCAGTATGTGAAAAGTGTGACTTTGAAGGCCTGGGCTTAAAGTGGACTCCTAAAGAAGAATCATCTGTGCATATCTATTATAATATCTTATGGAACACGGGGTAGAGAGGTATGTATGAGAAGATCGCAAAGTATTTTATCTCTCCTATTTATAGTGTACTTTTCGATGAAGAACCTCCTTACGTGTTTGAAAGAGATTGGGCTTCTGTTCATGATATCAAAGACTGGTTTTCTAATTTTCTTACCACTTATATAAGGGTTTTGGTGCTTACAGGTCTCTTCATGTTCTTCCTACATTTGTTCCAGATAAAATAGTATTGCAAGAGGTGGTTTAATAGCTCACCATTGGGTTGTCCAATACTTCGGTGAAATGGAAGAAGGGGTCGTGGCCTATCTTTCCATTATGCATCAGAGCCTACACTATTAAAAGCTTAAGGAGGCAAAGGCAAAATTTGAATGCCTACAACACTTCCATTTTGTTGAGTTTTCCATAGATATGATGCAAGGGGTATTGTCATGGCGCACTGCAAGGCAATTGGATTTGGTTGGGCATATGCTTCATTCACCGATAAAGAGGAGGAAAAAGTGAAAACCTTTTATAACACTTCCAAAGCACTAAAATCAACCTTGCAGGTGGAAGAAGTGGAATAGTCTGAAAACGAAACCCAAGAAAACATGAGCTTGGAAGCAACGACAACCATTCTTAAAAGGAAACAAGAGCAAGAATTCAGTAAGGCGAAGCAAAAGAAATATAAAGAAGTTAAACAAGAAGCCCAAAGGAAACAATAAGAGGAAGAGGCCCAACAGAAGCAATAAGAAGAAGGAGCTTAATAGAAACAAAAAGAGGAAGATCTGAGAAAGAAGCAAGAAGAAGAAGAAAACATGAAAAGGCAAGAAGAAGAGAGGAAAATAAAAGAAACAATAAAGAGAAAGAATGTAGGAGCAACGAAAAAGAGGAAAGAGTACACAATTTAAAAAAAGGGAGAAGAGGAAGAGCTAATAAAAAAATTTGAAGAAGAATAAAAAATAAAAGAAGAAGAAGAAAGGAAGGGAAAGGAGGAGGAGGAAACCAAAAGGCAGGAAGAGGCCTTTGGCAAAGAAACTTGAACACGATCTACTTGTTGGGGAACAGAAAGAAAAATAAACAGAAGATAATTGGTCAAAGGGCTCAGAAATGCAGTTGGATCTACCCACTTTGAATGTCCTACCACCTACTCCTATCACTAGTGAACATTTCCCATTGCAGGAATTTGTTACCACAGAGGAAGAAAAGGAAAAGGTTTTGGATATCTCTAGGATTACCTTTTACCAAGTCCAATGCAATATCATATAGGAAAGGCGTAGATGCTTAGCAAGGAATCCAGTAAAGCCTATATTGGGCGTCACAAAAAGAGAGATAATCATGGACACTACAATGAACCCTAGAGTGATAAATTCCATCGGGACCGCTTTTGCAGTTGTTAGGTATATAAATATAGACCAATTAACCAAAGAAAATGAAGACGAAAGCAAAGTTGGCTACCTATGAGCATAAGGTTTAACAGTTGTAGAATGAGAAACAAACTTTGTTGATCTTGCATTCTTGAGGTGAAGACTTGCAGGCATTCATTCTTGAAGAAGTTAAGTTGTTAGAAGATGTAATGGATCTTGTTTATAATGAGATGTTGACCCTACAACAAGTTATGTCTCCATGACCCGCCATGCAAAGTGAGGTAAAAGACAGAGGAATAACGATCAAACTAGCTTTCTCAATAATATATCTTATGTATGAGTGGACCATCAAGTATCCTAATGCACCTGATGAGCTCCCAAGGAAGGGTTGGATAACGGCGGAGAAGGATAAAGTTGATATTAGGATCAAGATGTAGTCACATTATAAGTTAAGCAAATATTTGGACAAAGTGATGGCTTCTTGTAAGATCTTGCATAATGGATTGGAATCTCTTGTTATGGTGCACAAAATACCTTCCATTGGTGCACTAGGGAAATTAGATCAAGAGAAGAGGTCGAGAAAGAGATCCAAGCAATTTTGGACCCAATTAAGCAAGATGTTATAGCATATAATTTGTAAGCTACAAAAGAAGTAATTGTATAATGTGTAGTTGAGCCTACGAAGCAACATACAAAGCTCACCATGCTATTGAGTCAGATACAAGCTAAGAATCCAATCTTAGTACTAGATGCATTAGAATGCCTTACTAGACATGGGGATGAGCTACAACACAAGATCCTAACCATTACAGGTGAATACAAACTTTGGCAAGCATATTTGGTTTGAGATCTACAAGCAGATGTTCTAGAACTTTCCATCACTAGGATGGTTGATTGAGAATGTTTTGTTTCTTTAATATTGGTGTAATTTTTATTTTGTTAATAGTGAATTAGGATTTAGAGTAGAGAGTCACATGGAATGTGAAAGGTCATGTGGAAGTTGAAGAGTCATGAAGGAGGTGAAAAGTCATGGTAGGTGAAAGGTCACTCTACTTTATATAAATAAACACTCATGGCTAGATGTAAAGGATCTTTAGTTTTGGACTTGACCTGTGAATATCGTTTGAGAGCTAATAGATATTTTGAGGATTTAAGTGGTGGATTTTCATCTCCACTAATGGATTTCATGGGTATTTCATATGATATTTTTATGAATATTTCAACTGTTTGAAGCTCTTTGAGTCCAAGTATGCAATTCCTTACATGTGTTGTTAAAAATTGTGAGACTATTCTAAGAGTGATTTGATGTATATTTTTTTTCCTTCATTGTCTTTACATTAGCAAGCTCCATTGTTGCTTTAGGTACATATCATTTATGGAGTTTTATGCTTTTAATGCTTTAATGTTTGTTGTCAATTAAGAACTAATTCATAGCCGATAAACAAATCTCTCTTTGTATACATCAATTGGATTTTTGCTAACATTACTTATTTAAGATTCATGTCTTGTTAGTTAGTTGTTGTTATGTTCACTGAATCTCATATGATAAGTTTCCATATAGTTACTTAACTTGTGTCTGTTAAAAGTTTTATTTGTTCTCTAACTCTTGTCGTTCATCTTTTCCAAAGCGAATCTTTAAATAACATAGTGGTAGATGGGACCACATACTGGATGGAACTCCCATACCAAACGATGTAGAGTCTAGTTGGGATTCTGCACCGGGGAGATCCCCTAACTGTTGGTGGTAAAATTTGTCCCATCAACAATGTGATATGACCAAATGCTAGGACCATGGTACAAATATTTGTTCCCAATAATTCATAATATAAGTACCATTTTTAACGAGGATACTCTTGAACAATCAGATTCCCATATACCAATCACTGACTAGCTCCAAGGCTAAGCCATCAAGCCCTCATGACCATGTGTTTTGACCATGGCTTAAATTACCACTCCATTAAATCCAAAGTTTGGGTACACTAGATACACAGATACTTGGACTATTTTTATAACCCTTTAGCTTCAAGTGTTGAACCATTGAGCACCCATGACCACGCGTTGTGACCTTGGTCTTTTACTTGGAACCTTAACTAACTAGAACCTTAACTATCCATACCGGATACTAGAAACTCAGTGTGGTAATAATCTAAGGGTTCTAAGCCTTTACATGCTACCCCTTAATGCCTTGTGGCCAAGGGTTGTGACCATGAGATAAGACCACTTGCTTACCATGAGGTTTCACTATACTAGAGCTATGTCGAGGGTTCGCAGCCCTTGGGTGCTAAAACTTAGCACCTT
Source organism: Pinus tabuliformis (assembly GCA_031772625.1). NCBI lineage: Eukaryota > Viridiplantae > Streptophyta > Pinopsida > Pinales > Pinaceae > Pinus > Pinus tabuliformis. The sequence continues at coordinate 1,411,435,075 of CM062819.1, forward strand.
GTGACCAAGTTCCTACATACTAGGAACCCCACTCATGCTTTTTATGCATCTCGGTACCTCGATATTCCAATACCCCGGTAGGGGACCCATCTTGCGATGTCATTTGCCAAGTCACTTTGCATGTCATTTGTCGTAATTAATTAATGTTCACCACGTGTTTTAGTGTTGAGATGCACCTACCATGTTTCACTTTCCAATTGTTGAGTTGGCCACCCAAATCGACCATAAATGAGTGCCATGTGTCCTTTTCACAATCTTCCACATGTAAGATAAACTACCACCTAGCATCACCTAGTGTGCCACATCACACCAGATACCGACCATTTCCTTTTTGACATGTATATTATACACTTGGTTCCCAATACCTCGGTGCCCTGGTATGGGGGCCCACCGCTGATACATCATCTACCACATATCGTCCATGTGGTGCCATGTCATATGCCACATCACCTTAGTGCCATGTGTCATGATTTGTTTCCACCACATGTCATCCACAAATTGTCCATTGAGGCATCAAAAAGGCCAAAATTGAGTGGCATGTGTCACCTTCTCGAGTCACCACAACAACAAACATGTCAATTGTCATCCACATCACTACCACCTATCTATTGAATGGGCCTCACTTTCACACCTTCTAGTCAAGACAAAAGTCTAGTATCATTCCATCCATTATCGATATAATTAAGCTCTGTTAAACCGAACCAATATTCTTTGGTTTAAAGCACTCAACAAGCACCTGATACCTGATACCCTAAAGACTCAGTATGAAGGGCCATTAGGTGATGATAATTGATTTCCCATCAACCGTTGTTGGTGATGTAAGGAACCCTAGTATCGCTTCATCCTGTATAGGTATGCTTTGGTGCACTAAACCTGTCTGGTACCTACTAATCTTGGTTTAATTAATGTAATAAAGGTTTAATAGCATAGTAGTAGGCAAGATTAATAAAGTGATGTTTTGAGGGAAAAATCGTTTGATTAGTTATTAAAAAAAAAACACCTGTATTTATATATATTTCACCACTCTAACATTTTCAATGCTTAAGCACTCATTTGGTACCAAATATCCAATATGACTTGCTCATGCTATACCATTTTGGGTAGGTGTGTTGAACAAACACCAAATTTCATTCCATTGACCTATTCGTGCCTTTATTGCTTGATCTTTGGCAGACATCCACCTAAGCTTCCTTGTGCATGCACTCCCTTAGACATCAATGGCATTGGAGAGTAACACAATACTTCCTTTAATAATTAATTACAACAAATTTCTAACAAGGACATGCACAACACTTCTTTGACATCAATGACAACACATTTACAACAAGTGATCCAATCCAGATAAATTCATATGATCTATTTTGAGTTTTAAGTTGAACTTATGTAATATCATTCATTTTTTAATACAATGGATAATTATTCTGCTTAGATGTTTATGTTAATGTTATGCAAAGATGAATTGTAATTGATCTAAATGTTGTGAGTATTTTCGGTTTAAGTGAATGCAATTAAAGAATACTCAAAGGAATACAACCCATTCTAAGCCTTTAACATTGTACCTTAATAATATGGCAACTATCATACCTACCTTGGGTGAAACACCTCCTTCCTCCTAGAATGTTGAATGTCTCAATGCATTAAACTACATTATGCTTGTGTCCAGGATCTGTTGTAGATCCATCTATCATAGAGCCAACATTTTTAAATGCATAATTGTGCCTATGTGAAATTTTTGCATCAAATATTGAATATTTCTACTAATTCCTATATTGTCCACTTCCAAAATAACTTCACTTCAAAATCTTCATAAATGAGAAACTTCAAAAATCACTTCTACAAAAACCACCACAAAATTCTATTTAATAAGAGTGGTAATACACTAGTTGTTTTACTTCATTTAGCCAAGCTATGCATTGAACTGGCCTATAATAACTATAATTGGATTAAATTCTCTAGTGTCTACCTCCTTGGTTGCCTCTAAATCTAAATTGAGATACAATGAGTATCTTGGTTTCATTTGCACCTAGGAGTGATATGAGTCCTTACCTAATCTATGTTCAACTTGCCTAAATTGGCCTTATCTACATTCTAACTAAGGTAGGATATATATTTTAGCTCCAATAAGGTGGTAAGCGATAGGTTTGCCTTATTTTGAAGTGAACATGTAACACAAATAACTTTGTCCCTAATACCTCAAAGAAGGTTACCCTTACATAAGCTTTAAGTTAGACCTTTGTGGTTGTTACCTAGAACATAATGAATGAATATACATTAGCAAAAAGGTTTTCCAAACCCTTTATAGAGCTTAAGACCGTGGCCTTACCAACTTATTGTAAGATTTAATTATGAAACAATGCAAAACATGAAATCTAGTTTCTCTTTCAATAAAAGTTGATCTACAAAAGTCTCATTATGAGTTTTATCGAGAATATGTCACCCTTAAAATCTAGGGTTGATTTGAGTTAGCACGTGAAAGATATTTAAAAACAATTTTTCTTTTACATGATTGTTTTTTATAGCAATTTATATTTTTCTTAGTCAACCTATTTTACTCCAGAATATTTAATTGACTTTATTGACTCCACCCTATTATGTTAACTTTATTTGATTATGCAGCTTCTATTAACTTTGTTTGACTCTTTAAATTATGTTGACTCTACCTTTTAAATCGTATTTCTACTACACCTAGTTACTCTACCAAACTCCATTGACCTATTGCAACTCCACCTAACCCACTGTATTAGCCTCACTCATTAGACTCTATTTGGTTACTTTGGCTCTTTTAAACTTACTATAATATGCTTCACTCTATCAAACTCTTTTTTATACCTTACATGTTCCACATTCTCCAGGTCCAGTAGCTTTTGTTTATCCAACATCGACAATAACATCCAAGTAAGTATCTGATCTAGTAGCATGCACAACCCATGATAGGGGGAATCTACTTTCCTTATATTATCTTGCAAAGTATTCCCATGATAAATGTTAACTAGCTCCATTTACCTACTCAATCTCCTTCTTAGACCTCTTATTTTATAAATCTATGTAATATGTCTACTTTGTTGATCTCCTCACTTTAATAAAGTCCACCCAATACTTTGTGTAGCTTTTTTGTCATACTTCACCTTGTCAAACTCTTTATGATACTTTGTTAAATCATTATGGTTTCATCTCAACATATTTAAATGTTTCTTGACATCATGTATTCCATTTTCTCTAGCTATTCCATTTTGACTTTAGTAGTCAAAACTCAACGTTTTTAAAATTATTTTGTTTATTCATTGGTAGATTCAAACACTTATTTACAACCAATCAACCTCCTTCACTTAGAGAATGTCTAATGCACCTATAGCAATTGTTTCACTATCAAAACCTTGTAATTTTTCACTACAATTCGCCCCAAAGGCTTTAATATTGAAATTTATGTCTTGATGCCACAATAAGTTGTATCCAACTGTTGTCTCGTAACGAGGTATTTAAATTTGATCAAACTAACAATAAAAATTGTTTAACCACCTATTGCTTTCATTCTAAATAGATCTCTACAAGTTCATATTTTAGACTTATCATGCAACCCAAAGAGCTATATCCAATTTGTGAAATGGAAACACAATACATAAAGTGTTATGAAACCAGCTCAAGAAAAGATAGAAAAGATAGATCAACGCCTTAGAATTCAGCCTCTTCGAGGGGGAAACCTCCTTTACATTACATAAATGAACAATTCTTGGATGATACAAATGAAAAGACCTCCTTTCTATATATAGGAGTCTAAGGGGTCATAACATAACCAGAGCTGACATAACAATAATAATGTAAGGGCACAATAATAACAATATTGGGCTTCTATGGGGCACATTAGTAACAATATTGGCACTACATGGGTACATCATTATAATAAGTGGGTTGTACTAATAACAATAAGGGGTTACACTAGTAGTATAGGGGCCTAACATGCCCCTCTCCTTCAAAAGGCGTTGTCCTCAACGCTTGAGTAGTTCTTGATGCTTCTGTATAAAATTCTTGTCCTCCCATGTGGAATCTTTAGGGGGTAAGTTCTTCCACTTGATGAGATACTCTGAAATTGATCGATTTCGTAGCTGTCAGGTTCTTCTTTCTGTGACTGCTCCAGGTTCCAATATGATTTTTCCTTCCTTTTTAATATCTGGCAATATTGTTTGAATTGGGATCTTTTGAAAGCTTTGAATAAGTGGCCATACTTCTTTGTCCTTCTTCCATTCATCTCTTGCTTTGTTTATCCAATCTGGTTGGATAATAGAAATAGCACAAAACAATGCTTCCACATCCTCATCCTTGAAGAGTCTTCCCATTCGGTAAGGTCGCCATTTTTTGAGTGCATGTAGTATTGCCAACATTTCCTTCTCATAAATAGCTTGCTTTAGATGTAGTAGTAAAAATACCCAATCGCCTACATCAAATTTTTTTTCACTATGATGTTGATCTACCTGTTGTTTCATTTGATTTTGCACCGAAGTGGCGCTATCCTTTAAAAGTTGGAGAACTTGTTGTTTATGCTCGATGTGATCTTTCACTGCTTGAACCTTTTTCTTCTTGATATGTCCTTCTATCTTTAGATTTTGAGGAGTGGTAATTTCTTCCAATCCTTTACAAGATATGGTCGGATTCATTTCTTGACGCTCGATGTGATCTTTCATTTCTTGAACATTTTTCTTCTTGATATGTCCTTCTGTCTCGCTATTTTGAGGAGTGGTAATTCCGACTAGTGAATTACAAGATATGGTTGGATTCATTTCTTCTTTCTTGATGTGATCTTTCACTTCTTGCACCTTTTTCTTCTTGGTATTTCCTTCTATCTTGAGAGTTTGAGGAGTGGTCATTCTTGCCAATAGTTTACAAGATATGTTCTGATTCATTTCTTCTTTCTCTGGGGTCGGGTCCTGGCATATATCTTCTTCTTTTGATCTTTCTTGATCCTTTTCTTCCTCCTCTTCATACTCTATGTAAAATAATTTCTTCTCAGCACACTTATGACCTTTAGTGCATTTGCTATCACAATTGTAACAAAGCCCTTTTTCTCTTTTTTCTTCCAATTGTTGTGGTGTAACCCTTGTAGGTTGTGGAAGGCTAGGAGGAACAACACGTCCATCTTGATAGTTGTGAGGGGTAGACTTCCTTGTTGCCATAATTTTACTTTCAAATATGTCACAAAGCCCTTTTACTCTTTCCAATTGTTGTGGTGTTGCTCTAAAGAAGGTGTTGCTCTTTGTATCCTCATAATGTGCTATCATTTCCTCCGTGAGAATTGACCACGTAACAAGTTTTTTACGAGAACAAAGCCCTTTATACCATAAAAATTGATCTGGTTCTAAATATGAAGATGCAATACATACCTTTTGTAACAGTGGTACACCATGTAGATCAAAATATTGCTCCATTTGAAGTATCCAATTTACCGGATCCTTGCCATCAAACTTCCTCATCTTGTTTTTTCTTGATTTTAGGACCTCGAACTTGAAACGACTGTAACTCTGTACTTGCAGATATTTAAGTTCTGAAATTGCTACCTATAGTAGCCCTCTGTGTCCTCTTTCCAATGCCACTAGTTTGATCCGAATTGGATTCTCCAAGAAAGAGTTATGCACAATCTCCCACAATGACCTGATTATAGACTAGTTCAGTAGAGCGAACTGGTATGAAGTGCCACGTGTCACTATTTCAACCTTTGACTCTGAAAAATATATAAAAGAAAACTACAGTCCGTCCTCTTTCTGTACCTTCTTACGAAATTTCAATCTGATGCTCAGAAAGAAAGTTATGACGATTTTCCCCAGGTCACCTGTTTTGAGTGTAATTTAGGAGTCTGCAAAAAGACCAACTTCCTCAAATCATATCTCCGCAAATATCACGCGAAAAGATCTGAAATTCGGACCCAAGGTTCAGCGCGATTTCTTCTCAAATGGGTTTTTTTTTGCGACTTCTGAAACGTCACAGAAAAAAAGTTATAGCGAAAATGCCACGATGACCTGTTTGGAGCAACGAAACCCTAGAATCCAAAGCTCTAATACCAAATGTTATGAAACCAGCTCAAGAAAAGATAGATCAACGCCTTAGAATTCAGCCTCTTTGAGGGGGCAACCTCCTTTACATTACATAAATGAACAATTCTTGGATGATACAAATGAAAAGACCTCCTTTCTATATATAGGAGTCTAAGGGGTCATAACATAACCAGAGCTGACATAACAATAATAATGTAAGGGCACAATAATAACAATATTGGGCTTCTATGGGGCACATTAGTAACAATATGGGCACTACATGGGTACATCATTATAATAAGTGGGTTGTACTAATAACAATAAGGGGTTACACTAGTAGTATAGGGGCCTAACATAAATGCATTCATTGGATACTTATCTCCATAATAATCTTCAGACAGGCATGACTATATAGAATCAATCTACCACATAGCTCTTGGCATTCACTAGGGACTCCATCCCCAAGTTGGGTTATGATTAGATGATGAGGGTATGGTACATAATAATAAGGGCCTTTTCGTTGGATTTTTTTTTGTTAACACACTGTAGACATTGTTACATGATTGTGTTAACAACAACTATTGACATGAATACCAACATCAAGCCTCCTATTAAGTAGATTTAGGTAGTAAATTGGCTCTTAGAGATCATGACTTGGGAGAGACTAATAATAGATAAACACTTATTCAAAGTTCTCATGCTCACAACTATTGATTCCATCCTTGTTAAACCAACACCCATACAACCCATAGATGACCAAATAACTATGGCATACAATAACCATTGAGAAAATAGTTGAAGGAGAAGTTATGAGGAAGAAAGCTTTGAAAGACCAATTATGGAATGTGTGTTGTCAACATTTCTCTAAATAAATGTGGTCTAATCACATTAAAAATCTTGAGGAAGAATTTATTAATTGATAAGTTGCATGCGATGGTTTCCTTTAATTATCATTACGTATCATACTCCTTTTCACCTTAATAACCATTGCATAAATGCATCTTTATATTAATATATGTTAATGAATTTACATCACATTGACACAATTACTTCTATACTTAAACTCAGAAAAATTCTCAAACATTTTGAATGGCCATCTTTAAGAGGTCAACTAAAACATGTTGGTACATGAGCATTGAATATAATCAATGTCCCAATAACTAACTAAAACATGTTGGTACATGAGTATTGAATATAATCAATAAAACATGTTGGTACATAAGCATTGAATATAATCAATGTCCCAATAACTAACTAAAATATGTTGGTACATGAATATTGAATATAATCAATCTCCCAGTATTTTAATAAAATGCAAAAATTCATATTAAAATATGTAAAAAAAATCTCATTCACTTATAAAAATTAATATATAATTATTATTATTATTGACTCAATTAAATATAATGTATTAAATTATTATTATTATTATTGTTAAAAAACTATGTACCCACTCAATGAGAACTCATGAGCAGTGACCCAATTGGATATGATTATTAGATATGTGACCATTATTCAAATGATAGCATAGGTTTACCTACCAAAACTTGTCCAATTGCATTGCATTCCTTTGTATGGTTGTCATGTGGCCCACTCTTTCATGTGCATCCATCATTAGTCTTTTATGTTGGACAACTATTGAGTGTTAAGTTATAGCTTTATATTGTTTTATATGGAAAAATTCTATATGGAGATTTTTTCCAATAAATTTTACTGAGGATCAAGCTTAAAAAGAAATACCTTGTTTACCAAAACACTTTCATGTTGAAAAGGAATATAGGTTTATCTTTAACGATAAAACGAGAATCACCCACATTACACACTTTATCCACACGATTTGTTGGCTTATGACATGTACAATGCCTTTTATATTAAATTTTAGTGATATAATTCGTTGACCGATAGACATTAGTCTTTGAAGGACGATTCTGCAAAATTATTCCACGCAAACGTGGATGTGATATTAAAACAAATAAATTATTTATGAATATGATTTTGGATGCAATATTAAAATTAATAATAATAAATAAATAATTTTGTAAAGAATATGATTGGGAATGCGATTGCAATATGTAAAAATAATGGAGAGTCCAATTATAATTGGGTTTTACCATCTTAATTTTATATATAATTAAATTATAATAAAGGTTAATATTCAAATATTTATAAATTTGAATTAACAAAATATTGTTAATAAATATTTACATGGCCATAATAATTGATTAATATATGTAATAGATAGTTTTTTTGTTTTTGTTTTTTAGTACGAAAAAAGCTTCATTGTATCATGTTTTGAAAAATTATATAAAGCTCCAAATACATCTCATATAGTATGATATGAGAGATAACTTCAAACTTGTACAAAACTATAGAGGAAACAAAAGTAATGCTGATATGTTTGATAGCCTATATCCACCATAACTAGTGAAGAAAAGGAAGAATATATTCTACCAATAAGCTATCAACCAGAAGGGGAGACAAATCTTGGAAATAGATAGGTAATCTAGATGAGTCAAAACCCCGATAAGGGGCATCTTCTACCAGCGGGGAGATGATATACAAAATATACAAAAAAGTGCAATATAAACAGTATCCTGAAAACATACCTGGGAATTTTGAGATGAAAAAGTAATATTTATGTACCGGGAAGAGAAAATTCCTGAATCGAAAAAGTTTCAGCTTCTTAAAATTGTGGAGGTATTTCTTAAAATTGTTTGTCAATCGAAATTTTTTAATTAATAGTTTGGTTTTACATAGTAATTATTTATTTATTTTTTATTTATTTTCGGTGAGTGTTGGTCATTGATCTTAGCTTCACTTAATGACTAATTGTGTCACCCATTTTTAATTTGACATGAAGATAATATGTGGTGCAGAAGCACACTCCCATTATTGTGAAGGCACACTATTTGTCTAAAGTTAGATCTTCTTAAATTTACAATTGACACTATCCATTATTATTGTTGTTTGTAGAACGAAATATGCATAAAACTAAGGAAAGGGAATAGTATGGACATGTTCTAGCATTCCCCTAATCATGCACAATTATACACGGATTTTAAAAAAATGTTCACAATTTAGTTCATCTCCGTTAAAATAAGGAGTATCTCTTTTGTATAAGTCAAAGTTCTTTGCCTTTGCACTAGTTTAGCTTCGTGTTATAAATGTTTATAAAAAAATTAAATCTTTTGAAACCAACATAGATCCATCTTAACCTTGGAACCATCACATGTCAAGAGGGATCAAATTTATTAAGGGACAAACCTTTCCTTGAGTTTTTAAGTCTAAAGAAGGTTCATCTTAAGGGACTTAATCCATGTGTGTGTGTGTGCGCTCGTGTGCACACTACATGGCAACTCCATATTGAGCATGAAAAGTATTATACATCTCCCTCATATGAAAAGAAACCTTTATATTCAAAAGATTTGAATATACATGTTGTTGGCCAAGATAGATTTAATCATATATTATTGCCCCCATTTCTATGAAAAGAAAGAAAAATTACATGTGATGAGATTATAGGACTTTGATACATCAAGATCTACACATTAAAACTTTTATGGTCCATTTTACAAACATTCCTTATATTCATAAAGGAAACCATTCTTCAATAATAAAACATGATAGAAAGCTTCAACATAAGTATTCATAGTAGAGTTGTCTAATGAAAGAAAAACAAAGCTAGAAAAAAAATTCCATTTAGTCCCACTCCAACCCCTCATCAAATTAAGTAATGGGCATGGTGCTCACTTAGAGTTCTAGAGCCTCTTTGGAGAGGGTCTCAGCCGATGTATTTAGTTCCCTATGGACATGTGTAAAAGAAGTCCACTAGGGTTTTTGAACCAGACTTAGCAGGAATGCAACAAAATACAAAAATACCCATATACACATAGATGCAGCAGAAATAAAACTTCATTTCATTAATATTAAAGAACTAAAATATGCTTACATATAGGGATGGAAATAAACTAGCTCGGCCGATGGTAACTTATATCTTAGAAGAGATGTGGTGGCTACATGCCTCTGAACTGTGTTACAATGAGGTTCGAAGGCCTATTTATTATTGAGAAACAATGGAAAACCCTAAACATCCAAAAACCTAACCCTAGGAGATGAACTGCCAAAACTATGGGCCCCGTTTGGGAAGATTAGTACATCAACTTCCCGGGGTCATAACTTTGGTATTTGATCTCCATTTGATGCGCACAATACCTTGTTAGAAATATCTATCTAAGGACTACAAATTTTGACTAAAAACATGATTAAAACACTCATGTTTTCCAATTTTCCAAAAAAAAACGTCTTTTAAGGCCTCACAACGGCTTTGAAAGTTCACAACCCAAAAAACTGCCAAAAATAGTAAGTTGTGCTACAATTAAGGAAACTGAAAAACTGAAATAAATAATGGTGGGGGTCCAAGTGGAAAAGGTGGGTGGACACCAATATCCACTTGGATCAGTCCTCCCCCCTTAGGAAGCAATGGTCCCCATTGCGTTGAGTGCCTCCATGAGATGGGGAAACTTCTGTTGAACTTAGTCCCTGGTGAGCCACTTGCCTTGGTGCAGGAGTTGGCCAGCTTTGACGACCCGATACAGTTGGATCTGCTATTTGTGAGTATTCTTGATCTGTGTTTCCATGATCCGATCAGTTGTGGACTATTCCATGCAGTCAGGGTTTAAAACAGTTTGTGTGAGTTGTTCTGCAATGTCTGATGTGTCTAATAATGGTTGAAATTATGGTCAAAGGTGGTCCACATTGAACATTGGGTGCAGGCCAAGGAATGGTGGAATGCGGAGCTTGAAAGCGTTGTCCCCTACAGCCTTAGTGATGGTGTAAGGCCCATATCAGAGTAGGCGAAGCTTGCGGTGGGGTCTAGCGAGGCGCTCCTTCTGTAAATGTAACCAAACATTGTCGCCCTCCTGAAACTTGTGTGGCACCCGATGTTGATCATGACGTTGCTTGTACTTCACATTGGCTCTGTCCAATATGTCATGGACCTGCTGGTGGATGTACTGAATGCGCTTAATGAAGTTGTTAGCCCTCTCAACTTCAGACTGGACATGAGCCGAATCTGTCGAAGTAGCTGCAAATGGTATGGCCACATCAATAGGACATAGTGGCTAGAATCCCAATCCCACCTGAAAAGGGATGTGGCCAGTTGAGCTATGGGGAGATTTGTTGTAGATGTGATGGACATAGGGGGTGATTTCATCCCATGTGCGTGGATGCTTCGAGTTGTACATGTGTAGAATGTGTATGAACATCCTGTTGGCGAGCTCTATTTGTCTAATAGTTTGGCGGTGGAAAGTCATGGACTTAGTGAGCTTGGTATCCAGCATCGACCAGAGCCTTGACCGAAATGTACTTAGGAACCTATTGTCTCAATCTGAGATAATGGAATGTGGGATCCCAAAGTGTACCCACACTCATTCAAAGAAGAGCTTAGCAGTGGCTTGTGTTGTGATACTATTCTTGCAGGCTGCCAGAATGGCCAGCTTAGAGAATATGTCAACGACCACGAAAACACAATCATTTCCATGCTTAGTAGAAGGAAGGCCCGACATATAATCCATGGAGATGGATTCCCAAGGTTGACTAAGAGTAGGCAAAGGAGTATATAGGCCTTTATTCTTGATGGTTGGCTTGGAAATGACGTAGGTAGTGCAGGATCTGATGTACTTCCCAACATCCTGTCGAAGGTTCAGCCAATAAAAATAATTATGCAGCACTGCCACTACTTTCTCTACCCCAAAATGTCCAGTGAAGCAATTATAATGCACCTCCCAAATCATCTTGGCACGCTCGATTGAAGGAACACAAAGGTGTCCCATGTGGCATAACAGTACATCATGCGGTGAAAAATTTGAAACTTGCTTGCCTTCTAGGAGCATCTAGTATGTGTTGCTGAATTATGGATCACACTTATAAAGATGCGGCCACCCCGTAGTCTCATGCCCACAAGAGTCGAGCACAATGGTCAGCGCCATGTCCGGCAGTTGGCTGAGGCAGTATACAACATTGTTGGTGTTACCCTTCTTTTACTTAATGTTCGAATGGAACTGTTGCAGGTATGTGGACCATTTCTGATGGCGATCATTTTGCAACTTCCCTTGTGTCTGTATGAACTACAGGGGTCAGTGGTCTATGTGGATGATCGTTTCCTTCCCCATAATGTAATGCTTCCATTATCGGCAGACTTTCACAATGGAATACATTTCTTTGTCATAGGTGGGATACTTTCAGACTCTGTCTGAAAGTGTCTCACTATGATATGCCAATGGATGCCCTTGTTGAGTAAGAAATACACCAATAACATAGTCGGAGGCATATGTCTTGATCTCAAAAGGTTGTTGCAGGTTTGGTAATGCGAGCACTAGTGCAAAGCAGAGGCAATGCTTCAACTCGGTAAATGCCTACTATTGGGATTCAGACCAAAAGAACTTTGCTTTCGCTCCTCCCTTAGTGACTTGACTCAAGGACCGAATGATATTAGAGAACCCCAACACGAACCTGCAGTAGAAGTTGGCAAGGCTCAGAAAGCTGCGGAGCTTTGTTAGAGTGGTTCGGGTTGGCCAATCCTGAATGACTTGTATCTTGGTTGGGTCCACATGCACACCCCGCTCATCAATGATGTACCCCAGATATTGAACCTATATCACAACAATAGTGCATTTCTCCAAATTGGTACACAACTGGTGTTGTCGCAGGGTTTGGAGTACTTGTATGGTGGAGGTGCTCTTCCAAACTATGTATGAAGATCAAAATGTCATCCAAATACACCACCATGAATGAGTTGGTGAAGGGTCACAAGATGTCATCCATCAGCCTCATGAAGGTTGCGAGGGCATTTGTCAACCCGAAAGGCATGACCATTCATTCGAAAAGGCCCTCCTTGGATTTGAAGGTAGCCTTTCACACATCAAAGGGTTCAACCGGCACCTGGCGATAACCGGATTTCAAGTCAATCTTGCTGAAATATTTGGCCCCCTTATGCTAGCCCAAAAAGTCATGAATCTATGGGATTGGATACCTATTTCGGACAATGATCTTGTTCAATGCCCGATAGTCAATACAGAGTCTCCAAGTCCCATCCTTCTTTTTGTACCAACACGATCGGGCTCCCACATGGTGATGAACTTGGCTTGATGTGCCCTTTCTACAATAGCTCCGGCATTTTCCTCTTGATTTCATCGTTCTCCAGAATAAAGCGTTGATAGATCGGTCCATTGGGTACTGATGCGCCCAAAGTTAGATCGATGTAGTGCTTGACCTAACAGTGTAGAGGTACCCCTATGGGTGAGGTGAATATGTCCCTATACTCCTCCATAACCTTGTCCATATGTTGTTGTCGTGCGAAGGAGCCCTATTTGGAGGACGTGGCCACAATCTTCTTCTTGCCTTGTGGGTGAATCATAAGGAAAACAAATTTCCCAATTTGCGAAATGATCTTACTGCATTTCTTCATAGTGACCAAAGAAATGGCAGTAGGCGATGCTACCTCTAGTATCATGTACAACTTATCACCCAAAGTACTAATAACAGTGCGTGACCTAGACTCATACACAACATGTCGCTTCCACAAGTATGACTGACCTAATAATACATCACAAATTTCAAGAGGAGAAACATCACACAATACCTCATACGTGAAGGGCTTGATGGTGTAGGGAAGGCGACATTGTTGGCTGACCGGAGATCTCGCCCTTGGTGAAGACACCCAATTGTGTACAGCTGCAAGGGTGTTGTGGTCAGTAGGCCCAATCTCTTCACGACATTTGCTAAAATGAGGTTCTTTTGGCTCCCACTGTCGACAATGAACTGCAGTAGGGAACCCTTCACTCGCATTTGTGAGTGGAAGAGTCGCTCCCCCTCCTCTGGATCTTCGGGCTCATCCTTCTGGATCTTGGTGCGGGCAAGGGTGGCACTAGGCTCCACATCAATAATTTGCTTCCCTTTGTCATTCCCCTCATCAGTTTCTGACTCAGGTTCAGAACATGCATCTGATTCGGAAGCCTTCAGCTCGACCACCAGTGACTACTTGGCTTGGTACTCACTTGTGTTGTGAGTGGGGCTCTTATGGAACTCACACCATTTCCTTGTGTCCTTCTTTGTCTTTGTGGTGTTGTTCTTCGCTTGTGGCTTCAGCGAGTTGTCCTGGTCACCCCGCCTTGGCTTTGTCCTTTGTTCTGTGACTTGGGGGTGCTTTTCCCTTACTTTGGATTCAGAGATTCAAAGTCTCGCTTCTTCTATTTAAATTTTCGCTTGATCTTGGCAGTGTATCGATAGGCGGCGCCAAGAGAGGAGATGTCCACAAAGTCCATCTCGTCCTGGATGTACTTGTGTACACAGCCGCGGTACTTGAGTACCAAATGCCGCCCAGAATCCTTGATACCCAACTTCATGCGAAGGGTATGTAAAACATTTGTGAACTTTGACACATCTTGGTCCCTTCCTTACTGCAACATGGTCAACTTTATGTATTTATATTCATAGCTTCTGACATGGTAACATTTTTCCTTGATGGTGTCTTAGAAATAATTATAAGTGGGTAAGGTTGAAAACAGTGAGGATTCCCTCTCATCCTTTTGTTCACAGTAGGTTTCCCACCAGTCCTTGACGTGTGGGGTGACTTTGAGAAGTGAAAAAGTAATCTTTTTCCCGATTGGAAAAGTCATGAACTAAAAAATATCCTTCCAACATATTTAACCATCTATCTACGACGTCTGCATCTATCTGGCCTTCAAATATGGGAATATCAAAGTTAACTTGTACCTTAAAAGGAGTGGCACCTCCAGAGTGGCTGTTGGATGAAGATGTGTCGCTTGTGGGTAGCCGTCGAAGGATCTGGGCAAATTTATCCATCATCGTGTTCCTCTATCGCTCGAGGGCTTCCTTGATCAATATTTTGAAAGTATCTCTTGCCCCCTCGTCTTTCTTTTCTTCCACCATGGGAAGTCATCGGGGTTTGTGAGGTTGGTCTTGCAAAGTTTAAACCAGTTCGAGCCCTAACTCCTTATACCTTGACCTCGTTGGGAACATGCAAAGAAAAACAAAGAAAGAGAAGACATCTGATACCAATGATCCAGACTTATGCAGGAATGCAACAAAACACAGAAATACACATATACACAGAGATGCATTAGAAATAAAACTTCATTTCATTAATATCAAAGAACTGAAATATGCTTACATACAAAAATAGAAATAAACTAGCTTTGGCGATGGTAGCTTATCTCTGAGAAGATATGTGGTAGCTACATGCCTTTGAACTGTGTTACAATGAGGCTCGAAGGCCTATTTATTATTGAGAAACAATGAAAAACTCTAAACATCCAAAAACCTAACCCTAGGAGATGAAGCACCAAAACTATGGGCCCCGTTTAGGTAAATTGGTACATTAACTTCCAGGGGTCGTAACTTTGGCATACGATCTCTGTTTGATGTGCGCAATACCTTGTTAGTAAGATATATCCGAGGACTACAAATTTCAACTGCAAATATTAATTGAAACCTCATGTTTACTTGTTTTCCAATAAAACATCATTTAGGGCCTCAAAATGGCTTCGGAAGTTCACAACCCGAAAAACTACCAAAAGTAGTAAATTGTGCTACAATTAAGGAAACTGAAAAACTGAAAGAAATATTGGTGGGGGTCCAAGTGGAATAGGTGGGTGGCCACCAATATCCACCTAGATCAGTGTCATGTATGTCGAGAAGAAGAGAGTACAAATATATGTTTTCAACCTCGACCTTTTTGTTGGCCCAGTCAATAACCAATTTGGAATCTTCTGAGACTTTGGAGCTTTTTTATATTTTTAAGTGAAGCAATGGTCAAGAGAGAGTGGAGAGTGATAAATTATGGTATGTTGTTTATTCCACAACCATGAAAGTAGTCGACATGCAAGTACTAAGACTGATTGAGATGTAAAACCATACCAATGCCACACGTTGGAGGATGGCCTTGAGAGGCCCCATTGAAGAATCCCTAAGGAACATCTACATATAACGAAGGCATGATTGGGATCATTTTCTTTTGTTTTTGTTTTGGGTCAATCTTGAACTGGCCATAAAGCTTGATAATTAGACTTGAAGTTACTTCAATAGGAATGTCATAAGATTTGAAAACACTCGAATTCATATGCCATGTATGAGTATGTACAGGAAACATTCAAAGGGAGTTGTAGAATTTTCTTCCTTCCATAGTTAGTGACATAATGTTAAGTCGTCCTCATACCAAGATATGCATAAAGCTTGTTTGGCATCTACCTTCCCACAAACCTGCATTGTATAGGATAATAGATGAAAATGTGTGAGATACTCTTTCTCTCTCTCTACACACACACATATAAAGAAAGAAAGTTAATATAAACTTATTTTATTTATTGTGGACATTGAAATATTCTTTTGTTAATATCATGTGTTGACTTCAGGTTGATAAAAAAAAGATATACACATCTTGTTCGTACTAGGCTCTAGAAAGTACCTCTTGGTGCAACAACAATTTATTAAATTGAATTTCTTAGAACCTAACAATAAATTCTATATTTTTTAAATTTCACTCATTTCGTTTCTAATTAGTGAAAGAGTATATTGGTATGACATAAAATAAATTTGTGAGAGTGTAGCTTTATTTTTTAAATACAAAAAAGAAATAACAAAAAAATAATATGGAATTTGCTAAAAGTGCCATGATGCAACTTTCACGTGCTATTATTGCCTAGCGAGGCACTCTACGACCAAGAATGAGAGAGAAGTTCTCACATAAAGTTAGATAAAAATTAAGGAATTTTTTATTATTAAAAAATAATACAAGTAGGCATTAAGTAAAGAAAAATAAAAGTTAGTTTGTAAAAGTTAGTTTGGAAGTAAATCTCAAATCATGTTTTTAAATTAAAATTAGAATGGGAAAGATTGTTAATTTTACCCTATGTCAATAATAATAATAAATATTCACTTTTTTTTTGTGTTTTTGAAGTTACGTACTTTGCAGTACGTCAAATGAGGATTACATAGACAAAAAAATAATAATCTAGTGCTAGTCTACCTGAAGGCAGACTAGACCAATAACATAAGTTCAGAGTTTTGAGGTTGCTAAGACCTCATCTAACTAGAGCATCTTGTAAATAAAAACTTATAAAAATAGGTTGGTTATACTAGACCTTGACATATATTCATATGAGAGGACAAAAAAGGCTACCAGTGCTACAAGCAAAAAACCAGTTAGTCATAACACTATTGGGTAAAATCTCCAAGCATCCCATTGGCTAGTCACTACCCTCATCCAAGGAGAAGGAGATGTTCGTTGATCTCCTACATAGAACGGTTAGCTTGCAATCTATAATGTCAATTTTCCCCTCTAGCTTTTTCAATTTAATAGAATTCTCCTACTGAGTCCTCTTGTACCTCTTTATGCCACCTGCAATATTCAAATGTCATTTAACCTTGTGCTAGATTTATGCCACGATAGATGAAGTGATGAGAGCGCATGCAATGCACTAATTATAGTGGGAGTCGCAACCCCCCTTCGTATGAGCTGGAATAACATCAAGGTAAGGGGGGGTGCCCACTCTTGGGCACCCTCATTAGGGGAATACATATATATATTTTTTAAACATGTTGGCTTTAAATTAAATTTAAATTTAGGTTTCTCATTTGAAATTAAAAATAGAAAAGAATGTTTATTTTACCATATATTGATAATAATAATAATAATTGACTTTTAATTAAGTAGGGGAAAAAAATCTACTTAATTAGTTTGTAATAAGAAGAATAATGATTACATATTCATGTTCATGAATTATTAATAAAATTAGAAAAATAATTATTTTTTTATTATTGATTGTCATTAAACAAACAAACAAAAGATTAAACTCTATCTAGAATTGATTGCATTAGTGGTTTATAGCCCAGTATGGGGAGATATTATAAAACAATACCTGACGACTATATGTGTGTGTGTGTGTGAGACAACATCTAGAATGATAAATGAGCTTCAATCCATCTTAAATCTTGAGGGATTCAATTTCTTAAATGTGATGAATGAATACATCACATGGAATTAAATGGTAAAAAAATTACACCTTAAAAAATTTGCCCTTCTCGATGCTTGATAGTTTCATGTTTAATATTAATTTACACTTAGTTTTAAACCCAAAAAGCATAAATAAAACGTATGAAAAAATTGGAAACATCAACATATCTTCATTTCATTTTGAATAAATGTTCAATTTAAACATTGCATTAAAAAAAGAAAAGAAAAAAAGAGGGCATGAATATATCTTGATTTGGCTCTAAATGAATGTTCATAATGATTTTTTCAAATCAATAAAACATTTAGGGATAATGCTTCAAGTTCATCTTCATATTTGTATTATTTATAATAAAAACTTATTTGACATCTACAACCATTTTGAAGATAACACACACAGTTTTGTCATTAACCCATATATATAATTTGTATAGGTTGAGTGGGCCTAATGGTTAACAACATGTGTTTGCTCCCAAGAGGTCACTTGTTCAAGTCTAGAGGGGGGTAGAGTATGTACACCTTCGTAGACTTTAGCTATCAGATCGTTGTGTACTGGCAGGTCCCTTGTCCCACACAAAAGGAGGTTTCATATACCAATCTGGTGTTTGACTTGGATGTGACCTTAAAAATAGATTGTGTGTGTGTGTTATTCTTCATACAATTATCATAAATTCTTATTAATATTCGTATAATCTAACATAGATGCATCTTATCCCCGTATCTATCAAGCACCGAGAGGATTAGATCTCTTAAGGTGCAAATATTTCCTCATTTTTTTCACTCAAAAAGAAGTTTGCACCTCTAAATATTTGACTTTTGAGGTTAACATGGATGAATTCACAATTAAAAAAAAAGAGAGGTTATCATCACTTCCTATGTTTTTTTATTTTTATTTTGGCGTGACCTATTCATGGGGCATTCATTCCATGAACTTGTGACATGACACAAGCATTCATGAGATATTAAATAATACCCATAATTTCATTATATATTAATAGATACCTACCAAAATACTTTTTTGGACCCTCTCCCCCAAAACCAATAACCTTTATTTTTACCAAATATCAATTTCTATACCCCCACTACTTATAAATACCCTTGTACCTTACATCTCCCCTAAATAACTACAATATATTGACATTATTTTTTATAAATTTAAAACCCTCTATGTGAATGAACATGATAAGGTGTTGGTTGACAAGATGAAATCTCTGTGGACTCTCTCTCTATCTCTCTCTCTCTCTCTCTCTCTCTCTATATATATATATATATATATATATATATATAGAGAGAGAGAGAGAGAGAGAGAGAGAGAGAATGAACCCTCTATGTGAATGAACATGATAAGGTGTTGGTTGACAAGAGAGAGTCCACCGAGATTTCATATCTTTTAAATTTAAGAGAGGTGACTTTTACATCCCATTGTGTAGAAAATTCCACGAAATTCTGATACGCTAATATGAGCAATTTGAAATATATTTTCTTCTCATATAAACGCATAATTTCTCTACTTATTTTGCAACATAATAGAATATAAATTAATGCATAATTCACACAAGAGAACACAACATTTTTTCTAGGGAACCTAACTGGGAAAACCCTTTACTTGTTTGAGAATTTTATTGATAGAAAAATTGAGCAATTGATCTCTTAAAAAATACAATTATTTTAATCTGAAAGACACACTTGTCTTTCCTGCTTGTTTTAAGCTTGAAATCCTTGCAAGATTGTTGATCTTTTTTTCCCTCTACCAACTTGTGCACAAGCTTCTCTTGCACACTCTTCCTCTCACAAGCTCCATGCGCAAACTCATGCTCCCTATTGCTTGGTCTCACCAACTCGTGTTCACCAAAACAATGATCAATAGTGTGCCTTTGATCCTCCTTTATAGCAATTTAGATGGCTAAAATTATTGAATTTCTAATCAAGGAATGATTTTGTGATTGATTGAGTTAGCATGAGTTAATACTCCTTGTCCTATTTCAATTCAACCACTTGAAACTCAATCACTTATGTTTTCTTCAATCAACTCACACTAGAAAATCAAGAACTCGACTTTCAATTCCAAAACATCAGTTAACTACCTAATTCGTCCTAATTTTTAGGAACTTGAGCATGCACAAGAAGGAACTCAAATTTGACTACTTGAATTAAGGCACAAATCAAGGAATCACTTTCTCGCTACTATTTTCAACACTCCCTCTTAGCAAGGGAGGTGTTCCTGGAAGAACCTCGTCCACCTGGATCTGTCTCCAACAATACCATGTTGTCTGTTGCTGCAACTACACCCTTTGAACTAGAAGGATTCCCTGCTTTCTTCTGCAAAATATGATCTGAAGACCTGTTCTTTCCCACCCTATTGTGTGAGTCCACAATCTGCCAATATCAATTATCACAACTCCTTTTGTGTCATTGAACTTTGGCTTATTGATCTGCCCATTAACAATCCTCTAGCTCCACTAAGAATTTTTCTCATTGGGTCTTCTGGATCTACCCTCTTAGCAGTGGTTTGGCCATCTGCAACCCACTAAACTAGGGCTCCACAGCTCTACCTCCTAACAACTCATTAGTCCTTCAATAATCATTGTACATGAGGAATTCAAGGACAACCCACTTGTTAAGATTGTAGCTGCTCCAGAATGCTACTCTTAGGGCACACAAATATGTAATCTGTGTGTTGGTCAATTCTATTCACTGCTTTGATACCATGTAGAAAATCCATGAAATTTTGATCTACTAATATGAGTAATATGAAGTACAATTCCTTCTCATATAAAAACATAATTTACCTACTTATTTTGCAGTGGAATAGAATAGAAATCAATGCACAATTCACACAAGAGAACACAACAAATTTTCTAGGGAACCCAACAAGGAAAACCCTCAACTTGTTAGAGAATTTTATTGATATAAAATTTGAGCAATTGATCTCGTGCAAAATAAAATTGTTTCAATATGAAAGACAAACTTGTCTTTCCTACTTGTTCTAAGCTTGAAACCCTTGCAACACTGCTAATCTATGTTTCCCTCTACCAATTTGTGCACAAGCTTCTCATTCACACTCTTCCTCTTACAAGCTCCATGCACAAAATCATGCATCCTATTGCTTGGTCTCACCAACTCATGCTCACCAAAACAACGATCAATAATGTGGCCTTTCTCCTCCATTATATAAATTCAGATGGATAAAATTAGTGAATTTCTAATTAAGGAATGATTTTGTGATTGATTAAGTTAGCATGAGTTAACTTCTCATGCAACTCGTCCTATTTCAATTCAACCACTCGAAACTCAATCACTTATGTTTTCCTCAATCAACTCACACTAGAAAATCAAGAACTCGACTTTCAATTCCAACACATTAGTTAACTACCTAACTCATCCTAATTTTTAGGGATGCTCCTAAATTTTAGAAACTCGAGAATGCACAAGAATGAACTTGAATTTGACTCCTTGAATTAAGGCACAGATCAAGGAATCAATTTCTCGCTACTTTTTTCAACATAGTGTGAGGGAGATGTGTAATTATTTCATTTTTTAGCATATAACTTTTAAATTTAAGACATATATGGATTTCTTTTTGTGATTAAAACTTTATAAAATTGCATGAATCAAGTCCATGTTGAATATAAAAAGGATTACGCATCTCCCTCATACTAGGCTCTAGAAAATGCCTCTTGATGCAATAACATTTTTTTTAAACCATGGTGAATTAATAACTCGTTGGAGTAATCTGGGCGAGGCCCAAGATCAAACCTAGCAGCTGCCACAATAACATTAAGTGTATATCCAATAACCTATAAGCCAAATACACTGGGAATTTATGACTTAGCAAGAGTTGAGACTCCTCAAAGGTGGGGAAGCCTACTCCTTGAGCCTAATATTTGACTGTTATCCTACCTAACTCGACTTTCAATTCCAAAACATCAGTTAACTACCTAATTCATCCTAATTTTTAGGAACTTGAGCATGCACAAGAAGGAACTCAAATTTGACTCCTTGAATTAAGGCACAAATCAAGGAATCACTTTCTCGCTACTATTTTCAACACTCCCTCTTAGCAAG
Source organism: Pinus tabuliformis (assembly GCA_031772625.1). Lineage (NCBI taxonomy): Eukaryota > Viridiplantae > Streptophyta > Pinopsida > Pinales > Pinaceae > Pinus > Pinus tabuliformis. Next base: position 1,411,457,188 of record CM062819.1, read on the forward strand.
GGAGGTGTTCCTAGAAGAACCTCGTCCACCTAGATCTGTCTCCAACAATACCATGTTATCTGTTGCTGCAACTGCTCCCTATGAACTAGAAGGATTCCCTACTTTCTTCTGCAGAATATGATCTGAAGACCTGTTCTTTCCCACCCTATTGTGTGAGTCCACAATCTGCCACTATCAATTATCACAACTCCTTTTGTGTCACTGAACTTTGGCTTATTGATCTGCCCATTAACAATCCTCTAGCTCCACTAAGAAATTTTCTCACTGGGTCTTCTGGATCTGCCCTCTTAGCAGTGGTTTGGACATCTGCAACCCACTAAACTAGGGCTCCACAACTCTACCTCTTAACAACTCATTAGTCTTTCAATAATCATTGTAGATGAGGAATTCAAGGACAACCCACTTGTCAAGATTATAGCTGCTCCAGAATGCTACTCTTAGAGCACACAAATATGTAATCTGTGTGTTGGTCAATCTATTCACTGCTTTGATACCATGTAGAAAATCCATGAAATTATGATCTACTAATATGAGCAATATGAAGTACAATTCCTTCTCATATGAACACAAAATTTATATACTTATTTTGCAGTGGAATGGAATAGAAATTAATGCACAATTCACACAAGAGAACACAACAAATTTTCTAGGGAACCCAACTAGGAAAACCCTCAGCTTGTTTGAGAATTTTATTGATATAAAATTTGAGCAATTGGTCTCTTGCAAAATACAATTGTTTCAATCTGAAAGACAAACTTGTCTTTCCTACTTGTTCTAAGCTTGAAACCCTTGCAACATTGCTAATCTATGTTTCCCTCTACCAACTTGTGCACAATCTTCTCTTTCACACTCTTTCTCTCACAACCTCCATGCACAAACTCGTGCATCCTATTGCTTGGTATCACCAACTCATGCTCACCAAAACAACGATCAATAATGTGGCTTTGCTCCTCCTTTATATAAATTCAGATGGCTAAAATTAGTGAATTTCTAATTAAGAAAGGATTTTGTGATTGATTAAGTTAGCATGAGTTAACTACTCATGCAACTCATCCTATTTCAATTCAACCACTCGAAACTCAATCACTTATGTTTTCCTCAATCAACTCACGCTAGAAACACAAGAACTCGACTTTCAATTCCAACACATTAGTTAACTACCTAACTCATCCTAATTTTTAGGGATGCTCCTAAATTTTAGGAACTCGAGTATGCACAAGAATGAACTCGAATTTGACTCCTTGAATTAAGGCACAAATCAAGGAATCACTTTCTCACTACCTTTTTCAACATAGTGTGAGGGAGATGTGTAATTATTTCATTTTTTAACATATAGCTTTTAAATTTAAGACATATGGATTTTTGTTTTTTTTTTTTGTGATTAAAACTTTATAAAATCCCATGAATCAAGTCCATGTTGAATATAAAAAGGATTACGCATCTCCCTCATACTAGGCTCTAGAAAATGCCTCTTGATGCAATAACATTTTTTTTAAACCATGGTGAATTAATAACTCGTTGGATTTGTTAGAGTTCGAATTTGCCTCAGGCTGAGGAAGGCAAAACTCGAGGCCACATCAAACCACGCTCAGCCTCGTAGCTAGCCCTACGAGGACAGGAGAGGGCTCTCTCCGGGTCTATCTCGGCAAAAGGTTTTCAAAGGGGCTGAGATGACCAAAAAGGAATACTGATCTTAGGCTAGATATTAAGTGCAGAGGTTTAAAGGTGATTTTTGGGGTTTTTGTTGAATCAAAGGGAAAAGCAATTTTGGGTGCGGGAATGAGACACAGTTTCTGTAGAGGTCTGATTGGAGCAAGGTAGGCAATTGTTTTGATGCTTTAAAAGCAATGAGGTGAATAGATCAGACAGGTGAGGAGCTAAGGAGAGCAAGGAAGTCTCAAGGATTCTCCTTAAACTGAAGAAAACATGGAAAATTAAACAAATTTAAAGGCAGAGCATAGCAAATTTATGGATTCTACCTTAACACTTCATTTGTTCAATTGCAGAAGATGAGAGAGGGAAAATGATACACATAACAAACTTACAAGTACTGAAAGAAGCACACCATCAAGACATAAATCCACAAGAATTCCAAATAGTGCTGCAAAACCCTGGTCTTTCCTTTGCCAAAATGCTGAAGTAAAATGTACAATAAAGTCTCAAAACCTCTTCCCAAAGAGTCCAACCCTGAAAATGACTAAGAAAATACATAATATAGGCAAGCTAACACATTACCTTGCCTCTAGGGGTCGAGCTCATCATCCTAGGAGTTGTTTCAACCAATTCTAAACAAAGCACTACAATCTAGGCAGTCAAAACAACTTGCCTCTATAAGCTAGGAAACCAATTCATTCATTAAATTTTTGCTATTTTATGAATGAATCATCTAGAATAGGTAAATAAGTGTCAAGTCAACATAAAGTTCCATTAATTACATCAAGAAGGGTGAAAAATCCCATCACAAGTCAAAACTGGTCAAAACTGGCCGAATTCCTGAGCTGGAAGGTGAAAACTGTACAAAAAATCCTGATGCGTAGCCCGCTTGAGCCCTATGCGTAGCGCGCCTTTCCACCTGCTTTTGGGGCACTTCCCGGCATCCAAATTGAGCTCATGTTGGCTTGTTCGAAAGCCCTGGATGTCTACTTTCCAACCCAAGTGGAATTTTCCAATTTGATGTCCATTTGCTCCTCCAAAAGTGCATTCTCCCAAGGCTGCTACCTATGTGTCCAAAAAGGGGCAGTGAGGTCATTTTTTGCATGTTTTTTGACCTTTTGGGGACCCAAACCTTGATGAAATGCCTTGGCAGTTGCTGAACAGGTGTATTTCATCATGAAAAATCCAAAAATGCAAACCTTTCGTGATTTGGACCTCCCAATTTTAAGGGTAGCGCGCGGTGCGCTACGCGTTGAGCCCAAAAACTTGTTTTTTACACAAAAATTTCAAAATTGACAAAATTTTCCCCAAACTTGTTGAAATTTGGGCTGGGGGTCCCCAATCAAGTACTATGCTCAATCAAAGAGGCTTCGGCCAAAATCCGAAGACGATCAAGCTCCTTTTGCCGTTTTTGCTTCTTGACCATTTTCCTCAATTTTGCCTTAAGACTCCTAATTCGCGCCTTGCAAACCAGGTTCCGGACCTTGTAATGCATAACCATGTGTTTTAATAATGCATGATCTCTATCGACCCTTTTCAGTCGTTCCTCCAAGTAGATGTTGACCCTCTCGAGATTAGCCTCTCGATCCTCATTTACCTGTTGCTCTAGAGAGGTGAACTCAATTTGCCTATGTTGGGCAGCTTGGCGATTCTCACGGATGTTCTGTAGCTCTATGATCCTGTGCTGGTCCTCAAGCTGTTTATTCCGCTGCTCTAGATACCTGATATATTGGGTCTTCTCTGATTCTGAAGCTGTCTCATCATGAATAGTAACAAACCCGGATGGCTCACCAGAAGGTCCCTCCTCATGCTTGGGCTTCTTGCCCTTATCCTGTACCTGCGGTGTTGCTGTCGAAAGCGAGGCCCCTTCCACACGAGGTGGAGATAACACTCGTTGTGCCGATGAAGTCAACGAGACCCCTTCCACCCCGGGTGGAGATAGTACTCGTCGTGTAGATGCAAATAATGTCCTGTGACCTCGCTGATATGTCACATATGGAGGAGCACTTATATGCTCAGTCTCGGGAATGTCTGCCTGGTGTGAAGGTCCTCCCTCATCATAAACTATCTCAGGAGGTGGTTGTAATGGTGCAAAGTAATCACGGGAATTGAAATCTTCCCAAGTAATGCCCTGCTGTGCCAACTGATGCATCACTACAATTTTGATCAATGCATAATGATAGATGCTCTTATGCTGATGTGTTGGGCTCTTCCTTTGTACTAAAGGCACCATCCTCTCTATGTTGCGACACATGAAAAATGGAATGTTCATCATACGTACCCTGGTAAAATGCATCAACAAACGAACATGGTACGCATAGAGACGTGAGAATCTGCCCTCGCAACTGAAATATCGAATGATAAGTTTCATCAATGGTGCATACTCATCCCTTAGGAATCTGAAAGGAAAAACTGCAGTCAAGTGTCTTACACATCCAAGCTTAATATATGGCTCATAGTGGAATCTGTCTAACTGCTGGCGTTTACTCCATTCCTCCCCTACATTTGCTATCCTAGTGGCCTGAGCAATAATCTCGGGTCACAAGGTGAAATTCACTCCGGCAAGGTTTACATGGCCATCCTGCAAATGTAGAACAAATAAACGGACTAGTTCCTGATGATGCTGGATTTGTGAGATCCGCTCACAGTATTCAAAACATGATTGATACCGAAAACAGTCCATTGCAAGTGGACAAGCTTGCAATTGAGCCAAAGAAGTAGGCTCCTCCCTGACATGCCGACCACCTTTACCACCTTTGTGATACCTCCTTGGCACACTTACCTCTGGTGTAGAATCACTATCATAATCCTGCTCATAAGCTGACTCGGTCTCTGACATGTTCTTTAAAAACAAGGTGGCTCGAATATATATATGTTGATATACAACTGTGTGCAAAATTGACTGTAGACTTTTTCTTTTTCTCAAAATGTTGTGACCAAGGGGACACAAATATACAAGGGAACTGTTAGGAAAGGGGAAACATTAGGGAAATGGGGACAATGGAAATAAAACAAGGAATTTAGGGAAGGGAAGGGACATGAAAATCTTTAAGTTTTCGGGTTTGGGATGAGGTAGGGTAGGAAAAATATGTATGTAGTAGAAGGGAGGGGTTAGGATTGGAGGGAGAATAATATAGGGCTTTATGAGGAATTATTGGGGAAAATATTGGTGAATATAGGGGGTGGGAAACACAAGAAATGGGAAAACCTTGGCAACATTTATGTTTGAAAACCCTACAGCAATCTTGGCATTTGAATCCTCACAGCAAACTAATGGAAAATGAGGGTTTATACACTTGGTTTTTCATGGCAAATATAGCATAATTTCTTTACATAAATCTTTCAAAACCAAGAACGAGCCGTGGATAAAATCCTACCTATGATTTGATGCATGAGAAGAGGTGTTTGAGTGTGTTTCAGGCAAAGTTCTGGGCATAAACTCCAACGTGTAGCGCACCTCACCCAACGCGCCGCGCGCTCCTGACGCGCCTCACCCGTGTAAAATTGCACTGAAAATTGTGGCCTGATGCGTAGCGCGCCCTGGAAACGGCCCGATTTGCCCACAAACTCACAAAATCGCCTTAGAAGAATACTCTTTGCTCTTGGAATGTGGAATGGGTTGCAAATGAGGAGAAATATCTTCATATGGACTCCTTGTTGATTTTTGCTTAACCCAAAACCCATTTTCTTATGTTTGGTTGTTGACACTTTTTGAAAATTAATAGGCTTTGACCTTTTTGGTTTCCCCTTTAAAATTGGTTGAAATAATGATTTTCACTGATAATTTTTTGCAGGGATAGCTCTGATATGCTCTAGCAAAGGAGACCAAGGCTGCACTTGAACGATTGAAGAACTGAAAATTTTGACAATTTTTACAAAAATGAGATGGCAACTTATCTTCAAAACAGAGTTTTAAAGAGAAGTCCTAATTCAGTTGTACAATGATGAAAATTATTGAAGTGATGATCTATCAAAGACATCCCTCTGGCCTGCTGGTCTTCTAAGACTTTTCAAGACAAAATTGACTCAACCCTAGACCTAAGACCTCAAAATTTAAAACATGATGGTAAATGACCTTTGAAGACTTATTTTAATAAACAGGCCTGAACCAGCGGTGCCAAGCACGAGGGGAATGAATGACACAAACCGCTCCATCAGAGTTATGGCATGCCTAACGAAATGCAACTGATCAAAACTGATGGGACACCTAATCATGAAATGCAAAAGAGCTTTGATCTCTGACGGAGGGATAACTAGACCGACTCTAATAGGATTAATCTAGGCAAGGCCCAAGATCAAACCTAGTAGCTGCCACAATAACACTAAGTGTATATCCAATAACCCATAAGCCAAATACACTGGGAATTTATGACTTAGCAAGAGTTGAGACTCCTCAAAGGTGGGGAAGCCTACTCCTTGAGCCTTATCAAAACGAGCCAAAGATGTCCCCGGTGGGATTTGAAATTGGGTGGAGGGGATAACTTCCCATATTTTTGCCAATCGCTTGGTCATCCCATGAGGAGACGATGCAAAAACAATTTATTAAACTAAATTTCTTGAAAACTAAGAATAAATTTTAGAATTTTGAAATTTCACTCATTCCATTTATGGTTAGTCAAGAGGTTATGGGTGGGACATAAATCCATGAGAGTGTACTTTTATTTTTAACATACAAAAACAAAAATTAAAAACATTTAGTACATAATTTTCTAAAAGTGCCATTAGGCACCTTTCACATGTCATTATTGACTTTTGTTTACAAATTAAAAGAGAAGAAGGTTATTGTTAGTTCTTGAATGATGTTTTGTTTTGGTTTAATCAATTTTACATATTTTTCTTTTGGTGTAGTATAATAATTCTATATTATTATTATTATTCGGCTGGAATCCAATAATACAATTCTTGGGGAGATCGTAACTTTTCATTGCTTGAATTGCATTTTTAGATGCATAAATAGACTTAACATCCTGAAAATCCCCTGGACACTCAAATTGTGCTGACTACATAACTCAAACTTGTTTAGACAAAAATGACCAAAAAATATACCCATAAAAGACCAAAACATATAATAGTTATACTACATTTTTTCTTTTTTCTTAAAGGACACACACACACACACACATTATTGGCTTGGCCCATGAGGGATTTGAACCTTGAATCTTACGATTTGCATAATACTTTATAACATGACAATCACCAATTAAGTTGTCCCCATGGGCTATATGGAATAATGTTATTAGCATATTATAAATTTTGTATGGTTTTTATTTTATTTTCTTATTTTTTACATTTAGTAACAACTAGCCACTTTGTTCATACTTTTTTCAAGTCACAAAATAAATGATGAAATTTTATTTCATTTTTTATTTTATTTTTAATTTAAATTTATAAAATATATGGTGAAAAGCTTCTTTAACTTTGAAATTTGCAATCCAGGGGCGGTAGGAGCCAAGAGGGTGATCATACACCCTAAGAATAAGGGGGGTGATCTACACCTTGAGAACAAACAATAAATAAAATTTTGCTTGGGGACTATGAGAGGCAACCAATAATGTCGTAGGAACATATGCTCTATACCAGGGAATAAATAAAGTTGTTCAATTGAATGTACAAGCAATAACAATGATAGGAGGCTCCTTCCTCACCCTATCCCGAATTATAAGTAAAACTCTTCCTAAGGGCCTTATGCTTGCTAAGATTATCAAGAACATTGTTAATCTCCTCTATCTCGTCCCTAGAAACACATTCTTCTATGTTTTAAGGGTGAACGACTAAGCAACAGATGAAAATGATAATATGGGTTCTTCTCCCCCCAAGGGAGACCTAGTGAGCCAAGGTCAAATTACAAATGACCTTCTCCCATAATTTTCATGTGAAAGGCACCATAAGTTATAACTCTTCCAAGGATCTAAATATAGAGAGAACCTTCTGCAAGCATTCTGAACATCTACACGTGGATTACACTCGTCCTTCACATTTTCAATTTAGACTAAGTGGTGGCTTCAGACCCATCATTCCTTGACTCAAAGTGATGATGGATGACTAGAAGAACCTTGTGAAGAAGTGTCAACATATGGTAGTTTGAGGGAAGTGTTTAAATCATCATGGGATGTTATGGGAAATCCCTTGGCGATAACAAGCTCAATCCATAATCCTAAACACATGGGACTGTATTGGTGTAACTTATATTGATGAGTGGTGGTTGATGGTTGAAAAATCTGCTTGGTTTCCCAGCCCGACTTATAAAGCCTTAGTTATTTGATGCTTTTTGACTATGATTCCTTTAAATCTGGGGCCTCAAACTTCTGTTAGAGGTATCTCTCTCACCCTTCCCTACGTGTTGAGGTCGCCCATATCACGATTTTGTTGTTGTTTGAAGTTTCCCCTCGGTGGTTTATTTAGCATGTCATGAGGTCCCATATTATCTAGGCTAGGATCTCTTCAGGATTTGTCTCACTTGCTCTATCTTTCTGTTTCTCTTGTAGTTAGTCATACTGGAATAAGTTGCATCATGGCCTCATTAAAGACTATGCTTCTGTTATATAATAATCTTATGGATGGAGAAGGGTAAACGATGATCTCCCTTCTAAACTTCAGTTTACATTCCAATAGGGTTGATACTCTGTTAGAGAAGGTTAGAGACACCAAACTCTATGTGCTCCCAATTGTTGGAAATAATACTGAGAGGGGGGGTCAATCAGTATTATCAAATCAATAAAACTTTTTCATTTCCATACTTAGATACATATACGCTACTTTAGTTAAGGGGACCCGCGTGTATACGCAACTGTGTCTAATGCAACTAGTGTATATCCAGAATACTTATGATTCAATTAATCCATTAAATGTTGATCTTTAGTTAGTGCATCAGAACTTCATTAACCATATGTACATTAAGCAGGTGCAGTAAAACAGAACAGATCATCACACACAAGAAGCACACATGAACACCATGATATAAGGTGGAAACCCAATGCGGGTGAAAACCACCTGCTGCAAGTCATCTCTATCTTCTTTTAATAAGAAACTTCATTTTACAATAGTTTTGTACTGGTGCAGTCTTATACCAGTATGCATGCTTCTACCTGCAGAGGGCTACAACCCTCTCTCGTTTTGCAGACTCTCCTGGATGGGAGCTACAACCCCCTTAGCTCTTGTACTGGCTGATCCATTTACTAGTACATAGGTGCCTGCCTACTGAATGCTCCAATCTTCACTCGTTCTCTATCTCCTACTGGAAGGGAGCTGCCACCCCCTTTGCTCTTGTACTAGCTGATGTACTAGTACGTAGGCGCCGGCCTACAATCTCCTTTCATCCTCAAGGGACCACATTTCATACATTTTCAGACTGGATACTCCTGAAGTACAACACTATAATCTGAAGGCCACGTTTCATCCAATTTTCATACTGGACCCATCAATATCATTGAAGCACAAAAACACTGAAACCCTGTCAACAACACAGTCACCAGAACACAAAGCAGACAACAGAACTCTGCAATAACAATCAGACCCAACTACAACTTCAAATATCATACTTCATAATGTATACACTACTACGATGAACCAAACCCGTGTACATACGCGCTTTCACCAAAGCCAACCCGCATACAGATCTATAAATATCTAATCATGACTTGCAGCTATTTCTAACTTAAGTTATACCCTGTTCAGAACATTACATGCGTCAGTATACATATCTAGAATAAGCATAATCAACCATATAGAGATAGTTCATTTCAAACCATTTGATCCCGATTTATCCTTAGATCTTGTTCTCCATCAACCGGTGAGATTCCTCCTTAGCTCAGATCAAGCAATGCATCATAAACCCATAACCTGCATACTGGATCTCATACTTCATCAGATATTCAAGACATTTTCCATACACTTGCCTAATGATATTCTTCTCCTTTTATAGTCTTAGGCCTTACTCAATACCATGGTCCAAAACCATAACAAATCAATACCATGGACCCAATACTTGGGATCAATACTTCTGACGAGATACCATGGTCCAAAACCATAGGTTCAAGTACCAAGGACTAAATACCACGGACCAAAAATAAGTTCTCCCACATGTACGAACTTTTCCTTGCGTGAAAGTGCGTGTATATGCATACGTGTCTTTGGAACGTATAACCCGCGTATATACGCGGCTTGGTCATGATGAACCTGCGTATATATATTTTTTCCTCTTCATTCTTGTAGTCTGATCATCAATTCCTTGCTACTGACCTGATGCACTATGATCTGTCATCTGTGTGATTTTCCATCAAGGACAACACTTGTCTCATAATGCCAACAATCTCCCCCTTTGGACTTGATGGCAAAGCTAACTTGTCATATTGAGAACTATCATCCTGTCACATCTGATATCTCTTCTGTAGAACCATCTAGTTATATATTGTTCTTCTATGGGTGGGTTGCCATCAAGTACAACACATGCATCATAATGCCAACAATCTCCCCCTTTGGACTTGATGGCAACAACACCAAATCACTCTCCCCCTTTGACATCAAGGGCAAAGGGTGGACCAAGATATTCTCTTTCCTTGATAAACATTCTGTTGTCCATACTCCCCCTAAGTACCTGCTGAAATCTCTGAATGTGCTCCCCCTTTGTATATGCCAAGGTGTACCAATCTATCCATGCTCCCTCTGAGTACATGCTGAAAGCTTTGCTCTTGCTGAAGTGTGCTGTTCATGCTCCCCCTTACTATAAGCAAGGTCTGCAAAAATATGTTCTACAAGAAAAAAACATGACTCGTACATCATAACTGACCTTCCTATCATCAAAGACTCTATACATACATCTATCACCCAACCAAGTGGGGATCATCCACCCAACCAAGTGGGGATACATCAGAAATTTACATATGATAACCAAGTACATTACATCATTCATCCCAGGCATAGTGGGGAAACCAAACTAGGCCGTTACATGACCTTGATAATAATAAAAGATATACATGACATAGAGACGAAATATCTAGAGCAAGACTATGAAAGTCACCAATAACTAATATTAGCAGCACCATCCAGATCAACAACCATGTTCTCCTTCTGCACCTGTTCCATCTGTGCCAGATGGTCTCTGTCAGGCCCATATCAGACTCTTCTCATCCTAAGTTTGGCCCACTGATTTCCTTCTAATCAACATATACGCGATTGTATCCACAGAAACAAGTGTATATACGCGGATCTTCCTCATGAAAATCGCGTACAACCACTTCCAGATCAACAATCTGTAAATGTCCTATAGCAAGGTATGTCCGCATATAGATATCAACTCATCATCATAAAATCATTCCCATTATATCATATGTGTAAAACACTATAGTCATCTCATCATCAAGATCTGCATGACCATCCATATTACATGGGAATATCCCCTATCTGATAATAATTAGTCAACATATGTGAGTATCAACCTATCATCATATCATATCTCCAACAATGCAACTCCATGTATCCAACATATTGTATATAGCACTATGTATCTAGAGCTCAAGACAAGACTTCTTGATATCATTGACAACAACAATCCTCATCCACATGAGTGCCAAGAATTATAGGAAATCTGCATCATAACTGTATTATATGATCTTTATGCATGTGATGACAGTAGCATATGAGTAACTCATCATCAAGTAAAGAAGATGTGTATTCAAGCTTTGTACTTCTCCTTATCCTTATGAAGATCATCATGTAAACACCATATATGCATTATTAGAGAATCAACCACAAATCTGATCTGAACATCAACTATGTAAACCTAAGAATCATATGAGATTTTGTCATGGATAACTCATAATCATAGCAAGATATATCATTTAGCCATATAAGTATCATCACCAAGGACTACTAACCATAATGCCAACAATGCATTATTCAAAACATAAACTCCCCCTGAACCTATGCCATCCTATCTATTGTCAGATCTGGTCATGCATATATCAGCAAGAAGTATCAAGGCATTACCATTATCAATTTAGGAAAAAACACTTCTAAACATCTTATGAGTATCAAGACATTTCCACATAGCATTAACAGATTGTAAACATTATCAAACAGAGCAAATAATGGATTGAATCATATCAAACCCTTTTTTGAGCCTGTCCCTACTGCTTTTCCTCATACTGACATATACGCTACTTTGCAATGTCTAACTCGCGTATATACGCGACTTCCATTTATGAAACTTGCGTATGAGATTTAGGACACTGAAGTTTTACACTTTCAGCTCCCCCTGAGTCTGTTATGCTGTGTCTGAGTACATTGTGTTGTGCCACATCTTTCTGACTGTACTTCCTTCTTCTTCCATATCTTTAAGCGTGATGATGTTTTCTCCTTTTGGTATGGTGCCCGTACTTTGTTCCTGCATTCCTTTGCTATATGTCCAAGCTTGTTACATGCATAACATCTTACCTGTTTCATATTCCTCCTGTAGCAACTAGCAGTTTTGTGACCAAACATATTGTAAGAAAAGCAATATCCATTGAAGTACCTGGAATGTGATGATCTTTCTGCATGACGATCTTGAGCCACTCTTCTTCTGCATCTGGCTGCAACATGTCCAAGATTATGACATACATAACATTCAACATTATTCATTAGAGGAGTAAAAGATTTTCTTTGAAGAATTTCTTTCCTTGGTTGTTGATGGGGTTGACCTCTCATCTCCTTGTTGAGCATTTCAAATTTATCATTAGATTCCCTTGTCTTACTTTGTGAACTAGATTCTTCTTCAACAGATTCATGAAAACCAAGACCAGCTTTAATAGCAGGAGACCTTTGACTACTAAGAATATCATCGAAGATCTTAGTACTATCTTGAAATCATAAGAGCTTATCTTTTTCTTCTAACTTTTCTTTTAGAATATTTACCTCAACCTGGAGATGCTCTTCCTTTTCATGATATTGCTTTTTCATGTTTTCTTCAACATTTCTTCCTTCTTCCAATTGATGTCTTAGATCAAGAACTTGTTTTTCATGAGCTTGGAATAGATCTTTATTCTGCTTCTTTGATTCTTCAAGATCTTCCTTTAGCGAGAGGCTCGTAGCTTCAAGCCGTTCATAGTAACTAGATCTATCTCTGAGTTTCTTGATTGTTGTGCTTCTTTCATTTACTTCATTTCTTAATGATGTCACTTCATCCTGCAACTTTTGATATTTTTCCATGAATAACTTCCTTACCTTGTTACCTTCCTCTAGTTGAGCTTTTAGTCTGGTAGCTACTCCCTTGAAGGCACATTCCCTTTTGTTCAATAGATCTTGTTGATCTCTAATTTTGTCTGTTAGCCTTTTAAATTATGCCTCTATTTGATATCTTTCTTGCTCACCCATAAGAGCAAATTCAGTTGTTTCGTTATCGCTTTCATCGTCTTCAAATGGATAAATAGATGTATCACCAGAGGATAACACATTCATACCTGATCGATCTTGTTCATCTTCATTCTGAAGTGATTCTGAATCTGAAGTGCTTCTTCCACATAATCCCCAATCGATGCTCCCACTGTCATAGTTCTTCAGAGATGTCTTCTTCTTCTTAGGCGCTTTCTTCTTAAGCTTCTTTCCCATTGATCTATGGATCTCCTTCAAGCGATCAAGCTTCTACCAAAGGACCTGCTCTGATACCAATTGTTGGAAATAATACTGAGAGGGGGGCGTGAATCAATTTTATCAAATCAATAAAACTTTTTCATTTCCATACTTAGATACATATACGCTACTTCAGTTAAGGGAACCCGCGTGTATACGCAACTGTGTCTAATGCAACTAGCGTATATCCAAAATACTTATGATTTAGTTAATCCATTAAATGTTGATCTTTAGTTAGTGCATCAGAACTTCATTAACCATATGTACAATAAGCAGGTGCAGTAAAACAGAACAGATCATCACACACAAGAAGCACACATGAACACCATGATATAAGGTGGAAACCCAATGTGGGTGAAAACCACCTGCTGCAAGTCGTCTCTATCTTATTTTAATAAGAAACTTCATTTTACAATAGTTCTGTACTGGTGCAGTCTTATACTAGTACGCAGGCTTCTACCTGCAGAGGGCTACAACCCTCTCTCGTTTTCCAGACTCTCCTGGATGGGAGCTACAACCCCCTTAGCTCTTGTACTAGCTGATCCATTTACTAGTACGTAGGTGCCTGCCTACTGAATGCTCCAATCTTCACTCGTTCTCTAGCTGCTACTGGAAGGGAGCTACCACCCCCTTTGCTCTTGTACTAGCTGATGTACTAGTACGTAGGCGTCGGCCTACAATCTCCTTTCATCCTCCAGGGACCACATTTCATACATTTTTAGACTGGATACTCTTGAAGCACAACACTATAATCTGAAGGCCATGTTTCATCCAATTTTCATACTAGACCCATCAATATCATTGAAGCACAAAACAATCAATACTAGCATCATCAATTTCTGAATCACTGAAACACTAAAACCCTGTCAACAACACAGTCACAAGAACACAGAGCAGACATCAGAACTCTGCAATAACAATCAGACCCAACTACAACTTCAAATATCATACTTCATAATGTATACGCTACTACGATGAACCAAACACGTGTACATACGCGCTTTCACCAAAGCCAACCCGCGTATAGATCTCTAAATATCCAATCATGACTTGCAGCTATTTCTAACTTAAGTTATACCCAGTTCAGAACATTACATGCGTCAGTATACAGATCTAGAATAAGCATAACCAACCATATAGAGATAGTTCATTTCAAACCATTTGATCCCGATTTATCCTTAGATCTTGTTCTCCATCAACCGGTGAGATTCCTCCTTAGCTCAGATCAAGCAATGCATCATAAACCCATAACCTGCATACTGGATCTCATACTTAATCAGATATTCAAGACTTTTTCCATACACTTGCCTAATGATCTTCTTCTCCGTTTATAGTCTTAGGCCTTACTCAATACCATGGTCCAAAACCATAACAAATCAATATCATGGACCCAATACTTGGGATCAATACTTCTGACGAGATACCATGGTCCAAAACCATAGGTTCAAGTACTAAGGACTAAATACCACGGACCAAAAATAAGTTCTCCCACATGTACGCGCTTTTCCTTGCGTGAAAGTGCGTGTATACGCATACGCGTCTTTGGAACGTATAACCCACGTGTATACGCGGCTTGGTCATGATGAACCTGCGTATATATATTTTTTCCTCTTCATTCTTGTAGTCTGATCATCAATTCCTTGCTACTGACCTGCTACACTATGATCTGTCATCTGTGTGATTTGCCATCAAGGACAACACTTGTCTCATAATGCCAACACCAATATATGGTATAAAAAATTCAGTAGCATCTTAAAGGAGCAAGATTTCTAGGAGCAATTATAACGAAGATCTCAACAATATTGCCCAATAGATGAGCTCCTTCTTTACTACAGGAAGTCAACCCAGCCTTTTCTTACGGTATGAGAATTCATGTGAATGTTATACTCCCCCATATGGATGAGGTGCATACTCAAATGGACAAGCTCCATCGGAAAAATCCTGAGGATGATAGTGTCCCCACACGGTTACTTGTATTATAATTAATCTCAATTGAAGACTTGTATTTTTTGTTTTTTAATAGATAGTTTTTGGCATTATTACAAGAGTTGTAATGGAATTACTACCAATGACTGTGCAAAAATGAAACCTCTAGAAAAGAGAGATTTTATGAAGCTAGAAAGAGAAACTTTGGGAAGGGTTTTCCAAACAATTTTTGTATATACAATCTAAGCTTTATGCTCAAGATATTTTAATATAAAATCTCCACAATTCTTGTTAGGAGGAAAAAAAAAACTTTGCAATTTGAAAAATTGATTCATGTTAAATTTCCATTGATGTAAAAGTGTTTGATATCCACTATATGGATACACATATAAATGAAAATATAATAATAATAAAAAAAAAGTTGGTAGTGAAAAGAGAGAGGAAGAGAATGCCTTTATTAATCCACAAATTGCTGAAAAAAGCAACAAGAAAGTCTCAATTTGATTTTACCTTGGTCAAATTGAGAAAATTTGAATTTTTGCATCATAAGACAACTTGGAGGCACTTAACTTATGTGACATGGCTCTTGTCACTCAGTTAGCTTAGTAAATTCAAGTTAAAGGGCTTGGAGTTCAGTTAAGCATGTGTGATTGCTAATTTGTAGCAATCAAGGTTAGTTATTTCAAGCTGTTTTCAGTTAAACTAGTTCTAACTATTGATAGAACTAGTGGAAGGTCAGTTGTGCAGTGGGACAACAGTTTAATTCAGCGATCACCTAATTTACTAATCAATCATCCCAAAATAGCTAGTGCATGCAGAGAATTCGAGTTCCCCAGCTGTGGTGGAGATTCCAAGGCAATGTAACATTAGTTGTAGACTGGTCTCGATTGTACATATGTTGCATGTAATCAATGATCTAACCTTGGGAATTGTACAATCAATTGGAGGAAAATTCCTATAGAATAGGGCCTAATTCCTCGGGATTTGTGCAAGGAAATAAGGGCTCAAGCTGAGGCAGAAATTGACTAAGTCTGGGTCAGAGCTTCTCATTGAGTAGAGAGATAGGTTATTCACTTGCAGGTTGTACTCAGAGCGGGAAAGCAATTGCAATACATTCTCTATTCATCTAATTAATGCAAAGAGGCTCGAGGGGTTTTTATTGGTTGGGTTCCCCTAGAAAAATATTGTGCATGTGTGTTTTTTCTTATTGCATGTTTGTGATTGTTGTTCTAAATTGTGAGTTAAATTCCACAAATTAGTAGAGTAGAATTGTGTCTCTTGATTTTAGGTTAAATTTCTTGAGAAGTTGCAATTCTATCCCCGTATTTCTATATGGTATTATAGTCGGATTCACGTTAGAATAGGAATTTCAAAGTTGTTCCTTAGGAGGCTCGAATTTACAACTTCTGTGTAGAAGTATCTCTTCAGAGTTGAGAAGATGACCTTCAATAGGCTGAGATTAGAGTATGTCTTAGAAGGAAGCTTGAATTTCATTGCATGGAAAGATCGCATGGAGGTGGTGCTTGATGACAACAAATTGCTAGAATATGTCAAGATATACATTGCAAAACTAGGATCAGCTGATGCCCAAAACCTAGCTCAATGGAAGAAATATGTAGCCCAGGCAAGGAGAATAATCTTGGAGGGAGTGTAGGACCACATTATCTCAAATCTCCATGGGAAAGAAACTCCTTTTCCAATGTGGAAGGCAATGACAGAGCTATTCGAGAATAACATTGACCATAGAAAACTGGCCCTCAAAGGCAAACTTCGAAATATCAAGATGCAAAATAATGACATTATTCCATAGTATCTTAGTAGATTTACACAAGTTCATGATGATCTTGAAGGGGTTAGTGTGACTGTTGCAAAAAATGACCTGGTGAGCCTAACTCTTCTAGGCCTTCCCAAAAGCTAGCATAGCTACCAAGACTCGGTGAATGGAAGGGAAACTTTACCAAAGTGGGAAAGGTTTTGGTTTGATTTGGTTCAAGAAGAGTTCAAGAGAAATAATCGGGATGGAACTTCATCCAAAGCAGAGGATGAAGAAAATATTGCATTGGTTGGAAAGGGAAAGAAGGGAAAAGGGAATAAGTCTCAAACCAAACCAAAATCCAACCAAGGCGGAAAGAAAAAAGACTTGTCCAAAATCAAATGCTTCAATTGTCATGAATTTGGGCACTATGCTATGAAGTGTCCACACGAAAATACTAGCATGAAGAACTTAGGAGGAGAAAAAGGTGAATCTTTGGCTTCATAGTTTGAGCTTGACTTCACCCTTATCACATGCATAACCAACACAATGATAAGGAGTGTGTGGTACTTGGACTTCGATGCCTCGTTCCACATGATAGGGTGTAAATATTTTTTCAGTGACCTAGAGGAGAAATAACTCCAGATGCATATTGAGTTTGGGGATGACAGAAGGTACAGTTCTACCGGGATTGGTACAATATCCTTTCAAAGGAAGTTGAAATCCCCTCTTTGCCACAAATATGTGATGTTTGTGCTAGTCCTAAAGAAGAATCTCATCTCTGTTATATTTTTGGAAGACCGTGGGTATGATGTGATCTTTAGCAAAGGGAAAGCATTCCTGAGACACATAGCCACTATATAGGTGAAGCAGATCGGGGTTCGTGTGAAGAACTTGTGTAAACTTGATGTGGAATATTGTGTTGCATTAAGAAGTAAAGAAGAGAAAGTGTAGAGCCGCGATTTCAATGAACTTTGGCATAGGAGATTAGGCCATTTGCATCATGGTGCCTTAAATATTATGCAACAAATAAAAATTGGCCTCCCCAAAGGATCACTTGAGTAGCATGATGTATGCAAAGGTTGTACCTTAGGGAAGTATGTAAAATCTACATTCCATGGTCGAGGCAACAAAACACATGTAGTCTTAGAAAGAGCCCACTCCGATGTTTGTGGACCTTTCTCGACATCCTCCACTGGAAAACATAAAAAAATGTTGTTTTTATTGATGATTTCTCAAGGAAATGTTGGATCCTCTTCATGCGGAAGAAGGATGGGACATTCTCCAAGTTTGTAGAATTCAAGGAACTAGTTGAGAAAGATACTAACAAGAAGGTGAAGGCTCTCAGGAGCGTCAATGGAGGTGAGTATGCTTGGGATGACTTCAAGGATTTTTGTGCAAAAGAAGGCATTCGAAGAGAGCTGACAGCATCCCACAACCCACAACAGAATGGGGTAGTTGAGAGAAATAACCATAGCATTGTTGGAGCTACGAGAGATATGCGACATGACCAAGGCCTGCCACTGCATTTGTGGGCAGAGGCATGTAACACACTAGTCTACTGGCAAAATTGGAGTCCTCATCATATTCTTGGTATGATTACACTGGAGGAGGCTTTCTAGGGGAGAAATCCAAATGTGTCTCACTTCAGGGTTTTTGGAACCTCTGTTTACTTCCATGTCTCCAAAGATTTAAGGAGGAAGCTTGAACCGACAATAGAGTTAGGAGTTTTCATGAGTTACACTGAAACTCCACACAATTACCGTGTGTACTTACCATCCCTCAGAATGAAAATCATGCGAATGGGATGTAAAGTTTAATGAGGATAAAGTGATGAGGTGCTCTCTTGAGAGGGAGCTTCAAATCCCACCAGAAGAGGAGCTTTTAGCTCAAAAGTAGGAGCCTCAGGAAGTTGTGGAGCAACCGCAATAGAAGGAGAAGAGAGGAGGTAGAGTGGAGACATTTGCTCATGCAAAACCATCCAGAGAAGGTAGAAAAAGAACCAGGGAAGTTGATAGATTGGTGCAAGATGCGAGGGAGAATGTGGGAGCTCCTTTAAATTTGCGTAGGCAAAGGAGGTCACCTGAGAGGTACACTGGCTACATGGCTCTAATGATTGAGCTTGTAGAGACTGAGCCATCCTCTTTCGAGGAAGTAGTAGAGAAACCTGTTTGGGTTGATGCAATGGTGGAAGAATATGAATCCATTGTAAAGAAAAATGTTTGGGAAGTGGTCCCAAGACTGACAGATAAATCAGTTGTGGGTTTGAGATGGATCTTCAAGGTTAAGCATGCAGCAGATGAAAGCATAGAGAAGTATAAGGCCAGATTTTTGGCCAAAGGATTCTCTCAAGTTGATGGAATTAACTATGAGGAAACCTTTGGTCTTGTAGCAAGGTATTCATCCATTCGATCAATTTTTTCACTGGATATGTAGATGGGGTGGAATATCCGCCAAATGGATGTAAAAACAACATTTCTCAATGGTGTTATTGATGAGGAGGTGTACATCGAGCAATCAGAAGGTTTTGAGACATTTGATCGAGAGTCTCATGTGTGAAAACTCAAGCGAGTGTTGTACGGTCTCAAACAAGCTCCCCGTGCTTGGTACACTCGGATCGAAAATTATCTCACTGGTTTGGGCTTCACCAAAAGTGAAGTGGATCTGAAACTCTATCATATTTTGGTAAAAGTTAAAATGCTTATCATTGTTTTACATGTTGATGATTTAATATTAACAGGAGATGAGCAGCTGATCAGTTGTTATAAGGAGGACCTTGCAAGGGAATTTGAAATGAAGGACATGGGTCTCATGCACTACTTCCTCAAGTTGGAAGTATGGCAAGGTGATGGGGAATTGTTTGTGTCTCAAGGCAATTATGCCAACGAGATACTGCAAAGATTTCACATTAAGAGTTGTAAACCCATGAAGACACCTCTAACAACCATCTGGAGGAAGGAGGATGCCACTTCATGTGAAGACGTTGATGCTACCATTTACCAACAGCTAGTTGGTTCACTAATGTATCTTGTGAACAAATGACCAGATATGTGCTATGCAGTCAACCGGCTAAGCTAAGTTATGGTTAGACCGACCAAATTGTATTGGAAGGCAGTGAAGCATGTTTTACGGTACCTCAGAGGCACTACCTAGTATGGATTATGGTACAGACAGACAAAGGGAGTGAAGCTGTGTGGCTTCACAGATGCAGATTGGGCAGGGAGTCCATTTGACCAAAAGAGTACATCAAGTGGAATTTTCAGTGTTGGGTCTGCAACTGTTTCCTGGTACAACAGGATGCAAAGATTTGTGGTGCTAAGCTTGACAAAAAAAAAATACATGGTTGCAATTCAAGTATCATGTGAGGCGATCTAGATGAAAAAGTTACTTGTGGGAATATTTGATCAGATGATGGATCCAACTGTGATCTACTGTGATAATCAGAGTTGCATTAAGCTTCCTAAGAATCTGGTATTTCACGATCGATCCAAGCATATAGATATTCGGTATCATCATTTACTGGACTGTGTACAGAGGTAGATAATGTTGCTACAATACATTCTGATAAAGGAACAAGATGCTAATATCTTGAAAAAGGCTTTGTCAAGAGGGAAGCTCAAAATCCACAGGTGCAGGATAGGGGTGTTTGATAATCCCTTTCTTGCTGAGAGGGAGTGTTGAAAAATGCAACAAGAAAGGCTTAATTTGATTTTGCCTTGGTCAAATTGGGAAAATTCGAATTTCCACATCAACAGACAACTTGGAGGCAATTAACTTGTGTGACATGGCTTTGGTCACTTAGTTAGCTCAATAAATTCGAGTTAGAGGGCTTGGAGTTTAGTTAAGCCTGTATGATTGCTAATTTGTAGCAATCAAGGTTAGTTATTTCAAGTTGTTTTAAGTTAAACTAGTTCTAATTGTTGATAGAACTAGTGGAAGGTCAGTTATGCAATGGGACAACATTGTAACTAATTGATCATCTAGTTGACTGATCAATCAACTCAAAATAGATAATGCATGCAGAGAATTCGAGTTCCCCAGTTGTGGTGGAGATTCCAAGGCAGTGTAACATTAGTTGCAGACTAGTCTTGAGTTTACAGGTGTTGCATGCAATCAATGATCCAACCTTGGGAATTGTGCAATCAATTGGAGGAAAAATCCTATAGAATAGGGCCTAATTCCTCAGGATTTGTGCAAGGAAATAGGGGTTCAAGCTGAGGCAAAAATTGACTAAGTCTGGGTCAAAGCTTCTCATTGAGTAGAGAGATAGGTTATTCACTTGCAGGTTGTGCTCAGAGTGGGCAAACAATTGTAATACATTCTCTATTCATCTGATTAATGCAAATAGGCTTGAGGGGTTTTTCTCAGTTGGGTTCCCCTAGAAAAATACTATGCATGTGTGGTTTTTCTTATTGCATGTTTGCGAATGTTGTTCTAAATTGTGAATTAAATTCCATAGATTAGTAGAGTAGAATTGTGTCTCTTGATTTCAGATTAAATTTCTTGAGCAAATTGCAATTTTATCACCATATTTCTACACAAATATGACATGATAGTATTACAAAATTAGTTGAAGATTTTATTAGTATCGTTGGAAGCATATACCTTCTTTGTTTCCATTTAAAGGAGAAAGGTCATCAAAGAAAATAAAATCAAAAGATCGTCATCAATAAAATTTGTACAAAATGCCTTTTTTCATGTTTGATTCCACCATGTTGGAGTTTAAGGTTCATCGCATGAGGTACCAGAGCAACAAAAAAACAATTACTACTATGAAATCTCTTATTTACAATTGACATCCCCATACATCAGGGGTCAAGAGGAGGTCCCGTGTAATGAGGAGATTGACATATGATTCATTCCTAAACTTGACACCCCTAATAACTCTTATTTACAATACACATCCCAAGACATCAAGGGTCAAAAGGAGGCCCTCTGCAAGGAGTAGTTTGACATATGATTCATTCTTAGGCTTGACACCACCAATAACTCTTTCTATCTCATGCACTTGTGGTATCAAACTATGTGTATCATTGCTTAGGCACTCTCTAAACACTTGTCATGGATTGTAAATCATGATTTTCTCAAAATAAAAAAAGCTAATAACATATAGCCCAATAATATTATTCCCCATATTTTGTTTTAAAACTCTTTTAAATCTTACTATCCTATTAATATCGCCATACTTTATCAAATCAAACATTACTCATAGATACATTTTGAATCAAATCCTCTCATCTTTTACCATATACCCACCTCTCCATTCCCTACAATATTCTCTTTTTCTCATTTTGGAATATACTAATAATCCATAGAAGAATGTCAATATTGCTTTTGCTTTAAGAACTGAAATGTTTGTTTGTAAATGCATTTTGGATCAAATTCTTTCATCATTTACAATGCACCCATCTATCCATTCCCTAACATTTTCTCTTTCCTCATTTTAAGACATGCTAATAGTCCATGGAAAAATATAACCATCTCTCCATTCTCTACCATATTCTCTTTCCTCATTTCAAAGCATATTGATAGTTCATAGAGAAATATAGTCAACACTGCCCAGGTTTGAATTTTACATTAAAATGATTCTGGATAAATATATACTCATGGATTGAAAATTGTTTTTAGAGAAATCATTTAAAATTTTTAATTTAAAAATTTATAACCATTACAAACAAAACATTATTTTTAAAATATGAAACCACTTAACTCAATGATTTTAATGATTTTTCCACTTCAAATCTAACTTTATAAAAATAAATGTTGCACATGTTTGAATTTTACATTAAATGATTCTTGATAAATATAAACGGATAGATTGAGAATGTTTTTGGAGAAATCATTTTTAAATTTTAAATTTAAAAAAATTTAAAATCATTACTGAAAAGTAGAACATTATTTTCAAAATATGAAACCACTTATCTTAATGATTGTAATGATTTTTCCACTTCAGAACTAACTTTATAGAAATAATTTATAAGAGTTAAAATTTTGTAAAAATTAAGATAACACCTTATAAAATTAAAATGACAACTAATTATAAATTTATGGGTAATAATTATAACTTTATAAAAATTAAGATAATATTTTATTTTTAATCATAGGAAAAAAAAATATAAAATATTCACATTTTACATTTTAGGAAATAATTTTATAAAAATGTGGTAGTAATTTTTGTATTGAGGCTTATGTGTTCTATAATGAATTAAGCAAAATCTTTCAGTATAAATTACATAAGAGAAATTTTTGGCTCCAAGTGTTTCGAACCAATAAGTGTGGTTCATCATCAGGACCAGATGAAGAGGCAGACCATGGCAAAGGCTTAAATAGAGAGCAATGTAGAGACACAATTTCAAGTGTGGTTCATCATTAATACCAGATGAAGAGACAGACCATGGCAAAGGCTTAAATAAAGAGCAATGTAGAGACACAATTTCAAGTAACGACTATATTTGAAAAATAATATTTAAATTATGATATTAATTTATTAATATTTGTTTTTAATATATTAATAAATTAATATCATAATTTAAATATTATTTTTCAAATATAGCTGTTACTTGACATTGTGTCTCTACTTTGCTATCTATTTAAGCCTTTGCCATGGTGTACCTCTTCATTTGGTCTTGATGATGAACCATACTTGTTGGTTCGAAAAGTGTCGGCCAAAAATTTCTCTTATGTGATTTCTACCAAAAGACTTTGCTTAAAAATCAAATCACCTAGTCTAATTTATACACGAAATAACTTTTTTTAATCCGAAAGCTAAAATGTGATTTTTTATTTTTTAAAATATATTTTTGAATGCATAAATGAATTCAACAATCTAAAAACCGAGGCACTTGAGTTCTATCGATTAAGCAACTTAAACTCAAGATTTAAAAAATGTATTAAAATTAACCAAAAAAATTATCGTGAAAAAACCATTTATTATGTAAATTAGACTATACCACTCATTTTATAAAAATAAAATAATTTTGTCAAATTTATAAAAATTAAAACCTTATAAAAATAAAATAATATCTCATTTTAACATTAAAAAAATCACCTTCAATCAGTGACAAATAACAATGAGCATATTCCCAACCTAATCCTAAGAAAACAATGTGTGGAATGGGTGATATAATGAGCTTATTCCAAACCTAAGAATGGTGTGGATTGGATGACATAATGAGCATATTCCAAGGCTAATCCCAACAAAATGTGTTTCTAATTTCATTGCATGGGCCATGCCCAATCCCAAGAAAGGGTTTCTAATTTCATTGCATGGTCCATGCCCCATCCCATGAAAGGACAAATACTTTAAATTGTATTTCAATTTTGATTACATAGATAACTTCAATTTAGTCAAAGGGGTCAACCAACGAAACAAGGAAAATCCATATCGAGTGACATCCAAGTCCCAAGAATCTCGAGGAAAAAATCTTTAAAATGTATTGGATTATGGTTAATTTTTTTTCCTAATTTATAAAAAATTTCTGATTATAATTAGATTTTTTTAATAATGAGTAGTTAATGTGAAAAAAAAAATGAGTAGACAATTAAATTAGTAACTTAATATTTAAGAATACCTTAACAACTCATCGTAGATCCAAAACCCATTAACTCAAACTCAAATTACACAAATTACAATAAGATATTTAGATTTAATTATAAATATTCTTAGAGTGAAAATATCCTTGACTTTTCACACATGTGATTTGATGTTAATAGTGCATGCTCAACCAATTTATCCTATTTTCTTGTGCTCCCCAACCAAGTAGCCGCCTCATTTCCACCCCACCACACGCATTTGACTAGAAAAGAAGGCACGTATCCATGGTGGCATATTATACTAATATTTGACTGTTATCCTCTCACACACGTCATTACAAACCTCTTTGGTAAAGCAAAGGAAGAAGCCATGAGAGACCCTCTCTAATGGTGGAAAGTTGAACATTAGAACAAGGCCCGTTCGTTGCGGATTAATATGCTAAAATGTACTCTCTTGTTGTAATTCGCCTCCTCATTTTACACACCTGCACTTTGTAAAAACCTCCACCATCCCTGCTGCCACTATCCACCATCCCTTCTGCCACTGATACGCCTTTCTGTTAATTGTCGGCTCCAGCGCGTGCGCGCATTCGACGGTAATTCCCAATCTACAGCTCCGTGATTCGTGCTATATCTACTCGATCTCTGTTCCATGCTGCTTAATTATTTCACTCTTTTCCGATTCTTCCCAGGCTCGCTCGCCTGCAGATTACCCTGACGGATTCTAGCGAGGAGTCGTCTGCCTGCCGGAATCCGGTGACTCCGAACGCCCTCTGCCCTGCCGTGGTCTTCCGCGTCGGCGCTTCTTCTCTTCTGCGATAAGCGGGGTTTGGAGCGGGAATTTTCCGTTAGGTTCGGACCGTCTCTTTGAAGCAAACTTCAGCTTTCTTTAATACTGTGTCGGCACTCTGATACTTGTTTTCCCTCTTTCTGTTAATCGACTGGAGTTGCTTTCTTTAATACTGTGTTGGTACTCTGATAATTGTCATCTTCTTTCTGTTAATCGACTGCAGGCTTGCCGTTGAGGGTTTGACAGAGCTCGATTTCAGTGAAGTGAATTATCGTCTAAACGGTAAGTGTCTGGAATTCTCTTCAGCTGACGTTAATTTGCTGTCTTGTGTTTTCTGTGAAATTGTGTTTGAATTGAATGCATGGGCCGATCTTCAGTTTCTTCTGTTTTCGGGGTTCGGACTAGACAATCGACAGAAATGCTTCTTTTCTGCGGCCGTTTAATCTTTATTTTTCAGTGTGCGCCATGGTTGATGTCACAGACATGTCCGTTTTTATGTCTCTGAAGGCTTGCTTGTTTCTGTCTTTGATGTCTGTCTCCGCAATCGCTTGTCAGGCGAATTCGTGAGACTTGTTTTTGCGGGGTTCGGACTGGAGAATCGACAGAAATGCTTCCTTTTTGCGGCCTTTTAATCTCTACTTTGCAGTGTGCGTCTTGGTTTACGTCACGGACATGTCCTATTTTATGTTTGTGGCTTGTTTGATTCTGTATTTGATTTCTGTCCCCGCGATTAACGAATTGCTGAGACTTATTTTTGCAGCAAAGGCCATAGGTGATTCTCTGTTATTTCATTCACATCAATTTGAATTTTTAACGTTGGTACCCTCTAAAATGAACCTGAGGACACATGACTGAAATGGATGACTTTAGACAATGACTCACGTTTATGTTAAACCTCAAAAGAAGGTCTATCAAAGATTTCCAGTTCTCATGTCAGTCTGTTCAGTGGATTTTTGTATGCATTCACTATCTTGTTCTTTTTTTGCCTTTTTTTCTTCTTAAAATTGAGTGCCGCATGGAATGAACAACTGAGGGGATTCACAATTATTTTTTCTCTGGTGATTGAATTGTTCCTCTGGAGTTACCGTGGATTAGTTTAAGCGCACATCCGTCTGTCCAAAGTGGAATTTGTAGAAATTGGGCACAGAAATCGGGAATTCGGCGTTGTTACATATATTTTGAGCCATGCGATTAATTTTACTGGATATTACCAGTGCGGCGGAATCATCTTGCTCAGCCCTAGGTGAAAGGAAAACAAGTGGACCCTAATGGATCGGTGCAACACAGGGGCAGTTACTGTAAGCAGCAATTGAGCCCAGCAGAAGCATACGATGATCAATAAGAGTGCGGTGGCAGTTCTGAGTATTGCAAAGATTAACCAGTGAAGTTGTAGATCAGTAAATAACCAAATACAGTGTGCTGATGATCTCAAGTGAAGAAGGGGAAACACATCAACACTTTATCACACAATAGGAAACTAAGGAATAATTCCAAGCGATAGAACAAACCATAACACTAAGGAATTGCCCAGCAGTACATTTATTGCTCACACAAAAGAATGAGCTACAACGAGGCATGGATTGAAGCGACATAAAGGCTTTCTGTAACTCAAGTAATGAGAATGGGTTTCTGGGCTCAACCTTACAAAGAATGAGTTTGTTTGGAACAAAACCTATATAGTTACATGACTCTTCGCTTAGACTCTCGAGTCACTGAGTCTACGTGATTCTCCACCCTAGATGAGTTGGTTTGAGCCAGACCCGGCAGTCTGCCCCAGAGCAAGATTGACCCTCCTGAAGCTACCTAACCCCTCCTAAATCTGCTGATTCTTGGCAGAAATTTCACTCAAACATAAAACTACTGAGTTATGATTTCAGGTTTGACTCTTGATTCTAGATTCTTGACATTGGACAGTTTAATGTTTGAGTACCTTCGTTTATTTTGGTTCATGAATCTTAATTTCAATCTTCACGCCATGGCCCATGGTGGTTTTGATTCTTGATGGATGAATGGTGATTATGATTGATTGGGATCATATGACATACTTGGCTATGGGATATGTTATTTTGGCATTATATTCTATGTATTTGCATCATATTCAGTGTAATATCTTATGACTATTATCTTTTATTTTTATTAAATTAAATCTATATTTTCATATTTTATGGCATTGAATCATTGTTTAGTTGACTGAAGAGTTTTTGCCGAGCCTGAACCAAGTTTCACTCTTCAGCAAAAATAAGTTGACTTTGGTGACTTTCATCATAATCATTTACAAATTAAATAACACCCACACATGCACAATCAAATGATTAATCATCAATGCATTAACTGAAGAGGTCCCTAACAGTCAAGTCTCAAAGACAATAAGTGAGGATAACTGATTCTGTGAAACTTCGATTCAGCATGGCAAGGGCATGTCCTGACTTGGTCTCACTAGCATGGAACCTGGATTGACCTGTTCAACTTTGATCATCCAACTTATTCGATGTACCAATCCCTTGAATTTGTTTACCTGCGATGGTCATTTTGATGTCCGCACACTCAGAAAGAGAGAGAGAAGGGGGGGGGATTGCCATGGCTGATAATTGTTTTACAAGAAATCTCTGGTTTGACATGGATTGGTATTTAACTGGCTTTGAATTGTGAATTCTTCTTCTTGATAAATTGTTTCTGGTTAAAATGGCATTGAATTTGTTTCTATTTTGTTGGTTTATGATCTTGGTTATAATTTTTCTTATGATTGCATAATCCTTCTATAACACAAGCAAGTGAAATGTGCAGGGAATACAACATGCGTCGGTTTTTTTGCTGTACTTGCTCAACAGAGGGTGCTCCTGAACAACCTGAGGCCCATTTCTTGAACGCAGCTAAGAACAATGGAAACGGTAGGCTCTTCTGTTGCACACCTCTTGTAGGCTTAAAAGACTCTTAAAAAATAATTTGTTAGACTTGTATGTAGACTTCCACTCTGATTTGCTGTTATTTGATGTAATGGATTGAAATGCACTTTTCTTGTAGCTATAAGTTGTCATGAGCCAAACCAGAATACACCGATTATAGCTGAAATCTGGAAGTGGAGCTGGGAAAGATCTGAAGTCTAAACAAATTCAATTTCAAAACTAACAGGGAACTAACAACAGTAAAATTTTCAACAGATTTTAGAATGCGAGCATTGTAACAACAGAGAATTTAGCAATTGTAACAGCAGCCAAATACCTGAGGTCTCAGTCAGAACTCTTAAAACTGAATATAAATTGAAGAACAAAAGAAAATCTTAGCAGGAATGTTTGTGGCAGAATATCATATAACCTAGAGAATATGTATATTGATAATTGAATAGAAACTTTGTTGAGAAGTTATAGACTCCAACCTAGGCCAAATCATAGGTGGCATGGGTGCTGATCTTGGCCCCAAATAGTGTCTTCCAGATTACCTGCATTAATACATTTCAAAAAAATACCTTTAAGCTTCTTTGTCTTTTGCATGTGGGATAACTACAGTTTACATAGAACTCTGTTAACTAATAGAAATTTCAACCAAGTAACATTTAATCATAACATAAAGTTCATGAACCAACAGAAACTTATAAATGAACCCTCCAAAAAATTTAAATGATCTTCACCATGTATCAATAGCTAATCACCGAAGAAGGTTAGCACAAAATATTAATAGCTAATCATAGAAGTGGGTTGTCTGTATACATTGTAAGAGCCTCCAATGGAAAATCCTTCCAGTGAATGAGGTATTTTGACAGTACTTTAGCCCACTAGAATGTGTCCTTCATAATTAGGGGAGGCAAGATATTTGAAAATTTAACATTTTAGCCTACCACTTTCCACAAGCATGAGACATGAAAGAAGTTATGCCCTTGTGACTTTGTTGGCAGCTCAAGAGTACATGCAACCTGTCCCACCCTTACTGGAACTTTATATATCTAGGCTCATGCTTTTCCACCCGTTTACCTTTTTTGATAAAGTGTTGTAGCCTCAAAAGACCCGATCTCCAAATTCAAATTCCTGCTCAAAGCAGTGCTGGTCCTGCTGGGATTTAATCCTATTTTGGGCCAATCTGAGGTTCCCCTTTAGGTGCTTTGGTATCTGCTGGTGTTATTTAGTGGTCAAATCGTTCAACAAGGGAGGTTCATAACTATAAAGGGCTTTAAATGGTGACAGTCCAATGGCTGCGTGTTATGTTGTATTGTACCAATTCTCTACCAAGTGCAACCATTTTGGCCAAGAAGCTTGTGGTTTTTCCAAACAGTTTCCCTCAAGTACCCTTCTTCTATACACTTGTTCGTGATCTCTATAAGTTCATTTGTTTGAGGATGATAGGTAATATTCGGCATTAAGGTGGTACCTAACCAACAAGTCTAAAGAACTCCGTCCAGAAGTTGCAGAGAACATTCATGATTAATAACAATATTCTTTGGTAGTCCATGCAACTCAAAGATATAAGGCATAAGCAATTCAACAACCTTTTTGGCTTTGGAAATAGTATCCATTGAAGTAAAACCAGCATGGTTAGTCAAATGATCAATTACCATCAAAATGCTATTTTTCCCTCCCACTTGAGGAAACCTTGCAATGAAGTCCATGGGAATGGATTCTGACTTGATTGGGAATGGGGAAGGTCTGTAACAGTCCTGGACTTTTATATTCTTTGTTTTATTCATTTGACAGGTTTCACATGAATCAACAAATATTTTCCCATCTTCTTGAAGTCCCTTCCAAAATAATTTACCTATGTTGTAATAGGTCTCAAAGATTTAATTAAACTCTCTCCTTAAATTTAGAGTTGGACACAAGATAGTCAGATCACCTAAGGAAGTATATCCTTTTGTCTTTTTGTGCCCTGTTCGGCAATGTCACTGTGGCCAGCAACAAGTTGTAACAAGTTGCAATTGTCACCTGTTGCCCGTTGCCACACATATGCAGTCATAGTTTCCCAGTGCAGCAAATCCATAGTGCCACAATGCAGAGATGAGGCCCGAGGCTTAGAACTGGTGTGGTCGGGAGTATGGAGAGGACCCACAAAATTCACAGAAGCATGTGGAAAATATGAAAATTGTTGAGAAATTTATAGGGCTATAATTAGGATGATTTCTCTTAAACTTGATAACTACTTGTGATGTCTTTTTACTTTTTACTTGAGTCACTTTTGGCCCTTTTTCCTACAATTAACCATTTCCCCCTTCTTCTATTTAATTAAGTGACTAATTAAAGTCACTTTTAATCCGGGAAAATTGATTAAGTGACTTTTAATTTAATTTTATCTTGCTTAAGTCACTTTTGGCCCTTTTTCTTTCAATTAACCATTTTCCCCTTATATTTAATTAAGTGACTAATTAAGGTCACTTTTAATCCGGGAAAATGGTAAATCGCCCACCATACTTCCTCTAGCCGCTGGAAGTCACTACTCATCATCCCATCCCGTAGATCTTCTCGCTCCGCTTCCATCAAATATTCCTCCTCGAATGCCACCTTAAGTGTAATTAATTAAGTTAGGCTCAATAATAACCCTGTTTACGGGATTTATCAAAATGCAACGGAACCAAAAACAAACTGTGTGGAATTGGCCTTGATGATGGAATATGCCAAGCGAATGTTGTCGGATCCCATAAAACCTCTCAAAACCCCTTCGAGACCCATGATGTAATCTTGCTCCTGTGGCTTGGCCATCACATACCTTGGAAACCCATCCTGGTGGTGTTACAGAGGAAACTCAAATTGGGGACATTACAAATTTACAAGTCCTCCTGCCCCAAGATTGCTTGCCTTCAAGCAATCCATATCTGTTAACAACAGAGGCATCCACACATTGATACTAGGATCCCATATGAACCATTGGGCTAAACCATGCCTTCATGCCACCAAAGTATAAATGGATCCCTTAATACCTGGATTCCAAACAAACCTTCAACTCAATCTGCCATCAATGGATCCACCTAGATCCCAATGCCACCATGTCCAATCATCATCACTCACACCTAAGGGCTCCCGTTGTTCTGTGCCCTTGGCGAAATATATCCTCTCAAGTATCCCTCCATCAATAGGATACCAACTCATAATCTCCCTCCAATCCATCTCGTGGGAAGGATCAATTGCTTGTATGCCTGTACATGGAACAAGTCTATCATCCTGATGCTGCTCCATGCTTCACCTATGCTGCTATGCTTGGACAACTAATAAGGGTGACTCTGTCCCTTTCCCTCCAATGTATAAAGGTGAGCTGACAAAACTGCAAGCTTTATCTTTGTACCCTTGAAGAGGGCTACTCTGAAAATCTGGAATATACGCCATTGGTTACCTAGTTAGGGATGTTAACTGGTCCCCAATGCTAGATAGCTTGGTCCCTGACCTGCCACATGCCACTTGAAGCTCCTTGAGTGTACTGACCTCCTGTAAGATAATGCCTCAGAGTGACTGGATCTGCTTCTTCATTGCCATAAGGTCTGTCCTGATATGCTCCATCTCCTTTTGACGATTGGTGTCTGAAAGAACTGAAACCCTGCTGGCTTCATGTGCATTTTTCTGCTCCTCGTCATTGGTTGGCTCCAAAGATGGCTGTTCGTCCTCCTTTTTCATGGCTATAACATGAACCTCTTTCTATCTCTGCACAGATAGCTCATCCTGCATAACATCTTCGTCTGACTCATGCTCCTCTATGCGCTCTCCCCGCTGATCATCACTAGTTGCTCATCTCCCTGAATGTCGCCTCCTCGATCTTCTTCACATATGGAGACAATCTACTGCTCATCACATTCATCCATTAAATATGTATGCACATCAGGGCTGTTTTCAACATCTCCACATGATTGTTCATGCCTTCCAAGGGTTTCTTCATGAAAACCAATGTACTCATCTATAGTAGACTCCTGTCCAACCATGGATCCTTCAACCCTTTCCTCAATCGGCTGACTTGAGTTCTTTGCCACTTCTGGCTATTTTTCAATTTTTGCAGTCTTAACTCCTTTGTTTTCCCCTTTAACTTTACTTTTGTGATCTGGTGCCCATGCTTCCTGACATGTGAAACATATTTGCTCTCTTTTCATTTGATTTCTGATCTTCCTTAGGAGTTCAGGAAACTGCTTTTGCTTTGGCTCCTCATCCTTTCCAGATATAAGCCCATCAAAAATTCTCCTCATCAAATTTCTTCTGACGAGGTTCAGTTTTTGCAGTCTTAACTCCTTTGTTTTCCCCTTTAACTTTACTTTTGTGATCTGGTGCCCATGCTTCCTGACATGTGAAACATATTTGCTCTCTTTTCATTTGATTTCTGCTCTTCCTTAGGAGTTCAGGAAACTGCTTTTGCTTTGGCTCCTCATCCTTTCCAGATATAAGCCCATCAAAAATTCTCCTCATCAAATTTCTTCTGACGAGGTTCAGCACAATGGGCTACGAACAACCTCAATGACTCATCCATATTTCAATCCAACAATGGTGACAATACTCTACTTATGATAAATAGATCTGGTAATGGACTAAGCTGATTATACCTTATGATTATGACCTTGGCCCCCACAAATTTACAAGGTTTCATATGTGATACAAGGCATTAACTTTATCATAGACACTCACGAATGCTCACTGTTTATGAAATCTAGACAATAGGACCAATACAATCATTACACGACTTCTTTCACTCATACATAATTATGCAGCTGGCACAACAACTCAACAAGTGTACTCAATGTCACACTCCACATACACCCTGTCATGGACCGTACAGGATACTAGTAGTATACCTAAAATCTAGACATACAAACTCCAGCGTAGACTACATAGACAACATACATCAGGATATACTCTGACAGCAGCTATGCTCTCAACCAAACACTACACCAGCAATATACTTCTTGCAATGTCAATACAACAATATATTTAATTTCAGTAGCAACAGCAAATTAGATGGCAGCATGAATCACTTAGCCATATAGCATCAACAATGACAGGCATATGCATCATAAGTCAGCTTATAGAAGCAGTATAATATATCTGTGTCACTGATCTACAACACTAAAAAGGCATATCTTCAGTTCACTGGTATACCATTCCTGAAGCTGATCTGGTATAGTCTCGAAGCTGCATTCATGTTCTGGCTCCAAGTGAAATGCTACAGGATGAATCTTGGCCTGGAAATAAGGAGACTCTCGACCTCAGAGAAAAAGAGAGAATTCAGTCTGCAAGAATTGCAAAGCTTTGCGAAGAATCTGACTCTTTGCTGAAGAGAAATATCTGAGTCACAAATCTTCTGTGTATCCCTTAGGAAGTACCTTAAATTTCTCAACAAATTTCTGATTTTTTAGTGAGGTCTTCTGAGTTTTGTAGTGCTGTAGGTGTAATTTTCATTTGTTTATCTTGGAACGAAAATACACAGTGTGCAAACAAACTTTAACCATCACTTATCACACCATACAATATTCAGAAATAATGGTCTTTACTGATAAATGTGTACATTATCATCAAAGCTGGGAATGTAGAGTCTTTACACAGATTCAGTAAATGAAATACATAGCAAGGAATATAACAGAGGAACCTGATGTAAAATGCAGCAGTGAATCTTATCTTCAACGCTCAGTGCCTTGAGGAATATCAACAATGGAAGCTACAGGAATTTGAGCCCTTCATTTTCCAGTCAACAACTTTTGCTACAGACATGCATATGCTACAGGAAGCTCATTTGGTTACTGGTTTACACACTCAGCAATACGACTGAGCCTTCTAGTGACCAGAACTCGACCCAACAATTTAAAGTGGCTTAGTGTCTGAAATGAAAGGAAAATCGTATCCTCATAAGCCCGATCACAATAATGACTCAACAACCTCAAGTTGTAGTGCACATAAAACCAAGCTTTTGCCAGGTTTTCATTGAGTCTGTTTATTCTCACATTATGGATGAAGTTGTAGGTGCTCCAACACCTCTCTCTGCAGAAATATTTACAACCTGTGAGAGCACTTTTTTTTACCAATTTTGATAAAAATCCCTGGCCGCCATATGCTTCCCACCATGTGATGGCATCAAATCTGTCCTTATCTTCCCTTGCATGGAAAGAACCAAACATTCCAGTGCAACTGAAGTATCTGCTTAATTCAAGACGTAGATTAGCACACTCCTTGTCAGGGACCAACTTGTCTAATGCTTTCGTATATCCATCTTGTACCTCTAGATCTGTATGGGGTTTGATCCTAACCCCACCCCCAGGTGAAGGTTGGCCCAACCAAGATGGAGAGTAATATTTTGACATAAGGATATACGGCAAGGCATGTATTGGAACATTAATTTTATTCCACCATGCACACATACAATTGTGAATCATTGTAAACAAGTTGGGGATTTTTTTACTTTTTTCTGAACAATATCTTTTATTTGCCCCAACATGCTATCCATCTGCTCATACACCTCCTCAATCACTGGTTTATCTATATTTGCAAAACAAATCATGCTATAAATGGGCTTGGTGAATTGCAAAACTTCCCTCACACGTGCCCAAAACAGACCATCAAGAGCGGTCTCCTCCACCTCTTCAAAACCTTGCCTGTCAATTGCGGTTGGAGCCTTGTCCTTTAATACCTGCCAATGTTGACTTGATACCATGCTAGCCAATGACTCTCTTACCTTCAAAAGGCGCCTGAAGGTGAGGTAATAGCTAGCAAATCTAGTCTTCGCAATCTTCAACAACTCCAAACTTGAGTGACTGCAGAAAAGCCCATGGGTATTGCTATGATTGGTAATAAATTTTATCATTCTCTTGCCTCTCTTGTACAAATCACCAAATCCAAATGTATTAAGGTTGTTTGTTTTTAATAATAAAGGTTCATTGTGTGAACCAAACACTCAGACCAAAATATGTTGGGGATCTATCCCCAATAATTGCTCCCACTGCCTTGCAATTGGAATCATTATCAATGATGACTTGGATGACATTGCATGGCCCAATACGTTCAATTGTTTCAAGTAATGGCTCTGCAATGTTGATGGCGGTCTTGAACTTTTCTGAGTGATCGTATGCTAAAAGGAAGATTGCACCATTATTAGACACAAGAAGAACACTTATCAATGGCTTGCCTTTTACATTTGTCCATCCATCAGATACAATGGATACCCTATGCTCATTCCAAGAATTTGTCATTTTACCCAAAGAATGTGTTATTTTTGCTTTTTCATGATCAAGTCCCATGGTTCTACCCTTGTCATACCCAGGGCCCTTGTATCCTTTGGGGAGATCATTAATGGCAAAAACCATTTCATTCCAATAAAGTGAACAAAGAACATTGAATGGTATCCCACATGCATAGAAAACAGGTAAATTTTTGAATCCACATCATTCCTACATCCTTCATTAAGCAATCTGATATGGTTCTACGCCTTAAAGGGATGTTTGTTCCCGTGCCTCCATATCCATTGCCATGGGAGGATGTTGATGGAGTTCTTTGTGCATGTGATTGTGGGCTATCATGTTTAAAGACACCCTTTGATCTTTTAGATATGTATTGGGCTTCCTCCTCTTCCCTTATGTATTTGGCTCTTTGTGGTGCTGACACACTTAAACAAGTTTTGATTCCTATTTGTTTATCTCCATCCCATGGCCTTTTCCCACAAAGGTGCCTTCTGGCACGAGTGTATGAACCTGTGTAAGTGTTTTTGCAATGGAGGCATGTAAATTTAGTGGTTCCACCCCCTTTCCCTGCTTCAGGCCTAGAAACATATTTCCACAATGGGGTTTGGTCTGGTTTCGTTTTTGTGCCCTCATCATCTCCACTCTCCTCTTCCTCCTCACCAAGGTACTCCTCCTCTCCAAGGTTTTCATCAAATCCACCAAAACCCACTTCTTCATCCTCTTCATAGTCACCCCAACCTTTGTTTCTCCACCCTTATTCATCTTATGCTTTTTACCTTTTATTGATTTTCTTTTGTTAATTGCTTGGGGTTCCAGGGGATGAGAGCATGATGCGTAGGATGTAACAGTGGATACCCCCTTAAGGTGGGGAATTTCATTGCCCACAAGGGGTTGGGACAATCATGTGTTCTTTAATGATGGAGGAGGCTCATAAAGGGCCCATAGGAACCAGGGTGATGGCGATTGATAGGGGGTACAGTTGATGTTCGACTTTTGCCCATGTGCTAAATGTGTATGTCCTAACCATCTTTTCATTTTATGGTACAATTACCTGTTGAGAGTGGCCAAATATGCTTTTTTCTTTTTCCTTTTAGCTGCATTAACCTCTAGGGCATCGTTCCAGGCCCGACCCAAGGTGTGGGCAAGGGCAAGGGGTGGTTAACCCCTTGTGGACCCAATGGACAAATGTGGACCTAGATGGGAGAGATGATGAATGGGGTTTTAATGAGTGGAATGGGACTGATATATATGGTATTGAGAAGTGGGACCATGCAACTGTAATCGGGGTTTCCCATGCAATGCCATCCCTAAAGCCTAGTAGCCAGTAAAAGAGATCCCACTTGACTAGAATACAAGGTTAGCCACCCAAAGGGACAAAGGAGACAAGAGTAGAAACCTAGTCCACTCTTTCTGCCAAATTCCCCACTAATCCATGCTCAAAAGTGTCCATGAGAAGTAAACAAAATTACTCATTACCCAATGATAAGCCATATCTTCGGGGTTGGGATGCCCACCTTCAAACATATAATCATGATAGATGGGCGAGGGAACACATGATCTATCTGGTGGCTGCAAGGGTTTGCTAACTGTCAGCTTAGGACCATCTTGGAAATTTCTTTTCTTCTAGGGATATCACCCACAAAGTGGTGGGTAACATTTGGTTGCAACTGGGACATTATCTCTCTAGAGAGTGCACAAATGTACTTGAACTCGGAGGTCATGAGAACTCCAACAATCTCGTGTTCGCGGACCTGTCACCGACACATCACAAATCAAACACACGGGGCAACATGCTTTTGTGGCGTCTCATGATCGCACATGCTTATATTAGGCCACTAAAAATCAATATGCAATGCATCCTACCCTAACACGAAAATATCATATGATGTTACTTCTAATGCAAAAATCAATATGCATTGCATCCTACCCTAACATGCATATGGTACAAGGGTAATACTAAAAGTAATCATAAAGCCAGTGCAACCAACATATCATTAGATTAATATAAATATTCCTGCCTATATGATTACTCATGTAGCAAATCCCAAAGCGAATGCTGAGATAATGACATGGAGGATGATGCAGGTGGGAGGTGGGAAAATATGATATCCATTTGAGGTAAAAGAAGTCCTAGAAGAAGGAAAATAAGTCAATCTAGTAGTGCGAAGCTTTCCTTCCAAGCAGAAGATGCAAAAATGAATGATCACGCTCAAGAACTCCCTATCACAACCCTTTTCTGTAAAGTTATGCCTCATGGATGCCATAGGGTTATGATGGGAAGGAAAAGGGGACTCGGGACATGAAAGGGGACAACAAATTGGTTGCTCAATGGAATAATTATATTCATAATTCGGAGGGTATGAGGGGGAAGGAGGGATGCTTCTAGTGAATGGTTCTTCCTCAACATCATACCTAGGAGGGGAAGAGGGATCATCAATGATGGTGATAATATGAGAATACGCAAAGCGAGTGCTCGTGGATAATGTAGCTATACTATTGGGATGCTAAAGTAGGCATGGGAAAGCAAGGCCTCTATTGGTGTCATCATCGATGTCAAAATTGGGGCCCACTATTTCTAATAAACCTTCTTCATGTGTGGGAAAACCACAATCCTCCCTTTGGATAGTGTGAATAGGGATATCTTCATGAGCAATGTCTTGGGGAAAAGGAGAATAATTTTCAACCTCATTTTTTGTGTTAGTGTCATAAATAGGGTCATCGTCAAAATGATGGTTGCCCACATCCCATTTTCCCTTATTAATGCACAAGAAATGAGAAATGTTGTGAAGCTACAATACTCATCTTCAAATGACCTTTCTTGAATGAAATTGCACACTTCATTGTGTTCATCCTCATGGTCTTCAATGGGGCTCTCACACATGCCATGCACATTCTCAATCCTTAAATTTGCATCTTGAAGGCCCTCTATGGCATTTTGGCCATCACGATCTTCTTCAGATGGATCCCATTCTTTCCATATACCCTCACTTTCATGATGGTCCTCCGCGCTTGAATTTTCTTCAAGGTCACCTTGATCATCCAGTTGATTACATTTTGTGGGGCTTTGCAATTGATTATAATATTTTTCATTGAGAAGGTTAGTCAGGATAGTAAAAGTGCAGGTTTGGCTAGCAAATTCAAAGAGACGACTGGGGTCCTTCTCATAGGCACACATTGTTATGTAGAGTTGTTTTTTTGTTGTCCCATGAGACCTGAACATGAATTCTTTATCCATGTTCTCCAATAAATCTTTATAAAACTCAATATATTGGTCCACATCTTTTTGTAGTTCTTGAAGGTCTTGATCATTGAGTTTTGCAAATGGAGAGCCAAGGGATCTTCATTCATAGTCCTGAAGATGGATCCCCTTTAGGATTTGAAACGTCGACAAGATTCAAACTATACTGTGGAGAATCTGAACTATCCTTTTCAAAACAAAGACCACATGAATTTAAAATCTAACATGGTATTGTCTTCTTGACAATATTCCTTTTTTCATGATTTTGCTTTTTAGGATTAAAATGGACTCGTCAGGATGAATTAACTTTGCCTTGATAGATGCTTGCTTCACCTCAAGCATTGACTTTGAAGTTCAATGAAGAACTAGGGCTTTGTTCTTCCAATGGAGTCGCCAAGAATGATATGTCAATGACGTCGTAAGGTAAACAAAACACATGTCTCATGTCCCCGACAATGGCGCCTAAAATGTTACCGCTCAAACTAGTAGTGGTCCTAGGAGGGGATCCTATAGAGCAACTACTAGGTCAAGGGACAACAATGGAGCGATAGCCCACTGTCACCTCAGCTAACGCTCCTTGCTCTTTATGGACTTTCACCGATGGGAGGAGACCCAATCTAGGAGGAATCACTAGGAAGAGTGGATCTATGAATGGATAGAGAGTGATTCCTAAGGCCTATTCACAAGAGAGGCTCAACTAGATGGCTTGCTTGCTTGAGAAGCAAAGTGATAGGCTCTTTAGGAAGGGCTAAGAGGACTCTTGAGCCTAGGTTTGGAGGCTATGCCTTAACAAGGGGCTTCCTAAGTTCCTAGACCTAAGGATCCTTATGGATAAGAGGCTTCTATGTGATATTTATAGATTTAGAGTTACAAAATTGCGGGACCAAAAAGAGGCAGGTGGACCCAAAACTAGGTCAAGGGTATGGAGTTGATCAATCAATGAAGGGCTTGACCTAATTAGGGTAGGGAAAAGGATTAAAGGACTAATTTTCTTTTGAGATTTGAATGCAGTGATCCCAATGAGGACACTAACCAAAGTCAATCTAGGGCAAGAATTGGTCATATGGTTAAGGCTTGCTATGTCTTGGGATTCCATTGTCGGATTTGCTTCAAACTTGGAGGACCTTTAGACAAAACCCCAACGCAGGAGTGGACCAAAAATCAAGGTGATTGGATGGCTAGAAAAGAATTCGATTGATGCCCTGGGTGACCTATTAGGGCTAGGCAGAGAAAAATAATTGTTTAGGTGACCACCAGTGGATGGATCAATGCCTTACCTTTGGGAGAGATTGAGTTGAATGAATTTATGATTTGGAGAGAATTAACCCAATCAAGGAGGCCTCTAGGCAACTTCACATGGCAATTATGGCATAAGAGCAGCAACCCAAGGACTTTATACTTCGATATGCAATGATTGATGACTTATCAAGGTATTTTCAACAAAGATAACCTCTAGGAACATTCATCCATTCATACATGACACATGTAATGTATGCAACACTTCAATAGATCAAAATTTCACCATTTCGCATAGAGTAATAGTGAATTTCAGACCTAGATAGCGAAAATCCTAGGAACATTCATGTGATATGATAAATACAAGAATAAACGTGAAAAGGAAATCACTTACATGTATAATCAGTATATCTAATCATCAAATCATGCCGATAATGAAGCTCCAAGACCGAGAGAATAGTATCCAAACATGAAAATTTATCCATGAAACCAAACTTGTCCTCCAAAGGGGAATGCAAAATTCTCCAAATAGCTACTAATTCCAAATCCAAGTGATGATGAGAGAAAATGAATCACCTTTCATCTATTTATTCAAGTCCAAAGGGGATTCGATTTGCCTAATTGGCCTAATAATAAAATAATGTACAATAATGATATGACTTGGTGACAAGCCCACCAAGATAGCTCAATAATGCAATGAAAAGCCTCTCAAGAGGGAAAAATAATGAACATGATGAGTCGTTGGGCCATTGAGAAGGCATAATGGAATCCAAATGTGCCAAGTTGAGTGAAGAGGCTCCAAAACATAGTGGACAAGGGGTTGGCCCCTTGTTTTCCAAGCATGTTTCAAGTGGTGCTCCCAAGTGGGTGTGGGGGCACAATGACATCTTCATGGGTCTCC
This sequence comes from Pinus tabuliformis, assembly GCA_031772625.1. Taxonomy (NCBI): domain Eukaryota; kingdom Viridiplantae; phylum Streptophyta; class Pinopsida; order Pinales; family Pinaceae; genus Pinus; species Pinus tabuliformis. Next base: position 1,411,497,942 of record CM062819.1, read on the forward strand.
AAGTGGATCGATAATGCCTGTAAACCATTTGTAAGGGCTAGGATGATGACATAAGCCCTCCCTTTGTCTCCTGTAATGAGACACATCCTCATATGGACCTTGGAACTTCTACCAAGTGTATGGTACAAGTGTGGATCCCACTGGGCATGGTGATCCAAGTGCATCATCCACATCCAAAAGGTGGAATACGAACAATCACTGAATGGTGCTGGGGATCCATGAAGTGCTGTTTGCTATGGTGGAGGCCCATGGCTCTCTACGCTCACATTGCAAGTGCTAATGTGACCCTCTGGAGGGCTTGGACCTCGTATAGGGAGACCAAACCCCAAATGGAGACCCACCTTCCATCCTGCATAATATTTAATGCGACCATTCGCCTTCTAGTTCAACAAATCGTTATAGTAATCAAGTAAAAGAGCTTACATTTGTACAAATCATGGAAAACAAGTGGGCACTTCATAGTGGCATGCCCTTCCATAGTGGGCTTCGACATATATAGGTGACTCCAAGCTCAAAGGGAGGTTAACCAAGGACCCTATTAGGTAGTTTCTACTTCTAAAGGGGGTGACTGTTACATCCTTCAAATGGTAGGTGGCACATGATATAGTGATAGAATGGAATGGGGCATGAAGCGAAAGCTCGAGCCACATGCCATGGTACCAAGGCTAGCTAAGATAAGGGAATCCCACACTTGCGTATATGCATGTAGGAGGGAGCAATCGTGGTACATGAGTTATCCTAACCTGTGTGTTTCCACCCTTATTCATATGCCTTTTGCCTTTTATTGATTTTTCTTTTGTTAATTGCTTGGGGCTCCAGGGGATGAGAGCATGATGCATAGGATATAACAGTGGATACCTCCCTAATGATCAGGTGCTCAAAAATAAAGTGTTAGACTTAGCTTCAGATCAAAGAGCTTGTCATTTTGAATCCAACAATGCGAACGACACTCAAATCTGAGCTCATATGAAGAAGTTAGAGAAAATCAAAGTTCAAGTTTGACTTGTCTACATGGCAGGATTGGATGACGTGGCAAAGCCCTTCAATGAGTAAGGAGGCGCCAAGTTGCAAATTGCCATTGGCCCTTGCATATCGCAAATTGCAGTCGCAGGCGGAAAGGCGTTACAGAATCAGCCTCGACAAATCAGGGTTGTGATGCGATAAATCACATATCGCACATCTCACATCGCAACAAGGAAGCATATCGGAGTTATAGAATCAACCTCGACTGGTTTGGGTTGCGATAAGATATCGTAGATCCCAATGTCACACAAGTCCCGCATATCCAAGACCCTTGGTTATCCGTCGATGCGATTTGTTTTTGGATTCCGGTTAATACTCTTGTCGGGTTCGCCACATCGCAATCGCAACATCGGTGCCTTGTTCACAGACCTTAACCCGCCAGACTTCGCCGATTGCGATTTGCGATTCCGCTGACATAATATGGCTTACCGCGTAGCGAAATTTTCGCCCAGTTAGCAGTTTTTGGGGCTAATTTGTAGGATCATGCCGGATGTGGAGCAATTTGTGGAATGAATAATGGGAGAACTAGGAGAAGTCACAACTTCTTCAGTTCTTAACCAAATTGGTTGCAAAAAGAGGCTAGATAGCCATTTTTGAGTGTTTTGGACTCATTGAGACAAGTTTTAGAGGCATTTGAGCATTGTAAACACAATTTTGTTGTAATTTGGAGCATAATAGAGGCCCAAGTATTGGAAGTTGGACCAAGGAGACGTAGCCCAGGAGGGGCGAACTGCTCATCAAATCTTTGTGTTGTGTGTTATATTTTGATGTTCTTTGCTATTATTTTGCTGCTATTCAACATATTTTATGTTAAATTGTTGATAACATTTACATAAGAAACTCTCATGGGAATTAGTTAATTAAGCAAAAATGGTGAATCCTTAAGCACTTGATAAGCAAATGATAAGCATCTTGGGTTTTATTCTGAATGGGGAATTAGCACAACATTACTAATCTGCTCCATTTCAGATCAAGTTGGTATCAGAGCATTGGTTTTTGCTTACTAGATTTGCTTGTGCAAAGGAGTATTGTTTGCTAGGGCAACGTATAAGATGCCCTAGAGCTGGATAGGGTGACGCAGAGCAGCAGAAGTTGCATTGTTGCTGTGGGATCGTTCATTTAGTGATTTAGCCGGAATATCTATCTCTGACTGAGAGGTACTACTGCCGAGGTCATTCTCTGTTGGGTAAGCCATTTCTGGCACCCTGGTTGTATTCTGAAACTACATAATAATAAAACCATCTAAATAGCTGCACTGATTTTCTCGCATTGGGTTTTTCCGAGGACATTAGTCCAAAAACAACGGTGTCGCTTATGTGCTTGCTTCTTTCAGTTTATGATCTGTATGTTATGATCAATATTTACATGGTAAATAACTTGTTAAGTAACTGAGCAAATAGGAAGAAATAAATCAGACAATATAGGAATACAGGAAGAATTTCTAGCGGTTAGACTTAGAAATTCAAACAAAAAATCAAAAGAGGAGAAGGGAAGCTGGTTGAAAGCCCTGTAGTTGGCTCAAGTGGAAGAAGAGCAAAGTTGCCAAAGTCTTCTACGCTAGTACATTCTCAAGTTGCAGAAGTTGTAGTTGAGTCTTCGGAGACCATGTCTCATGAAGGAGAACCTACCATGCCGGATGATGAAAGAGCATTCAACAAGGTTTTTTTCGATATGACTAAGATGGTTAAGGTCCTCTATGAAGAGAGGAATAGAAGATTGCGAGGAGAAAGTTCCAGGCCTCCAAGAGGAGAGGGTTCTCCAGCAAGAGGAGGTCATGGAGATGGTGACAAGCCACCATCCACACCACCATCATCCTCATCACCATCATCTTCACACTCTTCCACTAATACAACCCTCACTCATACTCATCATCATTCTTCAAAAGAAACTAGTAAATCACCTTTTCTAAAACTTGATGTTAAATTCGAGTTACCCATGTATAATGGTGAAGTGAATGCAAAGAAGCTTGATAATTGACTTCGCTAGTTGGAGGTCTATTGTAGGATTCAAAACCTTCAAGAGGATGATATCAAAATTCAGTTGGCTTCATTGAAAATGGAGGGCGCAACACTCATTTGGTGGGAAGCAAGGACTCAAGACGAGATCAAAAAACATGGTAAGATCTCTATTACCTAGTCTGATTTCATCGCTGCTATAGAAAGACAATTCTATCCTTTAGCTCATGCAAAAAGGTATCATGAATTGGCAAAATTTCAGACAATTAAAAGGTCAAAATGTGCAAGAGTATACTCAGGAGTTTAGGAGAAGAGCTCTTATGCTAGGAGTAGACTTGCATTCACAAGATACTTTGCTAAAATACATAGGAGGTTTGCATAGCTATCTTCGACACACCATTCTTATGTTTAATCCCACGAATCTTGATGAGGCCTGTGTTCAAGCTACACACCTCGAAGCAAGAGAGAAAAATGTACAAGAAGGTGGTAAGAAGAAGCCATTCCAGAGTGGTGAAAAAGGAAAGAAATCTAAAGGAAAGCAAAAGAAAAATGCTTCTGTTAAGAAAGAAGGGGAGAAACCCGTGTGCAAGAATTGTTCCAAAGAGGGCCATGATGAAGCGCATTGTTGGAAGCTTCATCCTGAATTAAGACCAAAGAAATTTAACAATAAAGGGAAACAGAAGACAAACACTGCTGTACATCTGGACTTGGGCTCTGACTTAGGTGATGAAACAAAGATTGCAGCGACAATCACTAAAAGAAAAGTCGTGGCAAAAACAAGAAAAGAAGAAGCTGTGGCAAGCATTAGTGCAACAAATAACTCCAACAACGCTTCAAATGAGGAAAACATAATTGAGCTGTTCCATATCAAAGTTATTTCCAAACACACCAATATTGATATGCTATTTGACAGTGGATCCCAGGCAAATTTAATTTCTACAGACTTGGTCAAGAAGTTGAATCTGGAAACCGTGCCTCATCATAAACCGTATCTGTTGGGTTGGATAACCAAGGATGCAAATCTTCAGGTCACAAGGAAATGCGTTTTCAAGTTTGCTATTACTGCCAATTTCGTTGATGAAGTCGAATTAGATGTAGTGCCGCTGGATATTTCTGGAATTGTGTTGGGAAGCCCGTATTTGTATGACTGGAAAGCCGTTTTCCATAGATTTGAGAACAAATATCATTTGTTCAAAGATGGAGTGGAGTATATTGTGAGAGCCCATCGTAGAAAGCTTAATCTGTCTTTAGCAAGTGCAGGGCAAATGAAGCGACTGGTCAATTCCAGCAAGAATCTTGTGCTCCTTATGATCAAGCAGAAGAATGACACGGAGTGTGAATCCTTTGTAGGCTGTGACGTGAAGCTGAAAGCCGAATTGGTTGATGTAGTCAATCAATATGGAGATGTGTTTCAAGAACCAAAGGGATTGCCACCAAAAAGGGGAATTTAACACGAAATTCAACTATATCAAGACTGTCCACTCCCAAATATCGGTATGTATCGAATGTCAATTCTAAAAAGTTTAGAAATTAAAAACCAATTCCAGGAATTGTTAGATAAAGGTGTAATTCGTCCCTCTACTTCGCCATGTGGTTCACCAATTGTTTTGGTACCCAAGAAAGATGGAACCTAGTGCATGTGTGTAGATTATCAAGTTTTGAATAAAATTACCATAAAGAATCGATACCCACTGCCCAGAATAAATGATTTACTAGCTCAATGGAAGAATGCAAAATATTTCACTAAATTAGACATGAGAAGTGGATATCATCAAGTTAGAATAGCTGAGGAGGATATTTGGAAGATTGCTTTTAAAACCAAACAGGGATTGTTTGAGTGGCTGGTTATGCCTTTCGGTCTTTGCAACGCTCCACTACATTCATGAGATTTATGAATGATGTTTTAAGATCCTTTCTTGATGAGTTTGTAATTGTCTATTTAGATGATATTTTGATATTCAACAAATCACGAGAAGAGCATGTCAATCGTGTGAGGAAAGTGTTGGATGTCTTGAAAAAATAACAACTATTTCTGAAGATGTCTAAATGTGAATTCGGGAAAAATTCCTTAGTGTATTTGGGCCACATAGTTGGAGGAGGTGAGCTGAAGATTGACCCCTCTAAAGTTTCGATCATTATGAATTGGCCAATACCCAAATCAGTCACGAAAGGAAGGAGTTTTCTGGGAGCAGCGTAGTACTGGAGGAAGTTCATTGCCAATTTCTCTTCCATAGCAGCTCCATTACATGCTTTGACCAGCGTGAAGGTTGTCTTCCAGTGGGGAGGCAAATAACAAAAAGAATTCGATGCTTTAAAACAAAAGATCAGTATGGCCGTAGTTTTAGCATTGCCGGATTTGAAACAACCATTTGAAATACAAACAAATGCAAGTGACTACGCCATGGGTGCAGTGCTTTTATAGCATGGTAAGCCCATTTCATTTCATTTTGAGATTTTTAATGGTGTTGTTATTAACTATCCTACATATGATAAAGAGCTTTATGCATTGGTGCAAAGTGTGAAGAAATGGAAGCAATTGCTTGATGGGAAAGGAAACCATTATTCACACCGATCATCAACCTTTGCAACATCTGCAATCTCAAACAAAATTGCAGCAATCAAGGCACTTTCGTTGGATGGGATTCTTACTCCTTGTTTAGGCTAACTCCCAGTGAAGCCAAGTGGGGTGGACCCTACAAAATAACTAAGGTTTAACAAATCTATACTAAATAAGTGAAGTTCTACGAGTTAATTATAATGATCAAAGATACATCAAATCAAATCAATATATAAATTGCAGCAAATGAATTCAAAGCATCAATTTCATGAGCATAATTACAATAACCATCTACAAATAGATATATTTGCAGTAATTGACAAGATGAAGTAAAAATAGACCAGTGCCAAATATAAAGTACTTGCAAAAGTAAACATTCCAAGTGAAGAAGATGACTTGAAAGTAATGCTTGGAAGTAGATACTGAAAAGATAAATGCCCAAATTGTAAATGCTTTAAAAGTAAATATGACAATAAAAGATAAGCAAGTACAAGAATGCTCAATATGAAGTGCTTAGAAATGTAAATACTTGGAACAAGATGCTTTGTAAATGAAAAATATGTACTTGAAGTAATGACAATCACCCAAAATAGATAAACTTCATTAAATAGGAGGGAAAATGATACAAGAATTCAAGTACCAATGCTGCAAGATAAATAAAATTGAATGTGTTCTTGGTTTATTTTAAAGATAAGTTAGATTGCGAATTAGTTAGTTGCAAGATTGAAACAAGTTGCAATTGAACTCCTTCCCCAGGCCTTATCCTCGTAGGGGCCCCGATCTCAGAATAAGAAGCCTTAGGGGAAAGAGGGTCCCTAATTTACTATTTCAACCAGCAAGCTAGAGGGAAATCGATTATTGCAAAAGAAGAGATGAGAGAAAATAGAGAGAAAAAGGGGCAAAATGTCCTTCTGGACTCCTAATCTTTAAAATTTTTCTAGGTGCCTCCATTGGGCAATGGGGACCTCATTCCCTGCCATGTGCATATGAGCAGGTAACAAGTTCTACAATGATTTTCCACCAAAGGATAAAGAGGTAACATCTTGGATGTTGCCCATGGTTACCTCTGTATATACAAACAGGGCTATGGGGTGATCCCTCAATGGCACCATGACATGGTGATATTAATATACATGCAAATGGATTTTTAATATATAATTCATTTCAACAAAAAAAAATCGATTTACAATTTGGCTTCTAGTATTCTCAAAAGACAATATAACTAATGGTAAGCTTTTTCAAAATAATTCTTCTATTTGTAACTGAAAATCACTAGCCAAACGTGAACAAAATGTCTACTTGGTATCAAGTAATATTATATTTAAAGCTGGGTCACTATGAAGAAGAGGCTAGTAGATATTGAGAGCATGTGAAGAGTTGTCTCTATTCAAAATATTTATTCAATTGAAATCCATAGCTATTTAAAGGTATTTAAAGATGAAGGTTATTATCCAAAGTGTTTTGGTTTTGAGCTGCGTTTCAGGTGTTACTAATACTAATGTTATTAGAATTGGACTGGGTCTGGCAAAATTGGCTCATCCATCTGGTTTTGGGGGCCATACCAGTCCAGTTGAAAGATAACAAACTGGAAAACCGCTGGTTCATCTTGTATTGGCCATAAATGCCCAAACTGGACGGTTTCACATGGAACCATACTGCTGATGATGGGGACAACTTACACAATTTGAAAAAAATCAATAAAATAAAAAAGTTACTACACTAAACCTAACCCTAGGTGCATCCTATTGCTATTTAAAGAAGTCTCTACCCTTTATTTCACTCACACGATTTGAGCAATTTGGAAATTTTGAGCTAGAGTTTCTTGGGCTGATTTGGGGAGCTGATTGAAGGGTGGATTTGGAAAGATTTTGAGCTGTGTTTCTTGGGCTGAGCTGGAGCTGATTCAAGGGTTTATTTTTAGAATTTGTTGGGCTGGTTTGAAACTGATAGGGTTTATTTTCAGAATTTCCTGGCCTGGTATAGAGCTGTTTTTTGGACACTAGAGGCCATTTAGAGTCTCTTTCTTGATGTATTTTGGTTCAGATATGGATTGCATGATATGAGATTTTGGTTATATGCAACTTTACATTCTATATACATGAGAAACTTTGAATATCTGTGTATGATGATTTGGATTCACATGGGATGCACATGAATCTTTCTCTCTCTCTCTCTCTCATTTTATTTCTTTTGGGGTTGACCGGTTTCAATGATAGATGTAGTTCTGATAATATTGACTGTTACCCATCATTAGGGTGAGAAAGCTTGTAGTCTAAATAATATTGATAGAAGATGCAGTGACATATTTATATAGGAGCCTAGGAGGAAGTTTGGGGCTGTGAGAGGTTTGACCTTGTCAAATTAAAAAAGTATAAAAAAGGAAATTTGAATTAAGGTGAAAACAATGAAATTTAAAGTGAAACATTCATGTAATCATTATTTAATGCAATAAAGTTAATATAAGGATAGATTCTAGGTGCTGGTAGTAGCTGGTAGTAGGTTCCAGGCATAACTAACTGCTGTTGCAAGTGCATCACTGTTTCCAGTGAGGATGTAACTTGAGACTTGTGTTAGATGATTTTTCTACTTTGCCCCTCGACCACAAATTTCTGTCCCAATTCTTGCAATAAATGTTGAGAACAAACTCACTCATGATCCGTTGTGGCTTTTATGCGTCCATCATTCTTGGGTTTGTGATTCTTCTTGGTTAAGGTGCTGACTCAGTATTATATTCTTCAATGGGGCAGTGAGATTGTATCTTTGCTGAAGGAAGCTGCATTACTGAAGGAGTGTTATTGCAAGAAAACCTGAGGGAATGCTGCAAACAATGTTGATTGGACTAGGGAAGTCCTGGGGATATAATTAAACCTTCAAGAAGCAATATTATCATTATTGTTAAGATTTTTTAAGCTGGAATCCAGGTTGAAAATCTTGTTTTTGTAGAACAGGTCAGCATGGGTAATGTTAACGTTCTGTGCGAGAGATAATTAAGAGAGTTGCAGGATGTACAAAGTATAATTAAAGGATTTTCCTTTGTTGCAAGTCGTAGCTATGACATCTTTTGGGATGCAGTATATTGCTTTACTGCAGAACCTATATATATGTGCAATATGTTTATCTCATTTATGAAGATACAACAGCAGATGGCCTTTTGTGGAAAGATTGCCCTTGAATCTGGATAATTGCGACATCTTTGCATTGTCTGTAGATTTAGGAAGCCTATATGCATTTCTAACCTTGAAATTGCATTAAAGTGCTAATGACGTCTTCCACTATTCACATAATTTGTGGCAGAGTTTTCAAGAATGAAGCTTTTGGTCCACACAAGCAAAGTGACAACTGCTTTATTCTAGATTTAACATTGGGACAGAAACATTCTGCCACACTACATGAGTCTTGTTCAGCTAAGAGGTCACGAGTGAGGGGTATCTATTCTGCCAAAGTTTGCCAAAGGCCTGCACCTGCTTTAGCAAGCATGAGGTGGGGGTGAAAACACCACCCTACTCACTGACCTGACAGGTCACTGTTGACTCCATTTCTCTATTTGAGGCTAGAGTTGAGATGTTTGTTAGCTACAAGTAGGTCACTTCATATTTTGTTTTTAATGACATCGTTGATGGAAGTCTTATCATGAAGGCATTCCATAGCCTAGTATGATGCGTAAGTTTGTACGAAAAATTTAAATAATTGTATAAATAAACCAGCCTAGATCCATCTAACTCTGGATCTATCATGTGCCGAGAGGGATCAAATCCCTTGAGGTGCAAACCTTTCCTCAAATTCTACACTCCAGAAAGAAGGTTTGAAGGATTTGATCTCTCTCGGCGCATGATAGATCCAGAGTTAGATGGATCTAGGCTGGTAAAGCCCTCAATAGGAAGTCCCAGTAAGGAAGTCCAAATTAGTTGAGTGAATGGTTTGTTCCTTTACTATTGTGTACATGATCCTCTGTGTACAAAGAGGCCTGCCTATCTTGATTTAGGTTATTGTCATGGGTGGAGGTGTTCTCTATGTTTATTGTGCATCCCCTCCATCTCCTTTTATAATGCATGTATGATGATGTAAATAGACTATGAGTTGAAGAGGAGCTTCATTGTAATTCCTGCATTTTTTGAATGATGTTTTCATTATTTCATTCTTTTAAGCATGCACTGTCTCTTTATTGCTTTAAAATTTTAACTTTGGGTGGGTTGTACTAAACAAATTTTCATTGCTTATGCAACTCAGTTTCAATCTCCATTACAACTTTAGTGGAAGGTTTATCTAGTTTTCAGGGAGTCTCGCTTTATTTTCACTCTTCTTTTGAGCCAATATCATTTGTTTGAGTTACCTACTGTTTTGACTGGCGGGTTTCATTTTCGCTCTTTATAATCCCATACCATCTCGTGAGTACAGACCATTTTAAAATCATTTGAGCTGCTTCTATTGTCACATATTCCTATCTACTCAATTGATCAAGTCATGTAATCTTTTGATTTCAGTGCTTGTGTGTTACCATAACATTTGTGCTTTTATATAATCTCTGTTTATGGCCAATTTTCTACCTTCTAATATCTATTTGACAAACATGAACCATGGTTTTGGACAGCTTATTAGTATGTCCAATATACAAGCACTGGAATAAATCACACGACAGTTCAAAAACTCTAAAGCTACTTTAGTACTAGTCTGATCTTTTTCTTTATCGATTGTAATATTTCATATTAACTGCAGTGCTCTGAAATTTTCAAGTATGTAGTACTTCAGTAGAACATGTTTCATAGTTCTAAGCTGTTTTGTCTACCAGGGTTCCAGGGAGACTATAAGATGTCTGAGGGTGCAAGGAGTGGTCCGCCACAGAAAATAGCACCTATTGAAGCACCTGCTTTGTCATTAGAAGAACTGAAGGAAGCAACTGATAACTTTGGGGCAAAGGCTTTGATTGGGGAGGGGTCCTACGGAAGAGTTTACTATGCAATGTTAAGTGATGGTCAACCTGCAGCAATTAAGAAATTGGATGTCAACAGCCAGCCAGAGGCAAATTCCGAATTCTTAGCTCAGGTATTATATATTCAAAAATGGCCCGCAAATGGCAAGACAGTTTTAACAATGCTATTTATTAAGTTTTCGTAGTATTTGGTAATTGAAATATTATATAAGTAATATTTGTTCTAATAACATTTTAGGATAACCTGATGCTTTGGCTTTATATCTCTAATTCCTTATGTGCTTCTTTGGACACTGTCTTGGTATATAGGTTTCAATGGTCTCAAGGCTGAAGCATGACCATATAGTTGAGCTGGTGGGTTACTGTGTTGAGGGAACTCTCCGTGTATTGGCTTATGAGTTTGCAACAATGGGCTCTTTACATGACATTTTACATGGTATCACTGTAATATATACGATTTTTATTTGCAGAAAATCAATATTTGGGATTTACCAATTAATTTTTACCCTCTCTTAGTATGAAACTAAACTTGATTTGTATGCAGGACGGAAAGGAGTGCAGGGGGCTCAACCAGGTCCAGTTCTGGATTGGATGCAAAGGGTGAAAATTGCTGTTGGTGCAGCAAAGGGTCTCGAGTACCTTCATGAGAAAGTGCAGCCCCATATTATTCATCGTGATATTAGGTCTAGCAATGTTTTGCTTTTTGATGACTTCAAAGCAAAAATTGCAGATTTCAATCTTTCAAATCAAGCTCCAGACATGGCTGCTCGCCTGCATTCAACACGTGTCCTGGGAACCTTTGGCTATCATGCTCCAGAGTAATTTTTCTGACTTAAAAGATTAACATTTGGTCTTTATTGCTTGATCAAAGTCACTCATTAGAATAATAGCTATTTGATATGGAATTTTATAATTTTAGTATCATTGTTGGTAGCAAAAGTACCACTTCACTTCCTATTGGGGATTCGGGCTCATATGCTATCATTTATGGTGGATGGGATTTTCCTTCTAATCCTGTTGTTAGGTTGTTCTAACTCTTTTATTTCCATGATGCATCTCGTTGTTCCATAATGTAATATATGATGTATATTTCCAAAAACAAATATCACCACTTTCATTTTGTGGAGGCAGAAAAGGTGCATACTAATAATTTTAAATTGTCCCTCTTCTATCCTTTTCTCTAGCCAAAAGGAGAGAGTATTGCACCAAGGATGATCTTATTCCAAAGGCCATGATGTCTCATAATGCTTCACACAATTGAAGGTCAGGAGGATGTCAGACTCCAGAGGACAACCCATAATGTTTTCTGGACTTTCAACAACATATGCTTTCTGATGCCCTTGTGTGACTGTGCCAGGTCATAAATCTGCTAATAACAACTCAGTGAAGCCTTGTAGCTGAAAGGCTTGGTTAAATGGAAATAGGAACATGATAAGAAAACTTTAAAGTTTAAACATAATGAAAACTTTCAAAAATTTATTTTCAAGATGATTAACTTTATAAACATTAGGAAGCCACCTGAAGCTAAATTGATAAGAAAACTTCAATGAAAACTTAAAAAACTTATTTGCAATATGATTAAATTGTCAAGCATTAGGAAGCAACCCAAAGCTGGGGCTCAAACGTGAACGGTGGAACATATTTCGCTTTCTAAAGGTTTATAACTGCTTTACATGTGGGTATATTGTCATGTACCTACTAATGAATGTCTTCTTGGCACAATGAAACCATCCCTATGACCCTACCTTTAGCGCCACTGGTGCTTTAATGTGGTTTGGGGTAGATTCCCTAAGGAAAAGGGTTCAGACTTCCATGCCCCTAGTTCAGATTTCCCTTGAATCATGTTTGTAACTGCACAATGAGTACCTTTATTTCATCATATTCAAGAGTAGTCTTCAAACTTTTTAGCCACTTGCTTGTATTCGGTGGGCTTTGATTTGTGAAAGTTTGTATATATTCAGTGGGCTTTGATTTGTGAAAGTTTGTATATATGTTGTCGGTCTTGGTGTGAATTGAAATGAAGAGTCAATTTACAAACTTCAGCATCTTATCTATTTATATTGCACCCGCTACCTGTGGCATCTCCCACTTGGTGTAAAAACGAGAGCTATTATAGAAAAGGGAATATTGAGGAAATCCAAGAAATGCATGTAGGAAATATAGAGAATGCCTATTGGGCATTTAAAACAAAGTATAGTTTAGCATCCATCTGTCCAGAACCTCAGTTGAAATTGGTTGGACGACTTCACTTTTATTTCTAGTGACTGGTCTATCCATCCACCTCCTCAAAATCACCTTGATTTGTTGAAAGATACCATCAATAAAATTTAGGTGGTAGGTACCTAACAATAAAACACTATTTCCTGCCAAAATATAGAAAGTTTTTAGGATACCTGGACTATACAGTTGTAATATCCTAGGGAAAATTTTTCCCTAGGGTTTCTTAAGTAACTAGGGTTTCCCACAAAATTCCCTTTTCGTTCAAAAATAACACAATTAGATCATTCAATATTACACATATGAGTAAGTAATATGACAATCAGTAAGTGGCACTGCTCTCTCAATCAACACAGTAAGCCATTCAATACAATGCTATAACTCAGCCATTCAATAGTTCCAGTACGATCTGAAGATTCAAGAGCTTTATTAATAAGTGACTGTACCCTAACCAGAGACCTGAACTGTTCTAGACTAATCTGCAGACTTTGAACAAATTCCTTGACCAGAAGTGATACCTGAATAGCCTCAGGATCTGCCTCCAACCTCCCTCAGAAAACTCCTCTGAATTCTGTTACAGGATGATAATCAAGCTAAAGCAGTAAGTGATCTGAACCCTGTCACATTGTGAGCTCAATTCTTGCCTTCATTCTGCCTCAGGGAGCCCTTTCCGAGTTCTGTTCAGATGCATGAGTCTCCTTAGTGACTGTGGACTTGTTACAGAGTAAAAATAACTTTCCTGTGGAGCCTTAGAAACCCTCCCAAATCTCTGTTACAGTGGCACAACTTCCTCAGGAAATTTCAGATCTGGTCACAGAGTGAAACAGTGGGCTCATGAAACCCTCCCGCAGTTATCTCAGGGGTATTATAGGGCCTCAGGATGACTTCGGGCCTGATGCAAACTATAACCAGCATCTCGAACAATAGCATTAGAACAACCCAGAAGTTGCTTAGAGGATGATGTCTAGTCTTAGACTCTTGGAAGATGTCTTGAACTGCTTCAGAAGGGTTGTTCTGTTCCTGCCTCAGAATGAATTTGCATGGACTTAGCCTCAGAATTATTTGATTTTCTGCCTCGGTACAGATTCCTAGTTCTTCAAGAATTAGGTTGAATTGCCTCAGAATTCCCACAAATGTCTTTGTTGCTTCTTCAGATAGTTAGTTCCATGTTGTCAGAACAAGAAGAAAGGTGACTATGTAGGGTGGGATCACCTCCCACTGAAACTGATCAAAAGAGAAGCGGGGTCTTAAAGGTTAAAACCCTCCAGAGCCTCAGGCTCAGAAAAATAGAGACAAATTGCTCCAATCCATTGATGCCCTCTTATATTTATAGATTTCCATGATGGGATTTTCCTCCTTAATTAATTAAGAGGGATTCATGGTAACCCTCAACTTTGGGCTTTTTTGCCCCAGCTGCCCCAAAACTCGCCCCTTGTTGCCCAAACATTGGGAATTTTTGGGTTTTCCCTTTATCCAAGAGTGTACCCTATGGGAATGGATAAGCTACTTCGTCTCTCTGGGCAATTAATCTCTTTGGGACATTACAACAGTTGATAAGAGGCAAGTGATTTTTAAAATCTTGACTTCGCTAAGTTTTTACTTGTGAAATTATGATCGTGAACACTTAATCAATCCCCATCAAGAAGAATTTTTATGTGTTAACTATTTATTTTAGTTCACCTTTTGCATTGTTGTATATTTTGAGTTAAGTTGACCAATCAACTTGAATTTGAAATTTTCGTGTGAAGCGAACAAAGTTCCTTCTAATTACTCCAAACGACTTGGAATATAAAGATATCCATGAGGATACAAATATTATATATTAAATATGAATAAGAATAAGAATAAATGAATGATTTACAAATGAAAACGAGAGGCTTGCTTATATACCAAGCGTCTCTTCATGAAGAGTCATGTCCTATTAGACATGCCTCTTCAACCTAATTACTAGCTTAACTAACTATTATTTATGATTATTATCGTTTACATTATATTTATATTATTTATATATTTTATTCATATTATTTATATATTTTATTCGTTACATTGCCTTCTTTCTCAAAAAGCTTTGTCCTTAAAGTTTGTTGATGAAAAAGGCTTGATCTCTTTTTCGGCTTTGAACGTCTTTCTGTCTTGGAACAGTCATCTTCGTCGATACAAGCCGATATGATCTTCTTAGTGACAAACAGAATTGTCGCACTGAGAAGGGGTCAGACCGTCGTAGATTAATCTTCTGTATAGTATTCTGATCACTGGAATTTTTGTAATGACTTGTTAGCATAACACTGGATTGAGGTTACATCACTATTATTTGGAACATCAGTTTGTTGTTTCGGTTCTGAAAAGTACATATACGTAGCTTGATTGAGTTGTTTACTCTCGTGATTCGAATGTTGATATGGAACCTTTTTGGTTTGACTTTCCCTTATTGGGCATGTAGCAATTTTTATATTTTCTTCTGATAAAGATGTTGATTTGGTTATGGAACATTCTCTTGGGAAGTTCATTGTCTGAACTGCAACATCCAAGCGCGTCTTTTCTTCAACTTGCTTGTCTTCTTCCTGAGCTGTGACATTCACTGAATCGGTATTTGTTGTTTTGTCATCAACTTGAATTCCTAAATTTGATGTGTCTTTCTCGATAAGTTGTTGTACCTTGTTTTCTAATGAATTCTTATCCTTCTTAAGTTTCTTAATTTGTGACAGTAATTTTGCGCTATGGTTTTTAAATCGAGAAACTTCTTCATTTTTGTCAACATTGATTTTGTCAACTTTTTTTGTTGTTGCATATTTTGTAATACCTTTTTACCTTCTTGAGACATTACTTTTGAAATATTTGAGATATCTTCTTGTGTCACTGAATTTGGTTTTAGTGTAAAATCTTGGAGCGTTATTTTCTTCTTCTTGTAAGAAAATGTTAAAAACTTTTTCTTCATATTTAAGATGACAAATCCTATAGTTTCCATCTAGGGTGATCCCAAAACAATGTCACTATCATCAAAAAATAAGGTTTTCACGGTGAATTGCGAGGTAAAAGTGTAATCTCCAATACTTAGTTGTAGATTGCTTATCTCATATTGTTTGTCATATTTGCCATAAATATTCGTTTCAACTATATTTGATTCAGGAATCACCAATTGGTTAGCACATTTAGGAGTAACATAATTATTTTTTTCAACAGGACTGATAGAGATTATGATATCTCTTCCTACGAGTGATCCTTTGATTTTAAATAGTGTATCAACACATTTATTAAAGGTTTTAGAAAATCTTCTCTCTTTCATTTTTGAACTACACTCAATTTCTTTATCGTCAACAGTTGACTCCATTTTTACTTTGTTAAGATGAACTTGGGATTTTTTATTTTATATATTATTTTTTATCTCTCTTTTTATTTTATATATAGCTTTTTTTTTGTTTTCTATATAATTTTTTTTAATATATCTATAATTTTTTTTCTTCTCTTTTTTTCTATAAAATATATTTCGACTTCTCTCTTATAAAAATCTAATAAAAATCTAATATATATGTGACTCTTGGTACGCTCACAATCTTTAGATTTGAACAATTAAAACCATTTTAGATCACACATTTTTTCTCCAATGTTATCAAAATATCTTTTACTTTTAAAATACCATGGGCAATTACCATGGGTTGTTTCTAAAACCTAGGTTAATGTTATCCACGTAAAATGTAAAACTTACCACTGGTTTCTAAAACCACGGGCAATTACCATTGGTTTTTAAAATACCATGGTTAATTACCATGGGTTGTTTCTAAAACCTTGGTTAATGTTCTCCACGTAAAATGTAAAACTTACCACTAGTTTCTAAAACCTCGGTTAATGTTCTTCACATAAAATGTAAAACTTACCACTGGTTTCTAAAACCACGGGCAATTACCACTTCAAAAGTCTTAAATATACAAAAAATTACCACTGGTTTCTAAAACCACGGGCAATTACCACTTAAAAAGTCTTAAATATACTTGAAAAGATTCCCGCTTATCTTTATTATGCACTTTTTATCAATAATGTAAAACCTTTTTTTATATATATATATTTTTCACCTTTTTTGTTTGTTTGTTCAAACCATATTATTTCCTTTCCTCTTTTTTTTTTTTTATATACCCTTCTTCTTTATTTTTTATTAATTTTTTTTAAATAATGGCCAAAGACCTAAAAAATGGAGAATCTCCCAATATGTGGAGAAACGCTTCAATTATGACAGCAACAAGGTTGATGATAGGTTGATAGCCAAAGGTCTGGCGATAAGCCAAACGTGGCTCTGTTACCAAATGAAGCGAACAAAATTCCTTCTAATTGCTCCAAACGACTTGAAATATAAAGATATCTATGAGGATACAAATATTATATATTAAATATGAATAAGAATAAGAATGAATGAATGATTTACAAATGAAAACGAGAGGCTTGCTTATATACCAAGCAAATGTCTCTTCATGAAGAGTCATGTCCTATTAGACATGCCTCTTCAACTTAATTACTAGCTTAACTAACTATTATTTATGATTATTATCTTTTACATTATATTTATATTATTTATATATTTTATTCGTTACATCATGAAAACAGAAATGCACCAAAACAGACTAAAATATATAAAAATTCAATCATTATATTATTTATATATTTTATTCGTTACATCATGAAAACAGAAATGCACCAAAACAGACTAAAATATATAAAAATTCAATCAAACAGTGTTATGGAATTTTTTTGATACGAAGAACAGTCCAAGGAATGCACAGAGAGACTCAAAATAATTGGGACATAAAATTACTTTGCAAGATAGTATATGATATATCTATAAGTTAAGACCCTGAGTTAAGATGCAGCTCACGTTTGTGAAATCTGTTTAATTTTTTCAGTTTCACTCTCCTCTATTAACAGTTTCTCTGCACTGTTTTTCATACGAAAATCAAATTCAGCATAATTTGTATTTGTTAGTTTTCTAAAAGTTACCTTGCTTATCCACTAGGTAGTATTATTTTGCATGTCAGAGTTTGGTCCATGAGGGTAGTGTTTCTGGATAACACTAATCTTCATATTGGCTGCTTCTGTTATTTCGTTTCTTCAATTTTTGTGACATTTGAGATTTCATCTTGAAATCTTATTAATATTATTGTCTGATGCCTGTTTAGGTATGCCATGACTGGACAGTTGACTCAAAAGAGTGATGTATATAGCTTTGGGGTAGTTCTACTTGAACTCCTGACAGGTAGAAAACCTGTAGATCACACAATGCCTCGGGGACAACAGAGTCTTGTTACTTGGGTAATGATCTCAAGCTTTGGTTCTGATTTTCTTGTCATAGATTTTGTAACATTTCGTTGCATATCCTCATTTTTGTCTTGTATACAGGCAACTCCAAGATTGAGTGAAGATAAAGTAAAGCAGTGTGTAGATCCAAAACTCAAGGGGGAGTATCCTCCCAAAGCTGTAGCTAAGGTGCCAGGATTTTTCCCTTGTCTATGTAGAAAATGTTTAATCCAGGTCACTTGCAAAAAGTTATGAGAGAAAATGCTAGGCTTATATATGTTGTTTAGGTGGCACTTAATTGGAAGATCATGTGTTTTATAGCCTAATTCAATCAATTTTTTGTTTGATGGCAGTTAGCTGCAGTTGCAGCTCTATGTGTACAGTATGAAGCAGATTTCCGTCCCAATATGAGTATAGTTGTGAAAGCACTTCAACCGTTACTAACTCCAAGACCAGCAATTCCAGCATCTGAGCCTCAGACCTGATGACCTTTCATCTAGCAGACCTCTGTAAAATTTCGTTCAGAGTCGGGTTAAAGTGTGCAGTGGAATACTGTGAGTGCAGTATTTGAAGAGATTGCATTCCAAGATTAAGCCAGCCATAATATTATTCCATCCTCCAGGTTTTTCCACGAGTTGGGAATATGTGCTTCACATTTTTAAGTTCTTTTTGATTTCCCATTCTTTCATTCCCTACGAGGAATTTTCTACTTGTACTGTAATCTCGAGGTCACTTGAGTCGGATCCAAGCAACATATCATTTGTTTGTAATAGTTCTTATAACTTATGTGTTTTGTTTACAGTTCTAGCATTATTTTTTAATACTGGCGGACAAGGATGTACTTGTGTTTTGGTTTTCTATGATTTCTACTTTCACATAGTTCATGTATATAGATATCACGTTGAAAAGTTTGGGATTATGCGCACTGTTTTCTTCATGAACTTATGCAATGTCATAACAATAGCGGTTAAGCTTTGTTTCTTGAAATGTTGGAACGGTATGTAATGTCTGTAGAGTCATATTTATCTATCGAGAAAGAACTTAGCTGATTACTGATAAGGAAGTTTGGTTTGAAGAATAACTTGTGCTCATTTTTAGAGCTGCTGAGGTGAAGTTTGTAAAATAGTTGTGCAGAGAGGTGTTTTTTACAACTTCAGGTATATATGTCATATCTGTAATGCTTACAGGGCACATGTCGGTTAAAACAATTTAAAATCTATTTTGCCGAGAGGGGATTTCTACAGGCCAAGTAAATCTTAGCACTGAAAGGGGCTTTCTACATCTCAGTTACACGTGTCACATCTGTAATGCATATGTGGTGCATGTTGACAATTTTCTTATTCAAACTTGTTTTGCTGTGAGGGACCTTGTGTGGTAGCCCACGGGATGCTTCCTTACATTCGTGGATGGCATCCCTAGTTAACCGTTGACATATGCTAGTGTATATGCTAGTGTGCCTCACCGAAGGGGATTCAAACCTGGCACTTGCTGGTGCAAATCTAGACATATGCTAGTGTGCCTCACCGAAGGGGATTCAAACCTGGCACTTGCTGGTGCAAATCTAGCCAAATGTCTGGCAACATTAGTGATGATCCATTGAGTTAATCCCGTGGGCTAAAATGTTTGGAAACTCTCATCCCACCTTGAAGCAATTGAGAGTGGGCTAAAATGTTTGGAAACTCTCATCCCACCTTGAAGCAATTGAGAGTGGGTTTGTTAGTATCTTGCTAGTGCCATTCAGCTGAGGGGCAAGCATGGCAAGCATGCCACAAGTGGGATTTGAACCTAGGTGGGAAGGATAACTTCTCTTAACCAGCCAAGTCGACCCAATTGATAGAAATGTGTCATGTTTATAATGCTTACATGGTATAAATATATGCTTACATGGTATAAATATGCTAAAATTATTCTATTATTTTATTATTTTTAAAAAATAACATCTGCTTATATCGTAAAAATATTATTTTTGTACGTAACAACACCTGCCTATATCCTAAAAATATTATTTTTGTACATAACAACACCTGCTTATATCCTAAAAATATTATTTTTGTTAATAACAACACCAGCTTATATCCTAAAAATATTATTTTTGTAAATAACAACACCAGCTTATATCCTAAAAATATTATTTCTGTAAATAACAACACCAACTTATATCCATCCTATTCTCCAATCTATTAGGCAGTGAGAGTGATCCAATCCTTCTATTTCATATCCATCCTATTCTCCAATCTATCCTTCCATTTCATATCCATGCTATTCTCCAATCTATTTGGCATTGAGAGATCCAATCCTTCCATTTCAACTATTTTGGTAGTTTCTTCATTTGAGATCTTTGCATTGTCTTGATTTTGACATTGCTTCTTTTCTTGTTTATGTTTAGAAGTGCTTGATTATGGTTATTTACACCAACTTATATCCATCCTATTCTCCAATCTATTAGGCAGTGAGAGTGATCCAATCCTTCTATTTCATATCCATCCTATTCTCCAATCTATCCTTCCATTTCATATCCATGCTATTCTCCAATCTATTTGGCATTGAGAGATCCAATCCTTCCATTTCAACTATTTTGGTAGTTTCTTCATTTGAGATCTTTGCATTGTCTTGATTTTGACATTGCTTCTTTTCTTGTTTATGTTTAGAAGTGCTTGATTATGGTTTTGTAATCTGTAGATATCTTCATTTTCCTTTTCCAAATTTTCTTTTGAATTATCATTTTTGTCCTTTTCCAAATTTTCTTTTGAATTATCATTTTTGTCATCTTTCCTTGCTTCAAGTTCTTCACCACCTTAATGAGTAGGTCTTGCATCTTAGACAACTCATTTTCCTTCTTATTCTTAACCACCTTAATGAGGTGGTCCTGCATCTTGGAGAACTCATTTTCCTTCTTAGTGAGCTGTTTTTTTAGTTTTTCATTGTCTTTCTTATTTGGAAAGTTCTTTATATCTGCCTCATGGTTTTCTGCATATCCCTAAATCCATTTCATGGTTTTGAAATTCTGCTCACTTGATCATTTAGGGCCTAAGTTGCATGAAGCGCTGAAACATTTTGGAATTTTCAAGACGAGTACGTTTAAAAACATCACCTCCCAAAAATGGAAACGTTAGCAGAAACGTCAATTGAGACATTATATATGTTTATATATATAAAAACAAATTTATAAACATGTGAATAACACATTATTGGAATAAGATCCATAGATGACAATTTAGAAGGAAAACCAAGTCTATATTAACTCTCATAGATGATTACATTATGGTCGAGTTTCAGTCGAGTTTCGAGTATGAGTACGTTCCGAAATGCCAGGTTCCCAGAAGTTTTGTGCAACAGTCTAAAGCCCTTATCAAGAGTATTCCATTGATTCTAACCTTAACCCGTAAAGCTAAGTAATTAATTGAATACCAATGAGTTTTACAATTTTCCTTTATACTATTAGATCATGTTATTGGATGAACCCCACACCTAGCCACCGCAATTAATTGAATACCAATGAGTTTTACAATTTTCCTTTATACTATTAGCTCATGTTATTGGATGAACCCCACACCTAGCCACCGCGCCTGCCACAAAAAAAAACAAGATGGTATCGACATCTTTTCCCTCGTATGCTTGGGTTGTCGTCAAAACCCTTAACCTCCAACTTCTATCTCTTCCAAATATTAATCATAAATTGTTCAAGCATTTTATTGATATATTATTTCCTATTTCTTCTTTCGAACAACTTATAATCGCCTCAACTAGAGCTTCAATCAAAATCGATGCAAATTTCAATTTAAATATATGTTTTAAGCCGTTCTTTGGTCCCTTGTGTTGCAGGTCAAACTTGGACTGACGGGTTTTTGTTTTGTTTTCTTATATTTTTTTAATTTATTTATTTTATTTTTGTATTTTTAATATATATTTCTGCCACTTGGTTTCAAATTTTGATTCAAGACATAATATGTTTCCTCCACAATGTGATAGGTTTCACTCAAATTGGAGTAGGGTTGTGGGGGAGCACCTTCTCCCCTCGAAGCGCGTTTTGAGTGGAGCGAATGTTCCAAACACAATTTTTTTCAAAGAAATAAGTGTTTGAGTGAAGCAGTCTAATATTTAAGGCTATGGCTTTAGTATTGATATGCAATTCATGGTAATTTTTAATTCTTAAAGTAAAAGTGACATTCTCCTTTAGAATGTTAGTTTTACTTAAATTTTTAACATTACCATGAAATTACTCGGATGTTTGAGAGTGGTTCTGACCTCATTGGATTTCATATAACAAAAATAGAATTTTAGATCACTTAAAATCTAACAGACTTATCAAATTTTCAGGATTTCAGGTTTGAGGGATTGCAATGTTTTCATTGGATTTTGTCATGTGATAGGGTATGGAACTTGTATATAATCAAGAGCACCAAGCCTTCTATGTGCCGTGATGTTAGCGACATTGATTGTCAAACTCTTCTATCATGACCCTACTAAAAATGTGCCCATCACTCGAGCAAAATCTTGACTTGACATGCTACGTTTTCTTTATCTTATGTTAATGCGTAGAGGGTGATATTAATAACAAAGATTCCAAGATAGTCATGACCTTACTAGGATATACCTATCACTCAAGCAAAATCTTGACTTGACATGTTACGTTTTTTCTATTTTATGTTGATGCTTAGAGGGTGATATTAATAACAAAAATCCCAAGATAGGCAATGATTTCGATGATATGTAGGTATTTATTGTAGCATGATTTTTTTGGATGTTAGAGGCCATCTAGAGCCTATTTGTTGATTTATTTTGGTTCAGAGATGGATTGCACTCAATACTATGTTGGTTATGTGCAACCTTACATGCTATATAAATGAGAACTTGTAACTTGTGGACATGTGGTTGATGAAGATTATAACTTCTAGATGATTGATGTTATATGGTTTAATCCATGTTTTTATACTTTTTATATCTAATTTATTATTCTACATGCTTTTGTTGACATATATGCATCAAAATATATAAAAATATATATTATATAAAAATCCACTCCCATTCGCTCTTGACCTAGTTTTTGCAAATGTCGCTCTCTGTTGCTGCTCCAAGCAACCATGATTTGGACTCTGGAGTTGCCAGTGAGAAGTTTTGGCCACTTTCCTTGAAAATGGAAGATTTTGATCCTTCTCTGGAGAGCAAAGTTGTACTACTAAAGACATAAGAATTTCTCCATTCGCGCTAACCTCTGATATTTGGACGTGTGATAGCCTGCTGTGGCCTTTTTGAATGGCTTTGGTCTCACTTCAAATGGACATCGAAAACTTCAAATAGCCTGGTTTCAGGGTTGAACAAAACCAGTGTTCCACGAGGACGTGCCCCCAGGGTCGGGTGTGCACACCCCTCGCACCCCATGCACGCGGGACAGGGGAATATCTGGGGAAACGTTTCCCCACGTCCCCCTTTTGGGGAGACACGGGGAGACACAGGGAGGACGTTTCCCTAGTGTGGGGGACACGACTCCCCAAAAGGGGGATGCTTTTGCGTCCCTCAAAATGGGCTATGCGCCCCCCTTAAATTTGCTTGTAGACAATGATTTATGACATGGGAAACGTAGTATATGACCATATTGCCCTACTAATATTATGCGATTCATGGTAATGTTAAATTCTTAAAGTAAAAGTGACATTCTCCTTTATCTTTCATTTTCATCCTTTTACTTAAATTTTTAATATTACCATGAAGTGACTCAAGATGTTTGAGAGTGGTTCCGACCTCATTGGATTTCATATGGAGAAAGTAGAATTTTAGATCTCACTCAAAATCCAACGGAGTTAACAATTTTTTAGGAATTCAGGATTCGATGGATTGTAGTGCTTCCATTGCATTTTTTCATGTACAAGGGTATGGAATTAGTATTTAATCAAGAGCACCAAGCCCTCTGTGTACTTTAGAGTGACTTTTAGACTCATCAATCCACTGTTTGTGAGTTTTAGTTATATCAATTTATTATTCCAGTGTTCATATTTCAGCATCTGTTATGGTCTATTTTGCTTAGTACTAATTAGATTCTAGAATGATGAATAACAGATTTCAATTTTAAATCAATTTAGAATCTATAATGATGAATTTAATTTTTAAATCAATGTAGATTCTAGAATGGTGAATAATGAATGATGAATGTAGATAAGAGTATTTTATTGAATCTCGTTGTCTATGGATGAATCATGTATCTAATAGTAAGGATGATGAATATGGATCAATATATTATCATTATTTAATTCAATTAAGTATGTATCATTGTATTTATGCTTTCATTATTGAATATGAATTTGAAATTATATACCCCGACATCCTCCCATCTCCCATAATTTTCCTTAAAATTTGAGGGTACTCCCACACGTCCCCTTGTGCGTCTCCCGTTCCGGAGTCTTGGGTGGAACATTGAACAGAATACTTTGTATGCATTGCACTCGGAGACCACTGTGCCGTTGCTTATGCAATTTGGACTGAAAAATGGTCAGTGTGCTCTATTGAACCCTCTTTATTTTTAGTTTTACGAGCAAAGAGTATGTATAAAACCATACAAAGTATAGCTGGTAAGTGTGGAAACCAGAAATAGTTTTGCTTTGATACCAAATTTTATGAACCAACAACTTTAGAGAAGGTTTACATCTATAGGTATTTGATTTTACTCAGTGTTTGATAACTCCAGAGTTAAGATGGATCTGTACTAGTCCAATGTGAACAAATGCTAACATTTGATGATATGAAGCCTTTAAATGGAATTCCAAAAGCACCGTTGTTGTTGGGCTGAACATGCTATAGAGAAATATTTATTCTACTTTTGTATCTTTTTTATGCAATGAAGCTCAGGCTTCTATTCTTTCAAATTCTGTTAATATACTGGAAGTTGTTAGCATTGAGTTCTATTTAAAACCAGATTGAAAGGAACCAATATCTTTTCTTATGGACTACAAATCGCATGTCAAATCTAAATTACTAGACCTCAATTCCCGTGGGCATGGAAAGTTTCTCTTGTTAGGAAGTTAAGTAGCCTTGAACAGAGGATTTCAAGTATGAATTTTCTCTTTGCAACAACTTAATTGTATCCATACGCTTATTGAGGGTCTTTCTATACTTTTTTTTCAGATCGGAAAAGCCTAATTGTATTATATTGAGGCAATATAACGAAGACAGATATTACATCAAAAGGTTGAAATGCTTGAACTTATATTATTTAGTTGGTGTGTGAATTTGTTGCATTTTGCTGGGTAGTTGGATCTGTATTTCTTTGTGGGTTGTGAAAGTTACAGACATACGCTTTGGTTAATGGAATCACATGGTACAGATTTAATTTGAATACAGACTCAGATGATGTTTTTAATATCTATTATAAAGTATTATGTCCAATCCGAAACCCCAATTCCCCGCACAAAACTTTCACAACCCACAAAGAAATACACATCCAACCACCCATCAAAATCATCAAATTCACACACCAAATATATATTCATTTCTTTTCATTTTCCAGAGGTTGGAGACGTAAAATCTCTTTTAATGAACGCACTGTTTTATGATTGGAAAATTTATGGAGTATCATGGATATTCAAGATGCTAGCCAAGACATATTATGTCTTCATATGGAATGATAATAAGGGGTTGTAAGTGAGGTATATGAAATGATGACAAGGGGTTGTAAGTGAGGTATGATTCTTGCTTCTTGATAGCGCTAGCGCTAATTTCATGGGAATTTGATAAAGACAAATTTGATAAATTATGTATATATGATGTCTTGAGATGGATTAACAAGTTTTAGGTGCCAAACTTTGCTTAAAGCTTTGGGTGTAATATGCTTTACACTTTTGCTTTATATGATGTGTTTTAGTGGTATAATGTTAAGATAGTTAATAAATCATTGGCGTGTTTTTTTTTTGCGACACACATCTAGAGTGTCAATAATGTTACTCAATATTTGTGAATGCCATTTAGTAAAACCAGCTGCGTGGAATAGTTTGTCTTATCTAGAGTGTTTTGAATCAGGGCCTTGTTAAGATGAAACTAACAAAATGTCCAATAATTTGGTAAAATTGATTGAGTTAGGAGAGGCTTAACTTGGAACATAGTACTTAGAATAGGTATCACATGCACACAGTGTAATCTGCATGGAATTTTACGCCAACATGTGCAAGCTATGCAACACTGAAGTGGAAGTGATAGCATTGTAGAATGAGAATGGGATCTAGGCTATATGTTGGAAGCAACTAGGGCAAATCAACAAGGGCAATGGGTGTTTGAGAAGAGAACTGTAACAAAAGGAAATTAGAATTCTAGCAAGTGGCGAGAAGTTTGGGTGCTATTAGGATTATAGCAAGGGGCAAGATGTTTGGGTGCCCTTATGATTATAACAAGGGGCAAGACATTTGGGTGAGGTTCCAAGGACCAACATAGAGATAAAGCCTTTATTATGGTCCAAATAATATGCTTTATGGCTAGGGTTTCCTTAGTTGCTACACCCTAAATATTCATTTTGAATGATCATCACAAGAAGTCGAGAGGTCACAAACATTCCATGGCATATTATGTTGTGAAATTGTGACACATGCTATCTTATTTGTAGTTAAAGCTATTATAGTGAATTTGCCATGGTTTCAACATTGAGTTAAATTATCATATTCATGTTTGCTTGATGGATTTGATGATGGAATAAAATGGCCATTACTTAATGTGATGTCAATACAAGAAGTTTGTAGGCACTTTAAATTGAGTGAAAATATTTCAACCTATGTAAAGTAGATTCATGAAGTGGTTGGATGTCATACCTCTCAATGCAGACCAACAAAACTCAGTTGAGGGGAGGAGCAACCCCTATGGATGGAGGAATAAGGTTTCCATTACATACATCTTTCAATAGCGGTGAGGGTGATTGGAGGTTAGGGATACTATCTCCATTTTGATTCTAGGGGAAGTTATAGATTATTTGAATGACCCGTTGCAGGGTTAACAAATATGGGCCCAACTCAAAACTAAACCATCCTGATATCGGCCAGATCCACGAAAGCCCTTCAGGGTCTAATCTATTGTAAGGAGAGACTCACTATTATTGAGGATTTGCACAATCCTTGTCCGATTTTGCTGCATGCATTGGAGAATTGATGAAGGATGGGGTTATGGTTTCAAGAGATGTATTCATCGTGAATCATAAATGTTGGTTAGGAAAGCCTATTAAGAACTATGCCAAGCCATATTTGGAGGGCATTTGGGCATGGACCCAATAACTTGGAGAGTATGGGGATTTGAGGAAAGTGGTGAATGTTTTTTGATGACACATTAACTCCAGAAGAGAGTAATGATAGTGTTGTATAGTTTTATCACTTGGACACCTTTTTCGAGTGGCACATATAGGTTTCATGTGAAATCATTTGGATTTTAATCTCATGAGTGGCTATTATTCATGGATTTGTTGTAAAAGACAATAGGAATGAAAATAAATATAGAGGAATTATTCATGGAGAGCAATAGAAACCTCCACTTGTCATTGTTCATGGGGTAGAAGAGGGCTTGGAAGAAGGGACCTTAGGGTTAAGGCCCTTGACTATGAGTGGCAAAATTTTACAAAGTATGGAGGGCAATAGAAACCTCCCTTCAATCAAATTATTGAAATATATCTTAGATGGAGGGTTAAAGGAACCCTAGATTTCATAGGGAAAGTGAAAGGGGGATTGGGTCACATGAATCAATGCAAAATTCCCTCACAAGGAAGGAAGTTGTTTATGTCCTTAAAATGATTATGACGACCTAAAATTGTTGAGGGTTGGCCAACCTCTCAAAAATACTGGTCCTTAAAAAGGTGCTATTAAATTGATTTACAAATTTGGGATTTAGCTATATTGATGCTATAGGGAAGTCAGAGGGAATATTACTAGGTGGGAGAAGTGTCCTTTTATCCTTTCAAATTCTAGGGGTTTTACTTTTGGACTAGGGATAACTTTGTTTTCTGGGATCTTGGAAAAGAAAGAGTCAATTTTGATTATATGTGGATTGTACATGGACAAAGTGGATTATTGGGATAGATTCTTCAATTGGTTACCCTTTGGTTTAGTGGTAGTGGGAAGAGATGTAAGGTTTACATTGCAAGTTTTAGAAATTTTGAGACCAATAGCTCAAGAGGATGGTCCCTTGGGATACTTTTTAAAATGTAGAAGAAGTAGGTCTATTAGATGTGGAACTTGCAAACTTGCAAAGTTAACCGCTACCTAGACCAATAAAAGTATTAGAGAGGTTTGTATAGCAAAGGGACTTGACCATTTATTGATTTTTGAGTCTTTCCTTGATGAAGCAACCATAATTAAAGAATGGATCTCCTCAAGAGGGGACTCAAACCATCATTCAATCACGTTGGAAATAACCCTTGTATAGGAGAATCCTGCTACCCTTTCCAAATTGAATTTAGAATAGATAAAGTAAAATGAGTTCATAAATAAGTTAAAAGAGTTATGGTGCTATATTTGGTGGAAACTTCAGAGAATTTCCTCCCAATAAGTTCCATCAAAATCTAAAAACGGGTATAAGAGAGCTATAAGCCCAAGCAAAAGATAGAAAAGGGAAGGCTGAAAAAACACATAGGGATGTGGAGGAAGCTTTGGAAGTATGCTATAGTGATGTAGATTTTGGATATTTAACAAAGGAAGAAAAGATAGAGGTAAAAAGGTTGGAGGATAAATAGAGGAAATTGATTTTTGAAAAGGGATGGAGGCTAAAAAGTAGTCTTATGGCTTCGAGCAGGAGATGACAACACCAAGTTTTTCCATAGATATGCAAACTGTAGGAAGAATATTAACTCAATTTGGAAAATAGAAAGGGAAGATGGTACACCGCAGCCAATTTTAAGGAGATAGCAAAGGAAGGGGTATATTGCTTTTCATCTCTCTTCAAAGAGGACACTTAACTCACCATATTGAGGTTATGTAATTGTCATATTCATCCCTAAGATTTGTAAATGTTGAGGACAATTCAGCATTGATGAAGGAAGTTGGGAAATAATGATATATGATTCTTCAAATTTTCTTGAAGGATAAAAGCTCAGGAACAAATGGCCTACTTGTCAAATTTTTTATGCGTGCTTTGAGTATATAGGAGAAGATTTAATAAGGGTGGTTGTGGCTTCTAGAATATTATGAAAGATGCTTGGAGCCTAAAATACTGTGATTCTTGTACTGATTCCAAAAGATGATAATCCTTCATCCTTTGACAAATTCATATCAATTTCCTTATGCAACTATATTTAGAAAATCGTGTCCAAGATAATTGCAATGTGACTAAAGAAGGTTTTGGCAAGGGATTTTTTTCATGAACAATTTGCGTTCTTAGAAGGAAGACAAATTCATGATAGTGGGCATTTCTTAGGAAGGGATTTATTCCATTAAAATTAGGAACCAAAAGTTGATGAAGGTGAAAATGGACCTTTCCAAATCATATGACAAGTTAAGTTAGATTTATTTTAGATTTATTCTTATTCATTTAGGATTTTGTCATTAGTTGAGGTATTTATAATGAATTGTTTAATATTTGCCTCTTTTGCTCTGATGATTAATGGGGTTGCAACACCCTCCTTCAAGCTAGGAAGAGGCTTAAGATGAGGATGCTCGCTATCCCCTCTCCATTTCCTCTTGATTGTTGAAGGTTTGAGCAAGTTAGTAAAGGAGGCTTTAGACGTTAGCTTCAAAGAGTGTATTATTGGTCAATCTTGTAACATGATGCATATTTTTATTGATGTCATCCTTATTTTTTGTGAGATTCAAGTTCTTAATGGATTTATTGTAAAAGACAACAGGAATGAAAATAAATATAGAGGAATTAACCCTCTTAATGTGGAGTATTCTTGAGTAGGAAATGAATTATATTTTGCGAATTGTTCCTTTCAAATGCAGACCAAGACATGGAATTGAAGAACTTGGGCTTCCATTTGAAGCCAAACAACTATTAAAAAAGAGACTACTAGTGTTGAAGAACAAATGTGGAAAAGAGGATAAACACATCATGTAATAGGTAGATCTCTCAAGAGGATGCCTGGTACTGGTAAACACTATGCAAGAAGCAATACATGTTTCTTGGATGTCTATGGCATGGATCCTAAGAGGGATTATGATACATATGGTCTAAGAACATTGAGAAAAGAGGTTTTGCTTTTGCCTGATGGAAGAAACTAGCTATTCCAAAAGCAAATGGTGAAT
Source organism: Pinus tabuliformis (assembly GCA_031772625.1). Lineage (NCBI taxonomy): Eukaryota > Viridiplantae > Streptophyta > Pinopsida > Pinales > Pinaceae > Pinus > Pinus tabuliformis. The sequence continues at coordinate 1,411,528,098 of CM062819.1, forward strand.
GGAGTTTAAAAAACAATTTGTCTTCTCAAAAGCATTGAGCAAACAAATATTTGGAGGTTAATTCAAGGAACTATCTATGGGTTCAAGTAATCAAATCCAAATACTTTGCATTGGTTATATTGAAGGAATGGGTTAGAAAACCTACAAAGTGAGCACAAAATGTCTCAACAATGTGGAAAGCATGAATCTTTGCTTTCCATTTGGTGGGAAAGTCAATGGTATGGCAAGTCGACAAAGATGATAGAGTGCAAATAGGAATAGATCCATGAGTAGGTAGTAAATGGAGAGTTATTATCATTACAACTAATTTTAGAGTTAAGGACATAGGTTACTATATGATAAGATAGGTGTCCAAAAGGGAAATTAGATCAAACATATGAATGCATAAATGGATGGCTTGGAGGGAATTAGCTTTTGAGGAATAGTTTGTTGTTGAATGGAAACATGACACAACTTTTTTGAAAGACAACAATGTTAGGATAAAAGAGAAGGATGATCACCTATTATGATCTATAAAATTTTCAAGGGATTATGTCCCTAAAGTAGGTTGTAAAGCAATAGATGAGAAAGGAATAGAGAAACAACATGAATGGTGTGGAAAATAATATGGAAACTGAAATATCCAACCAAATCAATATTTTTGTGGTTGGTATTAACAATAGGGGTCCTCCATGTGAGATAGTAGATAAAAGGACCATTGTTGCAATTAATGTCACAAAGCAAAAGAAACATATGCATGTATCATTATGACTTACACTTTTACAAAGGAATATGGAAAGAAATGGAGAGGATGATAGGGATCCAAAATTTTAGGGTGAGGATGTTGAAGTGGCTAAGGTCATGCTATGCTAACATGGATACATAAAGTATTAGAGATATTCCCTTAAACTATGTGTAGAGAGTTTGGTTGGCTAGGAACCTAAAACTATTTGAAGGTAAAGAGACTTCACCATTAAAATGTGTTGTATAGACTTTAAACATATTGCATGCATATTTTCAACCTCAGGAGGAACAATTATCACTCATGTTTAATGAAGTATTGTTGCCAACTTTCTCACACATATCTTTTCACTCATATACAAGGATAACAACATGATATTGATGAACTATTTAAAACTGGTGTAGAGTTGAATTGAAGAATTTGATTAGTAACTATTCAATAGGAATTACACACTCTAGAATATGAACATGAGTCTTAGATATAGTTTTGTATATTTCATTATATTTTTCTATTTATTGTAAAGAAAACAATTCTAGAAAATAATATATTGAAATGATATATTTTTAGTTATTTTTGTGAAAAACTTTTGTTTTTGGAAAAATATATATAGAGTAGGATAAAATGGCTCAATAACAAAATTATAAATAAGTTGAAAATGCTCTTTTAAATAGATACAACATTTACTATATTATAATTTTGTGTTTACAAATCAATTGTAGACTTTTTTCTCAGAAAAGTAATTAATTAATTAACTAATTATAAAAAATATCAGCCAGCTAACCCTTTGAGGTATTATTTTGTTTGACCAAATAAATTAGCTCACAAGAGACAAACATGTCACAACTGGGTGAGAAGAGTAACATCAAATAACAAGATTGTTTTGAAAAAAATTCTAGCAAATCAAATGACCCTAATTTGAATCTTGGTTTATTGATCATATGCTATATAATAAAAGCTTTATAAAAGAATGATTTGCAATGTAAGATACTTTAAACCTGGTGATGCCTTCTTAACTTACTATTGAGATGCTTGTGGCTAATAGCTAAAATGCAGATATTTATATCGCTAATTTGACCATAAATTTAGGTAAACTCACTAATTTGACCATAAATTTATGTAGACTTACATTTTGATGTAAGTAGTAAGAATGGGTTTTATGGCTATTAAAATTTATACGTATAATATATATGTGCTAAAAATGTGTAAGATAATTTATTGGATAATTAAATATACCATTATTAATTTACTTGTAGTTGATAAATGAAGTACTACCTCATGTAATGCAAGGATAGGGATAGAAAACCATATAAGCGCACACATTATTAAGAGAGAGAAAGATGACAATGAAGTTGTTACTCGATTTTAGGGTTAAATTGGGAAGCTTTGGTAGCATGAGAGATGATCATAGGAGCTGCAAAACCACTATATTAATTACGATCTTGATATCTTGTTAATATCAAATTGGCTATAAAGGATCCAACACTTCATTTAGGATTAATAATATATTTTACCAATTAACCAATGTTAATTAAATGAATTCGTTTAATGAGCTAGAAAATTTAATGTTGGAAATGCAAAGAGAAAATGGAAAATCCAATCGCACTGGTTGAAACTTGAATAGGAGGCTTTCAACTTAACAACTCTTGAAATGCCATAATTGAATACATTGGGCTTAACACCGTGTTATCACTCAAAAGTCTTCCCTAGAAGTTATAAAAAGAAGGAATAATTCGAGGTAACCACAAATCTAATCTTTGAGACTCAGGTTCTAGCCAACCTAAGTCTAGAGAGGGCTCTCTCTTTATAATTTAACTTTGTTTTAGGTAGGATTTCAGGCTAGTTCTTAATGCTCATGATGTTTTGGTTTGATTGGGTGGTGGATTTAAGGGAACAGATGGACAGATCAAGTATTCAGGCCATTGGGCTATGGAGTCAATCAAAGAGTGGCTTAACTGGGTCAGATCAGTTACTAAAGGAGGAGTTCACGGGGCAGGCTAGCACAACAAAAAGTAAATTTACAGGGTCAAATGGATGAGGTAGTCCTAACCAGGGTAAAAGGGCAAGGAAGAATCCTTAAACCGAGATCAAGATAAAGAAGAGAAGGAGATCAATAGCAAAGGGCAACTAAGAATCCTTTACTATGGACCTAAGGGGGGGAACTACGGAAGTAAGGGAGCAATTAAGAATTCCCAGACCAAGATAGTTTAGCAGAAAACAATGAGAAAGTAAACAGTCAAGACAGAGAGCATTAAAGCTAATTCTGAAATATCATTCCTTGTTTACTATTCAGATTTCATAGAGAAAACATGTGAATATTTATAACATGACGAGAAAACAATAATTAAACATGAAGAGATAATACTTATTTGGTTCCAACTGTGCACAAGAATCCAGTGAAATGTCTTTAGCTTTATTTCATGACCCAACAAAACCAGTCCAGTCTTGAATACAATAACTCCTTAGCTTGATATAAAATGTCTACATAAATGTATTTTAATCCACCCTAATTACTTCAAAATGTGAAGTATTTATACAAAAAATGTTACAAAATATCTCATAACAATATGAGAATTATTCTAGGAAACCAAAAATATCTTCAAGCATGAAGATAGAGACAGATGGAGAACTGCCTTCTTGCTGTCCCTTTTATTGTGATTGTGCTGGCTGTTGTAATTCGGATTTGGCTCTTTCAGTTGCTTGATACCTGTGTGTTGGAATCACTTTATGTCTTCAATCTACTGATACTCTTTACCTGCTACACTTTGACTTTGTTTCATCTGTTTTACCTGGCTGCCATATAGATTTACTGCAGTAACTTTATAGTAAATCTGTTAATTTCATCCACCATTCACCTTCAGGTAATTTCATCTTTAGCATCTTTCTATATATCTCATCAGCTTCGGTGTACTTGGAAAAATTTGGCTTGTTGATGAACAGGTGCTTTATCTCATGCTTTAGAAAAAACAGATTTTCCAGATTATCATATAATACCTTTCTCGTGGGTAGAGCTTTTACCCTTGAAGTACTAGCTTGGCTGCTGGCCAACTTGTTTAGTCTTTCAACGTAGTCATCTTGGGTCATAAGCTTGTCATGGATTACCATAGGACTGGGGAGTCCTTTTTCCCTTAAAATACCAAACTTTGTCATAAATCTATCAATATCAGCTTGGATGCTTTGGCATTTTTTCTCAAGATTGAGCATAAGGTTCCTTTTGGTAAGAATCTTCTTGATTTCTATGATGGTCCCTATCCTATCTTCTATGCCTAGTTCATCTAGTTGATACCTGTTCTTTCTATTCAAGAGTGCTATCAATTGGTTGGCCTCTTCAGGCTTGTCTCCCAACTCTTCTCTTGTCTTATGAATTGCTTCAGTGGCCACTTTCACCAGTTTAGTTTGCTAAAAAATTACTTGAATAGATGGCCAAACATCATTGGCAGAGTCAATGATGTTGGCCCAGAGCATTTCCTTTATATCTCCTAGTGGTTGTTGCAATGTCAAGTCCTTTTCAAGGACTTTTATCCTTTCTCCCATTCTTTGACTCTTCTGAGCTTCTTCTTTCTGTTGTATTTGTGCAAGTTTGTAATCAGTTTATCAAACTTGACACTTTTTCTTTAAGCTTTTTAAGCTCAATAGCCTGGATGGTCGTTTCCTCCATGGCTTTTACTAATTCAGTTGTATTTTCTGTGGATGTACCCGTGCTTGTAGATGTACCTGTGACTGACATAACTGTAGTTGGTGGAACTGTTGGTGTTAAGGAAGCAGCCAATGTGGAGGGCATTGCTGTAGAGATTGTAGGAATGATAGTCTGTGGAGTGGTGGCTAACTCACTCTGTCTACACTGTATCAAGTTATCTAGCTCTTTCTCTATTTCTTTTAGTTTATCATTCAGCTTAAGGACTAAGTCCATAAGCTCCTCTTCCTTTCGAGTTTCTAATACTTCAACGGTTTGTGGATGATGCAAAGGAGGGATTTGAAGTTGCTTTTTGAAGGCAACTATGTCATCATTTTTCTTTTTCATTAGCTTTTCTGCAGCCTTTACATCCTTGGGCTCATGCCTCATCTCTATGATTAAGTCCTCTAAGGACTTTATCCTGGTATCCTTGGCCTGTGAAGAGGCTTTCTCTAATTGGAATTGCGTTGATATATTATTCAACAAATTTAGGAATTGATGTGCTGCAATGGCCTTGCTGGTCAATGTGGAATAGACCATTTCCCTGGTCTGTTTGTGTAATTATATTTGGTCGATAGGATGTATATCCTTCACCAACACCTCAAAATCTGTCTTCAAGTAATCTGCTATAGACCTGGGCTATTGTGTGGTAGGCTTCATGAAAGTCATTTGCATCTTACCTTCTTTTACATCAAAGGCTGACATTAGCCTTGTTTGATTAGTGGGAGCCATTTTAAGGTATTGTGCATAGCTTTGGGCCTTCAATATTTCATTTCTGGCCTTTATTTCTTTGTATTTCTCTCTAATGTCCTGGTTCTGGCCAGTTGGAGCCCTGAATGAGGATACTTCCACGCTCTGTTGTCTCTCTAGCATTTGAGCCTATGAAGTGGAAGGTTCTTGTGTACCTCCAGAGGGAGTGGTATGCCTACTTTCTGCTCTTTCTGTACCTGTGGTTCCAACTGTTTCCTCTATTAACTCTTGTTCTGAAAAACGATTTAACCTTTGCTTCTTGACATAAGTCTGTGCAACAGGTCTGCTAGAAAGAGTGGCCTCCTCTATATCTCTTTTGGGATTCTTCTCCTCATTTAGAGGAGTTTGTACAATAGGAGGATTACTCATGATGTGTTCTGGCTGAGCCAGCTCTTCTGATATGTCTGGTTGCTCTGATTCTTCTTGCTCTTGAGGTCCTTCTTTTGCTAGTTGCTCACTGTGTTCTTGTGTTTCCCTTTGGGATTATGATTCTCCTGGCACCTGTACAAAGGAATCTTCATCAAGTCTTCTTTCTAGATCAATCAACACATTATTGACAACAACTTCTGTGCTATCTCAGTCTACTAAAGTGTTCTCCACCCATTCTAGTTGATTTGCATATTGTTTTATTTCAGGAATTCTGTGGTGGATATAGGGAGATAATTTGTTCTTTTGTCTTCTATTGCAGATGAAATCTAAAGGGTCATATCTCCATATGAAAATTTGTTTCATTTTCAACCTTTGAAGGATTTCTTCTACTTCCTTTCCAACTTCCCTACTGTTGCATATAAAGGGGCCAAGCTGGTCTTTTATTCTGAGTTGAGCTTTATTCTTGGCCTTCACAAAATGTACCTCATCTGGATTAATCATTTGCCTGTAGTATTCCAGAGCAAACAATCTCATAGGGAGGCATCTTGGTAGTTTGTAGGGTGCTAACTCAAAACCATATGTTTCAATTTTAGTGTGATTGTGGTACAAGTACTAATCTCCCACTCTGTATTGTTTGGACAACTGTAGGACCCTCCTGATATTTGCACTGATTCTAGGGGGAGGACTTCCTAACAACATAGTTGCCACTGGGTGCACAAAGAGATTTATGAAATCTGTATAAGTATATGGAGAGTCATGTTGATGGATTAATGAAGTCTAGAAGACTACTGATCTAGGGTTGCCTCTGGTATCAAGCTTTTGGAGTGTAAATGAGAATTTGTCAACTTGATAGTACAGGAAAAGATGATATAAAATTGATGAATATTTGAATACTCTTTCATTGTCCATTCTCATGAATTGATCATGGATCTTATCTGCAATGAACTTAGCATAATCAAACATGATGGCAGGGGGCTGTCCAGGAGTGTAAATGGACATGAAGGCTATAATAATATCATCAACAAATTCACTTGTAGTCTGGTCTAACACACTGGATAACATTGCTATGATGTCTCGACCAAGTTCAGAGAATATGGTCCACATGTATGGGGGAGGGTCCTTTGGAATGTAATGTTCTTCCCTAATGAAGGTCTAGAATAATTGAGCAAATTTGATGGAGGTGACTGTAGGGAATATGTTAAGCAGGTCTCCAACAGAAAGGGGGGTAAGGTTTTGGCCTGGTTGCAACTGCAACATTTCATTGATGGATTCAACAGTGATGGTAAATAATACAGTATGGTTAGGAGTCATTACTTCTCTTTGGCTGGGACTGTAGTTCATATCATAATAGTGGACTGTCTCTGGGAAGATATGAACTCTAGGGAATTGGTACTTGGGAAAATCTGATTCCCAAAGACCTATTTTGACTGCGTGGTTTAAGTATTGGTCTCTGTACCTGCAGTATAGATTTAGTGGGGATTCTTGGGTAGAGGTGTCTTTGATTTGAAAGTCTTTGTTTGCCAACGAGAGATGGTCTAAATCCTTGTGGGGAATAGAAATTGGTAGGACATTCAATGCAACTGGAGCAACCATCCTTAGTTCTTGTGGATTCAAGGACGGGGGCAAAGGTTTTCAGCGAAATTGGTTTAATTCAGAATGGTTGGAGTTGTTGGGTAATTGTTTTACTTAATTACTTAATAACTTAAAGCAATTGACTAAAGGTTTGGGAATTAAACAGGGTTTCTCAGTGATTTTGGGTAAATACCTGGTTTTAGCTCTGAACGGATTGATGGGCCACTGTGCACGGTTTGTAGGAAGCGTACGTGACTGAAGTGTGGTCTGGAAGTTCAACAACTTCAACAGGTTGGCAGTTGGACGTGGGTTGATGGTTGCACGTACTCTAGTGCTTGCATGGAGGTTTGAGTGGTATTTTTGTTATAGATCTGATTTGGAAATATAAGACAATAGAAACAAACCCAGAAATAATACGATATGAAATATAGAAAATTCTTCACTTTATTAATCAAACCTTTAAGGTAGGGCAACACCATATATTCACTCCTTAAGGAAAGAGAACACTCCACAAGCCATATGCCTGTTCATACAATATTCCTTGACATCTCTCAATGGGGAGTCTCTAGCCTCTATATAGGCCTCATACATACAATACCATGGGTCATTACCATGGTTCCCTCAATACCATCTATCTAATACCATAGGCCCATTACATTATTACTAACTACTTGTGGTCCCTTACATGATACAGGTTAACCACCTTATTTATTACTATGGCCCATCCCATTATTACATTATTCCCTTAGGTACCTCCCTTTGTACCCAATATTATCCCCCCTAGGTATACTACACTATTCCTGATTTGGACTTGGATCTGCCTTTCCTTGACTTATTGCGATATCCTGGGCTCTTTCCTCTTTCCATTTTTCTTCCCCTAGTCTCTGCAGTCAAAGCATTACCTGATGTCTCACTAGAGCTTTTTTGACACATTTCCTCACTAAGGATTACACCAACAACATCATCAAACTTTAAAGTAATAGATCCAGAGACAGAGTTACTAATGGCCTTAACTAAACCATTCCAACTTTCTGGCAATGAGCACAGAAATAATAGAGCCCTAACTTCATCATCAAAAGTTACCCCTACAAAACTTAACCGACTGGTAACTGTATTAAATTCATTTAAATGATCAGCAATAGATCCACCTTTTGACTTTTTCATATTAAATAAACGCTTCATAAGAAATACCTTATTTGAGGCCGAGGGTTTTTCATATAGTTTGGCCAATGTCGACATTAAACCCTCTATTGTCGTTTCCTTTGAAATATTAAACACTGCTGACGCCACTAGGCACAATCGTATTGTTCCAAGTGCCTTTCTGTCGAGAATATCCCATTATGTGTCTATCATACTCATCGACTTCTTTGCCTTTTCGCTCAATAATTGGTAGAGATCTCTCTAATACAAATAATATTCCATCTGCATCTTCCATTGCTGGTAGTTTTGGCCGTTAAATTTTTTGACCCTAAACCTACCTTCTTCCACCATTGCTCCCACTCGAACTAGGAACCCTTCTCTCCTGCGAGTTTATCAGCCAAATACACCTTCGACTCTGATACTAGTTGTTAGAAAATTATATATTACACAGCAATGGAACACATAAAATATTGTAGAAATATAAACACAGTAAACGCATAAAACAAGAGAGACACAGATATACGTGGTTCAGCTAGTTTGGGCTACATCCACGGAGAAACAACTAGTCCTTCCTTTTATATTATCCAGCAAACTGAAGAGATACAATCTACAACAGATTCACTGTAATTCTCTCTTCACTCTCAATCTCCTCTCTCATCCTCACTCAGAATACATATCTACATAGACGCAATACAATTACCTCATATATAGCGAGGGGGTTGCCTTTAGGGTAAAAGACCCTAAATTAAACATAATTCTACCGTCATATCTCCGCCTAATGAACGACCCAGATTGACTACGAAATTACAACATTTTAGAAGGCAATTTTACATCTATTTTTAGCTTCGGGGGGTGCTGCCCCCGATCCCCCCACTAGGGGGGGGGGGCTCCTAAATGTCACAACTATCCCCCCTGGACCCGCCTTGCAGCAAATATTTTACAGGCGGCGTTGCTGCCCCATTATGAATTGGGGTCCAATGCGACTGTTGGGCCGCTACTTTGTCATTATTATTATCACTTTTTGACGCATATTTCACCCATTTATACCATTCTTTATCACCTCATTTATCATAATTTATCATGTAGTTCCATTTTATAATTATTTATGCTCATATGGATAAATATTATTTTTCTCTTTATTTTTAATAAATTGATGATTATTATGCATGATTTTACCAATGATGATTTATTAATGGTTTTGTTGTAGCATCACTCATGATTTTAGCCTCCAAGATTTTTTCTAGATTGCAAATTTAATCTCCAACCCACAATTAAATATTCCAAATCAGAAATTCGATGGAATAAGAAGTGATGGTTTTGCATTGGACGTTTCAGAAAAATGAAGGTGAATCTAGAAAATCCGAAACATGGGTTTTGTCCAAAACGGACCGAATTAGTTTTGTGATGTGTAGTTTTCCAAAATTCTGTCTGTATTAAGAGAAAATGAAGGTTCTTCGAAGATGATTTTCTTAGATTTTCTGTTGCGGCCGTTTTCCAAATTATTCCAGTTGCAATACCAAATTCGACTTGTTCTTGTTGAATGTTGATGGAAAGATCTTTCAGATATGATCTTGTTGATCAATTTGTTCTGCAAAATCCAAATTTGTAATGGAAATAATTTTATAATCAGATTTTTTGTAACTTCTCTTTGCTCTCTGTGTATTTAAATGAGAACAGAGATCAAAGAGAGAGGAGGATAATATGGGGAGAATTGGAGAATAGGGAGAGAATAGAGAGGAGGAGACTTATCTTCTTTTACTTGGATTGTAATTTTAATTTACAGAAGTGTGATTCTGAAGAACAAGATCGTATTGTAATGACAAGTGACTTTGATGATTAATATATAGAGATGTCTGATGTCGTATCACTGGAATCCGACCAAGAAAGGAATTAAAGAGTGGTTGGACAGAAAGATTCACGAGTCCGCGGTGCAAGAAAACAGGAATATGCAACTATCAAACGAAGAGTGGTTAGATTGCTACTTGTATACGAATATCTATGAAATTTTATTTGCGTCCTTCCCTACTTAGTTGTACGAGTGGATCGCGAAGCTAGCAAATAGCCAAGGAAGGTGTAGACTTGACAAAACTATTGTGTGGACTGCAGAATTGGTGCACAGACTGGAAGCATTGTAAGATAAGATCATGCATGTTGCCAATCACTGGTTGGATTGAATCATATGGGGATTCATCATTGAATTCATGGTAGATACTTCAGTTAGCTATAGGGAGGTAGAATGACGCTTCCTCAAGGGACCATGTGGTAAGTACATTAAATCTTTGAACACTTGGATTTAAATGCTATTGTGTGAAAAGTAGGTTATGCAAATAAATTGATGTTCGGGGCTACGGGGAGTGGGAGAATCTATAGAAATGAAAGTAGCATAGAACTAGAAACTATCCCCTTGATATCACCTCCGCGAGGGGGCGAAGAAGAGCTTGCGAAGGTTTCGCCAAGAAGTGTGATCAATCTGATAAGGCAGAGAATTTCGCACATACCACCCCCACCCACACCACCACCAATTTCACCATCTTCACCCCCAATTTCACTCATACCACCTCCGCCACCATCGCGAAGCAATATGGCCAGCGTGATAAAGCTACCAGTGTTTAAGGGAGTATAGAATGAAGATCCGAACCAATTTTGGTTCGTGATAAAAGTTGTATGGGAAGCATAGGGTGTCACAGACGATAATATAAGGAAGGCAACATTGGTTAGTGCTCTGCAGGATCGCACGCTGACTTTGTACATTAAGCATTCCAATGACAATCAAAATCTGGGGATAGCGGATATCCAGACTATGCTAAACAAAGAATTTATCAAGCCAAAGTCGGAGGCACAATCAATCATTAGATTCAAGGAAATATCAATGCTACCAGGTGAAATCCCGTGGGAGTTGGATCAAAGACTGAAGTGCACAATTCACGAAGTGGACATGACCTTAACAGATGGGAAACACCGTGAATGGTTTGTGGCCTCGTTAACACCGCATCTACAGAACACGTTGTCGCAACAAAGGCTAACCACTCATGCTGAGGCTTTGGAGGTCGCGATGATATTGCACGAGACTTCGATATAAGATCCTAACCTGGGAGTCCAACAGATTCACGCGCAGTTGAAAAACTTGTGCCTTGAGATGCAGAGTTTGAAACAAGATAGGACAACTCGTCCAGAAGTGCACGACAAGGTATGGTGCGTAAAGTGCAAGGGCCAGGGGCATGATAAGGACCACCGCCTGGTGTTCATGAATTACCTCGCAGGAGGAGGACCAATGCCATTGAGACTGGAGGCACAATCAGGACCAAACACGATACCTGCATTGTGGTGCGCGATTTGTCAAATATGAGGGAAGCATGCTACAGATAATTTCCATCTATTACAGAAGTATACACAGAATTCCCAACAATTTTTTTGTAATTTCTGTAGGTTAGTAGGACATGATGAGCGCACCTATAGAAGTTATGAATTGATGATGGAACAGACTCCTACCTACATAGTTCAGGTTGAAATGCAGGCCCTCGATCAAAATGCAGGAATGACACACACTGGATTTCAGGGGCACAGACGAGGCCGAGGTGGAATGGGGTCAGGAAGAGGTCGCAGACAGCTAATATGTTACAATTACGAAGGACTGGGGCATTATGCCCGTGATTGTACAAATCCAACGAGGCCATCCTGCTTATATTGTACACAGTTTGATCATGAGATAGAGGACTATCCAACACTGATAGCGAGGTTGAACAATAAAGGAGCACTCCAACCTCCCCCAACTCAGAGCCTACAAATGATGAGGTCTGAGCCGCATGAGGAAGACCCTAATGTAAATATCGTGCTTCGAAGTGGTATTACGATAGGGGATGACAAAGGTAAGTAGACTGAAGAAAGTACCAGGGTTCACGAGGCTCCAACAAAGGAACCAGAATTTGATTTGGAGAGCACTAAGGGGCCCTTCATGGAAGCTAAGAGGAGCTTTGTTGATGCCTCCACTTCAGGAAGTAAAGATAGACTGGAGCCGGAAATGGACCCATCGATGCTCACTACATTCTAGGAAACATACATGAAGCTGTTGCACGACAGCAAGGTTGTAAAGGGGATGCAAGAACTCATTACTAGATGCGCTGGGACCGCACTAGGAGAAACGCGCATAGTATGGAAGCTCGAGAAGCACATGACGTGAATAGGAAGGGAGATGAGATTGACCACGTGGATCGAGGAATATGAAATGGATCAAGTGATTCTAAATCTAGAATCGGATGCAAATGTCTTGCCAAAGTAGACATGTGAGCGCTTGGGCAGGCCTGCACTGCAATGGTTTCCTATCCAATTGCGAATGGTGAACCAACAAAAGATCCTACCTATAGGGAGATTGCACGGAATCACAGTAGATATCGAAGGTGTGAGCACGCTAGCAGATTTCAAAGTGATAGAGATTGTTAATGACAACAATCCCTATCCTGCGCTACTGAGAATAGATTGGGCCACTGACATGAATGGAGTGATAAATCTCAAGAAGCGCAAGATGATTTTTGAGAAAAGGTCATTACGCATAGTGGTACCTTTAGACCCTGTGGAAGGATCGTGACACATAGAGCTAGTACATGACTATGACAGCAACGACGATCTAGACTATATCTATAAGATAACTGCACGCAAGCAAGACTGGGTAAATCTAACTGCAGATGGCCGAATCTCATGGGAGCGCGAAAGCTCCTGTACATCAGATTATGAAGAGGAGATAGAATGATGGCAGAACTGGTTACACAAGGTAACCACGCTCAATTGTAACATGATGACAATGTCATTGTGATATGTAACAACAGAGGTAAGAGATCTGCCTACGTACAATGAGTTAGGTGAAGTTGAGGAGTTCCTGAACAAATTTGAAAAATAAGTGTCGGAACAATAGCGTTTGGACACTTTGAAATGGGTACTACACGCTACACCTGCAAAGTGGTGGGGTATGCACCAGAAGAGTTTTGAGGACTAACATGACTGCCGAAGGATGATGTGCCTATGAATTGGGAAGCCTCAGAGGTGGTTAAAAGACAAGTATGACGGATGAAACGGCCCACACGCCCACCTTTCCAAGTGGGTACAAGCATATGGCACGAAACTTGCAAGAATACACACAGTACTTGCGGTAGGAGACATGATTGAGATGCAGGTGTGGGCAAGACAATGATACGAACGACCCTTCTGTTTAGGACCAAGAAGTATGGAAAGACCAAGTGCACAAAAAAATATTCAAGTAGAAGCTTTTGACAAAGTACGCAAAGCACTGAACACGGTCCACCATGTGAAGCGGGCTGACTAGGACCTGCGCGTACCAGTAGTTCTCTGGGCATATAGGACCGTGTGCAAAACCCTGACCGCACAAGCACCGCCAAGGCTGGAGTATGAAGCAACTGAAGTAAGCCCTATAATACCTGGAGAACTTAAACCGTGCATGATCGCACCAATAGCTACGACAGTTCACAGAACCTTGGAAGCAAAAATCCAATAGGGAAATTTAAGGCTCCAAGAACTTGAAAAAGAAAGGGTGCGATTAAGGAAGAAAAGCACTTTGGTAGAAGTGGAAGTCAAGAAGCTGGAAGATGATATAAGGGACGATTTTATCAATAAGAAGAACAGGATGATAAAACAGGGTGTGCACAATCACGCTTACAAGTTTGAGCACTATCGACGTGAATTGATCAGTCTGATGCCTTGGCTTGGACCGCATATTGCTAAGAGAATCAACCAGGGTGATGCACTGCAAATGATAAGGTGCTTGATGCTGCCAATAATGGTAAAAGGTAGGTATTTCCTACGAAGAATGTTGGATGACGAGAGGAAACAGCACACAGGTGGCGCGGTCACCTGACTAGCCAAGGAAGGAATAGTCTTAGTGCCCCTGGCAGTTGAAAGGGAGCGTGGGACTATAAACTATTTTTCTTGGGAGTTGCACGATGTTGGAACTACATGCAGAAGCAAAGAGTCACAAGGTTTATGACTGCATGGTGGGCTGTGCTGCCGCACGGGTTGACTAGAAAGTGACCATTGAAGTCACTATTCAAAATGGGATGCTTGACTTGAGGCCAAATGGAGCGGGCGACAGGCATTTAAGATGCAATTTATGGGAAATATTTGGGAAAATCTGTCGCCAAGGGAGCATTAATGAACCGGATTTGGGGGGAATAGTTGAATTCAAATTCAAAAAGTGCTATAAATTACAAAGGGCTATCCAACAAACAACACTTGGTCATTTTTGAATTGAGTTATTGAGTAGAGCCCTGATTGTTGAGTGTCGAGCATTGATTGAGCCCCTGAGATTGCGAGTGATAGATGTCTGGATAGATACAATGGAAATAGCTAAGGATGTTATGGAGATAACATAAAGAACCACCAAGGATGGCACACAGGCCCTGACTGTGGAGGATGCTTTGGAAGGTGTCGGGATTGTGGCAGAAATCTAGAAATCATCGTGCATGCCAAGACCTAAGAAGGAAAAGCAAGCAATGGTTCCCGTACATGTGTCCCCACAGAACCCGCTGTGCACCAAGCTGTCTATGGAGGAGAAGGGGAAAGTTGTCACCATAGAAACCAATGAAGAAGAATATCTGGAGGATCTTATCATCATCGAGGATGAGGATGAAGGCATGGAGGAGGACACTCAACCTATGAACCTCATGAAAAAATTTCCCGCCTATGTCCCCCCGCGAAAAGGGAAGGCTAAAGTGCCCAAGGACCTAGATGAGACCAAGAGCTCGCTCCAAATCCCGCTCCTCCCCGACAACCTTATGTTTGAGGACACACACCTGGGACGCATGCCAAGCTTGAAATTCAAATATTGGGACCTCGCTGACCAAGAGAAGTTCCCTCACCTTGAGACCAGGAACCTTATGAAGCCCAAGTAGAACACCGCGGTGGGGGTTACAGAGCTAGAGCCGCAAAAGTGGTTGTGCGGAGTGGAAAAAGATGGGATACTGAACCTAATCTAGGTGTTGCACTTCCACCGCATCCCAATAATGATTTTCATCATTAGGCAGCTACTCTACCTGGTGCATGATGGGTGTTTGTGGCTAGAGGAGCCCATCCCCATCATGGCAAACTTGATTCACTGCATCTCCTAGCTTCCATGAAAAGGAGAGGACCTTGCGAACATCTCGGAAGGGAAGGGCAATGACTTGGCCATCACGAAGGCCATGAAGAAAAAGTAAAAGCTAGAAAAGAAGAAGAGGGGTTACACCATCTCCAGCATAAAGGAGAAAGCAGTATGCGTGGTGACCCAAACCCTGGTAGGAAAGGTTATGCGCAAGTGCCACGCAGATGAAGTACCCGCGCTGGTGGTAGCACTGGTTGAGCAGTGTGCGGAGGGGGTCCAGTTTAACTAGTCCGAATTCCTCTATAAGGAGTTTTTAGAAAATTGTCGCAAAGCTCAGGAATAGGGAAAAATGTTCCACTATGCATGGCTTCTACTGTCCATAGTTCTCATGGCTGGGGAATCGCCGGAGGATAGTCAATTCCCCATAATTGACAGGGATTTACCGGAGGCCACGAAGTACGATTTTCTTTTGTTCCACAAAGTATGCTAAGAGGATCCACAACTGTAAAATATTCTAGGTGTTCATGGAGATGAACCTCAGAATGGGGATCAACTGTAAGCCACTGTTGTGACCCACTGTTTACAACAGTCTGCAGAGTTTTGTAGAATTCAAAGCGGACATGCATAACATTTATATAAGAGCATGCAAGGACTCGACTAAATAGTGTATAAAGGTGCCCTTCGTAGCCACAGACGATGTTATTTTCAATGTACTAGAGGCATGGTTGCTGGAGTGACACACCCTAGATATCGCAAAGATTGACAAGTCGACAGCACAAAGAAAGAAAGACGAGGCCAAGCTGCGCATCGCATAGTTGGCTGAAAAACGAAGGAAGGAAGCAGTGGTAGTAGAAGTGCGCGCAACATGGGACGCAGAACAGACAACAACTGATTAAGAAAAGGCCGCAATAGCAGCAGAAGCCCAGGAAGCAGCCGCGAAGGTGGGAGAGGGGCAAACGATGCCTTCGCAGGGGTAGGAAGCAAAGGAAGAAGAGACGGAAGAGGGAGCTGCAAACCCATGAACCATGTCGACACAGCTGAAGTGCCAACACCCAACAGAGCGGGAAGGGTCACGTAAGGAGGTCAAGGCATCAAAGTTGTCCATTGACCTGATCACCCTAACTGAGGGTGATCTGCATGACATCGGTGAAACAGTGCGTGATGTGACCTCGGAGGTTCTCCAAGATTTCATGCAGGAGAACTAGATTATGTTGGGGGCCCTCAGAGAGTAGTTGCAGGAATTACAGGCGCGCCCTCCTCAGGTTGGTACCATTTCGACCAACCTCGTAGTCAGCTCCACGATAGTAGAGCAGATGTTATGCACGTGGATCACAAATACCATAGTGCTGTAAGAAGGGGCACTAGTCACAACTAATGAGGCAAATAGGCCTTCAGTCAGCACGGTGAAAGGTCTCAGTATCAATATAGCTGCACTCTCGCGCAAGACCTTATATGTGTTGTAGGATGGGATAACTGCAACGCTGTGAGCTAGGGAGAGCCGCGCACTCCAATTCCTCAGTGAGCAGAAAATAAATATGGAACAACTAAGATTGCAGCGCGACGAAGTGGTGTCACAGAATCAACAACTGGTACAGGTGATAAATGCTTGACAATGCATCCCAGAGCTGTCCATCCCAGCAAAGGCACGGATCCACAGGTTAGCAGCAGGGGTCCACGAGGCAAGGGAAGAAATGACAAAGGTTCAATTGGAGCTGAACCTTCAAATTGCTGAGCTACGATTGAAGGCATAATTGTCCACTCCCCCGGAAGTCAAAGAACAATGTGCTAGTGCTATCATAGTAGGACTGGAGAAGATTGATGGTGCTGTGCGAGACTACACCAGTATGTTGGAAGTATCACTTAAGGTCCTCAAAAATCTGTAGGAGGACCCCAACACCTAGAATTTAGAGATAGAGGCACAAGAACTCTAACAATAGTATGACAGCGTTTGAGGAACTGCACAGACAGTGGTCCTCACTTAGAGGCTTGCGTGGATGCAGAAGGCTAAAGCACTGAAGGAATAGTTGGATGCGGTATGACATAAGGAAGCAATCCTAAAGGTGTACGCTCAACCCTGGATCGACGAGGCCTTCACCATCACGGTAGAAATCGAAGGTAAGCTCGGACACATGCAGGGGATGCATGTACTGATGCAAAGAAGCACTCCCAACACAGAGGTCTTGGAACAATGAATGTAGCAGATCCAATAAGCAACACCTCACTATGTTGCTGACCTTGCTAAAGTTCAAGAACAGTTGGAGGGACTCCACACAAAGATCTCTGCATCGACAGAGTGCTTCAAGGGTGAGTCACGATGTTTGTGTTGGGGGCCTGTTGGGCATGGAATCCCCCCAAGGCATGTTTTGGGGCTTATGTTGGGTTGTGTTATATTCTTTCCATGACTAGCCCATGTAGTTAACCGAGGTTAGAGGGAGGTAGGTCACAAGGGGTTTGAGGGGTACCTGTAACCCCACTTTATGGGGTCCGGGGCAGCGCCCCAGAAAATTTTGGTTTTGGACACTATGTCGAGTTGGGTAGACCCACCTATGGTTTTGTGCATGATTTTTGCACATGTTTTTTTTTTAGATGCGATGGTTTTCGATCCATGGTTTTGGACGAGATGGTTTTTCAGTCCATGGTATTGGATGCTTCGGCATATATAAATATGTATTGTAACATTGAAAGGAACATATTGAAAAATCAAGCTAGTAGTCCTGGTTTTGGGATCCAATGGGAAAATCTCTGTGTATATGTGTTTTATGTGTTATGCTCTCGCATTGTTTATTTTCTGTGTTTTAGAATTCGTATGCAGGTAATTTCTATACGAGGTTAAAACCTATAGCTTAAAGCCCAAGTTTTGACCGAATCTTGTTGTAAAGCTCCGTGAATTGCAGGTGTGGGGCGCGAAAGTATGTTAGAGTCACATGGTTGCCTGCCCTAGTTTTGTAATGTAATGTCGGCTGGATAGACCTACCCATGGTCCACGGACCATGGGATTGTATAAATAGAGCGAGGTTCTAAGTGTAAAAGATAACAAACGAATAATGAAGGAATAAGGAAGTATAAGTGATTGAGTCGAAGTGTAAAGTGTGTCTGTGGGTCGTAGAGTAGGAGAAGGCTCTGCAGCTGAGTGCGCAGGGTGACACTAGTCTGTATCCATCGAAAGAATCAATAAAGATAAGTTTTGCTATAATTATGTGTATCTTTTCTAGTGTATTATATGAATGAATGTAATTTACAAGTATATTGTTTATTTATTGCATGCACATGTATGAGTGTTTTGTATTGTTAAATATAGCTTAAGACATTTAAGTAGGCCAAGGTGCTTAACTAACACTGAAGGATAAATAAGATCTCGGGTAATAACGCAAAGCGCGGCATAGCTCCTGGTTAGGGTTACGCGAGGGCAGGGTATCAGGCCTTGAGGCACGGATGGCTTTGCGCAGGGACAAATGAAGGACCAATCGATCCCATCGGACATCTCCAAGGTGTGGAAACCTAGTTCTAGTACCCTCCCATACTACTTCAGGTGAGACCTCAGTCTGTGCTCCATGGACTATTGCCGAAAGGGCCAGTGGTAATGGGATTTGTTTGGCTAATTAACTCCAAACCTGGGTTAGGCCCCAACAAGCCAACAAATGGTTCCATTTCTAGGACCGGGATCTGCATAGAGATGTCTGATGTCGTATCACTGGAATATGACCAAGAAAGGAATTGAAGAGTGGTTGGACAGAAAGATTCACGAGTTCACAACATAGGAAAACAGGAACCTGTGACTATCAAAGGAAGAGTGGTTAGATTGCTACTTGTATACGGAGATCCACAAAATTTTCTTTGCATCCTTCCCTACTGAGTTGTACGAGTGGATCACGAAGCTAGCAGATAGCCAAGGAAGATGTAAACTCGACAAATCTATTGTGTGGACTCCATAATTGGTGCGCAAACTGGAAGCATCAGAAGATGATATCGCGCACGCTATCGACCACTGGTTGGATCGAATCATAGGAGGATTCATCACTAAATTTGCAGTAGATACTTCATTTAGTTATAGCGAGGTAGAATGACGCTTCCTCAAGGGACCGCAAGGTAAGTATGTTAAATCCTTGAACACTTGGATTAAAATGCTACTGTGTGAAAAGTGGGTTATGCGAATAAATTGATATTTGGGGTTACGCGGAGTGGGAGAATCTACAGAAACAAAGGTAGCACAGAACTAGAAACTGGCCCCTTGATATCACCTCCGCGAGGGGGCAAAGAAGAGATCGTGAAGGTTTTGCCAAGAAGTGCGATCAATCTGATAAGGAAAATAATTCCGCGCATACCACCCCCACCCACACCACCACCAATTTCACCATCTTCACCCCCGACTTTTCCCATACCACCTCTACCACCACCGCGAAGCAGTATGGCTAGTGAGATAAAGCTACCAGTATTCAATGGAGTAGGGAATGAACCTCCTATATGCAAACCTTCTGATCCTCCATGGAAGGTCAAATTCCCTTGCAGGTTGTGTAAGGGTGACCTTCTCCTCTGAGACTGTCCTGGCATTCCTAGAGTCTTAGATATATGGTCTCAAAATTTGGATCGACCATCCCCATCGACCTCTGGAGATCATGTCGATGCTACACTCTTGGCTAGTGATGGTAAGAAGAAAAGTAATATTAGATTTCCCTATAGGTTATGTGAAGGAGAACATCTTCTTCACCTTTGTCCTCTTATGGATAAAGCTTCCAAAGTCTTGGAAAACCTTACAGCTTCTCAACCCCAACTCCTTGTTGTTATCAGAGGTTTTCTTCTAACCCTCTCCTGGTTGGTAAAGAGATTGAATTGGATTCATATCTTGCCCATCCTGCTCTTCCTGAGCCTGACTCTCTTGTGTCTATTCCTGACCAACCATTGTTCGAAAAGGGTGTCGACTTGGTTTCACCACCAGTTACTCACACTGTTCTGAAAGAGAGTGGTGATCATACTACTCATGTTCTTCTCGTCTCCTTAGATTCTCATGAATCGAAGAGTGACCCTCCCATCCCAGTTGTTTAGGAGAGTCCTTCTTCTATTCCTGTAGAGCATGGGGGAAATCATATGATACCCCCACCAAGTAGTTCTGTCGTTTCTTTTGATTGGAGTCACTTAACTTCTTTCCGCGTCCCATCTTATATGCCTTTCTAGATTACAGTACAAGCCTATAATATGGTAGTACCTGGCACTATATTATATGAAGGTGCGTTTGTTAGCATCATGCCTTCCACTACTTGGCAAGATTTGGGCTCCCCACAACTTGTGCATGTCACCCAAAATCTATTGGCTTTCAACGGAGGAACTAGTCAAACCTTAGGGATCCTTCCACAGTTCCCTATTACTTTGGGAGGAAAGACCATCTACATAGATGTGATGGTAGTCCAAGGTCAGTTAGATTTCAATCTTCTCCTTGGACGTGACTATGTTTATGTCATGGGATATCTTGTTTCTTCGCTTTTCCATGTGGTTTGTTTTCCGCACGAAGGAAGAATTGTGACTATTGATCAATTGTCATACATTTGTCACCAGGCACCTCCTTTGCAACCATCATCCCCTATCAGCTCTTATTTGCAAGAAGTACCTTCCCTGCCACAGGTCAATTATGTGGCTACCCATTCCGTCTCCACATCTACTGATGATCACACAGATGGTATAGTACATTATGTACTAGAGGAATTGGAACCCGATCTATCTTTGATACCAGATGACATGTATTCCTCCCAGAGTGTGGTTCTTCCATATAGTGAGGATCTCTTGGGAGCCATGTTCTTGTATGGTCCATGAACAGATGTGATGAGGATAGTTCTTTTCTTGTGTCAACCTTGTTAAAAAATGAAACCGAGGAGTGATGAGGAAAATTCTTTTCTTGTGTCAACCTCGTTAAAAAATGAAACAAGGGGTAATGAGGATAGTTCTTTGATCTTGTGTCAACCTCGTTAAAAAATGCACCAAGGTGTCATGAGCATAGTTTTTGTCTTGTGTCAAGCTTGTTAAAAAATGAATCAAGGAGTCTGAGGATAGTTTCTTCCTATCTCTACCTCGTTAAAAAAATGAAACAAATGTCTGAGGATAGTTCTTTTACTATGTCAACCTCATTAAAAAATGAAGCAACTCCCTTTTCAAATCTAGTCTTTGATTAAAATCTCATAAAATCCCAGTCGAGTCTTTCCAAGATCTCGCAAGTGAACCTTCATTCCATTCACCTAGTTGACTGAAATGAAGCTTCGGGGGCATGTACTTTGATTGAGTCATTATGTCGGGGGCATGCAAACTTATAACAAGCATAGTTTTTCATTTTAAGCTTATGTAAACATGAAACCGAATCCAAGCAGAGTTCTCCATGGTTCAAGCTTGTGTAAAAATGAACCCATGCCCAATTTTAACCCTCGTGATCGGCATTTTTATCTGCTAATTTCTTCTAGATGAGCCTTGGTTGTTTCATTCCATCACCACCATATCTTTGGCCGATCATATGCTTTCACTTGGTTGTTTGTCCTTTCCTGAGGGACCACAACAATGAGTGGTTTTATTAGCTAGCCTCTTGACCATTACATGTTTTGAGCAGTTCCACCATTACTAGAACCAGTTGCTACCCTTTATACCACTCATTCCTCCAGGACAAGTCACCTTTAAGCTCTTTTCTGACTCGTAAAAGATGAAAAGATTATTGTGTATTTTCCCTTTTTGACTCGTTAAAAGAGAATGAAAATGGGGATCCGCTTTCAGCTCTTTTCTGACCCTTTAAAAATGGAAAGATGGTCGAGCCCTTTTTGTTTTGAACTCATTAATGGATGTGAAACATTGTGTGACCAGTATAAATTTACCCCTTTTTCGGGCTGGGAGGCACTATTTACGAAAATGGTACTCCTTGGCTGAAATGGTCAAGCGGTTCTCTCAAGTACTATTTTCTACCTTTTCGGGCTCAAGGGACACAAACATATGAAAAGGGACCATGTGGAGTTTTCTTTTATGTCTTCTTTTCAAACTCTCTAAATATGAAAAGACTCCGAGTTTTGCCTATGTTGGACTCGTTAAACCCTAACGACATTGGACTTGTCGTCATGATGAGACCGAGCTTCTCCTTCCTAGGGATAGTTAAAATTTACTAGGTCAGATTTGTCCGAAGGACAAACTTATATTACAAGCATATGCTATCCCCTTCAAGCTTGTGTTTCAAAAATAATTGGGGTACTTTCCAGAAATGGTGGGGAAAATATTTGGAAGTATTCCGTTGGTTGTATTAATTATTACGGAAGCTTGTCGCTCTTGAACATCGACACTCTTTCTGCTTCGCATCGGTTTGGGATAACCTCACTTAATCATTGGCCTTCCGAGTTTTGGGTTATCCATTTTGCCTCATTCCATCTGATCCTTACTACATCATCATGACCTTTGATCCCTTGGTATTAAAATGCTGCCAAAGTCCGGAGTCGTATTGCTGATATGTTCAAGAGCTTAACCCTTCTGTAGTTTGTATCCTTACACACCTTCCTCAGATTCTTTGTCTCATCCACATTCATCTTGTTCCTTTGTCTCACGTCGATGGTGTGGGAAAAATTATGGCCCTCCTTCGACTGATCACTTCCTGTGGATTTCAGCTCATTATTCGGGAAGTTGATCTAAAGACTCTTTTCTGGTACCTTAGAGCTTGCATGCCTTAATGGCAAGTTCTTTGCATTCAGTGACAAGCTTTCATTATTGGCCTTCAATCAGGTGATTTCATGGGTGTTCAACTTCAGATCATTCTTCACACTTTGTGGATTGTACTAGCAGTACCTTGAGAACCATTGACATTACTGGTGGTCTCTCTCGCACTTGTTAATGGTTTCCATCATTGACCGGTAATCAAGTGATTTTCTAGTATGCTCGACTTTAGCACATCATTCACATATTAGAACTTGTACCTTGGTTGGGTTGGGATTCAAGACCCTGGGCTCAGATTACAAAAGTCTAGGTTGTGTGGATTGGTTCATCATTGTATACATGACTCTCTTGATTGGATGGTTGCAACCATACCTAAGTCTTTTATATGGTCCTTTTGATTGGATGGTTGCATCCATACCACAAATCATTTATGTTTATCTTATGGATGGCTGCGCCCATGCCTTATGCACATGTATTTCCTTTCACTGTGTACTCATGTATCAGAGATATCAGTTGTACTTGCATTTGCAGGTTCTCTGCGATGGTGTTTTGTTTCAGGTTCTCGGCCTTCATGATTTAGGGGGCATCTATTACATAGTATTTTGTCACTTACCCCGCATTCCCTGACAATGTCGGTCTGTGTTATTGACATCTACTTTGTGTCATGTTGCAAAATATGTGTCAGTGTCTTCCTTGTCATCTCAGGAAGAATACCTCAATTAATTACTCCTGGAGCAGACCCTTTTTTACCTATGTTTTTGGGTCTTTGCGGGTCATTAGTTATACCACCCGCAAATATGGCCAAGATTGAACTAAGCCTAGCGACATCGTTGCCCTATCTCTATGTTTCACTCACACCAATCTACTTTTGGTGAGTTTTTTAAACAAACTTTTGAAGCTTCGAAGTGTAACAGCTTCATGGGCGGTCCTTGGGTTGGTTGTTGGATCAGATGAGCTCTCCTCTCTCCTTTGGGATGGTTTTTCCACCTTTTGTGCAACCTCCCAAAGGGATAAGCTCTTTCTCCCATCTCTTATGGAAGCTCCTCCTCCTATAAATACCTCCTCCATGGTTGAGATTAGCTAGTTCAGAGAGTTGGAAAATAGCTTCAGAGTTCAAGAGTTCAGTTAGTGGAGGTAGAGAGTTTTGCTAGAGTTTGGAAGTAGCCTCTTATGTAACTTAGCTTGGGATAGCTTTGTGTGGATTTGGCTTGATTGTATGAGTTTTCTAGCATCATAATTTTTCCTTTTGGGTAGGAGAGAGAGTTATTCATCCTCTTGGGAGACACTTCATGAGTGAATGCTTGTAGAGACATGCTGACAGAACCCTTCAAGGAGACTTATGATGTCAAGGCATGGTTGTAAGTTTTAATTCAGTTTATATTAATACAAATCATTGGTTTATTTCCTATATCTTATGTCAAATTTCATATTGATAGCTTGAAGCTCCTTAACCCTTTAAGTAGATTGTTTTTGTTGTATTCTATGATGTTCGTTGTTGTTCTCTGTATGTTTTTTTCAGGTACAAAAGTGATTAGAAGAACGAGAGCTGGAGCAACACAACGGGGACTTCATCAAATGAGGATTTGAAGGTAGGCCTTCATGACATCAACTATCTAAGGAAATTTTCTTTGGTATTGTATTTTCTATGACTAGACCCACTCTAGGGTTAGAGGGGTTGCCTCTGTTCACAGAGGGAACTTGTCTGCGTCACACTAAGCAAAGACTGGTCAAGCAAGCTACAAGGATACTTTTCCATTGACTGGTCATACTTATGGCTTTTGTATAAGGGCAGAAACAACCAGATCTGAGTATTTTCAGAGAGGTACATGAAACAAAACATGACTCCCTTGGATGGAGAAAATGAATTGTTGGCTTTCGTTGAACTTATGTTCGAAAATTTCTTTCTGGAGACATAGTTGGGTTGCTATCTTGTAGAGCTATCCCCTACCCCACCAAACACACAGTTGGGTCTCCTTCCATTCCCAAATGGTGAAAATGAAACTTGTACAGTAGTTTGTAATAATAGTAGTAGTAGTGATAGTAGTACTAGTGTAGCAAGCGGCCCTTGTACAGATGATATGTGGACCACGTAATTTGATGGATCCAAAACCTAGGAGGCATCTAGAGTTGGTTGTGTTTTAACAGACCCACTGCAGAGTAAACACTTAATCTCTAGTCACTTGGAGTTCAAGTGCATGAACAACGTCGTTGAGTATGAAGCACTCATCTTGGGATTACAAAAAGCCATCAGCCTCAAAGTTGATGTTCTAAAAGTGGTAGGTGATTTAGAGCTCGTGGTACGTTAGGTACGTAACACTATACACTGTGTGCCACCTTGTCTTAAGAGCTATTAACAAGAGCTATTAGCAACTCATCTCTCAATTCCAAGATTTTAACATTATTTCAGTACCAAGAATGCGTAATGTAGCTGCAGATTCCTTGGAAAACGTAGTTGCTAGGATGACACCATTAAGGGATAGATTTACTGTTGAGATGTTTTATAAACCATTTATCCTAGCCAACATCACTAATTTACGCATTTTTTATGATGATCAACACATACTGCATTTCATGTCTAGCGTTGATGTCTTCAAGGATGCAGCATAGATGAGGATGAGAATGAGTAGTCTCTGCAGGATGTGGCCGATACAAGAAAAGGAAACCTCATCCCCAAGGGTGTGGTATCACTTGAAAAGTTGTATGACTTGCAGAACCACTTTCAAGGACCTGTGAATGCCAAAACCCATAGCTCTACGTTGTTTCATGAACAGATCAATCTGGGAATAGAAAGGGATCCAAAGTTTGTGAATCTTGATACATGTTGTACATCACAAGAGAGATAAGCTTATGTATACCTTTTCAAATAGTATCATGATGTATGTTGGGAATGGGTCCCTTGGGGGTCAATTTTGGGGTTAAAAACCCAAGTTTTGGGGGCAAAAGTCCCGAAGTTTATATAAAAAAATGTAAAGTCTCCACATTTTGTGGTCGCGGAGCACGAAGATGTCAAGAGACATTAAGGGTTGTCTGCCCTTGTTTTGTAAAGAATCATGTCGGATGTAAAGATCCACCCACGGTCTGCGGACCATGGGATTGTATAAAAAGAAGTTAAGTAAGTAATTTTTGAGGGAGGTAGAGAAAGAAGTAGAATTCTAAGTGCTTTGGGTCATAGGAGAGCTAAGAGAGAGAGTCTTAGCATATGTAGAGGCTCTACAGCCAAGTGCGCAGAGGCCTAGGGTAGAAATCTGCAACTGAGTGCATGGACCCCTGCAGCTATGTGCATAGGGTAGATAGAGTCTATATTGGGAACTTGAATCATTAATAAAGAGAAGTATTCTGAATTTGCTATGTATTTTGTCTCTGATTATTGCATCCGATTATGTTATGTTAAGTTATGGGTTTACATTATAATGCTAATTTTATATGTGAATGTATTTTTTTCTATCTATTATTTGAATGCAAGTAAGAATATATGTTTATGCGAAGATAACCTTAATTGCATGGTAAAATTGGTGAACACTTAAGGTAATTCGGGAACTGGCAACCATACATAGTTACAAAGGAGCGTAAGTGCTTGGATTGCTGGTTAGGGCTACGTGAAGGTTATTCATATACCTTTGCAGAGGTTCTCAAGGTCGGAGAAGAAGGAACATCGATAAGCCCTGAGGGCTTATCAATCTGCACGAAGATTGGAGTTAGGCTATAATATTGACATCAGGACCATCTCAGGGTGCTAAAACTTGGTTCTTGCATCCCCCCATACTGCTTTGGGTACGAATTCAGTTCGTGCTTCGCAGATTGATGCTGAAAGGGCCAGTAGTGTAAGGATTTTCTTGGTTGCTTAATGTTGAACCTAGGTCAGGGCCCATCAAGCCAAAAAAGGGTTCCGTTGCCGGGACCAGGATCTACATAACGAGATGTGTGATGCCATATCATTGGAATCCAACTAAGAAAGAGATTGAAAACTGGTTGGATAGAAAGATCCATGAGTTCGCAGTAAAGAACAGTGGTTGGACATATATATGTACATATAAATACACGAAATCTTCTTTTGTTCGTTCTCAGTTGAGCTATACAAGTGGATCACAAAGTTGGCAGATGGGTAAGGAAGGTGGAGGCTTGACAATCTGATTGTTTGGACACCAGATTTAGTATGGAGATTGGAAGCCACTGAAGATAAGATCGTGCGCGTTGTCAACCATTGGCTCGACTGCATTATAGGAGGATTTGTGACATAGTTCGCGGTCGATACTTCTGTCAGTTACAGTGAAGCAGAGTGCCACTTCTTTAAAGGACCATGAGGTAAGTATTTGAAGTCACTAAATACATGGATTAAGATGATCTTGTGTGAAAAGTGGGTCATGTGGTTACCTTGATGTTTGTAACTACGCGAAGTGGAAAGTCTTTCAGGGACAAGGGAAGAAAAGGTCCCGAGTATAGCCTGTTGATCAAGCCTCCTTTGAGTGACGACAAGGGAGCAGTGAAATCTTCTCCACTGAGTGTTGTTTAGCTAATAAGACAACGATTACCGTGAATACCTACACCACCTCCATCCTTGTCCCATCCATCCACACAGCCTCCATCCTCACCCCACCACTGACCCCATCACCCACACTGCCCCCACCTCCACTGTTGTTTAACATGGAAAACTCTATAAAGCTACATGTATTCAAGGGAATAGGAAATGATGATCCATACCAGTTTTGGTTCATCGCAAAGGTTGTATGGGAAGCTCATGGTATCGCAGATGAACAAATCAAGAAAGCCACACTGGTTAGTGCTTTGCAAGACCACGCACTAACATGGTACATTAAGTATAGTACTGATAACCCACCATCCGCATTGGTAGATGTCCAGGCTGCGTTGAATAGAGAATTCAGTAGACCTAAGTCTCAAGCGCAATCAATTGTGGGCTTCAAGGAGATCATGATGAAGCCTGGGGAGATGCCCTAGGATTTGGATAAAATATTGAAGTGCATGATCCGTGAAGCCAACATGAACCTAACTGATGGGCAGCACTGTGAAGGGTTCGTGGCCTCGCTCCTGCCCCACCTAAGGGTTGTGCTATCACAATAGAAGATTGGGACCTAAGCAGAATCCCTGGAAATCGTGTTGAGACTGCATGAGACACCATTGTAGGATGCTAATGTGGGGGTTCATCAGATTCATGCGCAGTTGCAGAACCTTTGCCTAGAAATTCAAAGTCTGAAGAAGGAAAGAGCAACTAACCAGAGGTATGCAACGAAGTTTCGTGCCTAAAATGCAAAGGTCGGGGGCATGACAAAGATCATTTTCCAGTCTTTGAGAACTATGTTGCAGCAAGGGGACCAATGCCTCTACAGTCGGAGGCTTCGGCAGGGCCAAATGCAAGGTCCGTGCTATGCTGTGCTATATGCCAAGTGGCTAGGAAACATGCGACCTACAATTTCCATTTACTGCAAAAATTTGTACAGACACCACAACAACTCTTCTGCAGTTTTTGTCAATCAATAGGTCATGACAAGCGCAATTGTTGTAGTTACGAGTTAATGATGGATAGGACACCTACATACAGGGTGCAGGCATAAATGTGGCCTTCGAACCAAGGCATTGAGGGAATGTGAGGTGA
Organism: Pinus tabuliformis; assembly: GCA_031772625.1. Lineage (NCBI taxonomy): Eukaryota > Viridiplantae > Streptophyta > Pinopsida > Pinales > Pinaceae > Pinus > Pinus tabuliformis. The sequence continues at coordinate 1,411,556,674 of CM062819.1, forward strand.
GTATCAGGGGCGTGGCCGAGGCCGAGGTTGAGGGGGGCACTAGTAGAGGCCAAGGGCAGTTTATTTGTTACAATTGTGGAGGACTGGGACACTATGCAAGGGATTGTCTGAATCCGATGCAACTGTCATGCTTCTACTGCACTCATTTTGACCATGCGATTGAGGATTGCCCTATATTTTTGGCTAAGATTCACGAAAAGGGGGCGTAGCCTCCGCAGCTGATACATAAGCTCCAGATGATGAGGGTTGATCCTTGCGAGGAAGACCCTAAGGTAAACATTATGCTGCGAAGCGGAACCACAACTGAGGAGGATAAAGGGAAGCAGCCTACAGAAGGTGAATGGGTCCGCAAAGCACCAGAAAAGGAGACTGGGTTTGATTTGGAGTATGCAAAAGAAACATTTATGGAAGCAAAGAAAATCTTCACTAGGTCCTCTACCTCAGGAAGTTAGGAGAAACTAGTTGAGGAAATGGACCCATCCATGATTACCACATTCTTGGAGACCTGCATGAAACTGCTCCATGATAGTAAGGTTGTGAAGGGCCTACAAGAACAGATCAATCAGTGCGCAAGCAAGGATGGCGCTACTAGTGAACCACACGTAGTCAGAAATCTTGGCAAGCATAAGGCAAGGACTAGGCGTGAGATGAGACTCGTCGCGCAAATAGGGAAATACGAAATGGACCAAGTTATCTTGGATCTGGGGTCCGACGTGAATTTTTTTCCAAATCAAACATGGGAAAGAATCAGAAGACCTGCGCTTTAGTGGTCTCAGATCTAGTTAAGGATGGTGAATCAATAGAAAATTATCTCGATGGCGAGGCTACAAGGGGTGATAGTTGACATCGAAGGCACTAGCGCACTAGTGGATTTTGAGGTAATAGAGATTGTGGATGATAACAATCCCTATCCTGCACTCCTTGGAATAAATTGGCCCACTGACATGAATGGGGTAATCCACCTGAAGAAGCAAAAGATGATATTTGAAAAGAAGTCGCTCCATGTAGTGGTGCTGCTGGATCCTGCAGAAGGACCGCGCTATATAGAACCAGTCTGTAATTATGAAAGTGATGACGATTTGGACTAGATTTAAAATATAACAACACGACACCAAGATTGGGTAAATTCGACAGTAGATGGGCATATCGCATGGGACCATAAGAGCTCCTACACATCAGATTCAGATGAATAATTAAAGCACTAGCAGAACTGGTTACACGAAGTATCTATGTTGTGTTGTAATATGATGACCAAGCCATTGTGCTACGTGTCATCAGAAGTAAGGGATCTGCCTCACTATGATGGGCTAACTGATTTTGATCACTTTTTGGATGAATTTGAGAGAGAAGTGCCAGATAAGCATCGCTTCTAAGCCTTAGACTGGGTACTGCACGTTACACCCACAAGATGGTGGCGTACGCACAAGGATAATTTTGGTGATTGGCGTGACTATAGGAGGATGATGAGAATATGTTTTGGACAGCCGAAAGTGTAGATGACAGACAACTATGATGGAAGGGATGATCTGCCTGATCACCTGGCCAAATGGACTAAGGCTTATGGAATGAAGCCCCAACCTGAATGGGTGCATTTGTTTTGTCATACCCTAGATGCCATACCAATGAATTGGTACTTGGAAATAGATCTCTTCCATGGCATTGAAGAATGGGACATCTTGTGCCAGGGGTTTATAATGGTGTTCAACTTTGAGGATGGGTTTGACTATATTAACGTGGTGCTATAGGAGGTTAAAGAAGTGATCTTTAGGATAGCGTAGGATCCTTTGGACTTGATTCAACCTTACTAGACTACCTAGTTGAACCACGTGCTGGAATTCTATAATGTAACCACTGAAGAAGAAGACGAGGATCCTAGAAAGATTAATATTCCAGAAATTGAGGGTCATCGTGAGGTTGAAGGTCCACAGATAGAGGATCCTGACATAACCACACCACTGAAAACTAGGCAAGCTAACATTGGCACAGAGGGGGAGCTGAAATTTACAAATATTGGGGACTATTGGGAGGATGCGACACTAGACAAGGTTGTTGAGCTCCTCCGCGAATATTAGGATTTGTTCCCCACGAAGTTTTCTGATCTGAAGGGAATAATAGGAGACCTGGGTGTCATGAAGATCACCCTGAAACCAGACACGAAACCTGTAAAACAAAGACCTTACCGCCTTAATCTGAAGTATAAGGAAATGGTTTGCGCTGAGTTAGATAAGATGCTCGTGGCAGGAATTATTGAACCAATGGAAGAATTTGATTGGGTAAACCTGATAGTGGTTCAGGAAAACAAACAGAAAGAAGAACTAAGGATATGCGTGGATCTCCAGAAATTGAATGACGCTTGTGTGCATGATCCTTTCCCGACCCCGTTCACTGACGTGGTCCTGGATAATGTAGGCGGCTAAGAAGCATACTCTTTCACTGATGGGTTCTATGGGTACCATCAGATCAAAATCACGCTTGAGGATAGAAGCAAGACAACCTTCATGATTGAATGGGATATTTTCAGTACACTTTAATGCCTTTTGGACTGAAGAATGTACCAACAATCTTTTCGCGCGTAGTCATTGCAGCATTCAGAGACTTCATTCATAAATTTCTGGAGGTATACTTTGACGATTGGACAGTGTTTGGATTGGTCAAGTACCATGTGGCAAGTCTATGCTTGATGCTGGATACATGTTGGAGATACTAGATCGCGCTCAACCTAAAAAGTGTTTGTTTTGTGTCCCTTTTGGGATCCTACTGGGTCATGTGGTATGCAGACAAGGATTGATGGTAGACCTCGCGAAGATCACGGTGATAATCAACTTGGAGGTGTAGAGGAATGTGAAATAGTTGCACGCAACTCTAGGGAATATCAGATACTATAGGAAGTTCATCAAGAGATATGCCCAGATGATGAGTGCCACCATCGCAACAAGGATGCTGCAACTCCTGGGCTACTAGGTTTACTTATCAACCCGGGGTTCATACAAACTTGGAGGTGACAGTGTTGTATGCACAAGTAAAAGTGATGGTTCTGCCTATTGTCACTGTTCAGCAAGCAATAGATCACTGGGGTTCCAAGCCAGACTTCTATAGAGTCAAAAGAAGCTTTATTCTTTGATGTAAGAAGGGAAAATCTACTCTAAGAGAGCTACTCTACTGCATTAATGGAAAAAAACAACATGTAATGCTAAATCACACCATACCCTAATTAACCATTTAAGCAGCGATGCTAAGTAGAATTTCTAAATAAACACTCAACAAATGCTACTAACTAAGTTGCAGAAGTAAAAAGCATCAAACATTACTAGTGTGTAGGAAAAGAAACTAAACTAAATCTGTTTTCACATTTTTGGGGTTTTTAGGCAAAATCAAGTATGCAAACTAATTGTTCTTGTGGATATGACAAGTGGATGGAAGGTGTTTAAGGATGGCTAGAAGGTTTATGAAGTGGTTGGATGGTGTGGAGGGGTCCTAGGAGGCGTTTTGTGACTTCCTAGAGGTTTCCCATCAATTCGTCCTCAAAACAGGCTATTTCAGGAAAACCTACAAGATGTATTAGAACCCTACAAGATGATCCCGCAGGAATTACATGAAACCTACAGGATACAACCGAGAGATAATTGTGAGGTTTTGGAGGTGTTTGGAAGCTTTGGAAAGGTGTGTGATGGGTGGAATGGGGTGTTAGAAGGTCTAGGAGCACTTAGGAGTCAATATCCAAGATAAGAGATGGCTATATTCGCTCAATTTATCTAGGGGAATTTCAATGAAAAATGATGAAAAACTAGTGAGGGTGATGGTGAAATAAGGGATGGATAAGGTGGATGAAGTGGAAGGCGGCTACTGGTGATGAAGTCTTGGTCCCCTCTTGAAGTACTTTCTTTTCTTAAAACATGTGTGTCTTCCATGAACTATGCAACTAGATATGTTTTCATAAACTAGAAAAGCATGAATCAATTACCTATATTATGCATGAAGGAAGTTGTTGAAGGGAATGAAAGCATGAGTGAGATCTTATTGCAGAAATGGAGATGGAAAAATATGACAATGAAATCTTCCTTGCAACATTAACCAAGTACTGAATCAAAGACAACAAACTCCAAAGCTCATATAAGAACTAGAAATCTGTGTTTTTGGGGTTGTTGAAGGGTCCCTTCCTCAAGTCATGGTCCCAGAGGGAGGAAGTGAGGCCGAGACACTTACTAACAACCTTGTGGTGATCCTTTTTCTCCCTGCTAACCTGCTACTTGAAAGAAGTAACAAATGGAAGGAAACTATCACACAACCAATCTAACCTACACTGCTGTAATGGAAATGCATCTACCAAACGAATGAACAATTAGGTTATGACTCTACACTAGCATAAATGTACAATAAAGAGGAGCCTTTGCTACTAGGGTTGGGCCCTAACCCAAGAGCTTCATCCCTTTGATTTAACTCAGTGCTGGCTCAAAACAAAACTCATTCTTATTACCAAAACAATGGATTACATCAAAAACTGTCACAAGTCTTGCAGCTCGAAAATGGAGTAGAATTTTACAATAAAAAATTTGAATCATATTGAGGTCCTAGGCTTCTCTACTTATACATTTGAAGTATCCAATGACTTCCTTAAAATTAGGGAGGATTGGCTCCCAAACTCGAGATAAACTGGTGCTTTTTCTTTCACTTCCTTGGCTACCTTCTAGTCCTCATGATTTGGTTGTTTGCACTCCGAGCTGATGGAGGAATATTCAAATGGAGGGGTATTAAACGAGGAGGATTTACCTCCTATAATCCCTCTCCCTTGTCCCATTCGAGTTTTTACCTTCATATTTGCCAAAATTCCTTGCGTTTATCCTTTAATCCTGCATTAAATGCACATTAGACCACAAAGCAAAATATCCAACTCTAACTCATTTCATAAACAAAATATAATCAAAAGCATGCAACAAGTTATGAGAATAGTTAGTTTGACTAATCTAGGAGGTGAATTAAGGCCCATATAATTACCCAATGATAAGGCTCATCATCAACCCCCTACTGAAAGTGTTGCTCATCCTCTGAGCAACTTAGTCAATATCCATATCCTTCATGGCTCTAGTAGCCTCTCTGACATCCCATGCCTCTGCTGTGGTCTCCTCTTCTTGTTCATGGAAGCATGCTTTCTTTTCTACCTCTTCCCACTGCCTCTTTCTTCTTCTTCTTTTCACCCTTCTAGCATCCCTAAGAGTAGTGTTGGACTGATTTTTAGGCATATCTAATTGACCTTCAACCTTTGCATATATTGCTTATACATAGGTGTCATTTTTAGTTCCTCTCTCAACCTTTGAGGGGAGGTATATTCTCTTATCTTTAAGCTGTGTGGCAGTGTGTTCCATCTCCTTAGGAAAGCATGTATACTATCATTTCCTAGCAACCTAACATGTCCTCAAAATGTGAAATTGCTTTCTCTTGGGCAGTAAGATATCTAGGTGCCAGCTGAGGAACATTTGCAATCAAATTATGGGTACTGATGAGAGCCATGGGATTTTATTGTTCAGCTTTGATTAAAAGAGGTTCAATTTTCTCTCTGGACAATATCCTTTTCATCTCTATAGCTCTTGACTCCTTATGGTTCATCCATGATGCCAAAGCCATTAATTGTAGATCTCCTAGCTTAGCATTAGGGTCCCAAACACTCATGTCCGTGAGAGCCATGTTGTGCAAATAAAACTCGACCATTTTGGCCCTATCCTCTAGTGTACTTTGATCACAAAGATCAATAAAATGCCTATAGTCCTGAAATGGCATGGTTCCCCTTCATGCTAGTGCCTTAATTTGAAATTGCAGCCATTGTTATTTGAGGTAGAGAATATAGGATTTAGTTGGCATCCTACACTGGATTTCCTCCAAGGAGAGGCTCGCCATACATGCTAGTTGGTTCTCTCTTTCCTACAATTGTCCCCTCAGCTATGCATTTTCTGTCTCAAGTTGATTTCTCATTATATCTTCTCTGTCCCTTAAGCCACTTAGCTCTTTGCCCATTTCTTTGAGTTTCTCCTCCATGTGCCAAATGTCTTCCACCCACTTTGATTTGGAGATTTGCATCCATTGGTGAGTTCTGACCCTCTCCTTCTCAAGCTCGAAGAACAGTGGGATGGAAATTTTTTGAGGTATGACCCTACCTCCTTCAATAAACTGGTAATATGAGTCTAGGTTAGGTTGGGGGCTGGGTTTCTTTGTTTCTAGGTCCTCCTCTTTAGCTTCTTGTTGCTCCCATACTTTCTTTCCAATTTCTGTGCCTCCTGTAGGTTCAGTAGAGTATCCTATAGGACTGTTTTTGCTTCCTGTAGATTTTTATGTGGATCCTATAGTATTTTCTTACCCTTTGAGGAAGTTGATCTAGTACTAGGCCTCCTTACATAGGTGATAGGGGACTTAGTGGAAGGCATTTTGTCTTTTTATGTAGGGGAATATTCAATCTCAATAGGAATTTTTGTTGATTTTTGTGGCTTCCCCTGTTTTATTCTTGTGCTCTTTCTTGTCTTGAAATATAGTGGGGTCTGCCTCTGCCTTTTTCCTTCTTACTTGATTGGCGTGCTGAGAGCAGTGAGGGCAGCTGCTGCCTCTCTCCTAGTGGACTCTGCAGACACCCTAGGTGACTCCTCCTTGTGTTTTTTCCCCTCTGTTTTATTACCTTCTTTCTCTCTGTTTTTCCTGTCTTCTTCTTCTTGTAGATATTCATCATCTCTATTAGTTTCCTCCTTAATTTCCTCCTTTTTTTCTTCATCATCCTCCTTCTCTTATCCCTGTTCTTCTTCATCTTCATCATGTTCCTCTGTGTCAACTCCTTCTTCATCCATCTCATCCTTATCTTGCTTTGTATCTTCCTCTTCCTGTTTTACCTCCTCTTCACTGACAGTAGGACTAACATCATAAGTGAGGGCTTTGATGTCATCCTTTGTTGGCATGTCTTTGAAAACTGACCATGTTATAGGGGTTTTGAGGTTTTGTAGGGCATCTTCAATGAGGATCCTAATCAACCCATGATGATCCAATTGTTTGGAATTCCCCTCCTTCACTTTGATGCTTGAGTCTATGAGTGATTGAAGCAAGAAAAATGGTATGTTGAGTCTTTGGTGAGGTGGTGTTTCTACTCCAAATCTTAATTCCTCAAGGATCCTGAAATGATAGCCATAGACAACACTATATCTACCCTCACATGAGATGTATTTGATGAGTTGGTAGCCTACCTCACTCCATGGGTATGGCATACTTTCCCTCCTTACTCCATTTTTGTCCTCAGTGGGTTCTTCACCTTCTAAAAAGAATTTTCTTTTTTCCACTTGGCTGTCTCCTTTGTCTTCTTTTCTCCATGGGATTAATAGGGGAAGTGTGGTGACCCTGCTGATGAGCTCTGGGGTGATATCTATAGTGAGGCCCCTTACTACAACAATGGCATGGATTTTGTTGTGTGGAGTGAGGGAGAGAGCAAATTCTTGAGCCACTTCATCATCATACCCTCTAAATTTTTCAAAAAACCTGATCCAGTTGTGTCTTGTAAAGATTTCAAGAACTTGGGGGTGTTGTTGGATTCTCACAGTGTTTGTGGGCTCTCTCCTATTAAACCCTCCTATCATCTTGTTGGTGAAGCTTGAGGAGAAAATGAGAGGGTTGACACAATTTTTCAAATGCAGGAGCAAAACAGAGTTGACTGTGTATTTAATTCACTTCACATAGTTTCTAAATTCACTTAATTTTAGAGTATCTCTGGTTCATTTACTTGCAAAGGGGGATGAAATTTTAGAGCCTACCTCTTTAGGTTGGTTGCAGTGGCCAATTCCTGTGATATCCCTTTTGAACTCTTCTTTGCCAATCCTCTAGACAGTCTCTATTGGGCATGGAATCCCCCTGAGGCATGTTTTGGGGCTCAAAGCCCATGTTTTGACTGAATGATGTTGTAAAGCCCCGTGAATTGTGGGCGTGGAAGTATGTTAGAGTCATAGGGTTGTTTGCCCTAGTTTGTAATGTAAGGTCGGCCTACCCATGGTCTGCGGACCATGGGATTGTATAAATAAAGCAAGGCTCTAAGTGTAAAAGATAGCGAAGTAATAGAATGAAGTAGAAGCGAAGTAGAAGCATAGACCAAGAGTCTAAGTGTGCCTTGTGTAATAGGGTAGGAGAAGTATCTGCAACTAAGTGCGCAAAGGCCTAGTAGTCGACAGCTGAGTGTGCAGACTCCTACAGCTGAGTGCGCACGGTGAGTCGAGTTTGTAACCGAGGAAGAGAATAATAAAGAGAAGTTTTATCTTAATTCCGTGTATCTATTCTTGGGTTCGTACCTGTTTGATATAAATTGCAATTATATTGTTTATTTACTACATGCATTTGTATGAATGATTTATATTGCTAAGTATAACTTAATGCATACAAGCAGGCTAAGTTAATCAACTAATAGAGGAATAATAGTAGAGACTTAGGTAATAATAGTGTTCGGCCCCCAAGTAGGGCTGCGTGAAGGAAACATTTCAGGCTGCAAGGTATGGATAAGTGCGCGTAGCGACGTGCGCGCAGGGTTGAACCGCGGACCACTTGAATTCATCAGACATCTCCAGGGTGCAGAAACCTAGTTCTAGCACCCTCCCATACTACTTCGGGTGAGAACTCAGCCCACGCTCCACGGACTGTTGCCAAAAGAGCCAGTAGTGCCAGGATTTGTTTGGCTAAATCACCTCTGAACTTGGGTCAGGCCCCAACAAGCTAACAAATGGTTCCGTTGTCAGGACCGGGATCTACATAAAAGATGTCTGATGTCATGTCACTGGAATTCGACAAAGAAATAAATTGAAGAGTGGCTAGACAAAAAGATTCACGAGTTCACGACACAAGAAAATATGAATCTGCAAGTATCGAAGAAACAGTGGTTAGAGCGCTACTTATATACGAAAATCCACGAAATTTTCTTTGCATCCTTCCCCTCTGAGTTCTACGAGTGGATCCCGAAGCTAGCAGACAGTCAAGGAAGGTGTAGGCTCGACAAACTGATTGTGTGGACTCCAGAGTTGGTGCACAAACTAGAAGCATTGGAAGATAAGATCATGCGCACTATGGACCATTGACTTGATCGAATTATAGGAGGGTTTATCACCGAGTTCGCGGTAGATACTTTAGTTAGCTACAATGAGACGAAACGACACTTCCTCAAAGGGCCGCGAGGTAAGTATGCTAAATCTTTGAACACTTAGATTAAAATGCTACTATGTGAAAAGCAAGTTATGCAAATAAAAATTGATGTTTAGGGCTACACAAAGTGGGAGGATCTATAGAAATTAAGGTAGCACAGAAATAGAAACTAGCCACTTGATTTTGCCTCGGCGAGAAAGTGAGGAAGATCTCACGAAAGTTTCACCAAGAAGTGTGATTAGTCTGATAAGGCTGCGAATTTCGCGCATACCACCTCCACCTACACCACCACCAGTTTCACCATCTTTACCCCCATCTCTTCCCACACCACCTTCGCCACCACCACAGTTCAATATGGTGAGCACAATAAAGTTTCCGGTGTTTAAAAGGGTAGGGAACGAAGATCCAGACCAATTTTGGTTCGTGGTAAAGGCTGTATGGGAAGCACAAGGAGTCGTGGATGACAATATAAAGAATGAAATGCTAGTAATCATGTTGTAGGATCATGCACTAACATGGTACATTAAGCATTCCAATGACAATCCAAATGCAGGGATCGCAGATATCCAAGTTGCGATAAACAGGGAATTTAGTAGGCCAAAATCGAACACACATTCAATTATCGGATTTAAGTAAATCGCGATGCTTCCAGGCGAGACCCACTGGGAGCTGGATCAGAGACTGAAGGGGATGATTCACGAAGCCAACATGGCCTTGACGGATGGACAACATCGCACATGGTTTGTAGCGTCATTAACGCCGCATCTAAGGACGACGCTGTCACAACATAAGTTATCCACCCAGGCCAAAGCTTTGGAGATCGCAATGAGACTGCACGAGACCCCAATACAAGATCCTAGTCCGGGAGTCCAACAGATCCATGCGTAGTTGAAAAACATGTTTCTGGAGATGCAGAGTTTGAAACAGGACAAGACAACTCACCTAGAAGTGCGCGAGGAGGTATGGTGCATAAAATGCAAAGGCCAGGGACATGACAAGGACCATTGTCCAGTATTTGCGAATTACTTAGCTGGAGGAAGGCCAATGCCATTGACACCAGAGGTACAAGCAGGACCGAGTGCAGAACCTGCATTATGGTGTGTGTTTTGTCATATAGGAGGAAAGCATGCTATAGATAACTGCCATCTATTATAGAAGTATATGCAGATGTTCCAACAATTGCTTTGTAATTTCTGCAGATCAATACGCCATGATGAGTGCACTTTTAGAAGTTATGAATTGATTATGGATTGGAATCCTACCTATAGAGTTCAGACCGAAACACAAGCCCTCAATCAAAATCCAGGGATGGCGCGCGCTGGATTTCAGGGATGTGGACAAGGTCGAGATGGAATGGGACCAGGGAGGGATCACGGACATCTGATTTGTTACAATTGCGGAGTGCCAGGGAATTATGCCCACGATTGGACAAATCCGATGAGAGAATCATGTTTATATTATACCCAGTTTGATCATGAGACAGAGGACTGCCCCACACTGATAGCAAGGTTGCGCGATAAAGGAACGCTCCATCCTCCCCCGACTCAGAAACTGCAAATAATGAGGTTTGAGCCGTGCGAAGAGGATCCAAATGTAAACATCATGCTCCAAAGTGGTATCAAGATAGGAGATGACAAGGGCAACCAACTTGAAGAGAGTGCTTGGGTTCGCAAGGCTCCTATAAAGGAACCAGAGTTCGATTTGGAGCACGTGAAGGAGACATTCATGGAAGCTAAAAAGAGCTTCACAAAGGCCTCCACTTCAAGTAGTAAAGACAAACTAGAACCAGAGATGGACCCGTCAATGCTTACTACCTTTTTGGAGACATGCATGAAGCTGTTGCACGATAGCAAGACTGTGAAGGGACTACAAGAACTCATCACTAGGTGCACTAGGTTAGGAGAACCGCGCGTAGTCCAGAAGCTCGGGAAGCACACAACGCGAACAGGAAGGGAGATGAGATTGACTGTGCAAATCAGGGAATATGAAATGGATCAAGTGATTTCAGATTTAGGATCAGACGTGAATGTATTACCAAAGAAAACATGGGAGCGCATGGGCAGGCCCGCATTGCAATGGTCTCTTATTTAATTGCGAATGGCGAACCAACAAAAGATCCTACCGATGGGAAGATTGTAGGGAATAATGGTAGATATCGAAGGTGCGAGTGCGCTTGCAAATTTTGAAGTGATAGAGATTTTCGATGACAGCAATACCTATCTCGTGCTACTAGGAATAGATTGGTCCATTGACATGAGTGGAGTGATAAATCTAAAGAAACGCAAGACGATTTTTGAGAAAAAGTCACTACGCATAGTCGTACCTTTAGACCCTGTGGAAGGATCGCGCTACATAGAGCCAGTGCACGATGACAAGAGCGAAAACGATTTAGACTGTATCTACAAGATAACCGCGTGGGAATAGGACTAGGTGAATCCAACAATGGATGGCAGGATTTCGTGGGAGTGCGAAATCTCCTGCACATCAGATTCGGATGAGGAAATAGAATGATGGCAGAACCAATTACACGAGGTGACCACGGTCAATTGTAACATGATGGTAATATCACTGCACTACATGACCACAGAGGTAAGTGATCTGCCTATGTATGACAGGTTGACAGTGGTGGATGAATTCCTAAATAAATTTGAAAGCGAGGTGCTAGAACAACAACGGTTCGATGCTCTGAAATGGGCACTGCATGCCCACCTCTCCATATGGGTAAAGCGTATGGTACTCAACCTGCATGAACGCACATCGTCCTCATGATAGTAAGTAGGAACGTGTAGGAGCGGGCAAGATAAGGGCGCGAATGACAAAGTATGATAAGACCAAGCGCACCAAAGATTATCCGTAGGGAAGCCTTTGACAAGGTGTGTGAAGTGATGAACACGATCCACCATGTGAGATGCACTAACTGGGACCTACGCATACCAGCAGTTCTATGGGCTTATAGGACCATATGAAAAACCCTGACCGCGCAAGAACTTCCGAAGATAAAGTATGAAGCATGGGCTATAATCCCTATGGAGCATGCGAAGCCTAGTCCGCACATAGCAGCACTCAGAGATACGATGGTCCGCAAAGCCCGGAATGAAGGAATCACACAACCGCTAGAAATAGAGCACATAGGACTTGAGGAAGAAATCTGATAAGGAAACTGTTATCACTTAGAACTATAAAATTTGCATGTAATCCTTTGTTCTAAGTTCAATGTCAAAAGTTGGTGTCAAATTGTTTTTGTTTTATGTTTCTTACTTAGGGTTGGAGCTTTAAAGGTGTTTGATTTGAATTATACTCTAATCCTATTGGTCGTCCTCCACCATCATGGTTTCATAAGCTATGTCTTGTCATATCCTAGTCACCAGCTAGTTCCGTGATTTCGCAGCGCAGTCCCTTATTGGTCAGTTTCGCAGCGTAGTCATTGTTCAGCCATTCCGCAGCGTCATCATTAAGCCGTTTCGCAGCGCGTTATGAGAATTCAAAACTAACTGCGCTGCGAAATCGTAGATTCGTGCGTTTGGCAGCAAATTTTTCCCAAAAGTGTCAAGTCTGTTGATGAGTCATCAATTCCGTCCTCTCATGTTAGTCATTAACCATAATTCCACCAATAGATTTGTAGACATGCACAGAAATATCATTCAAATGGATTTTACCGTGCATGGATCTTTATGATGATCGTAAACGATGCATAAGTGACCAGCTTGTGTGATGATGTATTTGAATTTTCAAGCGAGCCTGTTTCCAAGCGAGCCTAATTACAAGCGAGGCCGAGTCAAAGAGAATTGAATCACCATTTTAACTGAAGCTGTTGGTCATTGTCTGTGTGAAGATTTCAAAAGCAAAATGGAGAGGAAAGAACATAGATCTGGAAGATGTCAGAGAACAGAACCTGAAGGTTTAGACCTCGCATTAAGAGATGAAGGCGTAAAGAAAGCATTCAAAGATGCTGGGTGCTGGAATTTCTGTAAGAAGCTGCAAGGTGGCCATGCTCAGGTAACAAAAGATTTTGCTTTAAACTTCACCGGTTTAAATTCTAAAATAGCTATGTTGGAAGTTCAAGTGTCTCCGGAGGCAATAGCTGCTGTAACTGAGATCCCAAGAGGGGGGCAAGAATGGTTTAAGAATTTTAAGTTCGATATGAATCCATGCAAAGAGTTTTTAAAAGAGGCATATGTGAATGAAGACCTAACAAAAGCAGTGCCTAGAAACTATGTCAAGGAGCATTATGCCCTTCTTCTCACCTGTATTCAAAAGTACTTGACCTGTGAGGGAAGATATAATAAGGTCTACTCTTATCACTTCAAGTTGCTGTTACATTTTACTGGTAAAGCATCCATAGACATTCCCTTTTACTTGTTTCGCAGTCTGAGCAAAATGTGTGACAAAGTGCAATTAAGAAAGGAAGATTGTGAAACATCTTTGTTTCACCATGGTTTGGTTAAATTGTTAGTTTTGGATGGTCTCCATAAAATAGGTAGAGACTGGAACTCGTTCATTTTCATGGCTGGTTTCCAAAGTAAAACAGGTCTTACTCCACAGCCAGTTAGAGAAAAAGAACAATCAGTCGAAGAACTCACGCTAGCTGAGCTTCAAAAGGAGGCAAAAGATAAAAAGAAAGCCAAGTCACAGTTGAGAAAGTCAGTGAAGCCACTGATCATTAAAGAACAACCTCAGCCATCAGCAAAAGAAGAAGCTCAGCATAAGAAGACTGTACTCGGACCAAGTGGATCTGAAACAGTGTCAAGAGTTAGGACAAGAAGCCAAATAAGTAAAGAAAAAGGCAAAGCATTAGCTGTTGAAGAAAGCCCGGTATCTAAGGCAAGCCTGAGTGATTTGTTGGAGGCCATTGAGTTTGAGCAAATTGAACCGGTGCACATTGAACCAGTACACATTGATTTGACACAGTCATCACCAGAAAGCACCAAGAAGTCTAGGGCTTCAAAAAGACTGAGGTTTGATGAATCAGGTGATGAATTCATCTTCAAACCAAGAAGACCTATTACAAGAAAACAAGTAAGGGAAGCCGAGAAACTGCCTAGAACAGAGGTAGCTGAGGAATTGTCCAGAACAGAGGAGGCAGAGAAAATCAAGCAAAAAGACAAAAATAGAACAGTCATCATATCCCAAGGAGGTAATACTATAGCTGTAAGGAACATGTTAGAAACAGCCAAACATGAGATTACTAAGCTGAAGAATACCGCTAGGGAGTCTGCAGTCAGGTATGCAAATTATCGTAAAGCTGTATTGAAAGGAAGTGAAAACCTAGTAAACCAGGTGGATTTAGTAGCTGATGTTTATACATGGACAGTTCTCGCAATTAAGGAGGCTAAATTCATCAGAACGATAAATATGCGTTTAAGAGCCGAAAACAAAGCTATGAAGAAGAGAATTGAAGACTTGGAATCACAGCTAGGTCAGTGGAAAAAGGTTGCAGACTTAAAGGCACAGCTAGACCAATTAGCTGATAAATGAAGTTGTTGTTCAAAGAAAGGTGTTGTTCCAAGTTTTGTTAAATTTTGCTTAGTTTTCTTGTTTTGAGGACATGTAGATCCCTGCCATATGTAAAGGTGTTTTAGCAATTAAAGGTCTAAGCAGTAAATACCTCAGGGCAAATACAAGCTGTTTTAACAAATTCAGCAGTTTCGTAGCGCGCTACGAAACTGCTGTAGGTGGTGTTTTTAAAAGCAAACAAACAGTTTGGTAATATGTGCGGGATTTTTTCCAAAAGGGAACACCTAAAGGATATGTAAAGAGAAAATGAAGACATCCCAGCCATTCTGATCAAGACAGGTGTGCCTTCAAAAAGGTGAAATGTTTAACTCAGGTTTAAAAATTTTCGGTTATAAAGCCACTTTATTACCGGTCATAGGGTATTGAATGAATTGCATACATGGAATTTTGGCTTGCACACTTGGCTATTGATGGAGCATCCGACTCATCTGGAAACATGGCGGTGTTCTATATTTTTGGGTTATTAAAGGGACTAAAAAGACATGCTGCTGCATATTCGAAGTGATGGGGGACCAGAACCGGAAAGCAAGGGATATTCCCTAACATCGCTGAGCAGTTAAAGCCTTCAGTATCCAAAGCCAACATGGAGCATTAACTGCTCATCTCAGCCACCTCAGCCAAACGAAAAGGAGACCAGGTGTCAAAGCTGCAAGGAGGAATCATTCTACGAAGGAGATAGAGTTAGAGTCATAATCAGATTAGAACTCTTTATAATTTCAATTATCAGTTATTGTATTTAATAGTTTGTTACAAAGCAGATAGGGGTCATTAGTGGCAGTCATCGAGCTCCCCTCATGCTGGAGGAGGAAGCTCCAAGTAGTTAGAATTATGTTTCTATATATAGCTGAATCATCTATGTAATGAGGGTTGGATATTTGAGAAAACAGAGTATTATTTTGGCTTGTGTAAAAACTCAGTTTCAGTAATACAATTTGTTGCTTTTCTTCTCAGGATTCATACAGTGTTTCAATGCTCAAGATATGTGGTTTTGCTTTATCCTTAATGTTTTTACAGTTGTATAAATACACAATCACTTAGAATTCACTTATGCTGCTCTGATTTCCTGTGTGTATTTGTAAGCTGAGGTTTTCTATGAGATGTGTTTTGAGTATTTAAACATCACATGCCCTGACTTCTATGTATGAGTAGTGTTATAGTTTACTGAAGTATGATTAACTCCATAAGCCCAATGGAAGTCTTTGTAATGTCTGTCCAGCCAGCATGTTTGTTAAATTCACTTTACAAGAGTTAGCCATCTTATCAATAGTCAAAATCAATAACCTTTTGAGAGAACCCTCTCAGGCTAAGGAGGCTAAGTCTTAGTCAAAAGATTGGTCTGAAACAGTTACACAGAGTCTACCTGATCAGCAGCCCTTCAGTGCTTGATTTTGTGATAACATTTTGGTGCGTCTGCCGGGAGCCTGAAGATTACTCATTCCCGAAATTATAAGACTGAACTTCTGAAGGTAGCAGGAGCTCAAAAAGGTTTTCGAGGTTGCATTCTACCTTGGTGACTCCATTAATTCTTAAAGTTTAAAAGGTGGCTTCGAGAGGAAGATATACAAGGAGTAATCCTGACCCAAACCCACCTAGTCCTGTGGATAATCCCAATATCATCTCAAGGAGTAGACAAAGATTTTCTGATATACCAGGTACTTCAAACATTTCAAAGTCTTTGTTTCCTGAGTTTTCTAGAAGCCCTGAAGATAAAATTGTTGATGATAAAATTCAAGAAGTATTGTTAAGGTCTGAAAACGAAGAAGAACTTATTGGTATCATTTTAGATTTACAAAAAAAGGGCATTGATACTTCATCTTTAGTATCACAAAAAGATAAAGAAGAGTTCTGGGAAATTGTTACTTCAGAATTGCTATTAGAGGAAGAGGACTTGAAACAGCTCAAGGAGCTTGACCCTTTTGAAGTTTTGCTTAAATCTAAAACTGGTCTACCTCTCCCAAATTGGAGTTCTTTTGTCAGTGGTGTGCAAAGTCCAAACAGCCCTTTCCGTACCAGTACTTTATCTTCTGCCTCTGTTAGTCCAAATAGTCCTCAGACACTGTCTCACACCAAAGCTGCTCCCTCTGGTCATACCATACCTGTTGTCACTGCTCCTCCATTCATTATGGCTGTACCTGCTAGGTATGCTCCTCTAGCTCTCCCTGCTGTTTTGCATGATCTCCCTAGTAAATATGCTGCTAGAATTCCAACATGGGGAGGAGATGAAGACATTACAGCTGAGGAACATGTGGATAGATTCAATGATTTTGTTGATAGGGAAGAAGTGGATGATGAAGATGTAAAATTAAGACTGTTTGCTCAAACTTTCATTGGGGAAGTCCGAAAATGGTTTAAAGCCCTTGGAGCTGGTAGCATTCATAGTTGGGCTGAGTTTGAAGATAGCTTTTTGAGGAAATGGGGAAATAGAACCAATCCTGTTCAAGCCCTCACTGAATATAATAGTCTAAGAAGAGCTCCAGATGAAACTGTCCAAAACTTTTCTAAGAGGTTTAATAAAGTATATAATTCTATTCCAGCACATTTGAAACCTCCTGGAGCTTTGGCACAGTTAAGATATGCTGAGTCATTTGATTCAGATTTCTCTCTTTTACTCACAGAAAGAGAGTCTGCTACTCTTGCTGACATGCAAAATGATGCAGTTAAGGTAGATGTGAATATGCTTGCTGCTAAGAAATCAAAGATGGCAAAGACTAAGATAAAGGAAGAGGAGAAGCCTTCTACTTCTGCTCAAGAAGACAAGTTTGAAACCATGATGAAAACCATGGAGAAATTGATGGACCAATTAGCACTTGGGAATACTGCTGCTCCCCAAGCACAGCAAGAGCCTCGGTTTAGGAACCCTCAATTTAGAAGGCCTCAGAATCAGCAAAGGCCAAGAGACAATAGAACTCAGCAGGCAGATCCTCCAGTGAGACCTCCTTTCCAACAAAACTTGGTGGATGAAGAAGAAGAACTTGAAGTACCTGAGGAATCTATTCATTGCTTTGGTGAGGAAGACTCAGAAATTTTCTTAACAAAAGAGGAACATGATGAGTCCAACATGGTAAAAGCAGAAGAGGAGCCTTTAGATTTCTTAAAAGGTTATCAGCATGCCATATTTGAAATTCAGAAGTAGTACAATCTTAGAAACCGAGATGTCCCTATTACAGCAAATAAAGCACAGCCCAAAAAGAATATCTCAAAGGAAATTGAAGATAAAAAGGAAAAGTCAAAGCCGGTTGATGGTAAAGGTGATTCTCCTCTTGATAGAAAGGATATTCAAAACCCTGCTCCTCCTAAAGAACTTGAAAAGTCTACTTCTGTTTTTAACATTGAAAATGAGATTGCAAAAATTAAAATATCAGTCCCTTTCAATGAAATTCTCAAGGTAGACAAATATAGAAGCAAGATTGTTGAAATGCTTAATTCTCCACCAGGAGGGGCTGATATTCTAAATGTGCAAGAGGATAATCATATTATCTGTTTAGGTCCAAGACTTGAGGATGAACAAAATGATGAGTTTCCCCCTTTTTACATAAGCATTAATATTCATGATATGACTCTACATAATGCTATGCTGGATTCAGGGGCATCACATAATCTCATGCCTAAGGTGATCATGGAAAGACTGGGATTAGAAGTAACTAGACCATACAAGGACTTATTTTCATTTGATTCAAAGAGAGTTCATTGCATTGGATTAATAAAAGATGTTGTTGTGGCACTCACACAAATCCCAGCAAAAACAACTGTCATGGACATTGTTGTTGCAGACATTCCACCTAAGTTTGGGATACTTCTTTCAAGGTCATAGGCAGCAAAAATCAAGGGTACCATGCAAATGGATTTAACATATGCCACCATCCCAGTGTTTGGTGAACAAAGGAGGTTGTATCGTGAAACAAGGATGGCATATATGGTAAGCAGCAAAGACAAGCCTCAGAATTTTCCTATTTACTCATGTGATACAGGTCTTGGATCAGCTATCCTTTTCAATGAATCAGTTGGTAAAGAGTCACAAGATGAACATGCAGACAATCAGTGTCAAGAGGTACAGCAAAGAGATGAAAGAGACATCACTGGTTGCTGGTCCCTATACTTTGATGGAGCAGCAGGAAAAGAAGGGGCAGGAGCTGGGATATGGATCACTAGTCCAACTGAAGAAAGTAAGTTTCTGTCATACAAACTAAACTTTGATTGTACCAATAACATGGCTGAGTACGAATCTCTGGTGTTAGGCCTGGAAACCTTGATAGAATTGAAGGCAAAGAATATTGCTGTTTGTGGAGATTCCGAATTGATTATTAAGCAGGTACAAGGTGCATATCAAACAAAGGATGCAAGGATGAGAGCCTACAGAAATTTAGTGTTGGAATTGTTGGAAAAATTTCAATCCTATACCTTCAGTATAAAAACCAGAGATCAAAATTCAATTGCAGATTCTCTTGCTGTTTCTGCAAGTCTTTTTATTATTCCCAAACATTCTTCTGATAGCTATGAAGTGAAGGTTCGCCATAGACCAGTCATCCCAAATAATATCATCAACTGGCAAGTCTTTGAAGATGATCAGCAGGTAAGAAATTTTCTTGAGTTGAAAGAAGAGTTTGAGCATAATCAAATAGATCAGCAGAATATGTTAACAGAGACAAGGGAAAAGTCTGAAGTGTTGCAGCTACAAAACAACCTAATTCCTAAAGGCCTTATTCCACTTGAAAAGTTATTTGATCAAAATGATGTGTTTAAAGCACCAAGATTGCAAGCCAATGACGAGGAAATAGAAAGCTGTAATTTAGGTGACTCAGTTGTGCCCAAATTAGTCAAAATTTCAAAGTTCCTATCAGCTGATATGAAGGTCAAATATGTTGAAATGATGAAGAAATTTATTGATGTTTTTGCATGGAGCTATGCTGATTTGAAACAGTATGATTCTTCAATCATACAACATACCATCCCAATTAAGCAAAATGAGAAGCCTTTTAAGCAGAAATTAAGGAGGATTAATCCTCTTTTGATGCCACTAATTGAAAAAGAAGTGAAAAAGCTTTTTGATGCCAAGATTATTGTTCCAATCAGATTCTCAAATTGGCTTGCTAACTTGGTACCAGTCAGGAAAAAGAATGGGGAGATTAGAATTTGTATAGACTTCAGGAACTTAAACAAGGCTTCACTGAAAGATAATTACCCTCTTCCCAAAATGGATTTCATTTTGCAAAATATTGTTGGTTCACAAAGAATGTCTATGCTTGATGGCTTCTCAGGGTATAATCAGATCCTTGTTCATCCAGATGATCAGGAGAAGACAACTTTCACTACACCATGGGGCACATTTATGTATGCAAAAATCCCCTTTGGCCTCATGAATGCAGGAGCAACTTTCCAGAGGGCTATGGACATTGCTTTTGCTGAAGAAAAGGATAGATCAGTGGTGGTATATCTTGATGATATCACAGTCTTTTCAAAGAAGGAAGAAGACCACTTAAAGCACCTTGAAAGGATCCTACTAAAGTGTAGGAGGTTTGGTATTTCTTTAAACCCAACCAAAAGTATCTTTGCTTTAACTTCTGGCAAATTGCTTGGACATATTATCTCTGAAGAGGGAATTAGGATTGATCCTAATAGAGTTAGTGCAATTCAAAGGTTAGATTTACCAAGGAGTAAGAAAGAGATTCAATCCTTTCTTGGAAAGGTTAATTTTGTTAGAAGATTTATCCCTAACTTTGCTGAAGTGGTCAAAAATATAACAAAAATGTTAAGGAAAGGAGCAGATTTTAAATGGACAGCTGAAGCAAAGAAGTCATTTGAAGAGATCAAAAAGGCGCTCACTCAAGCACCAGTCCTCATCAGCCCGGATTTTACCAAGGAGTTTCTAATCTTCACATTTGCTTCTGAAGATACAATTGCTGGAGTTTTACTGCAAAAAGGAAGTCAAGGTATTGAACAACCCATTTCTTTCTTTAGCAAGACATTGGCTAATGTTGAATTGAAATATAATATCTTAGAAAAGTAAGCATATGCATTGGTGAAAGCAATTAAGGATTTCAGAATTTATGTGTTGCACTCTCATATTGTTGCATACGTGCCAAGCGCTGTTATAAAAGATATTCTTACACAAGCTGACCCAGATGGAAAAAGAGGAAAATGGATAGCAAAGCTGCTGGAGTATGACATTGAGATTAAGCCCACTAAGTTGGTAAAGGGTCAAGGCTTAGCCAAATTGTTGACTCAGTCAAATCTGGACTGCATTGGTATCAATTTTAGCACAGAAATCTCAGAAATTTCTGAGAATGAAGAAGAATTGGTCCAAATCAATGAAAAATTTTTGATCTCAGAGTGGTATAAGGATGTAGCATTTGTCTTGCAGCACAATAGAGCCCCTGATAACCTTTCAAAATCTAAAGCTCGGTTCACCAAGTTGAAATCTCTCAGATATTTTGTATATGATCAAAATTTATTTTGGAAGGATGCAGGAGGAATATTATTAAATTGTCTCATTGAAGAAGAAGCTGATAAAGTAATTGATGAGTTTCATAAAGGGGATTGCGGAGGTCATCACTATTGGAAAGCCACTGCAAACAAAGTTTTAAGAGCTGGATATTTTTGGCCAACTATGTTCAGAGATATTTATAAAAAGATAGCAACATGCCATGAATGTCAAATATTTGAAGGAAAGAGAAAGCTCATGCCAATGCCATTGGTTCCTATTTATGTTGAAGCACCTTTCCAGCAGTGGGGATTAGATTTTATAGGGGAAATCCATCCTCCTTCATCAGGACAGCATCGCTGGATTCTCACCGCCACCGATTATTTTACAAAGTGGATAGAGGCAATACCCACCAGGCAAGCAAATGATTCAGTAATAATTTCCTTTTTAGAAAATAACATCTTATCAAGGTTTGGTTGCCCAATCAAGATTATCACAGACAATGCCCAAGCTTTTAAGTCCAAAAGAATGATAAATTTTTGTCATCAATACCACATTTCCCTTGGTCATTCCACTGCTTATTATCCACAGGGAAATGGTTTAGCTGAAAGTTCAAACAAGAGTCTTGTGAGAATTATTAAGAAGCTGCTGCAAGAAAATAAAAAGGCTTGGCATTTGAAACTAAAGTATGCCTTGTGGGCTGACCGGATTTGCACAAAGAGGTCCATTGGAACATCACCATATGAACTTGTGTATGGAGCAGAGGCTATATTCCCAACATCTCTCGGGGTACCAGTAATGAAGCTGATTCAAGGATTAGAAGAGGAACCAAATGCTATACAACGAAGGATCAATCAGCTAATAGCTTTGCAGGAGAAAAGAAGTGAGGTGTTTGAAAGTCATCAACAAAACCAGAATAGGGTCAAGAGAGCATTTGACAAGAAGATCAAAGAGGTCACTTTTCAGATTCATGATAAAGTCCTGAAATGGGAAGCCAGAATTGAAGAGAAAGGTAAACATGGTAAATTTGAAAATCTGTGGAAAGGGCCATATCAAATTTCTGCTTTTCATGGAAATAATACCTACATTCTGCAGGAGATTAATGGAACACCATATGCTGGAAGACCTGTTAATGGCAGGTTCTTAAAGCATTACAGTTAATGAATTTCTGCCAAGTATCTCACGAGCATTGTATATAACCATTTTATGAGTCTTTCCTGTTGAAAATAACTGACAAGCTGAACAGAAAAGCTTAAGCCCGAGGGGAAGGCCCACAAAGCTAGAAAGGAATGCTTGTCAACTCTGTGTGTGTTTTTGAAAAATTGAACAAAGCACTGGTCCTACGAGTTCTTAGTGTACTACAGGAGCACACTATCCCAAGTGGAGCCACTGTTATCACTTAGAACTATAAAATTTGCATGTAATCCTTTGTTCTAAGTTCAATGTCAAAAGTTGGTGTCAAATTGTTTTTGTTTTATGTTTCTTACTTAGGGTTGGAGCTTTAAAGGTGTTTGATTTGAATTATACTCTAATCCTATTGGTCGTCCTCCACCATCATGGTTTCATAAGCTATGTCTTGTCATATCCTAGTCACCGGCTCGTTCCGTGATTTCGCAGCGCAGTCCCTTATTGGTCAGTTCGCAGCGTAGTCATTGTTCAGCCATTCCGTAGCGTCATCATTAAGCCGTTTCGCAGCGCGTTATGAGAATTCAAAACTAACCGCGCTGCGAAATCGTAGATTCGTGCGTTTGGCAGCAAATTTTTCCCAAAAGTGTCAAGTCTGTTGATGAGTCATCAATTCCGTCCTCTCATGTCAGTCATTAACCATAATTCCACCAATAGATTTGTAGACATGCACAGAAATATCATTCAAATGGATTTTACCGTGCATGGATCTTTATGATGATCATAAACGATGCATAAGTGACCATCTTGTGTGATGATGTATTTGAATTTTCAAGCGAGCCTGTTTCCAAGCGAGCCTGATTACAAGCGAGGCCGAGTCAAAGAGAATTGAATCACCATTTTAACTGAAGCTGTTGGTCATTGTCTGTGCGAAGATTTCAAAAGCAAAATGGAGAGGAAAGAACATAGATCTGGAAGATGTCAGAGAACAGAACCTGAAGGTTTAGACCTCGCATTAAGAGATGAAGGCGTAAAGAAAGCATTCAAAGATGCTGGGTGTTGGAATTTCTGTAAGAAGCTGCAAGGTGGCCATGCTCAGGTAACAAAAGATTTTGCTTTAAACTTCACCGGTTTAAATTCTAAAATAGCTATGTTGGAAGTTCAAGTGTCTCCGGAGGCAATAGCTACTGTAACTGAGATCCCAAGAGGGGGGCAAGAATGGTTTAATAATTTTAAGTTCGATATGAATCCATGCAAAGAGTTTTTAAAAGAGGCATATGTGAATGAAGACCTAACAAAAGCAGTGCCTAGAAACTATGTCAAGGAGCATTATGCCCTTCTTCTCACCTGTATTCAGAAGTACTTGACCTGTGAGGGAAGATATAATAAGGTCTACTCTTATCACTTCAAGTTGCTGTTACATTTTACTGGTAAAGCATCTATAGACATTCCCTTTTACTTGTTTCGCAGTCTGAGAAAAATGTGTGACAAAGTGCAATTAAGAAAGGAAGATTGTGAAACATCTTTGTTTCACCATGGTTTGGCTAAATTGTTAGTTTTGGATGGTCTCCAGAAAATAGGTAGAGACTGGAACTCGTTCATTTTCATGGCTGGTTTCCAAAGTAAAACAGGTCTTACTCCACAGCCAGTTAGAGAAAAAGAACAATCAGTCGAAGAACTCACGCTAGCTGAGCTTCAAAAGGAGGCAAAAGATAAAAAGAAAGCCAAGTCACAGTTGAGAAAGTCAGTGAAGCCACTGATCATTAAAGAACAACCTCAGCCATCAGCAAAAGAAGAAGCTCAGCATAAGAAGACTGTACCCGGACCAAGTGGATCTGAAACAGTGTCAAGAGTTAGGACAAGGAGCCAAATAAGTAAAGAAAAAGGCAAAGCATTAGCTGTTGAAGAAAGCCCGGTATATAAGGCAAGCCTGAGTGATTTGTTGGAGGCCATTGAGTTTGAGCAAATTGAACCGGTGCACATTGAACTAGTACACATTGATTTGACACAGTCATCACCAGAAAGCACCAAGAAGTCTAGGGCTTCAAAAAGACTGAGGTTTGATGAATCAGGTGATGAATTCATCTTCAAACCAAGAAGACCTATTACAAGAAAACAAGTAAGGGAAGCCGAGAAACTGCCTAGAACAGAGGTAGCTGAGGAATTGTCCAGAACAGAGGAGGCAGAGAAAATCAAGCAAAAAGACAAAAATAGAACAGTAATCATATCTCAAGGAGGTAATACTATAGCTGTAAGGAACCTGTTAGAAACAGCCAAACATGAGCTTACTAAGCTGAAGAATACCGCTAGGGAGTCTGCAGTCAGGTATGCAAATTATCGTAAAGCTGTATTGAAAGGAAGTGAAAACCTAGTAAACCAGGTGGATTCAGTAGCTGATGTTTATACATGGACAGTTCCCGCAATTAAGAAGGCTAAATTCATCAGAAAGATAAATATGCGTTTAAGAGCTGAAAAAAAAGCTATGAAGAAGAGAATTGAAGACTTGGAATCACAGCTAGGTCAGTGGAAAAAGGTTGCAGACTTAAAGGCATAGCTAGACCAATTAGCTGATAAATGAAGTTGCTGTTCAAAGAAAGGTGTTGTTCCAAGTTTTGTTAAATTTTGCTTAGTTTTCTTGTTTTGAGGACATGTAGATCCCTGCCATATGTAAAGGTGTTTTAGCAATTAAAGGTCTAAGCAGTAAATACCTCAGGGCAGATACAAGCTGTTTTAACAAATTCAGCAGTTTCGTAGCGCGCTACGAAACTGCTGTAGGTGGTGTTTTTAAAAGCAGACAAACAGTTTGGTAATATGTGCGGGATTTTTTCCAAAAGGGAACACCTAAAGGATATGTAAAGAGCAAATGAAGACATCCCAGCCATTCTGATCAAGACAGGTGTGACTTCAAAAAGGTGAAATGTTTAACTCAGGTTTAAAATTTTTTGGTTATAAAGCCACTTTATTACCGGTCATAGGGTATTGAATGAATTGCATACATGGAATTTTGGCTTGCATACTTGGCTATTGATGGAGCATCCGACTCATCTGGAAACATGGCGGTGTTCTATATTTTTGGGTTATTAAAGGGACTAAAAAGACATGCTGCTGCATATTCGAAGTGATGGGGGACCAGAACCGGAAAGCAAGGGATATTCCCTAACATCGCTGAGCAGTTAAAGCCTTCAGTATCCAAAGCCAACATGGAGCATTAACTGCTCATCTCAGCCACCTCAGCCAAACGAAAAGGAAACCAGGTGTCAAAGCTGCAAGGAGGAATCATTCTACGAAGGAGATAGAGTTAGAGTCATAATCAGATTAGAACTCTTTAGAATTTCAATTATCAGTTATTGTATTTAATAGTTTGTTACAAAGCAGATAGGGGTCATTAGTGGCAGTCATCGAGCTCCCCTCATGCTGGAGGAGGAAGCTCCAAGTAGTTAGAATTATGTTTCTATATATAGCTGAATCATCTATGTAATGAGGGTTGGATATTTGAGAAAACAGAGTATTATTTTGGCTTGTGTAAAAACTCAGTTTCAGTAATACAATTTGCTGCTTTTCTTCTCAGGATTCATACAGTGTTTCAATGCTCAAGATATGTGGTTTTGCTTTATCCTTAATGTTTTTACAGTTGTATAAATACACAATCACTCAGAATTCACTTATGCTGCTCTGATTTCCTGTGTGTATTTGTAAGCTGAGGTTTTCTATGAGATGTGTTTTGAGTATTTAAACATCACATGCCCTGACTTCTATGTATGAGTAGTGTTATAGTTTACTGAAGTATGATTAACTCCATAAGCCCAATGGAAGTCTTTGTAATGTCTGTCCAGCCAGCATGTTTGTTAAATTCACTTTACAAGAGTTAGCCATCTTATCAATAGTCAAAATCAATAACCTTTTGAGAGAGCCCTCTCAGGCTAAGGAGGCTAAGCCTTAGTCAAAAGATTGGTCTGAAATAGTTACACAGAGTCTACCTAATCAGCAGCCCTTCAGTGCTTGATTTTGTGATAACAGAACTTTAGACTCCGCGAACTGGAAAAAGAAAGGGTATGATTAAGGAAGAAAAGCGCTATGATGGACGCAAAGGTCAAGAAGCTGGAGGATGAGATAAAGGAAGCGTTTTTCATTGAAGAACTTAGGATGGTAAGACAAGGTGCATATGATCATACTGACAAGTTTAAGAACTATCGCTATGAATTGGTTAGTTTGTTGCCTTGGCTTGGACTGCATATTGCCAAACATAGTGACCAGGGTAGCGCATTGTAAGTAATAAAGTGTGCGATGCCAATCACAAAAATGAAAGGTGGGGATTCTTTGAGAACCATGGTGGAGGACAGGATGGAGACCCACACGGGTGGTGCGACCACTTGACTAGCCGTGGGAAGGACAGTCTTAGCACTCCAAGCAGTTGAAAGGAAGCGCGGGACTATAAACTACTTTCCCTGGGAGTTGTGTGATATTGGGGATGCGAGCAGAAGCAGAGCATCACAGGGTCTGCATCTGTGCATGGAGGGCTACGCTGCCACACGGATTGGCCATAAAGTGACCATTGAGGTCACTATTCACGATGGGAGGTGCGACTTGAGGCCAAATGGAGTGGGCGGTGGGCATTTAAGATGCAATTTATGGGCAAGATTTGGGAAAATCTACCGCCAAGAAAGCATTAATGGATTGGAATTGGGGGGAACAGTCGAATTAAAATTCAAAAGGCACTATAAAACACAAAGGGTTGCCCAGAAAATAACACTTGGTCATTTGAGAATTGAGCAATTGAGCAGAGCACTGAGCATTGAGAGCCAAGTGATAATTGAGCTCCTAAGTTCGCAAGTGATATAATACAAGTTAGATATAATGACCGCAACTAAGGATGGTTTGGGAATTGAAGAGGTAACCGCTGGCAAGACCGCATAGACCCCGATGGTGGACGATGTTACAAAAGGTGCCAGGGTTGTGGTAGAGATCCCAAAATCACCGCATACACCAAGACCCAAGAAAGATAAATAGGCAATGGCTCCAGTACGCGTGTCCCTGAGGAAGCTGCTGCACAACAAACTATCGATGGCAGAAAAGGGGAAATTTGTCATGATATAAATAGATGAGGAGGAAGAAGATTTTCCGGACTTTATCATCACAGAGGAAGAAGATGAAGGCATGGAGGAGGATATTCAACCTACATGCTTTGCAACAAAACTTCCCGCATATGTCCCCCCGTGGAAAGGGAAGACCAAAGTGTCAAAGGACCTGGACGAAACCAAGCGTTCACTCCAAACCCCGCTCCTCCCAGAATGCATTGTGTTTGAAGGCACACACCTAGGTCGCGTGCCAACCATGAAGTTTGAAGATTGGGACCTCACTGACTGTGAGAATCTGCCTCACCTGGAGGTCGAGAACCTCATGAAGCGGAACACTACGAGGGTGGTGACAATGTTAGAACCACAGAAGTGGCTGCGCGGTGTGGAAAAGGCCAGGCTGCTGAATTTTATTTTGGGTGCCACATTTCCACCATGCACCCATAAAAATTTTCATCATCAAACAACTACTTTTCCCTAGTTCATGATGGGTATCTATAGCTGGAGGAGCCTATCCCCATCACGGCGGACCTAATTCACCGCATTTGTCGTCTCCCCTACAAAGGAAAGGACCCCATGACCATAGCCGAAGGAAAGGGTAGTGATTCGGCCCTTGCAGAAGCCATAAAGGTGAAATACAAGTTGGGGAAGAAGAAGAGGGGCTACGCCATCTCCAGCATCAAGGAAAAAGGGGTAAGTGTAGCAACTCAAATCTTGGCTGGTAAAGTTATGAGGAAGTGTCGCGCCGATGAGGTACTAGCGCCGATGGTCACACTGGCCAAGCAGTGCGTGGAGGGGGTCCAGTTCAACTGGTCTGAATTCCTCTGCGAGGAATTTTTGAAAAATTTTTGTGAAGCCTAGGAGCAGGGAAAAACCTTCCACTATGCATGGTTGTTGTTATCCATAATGCTCGTAGTGGGGGAACTGCCAGAGGACAGTCAATTCCCCAGCATTGACAGAGAATTACTAGAGGCCGTGAAGTATGCTTCGCTCTGGGCCACAAAGGACAAAAAATGGATACGTGACACCAAAATCTTCTGGGTGCTCATGGAGATGAGCATCTGGATGTGGATCAATCGCAGGCCACACCTGTCACCCACGGTGTACAACAGTCTGCAGAGTTTTGTAGAATTCAAAGCCGACATGCATAATATATACATCAGGGCACGCAAGGACATAATGAAGTAGTGGACGAAGCCACCTTTTATAGCCACTGACGACCCCATTTTTACTATCTTTGAGACATGGCCTCTAGAATGACGCGCCCTAGATCTTGAGAAGGCGGGAGTGCAGAAGAAGAAGGACGATGCCAAGCTGTGTGTCACACAATTAGCCGAGAAAAGGCGGAAGGAAACAACAACAACTGAGGTAAGGGCAGCGCACGAAGTGGCACAAAAATCCGTCGAGTAGAAGAAGGTCGTAAAAGCATCAACAACATGATAGGCGGTAGAGGCAACAACTACAAAGGAGGACGAGGGCCAAGCTATGTCCTTCCAGGGGCAGGAGGTAGAGGAAGTAGAAATAGCATAAGGGAGCGCAAACCCAGGGACCACGTCCACACAACTGAAGCGCCCACACACGGCAAAAATAGTAGGACCAAGGAAGAAGGTGAAGGCCTCGAAGTTGGCCATTGATCTGATCACCTTAACCAAAGGTGATCCCCATGACATCAGCGAGACGGTTCGTGATGTCACAAATGAGGCTCTTAGGATTTTATGCAGGAGCACCAGGCTATGTTGGGGGCCCTTAAAGCATAGCTACAGGAGTTACAGGTGTGTCCCCCTTAGGTGGGTACCCTGTCAACCCACCTCGCAGCAGGATCCTCGGCAGCAGAGTAGATGTTGCAGGCACGAATGGAAAACACAATAGTGTTGCCGGAAGGGGCCCTAGTAGTAGCAAATGAAATCGATAGATTTTCGGTCAACATGATGAAAGGCCTTGGCCTCAATATGGTTGCCCTTCCACGTGAGACACTGTATCTATTATAAGATGGGATAACGGTAGAGCTGCGCGCCAAGGAGAGCCGTGCGATCCAAGTTCTCAGTGAGCAAAAGATAAACATGGAATAGCTCAACTTGTAGCGTGATGAATTGGTGTCACAGAATAAACATTTGGTGTAGGTGGTAGACGATGCTTGCCGACACGTCCCAGAGCTGGCCATCCCAGCAGATCTACTAGTAGAGGTGTGGATCCATAGGTTGGCAACTCGAGTCTACGAGGCTAGAGAGGAAATGACCAAGGTTCAGATGGAGCTAAATCTTCACATTGCCAAGCTGTGGTTAAAGGTGCAGCCTTACACTCCCCAGAAGGTCCGAGAATAATGCGCTAGCACTATCGTAGCAGGATTAAAAGAAATTGGAGGTGCGGTGCAAGACTGTACCACTTTGTTGGAGCAAGCACTTGAGGTCCTCACAACTCTACAGGAGGACCACAACATCCAGCACCTAGAGATAGATGTGCGAGAACTCCAATAGCAATACGACAGTGTCCAAGGAATTGCGTAGATAGTAGTCCTCACTTAGCAGCTTGTGAGGATGCAGCAAGCTAAGGTACTGAAGGAGTAGGTGGATGCAGCACGACATAAGGAGGCAGTTCTCAAAGCGCGTGTCTAGTCATGGATCGATGAGGCTTTCACTATCACGGAAAACATCGAAGGAAAGATCATGCACATATAGGGGATGTACATGTTAATGCATAGAAGCACCCCAAACACGAAGGTATCATAACAGAGGATGCAACAGATTCAGCAAGAAGCGGCTCAGTGCGCTACTGACATCAACACAGTTCGAGGACAGTTGGAGGAAATCCATGCCAAGATCACTGCACCGACAGAGTGACTCAAGGGCGAGTCACGATGTTTGTGTTGGGGGCCTGTTGGGGGCCTGTTGGGCATGGAATCCCCCCTAGGCATGTTTTGGGGCTCAAAGCCCATCTTTTGACCGAATGATGTTGTAAAGCCCTGCAAATTCTGAGCGCGGAAGTATGTTAGAGTCATAGGGTTGCCTGCCCTAGTTTGTAATGTAAGGTTGGCCTACCCATGGTCTGTGGACCATGGGATTGTATAAATAGAGCGAGGCTCTAAGTGTAAAAGATAGTGAAGTAATATAAGGAAGTAGAAGCAAAGTAGAAGCACAGAGCAAGAGTCTAAGTGTGTCTTGTGTCGTAGGGTAGGAGAAGGCTCTGCAGTTGAGTGCGCAGAGGCCTAGTAGTCTGCAGCTAAGTGCGTGGGCCCTTTCAGCTAAGTGTGCAGGGTGGAGTCGAGTCTATACCTGAGGAAGAGAATAATAAAAAGAAGTTTTATCTTAATTATGTGTATCTGTTCTTGGGTTAGTACCTTTTTGATATAAATTGCAATTATACTGTTTATTTAGTATGCGCACTTGTATGAATGATTTATATTGCTAAGTATGACTTAACACATACAAGTAAGTTATGTTTATTAACTAACAATGGAATACTAGTAAGGACTTGGGTAATAACAGTGTTCGACCCCCGAGTAGGGCTGCGCGAAGGTAGCATTTCAGGCTGCGAGGTACGGGTAAGTGCGCGTAACGACATGCACACAAGGTCAAACCGTGGACCACTTGAACTCATCAGACATCTCCAAGGTGCAGAAACCTGGTTCTAGCACCCTTCCATACTACTTTGGGTGAGACCACAGTCTGTGCTCTGTGGACTATTGCCAAAAGGGCTAGTAGTACCCTGGATTTGTTTGGCTAAATCACCTTTGAACCTGGGTCAGGCTCCAAGAAGCCAACAATATCTGTGTATCCTGTAGATTGTATCCTATAGGAATTCCTGTGCATGCTCCTGTAGGAATTCCTACGTAAAATGATGGATCTTTTCTTTCGGTTGGTGGCCTGGGTTATGAGAGCGACTTGAGTGAGCGAGTTTCGAGGAGGAGAAATGCATGAATGCACGGGAACGATGTTTTATTTCCTCTTATGGTGATTCAGGGTGAGGTGGTGTGCTGGAAACAAAGGTACATTGCCATTTTTGGACCGTTGGTCCCCATTACCACCTCATCATTTTCCACTCCTCGTAATCATCTCCCACCTTGTAGATCCTTAGTTTAATCACTTTTTGTCCTACTCCTTCTCTGTATTTGAGTTGATTGCAGCCACGTGTGAGATGACACCAGTTGTGCATGTGCTGACTGAACGAAGGTCACCAAGTTAACTGGCCACCTTTTCAGTTATAGACCAACTATCTTGTAACCCATACAATTTTGACTACATGATGCATATGAGAGAGCGAGCGGGATACTCACCTATGGTTTCAATGATATGCTGCAGTTGTCGAAGACCAAAGGTGTTGCGGTGTACATTTGTTGCATGTCATTCTTCTTCCTCCTCTTGTTGTCTGCTAATGGTTTCTTTGTGTTTGTAAGTATTTGTGGCTGAAGATCTGATGCTGCTATTGTGGAGCTCCTGGATCATTCTAGTGAAGACTTGTTGCTAGTGTGATTGGCATTCTGTGGGATAGGCTGCTACAGGATGTCCTGTAGCTGCTTCTCCCTCAGAATTCTTTAATCATTTTGCTTGTTGGGGCTGTGAGGATGGTGACATGGATGGAAAGAAGGAGTAGAAGTGTGGAGAGAAAAGGATACTCAGGTAATGCTCTTTACTCCTCTATGTTTCTCTTTTTTTTTTCTTTTTAAGACTCGCAGAAACTGTTGAAACTAATATTTTTTGTTTTGAATGGTGAGTGCAGGGATGATGATGGTGGACAAGGTGAGGTGCTAGATCATGCATAGGGTGAATTTTAGGGACCTAAAAAATCCATCATATGCCTTCAAATTGCTTCCTGTAGGATTTCCAGGTCACTGTAATTCCTACAGGATCATCCTGTAGGTTTTTAGGGGATCCTGTAGGAATACAAGGGATCCTGTAGAAAACATAGTCTTTGCATAAATTGAAGCAATGGAGTGGGAAAATGAGAAAAATGATGGAGGGATGCATCATACGGTGTGAAGATGATGAATATGTGAGAGGCAGGGGTCTCCTTGGGATCCTCTTTTGCTTCTTAACTGTCTTTCTCGCCCACTTGCAAATGGAAATTTCATGACAAATATATATATATATATATATATATATATATATATATATATATTGAAAAACAAATAGGTTGCCTCAGAGAGGTTTTCACCCTAGTTGTTTTCCCTGGGCGCCTCAAGGAAGGTTTTCATCCAAAGATCTTCTTATTCTCTTTTTATTTTTTTTATTTTTTCTCTTTTTTTTTTCACTGGGCTGCCTCAAGAGGTTTTCAACCCAAAGATGGGACTCAGGTGCCTCATGGAGGTTTTCACCTGAGTCCTTATTCTTTTTCTTTTTTCTCAGTGATTTGATGAGGGAGGAGCTGGAACTTGCTCCACCATCATCATTGTTTTATTGATATTATCAACGAACTCTTGTTTTTATAAAGGTCTCTTGTACATTTTTAATCGATGTCCATTAACAAGCAAAGGAATGGCTTCTTCATCTATGGTTCTAATATGCACTGAACCATTATCATGACATCTTTCCACAACAAAGTTCTGAGACATCTTTTCCTTAACTTTCCCTTGAAGTCTTTATACATAGAATCATATAACAATGCCCAATCGCCTTCCTGAAATTACTTCTCCTTAATATTTTTATCATGTTATATCTTCCTCTGAAGTTGAACTACCTCTGTATGTAGGAGGGCCTGCATTCTAAATTCGTCCAATCCATTCAATTGGAAGAATCTCTCTTTCTGTGCACTGCTAAGATCCAAATCTAGTTGGGCTTCCATCCTTAATGTGTTATATTCAAACTCAATGGAAAGCAATTCCTTTTTCTCATAAACCAGCTCATAGGGAGTGAATCCAGTGGTGGTCTTCCATGTGGTATTATAGGCCCAGGCGGTCTCAACTAGTCTTTCTGCCCAATCCTTCCTATTACTGCTCACCACCTTGGTTAAGATGCCCTCCAGTGCTCTGTTGGTCACCTCCACTTGCCCATTAGCTTGTGGATGATAGGGAGTGGAGGTCCTATGCTTGATCTTGTGATGGTTGAGCAGGTCTTCAATCATGTTGGAGGTAAAATGGTTTGATCTTTGACTAGCTCTCTAGGGTACCCAAAGTTGTAGAATACATTCTCCCATAGGAACTCAACCACATTCTCTTCTGTTGTTGCCTTAATTGCTTTGGTTTCAGCCTACTTAGTCAAATAATTAGTGCACACAATAATGTATTGTTTTTTCCTTGAAGGAGGGTCAATAGGCCCAATTAAGTCCATGCCCCACTTGTCAAATGGCTTGAAATTCACTTGAGGCCACAGAGGCATTTCATCTCTTGGAGTAGGCCTTCCCATCCTTTGGCACCGATCACACTGAATATTGTACTTTTTCACATCCTGATGAAGAGTGGGCCAATAATAGCCTACTTGTAACACTTTGAATGATGTCCTCTTTGCTGCAAAGTGACCTCCACAAGGCCCATCATGACGAGTTAGAAGGATGTCAAAGACTTCCTCTTCCCTGACACACCTTCTGAAGATTTGATCTGGGCCAAGCTTGAAAATATTTCCCCCAATCCAAGTGAAGGGGGTGCTTTTCCTGACTATCTTGCTCTTTTATTTGGAGGACAAGTTTGGTGGGAACTGTGTTGATACCAAAAAGTTTGCTATATCAACAAACCATGGAGAGAGAAATAAAATAGAAAACAAGTGCTCATCTGGTAACTGGTCATCCACCATTCCTTCTTCACCTGCAGACACATTTACCCTAGATAAAAAGTTAGCAACAACATTTCCTTACCAGGCTTATAAAAAATGGTTAGATCAAACTGCTGTAATAAAATTAACCATCTTATAATTAGAGCATTCACATCTAGTTTGTTCATTAAATATTTGATTGCAACATGGTCAGTATGCGCAAATTTTTGATAGCCTGTAATGTAATTCCTGAATTTGTTTAATGAATGCACAACAGCCAGGAGTTCCTTTTTGGTCACTGTATAATTTACATTAGCCTTTGACAAGTTCTTACTGATAAAATAGACAACACAAGGCAATTTTTCCTCTACCTGACCTAGGGTTGTGTGAGGCATCAACATGAATATGAAAGGGGAGGGCCTAGTTTGGGCCTCGAAGAATTGGTGCAGTGGTCAACTTATCCTTTAGAATGTCTAAGGCCTCTTAACATCTTTTTGACCATATAAACTCAGAATCTTTGGTCAACAAAACAAATAAAGGAGAGGCCAACTTGCTAAAGTCCTTTATGAACCTTCAGTAGTATCCAGCTAACCCTAAGAAACTTCTAACATCTCTCTACTTTGGAGGAGGTGGGACCCTCTGGATGATGGCTATTTTGTTTGGGTCCACCTGCAGTCCTTGCTGAGATATTGAATGACTTAGCATTGTCCCTATAGTCATTAATAATTCACATTTTTCAGGACTGGGTGATAGGTTCATTTCAATTCCATTTTTGTAGTACTTTTCCTAGGTTAGAGATGGCTTCTTGAAAATCACAGCCATAAGGTGTAAAATCATCCATATAAATTTCCACCACATCATGGAATAATTCGGCGAAAATACTCAAGACTTCTCTCTAGAAAGTGGTAGGAGAATTGCATAGGCCAAAAGGAAGGACCCTATAGGAAAAAGTACCCCAAGGAAAGGCGAATCTAGTCTTATCTTGGTCTTCTGGGTAGATCTGGATTTGGTTTTACCCACTGAATCCATCTAGGAAAGAGAAAAACCTTTTCCCTGCCAGGTTGTCTAGCACTTGATCAATGAAGGGTAGAGGAAAAATATCCTTCTTTGTGGCTTTGTTCAACTCCCTGTAATCAACACAAATCCTCCACCTACCATTTTTCTTGGGAACTAACACCAAAGGGGAGACCCACTCATTGTCGGAGATAGGGTAAATGAATCTTGCATCTAGAAGTTTTTGCAGTTCTTCTTTGACTATAACTTTAAGAACTGGATTCATTCTCCTTTGTGGTTGTTGGACCGACTTGCAACCTTCTTTGATGTATATGTGGTGAGTACACACTGAGGGGTGTACTCCCTTCATTTCCTTGTAACTCCAAGCAAAGGCTTCTAGATTTTCCTTTAACATGTTGCATAGCTTCTCCTCTTCGAGAGCAGAAAGAGATGGATTTATTTTCAAGGTTTTCTCTGGGCCGAATTCTATGGCTTTGACATGGAGTGGATTGGAATCGTCCAAGCATAAGTCAATTAGATGATTGTTCTGGGTTTCCTTTACTGCTTCTTCTAAAGGTAATGAACTAGGAGTTGGACTTTGGAGCATGTGTTCAATCAAGTCATCCTCATCTTGTTGTCCTCCTCCCATGGTTGCTTCCAAAGCATAAAATTGGGCAGAATAAACCTCATATTCTTCCTCCTCCTCCAACCATAAAGGTAAATCACGCTCTAGACAAGGTTGAGCAAGAAGGTATAGGACTAACTTCTTGGACATATGCCCATTCTTGATGGTCATATTCTCAGCTCTGTAGCTAATGTAAGCATCGGTTGTGGCCAACCATGGCCTCCCAAGGATGAGAGGATAACTAGTAAGCTTAGCCTTAAGCTGGAGAACTAGAAAATATATACGGTACTCCTAAGAGTCAATGGAGACGATCACATCCTCCACAATTCCCTCAGGGGTTACTGTGGAACAGTCTACAAGTTGTAGAATTGTTGTGGTCTTCCTCAATGACCCTTGGAGGTTGAGCTTGAGCATGGTGTCCTTGGTCATAACATTAATGGAAGCCCCAAGATCGATCAGAGTGTGTGGGACAATGGTGCCATTGATGTGCACATCTACTATAGGGCTTCCAGGGTCCAAATATTTTGGACATATTACCTACCCCAACATTAAGTCGGACAACTACCCAATGACATTAATGGTAGGGGCTTCCCTTTTTCGCCTCCTTGGATGCTTAAACCATTTCTCCTTAATCAACTTATTTTAAGTGGGAACATCTTTTATTTCCTGGAGAAGGGGGACTTTACACATATATTTTTCAATTCTCTCAGAAGTTTAGTCTCTTCTAGGGTAGGCTGGAGTGGTTGGGCTAGTCTCTCAGGAAAGGGTGGATTTACATTAAGGTTCCTTTCCTCTCTTTCTTCATCAACCTCCCTAGGTGGAGGGGGAGGTTGGTTATTCGGGAGAACTCTCCCAGATCTCAGGTTAATCTCCCAGATTTCCACAGCATAAGCTAGATATGATGTCTCTCCATTGTATACTTGTTGAGCCTGCCTATTGCTTGGGTTCGGATTTGGTTGGGCAGGCATTTGGGGTTGCTTGGGTGGAGCAGAGTGTAGGAATTGTGGTTGGGTAGGTTGTGGAGGCAATAGTGGAGCATTGTTGTATTGGGGCCTCCACCCCTGGAGTGGTGTATTCCACTGAGGTTGTGGTGGAGCATAAGGTTGAAATGACTAGCTAGTTGGTTGGGAATGATACTGAGATGCATAGGACCAAGGAGGGGTTGTAGACTAGGAAGGATGAGCAGGGGCTCCCCAAGAAGGTATATCTGTGGTTTGGTTGGGGTTGTAATATGCATGGGATGACCCTTGCATGCCATGTTGGTATGGTCTAGGCCCAGGAGGTCTCCTTTGGTTAATGTAGAAAAGTTTCTCAGTGACGCCTTCAGCTCCTTGATATATAGATTTAAGTCTGGGTAAAGAAGGGAACTTTCCTGTGGAGTGGTTTTCTTTACAGACTGAGAAAATTTCAATATAGTTCAATCGACATTCATTCCTAGGATGCCTCCTAGTGCATCTAGGACAAAATATGGCCAAGGCTCTCTCTGCTTCCTTTTAATGTTCATGGTGTCCATTTGCAAGGCAAGAGTTTGCAGCATCTCACTTTTGAAATCTTCTAGCATGTTTCCAATTTCACCCTTGATGGATGAGTTGGAAGATGATGTACTGGCCATAGGTTGACTACCCCTACCCTTTTTCCTGGCCGCCCTAGAATGGTTTCTAAAGACAATCTTGATATCCTCATAGGGTAATTGGTAGATATCTCCTCCTACTAACAAATGTAAGGTATCCAGAAGATCTTCTCTTACTCCCCTAAGCAGGACCAACTTTAGTGACTTAGGGTCAAGTGTGCACCTGGCCCTTTTGTAATTGCGCTGAAATATTTCTTCGTAGTCTTATAGGGATTCATAATGGCCTATGGTCATCCTGAAAATTTCTTCTTTAGTGTCCTTTGACTAACAGTAGTCTCGATATTTGTTGTTAAAGGCCTGCTGCATCTGAGCCCAAGTTGTGATGCTATCTCCAGGTAAGCCCATGAACCAGCGCAATGCTACATCCTTGAGGGTAGATGGAAATAGTTTTAACTTTTGCTCATCATCTGTATAGTCATAGGTTCGGCATATAACGGAAAACTCAAATAGGAAAGTGTCGGGGTCCTCTATGATCAGGCCATGGAAATGAGGTAGGGCAGAGGGGCTTATATTTTTCATCTTAGTGTCCCCATTGGTTTCCCTAATGGTGAAGGCACCCTCAACTCTCTCTCTCTATTCCCTCTGTCATTTTGGTTTTCAGCCATTGGTTTAGTAGGAATGGGTTCCCCTTCTTCTCCTTCCCTTGTAGGTTCTTCAAATATGTCAGGTTGCTCACCTAAAGGTTCCTCTAGTTCATAGCCACCGAAGAAGAGAGAAAGCTGGTTGCTGATGCAGTGGGAGTATTTGGCAAAAAATTCCCTAAGTTGTCCCTATTCCTATGAGGAATGAAAGGAAATATTTTTGGGTTGGTTTTGTATTCTTTTTTTTTTTAACCTCAAAAGTACTTGCAGAAATGAAATTGTTGATTGAATGAAAATCACTGACATAATGATAAAGCTACTTGTTGAATTGAAATCCTACTTGCAGAATGGAAAGGAAAGCAGATAATGAAAAATGAAAGAACGGAAGCAACTAGATTACTTTTGTAGAAATAAAATAAGGGAAGAATATTGAAGACAAGAAATAGAAGAAAAGAAAGCAGTAATCATATTCTACTGAGACACCTCCCCGGCAACGGCGCAAAAAAGTGAAGATCGCCAGTATTGCAGCAAGGATGTTGCAACTCCTGGGCTACCAGCTTTACTTATCAACCCGGAGTTCGTACAAATTTGGAGGTGACAGTGTTGTATGCACAAGTAAAAGTGATGGTTCTGCCTGTTGTCATTGTTCAGCTGGTGAGATACCACCGGGGTTCCAAGCCAGACTTCTATAGAGTCAGAAGAAGCTTGTTTCTTTTATGGAAGAAAGGCAAATCTACTCTAAGGGAGCTACTCTACTGCAGTAATGGGAAAGAAACAACATGTAATGCTAAATCACACCATACCATAATTAACCATTTAAGCAACTATGCTAAGCATAATTGATAAATCAACATTAAATAAATGCTACTATCTAAGTCGCAGAAGTAAAAAGAATCAAACATTACTGATGTGCGGGCAAAGAAAATAAACTAAATTTGTTTTCACCTTTTTGGGTCTTTTAGGCAAAATCAAGTATGCAAACTAATTGTTCTTGTGGATGTGACAAGTGGATGGAAGGTGTTTAAGGATGGCTAGAAGGTTTATGAAGTGGTTGGATGATGTGGAGGGGTCCTATGAGGCATTTTGTGACTTCCTAGAGGTTTCCCATCAATTCGGCCTCAAAACAGGCTATTTTAGGAAAACCTACAGGATGATCCTACAAGAATTATAGGAAACCTACAAGATACAGCCGAGAGATAATTGTGAGGTGTTGGAGGTGTTTGGAAGCTTGGGAAAGGTGTGTGATGGGTGGAATGGGGTGTTAGAAGGTCTAGGAGCACCTAGGAGTCAATATCCAAGATAAGAGACGACTATATTCACTCA
The DNA here is from genome assembly GCA_031772625.1 of Pinus tabuliformis. Taxonomy (NCBI): domain Eukaryota; kingdom Viridiplantae; phylum Streptophyta; class Pinopsida; order Pinales; family Pinaceae; genus Pinus; species Pinus tabuliformis. The sequence continues at coordinate 1,411,595,776 of CM062819.1, forward strand.
ATGTATCTAGGGGAATTTCAATGAAAAATGATGAAAAACTAGTGAGGGTGATGGTGAAACAAGGGATGGCTAAGGTGGATGAAGTGGAAGGTGGCTACTGGTGATGAAGTCTTGGTTCCCTCTTGAAGTACCTGCTTTGCTTAAAACATGTGTGTCTTCCAAGAACTATGCAACTAGATACGTTTTCATAAACTAGAAAAGCATGAATCAATTACCTATATTATGCATGAAGGAAGTTGTTGAAGGGAATGAAAGCATGAGTGAGATCTTATTGCAGAAATGGAGATGGAAAAATATGACAATGAAATCTACCTTGCAACATTAACCAAGTACTGAATCAAAGACAACAAACTCCAAAGCTCATACAAGAACTAGAAATCTGTGTTTTTGGGGTTGTTGAAGGGTCCCTTCCTCAAGTCATGGTCCCAAAGGGAGGAAGTGAGGCTGAGACACTTGTTGACAACCTTGTGGTGATCCTTTTTCTCCTTGCTAACCTGCTACTTGAAAGAAGGCACAAATGGAAGCAAACTATCACACAACCAATCTAACCTACACTTCTATAATGGAAATGCAGCTACCAAACAAATGAACAATTAAGTTATGAATCTACACTAGCATACATGTACAATAAAGAGGAGCCTTGGTTTCTAGGGTTGGGCCCTAACCCAAGAGCTTCAGCCCTCTAAGTTAACTCAGTGCTGGCTCAAAACAAAAGTCATCCTTATTACCAAAACAATGGATTACATCAAAAACTGTCACAAGTATTGCAGCTCGAAAATAGAATAGAGTTTTACAATCAAAAAGTTGAATCCTAATGAGTTCCTAGGCCTCTCTACTTATACATCTGAAGTCTCCAATGACTTCCTTAAAATTAGGGAGGCTTGGCTCCCAAACTCGAGATAAACTAGTGCTTTGTCTTTCACTTGCTCGGCTACCTTCTAGTCCTCATGATTTGGCGGTTTGCACTCCAAGCTGATGGAGGAATATTCGAATGGAGGGGTAGTAAATGAGGATGATTTACCTCCTATAATCCCCCGCCCTTGTCCCATTCGAATTTTGTCCTTGGTCTTTTCCAAAATTCCTTGCTTTTATCATTTAATCCTCCATTAAATGCACATTAGACCATAAAGCAAAATATCCAACTCTAACTCATCTCATAAACAAAATATAATCAAAAGTGTCCAAAGTTATGAGAATAGTTGGTTTGACTAAGCTAGGAGGTGAATTATGGCCCATATAATTACCCAATGATGAGGCTCATCACGAGATCACTGTGCCTATGGAGAAATTATTGAAAAATGATGCTACATTATGTTGGAATGATGAATGTCAGAAGAGCTTGGATGTGTTGAAACAAAAAATGGTCACCGCACAAATCCTAGTCTTCCTGGACTGGAAGAAGGAATTTCATGTGCATGTGGATGCATCACGTATTGTTTTAGGGGTCGTACTGACATAGGTTAGTGAGGGAGAACTAGATCACCCTATAGCGTTCGCAAGTAGGAAGCTGTCTAAAGCAGAGAAAAAATATTCCATGACAGATTACGAAGGATTAGCTACGGTGTACACACTGCAGAAGTTCAGGCACTATCTATTGGGTGGACACTTTAAGATGTATATGGATCATTCTGCATTGAAGTACCTGGTCAACAAGCTTGTGTTGGGGGGGGGGAATATGTAGATGGTTGTTTTTGTTCTAGGAGTACAACTTTGAGGTTATTGTGAAACCAGGACGACTGAACGTAGGACCTGATCATCTGTTGCGCATTGAAACGGGAGAGGAAAATAATAATTTGAAGGAAGGGTTGGCTGATGCATAGATCTTTGTGGAACATGTCGTGGACAGTCACTTTGATGATATCATACACTTCTTGATGATGGGAGCTACTCCAGAAGGGTATACAAGCCAGCAGAAGGAGTTAGTGGTGTGCGCAGTAGACTTCTCCGTCATTTCAGGACACCTTTATAAAATGGGGTCTAATGAAATATTGCGACATTATGTACCAGAGTTTGAAAGGAGAAGTATCCTTATTGATGCTCATGGGGGAGCTGCGGGAGGACATTACGTATGAAAATCAATTGGGCAGAAGATTATCCGTGCAGGGACAAGACCAAGGTGCCCAAAGACATTGATGAGAGTAAGGACACACTGCACACACCCCTCTTGCCGAACCAAATTGTGTTCAAAGGATCGCACTTGGGGCATGTCCCCCTTTTGAAATTAGAAGACTCGGATTTAGCGGACACAGAGCAGTTCGCTCATTTAGCAACGGACCAACTTACACACTGGGTGTTCCACACAAATACTGGAGTAACTGCGTTGGAGCCGAGGAAGTGGCTGAAAGGGGTGGATAAGGTAGGACCTCTCAACCTGCTATGGGTGCCTCATTACAACTGTGCGGGCATCACAATGGTGGTAATCAAGCAGCTGCTGTGCTTGGTACATGATGGGTGTCTGTGGCTGGAGGAGCCGATACCCATCACTGATATAATGATCCATAGGATCACGCCGCTGTCGTACATAAGGGAAAATCTGGCTATGACGTTTGGCGGAAAGGCTAGCGAACATGACCTCGTGGAGGCCATGAAGGAAAAGTTCAAGTTAGTAAAGAAGCCATGAGGCTATGTCATTACGATTATCTCTGACCCCGCGGTTAAAGTGGCAACCCAAATATTGGTAGGGAAGGTCATGCAGAAGTGTCGTGCAAATGAAGTGACGGTGTCTAGTCAATTTAACGTCTTAAATTGCTCTACATAAATTATCAATCCGGGTATTGTAAACTAATGAAGTGTGGTGCACCATATGTGCTTATTTAACCTTTTTCTTATTTCGTTGTTTTATAGTTTATGTTGTTTTTGGGGTTTTGTTCTTGTTGGTTTCCTAAAGTGTTTAACGCAAATGGAAATCCTATTATAAGGTCTTAAGAATACTTTTAAAGGTCAAGTATGGATGTATATTTCAAGACAAGGTTTATGTCCCTTATGGTAACTTCCAAAACTTAACACTTCAAAAGATCTCAAAACATGATATTAATACTTGAACAAGAATGTAAATATGCAGCTACTTAAATCAAACAAAAGATGAAATATTGATCATGAAATCACCTTCTCTGCTGCCCATCTAATTATAGAAATAAAATCTAAACTATTGCACTTAACCAAACCAAAAATTGTAGACTAACGAAAGCAAGATCAATTTACTTCACTTATAATCTGATAGCTCACCAAGTAGCTTTTCTGGGTTAAGCCATGGCTCTGGAGATAACATCAATAACATGAAGAATTGATATCTAAATTACCTACTTGTAAATGAAAGTAAAATCAAGTCACTTCACTTATAATCCGATAGCTCGCCAAGTAGATTTTCGGGGTTAAGCCATGGCTCTAGAGATAACGTCAATAACATGAAGAACCTGATATCTAAATTACCTACTTTGCAAATGAAAGTAAAATCAAGTCACTTCACTTATAATCTGATAGCTCGCCAAGTAGATTTTCGGGGTTAAGCCATGGCTCTAGAGATAACGTCAATAACATGAAGAACCTGATATCTAATTGCAGAGATGAAAGTAAAATCAAATCACTTCACTCATAATTTGATAGCTCGCCAAGTAGCTTTTCGGGGTTAAGCCATGTCTCTGGAGATAACGTCAAATGACATGAAGAATTTGATATCTAAACTAACTAACAATAGCAAATAAATAAGACTAAAATCAAAGCATAACTGAAATTGAAAAGCTTAAGAAAAAGTTCAGCAGAGAGGCAAATCTCATGTCACTATTTGATGCAAAAGCATGTAAAGAAAAACTAATCTACAATCAACCAGTTGAACACACTTGCATGAATTAAAATTGCATCAAGGAAACTATAATCTATCAAACTTGAAAGCAATCAAATGACATAATGAAATCAAAGCAAAATTACAAAATAAAATCTACTCTACCTTACATTCTAATGTGCTCCATAACATCTACTTCACATCTCCTTCCATGTTGAGAACATCAAAGCTTTATTCAAATTCTTCAAAATTAAAAAGTACAACAAAGCTCTCCAAAGCTTTCCAAAGCCATCAAGGAGGAACTACAAAGCCAAGCTAAGACTAACAAGCTAAGCTAAGACTAACAAGCTAACAAATGAAGGAAAGAGATCTCCTATTTATACAAAAAGATAAGAAGCTATCTCATTAATGAGAGTCCATGAATCTCTCCCTCTACCTCTATAGTCCTAATCAAAATAGGAACTGATAAGACACATATCTTCTTAGATTTTCAATATAATTATGAGATGTGACGGATATCTTCAAGATCTCATGATTCTCTCCACTCAGATTCGAATTTGGCCTTAGAGTGCCACATAAAGGTCTTCTAGAAGCCTCCTTTTAACCTACACATGTCAACAATCTCAACCCACTTGTTAGGTATAAGCATATGCACATTATTTTGTAATTTTTAACCACAAATTCACTTAAAAAGGCTAAGAATTAATACAGTTTGGAAAAACATAAATGTGGCCCAATGATAATGAAAGTGAGATGAATGTAGTGACATAGTAGTGAAATGGAGGTGATATAATGGACATAATAGTGAAAGTGTAATGGAAATGAATGACATTTTCAAGACCCAATAGATGGCACCAGTCATAGCTTTGGCGGCCCAATGCATAGAGGGAGTTTAGTTTAATTAGGCATGCTACGTGAGTTCCTTGCGAACTGTCACAAGGCGCAGGATCTCAGCAAGCCATTCCACTATGCATGGCTCTTACTATCCACAGTGCTGGTAGCATGGGAGCTACCCAAAGATAGTCAGTTTCCTCTAGTCGCGCTGGACCTATCAAAGGCAGTGAAGTACACTTTGTTGTGGGCGACTAAGGATCCTCAACGGATAAAGGAGAGAAAGACCTTTTGGATCTTGATGGATATGAGCGTGCATATAGCCATCAACTGCAAGTCACGGTTGTCGCCTACCAATTTTAACAGATTGAAGGAGTGTGGAATTCAAGGCTAACTTCCACCACGTCTAAATACGGGCATGGAAGGACCCTGAGTAGAAGTGGCACAAATTTCCCTACTTTGCAACAAATGACGCAATCAACATGGTGCTTGTTGGCTTGATGGGCCCTGACCCAGGTTTAGTGTTAAGAAGCCAAGCAAATCCCTACACTACTGGCCCTTTCACATCAATCCACGAAAAGCAGACTAAAGTCTCACCCGAAGCAGTATGGGGGGATGCAGGAACCAAGTTTCTACACCCTGAGATAGTCGTGATGTTGATTTTATACCCTTACTCATGTCTTCACGCAAATTGATAAGCCCTTAGGGTTTATCGATGTACTTCCTCTTTCATCTTTCAGATCCTTCGCAAAGGTATCCAATTGCCCTTCGCGCAACCCTAGACGATGATCTATGCACTTACGCGCCTCTGTAACTAGGTTACTGACTGGTTCTCCAAATTGTCTTAGGTATTAGCCAACTTTACCATATAATTAAGTTTATCCTCGCGTAAACATATATTATTACTTGCGTTCATGTAACATATGGAAACATATATTTTCGCACATCAACTTAACATTATATCTGAAACTCAGCATTCAACATAGCATAATCACAATATTTATAACAACAGTAAAATAACGCTTACACAGATGGAAAGTACACAGTAAGTTCAGAACATGTCTCTTTATTGATGATTCAGATTTTCAATACAGACTCTAACCACCCTGCGCACACAGCTGCAGGGGTCCGCGCACTCAGCTGCAAACTTCTACCCTAGGCCTCTGCACACTCAGCTGTAGAGCCTCTTTCTCCACTAAGACTCTCACTCTTAGCTCTCACAAACCTATTACATCAATGACTCATGACTACTGAACTTCCTTAGACTCTCTACAACTCTCCTTTTTATATAATCCCATGGTCTGCGGACCAAGGGCAAATCTCCAAAACTGACACAACCTATCGAGACTAGGGGCGGAAAACCATTTTAGATATCTTTTCACTCTGCGACCACAAAATGCGGAGACTTTACATTCTTTATACAAAATTCAGGCCTACCCCAAAACCTAGGTTTGTAACCCCAAAATTGACCCACTGGGGACCTATTCCCAATAGCCCCCCCTACACAAACATGATGACTCACCCTCGAGTCACTCAGTTGGTGTGGCTATCTTCTCGCGAAGACCTCCCAGCTCAAATTGGACAATTGCTACCTCAGTGGTGCACTGTGTTGCCGCTTGCTTCATCTCCTCGACCAATTGCTCTATTGTTGGCCCTGCATTATCAACCTGTAGCTTCTGTTGAGTGTCTTGTAGACTAGCCAACTTGCCTTCGATGGTGGTCGTGATCGCGTAGGCCTCATCCAACCAAGTCTTCAAGAAATCCTTCAACACAACTTCCTTGTGTTGAGTTGCGTCTACCTGTTCTTTCACTGCCTTGGCCTCTTACAACTTTTCTAGTCTCTGCATGATGGTGATAGTGTGCGTTGTCACTTTAACCTCATCATAGTGCTGTTGTAGTTCCCACACTTCTGTCTCCAGCCTCTACACATTGGGGTCTTCTTGCATGTTGTGAGTAGCTCGAGCGACTGCTCAAAAAGGGTCGTGTAGTCTGTCACTGCACTCGCTACTGTTGCGATAGCATCTGTCACAGTAGTCGCACATTGCTCTCTAACTTTCGATGAAGTTGAAGGCTAGGCCTTCAACTGTAACTCTGTAACTTTGAGGTTCAGCTCCAACTGAACCATTGCTAACTCAGTGCATGCGTCACACACTCCCGCAGTGAGTTTTTGAACCCACACATGTACTGGCTTAGCCTCCGGAATGGCCAACTCTGGGACAGTTTGGCATGCCTCATCCACAACCTTGATTATTTATTGATACTTATCTATTAGGTCTGTCACAAGCTAAACAGTAGAGTCTATTTTCACATCCAAATGATCGTTGTTGACCTTTTGCTCGCTGATCACCTATGAATCACATTGTTTGCAGGCCCAAAGTTCCGCAATTACTCCATCCTGCAGAATATGGAGCACCTCGCTAGGAATAACAGCCAAGTCCCACTCACTTGAGGTCAGTAAAAGTGGGCTTGGCAACTTCGGTCACCATTGTCAATACACCATCTGGCAGCACTATGGCTCTGGGGTCCCGTGCACACAGCATCCCTGTGGCTTCTGAGGTGCCAAAGGCCAAACTGGTGGCTACCGCACTGGTTTGAGTCTATGACGCATGGATCTGCAACTCCTATAGACCCGTTTGAATGGCCTCCAACACCTGCTACTGCTGTTACTCAAATTTTTGCAGCAGTTCCATGGTGGCATCCTGCACTGCATCCCCTATATCATTCAGATCCCCCTCTGTCAGGGTGATTGGATCTAGAGATGTCTTGCTAGCCTTGGACTTCTTCCGTGACCCTACCTTTTCTGGTCCTCTGGTGTGCTTGATATGGAATGGAGTCATCTTCGAGTCCGCTCCTCCCTGTTCTGTCTATTCATCCTCTTCTTCCTCTATCTCTGGTGAAGGCAACTTCTAACCTCCATTAAAGCCACACTCCTCTTCTCCTGCCTACCCCCCCGACTATTGTGCGGCAGTGCGCTCTACCTTAGCCTTGTCATCGGCATCCTTTTTCCTCTTCATAGCTGTTCCATCTTCATCATGGTCTCTTCCTTCTTGCGTTGTGCGGCGAACTTTCTAGATCCCACAGCCCAGTTCGAGGCAGTGCGGCACTTTGTCGGCCAGCGGTCAAGGACCATGTCGATTGCGTCATCTGTTGCCAAATAGGGCAAGTCATACCACTTCTGCTTAGGGTCCTTTCGTGCCCATATTGAGACGTGGTGGAAGTCAGCCTTAAATTCCACGTACTCCTACAATCTATCAAAATTGGTAGGCGATAACCGCAACTTGCGTTTGATGGCCATATGCACGTCAATCTCCATTAAGGTCCAAAATATCTTATTATCTTTTATCCTCTGAGTATCCTTAGTCGCCCACAGTGAATCGTACTTCACTGCCTCTGGTAGGTCTGGCGCGACCAGAGGAAACTGAATATCTTTGGGTAGCTCCCATGCTACCAGCACTATGGAAAGCAAGAGCCATGCATAGTGAAATGTCTTGCTAAGATTCTGCGCCTCACAGTAGTTTGCAAGGAACTCACTGCAGAGGTAGCATGACCAATTAAATTGAATTCCATCCATGCATTACGCCACTAAAGCTACGACTAGTGTCGGCACTTCGTTTGTGCGACACTTCCGCATGACCTTCCTCACTAAGATTTGCGTTGCCACTTTGGCCACAGTGTCACAGATACTCAAAATGGTGTAACCGTGCGGCTTCTTTACCAACTTAAACTTTTGGACCTTAATGGAGATGTTGGGTAGCGAATCCCCCATGTAATGGTTTTGGGGCTTAAAGCCTACAATTTTGGGTACTCGTATTGTAAAGGCTCCGTGAAATGCGCAGAGCGCAAATTGTAGTGGGTCAAGTCAAAGGGTAGTCTTCCCTTAAAAAATATTGTAATTTAATCTAGAATGTGTCGACCTACCCATGGTCTGTGGACCATGGGAATGTATAAATAGAGCAAGGCTCTAAGTGTAGAAGGTAGATTTTTCTGATGTTGAAAGGTATGGGTTTCTGAATGAGATATTCTCTTTGAGGTTATAAGTCTGAGTTGAGGGTCATAGTAGTAGAATAGGCTCTGCAGCTGTGTGCATAGAGGCCTGGTAGAGTCCGTAGCTATGTGCACAGACCCCTACAACTGAGTGCACAAGGTGGAATTGGATTGTACTAGAACAGAATATTAATAAAAGATAAGTGTTTCTTAAATATTGTGCATCTGCTCGTAGATATATGTGGTTATTCTCCTTTTATGGTTTTATGCATCTCTTTAAGGTTTATGTTTGCGCGCACTAGTTAAAAATATTGAATGATTGATGAAAACCACTGAATTAAGTCAGATCTATAATAAAACATACTAAGGATAAGGGATCTAGACAGCGCCTCTTCACACCCAGTACTAGGGCTACGCGAAGTAGTACAAGTGTGAAATATTGGTTCGTGACCTTTCCAGACCTCATTAAGACATACCTAGGGTGCGGAAACCTAGTTCCAGCACCCTCCCATACTACCTCGGGTGAGACCTCAGTCCGCACTCCACGGACTATTGCTGAAAGGGCCGGTAGTTTCAGGATTTGTTTGACTAAAATATTTCTCAACCTGGGTCAGGCCCCAATAAGCCAACAAATGGTTCTATTGTCGGGATAGGGATTTGCCTAAGGGATGCCTGATGTCGCAACATTGGAACCCTATGAAGATGGAAATTGAAGGGTGATTACATTAACGATTGATAAAAAATACTGAATTAAGTTAGATATATAATAAAAACATACTAAGGATAAGGGATCTAGACAACGCCTCTTCGTGCTTAGTACGAGGGCTACGCGAAGGTCGGATAGCTGTGCCAAGTGCGAAAAATTGGTTTGCAACCTTTCCAGACCTCATCAACACATCCGTAGGGTGCAGAAACCTGGCTCCAACACCCTTCCATACTACCTCGAGTGAGACCTTAGTCCGCACTCCGCGGAATGTTACCGAAAGGGCCATAGTTTCAGGATTTGTTTGGCTAAAACATTTCTAAACCTGGTTCAGTCCCCAATAAGCCAGCAGGATATGAACGTGCATATGGCCATCAACCGCAAGCCGCGGTTATCGCCTACCAATTTTGACAGATTGTAGGAGTACATGGAATTCAAGGCCAACTTCCACCACGTCTCAATACGGGTACGAAAGGACCCTAAGCAGAAGTGGTATGACTTTCCCTATTTGGAAATATATGACACAATCGACGCGGTCCTTGACCGCTAGCCGGCAGAGTGGTGCACTGCCTCAGACTTGGCTGCGAGATTGAGCAAGTATGCCGCACAATGCAAGAAGGAAGAGGCCAAGTTTAAGATGGAACAATTGGCTGCGAAGAGGAAAAAGGATGCTGACGACACTTCCACATGACCTTCCCCACTAAGAGTTGCATTGCCACTTTAACCGCAGTGTCACAGATGCTCGAAATGGTGTAACCATGTGGCTTCTTTTCCAACTTAAAATTTTCCCCTGTGTACGGCAACCGCATGATCACTTAAATCGCAGAGGCCATGAAGGAAAAGTTTAAGTTGGTAAAGGGGCTATGTGGTTACACCATTTCAAGCATCTATGACACTGCGGTCAAAGTGGCAACGCAACTCTTAGCGGGGAAGGTCATGCAGAAGTGTCGTGTAGACGAAGTGTCGGCACTAGTCGTAGATTTGGCAGTCGAATGCGCAAAGGGAGTTCAATTTAATTGGGCACGCTACCTCTACGGTGAGTTCCCCTGTGTACGGTAGCCGCATGATCCTATGGATCAACATATCAGTGATGGTTATTGGCTCCTCCAGCCACAAACACCCATCGTGTACCAAGCACACCAGTTCCTTGATTACCACCATTGTGATGGGCATGCAGTTGTAATGCAGCACCCATAGTAGGTTGAGCAGTCCTACCTTATCCATGCCTCTCATCTACTTCCATGGCTCCAACGCAATTACTCCAGTGGTTTTGTGGATGTGTATGAGTTGGTCCGTTGCTATATGAGGAAACCGCTCTGTGTCCGCAAAATCTGTTGGGTCCCTATAATACTAGTGATTACCCCATTACTATTATATTTATACCCCTTATTTATATTGTTGTGCCCCTATTACCCCCATATTGTTATTTCTGTGCCCCATAGAATCCCTCTATTGTTATTTTTGTGGCTTTATATTATTATTGTTAGGTCGGCTGGATTATATTGTGACTCCTTAGACTCCTATATATAGAAAGGAGGTTTTGTCATTTGAATCATCAAAGAATTGTTCATTTATGTAATGTAAAGGAGGTTGCCCCCTCGAAGAGGCTGAATTCTAAGGCGTTGATCTATCTTTTCTATCTTTTCTTGAGCTGGTTTCATAACATTTGGTATTGGAGCTTTGGATTCTAGGGTTTCACTGCTCCAAACAGGTCATCATGGAATTTTCGCTATAAATTTTGTTCTGTGACGTTTCAGAAGTCGCAAAAAAAGCCCATTTGAGAAGACATCACGCTGAACCTTGGGTCCAATTTCAGAGTTTTTCGCACGATATTTTTGGAGATATGATCTGAGGAAGTTGGTCTTTTTGCAGACTCCTGAATTACATTCAAAACAGGTGACCTAGGGAAAATTGTCATAACTTTCTCTCTGGGAATCAGATTGAAATGTCGTAAGAAGGTAAAGAAAGAGGAAGGACTGTAGTTTCTTGTATATCTTTTTCAGAACCAAATATAAAAAATTGTACACGTGGCACTTCATACAACTTAGCTCTTCTGGAAAGGTCTATAATCAGGTCATCTTGGGAGATTGTGCATAACTCTTTCTTGGAGAATCCAATTTGGATCAGACTGGTGGCATTGGAAAGAGGACATAGAGAGCTACTACAGGTCAAAAATTTAGAACTAGATGATTGGAAAGTACAGAGATACATTAGAGGAAATATCGAGCTCCTACAATGTGAAAAAAGGTGTGTAGATTTTTTTAAATTTTTGCTTAGGCTTGGTTTGAAAATTTATTTTGAAGGAATTCAAAGGGCATAGTAGAGCATTGTTATCGGTAACTGATGCCCCGAGGAAAGAAAATTCAAACACCTAGTAAGGAACCTGAAATATCTAGCATGACTCATGAAGAAGAGGAAGAAATGCTACATGATATATCAAAATTACAAGAACAAGTGCAACAAATGTCACGCTCACAAAAGTTAACAAATGCTAAGATAAATGGCATGGAAGCTAAGATAAATGGCGTGGAAGCTAAGATGGAAAATTTGAAGATAGATGTGAACACAAATTTGAAGACAGGCATGGCAGATTTGAAGACAGATTTGACAAATTTTCTACAAGAAATACTTACTAATGGTGAAAAGGTAGTAAAGGAAACTCATGATGAGAACAAAAGAAATGTTAATCATGATTCCATAGAAGCTAATTTTGGATCGAAGAATCACCATATTCCAAAATTCGATATGAGGAAGTTTGATGGCAAGGATCCCGCCACATGGATATTACAGATGGAGCAATTCTTCGATCTCAATAATGTGCAAAACACACAAAAGGTACGTATGACAACTGTATATTTGGAACCAAATCAGTTTGTATGGTATCAATGGCTTTGTTCTCGTAAACAATTTATCACTTAGGCAATTTTTACGGAAGAATTGATAGCACATTATAAGGATACAAAAAGCAACACCTTTTTTAGCTAATTGATAAGTCTCAAACAAAAGGGTTCAATAATGGAGCACATTGAGGAGTTCCAAAAATTGAACATAAGGGTAAAAGATATTCCAGAGGAGCATAGGATTGATGTGTTCATAGGGTCTTTAAAGGATAATATCCAACATGATGTCGCCTTTGGGAACCTGATTCATTAGAGAAGGCATTCAGGTTAGCAAGAAAAATGGAAAGCAAAACTATGGCAACTAGGAAGCATAACACTCACAACTATAAAGACGGAAGTGTTGTTGCCCCTAGTCTTCCACAACCTACAAGGTTGACACCACAACAATTGGAAGAAAAAAGAGCAAAAGGGCTTTGTTACAATTGTGATAGCAAATACACAAAAGGTCATAAGTGTGTTGAGAAGAAATTATTCTACATAGATTGTGAAGAGGAAGAAGAAAAGGAGCAAGAAAGGTCAAAAGAAGAGGATATATTCCAGGAACAAAGCCTAGATGAAGAACAAATAAATCCGACCATATCTTGTAATGCATTGGCAGGAATTACCACTCCTCAAACCATCAAGATAGAAGGACAAATCAAGAAGAAAAAGGTAATAGTGTTGATTGATTCAGGAAGCACCCACAATTTTATTCATTGTAGGGTAGCAAAAGAATTGAATTGCTTCCTATATCCAGCACCAGAGTGTCAAGTGATGATTGCAAATGGAGGAACAATAAATTGCTCTGGAAAGTGCCATAATATCAAGCTATCCATGGGAGAATATGTATTGACTAGCCCAATGCTTTCCATTCCAATGGGAGGTGCCGATGTTGTACTAGGAGTCCAATGGCTACAACCCTTGGGTACAATAGCTTTTAATTTTCAAGAACTTTTCATCAAATTTTCTACGGAAGGAAAGGAAGTTGAATTGAGGGGTATTGCAGGGAAACCAGGAAAGATAATCAGCTCTAATGGCATGATTAAGCTTCTAAAAAAGGAGCAAAGAGGTGTAATTGCACAATTATGTTCGCTAGATGTTTCCACATTGGAATCATCTATTTCTCCAGATCTCCAAAAAGTCCTGGACAATCATTCCAAGGTATTTGAGACTCCCAAAGGTCTCCCACCTATGCGTGATCATGATCATGCTATTCATCTGATTCCAGGAAGTGTTCCTCCAAACATCAGGCCGTACAGATATCCCTATGTCCAAAAAAGTGAAATTGAACGTATGGTTGCAGAAATGCTAGAGGCTGGTATAATTCAACCGAGTCAAAGTTCTTTCTCAGCTCTAGTAGTATTGGTACACAAAAAGGATGGATCATGGCGCATGTGTCCGGATTATAGGGAGCTCAACAAGCTCACTATTAAAGATAAGTTCCCCATTCCTGTCATTGATGAATTACTGGATGAATTGCATGGATCAATTTACTTCACCAAGTTGGATCTTCGTTCGGGATATCATCAAATCAGAATGAAGATTGAAGACATTCCGAAAACAACATTTATAACTCATGAGGGTCATTATGAATTTTTGGTCATGCCTTTTGGCCTTACCAATGCACCTTCAACATTTCAAGGTTTGATGAATTCAATTTTCAAACCATTCCTTAGAAAATTTGTGTTAGTATTTTTTGATGATGTACTAATCTACAGCAAGTCTTGGAAGGATCACGTTGAACATGTTGACAGGGTGCTACAACTATTGGAGGAGAAACAATTATATGCAAAAAGATCCAAATGTTTCTTTGGAGTCCAGGAGGTGGAATATTTGGGTCATATTGTATCTCATGAAGGAGTTAAGGTAGAGCCTAGCAAAATTCAAGCCATTAAGGAATGGAAAATCCCCACATCCATAAAGCATCTGCGAGGATTTCTTGGGTTGACAGGGTATTATCGCAAGTTTGTTAAGAATTATGGGAGAATAGAAGCACCTCTAACAACATTATTGAAGAAAGATTCATTTTCATGGACTCCAGAAGCAACAAAGGCCTTTGAACATCTTAAAGAGGCAATGTTCCAAGCACCGGTCTTAGCTACACCGGACTTCACAAAAACCTTTATTGTGGAATGTGATGCTTCAGGAAATGGAATTGGTGCTGTTCTAATGCAAGATGAAAGACCCATTGCTTTTGAAAGTCATCTAATCAAGGGAAAGTTTTTAAGCAAAGCTATTTATGAGAAGGAAATGTTGGCAATACTCCATGCACTTAAGAAATGGCGATCCTACCTAATGGGAAGACACTTCAAGGTAAAAACGGATCATGATAGCCTTAAATACTTTTTAGAACAAAGATTATCCTCTGAAGAGAAACAAAAGTGGGTCACAAAGATGTTGGGTTATGACTTTGAAATCATCTACAAAAAAGAGAAGCAAAATGTGGTGGCAGATGCACTCTCAAGAAAGGATGAGGATGTGGAAGCATCGTTGTGTGCCATTTCTATCATCCAACCAGATTGGATAAACGAAGCAAGGGAGGAATGGAAGAATGACGAAGAAGTGTGGGCACTTATTCGAAAGCTACAACAAGATTCTAGTACTTTTGATACATTTAGCTGGAAAAATTATTCGTTATGGTACAAAGATCGCTTATACCTCTGTAAGAATTCCCAGCTAAAACAAAATATTCTTATGGAATTGCACACTTCTCCCTTAGGAGGGCACTCAAGATTTTTAAAAACTTACCACAGGGTTAAGAAGGAATTTTTTTGGGATGGCCTTAAATCAGATATTCAAAAGTTTGTGGCGGAATGTTTGCTTTGCCAACAAAATAAAGTTGAAACAATTAAGACACCGGGTCTATTACAACCTTTATCCATTCCAAGCCAACGTTGGGAGGAGGTTTCAATGGAATTTATCACAGGTTTACCCAAGTCTGAGGGAAAGAGTGTCATCATGGTGGTAGTTGACAGACTTACCAAGTATGCACACTTTTGTGAATTATCACACCCATTTAAAGCCAGTACAGTTTCTACTGCATTTATGGAAACAGTTCAAAAGCTACATGGAAACCCAAAGATTATTGTAAGTGACAAAGATCCCATTTTCACTGGAAATTTTTGGACAAAATTATTTTCTTGTCTTGGTACTCAGTTAGCTCATAGCTCATCTTATCATCCTCAATCTGATGGGCAAACTGAGATAGTAAACAAATGTTTGGAAGGATATCTTCGTTGCTTTGTATCTGATAAACAGACACAATGGGTCAAATGGTTTCCTCTGGCTGAATGGTGGTATAACACTTCCTTCCATACAGCAACAAAAATGACCCCATTTATGGCACTTTATGGGTATCAACCACCATCCATCACATCATATTTAAGAGAAAATTCTAAGGTTCAGGCAATGGAACATCACATCGAACATCAACAACAAGTCCTCCAACTCTTAAAGGATAACCTCGTGTTGGCACAAAATAGAATGAAACAACAGGCAAATCAACATCGCAGTGAAAGAAGTTTTGATGTAGGTGATTGGGTATTCCTACGGCTACAACCATATAAGCAAATGTCCCTAAAGCAAGCTAAGAAGGATAATAAACTATCACCAAAGTATTATGGTCCGTACAAGGTGTTGCAAAAGATTGGTACTATGGCATACAAATTGGAGCTTCCTGCAGCTTCCCGATTGCACCCAGTTTTCCATGTTTCATGTTTAAAGAAGGTTATAGGCGACAAGCTCCCAATTCAAACAATATTACCAGAACTTGACGAGGAAGGAAAAATTATATTGGAACCGGAAGTAGTCACAGAAACAAGAACTCGACAGCTACGAAATCGATCAATTTCAGAGTATCTTATCAAGTGGAAGAACTTATCCACTGAAGATTCCACATGGGAGGATGAGAATTTTATGCAGTAGTATCCAGAATTACTCAAGCGTTGAGGACAACACTTTTTTTGAAGGAGAGGGGAATGTTGAGTCCCTATAATACTAGTGATTACCCCATTACTATTATAGTTATACCCCTTATTTATATTGTTGTGCCCCTATTACCCCCATATTGTTATTTCTGTGCCCCATAGAATCCCTCTATTGTTATTTTTGTGGCTTTATATTATTATTGTTAGGTCGGCTGGATTATATTGTGACTCCTTAGACTCCTATATATAGAAAGGAGGTTTTGTCATTTGAATCATCAAAGAATTGTTCATTTATGTAATGTAAAGGAGGTTACCCCCTCGAAGAGGCTGAATTCTAAGGCGTTGATCTATCTTTTCTTGAGTTGGTTTCATAACAAAATCCCAATCTTCTAATTTCAAAAGGGGAACATTCCCTAAGCGCAGTCCTTCGAACACAATTTGGTCTGGCAAGAGGGGTGTGTGTAGGGTGACCTTACTTTCATCAATGTCTTTGGAAACCCTGGTCTTGTCCCTACGTGGAGGAACATACTCAGCCAGCTTAGTGATGGGGTCATACCCCTCAATTTCAACCACCCCAATGAAATGGGGAGTGATATTCCATCGAGCCTGCTTAGCTCAGAGGTTAGAGCATCGCACTTGTAATGCGATGGTCATCGGTTCGATCCCGATAGCTGGCTCTTTTCCGTTCCGTTACTCTCATTTCCATAATCCACAAAGTTTTGTTAGGATCAAGATGGAATGGAGAATACTCTTACAATCGTTCGTCGGGTCCGTCATGCCATGATCATTTACTCCCAACTAGGAACGGGATGAATGAAATGATTGGAGCTATTAGGATCAATAAAAAATTGGAGAAAGATCTTCGTTTTCCATATAAAAGAATTCCAGTAGTACTCATACGGGTTATACTATTCTTTCTTCTTTCTAGCACTATTTGTTAATTGAATAAGGAGTTTCTATGTCCCTTTATCGGGGACCTCATTTAAAAATAATACGTCATCTAAAAACTTTACCAGGTCTCACTAGTAAAAGACCCAAAAACAAAAAGGATTCTATGAACCGGTCTTCTTCCAGGAAAATATCTCAATATCGTATCCGGCTAGAAGAAAAACAGAAATTGCGTTTTCATTACGGACTAACGGAGCGACAATTGCTAAAATATGTTCGTATTGCTAGAAGAGCCAAAGGCTCAACGGGTCAGGTCCTATTGCAATTACTTGAAATGCGTTTGGATAATATTCTTTTTCGATTGGGTATGGCTCCCACCATTCCCGGAGCTAGACAATTAGTGAATCATGGACATATCCGGGTCAATGACCATATGGTAGATATACCAAGTTACCCTTGCAAACCTCAAGATGTGATTACTATAAGAGATCAACAAAGATTGAGAGCTATCATTAAGAAGAATATAGATCTATTCCAGAGGGATAAGAAATCGGAAGTCTCGCACCAGGAGAAGAATGAAGGGGAGGAATAGCTAATTCCTGAACACGGAAAACACTTTATTATTCTGTTTCAATTGTTTCGGTCGGAGAAAACAACCTACCTATTCTTTATTCATTCATCGAATGATAAATTACTACAAGTGAAGGAGATATACGATTGAAACGACAGAAGATCCAATATTTAAGAATCGTATCTAAGATGACTGGAAAAGTTGAAACAAGACCAGATATGATTCGTTCATTATGGGCAAATCCATAACTTTCGGAGATCGAATCGATCATCAGTTCCCAACCATGGGGTGAATGAAACCCAATACATAGATCGGTTGCTAAAAGAATTAGAAAAGCTTTCATTGTATCGCTCAGACTATAGAAGAATTCTTGGATCCAAGAATTGATAATAGCGAGTTTATTCTTACCCAGAATGATATAAGCACTTATAAAAGCAAAACCTATTATATTTGTTAATAAATGTGATATTATCTGGATACAATCTTCATTGTACATTTCGACCAATTGGATCGTTTCTTTGTGAATCTCTATACGAATAGATTGTGAATGTGTTCCCAAAGAATCTTCCACCATTCTTTCTAACAAGAATAGTTCTTCTATTTTCTCAAATCTTCCCAGAGCATTTTGTTCCTGGAGATAATCAAAAAATTTCTGAGATTTAACCGTATTCCACCAATTTGTAACCCAAGGCTCCAAACCTTTCCGTAATGAAATAGGAATTACCCAAGGCAGTACTACTAAACATGCGAGATATCATAGGGAAGCTGATGCTTTATATTCGGACACTTCCAATTCGTGAATCGCTAACGAACCTGATTCACTTGTCAGTTCTGTCCGAAATCTAGACAAAGTACGAGTGATAGAATGAGGTATGGGATCCATAGATTGATCTATTGCGTAATTGTTTGATCCCGATCAAAAAAATATACTCGGGAAAAAAGTAAAAGGTTTGTTCAAAATGGGTGAGACGGAGCATAAGGAGATCATTCCAAATCATCCATTAGGATATCCTCAATCTCTTCTTCTTTTGGCTCTAGGTTAATTGTCTTCAACTTTTCCTATGCGGTAGACTTACCCTTTTGTGGGTGTTTTATGGGGGATGTGTGCACCGGCTATGGTGCTGTGGCCTACTTGCCCTTCTAGTGGGACCCTCCTTGGTTAGGGTATGCCTTGGTCTAGGCGACCGTGGTGGTACTTCAGCTGGGATCTCTGCAGGCATAACCTTTGGGACAGCTCCTTCTGCTGCCATAGCAACCTCAGGAATATCTCCCTCGGTTGTCATTGCTTCAACGTTCATGGCTGAAGTTTTTAGAATAATATCACAGATGATTTTGCAGAGAGTTTCTGGAAATCGATCGAACACTGCACAGTCACGTAGCTCTTCGAAAAATGCGCGGTTCATGCATAGCACACAACACAAGTCACAATTTCTCAATATGCAAAGTTTTTTCCGTTGGGATGCCATATGTAATTTATAGGCCATTTTGAATTCAAATCTGACCATTCCCCCGAAAATCAATTCATTAATGCTAGATTGGCGAAATATTTTAAAAGATCTTTCCCATAAATTCCGACTTAAATGTCGGCGCCCCCCCCGGCTCCATTTGGCCATTTTTCATCATCAAATCATGAATAGTGACTTTAACGGTCACCTTCCAGCTGCTTTGCGCGGTTGATCCCTTGGTAGTGTAGATCTCTGCATGATGTTTTGGACTATGTGACATTCCCTTATTCCCCATAGTTCTCTCATCGCGCAACTCTCCATGCCGGGCAGTGTAATTTATAGTCTCGTGCCTCCTTTCAACTACCTAGAGCGCTAAGATTGTGCTTCCCTCATATAGTCACTTAGTTAGATCACCGTGTATGGCTTCAATCGGCTGCCATTCACCTTCCCTGGGTAGGGTTCTCCATTCAATTTCACCAGTTGAATTGCTCCACCATCGGTAATCTCCTTAATGACATATGGCCCTAGCCAGTTCATCCGAAATTTCCCTGGAAATTTATCAAATTTACTATCATATAACAAGACCAGATCATTTACCTTGAAGGTGTGCAGTTTGATGTGCCGATCATGCCATGACTTTTCGCGCTTCTTTTGAACTTGTTGATGGAATCCAACTAGAAATCGGTTCTCCTCAAGCTCTGTTAGCTGTGCGAGCCTCTCTTCCAGGGCTCAGTAGTCCGCCATTCCTGTGAGTGCCGCTATGTGCAGACTAGGTACAATTTATTCCATCGGCATCATAGCTTCTATGCCATACACAAGTCTAAAAGGCATTTGCCTAGTCAGCTTCTTGTAAGTTGTTCTATAGGCCCATAGCACCACAGGTACGCGCACATCCCAATCATTTCTCTGAGCATTACAGACCTTCGTTAGTGTGATTTATAGTATCTTATTGAATTCTTCCACTGTCCCATTGGCATGTGGATGATAAGGCATACTTTTCTAATGATACACATGAAATTCTTCGATCAATGCACTGATTGTTTCGTTAAGAAAGTGCATACCGCGATCACTCATCAAGATCTTTGGAAAGCCAAATCTTGTCAACATGTATTCAAAACTAAACTTTGCTACTGTCACACCTATACAGTCCTTCATAGGCTGCGCCTCCGCCCACCTGGTCAAGTACTCAGTCATAGTGATGATGTACTACACACCTGTCGTCTTTCCTTGAGGCTGAATTGGACCCACAAAGTTAATCACCCATTTCTCAAATGGTTGTAACGTCACCTGCGGCATCAAAGGCTTTTCATCCCTCCGCGATGGCCTACTAGTCCTTTGACATGTGCCACATGCCCTACAATATGCTTTCTCATCCTTATGTAGGGTTGGCCACCACAACCTAGCACACAGAACCTTTTGTGCTATTGCTTTCCCTGCATAATGTCCTCCTGCATCTCCTCCATGAGCCTCTGCAAGAATGCTGCTCCATCCAAATTCAGGTACATAACATCGCAATATTTCGTCTAACCCCATTTTGTACAAGTTTCCTACAATGACAGAGAAGTCTGCCACATGCACCACTAACTCCTTCTTCTGCTGGCTTGTATACCCTTCTTAATCAGTTCTCGTCGTCAAGAAATGTATGATATCCTCAAAGTGACTATCAGTGATGCGCACTACAAAGAGTTGCATGTCAGGAAACTCCTCCTCCAAATTAGTAGGTTCTTATCCCATTTCAATGTGCAACAGATGATTAGGTCCCATGTTCAATCATCCTGGCTTCACAATAACTTCAAAGTCATACTCCTGGAACAACAACAACCATTTGCAGATCTTCCCCCCCAACACAGACTTATTGACCAGGTATTTCAATGCAGAATGATCCGTATACATCTTAAAATGTCTGCCCAACAAAAAGTGCCTTAACTTTTGGAGTCCGTACACCATGGCTAGTCCTTTGCGCTCTGTAGTGGAATAGTTCTTCTCAACCTTGGACAACCTCCTGCTTGTGAATGCTATAAGATGGTCCAATTCCCCCTCTGTTACATAGTAATTTGTCACTGACCTCATCTCAGTCCCTCCGCTGTGTCATACATCAGATAAACATGTCCACATCTTCCCACTCATGCAAGAAGATTAAGCAAGTGCTCTCTAATGCTGAAGATTGGCACTCTTTGCCTAAGTTTTTGCATTGTCACAAGTAAACCCTTAAGAAGTGTGGCGGTTCCTTGTTATGAACTATATCATTGTGACGTCATCGCAGGTGTACACGTGTTTCTTGCGACGGTCGAATTTTAGGTCTCGGCGCAAGTATTCCAGATGTTTATTGCAATGATTGGTCCGAATGCATTGCTCCATTGTAATGTCATCGCTAAGCTCTAGTTTATGACCTGCAACGATCCAGATTTAGCGAATTAGTTCAAACAGTCAGCCTTCTGGGTGATTCTAGAGCTGGTTGTTGGGTCAGATTGGTTCACCTTTCCTCCTCTAGGATGGTAGTTCCACCTTTTATGAAACCTCCCTTGAAGATAAACTCACTCTCCCTCATTTTATGGAGGCTCCTCCTCCTATAAAAGCACTCACCATTGCTATGATGAGCCAGTTCCTAGTTACTGGTTGCTAATTGGATTGACACAGATTATATAGCTTTAGTGTGAGTTTGACAAGTGTGGAATTGCTGATAGTTTGGTAAGAGGTTGTGGAGTGCCTTAGCCTTGCATTAGATTTTGTGAGTGACAGAGAGATATTATCCATTTGGGAGACCCATTCTTGAGAGTGAATGCTTGAAGGAACATACTGGCTAGACCCTCTGAGAAGGCTTGCGACGTCAAGGCTTGGTTGTAAGCTTTGCTCTTGATTTATTTTAATACAATCAATAACCATTTTCTATATCTTGTGTACAATTTACTTGGTAGATTATGATTCCTTGACTTTATAAGTAAATAGATCATTTTCGTTCTCTGTTATGTGCTCTGTTGTTTTCTTGTGGTGTTTCAGGTCGATTTCTCATTAAGGAGAAGGAAACGAAAGCTGGAGCAGTGCAACAAAAGCTTCATCGAACACTGGTTTTGAGGTAGGCCTCCAACGATGACTATTTAAGGAAATCAATTGTTGTTTTGTTTTTGTTGTGACTAGACCCACTCTAGGGCTAGAGGGGTTGCCTCTATCCGCAAAGGGAACACTTTCCTACTTCACAAGTTGGCGACTCTGCTGGGGAGTCCTTTGTATGTTTTCTTTTTGTTTACTCTTGGTTTGTATTTTGATTTAGTGTCTCTTGAATTTTGGGGTTGCACCTTCAGTTTTTGGATTACCTGGGTCAATCTGGGAATTCCCCTTACTATTTGGAAGAATAGCCTGGTGTTTTTCAGGTGTTGTCGCTTGCCTTTCCCCCTTTTAAACTCATTACTGAAGATAGCTTAACAGCTGCAACGACGTCACCCTATCCTCTTTAGTAAATCTGTGCGTCACTGATTACCTATCGTACAGTCACGACTTTTCCTGAAATCGGACTGTCACAGAAGATAGGTGTACCCCTGCAATGATGTCGCTCAGTTGTTGTCTCTTCACTTGAGACGATTGGATTATCATCACAAGTTGCTTGTTATAGGCTCGCGATGATTCCTGTACAATTTTTCTTTTCAACTTTACCTCCTGAAACCATTAGTCTTGCTTACCCCCTGCTGTTTTCTGTCTCCCATCAGCTTGTTTTGATTGCTTTGGTTAAGGCTTGTTTCCCTTTGACTTCATTTGAGTGAGTCTTGTGTTTCAGACCATGTAACCTAGCTCTGTTAAGGGTTTCATCGTGAAGTCATTTGCTTGGGTTACATGTCTGTCCAAGGTTTATCCGTAACTGTCTTATTGATTTGCGTGAGGATTTTTTGCTGCCTGTTTTCTTGCTGGTTGATTTTTAGTGTTGATTATTGAACCAATTTTTCAAATTGATTTGATTTCCACACTATCAAACATAGATCACATTTGTTTGGATCAGTTAGGTTTACACTTGCTTGTTTTTCATTACAATTCCAAAAATCAAAAATATTGCATTCATACAACATACGAAAGTCAAAGCGCTTTTGCATTACTGACTTTTCAAGATTGAGAAATTGGAAAGAAAAGTTCAAATCTTTCATTAGTAGTTGTGAGATAAGTGTATTTATGCATTTTGTTTCTTAGTTCTTGCATTCGCTTGTCTTGGTTTTTGTTCGCTTGGGAATGAACTCTCTACCCTTCTTTAAGTAGGTATTCATTGAAACGATTGATGCTTTACTCATTCTAGTTGCATACTAGGGATTTTTGACATACATACTGTAGGGCCTAAAAATCGAAACCTAATTCAAGATCAACTCTAAAGTAAATTGAATGAAATTAACAACGCATTGGAACTTAACGCACATTATTTAGAGGTCTAGGCTAGAGACGTGCTCCGGCGTCATTAAACCTAGTCACTATTGTTTTCGCTTAAGATTGTGTGATTTCTCCTTCTGTGACTCAATAGCTGCTAATACGGACTCATGCTCCCCATACCGTCGAGTATATATCGGGAGACCCCACTAGGTTATCATCCTACATCCATAGGAAGCCGTTTCTACCACCTTACGAACCATAACACACTAAACATAGCATTTGGGAAGATTGACTGTCGTATGGAAAGTCCTTGGTCATTCTCTTTCATTTGATCACCAAGGTGTATATGTAGTTTTATGGTTTGTCTGGTAAACCTTTTGCCTAGTTCTCCAGAGTAGTCACTTTCATTCCTTTTCGACTCCCTAAAAGAAAAGGATCATCTGAGCACTTGTCCTTTCAGGCTCATTAAACCTTGAAAGAGATAGAGTCACCTTTTCTTCCTTTTCTCGACTCTTGAAACATGAAAAGGTCAAGTTTTGTTCTGTGTCATAAAATTTACTACCCACAAAATATTCCTAGTAATAGTACAAGTGTTTTTCAGGCTCGTTCCCAATGGAAACATTCCCCGAGTCTACTGGCCAAGGTCTTCCCCCAGATAGGAACCCTGGTCCATTTCCTTCTTTTGGAAATGTCAATGCTCCATACATGGCAACATTGTCTTTGCCTGGGTTAACCATCGGTTTGCTCATTTGGTTGTTTTCAACCTTAATGATCCCGAGTGTCATGACTCCTGTTCCACCGTCTCCTTCATCTGAATCACGACACGATGATTCCAAGGTTGAGCCTGCACCTTCTTCCCTTGTTTCTTCATCTTCATCTCCTACTTTGCCTGGTGAAAGTTCAATATCTAGTAACCAGGAGACTAATAAGAAGAAGAAGAAGTCTGATAAGTGCAAGGCCACCCATGCAACTATTTCTTCGAGTACATCTCAAGTCGAAACACCTTCTGCTCCTCCGTGAAAGATTAATTTTCCTTGTAAATTGTGCACGGGTGACCATCTTCTTCGTGATTGTCCTGGCATTCCTAGGATCTTAGAAGTATGGTCTCATGATCTGACTCGTCCCTCATCGACCTCTGAAGCTCATGTTGATGTTCAATCTTCAATCGGAAGTGGTAAGAAGAAAGGGAAGATTCGATTCCCCTGTAGGCTATGTGAAGGTAACCATCCCCCTCACCTTTGTCCACTCATGGATAAAGCTTCCATTATTTTGGAAAGTCTTATAGCTTCTTCACCTCCACTTCTCGTTGGTTATCAGAGGCTCTCTTCAGACCCTCTCCCGGTTGACAAAAAGATTAACTTAGATTCTTCTCTTGTCCACCCTTCTCTTCTCAAACCTGGCTGTGCTTAGCCTATTCTAGACCAACCATTGGTTGGAAAGAGTGTCGACTTGGATTCACCACTAGTGGTCGACTCTGTTCCCAAAGAATATCATGATTATACTTCTCATGTTCTTCTCGTCTCATTATATTCTCTTGAGTCCGAGAACGACTTTCCTATCCTAACTGATCTAGAGAGTCCTTCTTCAGTTCCTGTAGAGCATGGGGGCAATCATATGATACCCCCATCAAGTAGTTTGGTCATTTCCTTCGACTGGAGTCACTTGACTGCTTTCCACCTTCCATCCTATGTGCCTTTCCAGATTACAGTACATGCCTATGATAAGGCAGTACCTGGCACTGTCTTGGATGAAGGTGCGTCGGTTAGCCTCATGCCTTTCACTACTTGGCAAGATTTGGGATCCCCACAGCTTGTGCCAATCATGCAGAATCTGTTGGCATTTGACAGACGAACCAGTCAACCTCTAGGGATCCTTCCAAAGTTCCCTATTACTTTGGGAAGCAAAACCATCTATATAGACATGATGGTTGTCCAAAGTGCTTTAGATTTTAGTCTTCTCCTTGGCTGTGATTATATTTATGCCATGGGAGCTCTCGTTTCTTCACTTTTCCATGTGGTTTGTTTTCCGCACGATGGATGAATGGTGACTATTGATCAATTTTCATTCTTTAGTCACCTGGTGCCTCCTGTACTGCCATCATCCCCCATTGGTTTTCATCTGCAAGCAGTACCTTCCTTGCCACAGGTCAGTTATGTGGCTACCTGTTCCATCTCCGCCTCTGCTAGTGATCATGCAGATGGTCTCGTACATCATGTACTGGGGGCATTGGAACCCAATCTGTCATTAGTCTCTAATGACATGTGTTCCTCCCAAAGCATGCTTCTTCCGTTCAGTGAAGATTTATTGGGAGCCATGTTTTCTTACAGCCTATGAACAGGAGTGTTGAGGATAGTTCTGATCTTGTGTCGACCTCGTTAAAAAATGAAGCAAGGGCCCAAGGATAGTTTGTTCTCGTCTCAACCTCGCTGACAAATGAAACTGGGCATAGTGAGCACAGTTCCCGATCTTGTGTCAAGCTCATTAAACAATGAATCAAGGTATTTCGAGGATAGTTCTTTCATGGTGTCAACCTCGCTTTAAAAAATGAAACATTTCCCTCTTGTCAATCGAGTCTTTCTTAGGTCTCATCTTTTAAACCTTCATTACATCCACTTCGTTGAATGCAATGAAGCTTGGGGGGCATGTACCTCGATTGGGTTATTCTGTCGGGGGCATCTTTTCAAGCATAGTTCTCTATGGTTCAAGCTTGCGTAAAAATGAACCCATGTGCCATTATACCTCTTATGGTTTGGTGCGTTAGATGTTTTCTTGTTTATTGTGTTCTTTGTCTTTGACGCAAGTGTTATGAATCTTCACTGATACATTAGTTAATTATGTATTAAGTGGACATTTACACAAATATAAATCATGGACAAACATTCATACATAACAAACAAGAACCATATAACATAAATCGGTATATATCGTGTGGCGCACCGAGGTGCTCAAAAATAGTGTATATGTCAAAAAATAAAGTATGTGTTCGTGATACATCTGAGACGCATGTCTCTCAAAAATAGCAGAAAAAGAAACCTAGGCATCTACTGTGGTGGTTTCTGCTCCCTATAGTAGACCACCACCCACACTACTCATCTCAAGAGTCTGTGGATCCTAGGTGATAGGCCAGCAGTGTGTATCTAGTACTCTCACGGGACCTCCTCGAATCCCCTGTAATCTGGGTTCCCCTCGGTCAGGCCCTCAAGGTTCTAGGCAATCCCCTCCTCTGCATCACCGCCAAGGCGTGGCAGAGCCAGCTCTCTGTTGTCTTCCCTTCGTGCTATATGAGCGAGACCCATAGGCCTCTCAAGTCCCACATTTGAAAACTTAATGAACATGACGATTAAGACATACATTTAAAAATCCAAAAACATTATTAAAAACAAATAGTGTGGTGGTTAACCAAGTGTGTTACCTCTCTCGTCCCATTGGTCACCGGGTGGAATAAACATGTCAGGATATCCTCGGAAGTCTGTGCCCGCATAGGGCCAATCCTCAATAATAACAGTCTACTGATCTAGTCACTCCCGGAAGAGTACTCCCCATGAGACGGGTCAACCACCACCTCCTTGTGGCATCACATGTGCCCATTTGGTGATGCGAGTCTCTCGCAGTCCTGGAAAGTATAGGTCCATGTCCTACAACTGGAGTGATGGTACCCACTCCAGCATGAGCGGTATCAGGATGGACCCATATCCAAACTGTTTGGTCTCTCCACGTCGACATTTGGTTAGTTGTCTCTTCATGTTCAGAGACACTACCTCAGCCCAGTCATACATGGTTGAGTTAAGGCAATCTAGAGCCAACCGCAGTTGGGTCTTAGTTGCCTCATGCTGTGCCTGAGAGCCTACTGCTCTCGTAATCATGAACAGTAAGACACGAAGTGTCAAATCCTCCACGGTTGGAATCAACAATTTCCCACTGGTGGTCGATTTGTGTGCCCTCGGGCATGCTTGTGCAATTAGCATGTCGAGAGTCTCTCCAGCAACCCACATACCCTCCATGCGAGGTTTCTCACCTCGACGAGATAAGCCTATCAAGAAGAATATGTATGTCACATTGAACTAAATCTCCTGACCCCGAATAACAAACTTGCCCTTCGTCAAGTTCCACGAGCGAATCAAGAACTCAATCAAGTCTAGCTGTACCCAAAGGAGCGGTGTGAGAAAAAATTTCAGTAGCCCACAGTCTCGTAGGGCTCTTCTACATTGAGGATCATTGAGTGCTCTTTCATCATCAACGTCATGAGTTCGCTCTTGCCACATGTACACCATTATCACACCCTGCATAAACCAATAACATCAATTAGAATTGTTTTGACCGTTCAAAATGCTGCCAAAACGAAAAATGCATATTTCACGGCGCCGTCACAGCCTTTTTTTTAAAATAGCAGTGATGGCTCGATTTCATAGTTCATTTTTTGTCAGATCATCGTGGCAGTACACCTGTTTCCCACGACGATGCTGATTGTGGTGTGTGTGAAATCCTCGATCGTCACTAACCCATGAGGGATTTCCGCGACGACCGAGGCGTGGTTGTGAAACAAAAAATTCACCAAAAACCACCTAAAATGCATGAAATTCAACTTCAAAACGATCAAAATGCAGAGAAGGGATTGATGTACTTACTTGGTGAAAGTATCGCGCAAAATGGTCGACCACAGGTGACGGAATTGAGCTCCAAAAATCGCACAGGTATGTAGTTGAAAAGTTACCAAAGGTTAAAAACTCAAAACACAATGTAAAAATGATTTACCATAGGCCTTTATATAGATATTTTTCCAAATTTTAGGGTTTTAAACTATAGGGCTTGGGTTTTTGCAACATGTTTTGGGTTTTACCTATGGTTTTAGGGTTTTTGACCTAATTTTTCAAATTTATAGTGCATTTTTGTTGAATGGATCTTATACTTTGTTTTTTGTGCAGAAACAGGGATGATGGATACATTTAATGATTGATACATGCTTGGTCCATATTGTGAAATTTTCTACAAGTATTCTTTAAGCTCTTTTCTGACTTATAAAAGATGAAAAGATTGCTGAGTTTTTTTTTTACTCATTAAACGGAATAAAAAGGCGGTCTGCTTTTAGCTCTTTTCCGACCGTATAAACACGAAAAGATGGCAGAGATTTTGTCATTTCAGGCTCGTTTTTGGTTATGAAACGTCGTGTCTCCGATCATTTTTTTACTTTTTCGAATCAAGAACACTAATTACGAAAATTAATCCTTGATCGTAACGGTCAAGTGGTTCTTTCAAGTATTGTTTTCTACTTTTTTGGGCTTGAGGGACACAAATTTACGAAAAAGGACCCCCCTTGGAGTTTTCTTTTCTGTGTCTTTTTCAAACTCTCTAAACATGAAAAAGACTCTGATTTTTACCTATGTCGGACTCATTAAACTCAGATGACATTGGACTCGTCACCATGATGAGATTCGAGCTTCTCCTCCATGGGGCTCGTTAAACTATCACTAGGTTGGATTCATCCGAAGGTCAAACTTATATCACAAGCATATACTATGCCCTTCAAGATTTTTTTTCAAAAATAATTGGGGTACTCACCAGCAATGGTGGGGGAATTTTTGGAAGTCGTCATTGGTTACCTATGGCAACTAGTCACTCTTGAACATCGACACTTTTGCTTCTTGTCAAGTGGGGATATCCTTACATCGTCATTGGTCTTCCGGGGTTTTGAGTTGCCATTTTGCCTCATTCCATCTGATCCTTGTTGCCTCCATTAAACTTCAGATCCCTTAGTACCAAAATGTTGCCACATTCCAGAGTCGTGTCGCCGATATATTCAAGAGTATAATCCTTCTGTAGTTCATGTCCTTACCTCCTCCTCTGATGCTTTGTTTCGCCATTTACCACTTGTTCCTTGTCTCGTGTCATTGATGGTGGACACATTATGGCCCTCCTGCAATGGATCACCTCCTGTCGACATCAGCTCATTATCCAGGAAGTCGATCTAGAGATTCCTTTCGGTACCTTGGAGCTTGCATGCCTCAATGGAAAGTTCTTCGCACCTAATGATGGACTTTCATCATTGGTCTTCGATAGGGTGATTCCACGAGTGTCCGAATTC
Source organism: Pinus tabuliformis (assembly GCA_031772625.1). Lineage (NCBI taxonomy): Eukaryota > Viridiplantae > Streptophyta > Pinopsida > Pinales > Pinaceae > Pinus > Pinus tabuliformis. The sequence goes on from CM062819.1 coordinate 1,411,625,204, forward strand.
AGATCACTTTTCACACTTAGTGGCTTGTACTGGCAGTACCTTGAGAACCATTGGCATTATTGGTGGTCTCTCTCGCGCTTGTTAATGGTTTCCCTCATTGACTGGTAATCAAGCGATTTTCTATCATGCTCAACTTCAGCACATATATTCGCATGCTAGAACTTGTACTATGATTGGTTAGGGTTTCAAGACCCCGGACAAATATTACATATGTTTGGGCTGCATGGATTGGTTCGTGATTACATACATGACTTTTTGATTGGATGGCTGCGACCATCCCTGAGTCTTAATGGATGGCTGGGACCATACCTTTATCATTATATATGGTCTTCTCAACTGGGTGGTTGTGTCCATACCACAAACCAAGTTTCATATGTCTTTTGGATGGTTGCGCCCATGCCTAGACTACATGTATTTCACTATTAGAGATATCAGTTGGACTTTTGTCTGCAAGTTCTTCATGATGGTGTTCCAGTTTGGTTATGATTTCGTAAAGCATTTCACCCCTATCACTCTCTTGGGCTTCACGCTTCAGGTGGAATCTGTTACACAGTAATTTGTCACTGACCTCATCTCAGTCCCTCTGCTGTGTCATACATCAGATAAACATGTCCATATCTTCCCACTCATGCAAGAATATTAAGCAAGTGCTCTATAATGCTAAAGATTGGCCCTCTTTGCCTAAGTTTCTGCAACATTGCAAGTAAACCCTTAAAAAGTGCAACAGTTCCTTGTTATGAACAATATCGTTGCGACATCGTCACAGGTGTACACGTGTTTCCTACGAAAGTCAAATTTTAGGGCTCGACACAAGTCTTCCAGATGTTTATTGCGATGATTGGTCTGAACGCATTTCTCCCTTGCGATGTCATCGCTAAGCCCTAGTTTATGACATGCGATGATCCAAATTTGGAAAATTAGTTCAAACAGTCAGCCTTCTAGGTGATTCTAGAGCTGGTTGTTGGGTCAGATTGATTCGCCTTGCCTCCTCTGGGATGGTAGTCCCACCTTTTATGAAACTTCCATTGAAGATAAACTCCCTCTCCCTCATTTTATGGAGGCTCCTCCTCCTATAAAAGCACTCACCATTTCTATGATGAGCTAGTTCCTAGTTACTGGTTGCTAGTTGGATTGAAGCAGATTAGATAGCTTTGGTGTGAGTTTGACAAGTGTGGAATTGCTGATAGTTTGGTAAGAGGTTGTGGAGTGCCTTAGCCTTGCATTAGAGTTTGTGAGTGAGAGAGAGATATTATCCATTTGGGAGACCCATTCTTGAGAGTGAATGCTTGATGGAACATACCGGTTAGACCCTCTGAGAAGGCTTGTGACGTTAAGGCTTGGTTGTAAGCTTTTCTCTTGTTTTATTTTAATAAAATCAATAATGATTTCCTATATCTTGTGTACAATTTAATCGATAGCTTATGATTCCTTGACTTTATAAGTAAATAGATCATTGTCGTTCTTGATTACATGCTATGTTGTTTTCTTGTGGTGTTTCACGTCGATTGCTCATTAAGGAGAAGGAAACGGAAGCTGGAGAAGTGCAACGAAAGCTTCATCGAATACCGGTTTTGAGGTAGGCCTCCAACAATGACTATTTAAGGAATTTGATTGTTGTTTTGTTTTTGTTGTGACTAGACCCACTCTAGGGCTAGAGGGGTTGCCTCTGTCCGTAGAGGGAACACTTTCCTACTTCACATCCTCACCAACATGTGTCAACATGGCCCCTGGCGCTATACATGAGGCATCCATGTGCACATGAAATTCCTTCTTCCAGTCTGGGAAGACTAGGATTGGTGTGGTGACCATTTTCTCTTTTAGCACGTCCAAGCTCTTCCGGCATTCATCATTGCAACAGAACGTAGCATCCTTTTTCAACAAGTTCTACATGGGCACGATGATCTTGGCATAGCTCTTGATTAACTTCCTATAGTATCTAGTATTCCCTAGAGTTGCATGCAACGCTTTCACATTCCTTGGCATCTCCAAGTTGATTATCACCACGATATTCACAGATTCTACCATCAATCCTTGTCTGCATACCACATGACCCAGCAGGATTGCGAAAGGGACACAAAACAAACACTTCTTTAGATTGAGCGTGATCTAGTATCTCCAACATGTATCTAACATCAAGCGTAGACTTTCCACATGGTGCTTGACCAATCCAAACACTGTCCAATCATCAAAGTATACCTCCAGAAACTTATGAATGAAGTCTTTGAATGCTGAAATGACTACGCGCGAAAAGATTGTTGGCGCATTGTTCAGCCCAAAAGGCATTAAGGTGTATTGAAAACATTCCCATTCAGTCACGGAGGTCATCCTACTTCTATCGTCAGGTGCGTTTTTTATTTGATGGTACCCAGAGAACCCATCAGTGAAAGAGTATGCTTCTTGGCCGCCTACATTATCCAGGACCTCGTCGGTGAACGGGTTCGAGAAAAGATCATGCACACAAGTGTCATTCAACTTTCGGAGATCCACGCATATCCTTATTTCTTATTTTTGTTTCTTTCCTTGAACCACTATTGGGCTTACCCAATTAGGTTCTTCCACTGGTTCAATAAATCATGCAGTGAGCATCTTATCTAACTTAGTGCAGACCCTTTCCTTATACTTCGGATTAAGACGGTAAGGTATTTGTTTTACAAGTTTCGCGTTCGGTTTCAGGGTGATCTTCATGACATCTAGGTCTCCTATTATCCCTTTCAAATCAGAAAACTTCGTGGGGAACAAATCTCGATATTCGAGGAGGAGCTCAATGACCTTTTCTACTGTCGCATCATCCCAATAGTCCCCAATATTTGCAAATTTCAGTTCCGCCTCTATGCCAATGTTGACCTGCCTAGTTTTTAGCAGCGTGGTTATGTCTGGATCCTCTATCTGCGGACCTTCAACCTCACGGTGACTCTCAGTTTTTGGAATATTAATCTTTTTTGCATCCTCGTCTTCTTCTTCAGCGATCATGTTATGGCATTCCATCGCGTGACTTACCTGGGTAGTCCAATCAGGTTGAACCAGGTCCAAAGGATCTTGCGGTATCCTAAAAATTGCTGCTTTAACCTCATGTAGTGCCGCACCAATACAGTCAAACCCATCCTCAAATTTGAACGTCATTATAAACCCCTAGCACAAGATGTCCCATTCTTAAGTGCCATTGCGAAGCTCTATTTCCAAGCACCAATTCATTAGTATGGCATCTAGGGTATGAAAAAACATATGCACCCATTCAGGTTGGGGCTCCACTCCATAAGTCTTAGTCCATTTGGCTAGGTTATCACGCGGATCATCCCTTCCATCATACTTATCTGTCATACACACTTTTGGCTACCCAAAATGTATTCTCATCATCCTCCTATAGTCACTCCACTCACATAAATTATCCTTGTGTGTACCCCACCATCTTGCGGACGTAGCGCGCAGTACCTAGTCCAGGGCCTAGAAGCGATGTTTCTCCAGCACTTCTCTCTCAAATGCATCCAAAAAGTGATCAACATCGGGTAGCCCATCATAGTGAGGTAGATCCCTGACTTCTAATGACACGCAGCGCAATGACTTGGTCATCATATTATAATGCAGTGTAGATACTTCATGCAGTCGATTCTGCCAGTGCTCTAATTCTTCGTCTGAATCTGACGTGCAGGAGCTCTCGCGGTCCCATGCAATACATCCGTCTGCTGTCAGATTTACCCAATATTGGTCCCGCACCGTTATCTTGTAAATCTGGTCCAGATCGTAATCACTTTCATAATCTTGGACTGGTTCTGTATAGCGCAGTCCTTCTGCAGGATCCAGCGGCACCACTACACGAAGCAACTTCTTTTCAAATATCATCTTTCACTTCTTCAAGTTGATTACCCCATTCATGTCAGTGGCCCAATCGATTCCAAGGAATGCAGGGTAGGGATTGATATCATCCACAATCTCTATTATTTCAAAGTACGCTAGTGCGCTCGTGCCCTCAATGTCAACTTTTACCCCTTGCAGCCTCCCCATCGGGATAATTTTCTGTTGATTCTCCATCCTTAACTGGATCAGAGACCACTAGAGTGTAGGTCTCCCCATTCTTTCCCAAGTCTTTTTTGGCAAAAAAAATGCATCGGACCCCAGATCTAGGATAACTTGGTCCATTTCGTATTCCCCTATTTTTGTTGTGAGTCCCATGTCACGCCTAGTCCTTGCCTTATGCTTGCCAAGCTTCCTGACTATGCATGGTTTGCCAATAGAACCATCCTTTCCAGTGCACCGATTGATCAGTTCCTGTAATCCCTTCACAACCTTACTATCATGGAGAATTTTCATGCAAGTCTCCAAGAATGTGGTAATCATGGATGGGTCCATTTCTTCAACTGGTTTTTCCTGACTTCCTGAGGTAGAGGCCTCGATGAAGCTTTTCTTCACTTGCATAAATGTTTCTTTTTCACACTCCAAATCAAACCCATACTCTTTTTCCGGTGCTTTGCAGACCCATTCACCTTCTGCAGGTTGCTTGCCTTTATCCTCCCCCACCATAGTTCCACTTCATAGTATAATTTTTACCTTAGGGTCTTCCTCGGCTCAACCTTCATCATCTGTAGGTTCTGCATCGGTTGCAAAGGCTGCACCATATTCTCATGAATCTTAGCCAAAAATATTGGGAAATCCTCAGTTGCATGGTCAAATTGAGTACAGTAGCAGCATGACAATCGCGTCGGATTTGGATAGTCCCTCGCACAGTGTCTTGGGCCTCCACAATTGTAACAAATTAGTTGTCCTCGCCCTATGCCAAGCCCTCCTCCACCTCGGCCTCGGCCACGCCCCTAATACTCACCTCACGTTCCCCCAACGCCTTGGTCCGAAGGCTGCATTTCTGCCTGCACCCTGTATGCAAGTGTCCTTTCCATCATTAATACATAACTACAAAAATTGTGCTCATCATGACCTACTGATTGATAGAAATTGCAAAAGAATTGTTGTGGTGTTTGTACGAATTTCTGCAGCAAATGGAAATTTTCGGTTGTATGTTTCCCAACCACCTGGCATATATCAATAATCACACCATAGCACGGGCCCCGTACTTGGCCCTACTGCAGCCTCCGTCCATAGAGGCATTGGTCCCCCTGTTGCAACATAGTTCGCGAAGACTGGGCAATGATCCTTTCATGCCCTTGACCTTTGCATTTTAGGTACCAAACTTTTTCGCACACCTCTGGACCAGTTGTTTTGTCCTCCTTCAAACTTGCATTTCGAGACAAAGGTTTTGCAACTGTGCATGAATCTATTGAACCCCCAAATTAGCATCCTGCATTAGTGTCTCATGCAGTTTCATCATGATTTACAGAGCTTATGCTTGGGTCCCAATCTTCTGTTGTGATAGCGCAACCCTTAGGTGGGGCAGGAGCGAGGCCACGAACCATTCGTGGTGCTTCCCATTAGTTAGGTTCATGTTGGCTTCACGGATCATACACTTCAATCTTTGATCCAAATCCCAGGGTGTCTCCCCTCACTTCATCATGATCTCCTTGAATCCAACAATTGATTGTGCTTGAGACTTAGGTCTACTGAATTCTCTATTCAACGAGGCCTGGATGTATGCCAATGTAGACATTGGGTTATCAGTACTATAATTGATGTACCACGTTAGTGTGCGGTCCTGTAAAGCACTTACCAGCATGGCTTTCTTCATCTAGTCGTATGTGATACCCTGAGCTTCCCATACAACCTTCACAACGAACCAAAACTGGTATGGATCTTCATTTCCTATGCCCTTAAATACAGGTAGCTTTACAGAGTTCACCATGTTGAACAGCAGTGGAGGTGGGGGTGGTGTGGGTGATGGGGTGAGAGGTTGGGGTGAGGATGGAGGTAGTGTGGATGGATGGGATGAGGATGGAGGTGGTGTATGTATTCACAGGAACCCTTGTCTTATCAGATGAACAACGCTAAGTGGAGAAGACTGTGTTTCTCCTTCATCATCACTTAAAGGAGGCCTGATTAGTGGGTTATACTTAGAACCTTTTCTTCCTTTGTCCCTAAAATACTTTCCGCTCCGCGTAGCTCCAAACATCAAGGTAGCTGCATGACCCACTATTCACAGAAGAGCACTTAATCCAAGTATTTAGTGACTTCAAATACTTACCTCACAGTCCTTTAAATAAGTGGCGCTCTGCTTCGTTGTAACTGACAGAGGTATCAACTGCAAACTCTGTCACAAATCCTCCTATGATGCAGTCAACCCAATGGTCGACAGTGCGTGCGATCTTATCTTCAGAAGCTTCCAATCTCCTTACTAACTCCGGTGTCTAAACAATTGGATTGTCAAGCCTCCACCTTCCTTAGCCATCTGCCAACTTCGTGATCCACTCATATAACTCAACTGGGAAGGAAAAGAAGAAGATTTCGTGTATTTTTGTGTACAACTATATGTCCAACCATTGTTCTTTTGTCAATCGCAGATTCTTGTTTTCTTGCGCTGCGAATTCATGGATATTTCTATCCAACCAATTTTCGATCTCTTTCTTAGTTGGATTCCAATGATACGACATCACATGTCTCGTTATGCAGATCCCAGTCCTGACAACGGAACCATTTGTTGGCTTAATGTGCCCTAACCCAAGTTCAGCATTAAGCAGCCAAGCAAATCCCTACACTACTAGCCCTTTCGACATCAATCCGTGAAACGCAGACTGAAGTCTCACCCGAAGCAATATGGGGGGTTACATGAACCAAGTTTCTACACTCTGAGATAGTCGTGATGTCGATTTTATACCCTTACTCTTGTCTTCGCGCATATCGATAAGTGTGAAGTAGGAAAGTGTTCCCTTTGCGGACAGAGGCAACCCCTCTAGCCCTAGAGTGGGTCTAGTCACAGCAAAAACAAAACAACAATTGATTTCCTTAAATAGTCATCGTTGGAGGCCTACCTCAAAACCGGTGTTCGATGAAGCTTTCGTTGCACCGCTCCAACTTCCATTTCCTTCTCCTTAATGAGAAATCGACCTAAAACACCATAAGAAAAAAATAGAGCACATAACAGAGAATGACAATGATCTATTTACTTATAAATTCAAGGAATCATAAGCTATCAAGTAAATTATACACAAGATATAGGAAATCGTTATTGATTGTATTAAAATAAATCAAGAGCAAAGCTTACAACCAAGCCTTGATGTCGCAAGCCTTCTCAGAGGGTCCAGCCGATATGTTCCTTCAAGCATTCACTCTCAAGAATGGGTCTCCCAAATGGATAATATCTCTCTCTCACTCACAAACTCTAATGCAAGGCTAAGGCACTCCACAACCTCTTACCAAACTATCAGCAATTCCACACTTGTCAAACTCACACCAAAGCTATCTAATCTGCTTCAATCCAACTAGCAACCAGTAACTAGGAACTAGCTGATCATAGCAATGGTGAGTGCTTTTATAGGAGGAGGAGCCTCCATAAAATGAGGGAGAGGGAGCTTATCCTCAAGGGAGGTTTCATAAAAGGTGGAACTACCATCCTAGAGGAGGAAAGGCAAACCAATCTGACCCAACAACCAGCTCTAGAATCACCCATAAGGCTGACTGTTTGAACTAATTCGCAAAATCTAGATCGTCACAGGTCATAAACTAGGGCTTAGTGACGACATCGCAATGGAGCAATGTGTTCAGACCAATCATCGCAATAAACATCTGGAAGACTTGCATCGAGCCCTAAAATTTGACCGTCGCAGGAAACACGTGTACACCTGCGATGGCGTCGCAACGATACAGTTCATAACAAGGAACTGTCGCACTTTTTAAGGGTTTACTTGCGATGATGCAGAAACTTAGGCAAAGAGGGCCAATCTTCATCATTAGAGAGCACTTACTTAATCTCCTTCCATGAGTGGGAAGATATGGACATGTTTATCTGATGTATGACATAGTGGAGGGACTGAGATGAGGTCAGTGACAAATTACTGTGTAACAATAAGCCCTTAAGGCTTATCGATGTACTTCCTCTTCTGTCCTTCAGAACCTTCACGAAGGTATCTGATTGCCCTTCGCACAACCCTAGACGATGATTCAGGCACTTACGCACCTCTGTAACTAAGTTACTGATTGGTTCTCCAAATTGTCTTAGGTATTAGAACTTTACCATATAATTAAGATTATCCTCACGTAAACATATATTATTACTTGCGTTCATGTAACAGATGGAAACATATATTTTCATGCATCAACTTAACATTATATCTTAAACTCAGCATTCAACATAACATAATCGCAATATTTATAGCAACAGTAAAATAATGCTTACATAGACGGAAAGTACACAATAATTTCAGAACACGTCTCTTTATTGATGATTCATATTTTCAATACAGACTCTAACCACCCTGTACACATAGCTACAGGGGTCCGCGCACTCAGCTGCGGACTTCTACCCTAGGCCTCTGCACACTCAACTGCAGAGCCTCTTCCTCTGCTAAGATTGTCACTCTTAGCTCTCACAAACATATTACATCAATGACTCATGACTACTGAATTGCCTTAGACTCTCTAAGACTCTCCTTTTTATACAATCCCATGATTCGTGAACTAAGGGCAGATATCCAAAACTGACACAACCTATCTAGACTAAGGGCGAAAAATCCTTTTAGATATATTCGCACTCCGCGACCACAAAATGTGGACACTTTACATTCTTTATACAAATTTCGGGCCTTCTGCCCCAAAACTTGGGTTTGTAACCCCAAAATTGACCCCCGAGGGACCTATTCCCAATAGTCCTTGAACGTTTGCCGGTAGAGTGGTGCACTACCTCAAACATGGTTGCAGGATCAAGCAAGTCTGCCACACAGCACAAGAAGGAAGAGGCCAAACTAAAGATGGAACAGTTGGTCGTGAAAAGGAGAAAGGAGGCTGACAACAAGGCTAAGGTAGAGCGTGCTGCCACACAACAATTGGGTGGGAAGGTAGGAGAAGGGGAGCATGGCTTTGACGAAGGTCAGAAGTTGCCTTCACCAGAAACAAAGGAATAAGAGGATGAACAAATGGAGCAAGGAGGACTCAGAGACGACTCCATTCCATATCAAGCACACCAGAAGACCAGAAAAGGTAGGGCCGCGGAAGAAGTCCAAGGCTAGCAAGACATCTCTGGATCTGATCACCCTAATAGAGGGGGATCTGAATGATATAGAGGATGTAGTGTGGGATGCCATCATGGAACTGCTACAACAGTTCAAGCAGCAGCATTAGCAGGCGTTGGGGTCTATTCAGACGGGTCTGTGTGAGTTGCAGATCCATGCATCACACATTCAGACCAGCGCAACATCCACCAATTTGGCCCTTGGTACCTTAGAAGCCACAGGGATGTTGCGTGTAAGGGACCCTTGACCCATAGTGCTACCATATGGAGCATTGACAACAGAGACTGAAGCTTACAGGCCCACTGTCAGCGCCCTTAAGGGAGTGGGACTTAACTTGGTAGTGCTTCACCTTCTGTAGGATGGTGTGATTGCAGAACTTCAGGCCTGCGAACAGTGCGCTTTGCAGGTGATCAGCGAGAAAAAGGTCAACAATGTTCAGATGATTGTGCAGAGAGACTCTACTATTAACCTTGTGACATACCTAACCGACAAGAATCAGTGCATAATCAAGGTTGTCGATGAGGAATGCAGAATTGTCCCAGAGCTGGCCATTCCCGAGGCTGAGCTAGTAGATGTGCGGGTTTGGAAACTCATTGTGGGAGTGCACGATGCACACACAGAGTTGGAAAAGGTTCATCTAGATCTGAACCTCAAAATTTTCAAATTGTAGTTGAAGGCCCATCCTTCGACTCTCCCGGAACTCAGGGAGCAGCACGCAATTGTCGTGACCGATGTAATAGCAGTAGTAGTGAGTGCAGTGACAGACTGCAAGATGCTTTTTGAGCAGTTGTTCGAGGTACTCACTAGCCTGCAAGAAGACCCCAATGTGCAGAGGTTGGAGACAAGTGTGGGAACTACTGTAGCACTATGATGAGGTTAAAGTGATAGCGCGTATTGTCGCCATCAAGCATAGACTCGCAAAGTTGCAAGAGGCCAAGGCATTGAAAGAATAAGTCAATACAACTCAGCACAAGGAAGCATTGTTCAAGGCCCGCTTGAAGCCTTGGTTGGACAAGGCCTACTTGATCACAACCTCCTTTGAAGGTAAGCTGGATAGTCTGCAAGAGACTCAGCAAAAGCTCCAATCCGATATCGCAAGGCCAGCAACCGAGTAGTTGGTCAAGGAGATGAAGCAGGCAGCCGTGCATTGCCCCATCGAGGTAGCAGTTGTCCAAGTCAAGCTAGGAGGTCTTCGCGATAATATTTTCACGCCAGACAAGTGACTTGAGGGCAAGTCACCATGTTTGTGTTGGGGGCCTATTGGGAACGGTCCCCTAAGGGTAAATTTTGGGGTTAAAAACCCAAGTTTTGGGGTAGAAGGCCCGAAGTTTGTATAAATAAATGTAAAGTCTCTACATTTTGTGGTCACAGAGCACAAAGATGTCAAGATTCATTAAGGGTTATCTGTCCTTGTTTTGTAAAGAATCATGTCGGCTGTAAAGATCCACCCATGGTCCGTGGACCATGGGATTGTATAAAAAGAATCTAAGTAAGTAAGTTCTGAGGGAAGTAGAGAAAGAAGTAGAGTTCTAAGTGATTTGGGTCATAGGAGAGCTAAGAGCAAGAGTCTTAGCGTAGGTAGAGGCTTAGCAGCTGGGTGCGCAAAGGCCTAGGGTAGAAGTCTGCAGCTGAGTGTGCGGACCCCTGCAGCTGTGTGCGCAGGGCAGATAGAGTCTGTACTGGCAACTTGAATCATTAATAAAGAGAATTATTTTGAAATTTCTTTGTATTTTGTCTTTGTTTATTGCATCCAATTATGTTATGTTAAGTTCTGGGTCTACATTATAATGCTAATTTGATATGCAAATGTATTTGTTTCTATCTGTTATTTGAATGTAAGTAAGAATATATGTCTATGTGAAGATTACCTTAATTACATGGTAACATTGGCAAACACTTAAGGTAATTCGGGAACTGGAAACTGTACTTAGTTACAGAGGTGCGTAAGTGCTTGGATCGCTAGTTAGGGTTGTGTGAAGGTTAGTCGTATACCTTTGTGGAGGTTCAGAAGGTCGAGGAAGAAGGAAAATCAATAAGCCATGAGGGCTTATTGATCTACGCGAATACAAGGGTTAGGGTATAAGATCGACATCATGACTATCTCAGGGTGTGAAAACTTGGTTCCTACACCCCCCATACTGCTTCAGGTGAGACTTCAGTCCACACTCCACGGATTGATGCCGAAAGGGCCAGTAGTGTAGGGATTTTCTTGGCTACTTAACGTCGAACCTGGGTCAGGGCCCATCAAACCAACAATGTATTAGTTTTGACATACGATGATCTCAAAACATATGACACGCGAATAATCCAGCAAGTCATACCAATCGAGGGGGCCAAGCCTTTTCATCAGAAGTTGAGGAAGGTTCATCCATCACTTCAGCCCTCATGCAAAAAGAACTGACCAAGTTGTTGGATGCTCGGATCATCTATGGAGTGCGACATTCAACATGGGTGTCCAATTTAGTCCTTGTCAAAAATAATTCCAAGGAGGTCTGCATGTGCATAGATTTTTGTAATCTCAATCGTGCCTTGTAAAAGGACAACTACCTAGTGTCATCCATGGAGCTTATACTGCAGACAATATCTAGAGCAGAGATGTTTTCTTTGCATAACGGGTTTTCAAGATACAACCAGGTTCTGGTAGCAGAGCCTGATAGACTTAAAACAACATTCTGTACCAAGTGGGGTACGTTCACCTTCTACATAATGTCATTTGGGTTGGTAAACACAGGTGTAAAATTTTAGCGTGCAATGGACATTGCCTTCCAAGGGCTTATCAAATAGAGCATGGCGGTCTGCCTTGATGATGTAACAGTATTCTCAAGATAGCGGTCTGACCACCTGCGCCATCTCAAGAATATCTTTAAGTGATGTTAGAAATACGGTATATCCTTTAATCCTAAGAAGAGAATCTTCACAGTGTTTGAGGGTAACTTGCTTGAACACATTATTACCAGAAGCGGGATCAAGTTAGATCTAGATAGAGTTTAGACCATCATGCAGATTCCGCACCCCAAAGCTATGCAATCTTTCTTGGGGAAGATCAACTTCCTCAAGAAGTTCATCTCTAATTATGTGCAGAGTGTGAAACCCATACAGTAGATGATTAATAAAGATGCAATTTATAGTTGGAGAAATAGGGAAAAGGATGTGTTCTCTCGTATCAAGTAAGAAATAGTAGAGGCACCAATGCTATACATCCCAAACTTCAGTAAATATTTCTTGCTCTATACTTTTGCTTCCGACACTTCATTCGTTGCGGTGCTCACTCATAAGGATGAGTTGAATAATGAGTGGCCCATCTCCTTCATGAGTACGAGCCATGGAAAAAAAGATTATGCAGTGTACAAGGCGATGAAGCATTTCAAGCCCTACCTATTAAAAACCCATCGCATTTTCTTTGTACCACACCCAACAGTTAGATCATTGTTTGTTCAACGAGATTTGGGTGATAGAAAGGCGAACTGGATGACAAGACTATAAAAGTATGATCTTGACATCAAACCAGTTCATACCATCAAGGATCACAGTCTTTGCAAACTAGCAATAGAAGGATTTCAAGAATAAGAGGAAGAAGAATAGCTCAAGCTGGGAGCAAGAAATAGAAGTGTACAATGTTGAGCAAGCCCCTCCCACTTCACATAGAAACTCTTGGTATGTAGAGTTGTGCCAATACCTTGAGCATGGCACTGTGCCCTCTCATTTTTCTAAGTGGTAGAAGAGGGCACTCCGACTGAATTCTTTATTATACCAGTTGGTGCATGGGGTGCTTTACAAAAAGCACCATAATGGTATCTTGCATAGGTGCCTAGAGGAAAAGGATTTAGAAAAGGTTTTATGTGATCTCCACGACGAACCAGCCAGGGGACACTTTTCTTGTAACACTGCAACACACAAGGTTATGCAGGACAGTTTCTAACATCCTACATTATTCAAGGATGCACATGATTATGCCCGCATGTGTCTAGTCTGTCAAAGGTGCATCACCAGAAATCGAAGCTTAGTAGCCTTGCTGCACCCTATTGCAGTGGAATAACCATTCCAATAGTGGGGCTTGGATATCATTGGGGGGATTTTTCCCACATTCATTGAAGCAGCACCGCTGTAGTCTGACTGCTACAGATTATTGCATGTGGTGGACAAAGGTTGTTCCGCTGAAACAAGTGAAAGATCAGAAATTCATTAGCTTCCAACCGAACATCATCTCCAGGTTTGGCATTCCTATGTCACTTGTTTTTGACATTACAACGTACTTTTCTTCATTAAATATTTATGAATTTGCATTGGAAAATGGTATTTTTTTAAAGAATTCTTCTAATTACTATCCACAAGGAAATGGTCTTGCTGAATATACAAACAAGAACCTCATTCGCATCATCAAAAATACCATTTACTCTAATCAGTGAAACTAGCACTCTACTCTGGTGAATGCTTGATGGGATGACTGAGTCACACCTAAGCCTTATCTGAATACTTCCCCATACTTCCTGGTATATGGAAAGGAATCCATCCTTCCACTAAACATTTACTTGCCTTCTCTCCAGCTGTCCCAAGAATCCTAAGGTGAGTCATGTCTTTTAGTTTAACGTAGGATAGACACATTGCATAAGTTATAGGAAGAATGGATGAAAGAAAAAGAAAAAAATTCACTCCACTAGAACTGTATCAAGAGATGGTTCAATAGAAAGTCTATAGGCAGTACTAGCTTTAGTGTGGGTGACTTAGTTTTAAAGTGGGACAAAGCCCACGAGGGTAAACACAAGCACACAAAGTTTCAATCCCTGTGGATTGGTCCTTTTGCAGTCCATGAGAAGCTTGGCCAACACATGTATCATCTTCAATCACTTGACGGGAAGATTGACTCTATCCCCATCAATGGTTAAGACTTAAAATGTTATTTTCAATGAGATCTGGGGCTGCACCCTACCTTATGTACATAGACTTTGTTTTTTTTCTATTTTTTTTTCGTGATTTTCTAAAAAAAATTATGTGAATAAGTGTTGCGCCTCACTGCGTTCTGGCTTCTGAATGTGTATGTGGCTAAAGTTCAAATATTCTTGTGACAATACAACCCTTGGCTAGTCTTATGCCCATCTTCTTTGTGTTTTGTTGTAACTTTTGGTCGATGAAGTTGTGATGGAAAATACGATCTGTCTGTAAGGAGAGCTTTGGTCAAACCATGAATCTGTGTCTAGCCTAGGAAACCTCATGCCTATACTCATTTTTTTCTTTGGTGTTTTCATGCTTATCCAACTAGTATAAACGGAGAAGGGGAAAACATAAACGAGCAAATGTAAATAAAAGGTCTTCATATGCTTCTCTGAAAGAACAACCTCTCGTGCTCTCAATAAGTCGGGATCCCTCTTCCAACCCAAAAATAAATGAGTTCCTATGCATAGTTCTCTTTAAAAGAAATAACAAAGGCGAAAGAAGAGAAAGGCTTCATGTGTAAAGAGGTGAAGTAGGCAACTCCACCGGGTACTTTCCAGGCTCGCTGGCAGTGGAGAAATGCTTGTGTTCCTGCGTGACTCCATTGGGGTATTGTCCAGGCCTTTTGGCAGCAGAGCAACACCAGAGATGAAAAACTATACTCTGTAAATCTTAAGCTCGCGAACTAAACTACCCTTCCTAATTTGAAACATTATGATCTAGCTCAATATTTTGTTGTGTTCAACTGAGAAGGTATAAGGTGAACCATGTCTACCCATGGGGTAAGTGGGGAAACCAAATTAATCTTCACAGTGAAATAATACTTCTCGAAGGACCAAGGCCATGCACTAAAAATGAACTAGAACAGAGCAATTGGTATTCAATTAGTGTGTTGCCAAGTGTTGTAGTGGCTGCAAATCCCTCCAAAATTTTGGCTTGCACCCAAATTTTGGAGCCTTCCTTGGTTTTTCCTTTATGCTTGCAAACACTCAAGCTCCTTTGTGATCTCCCTTAGATTATTTTCACCCATTTTTCTTGCTTGAAAAATTTTCATGTTTTGACATGTCGATTGCTTTATCATGCTTGTGATCCTATTTTGGAAAATTCAAAGGTTTGTCTTTGTGTGTTTGAGTTTTCCTAGCTATGTAAACACTGGTCACACTCATACACAAAGTTGTTAGCAATATCGCACAAGTGTTGTCACGATTGTCCTAAGTTCTATCTCAAGTGTTGCACTTGTCGCTTTGGATCTGGACAGTCTCACAGAGGGTAATGTCTTGTCTTTTCATTCTGATGGTCTATGTTGTGATGTCGTCAAAGTATGCTAAGTGTGTGATCACAATGTCAAGTTCCTCACAAGTTCACTTGCCTCCCACACTTAGCCATTTTCCTTAAAATCCTTCCGACCGAACAACCTCGCTTCACTGAACCCCGCCTAAGTCGTGCTGTGTAGTCTCAACCCTCAATGATGCTGATATACTACTTGGAAATACACAATACGTTGAGACTTTCCTCTAGGGCAGTTTCACTGCGCAATATCAGAGGTGAGCAGCTTGCCTTCCTTCATAGAATTGTGTAGAAGCTTCCTCAAGCCTGACCTGAACTGTGCATTTCTCAAGATCATTCATCAAGCATTCTCCCTGCCTACTGGAACCTCGAAATTCAAATATACCTGAGGCTACTTTACCTCCCAAAACTGCGCAGAGATGTCCCCCTAGTGTCCTCCCTCATTCGAGACTCACTGCTCCCAAAAACTATGCAGAACTTTCTTATCTGGTCCCTCTACTGTCCTGTCTTTTCTTCCCTCAGAAAACTATGTAGACCTGCTCAAAAAACTACATAGACCTGCCTGGAAGGGTCTCACCTTCTAGCTGCCACTAATGATCTCAACTACGCAATCTTTCCTCCCAATGGCCTCTCTGAAATTTTTCCCAACAGCGAAGACTATGCTCTAGAGTTCCTCAGTCAAGCTTGAATTGCACTCTGCATAGTCTCAGTGATCAGTCTCCCTCCCTGTCACTTGGAACTATGCAATGTGAAAATGTTAGACCCTTTCCATGCCTGTCATCTGTTTCGAGCCGAGTCCATGGATATTAATGCATGCAACTTAGACTAGGAGGCTTTTGATTTGATGTCATCCCATCATGAGTGAATTATAGGAACAGGTACAATGTTAGTTCATTGTGAGATGATGAAGGAGATGAAGAAGGAGAGAACATGTTAGAATAATTGCTTGCAGTTGGATGGACAAAAGAATCTCATCAAGTAAAAGTGAAGGGAACACATGCATGCAACCACTTTTGAAGACCAAGATCATGGAAGACCCTGCAGCATCAAGCCATGCAGAGGAGAAAAGACAACACATCCAAGAACAAATCCATCATTCAGTAGCAATAGTAGCTTGACATTGCCACCACACCTAGCTAGTCCATGTAAGCAGTGTCATGTCAAGTTGTGTCATAAGATATCAAGGCCACATCATTATTATGGGCCATATCTATTGTAAATCAAATTTAATGTAAAGTGAAATTCCAACAAACACACCAGAATATGAAGAGTCATGTTAGTTGCAAAGTCATAGGAAGTTGAACGGTCATGAGGGTAGTTCAAGAGTCACAAGGATCAAGCATCACCCTTGGTTATATATACCCCTCCCATTGTATGAGAAAGGAATATTCACCTTGGCTCCTCCTACAAAGCATTGAGATTTTCTAGGCAGTTCTTTAAGGAGCAAGGAGTGGCTCCAATGTCCCACTACTGGGGCTAGTGATGTATGGTGTACATATGTGTCTTGGAACTTTTTTTTAACACAGAAGTATTTTAAGGCTAGCATGTTTTGTAGATGTTTGTAAGATTATTCTTTTAGAATTTGTAATTCATGTTTGTTTAACATGTACTAAGATAGTTGAAATATTTCAGTTTTTTAGTACTTACCTTATTGGGAATGTATTGTATTGGTTATCGCCATTGTCTCATCCTTGTGGACTACTCCACATGATACTAGAGAGACCTTCCTTGTTTACTGGTTACAATGACCATCACATATGTTGTGGAATACTCTGCTAGATGGTGGATGGGTCTTCCCTTGTACTTCAATTTTAATGACTGACGCATCTGCTGTGGACTATTACGATGGATGTTGGATAGACCTTTCTAGTTCGTGTGTGTCTCTTCCTGGGTGGTACTATTACCTCTCACTTAGAGGCTCACTTTACTCTCCCCTTTTGCAGTAATAGAACCTAGACACATTTACATTACGCACTCACCAGGGACACTCACCTCATTTTTTGAAGACACCAGCGTAAAAGTCTCATATGTTGAACAACAAGAGCTAAGGAAAAACATTAACTAAATGGAAACCAAGCCATCGTACCAGATGGGACTACTACACCAAATGGTGTGAGATCTAATTAGGACTTCATACCGGGGAGATCCCTTAAATGTTGGCGGTTCCTGCACCATCAACATTACCCTAACCATCTTCGAGCAATCCCTGATCATTGGATCATTTACCTTCATTTCATAGTGAAGCTATGTCCACATGCCAGTCAGATCAACCGACAACCACCAGTGAATACCTCCTTCTAGAAGGTTCCAAGATAACACCTTTCTAAAACTTGGATAATATTGGGAGATGTAATTATAATATTTATTGTGGACAACAATGTAAATTATAATGTTTAATGGGCACAAAAATCATTTATACATCATAGTTATACCTAGTAATTATTTTAATAACCTGAAAAATAAATGTGTCTAATTAATAAAAGGACTTACATTAATATGAGTTAATGATGCTATGAATAAATGTTTTGTATGATGACAATAATTATTTTTTTTATGTGAAGAGATCAATATGATGATGGAGTTAGAATTTTTTTACACAATTTACCCACAGGTAGCTATCCAAATTACTATTCCATATTCCTCATTAATCATTAGATAGAATCTTCATCATTACATAGATTAACTTTTGTAAGGGAATAGTAAATTACATAACCATTAACAACCACTATTATAGCATATTAACATAAACTTTCTGATGTAACCTTGCATCAATTCAATGATTATTTTAACGCCATTAGTTAATCATAATTTAATTCTTGACAATATAAACATCACACTATGAAAGGAATCAACATCATAAAAATGGCACAACATGCAACCACATCATTAGACACTGCATATGAATTAGTTGTAAGCGTATAACCATCAATGCATTTTTATAAAAAAATACCACTTTAACTAATATTCCCCTCATATAAGCCCATATTCTTGCAAGAAGTTGGCTTGTTGGGGCCTGACCCAGGTTCAGAGGTGATTTAGCCAAACAAATCCCGGTAATACTGGCCCTTTTGACAACAGTCTGTGGAGCACAGACTGAGGTCTCACCTGAAGTAGTATGGGAGGGTGCTAGAACCAAGTTTCTGCACCCTGGAGATGTCTGATGAGTTCAAGTGGTCTGCGGTTCGACCCTGCACGCACGCCGCTATGCGCACTTACCTGTTCCTCACAGCCTGAGGTGTTGCCTTCACGCAAGCCCTACTCAGGGGCCGAACAATGTTATTACCCAAGTCCTTACTAGTAATCCGATATTAGTTGATTAACTTAGCTTATCTATGTGCTTTCCATTATACTTAACAATATTCACTATTCATACAATGCAGTGAAGAAACAATATATTCGCAAATGATATCAAACATGTAATAACTCAGAACATATACAAAGAATTGGTAAAAAAATATTTCTTTATTAATCTCTTCTTCAATTACAGGCTTGACTCCACCCTACACACTCATCTGCAGGGGTCTGCGAACTCAGCTGTGAACTCTACTAGGCCTCTGCGCACTCACCTGCAGAATCTTTTCCTACTCTACGACTCAAGACACACTTCACACTTCGACTTAATCTCTAAGACCTTTCATTCCCATTCTCTATTATATTTGATATCCCTTTACAACCTAGAGCCTCACTCTATTTATGGAATCCCATGATCCGCAGATCATGGGTAGGCTGACCTTACATTCAAAACTAGGGCGGACAACCCTATGACTCTAACATACATTTCGCACCTGCAATTCGCAGAGCTTTACAACAATATCAACTAAAAACTTGGGCTTTGAGCCCCAAAACATGTCGTGGGGGGATTCCATGCCCAACAAGCCCCCAACACTAACATCGTGACTCGCCGTCGAGTCACTCTGTCTGCGCGATGATCTTGGCGTGAAGTCCCTCCAACTGTTCTCGAACTATGTTGTTATCTGCAGCGCACTGCACCACTACTTGCTGAATATGTTGTGTCCTCTATTCTAAGACCTCCATGTCCAAATTGTTTCCCTACATCTGTACCGGCATATGTTGCATATGTTTATAGTCCCGTGCCTTTGTCCAGCTCCTCGGAGCATGAAGACTGTGCTTCGGTCGGCTAGTCAGATAGTCGGCTCACCCATGTAGGGCTTCAAGTGGCTACCATTTACTTTGTCTGGGAAGGGTTCTCCATTTAGTTTGACTAGCTGGACCACGCCTCTTTCTATGACCTCCTTAACCACATATGGTCCCGGCCAATGCATTCTGAATTTTCTAGAAAATTTTTCGAACTTACTATCATACAGTAGCACTAACTCATTTACCTTGAAGGTGCGCAACTTGATATGGTGGTCATGCCAGGATTTTTCATGCTACTTTTGTACCTGCTGATGAAACCTAGCCAAGAACCATTCTTCCAATTGTGCAAGCCTTTCCTCTAGAGCTTCGCGGTCCGTCATCCCTGTGAGCGCTACTATGTGTAGACTAGGTACAATATATTCCATCAACATGACAGCTTCCATGCCATAAACTAACCGGAAAGGTGTTTGTCCCGTCACTTTCTTGCACGTTGTCCTATAATCCCATAGCACTGCAGGTACGCACAGGTCCCAATCACTTTGTTGTGCATTGCACACTTTGGTCAGCGCAGTCTCCAGTATTTTGTTGAAGGCCTCTACAATCCCACTGGCTTGTGGGTGGTATGGTGTACTTTTCTGATGATACACCTGGAATTCTTCTGTGAGTGCATTGATGGTTTTGTTCAAGAAATGTGTTCCGTGATCACTCATTAAGATTTTTGGACAGCCAAATCAGGTCAACACGTTTTCGAACAAAAACTTCACAGCCATAGCGGTCGTGCAATCTTTGACCGGCTGTGCTTTTACCCATCGTGTCAGGTACTCTATCGCGATGATGATGTAGTACATGCCCATCTTTCCCTAAGGTTTGATAAGTCCCACAAAGTCAATTTCCCATTTCTCGAATGGTTGCAGTGTCATTTGCGGATTCAACGGCATATCGTCACTTCGCTATGGTTTTCCGGTCCTTTGACATATATCGCAAGACTTACAGTATGCTTTTGAATCCTGGTGAAGCATTGGCCACCATAACCCTGTGCGAAGAATATTTTGTGTGGTCCCATGTCCTACATAGTGTCCTCCTACAGCTCCCCCATGTGCTTCCGCGAGGATCTAACTCCGTTGAAATTCAAGTATGTATATTCGTAATATCTCATCATTTCCCATTTTGTATAGGTTCCTAGCGATGACAGGAAAATCCACCATGTGCACCACCATTTCCTTCTTCTGTTGGATGGAGTATTCCTTCAGCACAGTCCCTGTTGACAGAAAATGGATTATATCTTCGAAGTGCCCGTCTGCGACATGCACCACAAAGAGTTGTGCATCAGGTAATCCTTCCTCCAAACTAGTAGTTTCCTCACCCATCTCAATACACGAAAAGTCATCTGGTCCTACGTTCAGGCATCCAGGTTTGACCACGACCTCAAAGTCATATTCTTGAAATAATGAGAGCCACATGCATATGCGCCCCCCCCCAACTGTTGTGGGGAAAAATGCCTATGCAGGACGATCCTATCCACCTAAGGTGTGACAGTGCCTTAGCAACAAACGAGTACAGCTATGCTGGTTTCTTCCTTTATGAAATGTCAAAGAAGAGAGATCAATAGACTTACTGGTGTCTTCCGTTTGTCCCTCGATCCGGTCTCTCTTCTCTTTGGGTGTTCACAGCTACTTGCCTTCTTGCTTATCCGGCTTCAACTTCCTGCAATATCACAAGAGAACATCTACTTGCGACAAGAGAACAACTACTTGAGACAAGAGAAGAACACTACACAAAGACAGATGTTCACATTCATAACTAGTTTAGGATTAGAAATAAACCAAATACACTAATACATTCATACATCAAAATACATCAGCATATAGGAGAAACCAAGATAGCTTTATTGATGAATAACAAGGTTCAGGAAGAGATACAACCCAGAGGGATCCAATCCAGCATCTCCTTCCCAGCAAATGGAATTCCTCTCTTTTCCCCCTTCAAAGCATTAAGCACCCAATGATTCCAATCTCAAACCAACAACAATTCTTTGCAATAACAAAATTCTAGCCTCCCAGATCTCATGGAGGAGAGATCCATATATAGATGTTTGGAGAGAGGATGAGTCAGCTTGAGATCTGACTAGTGTCCTCTCCCTCTGTCAGTTCTTGAGTCCACTTGGAGGTTCTTGCTTCCACTTGGAGATTTGGAACCTCTTACTCATCACCAGTTGAATTCCCTGAGGCAAGTGTCATTTTGGAAGCTTCCTGGGTTTTGACACCTTGAGAAATGAGCCTGCCACTTGTCCATTATCGTTCAGCGCAGGTAGCTAGTGTTCCAGTTGACATTCAACGCAGGTAGCCAGTGTTGGCTTTGACATTCAGCGCAAACAGCTAGTGTAGCCACTGAAATGATCCTGAATTGACTTGTTTTTGAGCAGTTTCAGGTGGAGAACTTCTGTGAATTGCTGTGGTTTGTTAGCCTTGTTCCTCTAGGGGTAGGAATAACATGTTTAGGGACTTTGGATCCCTTAGATTATGGACATTTCATGCTCAATGCTGTAAGGCACAAAAATGTCTATAACAGTTGCCCCCTAAAGTATGAGGTTGTTTATCGGGCGAAATGCTTTATCAGGGGGATCCGAAGTTCATCCAATGCTGAGAGGAGACCTGTAATAAGATACAATACAATACATTATTTTTCATACTGCTTTCATGATCTAGCTGAGGCGGGCATTCCCATGCTCACCTTTATAAATTCATTTTTCTGTACATAGAACAGACAATCGTCTGATGGTAGACTGATAATTTTGATGAAATTATCATCCTTTGAGTAGGATGATTATCTGCTGCAATGATGTACATGTCAATGTCTTTATCTTTCCTGAATATATATCGCAACTCGGATGGATGAAACTAGATCCGGGGTCTTCAAATTCGTTATATCTTCACTCTAAGTACAAGTCGATCCATGTGAGAAATGTTCTGAAGTCGAACATGGAAAGACATCGCTTGATTACCGGTCAATGATGTAAACCGTTAACAAGCGCGAGAGGAATCACCGATAATGATAATGACCCTCAAGGTACTGCAGTACAATTCACGTGGTGTGAATAAAGGACTTGGCGTCAAGCACTACGCAAAATCCTTCGGTCGAAGGTCATTGATGTATACCTGTCGCCAAAAGTGAGAAACTTGCCATTGTGGCATGCAAGCTTCAAAGTACTGAAGGGGTTGTTCCTAGATCAACTTCTTGGATAATGAGCTGATGTCGACAAGAAGCGATCCGTCAAAGGAGGGCCTTGATGAATCCCACATTAGTGACACGGAACGGAGCTAATGATTTTAATGGAGGTGAAAACGATCTGTGACATATGATTCAGGGTGGCGGTCATGAAAGGATGAAGGATAATGTATGGCAGTGGATGGGACACGGTTGACTTTTTCTGAACGACTTCTCTTGAACATATGGCGACACTGATACGATGGATCGGTAGCATTACCCCAAATATGGATGGTATGGCGAGACCATGGATGAGACCGGTGAATGAAACAACCAAACCGATTGTGGTACGGAGGAAAAGTGTCATGTTCAAGAGCGACTTGCTACCATCAAAGTTTTCTTTAGTTTCTCCCAATTTTTCCCTAGTCATTTTTGACCAGTACCTCTTTATTTTTGTCAAGCTTGAGGAGGATAACATATTCTTGTTCTATAACCTGCCCTTCGGGCAAGCCCATCGCTATGTTTTAATGAGCCTAGCGATAGTGAAACTCGTTCTCGTCTAAAGACAAGTTTGTCGCTATTTAATGATTTTAACGAGTCTAACGACAAGGATAACTCGGTCCTTTTCATTTTTAGAGAGTCTGAAAAGGTACATAAAGTTAACTCCAAAAGTCCTTTTTCGTCATATAATCCCTTAAGTCCGAAAAAGTATAAAACAATACAGAAGGGATGAGTTTTCGATAGTTTTAACGAGCCGAATAAAACAAGCGCTCGATCTTTTTGTGCAATAAACCCTCAGGTCCAAAAAGATTAAAATCTAGAGGAGGGATAGCTCTTCCTGTCCCTTTAACGAGCTGGAAGGCCAAGGACTCGGCAATCTTTTCATATTTTACGAGTCAGTTGAAAAGAGCTTAAAGAAGACTCGTCTTTTGAGGAACGAGTGATAAACAGGGTTAGCAGCTGATTCCAGGTACAGGTTGGAATTTTCCAATCACGGCAGTGTCACAAGGATGGCTAGGTGAAATCACTCTTCGCAGCTGTTCCTCAAAATGGGTAAACAATCATATGGAGGTGAACGATCAGCCAAATGAAAAGTGGAGGTGACGGTGCAAACACGACCAAGGCTTTAATGGCTGATGATATTACATTCACAGTGGTTATTTACCGGGTAGGTTCATTTTTTATTTTAAAATGAGCTTAAACGCTGGTGGAAACACTTGCTCATTGCTTATGTTTATTTTTTAACGAGCATGAAGTCCGCATTAAAACTGCTCGGATCTTGTGTTTATTTTTTAATGAGCATGAACTTTGTGCTAAAACTGCTCGATTACCCAGTCATATGATAAGAGTGTCTCATTGAGATTCTATTTTTTATGGAGCTTCATCTCACGAAGCTATGCCCCACATCCTTTCTTCATGCAAGTTAGGAAATGGCTAACCCAAAAAACAGATAAATAACCGCTCTTTGCTTGCACTCCAAAAGGTTTGCATGCCCCCAGGTATAAAACAGAGTTTCAAGGTCACCTCTACTTCTCTTCCGCCAAAACATTTGTTTTAACGAGAGAGGCTTACCTCTTTCAGGTTACCCAAAGACTGTTTCGTTAATCTTTCAAACAAAACACTTCCTCGGCAATGTCTACCGAAATAGACAAAGGTGAGCGACGGGTCCCGTCCTCTCGTATAACTTTGACAAAAGAATCTTATTCTAGAATAACCCTCTTCCTAGACGGACGGGGTACAGACTAGTCATATTCTCCCGCGGAAACCTACTCTATACCCAAAGTTTTCCTGCCGAAGCAGACCAGGACGCATGCCCCCTGGGTTCCAGTCATATCCTCCCGGATTACTCGCACTCATCAGGAGGACTGACCGTGGGTTGAGACACTTCTTGCGTGAATAGACCATTTAGGGATGGTACATGACTATTTGCGATGCGTGATCCGGGAAATGAAAGTTGGTCCACGAGCTTGACCACTCTTCCTTCATGCGGAAAACACATTACTCTAAAGAGTGAGGAGACTATAGCTCCCATGCAATATATATAGTCTCGTCCAAGGAGTAGGTTATAATCCAAGGGTCCTTGAACGACCATCACGTTCATTTGAACGGTCCTCTCTTTCAATGTTATGGGCACATTGGGGAGGATCCCTAAAGGTCGACTGGTTCCTTTATCAAAACTTGATAGATTTCTCATTTCAGGTAAAAGCGCTGGCGAACCAAGCGTTTTCCAAGCAATAGAGGAAAGGATACTCACAGATGCCCCCTCATCAATGATAGTGCCAGCCATCACCATTCTGTATATTTGAACGATAATTCTGAATGGTATGCTTGCAGGCAACTGGGGTCTGCCTAGTTGGTTCCAGTCAAAGGACACAACCAGGTTGCTTGGTGGTGGGACCGAATAGACGGCCGGATATCGCTCCGATGAACTTCCTTCCTGCGATAAAGGAATGGGGGCATTGCCCCCTTGTTCATCAGAGTCAGTGTTGATGAAGAGAATTTGGACGGTGTTGTCTTTATTCTCCTCTGTGATGGTATCATTCGAAGATAGAGCCTCTGAAGGCAAAACCGGGTCAACTACCATCTCAACCTTTTGAGTTTCGTCAGGCATGGATCCAGACGGTTCATCTTCAATGATAGGTGCTTCGGCTGACCACCTGGGCGGGTCAGCCGGGTTCTCAACTAGTGAAGGACTTGGCAGGAGTTTTTGATATCCACGAGGAAGTTGCGCTCGTAAAATCGAGCGATCTTCCAAAACTCTTTTGGCCTCGTCTAAGAAGGGACAACGGTGGATGGCGTGATCGCCTTCACACAGTTTGCAGGGAAATCTAGATTTCTCTCTCTGTCCTAGGACTTCACTTTCACTAGTCAACGGTGAGCAGTCAACATGGCTATCAGAGGTTGATGCTACCGAATTGTGCAAACGGGGAGACCAGTCCCTTAGTATTCGAGGGATACAGGGACAATCTCTGTGGAAATGGTCTCCCTTGCATATGACACATGGCGATTTAGGCCTGGTCAGTGTTGTGTGTGGATTTTTGTCAGACGACACTTGTTTGCCCCCAGTCGCCTTCGGCTCCTTCTTCTTCTTCTCTTTCTTCTTCTTTTCCTTCTTCTCCTTAGGAACCTGGTTTTTGGTTTTACCAGTTCCGTCAAGCGAAGAGGAAGGAGGAGAGGAAGAGTTAGATGAAGTAGAAGGCTGGTTGGCAACTCTGGTCTGGTCTAACTGTTGACTCGACTGTTCAGGAATGGTGGTGTTCTGAACGACATTGGTTGAAAAGAGCCAGACTGGCAGGCCAATTGTCAGTCCTGGAAGCGACAATGTGGCCATGTGGGGCGCACCAACATCTCCCCAAGAGGAGAAGGGACTAGGATTTCCACCAAGGGGAATTCCTTGGTTGGCGTGCTCCATTTTTTCAACCTGAAGATCAACGCAGGAATTAAAGGGTGATTGTTCCGTTTAAAATAAATTTTAACGACGCTTTAGACACAACTTGATTTTTCAATTTTAAAGAGTCGAGAAAAAGCTAAAGATGACTCTAGTCTCCTTCGATGTTTTAACGAGCCCGAAGTGACAAATGCTCGGGTGGACTTTTTCCGTTATAGAGTCTGAAAAAGGCCAAAAGGAACTGCTCTGGAGTTCTAGGCAGAGGGTGTGCCAAACTTTTCGCAAAACTGCAGAATACTTTTTAGGGTACGGGCAGTCTATCTTCCTAAATGCTGTGTTCAGTGCATTGCGATCAGTAGGGCGGCCGACACGGCTTCCTAAGGATAAAGGTTTTATTCCTATAGGGGTCTCCCAATATATACGCGACGGTACGTGGGAGCACAATCCGTACTGGCGCTATCGTCCCTCAGGAGGAATCACCCACCATCCACGAGATCGACAGTCACCAGGCTTAACGACGCCGGAACACGTCTCTAGCCTAGACCTCTATGTTGTGCGTTATGTTGCAAAGCGTTGTTAAGTTCATTCAATTTATTTTAGGTTGATCTTTTTAAAGTTTTCCTTTCAAGGTTCACCACGAGATGTATGATACAAATTCCTAAATGCAGTCTAAAGATGATAAGCAAGCTTTATATCTTTTCAACTTTGAAAATCCTAGCTACTAAGGGAAAAGAAAGACACCATCTTTTCTCAAAGAGCAATCAGCACACTCTAATGCACTTTTCCTAAATCCAACATGCAAACTATCAAATGCAAATGCACAATGCAGGTGTTTGTTTTCCCCTTTCTTAGTATTGATGCCTACAAAGAAAGCTTTTTGTACAACTTTGAATTTGCTTTTAAATGATCAACACAAACAAGTTTACTTTTTCGAAATCAGAGAAGATAGAAGAGATTACAACACTTAACGATTTTCGAAATAAAGACTTGTGTCGACACTTAAAAGAGACAAATTCAAACCAATAAGCAAAAGTAAATGTATAATCAATCTGCAAACAACCAATGAACTCTCTTCTAAGATCACAATCAACAGATCTGAATCAAGGGCTACAGGATGACTATTTCACTCATGCAAAGGAAAACTGTAAATGACGCCACAAACACATAAAAACACTCACAGTCTTTTTGTACAAAAGGAGGAGGAATCTAAGCAGAGAAAAGGAGTTTTCAGACTGGTACCTATGCTGGTTACAGGCTGCAAAAATCAGAGATCAACACAAGGCAAAACAGAGCAGAGAACCCCAGCTGCACAAAAGCAAACTGGTTCAGCGCAACCTCAACACAGGGGTTTTGACATTCATCGCAGGTAGCCTTCACGGGACCTGCGTTGAAATGCAGAATCCCTTCACTGGGTCTGCGCTGAAGGAGAAACTCTCGTTTCCCTCAGGTTCTGGGTCATAGATTGCTATTTAATCAATTGTTTTAGGCCAAATAAAAGCAACAAGCAAGGTGTAATCAAAGGGATGCTTTGAAAGGCTACTAAGATCTATCACAAGGATCATCAAATCATTTGTGAATCCATTGTTCAGATCATAGACAAGTCCAACAATTGGATCAAAGCAGCAACTTTCTACTTTGCATCCGGGAAAGATGTAGTTCGATTGTTGCTGTCAAGTCTATGAAATAAACAAATGATAGAAACACAAATAAAATGACTAAACAAATGTCCCCAGTGGAGTTGCCAATTTGTTATGGGGAAAAATGCCTATGCAGGACGATCCTATCCACCTAAGGTGTGACAGTGCCTTAGCAACAAACGAGTACAGCTATGCTGGTTTCTTCCTTTATGAAATGTCAAAGAAGAGAGATCAATAGACTTACCAGTGTCTTCCGTTTGTCCCTCGATCCGGTCTCTCTTCTCTTTGGGTGTTCACAGCTACTTGCCTTCTTGCTTATCCGGCTTCAACTTCCTGCAAGATCACAAGAGAACAACTACTTGCGACAAGAGAACAACTACTTGAGACAAGAGAAGAACACTACACAAAGACAGATGTTCACATTCATAACTAGTTTAGGATTAGAAATAAAGCAAATACACTAATACATTCATACATCAAAATACATCAGCATATAGGAGAAACCAAGATAGCTTTATTGATGAATAACAAGGTTTAGGAAGAGATACAACCCAGAGGGCTCCAATCCAGCATCTCCTTCCTAGCAAATGGAATTCCTCTCTTTTCCCCCTTAAAAGCATTAAGCACCCAATGATTCCAATCTCAAACCAACAAAAATTCTTTGCAATAACAAAATTCCAGCCTCCCAGATCTCATGGAGGAGAGATCCATATATAGATGTTTGGAGAGAGGATGAGTCAGCTTGAGATCTGACTAGTGTCCTCTCCCTCTGTCAGTTCTTGAGTCCACTTGGAGGTTCTTGCTTCCACTTGGAGATTTGGAACCTCTTACTCATCACCAGTCGAATTCCCTGAGGCAAGTGTCATTTTGGAAGCTTCCTGGGTTTTGACACCTTGAGAAATGAGCCTGCCACTTGTCCATTCTCGTTCAGCGCAGGTAGCTAGTGTTCCAGTTGACATTCAACGCAGGTAGCCAGTGTTGGCTTTGACATTCAGCGCAAACAGCTAGTGTAGCCACTGAAATGATCCTGAATTGACTTGTTTTTGAGCAGTTTCAGGTGGAGAACTTCTGTGAATTGCTGTGGTTTGTTAGCCTTGTTCCTCTAGGGGTAGGAATAACATGTTTAGGGACTTTGGATCCCTTAGATTATGGAAATTTCATGCTCAATGTTGTAAGGCACAAAAATGTCTATAACACCAACATAGGCTTATTGACCAAGTATTTCAGTGCAGAATGGTCTGTATACATCTTGAAATGTCCTCCTAGCAAATAGTGTCGGTATTTTTGTAGCGCATACACCATCGCTAACCCCTCACGCTCGGTTTTCAAATAGTTCTTCTCAGCTTTAGACAATCTACGACTTGAAAATGTGATAGGGTGGTCCAATCCCTCGCTTCCCTCTTGTGTGAGCATTGCTCCCAGCGTGATACATGACACATCAACATGGACATGAAACTCCACATCCCATTTTGGGAAGACCAGGATTGGAGCGGAGACCAATTTCCCCTTTAGGACATCCAAGCTCTTCATGAAATCATCATTCCAGTAGAATGTGACATCTTTTTTCAATAGTTTCTCCATCGGCATGGTGATTTTGGCATAGCTTTTGATGAACTTCCTGTAGTGTCCTGTGTGTCCCAAGGTAGCGTGTAGTTGTTTAACACTTCGTAGTGCTTCCAAATTTAGAATTATTGCAATCTTCACAAGGTCCACCATCAGCCCTTGTTTGCAGACCACGTGTCCCAATAGGTTTCTAAAGGGAACGAGGAATGTGCACTTCTTAAGGTTTAGCGCAATCTGGTGTCGTCAAAAAGTATCCAGCATCAAACATAAACTTGCTACATGGTGTTTAACTAATCTGAAGACAGTCCAATCATCCAGATAGACCTCGAGGAACTTGTGGATGCATTCTTTGAATGTGGCAAACAACGATGCGTGAAAATATGGTTGGCGCATTCTTCAATCCAAATGGCATAATAATGTATTGAAAGCAGCCCCATTCCGTTGCGAAGGTCGTCTTGCTCCTATCTTCCGGCATGATTTTGATCTGGTGGTACCTTGAGAACCCATCCGTGAATGAATATGCTTCTTGCCTGCCAACGTTTTCCAGTACTTGATCTGTGAATGGTGTCAGGAGTGGGTCGTGTACACAGGCATCATTCAGCTTCCTAAGGTCCATGCATATTCTTATTTTTCCCTTCTATTTTTTCTCCTATTTTACCAGAGGGCTTACGCAATCGGATTCTTCCACTGGCTCAATAATTCCGGTCGCAAGCATTTTGTCTAATTCTACATGGACCTTTTCCTTGTACTTCAGATTCAAGCAGTAATGCCTCTGCTTGACTGGCTTTGCATAAGGTTTTAGGGTGATCTTCATCATCCCTAAGTCGCCAACGATCCCTTTTAAATCTGTAATTTTGGTCGGGAATAATTCTTAGTATTCGCGGAGTAACTCAGCAACCTTATCCACTATGGCATCATCCCAATATTCACCAAGCGTTGCATACTTTGGTTACGCCTCCGTCCCAATGTTTACCTACTTTATTTTCAGTGGCATGGTGATGTCAAGATCCTCAATCAATGGTCCTCGAACCTCGTGACAACCTTCAGTTTCTGGAATGTTAATATTCTGTGGATCCTCATCATCCTCCTCAATATTTACACTGTAGCACTCCAGCGCGCAGCTAAGAGGGTGGCCCATTCCAGCTAAAGCACTTTCATTGGCTCCTAGGTTATTTTGAAGATAGCTGCTTTGACTTCTTGTAGCGCATCATCCACAGTATCCCACCAACGATCTTCAAATGTGAAGGTTAATAGGAATCCTTCACACAGGATGTCCCATTCACTCGTGCCATGGTGAAGCTCCATCTCAGTATACCAATTCATGGGCATGACATCCAAAGTATGAGAGAACAAATGCACCCATTCAGGTTGTCGCTCTTCCCCGTAGACCTTGGTCCATTTCACGAGGTGTGTACATGGATCATCCCATCCATCATACTTGTCTGCTAGCCGAATCTGCAATTTCCCAAATCGTAGGCGCATCGTCCTTCTGCATCCGCGCCAGTCCTCAAAACTTCTTTAATGCGTACCCCACCATCTTGCGAGTGTAGCGCACAGTGCACATTTCAGAGCATCAAAATGTTGTTGTTCTGGAACTTCCCTTTCAAATTTGTTCAGGAATTCATCCACTTCTGTCAACCCGTCATACATGGGCAAATCCCTTACCTCTGTTGTCATGAAACGCAGTGATCTTACCATCATGTTGCAAATGAGCATGGTTACCTCATGTAACTGATTTTGCCATCGTTCTATTTCCTCATCTGAATCCGATGTGCAGGAGCTTTTGCGCTCCCACGAAATCGTGCCATCCACTATAGGATTCACCCAATCCTGTTCCTGAGCGGTTATCTTGTAGATACACTCTAGATCGTCATCGCCCTCATTGTCGTGCATTGGCTCTGTGTAGCATGATCCTTTTGCAGGGTCTAAAGGTACCACTAGGCGTAGTGGATTTTTCTCAAAAATAATTTTGCGCTCCTTAAAGTTTATCACTCCATTCATTTCAGTTCCCTAATCAATTCCTAGTAGCGTGAGATAGGGATTATTGTCATCTACAATCTCTATCACTTCAAAATCTGCAAGCGTGATCACACCTTTGATGTCTACCATTATTCCCTGCAATCTTCCCATAAGTAGGATCTTCTGCTGGTTCGCCATTTGCAATTGAATAGGGGGCCATTGCAACGCAGGCCTGCCCATGCACTCCCATGTCTGCTTTGGTAGTACATTCATGTTCGATCATAAATCCAAAATCACTTGATCCATTTCATATTCCCCGATTTGCACAATCAATCTCATCTCCCTTCCTGTTAGCTTTGTGTGCTTCCCGAGCTTCCAGACTATGTGCGGTTCTCCTAACCTAGCACACCTAGTGATGAGTTGCTGCAGTCCCTTCACAGCCTTGCTGTCACGCAGCATCTTCATGCATGTCTCCAGAATGGTAGTAAGCATTTACGGGTCCATCTCCAATTCTTGTTTGTCCTTACTACCTGAAGTGGAGGCCTCCATGAAGCTCTTCTTAGTTTCCATGAATGTCTCCTTCACACGCTCCAAATCGAATTTTGGTTCCTTTGTAGGAGCCTTGCAAACCCAAGCACTCTCTTTGGGTTGCTTTCCCTTGTCATCTCCTATCGTAATACTGCTTCGGAGCACGATGTTTACATTCAGGTCCTCTTCGTGTGGCTCAGACCTCATTATTTGTAGGTTCTGAGTCGGGGGAGTCTGGAGTATTCCTTTATTGAGCAACCTCACTATCAGTGTAGGGTAGTCCTCCATCTCATGATCAAATTGGATACAATATAAACATGATTCTCTCCTTGGATTTGTACAATCACAGGCATAATGCCCTGGACCTCCGCAATTGTGACAAATAAG
The DNA here is from genome assembly GCA_031772625.1 of Pinus tabuliformis. Lineage (NCBI taxonomy): Eukaryota > Viridiplantae > Streptophyta > Pinopsida > Pinales > Pinaceae > Pinus > Pinus tabuliformis. The sequence goes on from CM062819.1 coordinate 1,411,657,285, forward strand.
ATGTCTTGGACCCCTTCCTAGCCCCATTCCCCCTCGACCTCATCCGTGCCCCTGAAATCCCGTGTGCGCCATCCATGCATTTTGATCGAGGGCTCATGTTTCAGTCTGCACCCTATAGGTAGGGGTCCGATCCATCATCATCCCATAACTTTTGTAGGTGCGCTCATCATGGCCTACCGACCTGTAGAAATTACAGAACAATTGTTTGGACATCTGTGTATACTTTTGCAAGAGATGAAAATTATCCATAACATGTTTTCCCCATATCTGAAAAATCACGCACCATAATGCAGGCGCCGCGCTCAGTCCTACTTGTGCCTCTAGTCTTAATGGAATCAGACCTCCTCCCACCAAGTAGTTCGTGAAGACTGGACAATGGTCCTTGTTGTGTCCCTGTCCCTTGCACTTTATGCACCATACCTCCTCACGCGCCTCTGGGCGAGTTGTCCTGTCCTGCTTCAAACTCTAAATTTCTAGACATAAATTTTTCAGTTGCATGTGGATTTGTTGGACTCCCAGGCCAGGATCTTGTATTGGGGTCTTGTGTAGTCTCATCGCAATCTCCAAAGCTTCGGCCTGGGTGGATAACTTCTACTGTGACAACATCGTCCTTAGATGCGACATTAGTGATGCTACAAACCATGCGCGGTTCTGCCCATCTATCAAGGTCATGTTGGCTTCGCGAATCATACTCTTTAGTCTCTATCCAGCTCCCAAGGGGTCTCACCTGGAAGCATCATGATTTCCTTAAACCCAATAATCGACTATGTCTCCGATTTTGGCCTATTAAATTCCCTATTCAGCGCAGCCTGGATATCTGTGATCCCCATGTTTAGATGGTCATTAGAGTGCTTAATGTACCATGTTAGTGTGTGATCCTGAACATTCTTACCAGCATTTCCTTCTTTATATTGTCATCCACGACTCCTTGTGCTTCCCATATAGCTTTTACTACGAACCAAAATTGGTCTAGATCTTCATTCCCTACTCCTTTGAACACTAGAAATTTTATCGTGCTCACCATATTGAACTGTGGTGGTGGTGGAGGTGGTGTGGGTGGAGATGGGGGTGAAGATGGTGAGACTGGTGGTGGTGTAGTTGGGGATGGTATGCGCAGAATTCGTTGCCTTATCAAACTAATAGCACTTATTGGTGAAACTTTCGCGAGCTCTTCCTCGCTTTCTCGCTCAGGTGAAATCAAGGGGCTATTTTCTATCTCTGCACTACCTTCATTTCTACAGATCCTCCCACTTTGTGTAGCCCCAAACATCAATTTATTCACATAACCCACTTTTCACAGAATAGCATTTTAATCCAAGTGTTCAAATATTTAATGTACTTACCTCGCGGTCCTTTGAGGAAGCGTCATTCTGCCTCGCTGTAACTCACTGAAGTATCTACTCTGAATTTGGTGATAAACACTCCTATAATTCGATCGATACAATGGTCCACAGTGCGCGCAATCTTATCTTCCAATGCTTCTAGTCTACACATCAATTCTGGAGTCCACACAATCAATTTGTCAAGCCTAAACCTTCCCTAACTATCTGCTAGCTTCGTGATCCACTCATACAACTTAGAGGGGAAGGATACAAAGAAAATGTCGTGGATTTCCATATATAAGTAGTGCTCTAACCATTGTTCCTTTGATACTCGTGGATTCTTGTTTTCCTACACTGCGAACTCGTGAATATTTTTGTCAAACCACCCTTCAATTTATTTCTTCATTGGATTCCAGTGACATGACATCAGACATCCCTTATGCAGATTCTAGTCCCGACAATGAAACCATTTGTTGGCTTGTTGGGGCCTAACCAAGGTTCAGAGGTGATTTAGCCAAACAAATCCCAATATTGTTACACAGTAATTTGTCACTGACTGTGCATTCCCTGATCCTGGATACTGCCAGTCCATATTACTAACATCTGTGCTGTGTCATGTTGCCAACTATGTGTCATTACCTTCCTTGCAATCTCAGGAAGAGTGTCTCATTTAATTATCCCTAAAGAATACCCTTTTTACCTAAGTTTCTGGATCGATGTGAGTCAGCAATTATCCTCCTCAAGAACATTGACAAGTTTCTAGCCCTAGCGAAGTCTTCGCTCTGTCCCTGTGTTGCACCCGCGACGAGCTATATTTGGCAAGTTTTTCAACAACTTGTCGAAACTTCTAGATGAAATTGTTTCATGGGCAGTCCTAGGGCTGGTTGTTGGGTCAATTGAGCTCACCTTTCTCCTTTGGGATAGTTGTTCCACCTTTTGTGCAACCTCCCTAAGAGATAAGCTCCTCCTTCCTTCTCTTATGGGACCTCTCCCTCCTATAAATATCTCCTTCATGAATAACCAACTAGCTTGGATGTAATGGAATGGTAGCTAGATGTAATTTGAGTTTTCAAGTTTCTAAGAGAGGAGTAGAGGTAGAGAGTGTTATTGGAGTGTGGAAGTAACCTCATTTGTGTTGTGATTTGAGAGATGCTTGAGTAGAGTTGGCTTGAGAGCTTTCTAGTATCAACCCTTTTGGACAGAAGAGAGAGTCATATGTTCCCTTGGGAGACGGTTCACAAGTGAATGCTTATGGAGACATACCGACAGGACCCTTCAAGGAGACTTACGATGTCAAGGTTCGGTTGTAAGTTTACTTTGATTTATATTAATACAAATCAACAGCTTGTTTCCTATATCATGCATTAAATTATATGTCGATAGCTTGAGGTTCCTTGACTCTTCAAGTATATTGTTTGATTGTTTCCTATTTGTGTTTGTGGTGTTTCTCTACATGTTACTTTCAAGTATGAATGACTAGAAGAAAGAAGAGCTAGAGTAACATGACGAGGATTTCTTCGAACGTCGAATTGAAGGTAGGTTCTTCATCACACCAACCTTCTAAGGAAGTCTGCTTTGACATTGTTTGTTCAGTGACTAGACCCACTCTAGGGCTAGAGGGGTTGCCTCTGTTTGCAAAGGGAAATTACCTGTGTCAAAAGTTGGTGACTCTGCTGGGGATCCATCTTTTGTCTTTTGTGTTGATTGGCTTTGTTGGTTTATTGTCTTCCTTACTATTTTGGTAGCATACTTCATTATGGAAACTGTTAGACTACTTCTATAGCCTTCCCAACCTTCTAAGTGATAGATCTGGCCCTGCTCTAGTCAAACTTTCATTTTTTGCTTTTGATTCTGGGTCGTCATTGTTTATTTCCTAACAGTTGCGAAGTAGTCGCGTCTGGGTTGACTACTGGGTTGCACCTTTTACTGTATAGTGCAGATAAATTGTCTAACAGTCACGTCAAGGCCTGAAATCAGCTCGACGCAGCTAATTGATGTGCTTTTGCGACGACATCACAAAGTGATTAGTTAGGGAAGTGTGACAATTTGCTGTAAGCACATGTTACTAGTGTCTTACTTGCGACGATTCCTGTGAGTTTCAAATTTTGAGGTTTGTTGGGTTGATCAGCCAGTGTGTTTTGTCCTCAGAGCTTATTTTGCTTCTCTTTGTTGTGTCAAAAGTGTTGGTTGTTAAGATTTTTGATTTCGATTTTCATGTCTTTTCAAATCCTCTCTCTTGAACCGTGTGACCTAAATTCCCTAAGGTTTCTCTACTGCTTGGTTTGCTTGGGTCACTCCTTCATTGAGATCATTAGACTCTTCCTGGTAGGATTTATCTCATAGTTTTAGGCTTCTTCTATTTTGTTTTTTGTCATCCTCTTGATTGGTGTATGTGTTTGGTCACCGAACTTCCTTGTCTTGTTCATTCGGTCTCCTTCTTTCGCTTGGCATAAATCGCTTTGCTTCCCAGTCAATGAGATAGTTTTCCAGTTTTGTGAAAAAGGATTATTTCTTTAGTTTTGAGTCTTTGATTCATTTGTGCATGTAGTTGCTTATCATTTATTCAAGAAAATCAAAAAGTGCATTCATCTTGTATTAAGGTTTGAAAAATGAATTTTTGCATTAGTAGATTCTTGCGATTAAGATATTGAAAAGAAAAAAGTGTGTTTCTCATTCTTTCTTGGATTGCTTGCAAGTTTGAGTAGATGGTAGAAGTGTTCCTTTTTCTTTGATTGGTTTGCTTGTTTTTCATTCATTTGTTATGCATTGAACCTCTTACTCTTCCTTAGCTAGTTATTTATCCAACGAAAATGGTCTCTTTGCTCATCTAGTTGCATTCTAGGAGTGTTGAAGATACATTCAATAGGACCTTGAAATTGAGACTTAATTCAAGATTAATTGTTAAATCTATTGAATGAACTTAAAAATGCATTGGAACCTAAAGCTCACATATCTAGAGGTCTAGGCTAGAGACGTGTTCTGGCGTCGTTAAACCTAGCTCCTATTGTTCTCACTAAGGTTGGGTGATTCCTCCTTTTGTGATGCAATAGATTCTAGTACGGATTTGTGCTCCCTGTACCGTCACATATATATTGGGATACCCCACTAGGTTATCATCCTATTATCCATAGGAAGCTGAGTCTATCACCTTACAAGTCGTAACACACTGAACACAGCATTCGGGAAGATTGACTGTTGTACAGGAAGTCCTTGGTCATTTCTCTTTCATTTTATTACCAAGTATATGCAATTTTACGATTTGTCTGGTAAACCTCTTGCTAGGAATTCCAAAGCAGTCACTTTCGTACCTTTTCTACTCTTTAAAAGTAAAAGGATCATTTGATCACTTGTCCTTTCAGGCTCATTAAACTTCGAAGGCGACTAGAGTCATCTTTAGCCCTTTTTCTCGACTCTTTAAGCATGAAAAGGCAATGTTTCGTTCCAGTGTCACCAAATTTATTTGTCTGCGATAAATTTTTACCTATTAATCTTGGCCACATTGTGATCACATCATGACAGATTTTTTGCAACCCTATTTATTATATCTTTTGTCCCAGATTTATGAGCTAGGCCATCCTGGCGGACTCACCAAATCCATCATCCCTACCAAGTGACGGAGAGCCACTTTCTCCTGTCTCTTCTGAGGTATCATCTGTTACTAGTACTCTTCCCATTGTCCCAAGTGTTCAGCCTCTTGATTCTCAAGCTCCAGGTGAGGATCCTTTTGATTGGACTCCTCCCAATGTTTGGGACTTTTTAGACGTAGATCTCCCGTCTACTCCTCCTGGTGCTTCGATTTTGATGGCCACTTCTGACATGGATGAGTCAAGTCCTATTAGCAGTCAAGAAAGCCTTGGGATAACGGGGAACATCAGTTTCCCCCGGAAGGTTTTCCTTTCCACATTACCCCAAATGTGTCATTGCCACTTCGCTATCACACTCTGGCTGACATACTTAGTTCTACTTCTCTGCATCAGAGTTCTATGTGGTCTCGTACTACCGTTCTGTCTTCCGAACCTTTCATGACTGCTCAGTCGGTTATGGCTTCCATACCTTAGACACAGGTTGCGTCTATCACGTCCATTCCATCAATGCCCACTATGTGTGTGGCCTCCATTGCTCCTTCTATTAGTGCGGTTACCACATCTTTAGTAATTACTACTGTTACTGGGATATCGTTCGAACCTGCTGACAGTGGTCCTTCACCTTCTGTTTCTAGAGTTGCTCAACCTACGAGTAGTGTACCAATCCCTTCAACTTCCATTGCAGTGGGATTTTCATATGAGAAATACCTATATGCTCTCCAAAATCCGACCCATAATCCTTTGGGTTCCCAACCACTATCCATTCCGCATAAACCTTCGCATTACTATGATTACCGTGGAGCTCATATTATTACACTGGGTCGCTTCCTCCAGGGGTCCAAGTTGAGAATTACGTTCTGCTTTCGGTTGCCTGGAATCATACTATCTATCATGGCCCGCAAGGACAACCTTTACAAGGGAAACCTTTGGGTTTACAAGGGCAATCGTTTCAAGGGTAACCGTTTCAAGGGAAACCTTCAGGCCTACAAGGACAACCCTTTCCGAGACAACTTTCGGCCTCCACAGGTTCCTCTTTTGTTTATTTAGGGCAACCTTCTGGTCGGCCAGGTCAGCCTCAATTCCAACCAAGCCAACCTATTGCCCAGTAAGGTCAACCTTCTAGCAGCTAGGTCAACCTCGATTTTAGCAAGGCCAACTTGTTGCCCAACAAGGTCAACCCTTTGGTCAAGTGGGACAGCCTTAGTTTCAACAAGGTCAACCTATCACCCAACAAGCTCAACCTTCTAGACAAATAGGTCAATCTCAGTTCCAACAAGGCCAACCTTCTAGCCAGTTGGGTCAGCCCCAGTTTCAACAAGGACATCAGTCTAATCAAATCAATCCACCTCTCAGTCAATCAGGAGTTCAAACGCTAGTTGGTTCCCAAGCCCCACCTAGTTTCTAAACTCAAGCTGGACTCCAAGCTCAACTCGGTTCCCAAACTCAAGTTGGATTTCAAGCCCAAACTATTTATCAAATGCACTCTGGGCCTCAGGCATAGTTTGGACCCCAGCCACAATACGGTCTCCAAGTACCTCAGCAACCCCAAGGGCAGCCTCAAGGTGCTTGGTATCAAAATTATCAGCAACCACAGGTTAATCCTTATCAAAATTTTCAGCAGCTATATGCTGCCCCTGTTGGTCAAGCTAGTAACCAATGGTTTGCTAGCGGTCAAATCCTGGGACAACAACCAAGTTATGGCATTAACCCACCCAACTATAACCCTTATGGACAAAATCCATGGGGGCAACAAGGCTCTGGTTGGAACCCTAATGTTGGCCCTTATCAGAGGCCTATGATGTCCTTTAACCCTCAATTACCTTTTCTTGTGACTTTGGAACTGCCCGATGTGTCCAAGTTGACAAACGAACCTATCCTTCATAATCCATATTGGCCACCAGTTCTGACCAAGATTCCCGGTGATTGTCCTAAATTCGACGGTAAATCTGGAGAGGATCCCCAAGTGCATGTTATGACTTATCACCTTTGGTGCTCACCTAACTCATGGCTTGATGATTCTATCCGCCTTCATCTTTTTCGAAGGACCCTTATTGGTTCCACTACGAAATGGTATATTGAGCTTACTCGTGGGACTTTCCAAGACTTCAATTCACTTACGATGGCATTTCTTACCCATTTTCAGTTACTGATTCATTATGAAACGGGAACACATGTCCTTACTTCTCTGAAATAGGACACATCTACTCACATCTCCGATCATATTGATGAAAGGAGAAGGAGGTGTCGTTTGATTAAGTTCTGGATCCCTGATCAACTTCTGACCGACTGGGTTACTACCTCTTTTGTCAGTCTGATAGCCCGAGATATTGTTATGGGGGCATGTTTTATTGAAGAGAAAACTATTGTGCATGCTCAGTATGTTGATTTGGTTTATTCTCAATTTGGCACGCTTTATGATGTCTTGCCTAATGCTCTGTGACCTGGAACTTCTAAAGCTCCGTCAACGCCTTCCATCGACAGCGTTGTTGGTTCCATTGCTCAATCTTCCCGAAAGTCTTCCCCGACTCCTGCGAAGCAAAAATCTACTGCTCCTAGTGAAAATTCTTCACAGTCCACATCTAATATTGGAAAAACCTCCGAAGTCAACGCCGTTTAGTCCACCACGACAGAGAAAACTTCGAAAGGTAAGAAGAAGGGGAAAGGTAAAAATAAGGCTAATCCATTGAAGCAAGATCCTCTTAAGCCTCCTATCGATGATGGTTCTAAACGCAAACCTAAGTATCCTTGTCTTATCTATGACGAGGATCACTACACTAAAGACTATCCTAGATAGTCTGAAGTTAGTCATTTGCTTAAGGGGACTTCAAGAACTCCTGCAGTACTTAAAGAGCCTTTTCCCTCCCAGCAAACTTAAATGGTGGTCGATCAACCTCAGTCCTCTTCCACTTTTGGCTCCCAAGTTTTCATGGCTGGGACTATCCCTATTCATGTGAGTACTTGATCAAAAGAATATCCTCCATCTGCCAGCAAGGAACCTGAAGTACCTTCTAACATTCCTTCGTCCAGTTTTGGCCCTCTTCATATTGAATGGCCCAGCACTGAGTCTATCATTAGACCTCCTACTAAGGGAGTTCTCTGGAAATCTTCCTATAACCCCAATGCTCGTGCCACGCAGCACTATAGTATTGTTGAAGACTTAGCCCAAGCTCCTTTGGCTATGTCCGCTTTGGAATCTCTCTAGAGTTGTCCCCCCCAACAGAAGTCTCTGCTATCTGCCATTGGTGGCATTGATCTGGTTGATTTGGAGTTAATTACATTCTATCTTGAAAACATGTGCCATGATTTCCTCATCAAATCGCTTTTCTCATTCAAGTCATCATTCACTACCATGTGCCATGATTTCCTCATCAAATCGCTTTTCTCATTCAAGTCATCATTCACTACCATGTGCCATGATTTCCTCATCAAATCGCTTTTCTCATTCAAATCATCATTCACTCAAAGAACATTCATCATACTGTTATTGATGAGGGCGCCTCCACTTGCATCTTGTCTGTTGCTTGTTGGAAGGCCATCGTCTCCCCGTCTTTGAGTCAATATCCTAATACTTTGGAAGCCTTTAATGGAAGATATTCTCATCCATTTGGTATTCTCCCACGCTAGCCTATCACACTAGAAGGGAATACACTTGATGTTGAAGTCAAAGTTGTTGACGCTAATTTGACTTACAACCTTTTCTTGGGGCGAAGCTGGACGTACGCTATGCATGTCATGGCTTCGTTGTTATTTCGTGTACTCTGTTTTCCTAATCAAGGGAAAATCATCACGATCGATTAGTTTTCTTTCTTCGCTTCCTCTTCTTTGGATGGAAATGTTTCAGTTATGGAGCATACCAATATTCCCTATGAGAGTGTGGGTGTTGGACTCTTTAAAGATCCTACCCTTATGGGTGTTTTTTCACTCCCACCTCCTAATGTCACCTTTTTTAATATGATTTCTATCAATCCTGATCCTTGGGTGATTCTCCCCATCGACCAGGTAGATTCATGGGGTGAGGTTATGTTGTTGAGCCCTGCCGAGCTCAACAGCATAACCCCCTCTACTCCTTTAAGAAGATCCCTTGACACGTATGTGCAATCCCCTTGGCTTGGAGACATTGTTTCTCTGGACCCATTGTAAGAGACATTTCCTTCCTATGAGGCAATTCTTGAGACTATGTCTTTTGATGATCCTCCTTGGCTCGATCATCACCATCGTTCCTCATTTCTCCCAATCCATGGGGCCATGGCTACCTGTCTAGGTAATTTTTCTTCTTGTATTCCTTCTCTGCCGCTTCCGACAACTATCCTAACTCATGAGTTTTTTTATGAGGGAAATATGTGGAATATTATGCAAACCATGCCCATCAACATCTTTGTTAAACCAGGGATTGTTGAAAATATTCACATTGGATTTACTTGTTCTCCTGAGGAGATCCATCTTTACACTGACCTTTTCCACAAGTTCTGCGATGTGTTCGCATGGTCATATGAAGAAATTCCCGGTATTGATCCAAGTATTGTGGTCCATGAGATACCTACATACCCTGGTGCAAAGCCAGTTCGACAACGTTTACACCCTGTGCACCCGAGAAAATCCATGGCCATCAAAGGAGAAATTGAAAAACTTCTCAAGGCAGGGTTATTTATCATATCCCACTGACAAACTGGGTATCTAATATTGTCCCTGTGACCAAGAAGCAGGCCACTATTTGTGTTGATTATTATGACATCAATCGCGCATGTTCGAAAGATAACTCTCCTACTCCCTTTATTGATCAGCTTATCGACGACTATGTCGAGAGTGAGATATTCTCTTTTAGGGATGGCTTCTCTAGTTACAACCAGATCAATATTTCGCCTGCCGATCAGCACAAGAATGCCTTCATCTATCCGTGGGGTACTTTTGCTTACAAAAAGCTTCCTTTCGGCCTGAAAAATGCTGGTGCCACTTTCCAGCGAGCAATGTCCTATTCTTTTCATGCAATCTGCCACATTGTTCATCCATATCTGGATGATCTTCTGGCTCATTCAACTAAACACGCTAACCATCTGAACCACCTCCACCAGATTTTTCTTCGCTGTAGACATTACCGTATTCATCTTAATCCACATAAGTGTGTCTTCTACGTTGAATCCGACAGACTTCTTGTCTTTTTCATTTCTAAAGAGGGCATTCATCTCGATCCCCTCAAGGTCAAAGCTATTTTGAATCTCCTGCCTCCTGCTTCTTTGCATCAGTTGCAGAGTTTGCAGGGGAAGGCCAATTTCCTACGTCGTTTTATCCCTAACTATGTTGAGATTGCTAAAGGTTACACGCATCTCCTTAAGCGTGACACTCCATTTATTTGGGATGACATCACCCAAAGGTCATTCGAGCAACTCAAGACACTTCTTTTTTTTGCTCCCTTGCTATGTCCACCTAACTATCATCGTGATTATTCGCTTTATCAGACAGTCAACCCACATTCCTTCACAGAGGGAGATTTAGTCTTGTTGTATGATCAAGCTAATGACAAGATGGGGGAAGGAAAATTCGAACCAATGTGGCATGGGCCCTATATTGTCAAACTTGTGTTGCAAAAAGGGGCTTACGAGCTAATTGATTATGAAGGTAACCCTTTAGATAAGCCCCGAAATAGGCTTTATCTTAAGAAATATTATGCATGAGTCTTTCGTGCATTTTGTTTACATAAGTGTGTTTTTCATTTTGTACATGTTTGGCTTGGTGTGTAAGTGTCTGCCGCTTATTGTGCCCTTTTTGCTTTTTATGAAAATGTGTATCGCACCTTATGTCGGTTTCGCTAAAGGTGCCTGTCGCAGTACTCAGAATCTTTCCTTCGCGGCATGGGTTATCTACGATCCTCACGGTGAGTTGGTGGATCTTCAAGGTGTTTTTCTAGGGTGTACCAAAAACAATGTCATTGAATATAGCGCTGTCATCGAATTATTAGCAGAGGTTGTATTTCTCAATATTCAAGCATTGATTGTGAATCTAGACTCCCGACTTGTTTTTCTTCAACTTAACGGGTGTTATTCCGTTAGAAATCCTCAAATTTAAGGTTGTATTTATGTGTTCATTTAGTGGAAAGGAATTTTGATTATATCACATATCGACACATTTGTAGAAGACTAAATACATTAACTAATGCATTGGAAAATCATGTATTAGATAGACATTTGTGGCATTTGTGAAAGTAAACCATTAAAGACATAATAAGTCATGTAGAAAAACAAAAAACATAGGTGTATATATATATCTATCTATATATATATATATATATATATATATATATATATATATATATATATATATATATATATATATATATATATATATATATATATATATATATATATGTATGTATGTATGTATGTATATCAGTGTTTCACATCACAGTGCTCAAAAAATATGTATTCGTTTACACCACAAGACATCATGTCTTTCAAAAATGGAAAAAGTTAAACCTAGGAGTCTAATCTACGTGGTGCTCTCTGTAGCACACGACTGCTCGATGGATCCTGCTCAACACCCCTTCAGTGTGTCGTTGGTACTATAGAGGGACATCCTCGAATATTGCATAGTCAGGGATTCCCTCCGTCAATCCCTCCAGGTCTCAAGCAATCTCATCCTCTACGTCTCCACCAGGAGGAGGAATCTCAAACTCCCACTCGCCTCTCCGAGCAATTGGGGACAAGCCTGCAGGCCTTTCCGGCCCAACATTTGCCAGATTGAAACATAGTGATCAGAACATATATAAAAAATGATTTAAAAAAATTATAAAATCATTAAAATCAAAATTTGTTACCTCTGTGGTCCCAGTGTTCCCCAGGGGGAAGTACTAACTCCGGATCACCTCTGAAATCTAGCCCAGTGTATGCCCAGTCCTCGACAACGACAAGCTGGCAGTCCAACCACTGGAAAAATTTAGGTCTCCAGGACATATGCTGACCCCCACCTCCTCTGGGCATCAGCAGCGCCCATCAAGTCATCCTTGGCTCCCGTGGAGTCGACCATGCTACAACTGCTTCCTGTCTCTAAAAGATAGGAAGGTACTCAAGGATAAATGATACCAAGATGGACCCATACCTGAACTGTTTTACATCCCCTCGGTGGCACTTTGTTAATTGCCATTTCATGTTATCAGCCATGGCCTCAGCCCAGTTGAAGACAGTGGGATCCATGCAGTCGGCGGCCAGCCGCAGTTGGGTCTTGGTGGCCTCGTGAGGGGCCTGTGAGCCAACCGCTCTAGTAATGGTCGAGAGAAGGATGTGGAGAGACAAGTCTCTGATAGTAGCAATATTGAGCTTTCCGCCCTTGTCTGACTTCTCTACCTCTGGACACATCCTTCCCATCATCATGTCCATAGTTTCTCCTGTGATCCAAGTCTCGGTCATGCGGGGCCTTTCCCCCCTCCGAGACAAACCTGTCAAGAAATAGATATCTGCTGCCTCTATCTCCAGCTCTTGCCCTCGGATGATGAACTTAGCCTCATTCAGATTCCACACTCCAATCAGATACTGGAGTAAATCCGGTTGTGCCCTCAGACTAGGCACCATAAATAATTTTAGCAAACCACAGTTCCGGAGCACATCCAGACAATCTTGGTCTCCCATGGCCAGTTCATCATCGCCGGTATGCTCTCGTTCTTTCCACTCAATCACCATTTTTTCTTCCTGCACATACACAACACAAATTATAAATACTTTGTTTGCATTTCAAATCCAAAGAAATGGCTTTAATTTTGAGAATTGTAAAGAATCGGCACTCGGCACGCCTATTTTGCAAATAGGTGTGCCGAACCGAAATCACCCATTGAGAAAAGTTGAGATCTTCACGACTTTTTCATGTACAGTCACAAAGACCTCGTTTTCTCCTCATGGAAGATTTTGGGTCATCACGGTCTTGAGCTGGCGACTTGCGACGACCACTGCACATATGCCGGCCCTAAAGTCTTCCTTAAGGGCAGCTCAAACCACCAAAAACGACAAATTATTTATGAAAACATGCAGGAAAATGATTAGAGCTTACCTGGACCGGACAAATTTGCTGACAGGCTGCTGAAATTTCTCCCATCGCCGTTGAAATTTTGAAAGATAATCAGCTCTAATGGCATGACAAAGCTTCTAAAAAAGGAGCAAAGAGGTGTAATTGCACAATTATGTTCGCTAGATGTTTCCACATTGGAATCATCTATTTCTCCAGATCTCCAAAAAGTCTTGGACAATCATTCCAAGGTATTTGAGACTCCCAAAGGTCTCCCACCTATGCGTGATCATGATCATGCTATTCATCTGATTTTGAATGCACGTGTAGAATTCAGCCTCTTCGAGGGGGCAACCTCCTTTACATTACATAAATGAACAATTCTTGGATGATACAAATGACAAAACCTCCTTTCTATATATAGGAGTCTAAGGAGTCACAATATAATCCAGCCGACCTAACAATAATAATATAAAGCCACAAAAATAACAATAGAGGGATTCTATGGGGCACAGAAATAACAATATGGGGGTAATAGGGGCACAACAATATAAATAGGGGGTATAACTACAATAGTAATGGGGTAATCACTAGTATTATAGGGACCCAACATGCCCCTCTCCTTCAAAAAAGTGTTGTCCTCAACGCTTGCGCAGTTCTGGATACTTCTGCATAAAATTCTCATCCTCCCATGTGGAATCTTCAGTGGATAAGTTCTTCCACTTGATAAGATACTCTGAAATTGATCGATTTCGTAGTTGTCGAGTTCTTGTTTCTGTGATTGCTTCCGGTTCCAATATAATTTTTCCTTCCTCGTCAAGTTCTGGCAATATTGTTTGAATTGGGAGCTTGTCACCTATAACCTTCTTTAAACATGAAACATGGAAAACTGGGTGCAATCGAGAAGCTGCAGGAAGCTCCAATTTGTATGCCATAGTACCAATCTTTTCCAACACCTTGTACGGACCATAATACTTTGGTGATAATTTATTATCCTTCTTAGCTTGCTTTAGGGACATTTGCTTATATGGTTGTAGCCGTAGGAATACCCAATCACCTACATCAAAACTTCTTTCACTGTGATGTTGATCTGCCTGTTGTTTCATTCTATTTTGTGCCAACACGAGGTTATCCTTTAAGAGTTGGAGGACTTGTTGTTGATGTTCGATGTGATGTTCCACTGCCTGAACCTTAGAATTTTCTCTTAAATATGATGTGATGGATGGTGGTTGATACCCATAAAGTGCCATAAATGGGGTCATTTTTGTTGCTGTATGGAAGGAAGTGTTATACCACCATTCAGCTAGAGGCAACCATTTGACCCATTGTGTCTGTTTATCAGATACAAAGCAACGAAGATATCCTTCCAAACATTTGTTTACTATCTCAGTTTGCCCATCAGATTGAGGATGATAAGATGAGCTATGAGCTAACTGAGTACCAAGACAAGAAAATAATTCTGTCCAAAAATTTCCAGTGAAAATGGGATCTCTGTCACTTACAATAATCTTTGGGTTTCCATGTAGCTTTTGAACTGTTTCCATAAATGCAGTAGAAACTGTACTGGCTTTAAATGGATGTGATAATGCACAAAAGTGTGCATACTTGGTAAGTCTGTCAACTACCACCATGATGACACTCTTTCCCTCAGACTTGGGTAAACCTGTGATAAAATCCATTGAAACCTCCTCCCAACGTTGGCTTGGAATGGATAAAGGTTGTAATAGACCTGGTGTCTTAATTGTTTCAACTTTATTTTGCTGGCAAACCAAACATTCCGCCACAAACTTTTGAATATCTGATTTAAGGCCATCCCAAAAAAATTCCTTCTTAACCCTGTGGTAAGTTTTTAAAAATCCTGAGTGCCCTCCTAAGGGAGAAGTGTGCAATTCCATAAGAATCTTTTGTTTTAGCTGGGAATTCTTACAGAGGTATAAGCGATCTTTGTACCATAACGAATCATTTTGCCAGCTAAATGTATCAGAAGTACTGGAATCTTGTTGTAGCTTTTGAATAAGTGCCCACACTTCTTCGTCATTCTTCCATTCCTCCCTTGCTTCGTTTATCCAATCTGGTTGGATAATAGAAATGGCACACAACAATGCTTCCACATCCTCATCCTTTCTTGAGAGTGCATCTGCCACCACATTTTGCTTCCCTTTTTTGTAGATGATTTCAAAGTCATAACCCAACATCTTTGTGACCCACTTTTGTTGCTCTTCAGAGGATAATCTTTGTTCTAAAAAGTATTTAAGGCTATCATGATCCGTTTTTACCTTGAAGTGTCTTCCCATTAGGTAGGGTCGCCATTTCTTAAGTGCATGGAGTATTGCCAACATTTCCTTCTCATAAATAGCTTTGCTTAAAAACTTTCCCTTGATTGGACGACTTTCAAAAGCAATGGGTCTTTCATCTTGCATTAGAACAGCACCAATTCCATTTCCTGAAGCATCACATTCCACAATAAAGGTTTTTGTGAAGTCCGGTGTAGCTAAGACCGGTGCTTGGCACATTGCCTCTTTAAGATGTTCAAAGGCCTTTGTTGCTTCCGAAGTCCATGAAAATGAATCTTTCTTCAATAATGTTGTTAGAGGTGCTGCTATTCTCCCATAATTCTTAACAAACTTGCGATAATACCCTGTCAACCCAAGAAATCCTCGCAGATGCTTTATGGATGTGGGGATTTTCCATTCCTTAATGGCTTTAATTTTGCTAGGGTCTACCTTAACTCCTTCATGAGATACAATATGACCCAAATATTCCACCTCCTGGACTCCAAAGAAACATTTGGATCTTTTTGCATATAATTGTTTCTCCTCCAATAGTTGTAACACCCTGTCAACATGTTCAACATGATCCTTCCAAGACTTGCTGTAGATTAGTATATCATCAAAAAATACTAACACAAATTTTCTAAGGAATGGTTTGAAAATTGAATTCATCAAACCTTGAAATGTTGAAGGTGCATTGGTAAGGCCAAAAGGCATGACCAAAAATTCATAATGACCCTCATGAGTTCTAAATGCTGTTTTCAGAATGTCTTCAATCTTCATTCTAATTTGATGATATCCCGAACGAAGATCCAACTTGGTGAAGTAAATTGATCCATGCAATTCATCCAGTAATTCATCAATAACAGGAATGGGGAACTTATCTTTAATAGTGAGCTTGTTGAGCTCCCTATAATCTGGACACATGCGCCATGATCCATCCTTCTTGTGCACCAATACTACTGGAGCTGAGAAAGAACTTTGACTCGGTTGAATTATACCAGCCTCTAGCATTTCTGCAACGGCCTTTTTTGGACATATGGATATCTGTATGGCCTGATGTTTGGAGGAACACTTCCTGGAATCAGATGAATAGCATGATCATGATCACGCATAGGTGGGAGACCTTTGGGAGTCTCAAATACCTTGGAATGATTGTCCAGGACTTTTTGGAGATCTGGAGAAATAGATGATTCCAATGTGGAAACATCTAGCGAACATAATTGTGCAATTACACCTCTTTGCTCCTTTTTTAGAAGCTTTGTCATGCCATTAGAGCTGATTATCTTTCCTGGTTTCCCTGCAATACCCCTTAATTCAACTTCCTTTCCTTCCACAAAAAATTTCATGAAAAGTTCTTGAAAATTAAAAGCTATTGTACCCAAGGATTGTAGCCATTGGACTCCTAGTACAACATCAACACCTCCCATTGGAATGGAAAGCATTGGGCTAGTCAATACATATTCTCCCATGGATAGCTTGATATTATGGCACTTTCCAGAACAATTTATTGTTCCTCTATTTGCAATCATCACTTGACACTCTGGTGCTGGATATAGGAAGCAATTCAATTCTTTTGCTACCCTACAATGAATAAAATTGTGGGTGCTTCCTGAATCAATCAACACTATTACCTTTTTCTTCTTGATTTGTCCTTCTATCTTGATGGTTTGAGGAGTGGTAATTCCCACCAATGCATTACAAGATATGGTCGGATTTATTTGTTCTTCATCTAGGCTTTGTTCCTGGAATATATCCTCTTCTTTTGACCTTTCTTGCTCCTTTTCTTCTTCCTCTTCACAATCTATGTAGAATAATTTCTTCTCAACACACTTATGACCTTTTGTGTATTTGCTATCACAATTGTAACAAAGCCCTTTTGCTCTTTTTTCTTCCAATTGTTGTGGTGTCAACCTTGTAGGTTGTGGAAGACTATGGGCAAAAACACTTCCGTCTTTATAGTTGTGAACGGTATGCTTCCTAGTTGCAATAATTTTGCTTTCCATTTTTCTTGCTAACCTGAATGCCTTCTCTAATGAATCAGGTTCCCAAAGGCGCACATCATGTTGGATATTATCCTTTAAAGACCCTATGAACACATCAATCCTATGATCCTCTGGAATATCTTTTACCCTTATGTTCAATTTTTGGAACTCCTCAATGTGCTCCATTATTGAACCCTTTTGTTTGAGACTTATCAATTGGCTAAAAAAACTGTTGCTTTTTGTATCCTCATAATGTGCTATCAATTCTTCCGTAAAAATTGCCCACGTGATAAATTGTTTACGAGAACAAAGCCATTGATACCATACAAACTGATTTGGTTCCAAATATAAAGTTGCCATACGTACCTTTTGTGTGTTTTGCACATTATTGAGATCGAAGAATTGCTCCATCTGTAATATCCATGTGGCGGGATCCTTGCCATCAAACTTCCTCATATCGATTTTTGGAACATGGTGAGTCTTTGATCCAACATTAGAGTCTATGGAATCATGATTAACATTTCTTTTATTCTCATCATGAGTTTCCTTTACTACCTTTTCACCATTAGTGACCCTTTCTTGTAGCAACTTCTTCAATTCATCCATCTTATCATCCATGCCATCAATTTTAGCGTCCATGCCATTCACCTTAGCTTCCATGCCATCCATCTTAGCTTCCATGCCCTTTATCTTAGATTCCACACCATTTACCTTAGATTCCACGCCATTTATCTTAGATTCCACGCCACTTATTTTAGCTTCTGTTAGCTTTTGTGAGCGTGACATTTGTTGCACTTGTTCTTGTAATTTTGATATATCATGTAGCATTTCTTCCTCTTCTTAATGAGTCATGCTAGAGCTTTCAGGTTCCTTACTAGGTGTTTTCATTTTCTTTCCTCGGGGCATCAGTTACCGATAATACTGTTTTACTATGCCCTTTGAATTCCGTTAAACCAAGCTTACACAAAAATTTAAAAAAAACTACACACCTTTTTTCACTTTATAGAAGCCTGATATTGAATCTGATGTATCTATGTAATTTCAGATCCTCCAATTCTAAAATTGCTACCTGTAGTAGCCTTCTGCATCCTCTTTCCAATGCCACAAGTCTGAGCCAAATTGGATTCTCCAAGGAAGAGTTATGTGAAATCTCCCACAGTGACTTGCTTTTAGACTGGTTCAATAGAGCGAACTTGTACGACGTGCCACGAGTCCCTGTTTCAACCTTTGAATTTGAAACACACATACAAAAAACTACATTCCATCCTCTTTCTGTACCTTCTTACGAAATTTCAATCCAATCCCCAGAGAGAAAGTTATGACGATTTTCCCCAGGTCACCTGTTTTGAATGTAATTTAGGAGTCTGCAAAAAGACCAACTTCCTCAGATCATATCTCCGCAAATATCACGCGAAAAGCTCTGAAATTCGGACTCAAGGTTCAGCGCGATTTCTTCTCAAATGGGTTTTTTTTTGCGACTTCTGAAACGTCACAGAAAAAAAGTTATAGCGGAAATGCCACGATGACCTGTTTGGAGCAGCGAAACCCTAGAATCCAAAGCTCTGATACCAAATGTTATGAAACCAGCTCACAAAAAGATAGAAAAGAGAGATCCACGCCTTAGAATTCAGCCTCTTCGAGGGGGCAACCTCCTTTACATTACATAAATGAACAATTCTTGGATGATACAAATGACAAAACCTCCTTTCTATATATAGGAGTCTAAGGAGTCACAATATAATCCAGCCAACCTAACAATAATAATATAAAGCCACAAAAATAACAATAGAGGGATTCTATGGGGCACAGAAATAACAATATGGGGGTAATAGGGGCACAACAATATAAATAGGGGGTATAACTACAATAGTAATGGGGTAATCACTAGTATTATAGGGACCCAACAGCACGAGGGTAAAATTTTTAGCTCTGAGGTAAAATGGTAAAAAGTAATTTGTTTTTACCAAATGACTCTTTTATAAGCCTTTTTGTCAAAATTAGGGTTTGTAAATTAGGATTTTGACTATTTCGCGTATTTTTATATCAAATATGGAGCTTACGCTTGTTTTTGTGTAGCAACAAGTTTCGTGAACCTTGGTGACTACTCTACGAGTTGTATTTTATACTTTTTCGGACTCAGTAAAAACATGAAAAAGTCGTTCTTGGAGTCTTCTTTAAGCTCTTTTCTAACTCATGAAACATGAAAAGATTGTCGAGCTCTTGTCACTTTGAACTCGTTAAAGGCTGCGAAGCATCATCTACCCAGTATACGTTTACCCCTTTTTTGGGCTGGGATAGATTATTTACGAAAAAGGTATACATTGATCTTTCATGGTCAATAGGTTCCCCTGGATATTATTTTCTACCTATTCTGATTCGAGGGACAAATTTATGAAAGGGACCTTTGGAGTTTTCTTTTCTGTGTCTTTTTCAAACTCTCTAAACTTGAAAAAGACTCTGAGTTTCACCTATGTCGGACTCGTTAAACCCTGACGAGATTGGACTTGTCACCATGACGAGATCGAGCTTCTCCTTCCTAGGGCTCATTACAACTTACTAGGTCAGACTCATCTAAAGCATGAACTTACATTATAAGCATATGTTATCCCCTTCAAGCTTGTGTTTTAAAAATAATTGGGGTACTCGCCAGAAATGGTGGGGGAAATTTTGGAAACATTCCATTGATTGTATTAGTTATTACGGTAACTTATCGCTCTTAGACATCGACACTCCTTCTGCTTCATGTCAAGTTAAGATATCTTCATTTTATCATTGGCCTTCAAGGTTTTGGGTTATTTATTTTGCCACATTCCATCTGATCCCTACTGCATCATCATGACCTTTGATACCTTGGTACCAAAATGATGCCAAATTCTAGAGTCGTGTCACTGATATGTCCAAGAGCTTGATCCTTCTGTAGTTTGTAGCCTTACACACCTCCCTCAGATTCTCTGTCTCATTCACCATCATCTTGTTCCTTCGTCTCGCATTGATGATGTGGAAAACATTATGGCCCTCCTTCAACCGGTCGCTTCCTGTCGACTTCAACTCATTATCCAAGAAGTTGACCTAGAGACTCCTTTCTGGTACCTTGGAGCTTGCATGCCTCAATGGCAAGTTTTTCACACTCGACGATAGGCTTGCATCATTGGTCTTCAATTGGGTGATTTCACAAGTGTTCGACTCTAGATCATTCTTCACACTTTGTGGATTGTAATAGCAGTACCTTGAGAACCATTGAAATTACTGGTGGTCTCTCTCGTGCTTGTTAACGGTTCACATGATTGGATGGTAGTCAAGTGATTTTCTAGTGTGCTTGACTTCAACACATCTATTCGCATATTAGAAATTGTATAATGGACAGGTCGGGATTCAAGACCCTGGCCTCAGATTACACAAGTCCAGGTTGCGTGGATTGATTTATACATGACTCTATTGATTGGATGGCTGCGTTTGTACCTGAGTCATTTTTTATGGTCTTTCTAATTGGATGGTTGCATCCATACCATAGACCATTTATGTTTATCTTTTAGATGGCTAGGCCCATGCCTTATGCATATTTATTTCCTTTCACTATGTACTCTTGTATCAAAGATATCAATTGTACTTGCGTCTACAGGTTCTCCACGAGGTCGTTCTGTTTCATTTATGGATTCGTAAAGCATTTCACCCCTCCCACTCTCTTGGCCGTCATGCTTTAGGGGGCATCTGTTACACAGTAATTTTTCATCGGCTTTGCATTCCCTGATTCCAGATACTGTCTGTCCATATTACTAACATCTTTGTTGTTTCATGTTGCCAACTATGTGTCATTACCTTCCTTGCAATCTCAGGAAGAGTGCCTTATTTCATTATCCCTGAAGAAGACCCTTTTTACCTAAGTTTCTGGATTGGTGCGAGTCATCAGTTATCCTCCTCACGAAGATTAGCAAGTCAACACTAGCCCTAGTGATTTCTTTGCTATGCCCCTGTGTTGCACCCGCGACAAGCCAGATTTGGCAAGTTTTTCAACAACTCGTCGAAACTTCTAGATGAAATTGCTTCATGGGCGGTCCTAGGGCTAGCTTTTGGGTCAGTGTAGCTCGCCTTTCTCCTCTGGGATAGTTTTTCCACCTTTTGTGCAACCTCCCTAAGAGATAAGCTCCTCCTTCCTTCTCTTATGGGGCATCTCCCTCCTATAAATATCTCCTCCATGAATAACATCAGCTAGCTTGGATTTAATGGAATGATAGCTAGATGTAATTTGAGTTTTCAAGTTTCTAAGAGAGGAGTAGAAGTAGAGAGTGTTATTGGAGTGTGGAAGTAGCCTCATTTGTGTTGTGATTTGAAAGATGCTTGAGTAGAGTTGGCTTAAGAGCTTTCTAGTATCAACCCTTTTAGACAGAAGAGAGAGTCATATGTTCCCCTGGGAGACGGTTCAAAAGTGATTGCTTACGGAGACATACCGACAGGACCCTTCAAGGAGGTTTACAACGTCAAGGTCTAGTTGTAAGTTTACTTTGATTTATATTAATACAAATCGACAGCTTGTTTCCTATATTGTGCTTTAAATTATATGTCGATAGCTTGAGGTTCCTTGAATCTTCAAGTAGATTGTTTGGTTGTTTCCTATTTGCGTTTGTGGTGTTTCTCTACATGTTGCTTTTAGGTATGAATGACTAGAAGAATGAAGAGCTGGAATAACATGACAAGGACTTCATGGAACGTTGGATTGAAGGTAGGTTCTTCATCACACCAACTTTCTGAGGAAGTCTCCTTTGATATTGTTTGTGCAGTGACTAGACCCACTCTAGGGCTAGAGGGGTTGCCCCTTTCTGTGGAGGGAACTTACCTGTGTCATAGGTACTATTGGCCCTTTCAGTAACATTCCACGGAGCACGGACTGAGGTCTCACCCGAAGTAGTTTGGGAGGTTGCTAGAACCATGTTTCTGCACCCTGGAGATGTCTGATGAGTTCAAGTGGTCTGCAGTTCGACCCTGCACGCATGTCGCTATGCGCAATTATCCGTTCCTCGCAGCCTGAGGTGTCGCCTTCACACAGCCCTACTCAGGGGCTGAACAGTGTTATTACCCAAGTCCTTACTAGTAATCCGATATTCGTTGATTTACTTAGCTTATCTGTGTGCTTTCCGTTATACTTAACAATGTTCACTATTCATACCAGTGCACGCAGTAAAGAAACAGTATATTTTCAAATGATATCAAACACATAATAACTCAGAACAGATACACATAATTGGTAACAAAATCTTTCTTTTTTAATCTCTTCTCCGATTACAGACTCGACTCCACCTTGCGCACTTAGCTGCGGACTCTACTAGGCCTCTGCACACTCAGTTGTAAAGCCTTTTCCTACTCTACGACTCAAGACACACTTCGCACTTCGACTTAATCTCTAAGACCTTTCATGCCCATTCTCTATTAGATTGGATATCCCTTTACAACTTAGAGCCTCACTCTATTTATACAATTGCATGGTCCGCGGACCATGGGTAGGCCAACCTTACATTCAAAACTAGGACGGACATCCCTATGACTCTAACATACATTTCGCACTTGCAATTCGTGGAGATTTACAACAATATCAACTCAAAAATTGGGCTTTGAGCCCCAAAACATGCTGTGGGGGGATTCTATGCCCAACATAAGACAAATCACTACAATTGTCCAGTCATTCCTTTAAAATAAACTAACACACTAGTTATGATCTTCATGCATTCCAGTTACATAAACATTATCAAAATAACTAGTCCTTCAATTATTACTTTTGGTGCATGCAAATATGTAAAGAACACTAACAAAATGAATGTTGTTCCTATGCATGCAAATGCATATTCTTTCCAAAAGAATGCTTAAGACAACAGAGCATGCAACACATGTTTCTTTTTCGAGGAAATCTAGTATAATAGGGCATGCAAATGCATATACTTTCCAAAAGAATGCTTAACAAAATAGAGCATGCAACACATGTTTCCTTTTCGAGGAAATCTAGTATAATATGACATGCAAAAACATGTTTTCTTTTCCATAAAACTAATGCAATAAAGCATACAAATACATGCCTTATTTTCCAATAATGTACCAACATTACCCACATATATAAATCTTCCAAGAAAACCAACACATTATGATGGTTTTTTGCATGTAAATCATCTTCTTTCCCAAAGAATATTTTCGAATGTAGGCTAACAAAATATGTTATCATTTCCCACATATAAATTTATATTCTTTCCAAACGAAAGCTAATACAAATCTTGCATGCATATACATGATCTTATTCCAAAAGAAACTAACATAATAGTTATGATAGTATAAAAGTAATCACATATAAATTTTCTAAAGAAATATAGCTCAATAGTTCTTCTATACATGTAAAGAACATATCTCTATAACACTGTTATCACAAAACCAGACCCTGATAAGCTGCTGATCAGGAAGATTTTGAGTAACTATTTCAAACCAATCTTTTGGCTAAGGTTTAGCCTCCTCAACTTGAGAGGGCTCTCTCACTAGGTTAAAGATTTTAATTTGAAGATTAGATGGCTAACTCTATGGAAAAATCAAACAAAAATGTATAAATGGTTGAAATACCAATCAACAAACATCTATTAGGCTATGGAGTCAAAGCATGTTTCAGTACAACAACAAGATCGGTTTAACATGGAAGTCAGGGCATAAAGAGTCTTAATATATTAGCAAAACAGAGACATAATGCAAGGAACACAGTTTATAAACACATGAAGGAAGTTAGAGCATTATCAATGAATTCTAAGTAACATGTGTTTATACCACTGCAAGTAAGTAAATGAAGAAATCCATGAGAAAATCAAACATTAAAAACACTCTCTGAATCTAAGTAGTCAAGCCAATATCTATGTATTAACATGAAAACATACAGTCTCATACAATAACACATTGTGCTTGTTTCTTTTGAAAATTGCCAACGCCTGGGGAATTCCACCTCTTGTCTTTTTTAGAGTTATCATTACAATCTTGGATTCCCTGATCCAACTTGAGGGGAATTCAAATTTCCTAGCTTGACACCTATTCATACCTAAAACAGACTATTACTTACAAGTAACAATTAACTGACTGTCTTAGAGTCCTAATACAGTTAGGAGTACAACTCATGATTATGATAACAACAACCTAATCTAGGAATTAAACTCGATGCTTGATAGCTGCTCCTCCTTAACTTCAACCTTGGTAATTTCCATAACCCTCCTGTTGGCCTCTAATAACTTCTCCTTTATCTGCCTTGAAAACTAGCAATATGTCCCCGGCACTATAGCCTTGGTCTTCAATGATGTTCCTCGAATCTTCTGATGACAAAACTAGCCCCTTTAATCATGTAACATACGTTAAGTTAGCCATAGAACCCTGCTCTTTCACTTGTGCAAAAATTAAACTCCTTGAAGGAGCATGAAGAAGGTCAATCTGGATGTGCTACAAAACTGACTATTGTTTTTGTAGCGCAAAACTTTTCTTTTACATATATGCTTTATCCTTTGAGTTTTTTCCTTGCTTGAGCATTAAACTTTCATAAGTGACCTCCTCACATTCTCTAGCAGCATCATTCTCCAAAAAATAGCCGCTTCTTTCCTTTGAGAATTGATCAAAACATCAAAACTGTACCTACAACAGTTCCGTAGCGCGATACAAAACTGTTGTGTATGTCACCTACAGCAGTTTCGTAGCGTGCTACAAAACTACTGTGTGAATCAATTTACACAATTTTCTTCCAAACATTTTATTTCTAAGGATTCTTTACAGTTGTTCCATTATTTACATATGCCATATATACTTAACATCCCCCATCCTTGAAACATCTTCAAAAATTAATGTCTTTGTTTCAACCAAAATTGTATTAGGGTTTCATCACTTACTGCCCTGTTCATTTGTGTTGAGGCTGACCTCTAGACTTGCTCAACTGAATTTATGTCACTAAAGACATAATTTCAGGAGAAATTTGCAAATCTTAAGCTCCAACCTTTGTATGTGAACCTGTGAAATTTAGAGCAAATTCCTTGGTCACTTGGTTATGTGCTCCCTGTAGTTTCTCACAAAACCTCCAGCAACCTGCATTTTTGAAGGATTCTTCAATTGATTTATCTTTCATGAGAGAATCTAAGCCTTCAGGTTCCGTTCTCAGACATTGACCTGACCTGTGATTTCTTCTTTCTTCCGACATTTTTCCTTTGAAATCCCTGTAGACAGAAAACCTGGAAGAAAACTGCCTCGCTTGAATCCTGCAGAAGAACTCTGGTTTCTGCTCACCCTGGGCTTGTTTACTCAGACTAAGAACAACACCAAGTGTCTCTTGCACGAATATGACCAAGATCAACTAACCTTTTTTGAAATTTAAAATGACTAATGACAAATGACCCCTAACGAATCTAATGATGGATATGAATGGTTGCATGTGAGAGGAAAGGTTCATGGACTGACACCTGATGATGAAAATTTAACGGTTTCTGGTGGATTTGATAGCTAGACAGGATTGATCACAAATCCCCAATTTCGTAGCGCATCTAGTGTAAATTTGGGGTTTTTCGCTATGAAAATGACTAGCTACGAATCCCCGATTTTGTAGCGCACATAGTGTAATTTCAGGGCTTTGCGATACAAAAACGAGTAGACAGTTTCGTAGTGCATTCAAATTTTTGAAATGACCAGACACAAGAAACTTAAAACATGATATGGGATCCATAAGGGGCCAGACAATGCTAATGGACTTTATTTGATGATGGAAATGAGACTCTAATGCTATAACTGACACTCTTAAAAACATAAAAAATAACTTGACCATGTGTGACACAAAAACTTAGAAACCATGCAAGTTGTCCAAAATTTTAAAAACTTTTACAGTGATAATAGTGGCTCCACTTGGGATAGTGTGCCCTTGTGGTACACTAAGAACCTGCAGTTCCAGTGCTTTATCCATTTATGATAAAAACAGAAATTTTGTTGACAAGCATCTTCTTCAAACTATTTGGGCCTTCACCTCAAGCTTAAGATTTTTGTTTCAACTTGTCATTATTAGCAAAAATTGACAAAAACAAATATATACAATGTCATGAGAGATTGGTAATACTTCAGCAACGATAATGCTTTAGGAACCTACCATTAATAGGCCCTCCAGCATATGATCCTCCATCAATTTCCTATAGTATATAAGTGTTGTTCCCATGAAAACCAGCAATCTAAAAAGGACCCTTCCATAAATTCTCAAACTTACCGTGTTTGCCTTTTTCTTCAATTCTAGCCTCCCATTTCAGCACTTTGTCTTGAATCTAAAAACTATCTTCTTTGATATTTTTATCAAATGTACTCTTAATTCTGTTCTGAGCATGTTGATGACTGTCATAGACTTCACTTCTCTTCTCTTGCAGGGCTATCAGCTGGTTGATTCTCCTCTGAATGGCATTTGGTTCTTCTTCAAGTCCTTGAATTAACTTCATTACCGGTACTCCAAGTGATGTTGGAAATATAGCTTTGGCACCATAAACTAACTCATACGGTGAAGTCCCAATTGACCTCTTTGTGCATATCCTGTCAGCCCATAAGGCATACTTCAGCTTTAAGTGCCAACCTTTCTTGTTCTCCTGCAATACCTTTTTGATGATTTTAACAATGCTCTTGTTTGATGATTTAGCAAGACCATTTCCTTGCGGATAGTAGGTTGTAGAGTGTTTAAGAGTAATGTGATATTGATGACAAAAATTAATGATTTTCTTAGACTTGAAAGCTTGAGAATTATCTTTTATAATCTTCATGGGGCAGCCAAATTGAGACAATATATGAAAGCTTGAGAATTATCTGTTATAATCTTCATGGGGCAGCCAAATTGAGACAATATATTATTTTCTAGGAAAGAAATAATCACAGAATCATTAGCTTGCCTTGTTGGAATCGCCTCTATTCATTTGGTGAAGTAGTCTGTTGCTGTGAGAATCCAGTGATGTTGTCCTGATGATGATGGATGTATTTCCCCAATAAAATCCAACCCCCACTACTGGAAAGGTGCTTCCACATAGATAGGAACCAAAGGTAGAGGCAAAATTTTTCTTCTTCCTTCAAAAATTTGACATTCGTGACATGCAGCAGCCTTTTTGTAGATGTCTCTAAACATTGTTGGCCAAAAATACCCTGCCCTTAGGATTTTATTTGTTGTAGCCTTCCAATAATGATGTCCTCCACAATCACCTTTATGGAATTCTTCAGTGACCCTTTCAGCCTCCTCTTCAAGTAAACAATTCAACAAAATTCCTCCTGTATCTTTCCAAAACAGATTTCTGTCAAATATAAAATATCTCAAATATTTCAGCTTAACAAACCTTGCTTTGGATTTTGTTAGATCAGCAGAAGCTTTGTGATGTTGTAAAACAAATACCACATCTTAGTACCAATCTGAAACAAGATATTTCTCAAAAATTGGAACCATATCTTCCTCATCTTCAGAAATTTCTGAGATTTCTGCATTCATATTTATGTCAAGACAGTCTAGATTTGACTGAGTCATTAGCTTTGCCAAGCCTTGTCCCTTCACCAATTTGGTTGGTTTGATGTCTATATCATATTATAGCAATTTGGCTATCCATTTTCCCCTCTTACCATCAGGATCTACTTGAGTTAGAATATCTTTTATTACAACACTTGGAACATATGCCACAATGTGAGAATGCAGAATATAGATTCTGAAATCTTTTATAGCTTTCACCAAGGCATAAGCTTTCTTTTCTAGAATATTGTACTTCAGTTCATCATTTGCTAATGTCCTACTAAAGAAAGAAATAGGTTGTTCAATACCTTGCTTTCCTTTTTGTAACAGAACCCCAGCAATTGTATTCTTAGAAGCAAATGTAAAAATAAGAAATTCTTTGGAAAAATCTGGACTGATGAGTACTGGTGCTTGTGTAAGTGCCCTCTTGATTTCTTCAAAATATTTCTTCACTTTAGCTTTCCACTTAAATTCCACTCCTTTCTTTAACATCCTTGTTATATCTTTGACAATCTCAGCAAAATTAGGAATGAAGCGCCTAACAAAATTCACTTTCCCAAGAAAAGATTGAATCTCTTTCCTACTTCTTGGTAGATCTACCTTTTGAATTGCATTAAATCTATTAGGATAAATCCTAATTCCTTCTTCAAAAATGATATGACCGAGTAACTTTCCTGATGTTAAAGCAAAGATACTTTTAGTAGGATTAAGAGAGATACCAAACCTTCTACATTTCAACAGAATTTTCTCTAGGTGTTTCAAATGATATTCTTCTTTCTTTGAAAAGACTATGATGTCATCAAGATAAACAACCACTGATTTATCCTTTTCTTCAGAAAAAGAAATATCCATTGCTCTTTGGAAAGTGGCTTCCACATTCATGAGACCAAAAGGCATCTTGGCATACATGAATGTGCCCCATGGTGTTGTGAAGGTTGTTTTCTCCTAATCATCCAGATGCACAAGAATCTGATTGTACCCTGAGAATCCATCAAGCATAGACATTCTTTGTGAACCAACAATATTTTGCAGAATTGAATCCATCTTGGGAAGAGGATAGTTGTCCTTTAATGAAGCCTTATTCAAATTTCTGAAATCAATACAAATTCTGACTTCTCTACTCTTCTTTCTAACTGGAACCAAATTTGCAAGCCAATTTGAGAATCTGATTGGGACAATGATTTTAGCATCAAAGAGTTTCTTAATCTCCTTTCCAATCAATGGCATGATAAGGGGATTAATTCTTCTCAACTTTTGTTTGAAAAGTTTCTCATTTTCTTTAATAGGAATAGTATGTTGAATAATGGAAGGATCATATTGTTTTAAGTCAGCATAACTCCAAGCAAAAACATCAACAAACATTTTCATCATCTCAATATATTTGAATTTCATATCAGCTGAAAGAAACTTTGAAATTTTGATCATCTTAGGTAAAGCTGATGTACCCAGATTACAGCTTTCTATTTCCTCTTCATCAGCTTGTATCTTTGGCGATTTGAACACATCATTCTGATCGAACAACTTTTCAAGAGGAATAAGACCCTTTGGTATTGAATTATTTTTTAATTGCAAGACTTCAAAATTTTCTTTAGACTCAACAAGCATGTTTGTTGATCTACTTGACTACTTTCAAATTCTTCTTTCAGTTCAATAAAATTCCATACTTGTTGATCATCTTCAAAAACTTGCTAATTGATGATATTATCTGGAATAGATATTCTATGACAAACTTCAACCTCATATTTCTCAGAAGAATGAATAGGAATGACAAACAGACTTGCCAAAACAGCGATAGAATCAACAATTGAATTTTGGTCTCTAGTTTTGATAGTGAAAGAATATTCTTGAAAGTTTTCCAACATATCTAAAACTAGATTTCTGTATGCTCTCATTCTTACATCCTTTGTTTGATAGACACCCTTAACTTGTCTAATAACCAATTCGGAATCTCCTAAAAATGGAGATATTCTGAGCCTTCATTCTTACCAAAAATTCTAGACCCAAAATCAAAGATTCATATTCAGCCATATTATTTGTGCAATCAAAATTCAGTTTTTAAGAATAAAACTTACTCTCATCACTTGGACTTGTGATCCAAATTCCATTTCCTGCCCCTTCTTTCCCTGTTGATCCATCAAAGTACAAAGACCACCATCTATTCATCTTTGTGTCATTTTCTTGCTAATTTTCTGAGTGCTAATTTTATGTTTTCATCTCTTCCGGTCCACTATCAACTGACTCATTAAAAAGAATGGCATATCCAAGTTCAGTATCAAATGAATGAATAGGAAAATTCTGAGGTTTATCTTTGTTGCTTACCATATAAGCCATTCTAGTCTCCCAATACAATCTCCTTTTTTCACCAAAAATAGGAATGGTGGCATAGGTGAGGTCCATCTACATTGTGCCTTTGATTTTCACTGCCCATGATCTTGATAGAAACATTCCAAACTTTGGCGGAATATCAACCACAACAATGTCCATAACAATTGTCTTTGCTGGGATTTATGTTAGACCAACAACATCAGCTTTGATTAAACCAATACATTGGACTCTTTTTGAATCAAAAGAGAATAAATCCTTATATGGTCTTGTTACTTGTAATCCTAACCTCTCCATAATTACTTTGGGCATGAGATTATGAGAAGCCCCTAAATCCAACATAGCATTATGTAAGGTCATATCATGAATACTAATGCTTACATAGAAAGGAGGAAACTCTTCATTTTGATCATCTTCTAACCTTGGACCCAAATATATAGTAGGATTATCTTCTTGGACATTTAAGATATCAGCAGCTCCTGGTTGTGAATTTAACATCTCTACAATCTTGCTTCTGTATTTATTTACCTTGAGAATCTCACTAAAAGGGATTGATATTTTAATCTTTGAAATTTCATTCTCAAGGTTGAAAACAGAAACAGATTTTTCAGCTTCTTTGATAGGAGGAGGGAGTTGAGTGTCCTTTTTACCGAGTGGAGAGTCTTCCTTACTTTCAATAACCTTTGGGGTATATTTTTTTGCTTCAACAACCTTTGAAGCATCTTTCTTGGGTTGTGCTTTGTTTGCAATAATTGGTACATTTCTGTTTCTAAGATTGTATTGTTTTTGCATCTCAAAGATAACATGTTGATACCCTTTAAAATAATATGAAGGTTCTTCTCCTTGATTGGTCAAACTAGACTCATCATGTTCTTTTTTAGTCAAGAAAATTCCTGACATCTCTTCATCAAGACACTGGATAGATTCTTCAGGGATTTCAGGATCATCTTCTTCATCAACCAAATTCTATTGAAAAGGAGATCTCACTAGAGGATCAGGCTGTTGATTCCTATTTTCTCTTGGTCTTTGTTGGTTTTGAGGTCTCATGAATTGATGGTTTCTAAATTGAGGTTCCTGTTGCATAGGGGGAGTAGAGGAGTTTCCAAGAGCTAACCTATCCATCAACTTCTCCATGGTTTTCATGATTGATTCTAATTTATCTTCGAGAGTTGAAGAGGAAGGTTTCTCTTCTTCTTTCAATTTAGCTTTTCCCATTTTTTATTTTTTGGCAGCTATCATGTTTACCTCTACCTTTACTGCATCATTCTGCATATCAGCAAGTGTAGGAGATTCTCTTTCTCTTAGCAAAAGAGAAAAGTCATAATCAAATGCTTCAGCATATCTCATTTGTGCTAAGGCTTCTGGAGGTTTCAAATGAGCTGGAATTGAGTTAAACACTTTATTGAATCTTTTTGAAAAGTTTTGGACAGTTTCATCGGATGATCTTCTAAGGTTGTTATATTCAGTAAGTGCTTGAACTGGATTAGTTCTATTTCCCCATTTCCTTAAAAAACTATCTTCAAATTCTACCCAATTTCGAATGCTTCCTGGTGTAAGAGCTTTAAACCATTTTCTAACTTCACCAATGAAGCTTTGTGCAAACATTCTTAATTTCACATCCTCATCATCGACTTCTTCTCTGTCAACAAAATCATTGAACCTATCTACATGTTCCTCGGCTATAATTTCTTCATCACTACCCCAGGTAGGGATCCTAGCAGCCTATTTACTAGGCAGGTCATGCAAAACAGCAGGGAGCACAAGTGGAGCATACCTAGCAGGTGCAGCCATGATTAAAGGAGGAACAATAGTTACAGGAATTAAAGGGACAAAGGATGAAGAACTAATATGAGGAGGACTACTTGGTCTGTGTAAACCACTAACAAATGAACTCCAATTTGGAAGAGGTAAACCAGCTTTAGATTTCAGCAGGGCTTCAAAAGGATCAAGTTCTTTCAATTTATCTAAAGCTTCCCTCTCTAACAGCAGCTCAGAGGTAACCACTTCCCAAAATTCTTCTTTGTCTTCTTGTGATACTAGGGCTAAGGTATCAATTCCTCTCCTTTGCAAGTCTAAGATAATACCAATGAGTTCCTCTTCATTTTCTGATCTAAAAAATACTTCATGAATTTTATCATCAGGACTTCTTGAGAATTAAGAGAGAAAAGATTTTGAATGAGATGGAGTACCTGATATTTCTGAAAATCTTTGACTGGCTCATGAAGCAGTGTTAGGGTTGTCTCCAATGGTGGGTGGATTGGGATCAAGATTTCTCTGTGTGTATCTCCTTCTCGAAGCCACCTTTAAAACTTTGAAAATATATGGAGTCACCAAGGTAGATTGCAGCCTCAAAAATTTATCTGAGCTCCTGCTACCTTCAGAAGTTCAGCTTCTTGATTTCGGGAATGAGTAATCTTCAGGCTCCCGGCAGACGCACCAAAATGTTATCACAAAACCAGACCCTGATAGGCTGCTGATTAGGAAGACTTTGAGTAACTATTTCAAACCAATCTTTTGGTTGAGGCTTAGCCTCCTCAACCTGAGAGGGCTCTCTCACTAGGTTAAAGATTTTAATTTGAAGATTAGATGGCTAACTCTATGGAAAAATCAAACAAAAATGTATAAATGGTTGAAATACCAATCAACAAACATCTATTGGGCTATGGAGTCAAAGTATGTTTCAGTACAACAGCAAGATCAGCTTAACATGGAAGTCATGGCATAAAGAGTCTTAATATATCAGCAAAACATAGACATAATGCAAGGAACACAGTTTATAAACACATGAAGGAAGTTAGAGAATTATCAATGAATTCTAAGTAACATGTGTTTATACCACTGCAAGCAAGTAAATGAAGAAATCCAGGAGAAAATCAAACCTTAAAAACCCTCTCTGAATCCTGAGTAGTGAAGCCAATATCTCTGTATTAACATGAAAACATACAGTCTCATACAATAACACAGTGTGCTTGTTTCTTTTGAAAATTGCCAACCCCTAGGGAATTCCACCTCTTGTCTTTTATAGAGTTATCATTACAATCTTGGATTCCCTGATCCAACTTGAGGGGAATTCGAATTTCCTAGCTTGACACCTATTCATACCTAAAACAGACTATTAATTACAAGTAATAGTTAACTGACTGTCTTAGAGTCCTAATACAATTAGGAGTACAACTCCTTATTATGATAACAACAACCTAATATAGGAATTAAACTTGATGCTTGACAGCTGCTTCTCCTTAACTTCGACCTTGGTAATGTCCATAACCCTCCTACTAGCCTTTAATAACTTCTCCTTTATCTGCCCTGAAAACTAGGAATATGTCCCCTGCACTATAGCCTTGGTCTTCAATGATGTTCCTCGAATCTTATGATGACAAAACTAGCCCCTTTAATCATGTAACATATGTTAAGTTAGCCATAGAAACATGCTCTTTCACTTGTGCAAAAATTAAACTCCTTGAAGGTGCATGAAGAAGGTCAATCTAGATGTGCTACGAAACTAACTGTTGTTTTTGTAGCACAAAACTTTGCTTTTACATATATCCTTTATCCTTTGAGTTTTTTCCTTGCTTGAGCTTTAAAATTTCATAAGTGACCTCCTCACATTCTCCAGCAGCATCATTCTCCAAAAAATAACTGCTTCTTTCCTTTGAGAATTGATCAAAACATCAAAATTGCACCTACAACAGTTTCGTAGCACGCTACGAAACTGCTATGTATGTCACCTACAGCAGTTTCGTAGCACGCTACAAAACTGTTGTGTGAATCAATTTACACAATTTTCTTCCAAAAATTTTCTTTCTAAGGATTCTTTACAGTTGTTCCATTATGTACATATGCCATATATACTTAACATCCCCCATCCTTGAAACATCTTCAAAAAGTAATGTCTTTGTTTCAACCAAAATTGTATTAGGGTTTCATCACTTACTGCCCTGTTCATTTGTGCTGAGGCTGACCTCCAGACTTTCTCAACTGAATTTCTATCACTAAAGATATAATTTCAAGAGAAATTTGCAAATCTAAAACTCCAACCTTTTTATGTGAACCTGTGAAATTTAGAGCAAATTCCTTGGGCACTTGGTTATGTCCTCCTTTTAGTTTCTCACAGAACCTCCAGCAACCTGCATTTTTGAAGGCTTCTTCAACTGATTTATCTTTCATGAGAGCATCTAAGCTTTCAAGTTCCATTCTCAGACATCAACTTGACCTGTGATTTCTTCTTTCTTCTGACATTTTTCCTTTGAAATCCCTGTAGATAGAAAACCTGGAAGAAAACTGCCTCGCTTGAATCCTGCGGAAGAACTCTGGTTTCTGCTCACCCTGGGCTTGTTTACTCGGACTAAGAATAGCACCAAGTGTCTCTTGCATGAATATGACCAAGATCAACTAACCTTTTTGAAATTTAAAATGACTAATGACAAATGACCCCTAATGAATCTAATGATGGATATGAATGGTTGCATGTGAGAGGAAAGGTTCGTGGACTGACACCCAATGATGAAAATTTAACGGTTTCTGGTGGATTTGATAGCTAGACAGGATTGATCACGAATCCCCGATTTCGTAGCGCATCTAGTGTAAATTTGGGGTTTTGCGCTATGAAAATGACTAGCTATAAATCCCTGATTTTGTAGCGCACATAGTGTAATTTCAGGGCTTTGTGCTACGAAAACGACTAGACAATTTCGTAGCGCGTTCAAATTTTTGAAATGACGAGACACATGAAACTTAAAACATGATATGGTATCCATAAGGGGCCAGACAATGCTGATGGACTTTATTTGATAATGGAAATGAGACTCTAATGCTATAACTGACACTCTTAAAAACATAAAAAATAACTTGACCATGTCTAAAACAAAAACTTAGAAACCATGCAAGTTGTCCAAAATTTTAAAAAATTTTACAATGATAACAAACACAATGACTATTCTTTGTGTATGTAAGAGCTTATCATAATAACCATTCTTTGTGTACGCAACACATATTCCTCCTCTATAATTCTACCATCATTAACTATATGCAAGTTTCTCATGCTTCCCTTTTAATAAATTACCATAGATAACCATATTTTATGCATAAAACCCAGCAAATAATAACAAGGTTAACTTAAACGTATATGCACCTAAATCAAGAAATTAACACAATTCATCCAGCCAGGCAATCTTTTCAAGAGAGTATTATTTTCAAGAATATTTACATAATAAATTTCTCTATCTATACGCAAAAACATATTTTCTATATCACAATGACTAGCCTTTTGTACGTGCAATGTGTGTTTTTTTTCTAACACAATGACCCTTACTTCAATGCACGTAAGCTTTTCAAGAAACAATCAATGTGCATTCTTGTTCTTGTATGAACGAGATTCATATGCTCGTTTTAAGAAAACAATCTTATTTTTCACCAATTCATGCGTAAAACTCCTATGCATGTCTTTCTACACTCAAATCCTTGCAGTATTTAAATAAAGAACATATGTAATATATACATACAGATTCATCAAAACCCTTCCAAGAAAATTAATCTACTTAACTTTTCTCTTTTCCAAGAATCTAATAATGTATGCCAAGACATTTCACTTTGAAATATAATACAATGATGCATGCAATTAATATTCTCTTTTCAAAAATTAACATAGAAATTTATTTCAAGAATTCCAATATAACAGATATTATTATTGTGCACATAATCCTATTAAGAGTCTATAGGAATCATGCTAACATCTCCAAGGAAATTAATAATCTAATTTTCTCTCATAATTTCCTAGAAATTTTTTCTTTAATGAAATAACTTATTTTATTTCTCTTTTCATAAGAAAAATTTACATACATTCTTTTCATGAAAAATATCATGATTTATTTAATCTTTTTGTGTGCAGGTTTCACTTGTGTTTTCTTTCCAAGAAAACAACATCCCTAACTTATCTTTTACCATGCAATTTTCTTTCAGTAAAGTAATATGATTTCTTTATCTTTTACCATGCAATTTTATTTCAAGAAAGTAATATAGTTTCTTTATCTTTTACCATGGAAAGTTCACATGCATTCTTTATGAAAAGTAGTATGACTTCTTAAATATTTTTGTTTGCAGGATTCACATGCATTCTCTTTTCAAGAGTAACAACATCCCTGCAATATATTTTTTTAATAAAACAACATGGTTTCTTTGTTTTTAATATGTAAAGTTCTCATGCACATTTTTATAAAATTATGGCATAGAACCTTCCAATGAAATAATTAATTCCTTTACACAAAAATCCTTGCAACTTTCAAGAGTCTAGAGCAATATTTCTAATTAATAAAATAACCTATCATTATTTGCACAAAACACATGCAATTTCTTTCCAAATAAGTCAAGGTTACTTATCTTTTTCTGTGCAATAACCATGAAGTCCCATGTGCATACCTCATGTTCAAGAATACCTTTTATTAGAGCCACAACATTCCTCACCAAAGTTGTGATGATCAATTCCTCGAAACTTCACATGATGAAAACTCTAGTTGATGAAGATGAAAGTCATTTTTCTAGTTTACGAATGAATTTAAAGAACCTGTAAAACTTTCTTTTTCTCAATGAGTTATCATTTTCTTTATTTGATTCAAATTAGTTTCCAACTAAATCATAACGGTTCTTGTTTTCAACCATTTCGTTAAACATGGTAAAAATAATATTTTCCATTGTGAATGTCAATGTAAATGCAATTTATAGGGATATTACATACTCTCGACCTTGAAGTAAACACCTTACTCAGTTTTTATCATTATCTTTTACTCATGATATAATTATCGACAACCAAAAGAGAAACCTTTCCAAAAAAATGAATGGTTTTATTTCTAGGTAATATCAATAAGCCAAAAAGTTCATTAAAAGATAGCTTGAAACTAGAAAGTAAGGATTAAATTTGTACAGGTTACTTCTGGATATTTAAGAAAAAAAAAGAACTCAATACGATAAATGCATTCAAATAAAAGGACGGTAATGAACCCTTATTATATATAAAGCAACATGCAGGGTATACAAAAATATCTAAGGAAGTCGGTTGGGAATACGTAAGAATAATGAGGGTGTAGAATGTTCATCTTAACAAAATATGAGTCCATGGTGGGTGATTATCGAGAGTGGTTCGAACCTCTCTGATTGATATGGAAGATATTGTTGTCACCAAAAAAATGATCACCTGGCCATTTTTCACTAGGTGGATCAAAATAGACCATGTAGATTTAATTTAACCATAGTAAAATCACTTTCACTATGGAAAATAATTTAGTAAACCGCTTTTATTAAATTATTTTCTAATTTAAATAAAAAAAAACCCATGAGAATAATTCGATAAATCATTATTTATTTAATTTTCTCTAGGAATAATTATTAAATCATTATTTAAATAATTATTGCTTGTCATGTTTAACTAAATCCCTTAGGAATATTTAAATAAATCATTATTTGTTTAAATTTCCTTATTTATGTTATTAGAATAATTATTAAATCGCTATTTAATAATTATTTTGATTTCACACCTTTCTTGTTTCTCACGAAATAATTAATAAATCATTTTATTTGTTAATTATTTCTAGATAAAGGTATTTAACCATTTTAAATATATTTTCTCTCTCCAATAAATATAATAAATTATTCCAAGTAGTTAGATTTGAATTTGGTTAATAATATTTTATTATTCTCCATTTTCGAGATTAACTCCATACTTTGTTATATAAATGAGGGTTTTTCATTCATTCTTCACGATTATCATAATCATCATCAACATTATCATCATTTTTCTTGAGCTCCCATTTTGAGTTCTCCACTTTTGTTTGGGTTTTTCGCATATTGAGAAAGAGAATCACTTTCTGAAGCATCAAGGATATCAAAGGACCCATCCCACAGAGGCGGACTTACAGACCAATTTGTAAATCTCCTTCACCAAGTGTTATCAATCAAATATGTATTCATTTAAAATAGTCTTTCCAATTGGGTTATTATACTTGATACTTTTTATTGTTGTCTTCTGTTTTGGATTTTATCTTCTTTTACTACGGGTTTTCTATTTTTTGTTTCAGATCTAAGATGATAGCAGCCATCAACTTGTTGTTAGGGTCACTTGTCACCTAGTGACTTAAGTGAAGTATTTTTGGTACACCTTCCAAGAATTTTCACACTAACAAATGGCGACTCCATTGGTGTAATAACAATGTTCTTGGGTGATTGAAGTTTCAGAAAATTTTAGGGTTTTCTTCAGTTATTTTTAGCCTCTCAATTTCTATTTATAGTATTAAACCCTATTTTGTCAAATTTTCAGATTCTGTTGGGTTTCTGGTCTTTTCCGTAGGTCATAAGTAGCAGTCGAGCTGGACATGGAAAATTCCGTGTGAGATCTACCGATCGCGACTTCCGGGAACATAGCGCACTTTTTAGCCCCATAAGTGAGTTCCAAAGCACACTTTTTGGCCATAAAATTGTATTTTCCTCAAAAACATGTTAGGACTTGCATTTTGTACCTTTTTTGGAATTTTTTCATTTTTTTTACAGGTTTTTCAAGAGTGTTGTCTGCAAACTGATTTGGGTACTTCATCACTATTTTCAGTCTCCCTTAGGGCTGGATCCACTTAATTTATCTCTTTGAAGAAAGGAAAAATACCCCTAGGGTTTAGAGTACACCTCCACATTGTTAGGAAGAGATTTGTTGAGTGAGGAGTCTAGGGTTTTCAACATTTTTAGCCACTGTTGTTTCAAATATGATCCATTACTTTTTAGATCTCTTGGATAGGTTTATTTTACCTTTTATCCCTTTAGAGTTTAGGTTTTCCATTTCCACCTTAGGATCCCTTTGAGCATCCTAGGTCTTTGAGCTTGACACTTGTCCTTTGCAGCAATTCTCACCTCTGATTTTTGTTGTTTGCCTACATCATTTACAGTAACTTAGAGCCTTTAGATCCCAGTCCCTTGACATTAGATCTTATTGGCCTCTTTATGTGTCTTTGAGTTACTTGTTTTCCCTCTCTTTCTTAGCTGCTTAGTAGGCCTTGTGGGTGGGGTTTTGTGTGCTTGATTGGCTATTTATTTTTCTGTCATTTCCAAATTCATTTACAGTATTTCAACATTTTACTTTCAGCATCATATGGAATCATGAAACAATCTTAATTAACTTATCCACTTGACAAAACATTTTCACACACTCACACCTTAAGTGAACATGAGCCTGGTTAACACTGCAAATCCAAGACTTTTAATAAATCAACACACATAGATTAAGCCCACTTGGGCATCAGGGTCAAACAATATTTTGTATTGTAGGTGTAGGGTCGGTGGGATATGCTTCCAATAACACCCATCGGTCACTTTCATTGAGACATAGAAGTTGACATACTAGGGAACTTAAAATCCTTCACCATCCCAAGGTCAAAGCCAGAGTGCGTCAGAAACCTGATTCAGAGGGGGTTATGTTAGGTCATCGTGTGAGTAGTTCTCCTTAGGGCTACCCAACACGTGGTGTGGAATTTTGTGTGGTGGCTGGCTACCAAGAAGCTCAAGACTCGACCACCCCTGTGGGATGAAGGTAGCCATAGTGACCAATCTTAGGAAAACACCTCATAGGACTGGTTGTGGGAAGCAATTGGTCCTCTACCCCATCTTTCTCTTGGAAAATTTGCGTGTGGGGATTAGATTCTATCAAATAAGAAGCTCTTTGGAAGTCCATCTGAAATAGTATATCTATGATTTTTTGAGCATTTAGATCACCTATAGGCTAGAGGTATTTTTATTTGATAGGATGTTTTTATTTGTATTATAGTAACATCATTAAAATAGTTAGTTTACACTTGGCACCACTACACTAGGTGTTTGCTTGTTGTTTGTTGCTCTTTTATTCCTAGCATTACCCTTTAGTCTAGACACCATAGTTCCTCCAAGGCTTTTTTCGCATTGAATTCGAGGGCTTCGCCCTTAGTTCCCATTAGGACATATTACTCCTCCCCATTGAGTTAGAGTCCATCCTCCCAGTCCTCCATCAAGTCATCATTCTGATTCTATTGATTCATCCATTTCAACCTCTGATTTCACGTCTTCTCAACCCCATATTGCCACCATATCAGGCACCAATGTGGGTGCGGGACCCCAGGGTGGTAACCCAGGTGCTAACCAGGGTACCTCCACTAATGGAACACCCACCGGTGTGGTCACCCCTTCTCCCTTACTTCCTTTTATGGCTAGATTAAGTCTCCCATATTTTAGACAGCTTATTAATGATCCTCTTCTCCACGATCCCACATGGTTAGAAATGCCTTCTAAAATCCCTTCAGACATCTCCAAGTTTGAATATAATCCTAGAGAATATCCAACTAATCATGTTCTCTCCTTGCATATGTGGTGTTGATCTAATTCCATTACCAAAGACTCCATTTGTCTTTGTTTGTTCCAATGCATGCACATTGGAGTTGCTGCTAAGTGGTATGTCGACCATCCCAGAGAAACCCTTTTCACTTTAGTGACTCTTGCCACAAACTTTCTTTCACATTTCAAGTTACCTCTCTCTTATGATACCGGTATCGACCTCTTGACTTCTTTCCGTTAAACTTGTACCACTCACCTTTCTAACCATGTTCAGGAATGGCATAGGAGGAGGAGCATCTATAGAGATCCTAACTTCAAAGACTGATTCTATATGGATTGGTTTCTTAGATCATTGTTGGCCCCCATTGTAAAGGATGTTGCATCACACTTTCCTCAGACTGAGGAAGAGGCACTCCAAATAGCTCAAAAATTTGATCTAATTTACGCCTAGTCATGTTATGTTATATTGTTATCCTTGATCTGCCTCGGCCTGGTGCTACTAGTGCACCATGGGAATCTCATGTTGCGGATGGCATAGTTGGAACCCTTTCACACCCTCAACCATATGCTCCACCTCAGATGAGTTATGGTCAACCTCAGGGAGGGACCAGTTCCATTTATAATTATCCCTCCCCCAATCCTCCTCAGGGAAATCCTTATCCAGGTCCTAGCACACCATATGCATATCCCCATCCACATCAAAAGATGTAATTGCTAGCTATTTCTCCCCCTGATTATACCAATTTCGCCCCATCTCCTTATTATCCATATGCATAGCCTAGCGCTCCAGTTCCTTGGGCACCAGTGCCCCAGCGCCCCATGCCTGCTCCCCCTCTGCCGCAGCAACCACCTCCCCCTCAAGGACAAGTGTATGTTCAGTAAAGTAGACCCAATCCCCTAAACCCCAAGAAAAGAAACAAGGGGAAGGGTAATAGGAACTAGCAGTCTCAAGGTAATCAAGGCAACCAGGGTCCACCACCCAATGCCCCTTAGGGTCCTCAACCTAATCCCGCAATCAAGAAATAGGACAGTCAACCCAAGCAGAACAAGGCTCTTCATACGAAGAAACCTTGTTCTTGATGTGAATTCTATGGTCATTATACCCATTAGTGTCCTGTTTTAACTTAGATGCGGCAAGTATGGGAAGCTCAAGTTGCATCTTGAGGAACGCAGCCCACCGCCCTTCCTCCTCCTCCTGCCTCATCTCAACTGGTTGTGCTTACCAATCCTTTTCCTCACCAAGGATACATAGTTTCCCAACCTCCACAAGGTCAAGCAGCTCAACCAGCTCCACCATCTATTCACCATGATTATCATATTCTTATGATGAATTCTGATGAGGTAAATACCGAACACGTCAACCTTCAGACTCGATCATGCCAATATGACAAGCCACCCGCTAATTCTATGACTGAGTCCTAGCCCAAAATGTCCATTAAGCCTCTATCGTCACCAAATGGTATCTTACAGATACCTTTGCCTAAGGTTGAGGTTATTACCAAGATCCCCAAAGGTTCGTTACATCGAAATCTTTCTTCTACCAATGTTGCCCATACATATAGCATAGTAGATGATTTGGTGCAATCTCCTGCTGCGGTGTCAACACTGGAAGTTCTCCAGACATGCCCATCACAAGGAAAATCTATACTATCTTCTTTGGGCATCATGGACCCTTAAGATGATAATATGATTGTATTTCATGTTGACAAGTCAGAAAATCCTCCCTTACCTTCATCCATTGCATTTCAAATTCCAGTCTCCATTAGAAACGCCATTGTTCAGTGGTGTATCATTGACGAAGGCACATCCACCTGTGTGATGGTTGTCATTGTTTGGAAGAAACTTGGTTCCCCTAACCTATCCCTATCCACCATCACTCTACTTGCATGGGATGCTCATCTTTTTCATCCCCTTGGCTTATACCGCAACTACCCAATCATAATTGTTGCAAGACCATCTTTATTGACATCGAAGTCATTCATTCTCCCTTAAACTATAACATCCTTTTGGGTTGTAGTTATACTTATGAAATTTCAGTTATAGCATCTGCGGTTCACCGATATTTATTTTCCCCACAATGGAAGTATCGTCACAATTGACCAGTTGACGTACTGTGATCCAAAAGCTCAGACTTACCCTCAATCCAACATTTCTTCTATGAGATTCTGGGCTCGGATATTCCACAGTGTGCATTTATTGTGTGGTTGACAATAAGACTATCTCGTCTGTCTCTCCAGGGGTTTATAGAGATTCATCTTTTCTTAGTTCTTACTATGGCCCACCACCTACTCCTTCTGAGCTAATCCCATCGAGTTTTTGCAAGCTCCAATCATTGTGGGTCGCCTTGTTACACAGCATTGTTTCATTTCCCTGTACTACCCATTCCTTGATCCTGGAGTACCTCTATAGTGAACCTTACATGATTTCCCATCATGAAGATATTGCCCTTATGTCCCTCTTCATGGGTGTGGTGAAGTAAAATTCTAAGTGTGGACACAAAGAATTCCTCTAGCCTGATAGTGGGTCTAGCCACAAATAATACATTCTATGGAATATTTCCTTAGGTTAGGACCAATTAATAGGGCCTACCTCTTAGTACACTTATCGCGTTTGGTGATTAAGCTATCTTTGGTTTCCTTCTTCGAACACCTAAAACAAGTAAACAACAACCGTGATAATAGACCAATTGTAATTCAACCTAGTTAACAATTCAAGAAGCATTAAGCCATAAAAATGTGACATGACAC
Organism: Pinus tabuliformis; assembly: GCA_031772625.1. Lineage (NCBI taxonomy): Eukaryota > Viridiplantae > Streptophyta > Pinopsida > Pinales > Pinaceae > Pinus > Pinus tabuliformis. The sequence goes on from CM062819.1 coordinate 1,411,700,337, forward strand.
ATTATGTAGGAAATCAATTGATACTTGCATATATATTAAATCAAGAAGAGATTACAACCGTTGTCTTGACGTTGTTGTTCTCCTCCGACAAATCCGGGTTCCCACACACTTCTATTAGCATTCCATGATAGCCTCAACAATGATATTTTTAAGGCTCTTCCCTTTAGTCTTCACATTAAACCAAATTCACACTTCTCCCTCACACACAACTAGAGAGCTAAAACTATGAATAACTTGTTGATTACTCCAAACTTAATTAGCACTAGCACACCAACATTAACATTAGCTTGTGCTTGGGAAAAAGGGAGTTTTATATAGAATGAGTGGTTGGGAAATGGTTCCTCTTCTCATGGGAGAAGGTCTTATCTCTTGAGGTTGTTCCATCCTTATAGAGAAAAGGAGCCCAAACTGACATCCTCGACTCCATCTGGCCCAACCATTTACCAAACTTCTGTTACGAAGCTTCTAGAGTTGGAAGCTTCAACTCCTTATTTAAAAAACTTTCCAAAAGAGGATCGATGCAACTGGAACAAGGCTCAGTCACTCTGATTGGCACTAGGGACAGTTATAATCCCTACATATCGGTGCGAGGAGAACAATGGTCATTAGCGTCGGTCTTGTAAACTGGGAAAAACAAAAGATTTTTGGGAAATGATGCAAAAGGGAATTTTTCTGCTCATGAAGAGGGACACAATGAGAGTTTCTTCATGAAGGGGAAGCATGTAGGGTTCACTGTAGAGGTCCTCTAGGATCATGGAATGGGGAGCATAGGGACAGTAACAAAATGTTGTGTAACAATGGGCAGAACATTTCCCTTTTGCATCATTTCCCAAGAATCTTCCTTTTATTCCACTTTACAATATCGGCGCTAGTGCTCAATTCCTTCCTCGCGCTGATTTGCAGGGTTTAAAACTAGGCCTAGCACCATACAGGTCAATTGAGCCCTTCATCACTTGCGTCGATCCTCTTTTGGCAATTTTTTTAAATATGGAGTCAAGGCTTCCAAGTCTAGAAGCTTCGTAACGGAAGTCGGGTAAATGGTTGGGTTAGATAGAGCCGAGGAATTCATTTTGGGATCCTTTCCCCTATTGAGATGGAACAAACCCAAGAGATACGGCCTATCCAATAATAATAGGAACCATATCCCCTCCATCAAAGCTATATAAACTGCTCCTTTTCCAAGTTGAACTAGTCTTTTTTGGAGCTTGAATAACCAACAATATATCTATAGTTTTTTCCTTCTAGTTTATGTGTGTAAAGGGAGAATAATGTGTTTGGTTTGGTTTGGAACTAAAGGGAAGAGGCCTTAAACTCCCATTGTTGAGGCTAACCATAAGATTTTAGAAATGGTTTTGGAACCCGGATACGTCGGAGGAGACCTGCAACGTCAAGGCTTTGGTTGTACCTCTTTCTGAGCTTTATATCAATACAACTAATGGTTTATTTCCTACATTAAGTGTCATATTACATTTAATGGCTTAATATTCCTTGACTTTTTAAGTAAATTGAGTGCAATTTTATGCTATTACGTTTGTTGTTGTCTCATGTGTATTTGTTTCAGGTATTTGAAGAAGAAGAACTCAAAGGAAGCTGGAGCAAAGGAGTGAGGTCATCATCAAGTCGAGTAGCGTTCTAAGAGCTAGGCCCTCTTATTCAATTATAGTTTAAGGAAGCCTTCATTAGGTTGTTCTAGTTGTGGCTAGACCCACTCTAGCACTGGAGGGATCACCTCTGTCTGCAAAGGAGATTTACCTACTCCACAAATTGGCAAACATACTGGGGAAGCCATCTCTCTCTTTTGATTGTCTTTTTTATTTCATGGTTTGTGTGAACTTTTGTAGTGTCACCCTTTTCCTTTGGTTTCTCTTCTTTTCTTGGTTTACTGCTCTTAGTCTAAAATTCACAGTGGCAGGTTTGGTTTTGTGTTATGAAACCAGCTCAAGAAAAGATAGAAAAGATAGATCAACGCCTTAGAATTCAACCTCTTCGAGGGGGAAACCTCCTTTACATTACATAAATGAACAATTCTTGGATGTTTCAAATGAAAAAACCTCCTTTCTATATATAGGAGTCTAAGGAGTCACAATATAACCCAACTGACCTAACAATAATAATATAAAGCCACAAAAATAAAAATAGAGGGATTCTATGGGGCACAATAATAAAAATATGGGGATAATAGGGGCACAACAATATTAATAAGGGATGCAACTACAATAGTAATGGGATAATCACTAGTATTATAGGGACCCAACATGCTCCTCTCCTTCAAAAAAGTGTTGTCCTCAACGCTTGAGTAGTTCTGGATGCTTCTGTATAAAATTTTCATCCTCCCATGTGGAATCTTCAGCGGATAAGTTCTTCCACTTGATAAGATACTCCAAAATTGATCGATTTCGTAGTTGTCGAGTTCTGGTTTCTGTGACTGCTTCCGATTCCAATATAATTTCTCCTTCCTCGTCAAGTTCGGGAAATATTGTTTGAACTGAAAGCTTGTCGCCTATAACCTTCTTTAAACATGAAACATGGAAAACTGGGTGCAATCGAGAAGCTGCAGGAAGTTCCAATTTGTATGCCATAGTACCAATCTTTTGCAACACCTTGTATGGACCATAATACTTTGGTGATAATTTATTATCCTTCTTAGCTTGCTTGAGGGATATTTGTTTATATGGTTGTAGCCGTAGGAATACCCAATCACCTACATCAAAACTTCTTTCGCTACGATGTTGATCTGCCTGTTGTTTCATTCTATTATGTGCCAACATGAGGTTATCCTTTAAGAGTTGGAGGACTTGTTGTTGAAGTTCGATGTGATGTTCCACTGCTTGAGCCTTAGAATTTTCTCTTAAATATGATGTGATGGATGGTGGTTGATATCCATAAAGTGGCATAAATGGGGTCATTTTTGTTGTTGTATGGAAGGAAGTGTTATACCACCATTCAGCCAGAGGCAACCATTTGACCCATTGTGTCTGTTTATCAGATACAAAGCAAGAAGATATCCTTCCAAACATTTGTTTACTATCTCAATTTTCCCATCAGATTGAGGATGATAAGATGAGCTATGAGCTAACTGAGTACCAATACAAGAAAATAATTCTGTCCAAAAATTTCCAGTGAAAATAGGATCTCTGTCACTTACAATAATCTTTGGGTTTCCAAATAGCTTTTGAATTGTTTCCATAAATGCAGTAGAAACTATAATGGCTTTAAATGGATGTGATAATGCACAAAAGTGTGCATACTTGGTAAGTCTGTCAACTACCACCATGATGACACTCTTTCCCTCAGACTTGCGTAAACCTATGATAAAATCCATTGAAACCTCCTTCTAAAGTTGGCTTGGAATGGATAAAGGTTGTAATAGACCCGATGTCTTAATTGTTTCAACTTTATTTTTTTGGCAAACCAAAAATTCCGCCACAAATTTTTTAATATCCAATTTAAGGCCATCCCAAAAAAATTCCTTCTTAAACCTGTGGTAAGTTTTTAAAAATCCTGAGTGCCCTCCTAAGGGAGAAGTGTGCAATTCCATAAGAATCTTTTGCTTTAGTTGGGAATTCTTACAGAGGTATAAGTGATCTTTGTACCATAAAGAATCATTTTGCCAGCTAAATGTATCAGACGTACTAGAATCTTGTTGTAACTTTCGAATAAGTTCCCACACTTCTTCTTCATTCTTCCATTCCTCCCTTGCTTCATTTATCCAATCTGGTTGGATAATAGAAATGGTGCACAACAATGCTTCCACATCCTCATCCTTTCTTGAGAGTGCATCTTGCACCACATTTTTCTTCCCTTTTTTGTAGATGATTTCAAAGTCATAACCCAACATCTTTGTGACCCACTTTTGTTGCTCTTCAGATGATAATCTTTGTTCTAAAAAGTATTTAAGGCTATCATGATCCGTTTTTACCTTGAAGTGTCTTCCCATTAGGTAGGGTCGCCATTTCTTAAGTGCATGGAGTATTGCCAAAATTTCCTTCTCATAAATAGCTTTGTGTAAAAACTTTCCCTTGATTGGACGACTTTCAAAAGCAATGGGTCTTTCATCTTACATTAAAACAGCACCAATTCCATTTCCTAAAGCATCACATTCCACAATAAAGGTTTTTGTGAAGCCCAGTGTAGCTAAGACCGGTGCTTGGCACATTGCCTCTTTAAGATGTTCGAAGGCCTTTGTTGCTTCTGGAGTCCATGAAAATGCATCTTTCTTCAATAATGTTGTTAGAGGTGCTAATATTCTCCCATAATTCTTAACAAACTTGCGATAATACCCTGTCAACCTGAGAAATCCTTGCAGATGCTTTATGGATGTGGGGATTTTCCATTCCTTAATGGCTTTAATTTTGCTAGGGTCTACCTTAACTCCTTCATGAGATACAATATGACCCAGATATTCCACCTCTTGTACTCCAAAGAAACATTTGGATCTTTTTGCATATAATTGTTTCTCCTCCAATAGTTGTAGCACCCTATCAACATGTTCAACATGATCCTTCCAAGACTTGTTGTAGATTAGTATATAATCAAAAAATACTAACACAAACTTTCTAAGGAATGGTTTGAAAATGGAATTCATCAAACCTTGAAATGTTGAAGGTGCATTGGTAAGGCCAAAAGGCATGAAAAAAATTCATAATGACCCTCATGAGTTCTAAATGCTATTTTCTGAATGTCTTCAGTCTTCATTCTCCCATATTCTAAATGCTAGTCAATACATATTCTCCCATGGATAGCTTGATATTATGGCACTTTCCAAAGCAATTTATTGTTCCTCCATTTGCAACCATCACTTGACACTCTGGTGCTGGATATAAGAAGCAATTCAATTCTTTTGCTACCTTACAATGAATAAAATTGTGGGTACTTCTTGAATCAATCAACACTATTACCTTTTTCTTCTTGATTTGTTCTTCTATCTTGATGGTTTGAGGAGTGGTAATTCCCGCCAATGCATTACAAGATATGGTCGGATTCATTTCTTCTTTATCTAGGCTTTGTTCCTGGTGTATATCCTCTTCTTTTGACCTTTCTTTCTCTTTTTCTTCTTCCTCTTCGCAATCTATGTAGAATAATTTCTTCTTAGCACACTTATGACCTTTAGTGTATTTTCTATCACAACTGTAACAAAGCCCTTTTACTCTTTTTTCTTCCAATTGTTGTGGTGTCAACCTTATAGGTTTTGGAAGACTAGGAGCAACAACACTTCCATCTTTATAGTTGTGAGTGGTATGCTTCCTGGTTGCCATAATTTTGCTTTCCTTTTTTCTTGCTAACCTGAATGCCTTCTCTAATGAATCAGGTTCCCAAAAGCAAACATCATGTTGGATATTATCCTTTAAAGTCCCTATGATCACATCAATCCTATGCTCCTCTGGAATATTTTTTACCCTTATGTTCAATTTTTGGAACTCCTCAATCTGCTCCATTATTGAACCCTTTTGTTTGAGACTTATCAATTGGCTAAAAAAAGTGTTGCTTTTGTATCCTCATAATTGCTGTCAATTCTTCTGTAAAAATTTCCCAAGTGATAATTCTTTTACGAGAGCAAAGCCATTGATACCATACAAACTGATTTGGTTCCAAATATAAAGTTACAATACGTACCTTTTGTGTGTTTTACACATTATTGAGATCGAAAAATTGCTCCATCTGTAATATCCATGTTGCGGGATCCTTGCCATCAAACTTCCTCATATCGATTTTTGAAATATGGTGGGTCTTCGATCCCACATTAGAGTCTAAGAAATCATTATTAACATTTTTTTTGTTCGCATCATGAGTTTCCTTTACTACCTTTTCACCATTAGTAAGTATTTCTTGTAGGAAATTTGTCAAATTTGTCTCCAAATCTGCCATGTCTCTCTTCAAATATGTCTTCAAATCTATCTTCAAATTGTCCATCTTAGCTTCCACGCCCTTTATCTTAGATTCCACACCATTTATCTTAGCTTCTGTTAGCTTTTGTGAGAGTGACATTTGTTGCACTTGTTCTTGTAATTTTGATATATCATGTAGCATTTCTTCCTCTTCTTCATGAGTCATGCTAGAGCTTTCAGGTTGCTTACTAGGTGTTTTCATTTTCTTTCCTTGGGGCATCAATTACCGATAATAATGCTCTACTATGCCCTTTGAATTCCTTCAAAATAAATTTTCAAACCAAGCTTAAGCAAGAATTTAAAAAAATCTACACACCTTTTTTCACTTTGTAGGAGATCGATATTTCCTCTGATGTATCTCTGCACTTTTTGATCATCCAGTTCTGAAATTGTGACCTGCAGTAGCCCTCTGTGTCCTCTTTCCAATGCCACTAGTCTGACCCAAATTGGATTCTCCAAGGAAGAGTTATGCAAAATCTCCCATAGTGACTTGATTATAGACTAGTTCAGTAGAGCAAACTTGTACGACGTGCCACAAGTCACTATTTCGACCTTTGGCTCTGAAAAATACGTACAAGAAACTACAGTCTATCCTCTTTTTGTAACTTCTTATGAAATTTCAATCCGATGCTCAAAGAGAAAGTTATGACGATTTTCCCAGGTCACCTGTTTGGAATGTAATTCAGGATTCTGCAAAAAGACCGACATCCTCAGATAATATCTCCATAAATATAGCGCGAAAATCTCTGAAATTTGGATCCAAGGTTTAGCGCGATGTCTTCTCAAATCGGTTTTTTTTTAGCATCTGAAACATCGCAGAAAAAGAGTTATAGCGAAAATTCCACGATGACCTATTTGGAGCAGTGAAACCCTAGAATCCAAAGCTCTGATACCAAATGTTATGAAACCAGCTCAAGAAAAGATAGAAAAGATAGACCAATGCCTTAGAATTCAGCCTCTTCGAGGGGGAAACCTCCTTTACATTACATAAATGAACAATCCTTGGATGATTCAAATGACAAAACCTCCTTTCTATATATAGGAGTCTAAGTAGTCACAATATAACCCAGCCGACCTAACAATAATAATATAAAGCCACAAAAATAACAATAGAGGGATTCTATGGGGCACAATAATAACAATATGGGGATAATAGGGGCACAACAATATTAATAAGGTATGCAACTACAATAGTAATGGGGTAATCACTAGTATTATAGGGACCCAACATTTTTGCCTTTGAAAATTTTTATTTTTTTCTTGAAATCCTCGATCAACATGTTTAATTTTCTGACTGTGGCGCCAACCAGCGTGAATTTCTCTCAAACAGTCGCATCTTCCCCCCTTGTGGCGCTTGTTGTCACTTAGGAAATCGCACTGATTCCTTTAGGTGAAGATCATGGTTTCTCCTTAATCATAACCACTGTGTCTTGCCCTCTTAATTTTGGCCTCTTAGCCTGTTTTCCTGTGTTCTCCCTGACTCAAAAGCTTCATTAGCTTGGTTTGTGTGCTTGTTTGGTTTTAGATTTCCCTACTTGATTTTTGAGTCTTTGGATGGTTTGTGACCCTAGGGCATCTAGGTCATTGTCCATTCAGCTATTTGTGTACTCAGCAAGTCAAGTTGTTGGTTAGCTGCTCCATGCATTTCGTTTTTAGTCCCTTTATTGCTTTGATTTCAATTGGATAAGTTTGAAAAGTGTTGTTTGTTCTTCTCTCAATTAAGCATCTCTTTTCAGGCATAGATTACATTTATCGTATTGTTTTGGTTGAGTCTTTGCATCATTGGTTTAGAAAGAATTCTCTCTTTGTGCTTGGCATTTGATTGATGTTGATTATTTTGAAAAAAAAAAATCATTGAAATGTTTGTGTGAAAATTCATTTCATCATTCCATTGAAAAATAGATCAGTCTAGTTTCCTGAATCAATATGTTACATTAGCTAGCATCATTGGAAACTGGAGTTGCATCATCATTTGCATTCAAAAAGAAATGAATTCTCTTTACTGTTGAAAGGACTATTTGAAGTGCATTTGATGGGAAAGATAGGAAGTGGAAATAACTTTCATTATTTTGTTTTCAAAATCGAAGTAGTGAAAAGGTCATCTTGCTTTCAGTTGCTTGTTTGTTGCATTGATTGGTTTCTCTACTCTCATTAGTGTAAACATTCATCGAATTGAAATGGTTTTGTCTCATTTAGTTGCATATAGGCATTTTTTGAGTCACATCGATAGGGCCTGAAAACTGAGACATAATTTCAAGGTAAATTTTAAAATGTATTCAATTAACCTAAGGCGCATTTGAAACCTAATGCTCACATTTTAGAGGTCTAGGCTAGAGATGTGTTCCAGCATCTTTAAACGTAGCAGTTTTCGTTCTCTTCGGCACTAGACAGTGCTAGTACAGACTTGTGATCCTCGTACCGTTTTGTATATAAAGGGAGACCCCACTATGTTTGCAATCCTTTATTCGTTGGAAGCATAGTCTGCCACCTTGTAAACGTGATACACCGAACACAACATTCGGAGAGATTACCTGCCCATACTTCTCAATTCGCTAGAGGTATTCTGCAGTTCATGGTTACCTGGTAATCCTTTTTTCCTAGATTATCCTGGGCAGTCATTTTGATCTTTTTGACTTCCTAAATTTAAAAAGATCACCAACCGCTTGTCCTTTCAAGCTCATTTCAAACCGAAAGAGATAGAGTCATATTTTATTTTTTCTCAACTCTTAAAACATGAAAAAGCACCAATCTGTTTCAACGTCTTAAAAAATTGTTGCCCACGATCACATAACATTCCTCATAGTCTTTTTGGACCACATCGTGAGTACCTTTAATAAATTTTGTAAAATCCCTGAAGTTAATCTCTCTCTTCTTATTATTTGAGACAAAGTCATCGTGGTTGAACCATCAGGTTCACCCAGTTCCTCTTCCTCTCCTCCATTTGAAAGATCATCTGAGGAGCCTTTTCTTGAACTTCCACAGCCACTTGAGGATCAGGGTGTTGAACTTGGAATTGTTCTGAGTATTCAACCTTTGTCATCTCGTCCTTCCCCATCAGATACTGGTAACCCTTACGAATTTGGCCTAGAATCTCTGGATAATCCTATCCAAACTCCCAAGAGTCCTCTGACCCCTGAAGGTCAGCAATGACTGGTTGTTTTCCCTCTGAATCCTTTGTTCAATCCTATTGTGATATCACTGCATCATCCATACAATCCATACGATCAATTGGGTATTCCTTTGGAATTATCCCCTCGAACATCTTCAGTTGTTCATCGTTGTTTGTTTCCACCCATGGAATCAGAAGGCAATATTCCAGTCTCCTCTCTGGATCACTCGGAGGTTTATGCTACACACACTCCTCACATTGTTGATGAACAGGGATATCAATTCCCTCCTGAAGGTTTCCCTTACACAAGAAGCATTCCAACCATCATTTACCATGATCATAGCAGGCCTTCATTGCCGCATGGTTATACCTCTCTAGCTCAGTTGGTGTCGGGCACTCCTAGTGCTTTGTCGTTGTATCACAACCCTATCTATTCATCTGGTGCTATGCCTACCTCAGGTTTGTTCATTCAGAACCTGACCTCTCAGTTGATTGTGCATTCTGCAGTCACATCAGTTCTGGTGCAACCCACCATTCCGAATCCACTCGTTTCATCATTTCAAGTTCCTCTTCCAGTTCAATCAACGGTTTTGAGTCAAGTCTCTATAAGTTCTTCAACACCTCCAGTAAGTGGGCAGGTTGTCCCACCGCCTAGGGGGAAAAACCCAAATATTTCCATGATGTTTGGTGCAACCATTGTGAGTGGCTCACAAACTCATATGGTTGGGATGAACCAGCCCTCTTCGGTGTTATTCCAAACCCTGTAGGTCCTTCTGGATTGATTAATGTCCAATACCACCAGCTAAACCTTGTCTGTTCATCTAGGTCAACTAACATCCAGTACCAGCAGCCACATGTGGCACAAGGTCCATTCCAACCTCCTTATGTTCCATATGTTTCACAAGTGATGGTAAATCCACCTTGCGTCCCTCAATTTGGACCTTATGTTCAGCCTGGTCCATCCACCATGCCTAGTGGATATGACCAGATTCAGTTTGGGAACTTCAAGGTATTGCTCCAGGAACTGTTCAAGTACCCTTTCCATAGCAAGGGCAACCCTTGCAGTAGAAAGGGCAACCTTCGCAGCTACAAGGGCAACCTTCCCAGCAGCAAGGGCAGACACTGCAGTAGCAAGGACAACTACAACAACCGCAGGGGAAACCCTTGCAACAATCGCAGCAAACTTTGCAGTTGCAGGCGCATTTTTTTCACAAAGCTTCCCAACCTATGCCTTCACAAGGTCAACCTCTGCAGTCGAAGGGAAAACCTTACAGCAACAAGGTCAACACGGGTAGCAGCAACCCTTGTACTCATATCAACAGGGTCAAACTTTGCAAGGCCAAGGTCAAGTCCTACAGCTGCAGGCTCAAAATCCCTATGTCCTAGGGCAACAGGTTCAGAATCCTTATGTCCAAGGGTAGCAGGTGCAAAATCCTTATGTCGAAGGGCAGTAGGTTCAAAACCCTTATGTCCAAGGGCAACAGGTTCAAAATCCATTTTTCCAAGGCCAACAGGCTCTACAGCCTTTTAACCCATATGTTGCTTATTAGCATCCTATGGTCGGACAGTATCAAGGCTACCTAGGTCAGAATCCTCCCTATGGGCAAGGTAACCTATAGTGGGGGAAAATCAAATGCCATATGGACAAAATCCTCCACTATGGGGACAAAATCCTTATCAACAAGGATGGGTTCTGCAATCCGAGCATGCTCAGAGGCCCCAAATGCCTTTTAATACGCAATTTCCTTTCTTGGCCACATTGGAGCTGCCAGATGTTTCTAGACTCACAAATGATCCCATTCTTCATTCGCCATACTGGCCTCCAGTTCCATCCAAGATTCCGAGCGATTGTTCAAAGTTTGAGGGAAAAGTGAAAGAGGATCCACAAGCCCACATGATGACATATCACCTCTGGTGCTCCTCTAATTTGTATGTTGATGATTCTATTCATCTTCGACTTTTTCAGCAAACCCTCACAAGTGTTGTAGCCAAGTGGTACATTGAATTGCCTTGAGGTACCTACAATGACTTTAACACTCTCGCTATGGCTTTCCTCACACATTTTCGGCTGCTAGTTCATTATGAAACTAGCACCCATCTTCTTACGTCCTTTAAGCAAGACACTATGACCCATATCTCCGATCACATCCATGAATGGAGGCGTCGACATCACCTGATCAAGTTTGAAATTGTTGATCAGTTGTTGACCGAATGGTTCACTAAGTCATTCATCAGCAAAATTTCTGAGGACATGGCCATGGGTGGATGTGTCACTGAAGAACAAGCCATTATGTGTTCCCAGTATCTAGACCTCGTCTACTCACAATATGGCACATTATATGATATGTTACACAATGCACCCAAACCATCGTCTGATCTAGCAACATCCAAGTCTCCGACTACACCTCCTGTTGATGGAGTAATTGGTGCACTATCCCCCGCAAAGTATTCTTCCAAGTAGAAGTCGGTCTCAAACACTTCTTCCAATGATTCCTCTCAAAATTCACCTAGTCTTGGTAAAATCTCGGAGGTTCACATTGTCCAGTCTACCACAGCGGACAAATCCTATAAAGGTAAAAACAAGGGTAAAGGCAAGGGTAAAATCAATGCCCTGAAATAGGGCCCTCCTAAGTCATCTATTGGTGATGCTTCTCAATGGAAGACCAAGTATCCATGCCTCAGCTATGAGGAGGATCAGTACACTAAAGATTGTCCCCGATGATCTGAAGTTAGTTGTTTGCTCAAAGGGACCCCAGCTATCCTGAAAGAGCCCTTTCCATCCCAGCAGACCCAAATGGTAGACCAACCTCAGTCATCTGCTTCCTTAGGTTCCCAAATGTTTATGATGATATCACGGGTAAATGTGGCTACCAAACCGAAATATTATCAGACACCTACCCCGACAGCAAGGGAAGAGAAAGAAGGCCCCCTTCCTCCTCTATCATGTCTTCCTCTGGTCCTCTCCATATATATTAACCTAATCTAGATTCCACTATTCGACCACCCTCTCGTGGTGTGTTGTAAAAGTACTCATATAATTCAAACGCTTGAGTTGCTCAACATTAAAACATTGTTGAGGATTTTTCTCCAGCTCCATCAGCTATGTCTGCTCTCAAGGTCCTTCAAAGTTTTCCATCTCAGTGGAAAGCATTGATGTCGATTATTGCATGTATTGATCCATATAACTCCAATATTATTTGTTTTGATCTGGAAAACCACGTTCCACACTTACCTCATTAGATTTGCTTTCTCATCCAGGTGATCATTAATGAGAAGACAATTCACAAGACCATCATTGATGAAGGTGCTTCCACCTGCATCATGTTTGTCTCTTGTTGGAAGGAAATTGGCTCTCCTACCTTGAACCAATCACCTAACACTTTGGAATCCTTCGATGGGCATGATTCTCAACCATTCGATGTTCTTCTGAACCTTGCCATTACCTTGGAAGGCTAGACAATACATGTTGAAGTAGAAATTGTGGATGCAAATCTTAATTATAATCTTCTACTTTGACGGATTTGGACCCATGATATGCATGTTGTGGCCTCTTCTCTATTATGCGTGCTCCATTTTCCCCATCAAGAGAAGATTTTCACAGTTGACCAGTTGTCTTTCTTCTCTTCTTCCTCGGATGGTAATGTTCCCTATGTGAAGCATAACAATGCTCCTTATGAGAGTGTGGGGGCTACAATTTTTAAAGACCTCGCCTTGATGGGTATATTTCCACTCCCACCTCCACATATTTCTGTCCTCAACATGATCTCGGTCAAGTCTGATCCTTGGGTCCTTCCCTCTCCTGATCTTGTTGATACATGGGATGATGTTATGTCATTAAGCCCTGCCGAGATCAATTATGTGGAGGTTGTTTTGGCTTCATCTTGGGTATCTAATGATCATATTGTTTCAAGTGTCTCTCTTGTCACATATTCTCAATCCCCGTGGCTTGGTTCTTCAGATCCCCCTGATCCCTTTACCGAGACATTTTCCCTCTGACGGGAGTATTATGGAATTCATGTCTCTGAAGGAAGTACCTTCGAGTGATACTCATCATTGTTCCTCGTTCTTGCCTAACCCATTGGTCATGTCTACCTGTCTTGAGAAGTTTTCTTCTCGTTTCCCAACCCAACCACTTCAAATGCCTATTGTGACTCTTGAAGTTTGGTCAGAAGGGAATATGGGTAATATTACCCTGGTACTACTTATTGACATTTCATTTTACCCTAATATTGTCAAAATCTTTCAACTAGAGGCACCTTTTTATCACCATGAGTTTAGGTTTGCCTCGTTTCCTCAAGTTTCTACCGTTGACCCATTTTCGCAAAGGGGTTTTCATCTTATGACTCGTAACCCTCACTCGCCTGGGGGGCATGGGGACACATCCTTTTATGAGTTTTACTCTATTATTTGGCTACTTCGATACTTACACGTCATTTCAACAATGAAACACCAATTTTCTTCGTTCTTGATTCATTACCCGAGTCTGGCAATGGACTCCGTCAAGAAGTACTATGCCTGAGTCATCTTGCATGGCTACTTTTTTACATAATTGTGTTATTAACTTTTGTGCAAGTTGGTTTGGTTTGGTCTATTTTTTCAAGCAACTTTCCTACTAATTATGTCTCCACCTGCTTTGCAGATGTTTGTGACTCCTTATGTCGATTTCGCTGATGGTGCTTTCCATAGTACCCAGAATCTATCTTCCGTGGCATGGGCTATCTACACCCCTAAAGGTGAGTTGATTGATCTTAAAGGTATTTGTTTGGGTAAAACAACTAATAACATTGTTGAGTATAGCACTGTCATCGAACTCTTGTGAGAAGCCATTGCTCTTGACATTCGGGAAATGGTTGTTAACCTCGAATCACAGCTTGTTGTTCTTCAGCTCAATGGGCAATATTCCGTCAGAAACCCTCACATATTAAGAATGTATTTGCGTATTCGTCTATTGGAAAAAAAAAAATGATTACTTCACATACCTTCATATTCCTAGGCATATGAATACATTGACAGATGCATTAGCTAATTATGTGTTAGACATACATTTACGCAACATGTGAAAAAAACAAAACATTTGTATCATAGTAAGCAAGAAATATAGCACACACACACACACACACACACACATATATATATATATATATATATATATGTCGATAATGTTTGAGTGTCATACATCAAAACCCCAAAAAATAAGATATGTGTTCAGTACATCCGTGGCTTGTAGGCCTCAAAAAAGTAAATGTTAAACTATGGACTACTCAGCATGGTGATCATGGTAGCACGTTACTGCTCGTACTACTCGAGTCAGTAAATGGCGGATCCGATTAGACACCCCCACTATGTGCTGCTAATACTGGCATGGGATGTCACCCACCCGGGCATACTCTAGGATACCCTTGCTCAATCCCTCAATGTTTCATATGATCTCCTCCTCTTTATCAACTCCTTCCTAATAAGGAGAAATATCAGACTATCGAGCAACATGCCTGGCGATCGGGGATATCCCGGTTGGTCGCTCTGGTCACACATCTCATTTACAAAATCAAAATGTCACGAATGCATATATTTCAAAAAACAATAAAAAATCATAAAATTAAAATTGTTTTGCTTACATCCATCATCATAATCTTCTCCCTCTAGGAGTCGAATATAAGGATTGTCGTGGAAGTCTGTACTGTTATAAGGCCAATCCTCAACCACGATCAGTTGATGCCTTAACCACAAAAATAAGGTGGGCTTGTATGACATATGCTAGCCCCCACCAGTTCTGGGCATCAATTCACTCCAACAGACCATCCGTGGATCTCGTGGCAATTGGGGGTTCACCTCTACAAGCTGATAGTGAAATAGTGGCATCCGCTCCAAAAAGAAGGTCACTAGAATGGAACCATATCGGAACTACCTCATGTTTCCTACCCTAGCTTTGGATAACTGGTGCTTCATGTTCACCTTCATGTCTTCCACCCAATTAAAGATAGTGGGAGTCGTGCAGTCTATATCATACTGAAACTTGGAATTATTGGACCCATGCAATGTGTAAGCCCCAACAACTTTGTTTATGGTCAAAAGCAACACTTTCAACACAAGGTCGTTAACAGTCGTGATATCTACCTTGCCTATCTTTGATTTCAATGCATCTAGGCAGTGTTCTTCAAGAAACATGTAGGCCTGGCCCCATACAGATTGACTAGTTCCCCTCTTCGAGACAATCTGGTGATGAAATAGATGTCTGAAGTTTCTAATTCCAGTTCTTGATCCCGGATCACAAAAACCTCTCAGTTAATGTCCCAAAGACTGATCAAATATTGCAGTAGCTCAGGTTGAGCCCGAAGACCCAGTGTAAGGAAGAATTTGAGGAGCCCACAGTTCCTCAGGGAATTTAAATAGTTTGGGTCTGCCAATGCTTGTGAATTGGTTGCCTCATGCTCATGTTCTTTCCAATCGACCATTTTCCATTGTATTTTGCTTGCAAAAACCATAGAATCAAGTCAAAATTCATCCTTGACTGAAGAAATTCGGATTCAAAATAGAGAAATTAAGCAAAAAATCATTTTTTCTTACTCTCGGCACTGACGCGACTGTTTAAAAACAGTAGCACTGACAGTGCAAGTGGTCGTGTTAATGACCCTTGATCGGCGCGATCCTGAGTTTGGATCTCGTGTCGATCGAGGGCTAAGTTTTTTTTGCTAAAATCTCCTCCAGAAATCCAAAAACCTGTTAAAAACATTAAAAAAACAAGCATGAAAATAAAGATAAGGGTCTCAGCTCCTACCTGCAATTGACAGATCGTCGATCGTTCTCCTGGATCTGAATCTGCTCCTAAAAATATAGGGCACAAATGGGTAAAAAATTGTTCACCAAGGTAAAAAGTTAAAATGGTAAAACATAATTTACTTTTCCCCTTTTTATTCATTTTTCATGATATTTTACCTTATTGGATAATACGTTTGCCTCTTGTGCAACTACAGGTGACAGATTGTTGATGATGGTGCTAAGTCATGTTTAATCTCTTTTCTCGACTCGTAAAAACTCAAATGAAAAGTTCGCCAAGCATTTTTCCCTTTTTGACTCATTAAAGAGAATAAAAATTGGGGGTCCACTTTCAAGCTTTTTTCGACTCTTAAAACACGAAAAGATTGTCGAGCTCTTGTCATTTTGAACTCGTTAAAGGCTGCAAAACATCATTTACCCAATATAATTTTACCCCTTTTTCGGGCTGGGATAAACTATTTATGAAAAAGGTACTCCTTGACTGGCATGGTCAAGTGGTTCCCTCAAGTATCTTTTTCTACCTTTTTGATATCAAGAGACACAAATGTATGAAAAGGGACCATGTGGAGTTTTCTTTTCCATATCTTATTAAAACTCTCTAAACAAGAAAAAGATACTGAGTTACACCTTTATCGGACTCATTAAACTTAAATGACATCAGATTCATCGCCATGATGGACATGAGCATCTCCTTCCTAGGGCTCATTAATCTTACTAGGTTGGATTCATCCGAAGGATGGACTTACACTGCAAGAAAATGTTATCCCCTTCAAGCTTGTGATAAAAAATAATTGGGGTACCTGCCAGAAATGATGGGGGAAAATGGGAAATTCTATCAGTTGTGTCGGCAGCTCACTCTTGAACATGACACTTTCTGCTTCGTGTCGGGTTGGGATATCCTCACTTCATCGTTGACTTTCCTGGGTTGGGTCATTCATTTTTTTCCTTTCCATTTGATCTCTACCATGTCATCATGACCTCCGATCCTATGGATCCATAATTTTCCAAACTCCGGAGTTGTGTCGCCGATATGTTCAAGAGTTATCCTTATGTAGTTACACTCATTCCTGATTCTCTGTATCATCCAAAATCATTACATCTCTTTGTCTCATGTCAATGATGTGGGATACATCATGGCCCTCCTTCAACAAGGTCACCTCCTATTAACTTCAGGTCATTATCTGGGTAGTTGGCCGAGAAACTCCTTTCCAATACCTTAGAGATTGCATGCCCAAATGTCAAGTTCTTTGTACTTGACGATAAGTTCACATCATTGGCTTTCGATCAGGTGATTTCACGAGTGTTTGAATTTAGTTCCTTTATTCACATTCTGTGAATTATGCTGCTAGTACCTTGAGAGCCATTGTCATTATTGGTGGTTTCTCCCGTGCTTGTTAACGGTTCGCATCATTGACCAGTAATCAAGCGAATTTCTAGCATGTTCGACTTCAACACACTTATTCACATGTTAGAATTTGTACTTTGATCAGGTCGTGTTGGAGTACAAGACCCTAGGCTCAGATTACAAAAGTCCAGGTTGCAAGGCGTGTGACATGATCATGATGATATAAATGCCTCTTTCAAATGGATGGTTGTGCCCATACCATGAGTTGTTATATGTGATCCTTCTCATAATTGGATGGCTACGACCATACCTCAAGTTTGATATGATTCTCTTTGCTGAATGGTTGCGCCCATACCTTGGATCCATTTACATGATCTTTCTCTGGATCGTTGCATCCATACCATGTTTCATGTATCATTTATCATATTTTTTAGTGATGTATATGTATCTATGCTTGCTTTCAGGTTTTCCAATGACAGTCTCTGGTTCCACACATCTACTTGTAAATAATTTCACCCCTCACTCTAGTTCGGCCTTCACGCTTTAGGGGGTATCTATTACACAACATTTTGTCACTGTCCCTATACCCCCATTCCTCGATCCTAGAGGACCTCTACAGTGAACCTTACATGCTTTCCCATCATGAAGAGACTGCCCTTATGTCCCTCTTCATGGGCAGAACATTTCCCTTTTGCATCATTTCCCAAGAATCTTCCTTTTATCCCAGTTTACAAGACTGACGCTAGTGCTCAATTCCTTCCTCACACCGATTTGCAGGGTTTAAAACTAGGCCTAGCGTCGTACAACGCAAGTGAGCCCTTCATCACTTGCGTCGATCCTCTTTTGGCAAGTTTTTTAAATATGGAGTCGAAGCTTCTAGGTCTAGAAGCTTCATAACGGAAGTCTGGTAAATGGTTGGGCTGGATAGAGCTGAGGAATTCAGTTTGGGCTCCTTTCCCCTATTGAGATGGAACAAACCCAAGAGATAAGGCCTCTCCCATAATAAGAGGAACCATCTCCCCTCCATCAAAGCTATATAAACTCCTCCTTTTCCAAGCTGAACTAGTTTTTTTTGGAGCTTGAATAACCCACGAATAACCAGCAAGATATTTATAGCTTTTTTCCTTCTAGTTTATGTGTGTAAAGGGAGAATAGTGTGTTTGTTTTGGTTTGGAACTAAAGGGAAGAAGCCTTAAACTCCCATTGTTGAGGCTAACCATGAGATGTTAGAAGTGGTGTTGGAACCTGGATACGTCGGAGGAGACCTGCAACGTCAAGGCTTTGGTTGTATCTCTTTCTGAGCTTTATATCAATACAACTAATGATTTATTTCCTACATTGAGTGTCATATTACATTTAATGGCTTAAGATTCCTTGACTTTTTAAGTAAATTGAATGTGATTGTATGTTATTAAGTTTTTTGTTGTCTCTTATGTATTTGTTTAAGGTATTTGAAGGATACAAACTCAAAGGAAGCTAGAGCAAAGGAGCAAGGTCATCATCAAGCGGAGTAGTGTTCTAAGAGGTAGGCCCTAATATTCGATTCTAGTTTAAGGAAGCCTTCATTAAGTTGTTCTATTTGCGGCTAGACCCACTCTAGGGCTAGAGGGATCACCTCTGTCCACATAGGAGATTTACTTACTCCACACGCCCACAAATGTTTTGTTATGCCTTCACATTAGTCCGCACCTCCACAACCTATTGTGCCTGACTCAACCCTTCCCGTCGATATAAATCCTCAAGGATCACTTCCTTCTCCTAGTGTCTCTCATAATCCATTTTCGCCTAGAACCATTCCCCCATGCGTTAACCATTGTGGAGTATTTCCTCCAGGGCATTATCCTTTTAGTCAGATACCATTCTTATTCCCACCTCATGGAGTTTATTCTACACTTGTCATGCCTATGTTGAGTTTACCCAATATTACCTTAGGGAACCTAGTCTGGTACATCGATCCCCTTACAAACAATCCACCTAATAAATTGAAACCTTACACTTCTTTAACCCCGATCCAACCAATTTTTCCTACCCTCTTATTTGCTTAAGTCCACAGCAACCTCAACAGGAACCTACTCCCATTTCAAAATCATCTGGCAAGTGGGGAAAATCCTGAAAGAAAGGAACCCAAGACAAGGCTTCCCCAGCAACTCCAGCTCCTCCTAAGCTGCCAAAGCCACTTCCTCCTTGCGCTTTGTGAGATGTTGTGGTCATGCCACCAATAAATTTCCTAAACTCCCACATGTTAAGGATGTAGTCACTGATACCTTCCCTAATTCTAACTTCCTGAGGTCCATGTCACCTTACCTGAGTCAGCTAAGAAGATCTGATCATTATGCAAAAACTACCCTCGTGCCTTGTGTGATAACTATGGCCACTATTCCCATCATTATTCCCGTCTCAAAGATTTTCGTGATACATTGTGTCACACGGAATGAGTCGATCTTGCGGACAAGATAGACCTTCCTAGAATCTAACGATATCTAGTGACAAGCAAGCCAATAAAAAACTATCTTTCTCTAAATATGCATTTATAAACAAAGGCAAAAAGTGTTTAGGCCTACCTTGGGTCCAATGCAAGTTCGTGGAAGCCTCGCTCCTTTGATCCAAATGAGCTCCCTTGTTGCGAATCTGCAAACACAAACAAGCAAACAAATTAAATAGCACCTGAAAAGCCAATATCATAAAGCATACTTAACATGATGATCAAGGAATTCATGAAACAAATGACATAGGACAATTTGTTGAGAAAAATGAATCTGATTGTATTAATTCAAATCAAAGAAGAACTTTACAACCTGTGCCTTGATGCTGTACAAGCTCCTCCTAGGGTCCAACAAGAATTCTCCTCTACTTTGACAAGTTTCACTCTCTTCCCAATGAAGCCAAAAAGGTATGTGATCTCTCCTCTCAAGCTTAACTAGGAAGTCTCAATTCCACCAGCATTTACCCTGAAAAATGTTCAGCTTCTAACATCCCTAGCAACCAGCCCAATGCCTTAATTTATA
Organism: Pinus tabuliformis; assembly: GCA_031772625.1. NCBI lineage: Eukaryota > Viridiplantae > Streptophyta > Pinopsida > Pinales > Pinaceae > Pinus > Pinus tabuliformis. The sequence continues at coordinate 1,411,720,455 of CM062819.1, forward strand.
GTGCAATGGAGGGAAGTTACTAGGTCCTCCTTCAAAGGGATAAAGCCCTCCCTCAAAAGGATAGCTCCTCTCATCAAGGGATTAGCTCCTTCTCTTTTGGGATGCATGAACCACCTAAGAGCGACCAATCCACGTCAAAATTCCTTCTAGAATCATCTAGAATTAACCCAAAGTGAGTTTTTTAGAATAAACTTGTGCCTTTTTTACTTTCATAGGGGCCCGCACCCACTCCTTTAGGGACAAAGTGGGCAGGTCCACAGTTTTTGTGAACAGGGGGTGCGGGACCGCAGGCAACAGTGAGAGAAAGTGTGGAACCAGAGCTTTGTTGATTTTCAATGTCTTTCTCTCATTTTCAAAGCTTGACTTGAAGAGCTGAGGTCTGAGACTTGCTTACAGTACAAGTGATGATAGACCCATACTGACTGCAAATAATCATGGTGACGATATTTTTGTGTAACAGATTGCCCCCTAAAGTGCGAAGTCTGTAGTAGATGAGGATTTCATTTATCATTTAGGAAGAGTGAAGTACTTTATCATTTCGAGGATCATCTTGTGGAGAGCCCAGTCGGAACATGTAAAAACATTCAATGCAAGATATATATATGAGATCATATCATCGCTGAGGTAGGCATTCCCATACTCAGATCAAAACTGACTTAGAAAACTAACTACTGCTCTGATATAGGAATGATCTTGTAATACATAACAAGTATAGACACATGTAGACACAGTATGGACGCAGCCATCTGTTTATGAATAGTCCACAATATAATGAATACAAAATTCCTCACAGCCTGGATTACAGAAACTAGATCCAAGGTCTTCATTTCTACTTCCCGAAACAGTACGATTTTATCCATGTGAATGAATGTTTTGAAGTTGAACATGGTAGAAACCACTTGATTCCCAGTCAATGATGTAAACTGTTAACAAGTGTGAGAGAAACCACCAGCGATGTCAATGGCTCTCAAAGTACCCAGTACAATCCATGAGATGTGAATAGATGTGTTGATGTCGAACATGTCACGGAATCCTTTGATCGAAGGTCAATGATGCAACCTATCGTCAAAGGCGAGAAACCTGCCATTGAGGCATGCAGATCCCAAGGTACTGACAATTTCTAGATAATATTTCTAGATAATGAGCTAAATTCGATAGAAAGCGATCCGTCGTAGGCAAGCCCACAACACGAAATCATAGATCAAGTTGAAGAAATTTAGTTGCAAGGACTGACTCAGGGATGGTCAAGATGGATGAAAGATATTTTGCAGATGAATGGCTTATTGGCACTGACCTCTTGAACACAAAACGACACAACAGATGGTTTGGTGACAATTGACCCAAAGTTAATACCCAGAAACTGGCTGAAGACTTTCAATGTGGTTTGATCAACTGTTAGGCAAAGGATTTCCCAACCCAGGTGAATAAAAGTGTCGTGTTCAAGAGTGGTTACAAAGTATGACAAACAGGCTCATTTTTCTCTCTTTTCCCCCACCATTTCTGGCAAGTACCTCTTTATTTTTGACAAGCTTGAGGAGGATAACATTTGCTTGATTTTAAGCTCATCCTTTGGATGAATCCAACTTAGTTTAAATTTGAACCCTAAGAAGGAATGGTTTGTTCCTCTTTTTAATTGAACAGGTCCTTTACAGTGGAATTTTAACGAGTCTAGTATAGGAGAAACTCGGCGTTTTTCAATTTTAGAGAGTCTGAAAAAACTTAAGAAGACTTCAGGGTTGACCTTTTTCGTAAATTTGTGTCTCCCAAGCCTGAAAAAGTATAAAATAATACTTGAGAGAACCACTTTCGTAATTAGTGCCCATGATCCGAAAAAGTAAAAAAGCGATCAACGACACGTCGTTTTATAACCAATATCGAATTTGAAACGACAAAAATCCGACAATCTTTTCATGTTTTTACGGTCAGAAAAAGAGCTGTAAGTGGACCATATTTTTAGTTCCGTTTTAACGAGTTTAAAAAGAAAAACTCGGCGATCTTTTCATGTTTTAGGAGTCAGAAAAGAGCTTAAAGGTAACTTTAAATGTTTTTTCGTCGAAAATGATCGATTTCGCCTGAACAATCCGTTATCCTGAACAAAAATTGCAACATTACTCATACCTGTTTGAGATAGATAAAAATGCTGCAAAACTTACCTTTCTAAAGTGAAACATAAACAAATTTACAATTCATTTATTCAAAAAACTATAAAAAGGGCTTTCATCAATTCATTTTTACAGTTGAAGATTTGGGTGAGAAAATAGTGCTTTTGTTCAGAAACTTCCCGTGAAGATTGGGGAAAATCCATCCGTCAGAATCGAATGTCGTCTCCTCCAGGTAATCCACATCATCCTACTCTTCAATTTCAACCGTTTCAATTTGTTTTTTAGGGTTTTATTTCATTTTTTAGATGGTTTTTAGGCTAGAAACCCGCGCGCGGGGTCCCGCAGGCATAACACTGGCAGCCTGCGAACCCCGAATTTTTATCAACGGGGAAAAAGTCAGGGGTCCGCACCTTCCATGAAGGAAGATGCGGACCCACGCATTGTCTCTAATAGAGAGGGTACGGACCCCGCAGCAAGGGTTTTTAACCCAATCAAAATTGACCCAAATAACTTAATTTCTTGCATTCTAATTTGCTTTTTTGTTGGATGTAGAGTGTAGATCATGCTTGATTGGCAAGAACGGGAGCATGAGGACATGGATCTTGCCACGTTGAATCACCAACCTTTGATCGATGCATTGAAGGCATGCGGCTTGTACAAATTCTGGGCCATACCTAGCATGAGGGCCCAGGTGGACTTCTTGCAGTGGCTGGTAGACAAGTGGAGCATACAAGACCAGTGTTTCTTCATTGGTGGCCACCAGCTCGAAATTGAGCCGACAGATATATACTTTTTGACTGGTTTTCCTGAGAGAGGCGAAGACTTGACTCTATTCGGGACTAGGCCAGGTGGCCAGTCTGTCGATAGCCTCCGGCTAGAGTTCTACAACAACCAGGCTAGAGACAAAGGGATAGACATTAAAACCATATCCCGTCCTGAACTCATGGAGATCGCGTTTACTGTCACCTGACTTTGCGGGAGTGCCGCACTACATATTGCCATCGGATCCCAGATGCGGATGGCAATTGACTGCTTTCGAGGCACCATCTTCAACTGGTGCGATGCTGTGTTGGATAATGTAAAAGGCCAACTGACCAGAGCCAAGAACGGACAACTGAAGACCTTTGGTTATGGGGCTTTGGTTGTGAGTTTTGGTCTGGAGAGGGTCCCAATGTTGGTCCCACAGCACCTTACTGTTGGAGCTGGGCTTCCTTGAGAGCCCAAACTGATGTGATGGGCTGCAGTTATGGCCCGTCATCCAGATGAGGGGACAGAGGTCATTCGATTCAAACCTGAGTATTTCCATTGGTTGGAAAAGCAGGTTTTTGCTATTCAGGACTTCCCTTACGCTGGGGTAGATTTTCGCGGTGACCCAGAAATGGCTCTTCCACCAGGAGAGCAATGGGATGATTCAGGTAAAATCATTTTCAACATTTTCCTATTTAAAAAAAAAAATTGTTTTTATGTCGTCCCAAAACTGATAGTAAAATTTTCAATGCAGATGTGGGTCTACAGCGACCAGCCGCTCTCCGGCCTTACGAGAGGAAACAACCAACTACAGCGGCGCCAGCCCCATAGGACGAATCAACAAAGACCTTGGCCGAGTTGGAGAGTCATCTAGAGCGCTTGACAAGGGACATTCCAGAGACCGGCATAGATGACATTTCTCGTCGACTACAGCGCTATGTGATTGGGGTCCCTGGACCTTTTAGGAGGTTCCTTTGTAAGGTGGCCCATACAGTGGTTTCTTATCGAGATCATCACCAGTGATAGGATGATCGCCTATTGTAGACACATATGAAATTTTTGCTTTTTGTACTTATCATTTTTGCCAATCATAAGGTGTTTTTCAACCTATGATCGAGGACGATGTATATTTTGACACACTCCTATATATATCACTATTACCGGCTTATCTTGTAAATCATGTTATGGAATGCTTTTAAATTTACATGTATGATTATTGCAAATGTCTACTTAATGTTCGAGAAGAAATTGCATCTGCTAATGTATTTAAAGATCTTGGAATACGCTGATATTCAATATAATCAAATTCACGTTCCAAGAGATGCACTCTCAAAAATAATCTCAATAACACTGGATTTCTAATGGCATACACCCTATTAAGTTGTAATACAACGAGTTCAGAATCTAATGTCACTATCAAACTCCGAATCCCAAATGAAATAGATTCAGATAATAACTCAATCACTGCACTATACTCGGCAATGTTGTTCGTTGTTTGACCGAGGCTTACCCCATGCATAGATACCAACTTGTCAGAGGGCGAATAGATAACCCAAGCTGTGGAAGAAACGTTCCGTGTATTACGACAAGCACCATCAGCGAAACCAATGTATGTTTGGAGAGGCATCGACATCTGCAATATCAAGAGTAAAACCAAGATAAGCATGAATAATGATGAAAAACACTCTCTAAGCTAAGCACACTTTTTAAACTAAAACACACCAGCTAGAAAGAAAATTATCCTAACTAAAAATCTCCATACCCATTCGTTAAGCATAATACCTCTTCAGGTAAAGACCATTTCTGGGTTTACCTAAAGAGTCCCCGTCAAAGTCTACCAATTCATAGGCCCCTTTTGCTAGCTTTCGCTTGACAACATAGGGACCATGCCACATAGGAACGAATTTTCCAGCGCCTAATTTATCATTAGCTTGATCGTATAATAAGACTAGGTCTCCTTCCGAAAAATTCGACGGGTCACATTTCGATCATACTGAGCTTTAATACGTTTTGCGTGAGTTTCGATCACCAATGCAGCATCACATTGATTCTCATCTAATTGAGCCAAGTATAACAAACGTTTTTCCTCTTCGAAAGTGGCTTGAAGTAACTCGATGACCATTTGCAATGACAGGATTTCGCATTCAATGGGTAACACAACTTCCACACCATAAACTAGTTGGAAAGGAGTGAACCCTATTGACGTTTTTACTGAGGTTCGATACGCCCAAAGCACTGAAAATAGCATGTTATGCCAATTCGACTGATGAACCCCAATGATTTTTTGGATCATGATGACTAAAACTTTGTTTATGAATTCAACCAGACCATTAGCTTGTGGATAATAAGGAGTTGAACTATCGTGACGCAAGCCAAGCTGGCCTGTAAGTTCAGTCATCATAACGTTTTGAAAATGATGCCCATGATTAGTGATAATCGCTTGTGGAACACCAAACCTAGAAATTATATGATTGAACATGAAAATTGCAGTTGTTTTGCCGTCTGCCTCAAATGTAGGCATCGCCTCAGCCCACTTCGTAAAATAATCTACTGCAAGGATGATATACGCATGCCCCCCCGGCCAAGTGAGGGTTACATGTAATAAAATCTATACCCCATTTGGAAAAAGGACCAACGGAAATTATAGGGTGGAGAGGAGCAGGTGGAGCGCGCATCTTTCGATCAAAAATTTGGCAGTTGTGGTATTTTCGGACCACATTAATACAATCTTTAAACAAAGACGGCCAGAAGTAGCCAGCGCGCAATATCTTTTGGGTTGTGGCATACCCAGACATATGACCGCCACACGCTCCAGAGTGACAATCATTTAGAACCCTTTCAACTTCCTCGTGAGTTAAAGAACGTCGAAAAACAGAGTCCGCCCCACGGCGATAAAGAGTATCTCCAATAATTCGGAATTGTTGGGATTGGAATCGTATTTTTCGACGTTCTGACCTTGAAATTTCTGGCCGAAAGGATTGGGTCTGGAGATAAAAGATGATATCCCCATACCACAGATCTAAAGTGCTGATTAGAAACAAGGGTTCGTCCGCAATGGGCTCCTCCGCCATAGTTTCTGTGTCAGCACGCGGGAAGTCACACATTAACTTCGCAAAAACTAAAGATTTCTTAGACTTATATTTTTTAAATTCCAAGTCGAACTCCTATAGGATCACAATCCATTTGGAGTACTTGCCCCCTAGAAATTTCTTAGTCAAAATGTAGATCATAGGGTTGCAATCAGAAATTATTGTAGTTTTACGTAGTAAAATGTAGTGACGAAAACGTTGGACAGCTTGAACAGCTGCCAATGCCAATTTCTCCACATGTGAATATCATTCTCGGGTAAGAACGAAGATCTGTGATGGAGATCTTCCCATGGTAAATCATCTACACATAGGATTTCACGAATTTTCTCATCAGAGTGAATAAGTTCCGAAAACGTTGTTGCATCTGAGCTTGATGTGAAAAGTGATTCCTCACGGACCACATTCATTAAGTCAATTTTGGTTGAAGATGGGTCGGAAAATGATTGCACGGCCTCATACGCAATTTCATATGGACTCAAAGGCATAACATCACCAAATGAGTCTATCTCAGATTCAGAGGGTACGATCCAAGGATCATCATAAACAATGGTGTCTGACGAAATCATATGAATGGTTGCAAAAGAAGACGATGCGTTGATCGGAGGAAAAGGAAAAGTTCCCAGTAAACCGACATCTTTAACTAGTCCTACTCCAACATCCTTATATGGGATAGTCGTTTTACCGACATGCTGAATGCTTTCAGAAGAGGCTGGCTCGGATGAAAAGTAAGCCAGCTGGTCTATTGTTACGATCTTTCCATTATGAGGAAACTTTATAACCCGAAAGACTGAAGAAACGACAGCTGTCATAGCGTAAGACCAACTACGACCCAAGAGAAGGTTGTAATCTAGAGGGGCATCAACCACCTCCACATCTAGATTAACAGTTTTTCCTTCAACCCCTATAGGTAAATCCTGTAGAATGCCAAAAGGATGAAACCCGCGGCCATCAAAGGTCTTTAGAATCGTCGGGGATTGATTTAGTGAAGGAGAACCAAGCGATCTCCAACACTGTATTGACATAATACACGTTGAGGCTCCCTCATCAATCACAGTCCTATGAATAGGCCTATTTTTTACTATCACTAGGATCTGGAAAGCCATTTGATGAGGTAAGCACGGTGTACTATTTCCTAGATCGAAAATTATTAGGTTCAAGTCCTGAACGTCAACAGCTTCTATAGCCGACAAAAGTAATTTACGCTGTGCTGGACATGATTGCAGCACTTCCAAAGCCGACATTGATGAAGGTGAAACAGCTAAATCCTTAACAATGTTATAGTTCTGAGCCGTTCTCACATGTGGATTGAAAGCTGACTTTCGAAGTATACCCTTGGCGGGCGGTTTGATTACTAAGTCTGGATTAGGTTTCTCGATCTGCAGTGGATCGGAACCAGGAGCTGAGGTTGATGGGTTAGAATGAGAAGATTCTGCTTCTTTACCATCAACAGGACTTTTACTACCATAATCATGCGATCGAGTCGCAATCCTAACATGGGACATCATCAGTATGGGTTCTTCATTGGCATTCGAGGAAGAACCTATCATCTTACTGTCTTGACTTGGAAAAGGATCCTTCAAAACAACAGGCGTTTGGGAACCTTTGGCAATCTTCGCAACCTCTGCACGATGAGGGCAGTCTCTTGTAAAATGCTCTTCATCACAAATGAGACAAGGATAACGAGGTTTGCGTTTCTCATCATTTGATTCTGCTTTTTCTGGTTTCTCTTTTGAATTTTTATCCGTTTTATTTTTCTTCTTCCCTTTCTTCTTACCACTGGATTTTGATTTGGCTGTAGATGACTCTACAACGTGGATATCGGCGGAAATCTCCGCGGAAGAATTTCCTGTCGGGGAATCTGGCAAGGTTATGATAGGAGAAGAATTCTTGCAAGACTTCTTCTTAATTTTGGTGTTAACCGTACCAATCATACCATCAGCGGCATGAGACCTTGAAGGAGCTGCAGCGATTTGATTTTGCTTAGGAAGATCGGGGATTTTCTCGTGTAACGTACCTGACTGAGTATAAACCAAGTCAAGGTATTGTGCTTGAGAAATTACTTGCTCCTCAGTAACGACTCTGGCCTTAGCTACATCCTCAATGATCTTTGGCAATAAAGATTTTACAAACCATTCAGCTAAGATCTGATCTGGAATAAAAACCTTCACTTAACACAATCGACGTCTCCATTCATGAATGTGATCTGAAATGTAAGTGGACATCAACTGCTTTAATGAAGTTAGTAATTCCGTTCCATTGTCATATCTAACTGGAAACTGAAAATGAGTTAAAAACGAGGTAGCTAACTGACTGAAGTTATAAAAAGTTGTTCGCGGTAACTCAATGTACCACTTGGCCACAAGACCAATTAGAGTGCATTGGAAAAGCCTTAGATGGATTGAATCATCTGAAATGGAGTTAGACACACACCAGAGGTGATAAGTCATCACATGGTTCGACAGGTCCTCTCCTGATTTGCCTTCAAAATTAGGAATATCACTAGGCAACTTATTCGGCATTGGCGGCCAAAATGGAAGATAGTTAATGGGATCGTTCGTTAGGCGCGACAAGTCAGGCAAGTCCAAAGTTGCGATAAACGGTAACTGACGATTAGGGTCCCTAAAACTCTGGGTCATGAGACCAGCCCCAAGAGGAGGATATCCAGGATAACTAGGAATAGGAATTGCATTTGGGATATTGTATCCTCCGGGAAAACCAGGATTAACCGGACCGTACTGGGGTTGTTGAGGTTGTTGATATGTATACCCAGGGTACGGTTGATACTGATAGACTGGCTGCTTCACAGCAGGACCAAATTGGTACTGTCCCTGGTACGGTTGATAAGTAAATTGTGGTTGACTTGTGACAACCGTACTTGAACCAGGTTGTCCTACAGGCATCTGAACTGAAGTCTGAATTGTGAATCCAGACTGAGGTAAAGATGTCTGAGGAGTAGATACAGGAATAGTAGAAGCCGGAGCTGTCAATACTCCAGAAGTAGGTGGGGTAGATTGAACAGATGTTGCAGCAGTTGTGGCAGCCGCTTGAGGTGGAGTACGAGGTGTACTAGGCCCAGGCTGAGAAACTACCGAAGGTACAGAAGTTTGAATAGTAGACTGGACATGTTGCTGGGGTGAGCCAAAAACTAAGGGTTGTCCAGTTTGAGATGATGATGAGCCCAAAATTTGGTAACATTTTGGGCTCATTTGGCCTAACTACCTTTGCTCAATCCTTCATTTTTCATAACTTATGCATCATTTTTTAGTATGTTTATGTCATTTGTACGAATAAGGGCAGTCACTATTCCTAGGTGGCTAACACGTGCTCATTTCAGGTTTTTTGACACATGATTGGAACAAAACTGAGCAGATAAGGACCAGGAGACAGCCAAGATGGGGTTGAGGATTCGTAGGAGGGTTGTCCACAGCATTAAATGGCCTTCCTTGGGATCTTCACCCCCAACTCCGAGCTCCAACAGCCACCACAACCGGATTAGAAGACAGCCAAACGGATTTTGAGGAAGTAGCAATTAACTCCTAGTTTGGTCAGCCAAGTCCCACTGATTTAGGAGGCCAGCTTGGGGCCTCGTGATGTATAAATGATAAGGCTTTAGCCTTCGAAAAGGACTTTTGAAACATTGTTGCACATCCTGCACTACGAGCTGCTAGCTTAGTTTTGCTCTTTTGTAGCCATTATTGGCATGCTCTTTGACTTATGATTATTATTTTTTAATGGAAAGCAGTCAGATTTGATCTCAGTTCTGAGCTTTTAAAGGAGCCATAGCTCTCAGGGTTGGGCCCAACCTGAGAGCCTAAGGCCTCCTTATTCTGTATTGTTATCTTTTCTTTCAGCATTATGGTTTTATTTACATGCATTTGAAACGCAGTTTGGTGAGTTAGATTTCTTGGTGTGGTTAAGTAGGTCATTGTTAGAAGATAGAGTTGCTTCAGCTGTTTAGAATAAAGTGAAGAGATTGGAGTTGATAAAAGTTCCAGAAAAGGGTTGCTTGCACACTCATTTTCACCTCTTTCTAGGGGCTGGAATTGCAGACAGTTCTACCCACCAAAAACATTAGTTTACGAATACATGCAATCTGTGGTGCAATATTTTCATTTGTAGAAGTTATCCATGCGTTCAGACTTCTTGGAATGTTTCTTTGCTTCAGTACCATACATGGTTTTCCTTAGAAATAACGTTGTTGTTCATTGGTTCCATTAACAGTTAAGAATGTTTTGATTATGTGCAGGACGTGGACGATTTGGTTCAGTTTACACTGTGCAGTGCTACTCCCTCACCCTCTCATCCTTCTAAGCCTTGCCCAGGCCAACTACTCATCTCCCAATTAGACTCCTTGTCTCGCAGCTACTTTACCGCCCACGTTATCCTCCCTTTTCGGCCTTCCATTCCCTCTACCCTCCTTTAGACAAACTAGCTTAGCACACCCCCTCATCATCTCATCTCTCTGTCACTAATTCATTACAAACCCCTCTCCTACCTCCCTATCCACCCATGCAGCCTCTTCCACTCACCCATCACCCAAAATCCGATTGTAGAACATCCTGTAGGAATTACTGAACATCCTGTAGAAATTCTGAAACATCCTGTAGAACCCCTGCAGACTTCCTGTAGAAGCTCATAAACGCGGTCTCTTGGTAGCCAAACTTTGTGAAACTCTCTGGAAGGGTGTTAGGGACCCCTTAGACCCTCTATGAACTTTCCCAACCTTTTTCAAGCCTTCCTCCTCCTTGATCCACCTCTGCACAGTAAAAAGCTAGTTAAAAAGCACATGCATGATAATTCTAATAATTGAAACAAAAATACAAAAAGATGTTTTCTTCAAATAGAGGTAGTCTAGACACATGCATTTCACCTTCATAGAAGTAATGGCATCTCTTGCAGTAGTTTGCATTCCCATCTCTGCATCAGTAAGACTAGCTGGTAGAATTAGGGTTTGCTAGGGTTTGCGTTTCTTGTTGGCTTTCAGTTCCTTTCTGCAAATAGATTAGCTTCTTTTGAGATTAGCTTTCGTCCATTAGTTAAAAATCTTCTTCTAAGAGCTCATAGAAGTTGGCTTGAGCCCCTAGCGGACTTGTGCTAGCTGACCAAGTGACAGCTGCGGCAAGAGCTAATACTTGTGCATACAGCACCGTCACTTCCAAGTTTGTTACGAACTACCGGGTTGATAAAAATAAAGAAGGAAGCTCCAGGGGTTGTAGCATTATTGCTACAATACTGGAGCCCACCAGATGACAACTGTACATTCGGTTGCAAGACCTGTTGAGTTTGCGATGGATCCCACACTAAATTCATTCCAGGGTACGGACCCATAACAGGTTGAGAATATTGAGGACCATAACCGGGTTGAGGGTAGGGTTGATAATTCAAAGGTACATTTCCCGTTCCTTGAACATATGTTTGACCGGAGGGTGGTTGGAAACCTTGGTTTGAGTACTGACCTTGGGGTTGATACCCTTGAGGCATGTACTGATACTAGGGTTGACCTTGAGGTACATATTGATACTGGGGTTGACCTTGAGGTACATATTGAGTCTGGGGTTGACCTTGAGGAACGTACTGTCCCGTAGGTATGTACTGTCCTTGAGGTTGCCCCCCAGGCACAAATTGGGTACCTTGAGGTTGCCCCCTAGGCAATAATTGAGGATTTTGAGGCTGCCCCCCAGGTGGTAACTGGCCACCTTGAGGTTGAGGATTAGGAATAGTGCCTGACATCATGAGAATATCTTCTACACTTAATGGCTTAGTACCATTGTTTCTAGCTAATAACCCTTGTTCAATGGATTGAGGAGATGCTCCTGCAAAAGTACCAGAAAGTGACTGATACACAGAGGCAACAGAAGGACCGCCGTACAAAAAGGATTCTGGCGATTGAGTAAACATGGACGACTGTCTTGACATATTTAACAGAGGATAGTAACCTCTAGGTGTTGGGTGATAAGGAACATGAGGTGGTGAAAAACTTAGCCCTGGGTTTTCCAAAAAATTAGTCAATGAAAGATACCAAGCACTGCTCCTAGGTGGACTGTAAAAAATTGATTCACGCTCCCTTAGTTCAATAGCAGGTTGATTTTCAAGGATAGGGATGCCTACTTCTTCTTCCGGAGTAGCAAGTTCTTCGATAGCTATAAGTCCAGAAGGAAGATTTTGGGTAATTATTCTTTCTACCCTAGGTGAACCAGGACCACTAGAAGATGGAGAGGTAAACCCCGATGTTGGAGTAGCAGCAAATTCACTTTCAGGTTCAGATATTTCAGGTTCCTCACCTATATCACTAGTAGATGAAAAGCTACCAGTAACTTCGGAAATAGACACTGATTGTGGATTATAATCTGCTACTAAAGCTTGAAAATCAGGATGTACCACCAAAGAAGACTCTCCTTCTTCAGGTGACCCAACTCTACTGTCTCTAGGAGTTATGAGGGCTCTCAACCCTTCAGGTTGGCTTGGTGAAAACTCAGGAGGTTGGCCCCGAAGTCTACGGAACTTCCTCGGTAATTCAACCACGATTAAAAAAGTTTAACTACTTCACACGCAAACAAAGTAAAATCTCAATGAAAACCACCTAAAGCCTCTAAAGAACCAAAATTTTTTGAATCACACGCCTAAAGAATCTAGGAGATCAAACACACACAAATAGTAACTTTCCGTACTGAAAACACTAGTTGGTGATGAAGCCCAATGTCGCAGAGTTCAATACAGAAATGGCGGTTGGAACAGTTACCCCGGCAACCTACTTAATAAATAGATTGGCACAAGTTCCTCCACTAAACCATCTCGAGTGAAGAGAAACCTCCAGAAAATCCAAGTCAGTCTAGCCGACGTCTGCTCCAGGTACAGTGGGATATTCCCACCACTGTCACCTTAGGAAGAATCCTATAGAATATGGTCACTAAGGTTACCAACATAAACAAATATACCTAGGGGAACAGTCTATGATTCGATACGCACGCAAGGGCAGAGTAACAAGCTCAATCCCCTTGAAGGCTCCTTGACATAATCCAAGGTTTACCAACAAGTGACCCCAGGCTCCTCGACCATGGTTAATCCGAGGTTTATTGTTTTTAATACGTGAATATCTGGCGTCGTTCCCAATGAGGAAGGATTGATTCCCACACTAGTTCGGACACGATCTTGTGCTTCTCCTTTAAGAGGAGCTTTCCCAGAGCATAAATGCAACAATTGGATTTCTCTCCTACCGCAAGATACAGCTACTTGTTTGTTTTACTGTCTTGGAGAGTTAATTACTCCCTACTCCAAGACAATAGCCTAAGCTATATTGGTGTATCAGAGCCCTAGAATAAAAATATTACTAGATAGATTTTACGTTAAGCGTTATTTTTATTGGTTTTTGTTTAAGTCAAGAGGTGCGGAGATGAAACTCGTGGTGTGAAGACTCGACTCGAAATCACTAAAAAAAATGCACTTAAGATGATTAAGCAATCTTTTCCCTTCAATGAACTTCTAGCTAGGAAAGAGTTTGAGAATGCAAATACTTGTAAACACAAATCTTTCTTAACAAAAAAATTAAAAGAAGAGTTTTTTGTCTTTTCCAATGCACTCAAAACGAGACAACTAGTTATTTTCACAAAAATTTCCCTTTTCTTTCAAAACACTCAACCACTACAAAAACAAACTTTTTCCAAAAGAGATTTTTTTTATTTTTTATAAAACACTCAAAACTATGGAACTAACTAATCTTGAGATCTATAAACTATAAAAAACTATTTGAAGTCAAAGCTTACGAGATGTCTTTTTCAGGGATGTTTTACTTAGCTACAAGCAAACTAAGGACTAATTTGTCCAGAATCACAAACCAGTCAAAAAACAGCCAATTTTTGTTTTCTTTTCTAAAAATGAAATCCAAACTTTTGACACAAGCTTTTTCGAAGTTTCGTAAAGAGAAAACACAAGGTGGATTCCTCAAAAAAGGTATATTTTGCAAATGGTCAAACTCATAAGAAGGCTAGTAAAAACCAAGGTGATCTGAGGTTTCTACAGCTTCTAAGCTCAGAGCTACTACAAGACCAAACTGAAAACCAAACCCAACAATCAAAACTTCTAGGAATTTCACCTAAAACCCTAACACTAATGGAATTAACCTAAGAAAAGCTTCTGACAAGTTATATGCAGGTCCGGGTAGGGGATAATAACATCTAAACAAAAACTAAGCTGACTAACAGAGAAAATTTTAGGTTTTCCAAAATTTTGACAGGGTCCACAGGCCCACAGTTAACACAGGTGCGGTACCGCTATGTGCTAAAAGCAAAAGTGTGGATAGGTCCGCACTGTCCCAAGCCGAGGGTGCGGTCCTCTCCCAAAGTTATGAAAAACAAAAAATAATCCTAGATCTACTAAATCTACCCAATTCCACACACAACAAGCCAAAAACAGAAACAAAAACACAGTTTCTCAAATCAAAGTAAAAACAAGGAAAAAATCAAGTCCCTAGCGGAGTCACCATTTTGTCACACGGAATGAGTCGATCTTGCGGACAAGATAGACCTTCCTAGAATCTAACGATATCTAGTGACAAGAAATCCAATCAAAAACTATATTTCTCTAAATATGCATTTATAAACAAAGGCAAACAAGTGTTTAGGCCTACCTTGGGTCCAATGCAAGTTCGTGGAAACCTCGCTCCTTTGATCCAAATGAGCTCCCTTGTTGCAAATCTGCAAACACAAACAAGCAAACAAATTAATAGCACCTGAAAAGCCAATATCATAAAGCATACTTAACATGATGATCAAGGAATTCATGAAACAAATGACATAAGACAATTTGTTGAGAAAAATGAATCTGATTGTATTAATTCAAATCAAAGAAGAACTTTACAACCTGTGCCTTGATGTTGTACAAGCTCCTCCCAGGGTCCAACAAGAATTCTCCTCTACTTTGACAAGTTTCACTCTCTTCCCAATGAAGCCAAAAAGGTATGTGATCTCTCCTCTCAAGCTTAACTAGGAAGTCTCAATTCCACCAGCATTTACCCTGAAAAATGTTCAGCTTCTAACCTCCCTAGCAACCAGCCCAATGTCTTAATTTATAGTGCAACAGAGGGAAGTTACTTGGTCCTCCTTCAAAGGGATAAAGCCCGCCTTCAAAGCGATAGCTCCTCTCATCCAGGGATTAGCTCCTTCTCTTTTGGGATGCATGAACCACCTAAGAGCGACCAATCCACGTCAAAATTCCTTCTAGAATCATCTAGAATTAACCCAAAGTGAGTTTTTAGAATAAACTTGCGCCTTTTTGACTTTCACAGGCGTCCGCACCCACTCCTTTAGGGAGAGAGTGGGCAGGTACGCATTTTTGTGAACAGGGGGTGCGGGACCGCAGGCAACAGTGAGAGAAAGTGTGGAACTAGAGCTTTGTTGATTTTCAATGTCTTTCTCTCATTTTCAAAGCTTGACTTGAAGAGCTGAGGTCTGAGACTTGCTTAGGAGGACAGTACAAGTGATGATAGACCCATACTGACTGCAAATAATCATGGTGACGATATTTTTGTGTAACACACTGCAAGTGCTTCACAAATTAAAGGCCACTCGTAATAAGTCCACCTCTCCTTTACCTATGAATTCTGGTCCCACTCCCACACCAGAACAAGAGGTCTCTCCAACACCCATTGTGATCCCTCCCCCTAATTTCGAGATGACGGATAGTTCTGCTACTATTCTTTGCATGTCATTATTCATGAGATCGATACATGGGAACTCCATTTCTGTCTCCTTTTGTGATTCTATTGAACCTTCTTCGACGAACACACCGGTCTCAACATTGGTAGATATTACATCTACTAGTCATATGTCTCTCACCTTTGACAATGTGTATGTGAACCTTGTCTCTCATGAAGAGGCTTCAGGTATCTCTTCACCATCATGTGGTCTTTCTTCCTCCAACCCGCCCATCTTCTATTCTAATGAATACATCATGGAAGTTATGACCACCCTTAATTACCCATCGGATGATATGCACTATCATGCGTACCTCCTTCCACACCAGACCCATGACCAATATGTTGTGGGGTCCAAAGACTTCATTCATGGTGAAGTCGATTGGTTCAAAAATCCCATTCCTGCACCAGATGCTTTTGAAGAAGGCAATATGGCTAACATTTATCCCGCCATAAAATCAACAATTTGAACAAACCAGGGGTTGAAGAAAACATTGTCTTAGGGGCACAGTGCACCCCGAAAGAAATTGATGCTTACACCAAGCTATTCAAATAATTCTATGATGTTTTCGCCTGGTCTTATTCTGAAATTCTCGGACTTGATCCCACTATTGTCGAACATCATATCAATACTTGGTTTGATGCCATACCCGTCCGCCAAAAATAAAGGCCTATACATCCTTCCAAGCGTGAAGCTATCAAAGGTTAAATTGATAAGATCAAGTAGGTTGGTTTCATCTATCCTATTGAATACACCACATGGGTGTCTAGCTCCATTCCCGTTCTCAAGAAACAAGGCACCATTTGTGTTTGCACCGACTTTCATGACTTGAATAAAGCTTTTCCTAAAGGCAAATTTCCCACACCCTTCATATACTAGGTCATTGATAAGTGTGTGAGGCGCATTAGGGTAATTTTGAGGTCTAAAATGGGCCTCCTAAGAAAAGTGTACAACCAAAATAAACTTTATAAAAACCAATAGGAATCAATATGATGATGCTAACCATGGGGGATGATTCACCATTTTTGGAGTAAAAAAGTAAAAAGTTTAAAAAATAATAAAATAATAAAACTAATTTTCAACTCGTATTTTCAACTTATCTCCATAAGGTTTTACTCAAACTTCGAGCGGGACTACTCATTGGATGCAAAATTTGATTCATCATCCAAGGGGTAAACATGTTGCGTACTTCCAATGGACCCTGCTACATGAAAAATGAGAAATACATGAAAAAACGTGATTGCAATCACGTTTTTCATGTATTTCTCATTTTTAATGTAGCAGGGTTGTTGGCTTGTTGGGACCTGACCCAAGTTCGGAGGTGATTTAGCCAAACAAATCTTGGTACTACTGGCCCTTTCGGCAATATTCTGCGGAGCATGGACTGAGGTCTAACCTGAAGTAGTATGGGAGGGTGCTAGAACCAGGTTTCCGCACCCTAGAGATGTTTGATGGGTTCAAGTGGTCCATGGTTTGACCCTACATGCACGTCGCTATGCACACTTACCCGTTCCTTGCAGCCTGAGATGCTTCCTTCATGCATCCCTACTTGGGGACCGAGCAGTGTTATTACTCAAGTCCTTACTAGTAATCCGATATTAGTTGATTAACTTAGCTTATTTGTATGCTTCCAGTTATACTTAACAATATTCACAATTCATACAAGTGCACATAGTAATGAAATAGTATATTCACAAATGATATCAAAAGATGTAATAACTCAGAAAAGATACACAGAATTTGTAACAAAACCTTTCTTTATTAATCTCTTCTCCGATTACAGACTCAACTCCACCTTGCGCACTCAGCTGCAGGGGTCCACAAACTCAGCTGCGGACTCTACTAGGCCTCTTCGCACTCAGCTACAGAGCCTTTTCCTACTCTACGACTCAAGACACACTTTGCACTTCAACTTAATCTCTAAGACCTTTCATGCCCATTCTCTATTCGATCTCTTTACAACTTAGAGCCTCGCTCTATTTATACAATTCCATGGTCCGCGAACCATGGGTAGGTTGACATTACATTCAAAACTAGGGCAGACAGCCCTATGACTCTAACATACATTTTGCGCCTGCAATTTGTAGAGCTTTACAACAATATCAACTAAAAACTTGGGCTTTGAGCCCCAAAACATTTCATGGGGGGATTCCATGCCCAACTAGCCCCCAACACAAACATCGTGACTCACCCTCGAGTCACTCTGTCGGCACGGCGATCTTGGTGCGGAGTCCCTCCAACTGTTCTCGAATGGTGTTGATGTCCGCAGTACACTGAGTTGCTGCTTACTGAACCTGTTGCATCCGTTCTTCTAAGACCTTTGTGTCCGGCGTGCTTCCTTGCATCTGCACATGCATCCCACGTATGTGCGTGATATTTCCTTCGATATTCACCGTGATCGTGAAGGCCTCGTCAATCCATGGTTGAACGTGTGCTTTGAGAATTGCTTCCTTATGGTGTGACGCATCCACCTTCTCATTTAATGCCTTGGCTTGATGCATCATCGCAAGCCACTGAGTGAGGACTATTGTTTGCGCAATTCCTCTGACACTATCGTACTATTGTTGGAGTTCACGCACCTCTGCCTCTAGGCACTGGATGTTGGGGTCCTCATGCAAAGTCATGAGGACCTCAAGTGATTGTTCCAACATGCCAGTACAGTCGCACACTGCACCTCCAATTTCTTCCAACCCTGTTGCGATAACACTAGCACGTTGTTCTTTGACTTCCGGGGGAGTGGAATGTTGCGCCTTCAATCGCAGCTCAATGATCTAGAGATTCAGCTCCAGCTACACCTTTGTCATCTCTTACCTAGCCACCTGAACTCTGGTTTCCAAACTGTGGATCTGCAATTCTACCGGTAGATCTGCTTCGATGGCCAGCTCTGGGACGCGTTGGCAAGCGTCATCTACTATCTGCACCAAATGTTTATTTTGTGACACCAATTCATCGCACTACAAGCTGAGTTGTTCTATGTTTATCTTCTGCTCTCCAAGAAATTGGACCGCGCAGCTCTCCCTGGCACCCAGCTCCAGTGTTATCCCATCATGTAGCTGATACAGCTTCTCTCGCGGAAGGGCAACCAAATTAAGGCCAAGTCCTTTCAAGATGCTAACTAAAAATATATCGGTCACATTCACTACAATTATGGCCCCTTCCGGTAATACTATCGTATTGTCCATCCTTGCATGCAGCATCTGCTCTGCTGCCGAGGATCCTACTGCGAGGTGGGTAGAAAGGGTACCCACCTAAGGGGGGCGTAGCTGTAACTCCTACAGCTCTGCCCTGAGGGCCCCCAACACAATCTGGTGCTCCTGCATAAACTCCTAAAGTGCTTCATTGGTGACATCACGGACCGTCTCGTCGATTTCATGGAGATCACCTTCGGTTAAGGTTATTGAGTCAATGGCCAACTTCGAGGCCTTGATCTTTTTCCTTGGTCCTGCTCTGTCAGCGATGTGTGGGTGCTTTAACTATGTGGACGCGGCCCCTAGGTCCGCGCTCCCTTCTATTGTTTATGTTTCCTCTACCTCCTTCCCTTGTGAGGACGTTGCTTGGCCCTTGTCTTCCTGTGTTGTTGCCGCCTCTGCTACCTGTGTTGTTGTTGCTGCTTCTGCAGCCTTCTTCTGCTCCACGAATTTTTGTGTCGCTTCCCGCACTGCCCTTTCCTTAGCTATTGTGGTTTCCTTCCACCTTTTCTCTACCAATTGAGTGATGCGTAGTTTGGCATCGTCATTTTTCTTCTGTGCTACTACTTTCTCCAGTCCTACCAAATCTGGGGCGTGCCATTTGGGAGGCCATGTTTCCAAGACAGTAAAAATTGCGTCATCAGTGGCTACAAATGGTAGCTTCGTCCACTGCTTCGCCGGATCCTTTCGCGCCCTGATATAAATGTTGTGCATATCAGCTTTGAAGTCTGCAAAACTCTGCAGACTATTGTACACTGTGGGTGATAAGCATGGCTTCTAGTTGATCCACATCCGAATGTTCATGTCCATGAGCAGCCAGAAGATTTTGGTGTCACGGATTCGTTTCACGTCCTTTGTACCCAGAGCGAAGCATACTTCGCAGCCTCCGGTAAGTATCTGTCAATGTTGGGGAATTAACTGTCTTCTGGTAGTTCCCCTAGTATGAGCATTATGGATAACAACAACCACATGTAGTGGAAGGTTTTACCCTACTCCTGGGCTTCGCGACAGTTTTTCAAAAATTCCTCGCAGAGGAATTCGGACCAGTTGAACTGGACCCCTTCCACTCACTGCTCGGCCAGCGTGACAACCGGTGGTGGTACCTCATTAGTGCGACACTTCCTTGTAATTTTTCCAGCCAGGATTTGGGTGGATACGCAGACCCCTTTGTCCTTGATGCTGGAGATAGCATAGCCCCTCTTCTTTTTCTCCAGCTTATATTTTGTCTTCATGATTTCTGCAAGGGCCAAATCACTACCTTTTCCATCCACTATGGTTGCGAGGTGCTTTCCTTTGCAGGGGAGATGAGAGATGCAAAGAATTAGGTCAGCCATGATGGGGATAGGCTCATCCAGCCATAGATACCCATCATGCACCAGGCAAAGCAGCTGCCTGATGATGAAAATGGTGATTGTTGCATAGTGGAAATGTGGTACCCAAAGTAAGTTCAGCAATCTGGCCTTTTCCACACTGCGCATCCACTTCTGCGGCTTCAGCGTTGTCACCACCCCTACAATGTTCTGCTTCATCAAATTTACGGTCTCCAGATGAGGGAACTTCTCATGGTCAGCGAGGTCCCAGTCTTTGAACTTCATGGTTGGCGCGCGACCCAAGTGCATGCCTTCAAACATGATGCCTTCTGGGAGGAGCGGGGTCTGGAGCAGACTCTTGAATTCATCCAGATCCTTCGGCACTTTAGTCTTCCATTTCTGCGAAGGTACATATGCGAATAGTTTCATTGCAGAGCATAACGGTTGGATATCCTCCTCCATGTCTTCTTCTTCTTCTTCTATGGCGATCAGGGCCTACAAGTCTTCTTCTTCCTCATATGTTTCTATTGTGACTGCTTCCCCTTCTCTGCCATGGATAGTTTGCTGTGACACGGATTCCTCAGGGACACACGTACTGGACCCATTTCCTGTTTATCCTTTTTGGGCCTCGGTGTTCGCGGTGATTTTGGTATTTCTGTCACAACCCTAGCACCTTCTGGAACATCCTCTACCATTAGGTTATGCCCGGCCTCGCCGGCGCTTACTTCTTCAATTCCCAAACCATCCTTAGTGGTCGTCATCGTAGCTAGGTTGTATTCTGTCACTTACGAACTTAGGGGCTCAATTATCGCTCGAATCTGAATGCTCAATGCTCTACTCAAGCGCTCAATTCTCAAATGATGAAGTGTTGTTTGCTAGCTAGCCCTTTGTGTTTTATAGCACCTTTCGAATTCGAATTCGACCGCTCCTCCCAATTTTGGGCCATTAATGCTTTCTTGGTGGGCAGATTTTCCCAAATCTTGCCCATAACTCACGTCTTAAATGCCCTCCGCCCGCTCCATTTGGCCTCAAAGCACACATCCCATCATCAATAATGGCCTCAACGGTCACTTCCCAGCCAACCTGCGCAGCAGCGCAGCCGTCCATGCACGGTCGTGGACCCTGTGACGCTCTGCTTCTACACGCATCCCCAATATCATGCAGCTTCCGGGTAGAATAGTTTATAGTCGCGCGCTTCCTTTCAACTACCTGGTGCGCTAAGACTATCCTTCTTGCGCTAGTCAGGTGGTCACACCACGCATGTGGGGCTCCATCCCATCCTCCACCATGGTTTGCGGAGAATCCCCATCTTCCATTGTTGTGGTCGGCATCGTACACTCTACAATTTGTAATGCGCTACCTTGGTTACTACATTTGGCGATATGTGGTTCAAGCCAAGGCAGCAGACTAAATAGTTCACGGCGATCGTTTTCTAACTTGTCAGTATGATCGTACTCGCCTTGCCTTACCATCCTCTATTTTTTGACGAGAAATACTTCCTTTATTTTGTGTTCCAGCTTCTTTACCTCCACGTCCATCAAAGTGCTTTTCTCCCTTCGTTGTACCCGGTCTTTTTCAAGTTCGCGAAGTCAAAGGTTTCCCTGTCAGATTTCTTCCTCGAGTCTTATGTGTTATGTTTCTCGTGGTTGTGTGATTCCTTCATTCTGAGCATCACGGACCATCGTATCTACGGATGCTGCTATGTGCAAACTAGGCTTCGCATGCTCCATAGGGATCACAGCCCCTGCTTCATACTTCAGCTTTGGAAGTGCTTGCGCGGTCAGGGTTTTGCACATGGTCCTATAAGCCCATAGAACCGCTAGTACACGCAAGTCCCAGTAAGGGCGTCTCACATGGTGGACCGTGTTCAGCACTTCGCACACCTTTTCAAAGGCTTCTACATGGATCATTGTTGGCACACTTGGTCTTGTCAAACTTCATTGTTCACGCCCTTGTCTTGCCCGCTCCTGCTTGTTGTTTTTGTTTTCTATTGTGAGGACGGTGTGTGTTTGTGTAGGTTGTGTACCATACGCTTATACCCATCTGGAGAGGTGGGTATGTAGGCTATTTCGTCCATCATGCCCAGCTTCCATCTACAATTGAGGTTTCCCAAATCGTAGGTACATCATCTTTCTGCATTCGCGCCAGTCCCTGAAACTCTACTGGTGCGTACCCCACCACCTTGCAGGCGTAGCATGCAGTGCCCATTTCAGCGCATCGAACCGCTATTGTTATGGCTCTTCTCTTTTAAATTTGTTCAGGAATTCATCCACCCCGGTCAACCTGTCATACATAGGTAGATCCCTTGCCTCTGTTGCTACACATCGTAATGACCTTATCATCATGTTGCAGTTTAGCATGGTTACCTCGTGTAACTGGTTCTGCCATCGTTCTATTTCCTTATTTGAATCTGACATGCAGGAGCTTTCACGCTCCCACGAAATCCTACCATCTGTTGTTGGATTCACCCAATCCTACTCTCATGTGTTTATCTTGTAGATATAGTCAATATCGTTATCACTATCATCATCACGCACCGGTTCTATGTAGAACGCTCCTTCCACAGGGTCTAGCGGTACCACTATGCGTAGTGACTTTTTCTCAAAAATCATCTTGCGCTTCTTGAGATTTATCACCCCATTCATATCAGTGGCCCAATCTATTCCCAGTAGCACAGGATAGGGATTTCTATCATCAAAAATCTCTATCACTTCGAAATCTGCAAGCACGCTCGCACCTTCAATATCCACTGTTACTCCCTGCAATCTTCCCATGGGTAGGATATTTTGTTGGTTCGCCATTCGCAATTGAATAGGAGACCACTACAACGCGGGCCTGCCCATGTGTTCCCATGTCTGCTTTGGCAGTACATTCGCGTCCAATCCTAGATCTAGAATTACTTGGTCCATTTCATACTCTCTGATTTGCGCAGTCAATCTCCTTTCCCTTCCTGTTCACGATGTGTGCTTCCCGAAATTTCGGACTACGCACAATTCTCCTGACCCAGCACACCTAGTGATGAGTTCTTGCAGCCACTTCACAACCTTGCTATCATGTAGAAGCTTCATGGATGTCTCCAGAAAGGTAGTGAGCATTGAAGGATCCATCTTCGATTCTTGTTGATCCTTACTACCTGAAGTGGAGGCCTCCATGAAGCTCTTCTTAGCTTCCATGAATGTCTCCTTCGCACGCTCCAAATCGAACTCTGGTTCCTTTGTAGGAGCCTGTTGAAGCCCCGAAAATCGGGTCGACAACAAGGGGGATACCCGCCCGGTCCAGACCTTGGTTGGCAGCTCCTTATCCATTTGGTATAGCGGGTCCGACTGGGGATAATGGGACCAGTTTCCCAATCTATGGGTGTGTGTGTAGAATTGGATGTTGCTGATCTAACAGTTCCTATCTAAGCTATTCTAATTCAAACTTTAATCTAATTCTATGCTATTGTAATCTAATAAAAATAGCACATCTAATATATGCTAACCCAGGATGTAATTCTTCTATTATGCAATCTAAAGGGATTTCAAATAACAACTGGTAATAAAGATCATTCAGCGATTATAAGAAAGGAAATCAATTAAGATGAACTATTTCACATAAAAAGTTAGGCAAAACAGTTGTGAACAGCATATCGCATAATAAGCTATTCATACATTAAACATAAATAAATAGCTACCACCGTACAAAAGTGCCAAATGGTAACTCAAGCATTCATGCAATAACATATAAACAACTAAAAGTTGTATATCACTTTAACATATAAGCAGAAATGGTCAAGAGATAAAAGTACCATTTATGAATGGTCCTACTCATAAGCTTCAAGTAATAATGATTTATCTCTCCTTTCTCTAACATCTACTAAGAGTATAGAAGTGCAACATCAATAGCAGATATCAAATGAAAACATCAACAAATCTTGATCCATTCATTCACCAAAACCTCCTTTGAGGGTGCAAAAGTGCATGTTCTGAGGACAAGTTTTTGATAAATTTCTGGACCCTTCTCTAAATGCATGAGAAGGGTTTAAATACTACTTCCTAATTCTAATAATAGTTTATTTAAAAAAATTCAGGATGCGGTTTTAAAATGACCGCCCTTTTTCTAAGCAAAATTTAAAGCGAAAATTAAATTCAGAACTAAACTACTTTTGTATCTGGTCTTTAAAACTACATGTATTCAGCATTGGTCTAAGGAGAGTCGGCTGGCTGACTTTTGCTTTGAGCTGGGCTGAGAAAACGGAATCGATGAGTGATGGTACCACCTTTTTGGCCGCATTTATGATACACTTCACAGTCATCCACTGACTATGCGGCTTCACCAAGTATGTCCAGTAACATTCCCAATTTAACCTGTTTAGTGCTTGGATTGCCTTTCCGTTTTCTTGCCCTCTCTGCTTCCATTCCGCCTCTAGTTGTAGTTTTTTTGGTAAATACCCGGGGTGGTTTCTGCAATTAAATTTGCTCTGTGCAAATTCTCATTTACACAGTCAATAAGAATGCTTGCTGTCGTGGCTGTTGTTTCTGCCGCTTGTTCTGCCTCCCTGATTTGATCGTCCCACTTGTTAAAGAGCAGCTCTTTATGATTCTCATTTATCCTGGGTGTGCCTGCTCTTTTTCCCTCATCCTCATCCTGCCAAGCCAAGTACTCAGTTACTCGTTTGTCAATCAGATCATATTCACTTCGTAAGTCGACCACTTGATTAGTGATCTTATCACTCATTTCACAATAATCATTCCACTGTGACATCTTTTGGCCCAACGCTTCTTGCTGCTGCAGTAGTTGTTCATTCAAAGAAATAGATTTTGAAATAAACTCTGTAAGCTTAGGGTCGTCCCTATGCATTTCTTGTACATCCTGTAACTGTTTTCCCTTCTCGTCCAAACTTCTCTGATAACTTATCTGCATTTGCTGGAAGTCTTCCTGCAACTTTTCAAGTTGTTTGTGTGCCTCATTATTAGTATTGGCTTGTTGCAATTGTAGTTGCAGTACCTATATTTGAACTTCTCGCTCTTTCAACAATTGTTGTACTTCTGATTCTTTGTCAATAGTTGCAGAGGCATACGCTCCTGCGATCTGAGATAGTTTGGTGAGATTTTCAGTCGGATTACTGGTGGGATCTTTCCATAAGACGTCTAATTGCTCAGCATCCTAAGAGAGTGTATTTTCTAACTTCCTTTTCTTTCTCTATCTTCTTACCACTGCTTTATGCTGGGGACTATAAAATATGTCCAGAGGGGGAATTTCTTCTACATTAAGTAGAAGCTCAGAAGACGGAGCGATAGGAATATGCTCTGTTTCTTAGACATCGCTGACTATGGTTGGGACCACTTCCTGTTCTACCTGTGTATTGCTCATAGGTGTTTTTTGGGCTTGTCCTTCAAGATTGATCAGTTCATTGAAGGTTTCACATTCCTTATATAATTCTGTCATGATGGGTGGTGCTTCAATGACGAGAGGGGGAGGATCTCTTTGCGGGGAGGTAATAACCTGTTGTTGTGGAAATTCCATTGATTGAGCGGTGTCCTTAGCTGACTCTTCGCTCCTATCTTGGTCATTTCCGGATCTTTTAGAATGTTCAGGCATTTCTTGTACAGACTTAGATTTAGAGCCATTAGTGCTTGAATTCCCATTGAGACTAACGCTTGGAGTTGGTTCTCTTGCAGGCAGTCGCATCTTTTCTAGAGGAACACTGGCTAGTCTTCTTTCCCTGTATACCATGAACTTTTGAAAGTCTTCTGGAGACAATTGCAATTGGGCTTCACGCAAAATTTCTTGAATTGAGCTTTTATTTTGGAATATATCATCAAATAAATCCTTTTTCCAAAGAACACTTTTATCTTGACTGTAGTTGTGAAATTCTGGGCAACCTCATTTGGGTCAAATGATCTTCCCGGGAATTTAAATAGTTGTAGACACGTCATATTCTGTACTTCAGTGAACGTGTGACCTACATCAAACAGCGAAAATGCCCCACAAGCCACAGGAAACTGTGGCCATATAGCCTTCTTTTTGTCCTTTAATTCTTTAGTTAGGCCGCCTTCTGAACAGGTTTGATATGCAATTTCTCGAGCTAGGAGCTTATCAGGGATATACAAAGGTAGAACATGAGGGGGTACAGTACTTCCAAAAACTCTAACATAAGTAAAAAATTCTTCTCCGAACCATCTTGCGATGGGGAGGATATCTATCTGTGCTTCAGGTGAGCACCTCGGGGGTTCTTTATCATACAACATTCTATACAAGGGCAGCATGAGTCCGTGACAAATCTGGTAGAAATATGGAGTGAACTGAGAGTCCCACAATATCTTATGATAGACATGGATGGGTAAGGGGTCTTGAGTTGTCCACTTCCAACCCATAACAGGGAATTTAGACACATAACATATTGAATCCATAACATATGCGGCTAGGTAAAAAGGAGGATAAATCCTTTGAGACGTAGATCTTTTGGACCGGTAACTGACAATAGTCGTGATTAGGTTATCAGATAAAATCTTGGCCCAATCTACAATAGTGGCATTTGTGGCAGCATCTAGTAATGGTAACCATTCAGATGAAAATTTGTTGATATCTGGCATTCCAAATAATCTACAGAGCATGGCAGCAGCAAAGCAATATGGGGAGGTAAGGGAACCAGTACTGTACATACCGTGTTTATCTTTCTTGAGCGGTTCATCTTTTCTGGACCAATCTTTGGTGGTCTCCAACAGGTTTGGGTTCTCCGCCACAAATTTTTCTATGAATTGCGTATTATAAGTTGTCTGCGACTCAGGCAGATGATACATAAGCTTTAAATCCTACACAGCGAATGACCTGATGAGCCCTTGACCATGAATCTTGAACTGTCTATTTTTCATTTCTGCGCTATCAAGTATCCACTTGATCATGTCTGTGTATGGGAGAATTTTGGGCCTCGCTGCTATCCGATGTAGGAATGAGCATGCTAGCTCTTCTAGGGATGCTTCGGAAGAGCCCTGTGAGCCCGCGACAGCAGTAACCTTCATTACTCTGGGATTCTCTTCTTCGAGCAGTCTGTACATGCCTTCCCACGTTGATATTCCTGCGTCTCTGTTACAAGCTGTGTCTGTATATAAAGGTGCCATTTCCTTCTCTTTGGAGCTCTGAGCCTTGTTTTTCTTCCCCATTTCAACCTGTGTATTGCCTTGTATCGTCCTCCGTTCTCCGTTCCTACAATTCACAAGTGAAATGGAAATGAATGACCCGAACGGGTGATGGGAGAGTTTTTAATGCCGCAGACATACCAAATACACCACCTTACGTGAAGTGATTCTTTGAAAAGCACGCGTCCATATTTTATTAATAACTGGAAACTAACTCCTATATTAGCATTTAAAGCACGTAATTATGTGTCAGCTTATGGCAAGTAGCTTTTCTTGAATATTGTGCCCAAACGGTTTGCGATGGAGCGATTTTGCAATTTTCTTCGCAACATCGCAGATCGCACCATTGTAATAACGTAAAATTGCACAAATGTAATATCGCAGCGTTGGTCTGGCTTGACATCGCAACCATCGCTATATCGCGATATCGCAATATCGCAGATTGCAGAAGTTTATGTATGACAAATTTAGTTAACCTGTTTCCTACGATATGCGATCTTGCGATTGGTGTCATCGCAAATCAGTAAATCTTGAAGTTTTTCTTATAAGTTTTACTTATTGCGATGCGATAATTGCTTAATACCACAATCTCACACATGCCGGGATTGTACTTGTATGGTGGGGTTCTATTACCGTTATACGATGTGTTTTTAAATATTTCTTCCTCATCATAAACTTTAGGTTTTAAGTATTCGAAGGAGTTTCCTAAGCTTATGATGATAATTTTATTTTGAGGAAAAAAAAGCTAAGCCCTACTCTTGCTTTTTCTAAATTCTAACTAAGGGTCCCCACACATTTAGTATTTTGAATAACACTTAAATGAGAAGGGGGGGGGTTGCTTCTGGTCACAACAGAGCCTTACAAAACCTAAGAAATTTCTTTGGGTTGCTTGCCCTTGTCATCTCCTATCGCGATACTACTTTGGAGCATGATTTTTACATTCAGGTCCTCTTCGCGCGGCTCAGACCTCATCATTTGCAAATTCTGAGTCGGGGGAGGTTGGAGTATCCCTTTATCGCACAACCTCGCTCTCAGTGTAGGGCAGTCCTCTGTCTCATGATCAAATTGAGTACAATATAAACATTATGCTCTTTTCATATTTGTACAATCACGGGCATAATGCCCTGGCCCTCCATAATTGTAACAAATCAGTTGTCTGCAACCCCTTCCTGGTCCCATTCCACCTCGACCTCGTCCGCGCCCCTGAAATCCAGTGCGCACCATCCCTGCATTTTGATCGAGGGCTCACGTTTTAGTCTGCACCCTATAGGTAGGAGTCTGATCCATCATTAGCTCATAACTTCTACAGATGCACTCATCATGGCCTACTGATCTACAGAAATTATAGAACAATTGTTTGGACGTCTGTGTATACTTCTACAGGAGATGATAATTATCCATAGCATGTTTTCCTCCTATCTGACAAATCACACACCATAATGCAGGCGTCATCCTCGGTCCTGCTTGTGCCTCTAGCCTTAATGGCATTGGCCCTCCTCCTGCCAAGCAGTTCACGAAGACTGGACAATGTTCCTTATCATGCCCCTGGCCTTTTCATTTTATGCACCATACCTCCTCGCACACCTCTGGCCGAGTTATCCTGTCCTATTTCAAACTCTTCATTTCCAGACACAAATTTTTCAGTTGTGTGTGGATTTGTCGGACTCCCAGGCCAGGATCTTATATTGGGGTCTCGTGTAGTCTCATTGCAATCTCCAAAGCTTTGGCCTGGATGGATAACTTCTGTTGAGACAACGCCATCCTTAAATGCAGCATTAGTGACGCTACAAACCATGTGCAGTGTTGTCCATCCATGAAGGTAATGTTGGCTTCATGAATCATACTCTCCAGTCTTTGATCCAGCTCCTAGAGGGTCTCACCTAGAAGCATCGCGATTTCCTTAAACCCGATAATCAATTGTGTCTCTGATTTTGGCCTGCTAAAGTCCCTGTTCAGTGTAGCCTGGATATTTGCGATCCCCATGTTTGGATGGTCATTAGAATGATTAATGTACCATGTTAGTGCGTGATCCTACAATGCACTTACTAGCATTGCCTTCTTTATATTTTCATCCACAACTCCTTATGCTTCCCATACATCTTTTACCACGAACTAAAATTGGTCCAAATATTCGTTCCCTACTCCTTTGGATACCGGAAATTCAATCGTGCTTGCCCTATTGAACTGTGGTGGTGGCGGAGGTGGTGTGGGCAGAGATGGAGGTGAAGATGGTGAGACTAGTGGTGGTGTAGGTGGAGGTCGTATGCGCAAAATTTGCTGCCTTATCATACTAATCGCACTTCTTGG
This sequence comes from Pinus tabuliformis, assembly GCA_031772625.1. Lineage (NCBI taxonomy): Eukaryota > Viridiplantae > Streptophyta > Pinopsida > Pinales > Pinaceae > Pinus > Pinus tabuliformis. The sequence continues at coordinate 1,411,750,005 of CM062819.1, forward strand.
TGAAACTTTTGTGAGCTCTTACTCGCTTTCTCGCCGAGGCGAAATCAAGGGGCTAGTTTCTATTTCTATGCTACCTTCGTTTCTACAGATCCTCCCACTTCGCGTAGCCCCAAACATCAATTTATTCGTATAACCCGCTTTTCACACAATAGCATTTTAATCCAAGTATTCAAAGATTTAATGTACTTACCTCTCGGTCCTTTGAGGAAGCATCATTCTGCCTCACTGTAGCTGACTAAAGTATCTACCGTGAATTCAGTTATAAACCCTCCTATAATTCGATCGAACCAATGGTCCACAACACGTGCAATCTTATCTTCCGATGCTTCTAGTCTGTGCACCAATTCTGGAGTCCACATAATCGGTTTGTCGAGCCTACACCTTCCTTGATTGTCTGCTAGCTTCGCGATCCACTCATACAACTCAGACCACTGTTCTAACCACTAATCTAAGTAGCGCTCTAACCACTGTTCCTTTGATACTCGTGGATTCCTGCTTTCCTGCACCGCGAACTCGTGAATTTTTTTGTCCAACCACCCTTCAATTTCTTTCTTCAATGGATTCCAGTGACACGACATCAGAAATCCATTATGCAAATCCTGGTCCCAGCAATAGAACCATTTGTTGGCTTGTTGGGGCCTAACCCAGGTTCGGAGGTGATTTAGCCAAACAAATCCTGGTACTACTGGCCCTTTCGACAACATTCTGCGGAGTGTGGACTGAGGTCTCACCCAAAGTAGTATGGGAGGGTGTTAGAACCAGGTTTCCGTACCCTAGAGATGTCTGATGGGTTCAAGTGGTCCGCAGTTTGACCATGTGCGCACGTCGCTATGCGCACTTACCCGTTCCTCGTAGCCTAAGGTGCTGCCTTCACGTAGCCCTACTTGGGGGCCGAACAGTGTTATTACCCAAGTCCTTACTAGTAATCCGATATTAGTTGATTAACTTAGCTTATTTGTATGCTTTTAGTTATACTTAAAAATATTCACAATTCATACAAGTGCAGGCAGTAATGAAACATATATTCACAAATGATATCAAAACATGTAATAACTCAGAACAGATACACAAAATTGGTAACAAAACCTTTCTTTATTAATCTCTTCTTTGATTACAGACTCAACTCCACCCTGCACACTCAGCTGGAGGGGTCCGCGCACTCAACTACGGACTTTACTATGCCTCTACACACTCAGCTGCAGAGTCTTTTCCTACTCTGTGACTCAAGACACACTTCGCACTTCGACTTAATCTCTAAGACCTTTCATGCCCATTCTCTATTCGATCTCTTTACAACTTAGAGCCTCACTCTATTTATATAATCCCATGGTCCGCGGACCATGGGTAGGCCAAAATTACATTCAAAACTAGGGTGGACAGCCCTATGACTCTAACATACATTTCGCACCCGTAATTCGCAAATCTTTACACCAATATCAACTCAAAACTTGGGCTTTGAGCCCCAAAACATGTCATGGGGGGGTTCCATGCCCAACAGGGGTCCATCAAAATTATGCAACATGGGTACTCCTTGGATGAGGAATCAAATTATGCATCCAACGAGTGTTGTTTCTTGAAATTTGAGTAAACCCATAGGGAGATAAGTTGAAAATACGAGTTGAAGAAATAGTTTTTTCTTTTTTCCCTCTAAAATTTGATGATGTAATCTAATCTTATTTTATTATTTCCAATATTATTTTATAATTTCCTTAGGAGGCCCATTTTAGACCTAAAATTCCTGTAATGTGAGGTCTTGTCCTTTATAGATGGATTCTCTGAATATAATCAAATTCATATTTGTTATGCCAATCAATTGAAAACCAATTTCACCAGTCCATGGGGAAATTTTTCTTACAAGATCGTGCCTTTCGGTTCAAAGAATGTTGGAGCCACTTTTCAACGTGTCATGTACTATTTCTTTCACGACTTGGGTCACATTATCCTTTCCTACCTCGATGATCTCACTGCTCGTTCTAAACTTCGATCGCAACACCTTCATGATTTGCGCACCGTGTTTCTTCAATGTCGCAAGAATAATATTTGCCTTAATCCCCTGAAGTGTGTATTTTGTGTTCCTATCGGCTACCTTTTCGGATTCGTTGTGTCCAAAGATGGTATCACTCTTGATCTTCTCAAATTTCAAGCCAATATTGAACTTCCTCCTCCTTGTACCCTTCGCTAGTTACAAAGCCTCCAAGGAAAAGCTAACTTCCTTCATCGGTTCATTCCTGACTATGCCACAATGGGTCATGGGTTCCTTAGACTCCTTCAATCTACCATTCCATTTGTTTGGGATGACCAAGCTCAATAATATTTTGATGCCCTTAAATTTTCTCTCACTTCTTATCCCTTGATTAGACCACCAAACTTTGAAATGGATTTCATATTGTTTATCTCAGCATCTACCTATTCGGTTGATGGGGTCCTCAAACAGGAGGATTTTATAGGAACAGAACATGTCATATACTATGTCAGTAAGAACCTTAATAGGCCCCCTCTATCCTATTCCCATGAAGAAAAGCTAGCACTAGTTTTGATGTTTTCTGTTTAGAAACTTTGTCATTATATCCATATGCATACCACTAGAGTTGTCACTAATTCCAACCCAATTGATTTCTTGTTGATTCGATGGATCATCAACGAGAAGTATGCCCATTGGATCATTATCCTTCAATAATATGATCCTGATTTTGACACACTCAAAAGTAAGAAAGGTTTGGCCCTCGCCGAACTCATTTCTGATTTCCCCACTAGTGCACCTGATCCACCGGTTAATGATGATCTTCTAGATGAACACTTGTTCGCCATTACCTCATATGATCCATGGTATGGCAACATCCTTACATATTTGTGAACCTAGAAATTCTCCCTCCATCTCAATTGTGATGATCGACGATGTATTCGACATCAATCTACCTCCTCAATAGTGATGATCACTATCATCGCGATGTCGATACTATCCTTCATCGTTGTCTCACTCATCCTGAAGCTAAGCAAGTGCTCAATTCCTACCATGGCAGTGCTTGTGGTGGCCACCTCTCTATAATGGCCATTGCCCAAAGAATTATGTGTGCCAGGTGCTTTTGGCCTTCTCTCTTTAGTGATTGTATTGTAATAATCAAACATTGTCCCAATTGCCAATTATACGCCCCTAAGTCGCGAGCTCCACCTGCTCCCCTCCATCCAGTTGTCGCAGTTCGTCCTTTCTATAAATGGCTATTGACTTTATGGAGTTTCTACACCCATCTTCTAATAACCACAAGTATATTATTGTGGTTGTCAACTATTTTACCAAATGGTTTGAAGTCATGCCAACGTTCAATAATACCGTGGCTACTGCATCCCTCTTCTTTTTTAACTATGTTATCACTCGATTCAGGGTTTCAAAACAATTGGTATCCAACCATGGCCAACACTTTGAAGATGATATATAGCATGAGCTATCCTCTATGTGGGATTTGAACATCAATATATGTTTTCTTATTATCCCCAAGGCAATGGCCAAGTTGAATCTATCAACAAAATCCTTAAGACTATGCCTCAACAGACAGTGAATAAACATAAGACCAACTGGCATTTAATTCTCTTCCCTTCTTTATGAGCCTATAGAACTTATGTCAAGATCGTTGCCGGGTTCACTCCTTTCCACCTTGTTTTTGGAGAGGAGGTAGTTTTACCAATCGAGTGTGAAATCCATTCCCTTGACCTTGTCGTCAAAATCCTCCCAAACACCCAACCCCTAGAACAATGACTTATCATGCTTGAGCGTGCTTCCGGAGACCATCACATTTCATTTCAAACCACCGAAGCAACCAAAAAGCACACCAAAGCTCAGTATGACCACAAAGTCCACCCTCGTACCTTCCATGAAGGCAGCCTTGTTCTCGTGTATGACCAAGCTCATGATGTCGTGGGGCGTGGAAATTTTGAACCATTATGAGGGCCTTATATCATTCATAAGTGTTTGGGAAAGGGGGCAAACCTATTAGATACCATTTCAAATAAAAATTTAAATTGGAATTTATCACATGTAATAAGACATCCATAAACAAATGGCGAACCACAATTGTCACACAGAAAAGATTCATAATCATAAATATGTATCGTAATATAGTACTTTCAGTCCACGACTCTAATACATCTAACATGCTCACTAGCATGTTATCATAAAACAAAAATGGGGACCCACATGTCCATATGCCTAATCACTATCATCTGGAGATTCCTAAGCCAATGGCTCTATTCCCCCAACCCGTAGATCTCGTATGCCCTGATCGGCCATCGCCATGTGCTACATGATTCCTCGCCACTCTAGGGGAAGACCTGTACACTCATTTGTGTACCAATATTCTAGATCATGCCATCCATGCTCCTTCACCCTAGTTAGTAATATGTCGCATCTATGTCAAAGATCCTCTAGTAGAGCACCATCGTCTAGTCCCTATCGTGATGAGGTCCCCCCTGATTTGTAGCCCCAAGAACTGTAGCACGTCCAACATATCCTGTCAGCCTCATCAATGCTCTATTTTCATACCGTAAGTTTAGAAGTTAGTACCATATACACATATTTCTTAAACTATCAATGCACCAAATATATAACAACTTTCACTTACCATTTGGGCCTCATGCTCATCCTGGTGGAAGTGGTAAGTCAAGATCCCCTTGATAGTTCATGTCATTGTATGGATAGTCATCTATGTATAGTGGCATATGGTCCCAATGAGAGAAAAACTCAGGTCGAAACACTCGTCTGACTCCCCCTCCACCTCCTCATCTCAGTAGTTTCCCCCAACGGCGCATCCTAGGCTCCTTTGGGCCCCCATCATGGATCTAAACATGAGATCATATAGTATGGATCTTCTCAAATAAGAGTGAGCATAAGACTGTTCCAAATGAACAACTATCCTTAGTCCTTCATTTTCATAATGTCAACTATCATTTCAATGATGACAGCAACATTTGGGCCCACCCATAGTAGGTCCCTCCCAAAACACTCTCCTCTAGCATCATCTACCCTCAAGCAATATGGTGGAAGGAATGGCTACCACAGATCCATAGCACCATCGCAGCTATAGCTCGTGTCTCAAGCCTCTCCAAGTCATCAACCCGAATGGTAATTCCCTTTGCACGGCCACCCTGTACACAATGACGCTTAGCAAACTCCTCAATATGCCTCCCACGACGAAGCACTGGATGTATCTCCCCTACCACCCCCAAGGGGGTAATTCCTGTTAGAAAATATATGTCTTGGATTGTGAGCTCGTTCATGTGCCCTTATACTACAAAGGCCTTCTGATCCAGATCCCAATAACTCGCTATCATCGATAGCAAGGTCTCCCCAACCCTCATCAAAGGGTTCTCTAAGAACTTCAGCATGCCATATCATGTCAGCATCCCTCTCACTGCTTGATTCCCCTGAATCTCAGCACGGAGGGCCTCAAAATCTTGTTCTCGCCATAATATATTTAACTTTTCCATACCTGCAAGACATCATTATGTTTTTTCAATCAACAGTACAAAAGAAATTCATGACAAAACTCAACTTCATCTTGCAGCAGGCCACCAGTCTTGCCCATCTTCTCAACCCGTAGCACAGTTTTTCCCCTCAAAACTGCGTCAAACACACTTATGGAACCCATTTCTGTGCTCCGGAGCGTAGATTAGGCCCAAAAAAGTGCATTGTGGCCGTGAGGATGAGGAGGGAGCACCAACTGGCAGTTGAAGCCCTAATCTGAAATATAAACCACTAAAAATGATGAGTATGGTTAGGCCACCTACCTCAAACTTGAAGATCCTAATTGCAATGGTCAATTTTTTTGCTATGATCTCCATGAGATTTAGGGCCTTCTCCTCCTCTCCAAATTCTCCACATCTCACTATGAAAATGAATTGGATTTGGAGGCAAAATCCCTTTTATAGAAAACCCTAGTTTTTTGTGTTTCCCATTGCGACCAAACTGTAGCTTAGTTTGACGAACCACCATACTCGTCAAAAATTTCTCACTGTTTTCTATAATGGGTCTCTCTTTGTTTTTGGTAATTTGAAACTTCACCCAGAAGCCATTTTTTCCATGAGGTCTCCCTTTGTCGCTTCTTAAAACCGAATCTATTCATCTGCACCACTCGTACTCTGGTACCACTTTACCTTTTCACTGGTTGAATCACGTGTCAATTTTCATCATGAGTAACCATCATTTACTCATGTTTTCATGGTCCCCACCGGGCCTCCCCCACGTGGCAACATCATCGAGTCACCCTTGTTTAGAGCATCTGAGATGTGTCACCCTTGTACTTATGGAGTCTATTCTGAGTCAGCATTTGAGTCCCGTTACAATGTTGTATTCGTCATCGTGACATATTTCTCCCATTTTACTCATATTTGGCCTCCAGTCCTTCTACTCCGTCTTTTCCGAACCCCCATTTGAGTCATATACCATCCCATCTAGAATTGATTCAGTTGCTGCCAAGTCAACGTCTTTTTATTATGCTCTAAAAATGGAAGTCGTCAGTAAACCATCCATATTATTTACTTCCATCATTATCCCTGGTGTCAGTCCATCAGTCACTCTACTATATTTCCTCATGCCTTTCTTGAGGATTCCTCATCGCCTTAACTCTAGCAGGCTCTCTTCTATCAACCTTAGCACATTTATTCTAGAAGAGTAGTCTATAGGGTGGTGTACCTTAGTTCCAACTCTCATCCTTGTTTGGTGCCTCGAATTGGGAAAAGGGACACATTATTACCCTTTGATTTGATTGCTTCTCACGTGCTCGACCTCAGCTCCTTATCTCATGATTGAGATTCGTACACTTGACTGTTTGGTGATCCAGACAATTGTCCCAGTGATTCTCAGGGGAGTGTGAGATGTTTAAGACCTCATGAGGGGGTGGCCCTTCAGGTAGCCCCCCCACATGCATGGATGACCACATACGTTGATCCAGACTTTGATGCAGTTCCACAGATTTGATGGGTTTGGTTTCCGCCAATTCCAGCACCCACAGCATGCATGTCTCCTCCAGATGATACATTCAAATCTTCAGAGCCCTTTCATGTTTAGTAGATCTTCCTTGGTTGTGATCCCCCCTCCCCATGTCAGCTTGAGGGGCATTATATCTCATGTACTCAGATGTTATTGTATTTAGTCCTGGCCTATGTTTTTCCAGGTGCATTATGTATATGGGATCCATTATATTATTTTTTGGCCCATTGATGCCAGTGTATCATGTACTTTGTAGCTCAGTCCCACATTGTTGGGCTCAACATTATTGTTTGTATGCATTTATCTTGGTGGGTATGGGTATACCTCCCCCGCCTCATTTGAGGTCATGTACTAACACATAAAAGGAGACTTCTATCAATTTTATAGGTCTCGCCCCCTCCATTATTTTTCCGTCCTTGACTTGCTTCAGTTCTCTCTCTCTCTCTCTGAATCCCCTTTTGGTGTCTCGTGGAAGTGTAATCTACAATGTATTTCGGTCATATGATTTTCTCCTAACACTCATACATGTGGGGGAAATCTGTTATCACCAAAAAATGATCACCTAGCCATTTCTCACTAGGTGGATTGAAATACACCATGTGGATTTAATTTTACCATAGTAAAATCACTTTCACAGTGGAAAATAATTTAGTAAACCACTTTTATTAGATTATTTTCTAATTTAAATTAAAAAAACCCGTGAGAATAATTAGATAAATCATTATTTATTTATTTTTCTCTAGGAATAATTATTAAATCATTATTTAAATAATTATTCCATGTCACATTTTACTAAATCCCTTAGGAATATTTAAATAAATCATTATTTGTTTAAATTTCCTTATTTCTGTTATTAGAATAATTAATCAATAACTATTTAATAATTATTTTGATTTCACACCTTTCTTGTTTCTCGTGAAATAATTAATAAATCATTTATTTGTTAAATATTTCTAAATAAAAGTATTTAACCATTTTAAATATATTTTCCCTCTCTAATAAATATAATAAAGTATTCCAAGTAGTTAGATTTGAATTTGGTTAATAATGTTTTATTATTCTCCATTTTCGAGGTTAACTGCATACTTTTCTATATAAAGGAGGGTTTTTCATTCATTCTTCACGATTATCATAATCATCGTCAACATTATCGTCATTTTTCTTGAGCTCCCATTTTGAGTTCTTCACTTTTGTTTGGGTTTTTCACATATTGAGAGAGAGAATCAGTTTATGAAGCATCAATGATATCAAAGGACCCATCCCATGGAGGGGGACTTACAGACCAATATGTATATCTCCTTCACCAGGTGTTATTAATAAAATATTTACTCATTTAAAATAGTCTTTTCAATTGGGTTATTATATTGGATACTTATATTGTTGCTTTATGTTTTGGAATTTATCTTCTTTTACTGCAGGTTTTCTACTTGTGTTTCATATCTAATATGATAGCAACCATCAACTTGTTGTTAGGTTCACTTGTCACTTAGTGACTTAAGTGAAGTATTTTTGGTAAACCTTCCAAGAATTTTCACACTAATAGGTACTGCCAGTAATGAAAGAAAAAGGTAAAAAATGATGGAAATAAGTCCAAACTGATAAAGAAGATAATACATTGAAAAGACATAAAAGGGAACCACAAGGAGAATGGTTACCATAGTAGAGTTGTTGGCACAAAAAAATTATAATGATTAAGTGGGCATGAGCGGTAGTAGAAAAGTAACATTTAGAGATAAGTTGTGACAAATATAAGGAAATTAATCTCTGAAGTAATAATTAAACAATACATTAGAACCCTTAAGTTAGAAAGAGTGTGATAAATGAATCTGGATTATTCCTTAATACCAAACAAACGTGAACGCACATCACGATAATGTTGCAGTAACCAGAGAAGGTATCAACATTATATCAAAATTTAGCAAGTACAAGTAAGATCAATTTGACTCGAAAAATGATTTTTTTTTAAGGAATATAATAACTCTAAACATAGGAAGGGAAACCAGATAGCTTTAGAAATTCTTGCCCTTGAATGGGAATGGGGGCTAAGGGATTTAGTATCTAGGAATGACTCGCTAAATGTTATTTTATAACCACCCTGCAATTAAGAAGGCCCAGTTTGACTGAAAACAAGATGATAATAGAAATACGATTAATTTGAATTACTATGACATCTAAGAGACTTGAGATAATTTGATACAATAAGGAACAAGAGAATATGTAAGTAAAAGGTTATGGGAATTTGGCGAAATTTTAGAAGATTATATTCACACCAAGTGACAATTATAAGTTATGGTCCTTTCTGACTTGATACCTTTACCAAAAAAAAAATGTATATATATATGTAAAGTACATGACAACGAATATATATTTTAGGATCTCATTGCCCTAGCATGCCTTGAGGAATCGGTAAAGGGTTCAAGTAAAAATGGTGACTAGAAATAAATAAATAGTTGAGTAAATTTGAGGTTAAAGTGTTGATAGCGCATTAGTAGAAGCGTTATGATATAGTTAATATTACCCAACTAAGTATCTCAAGGATGAATTGACAGACACAAATGAAGTTTGGCCAAGTGACTAACTAGAATGAATTTTTGCTTACAAATTACCCTGACAAGACAACCATATGAACATGATGTATTACAGGGAGAAATATTTCCCTAATACCCTAGTTAGTGGTTGCAGAACGAAAGGACATAAACACCAGGATGGGGATTAAGGGAAACTTATAAGTGAGACAAGTTAGCAAAGTACTCATTGCAAAATTTGGTGACTTTGTTGATATTATCCTATGCCTTTAAATCTTGGTAGTAATGGAAAAAACTAAGGAAATGAATGGGAAATATATATGTGTATAATTAAACTATAAATTTTGATTAGGACTTTTACATGAAAATACGGAAGGAAAATAAGCTGCATGGAATTAGATCCACCAAAATAAAGAACATAGGTAACACCTGTTGTGGAAATGGTATTATGAAGTGGTTACCTTAGAACCTGGTCAATATGTTGTTGTGATTCTTTGGACAAGAGGGTGTCTAAAGAACAAATCTTTATATTGCAAGCCATCATGGGGAACAAGTAGAGATTATTCCTCAGAAAATAAAAGATACTAAACAAATAAAGAATGACGATGATGACTAGTATGACGAGTGTGAAATGAAAATCTTATACCTAAAATATAATTAATGCATATGTAACATAAAAGCGTAATAGCATGGGTTATAGTGATGCATGTGATATCATTTGAAATTATTATATATGCATAGATGCTTCTTGACCGGTAATTAATGGAAACTAACAATAACCTTGATAATGGTGAATGCAGGTTGAATTAGATGAAAATTTCATGATCATACATCTATGTACTCTTACTAAACAAGAGGAAAAAAAAAAGATCATGCTGTAGAGGTGAGTGATCACCAAGATAAGTGTAGTGGAAGCACTTTAGCTAGGAGAGGATACTTGGTAGATGAAGGTTATAAGAGCAAGGAATATTCTAGCCTATGGGGAAGGCTAAGAAAACATTGAGGATGGTGTTTTACATGAGGAGGGGAATATGTAATACCCCTCGGTAAAAGCTATAAAAGTTTTGTTTTACCGCAAATGACTTGGTAAAACTGTGGGCCAAGTAAACTTCTAGTTTGATGATAAAACAAAATGTTATTATGTAATTGAATTTATTTATTTTAATACAATCTATGGACAGCCATAAAATTATGGGAAAAGGGTGCTAAAGAGAGTTTCATTTACCAGATAGTCAAGACAGTTATTCTTTTGTTGGCAATCACGATTGTCGTTAGAGAAAAACCCACATGTGTTAATCATCAATCCCATTGTCAGAGATAAGGATCCACGAGAGGCGGTTAGTCCATGTCACGAAACAGACATTAGGGGATTTTTAAGGTCTAAAATGGGCCTCCTAAGGAAATTATAAAATAATAGTGGAAATAATAGAATAAGATTAGATTACATCATCAAATTTTAGAGGGAAAAAAAGAACTATTTTTTCAACTCGTATTTTCAACTTATCTTCGTATGGGTTTACTCAAATTTCAAGCAGAAACACTTGTTGGATGCATAATATTATTCCTCATCCAAGGAGTACCCATGTTGCATACTTTCAATGGACCATGCTACATGAAAAATGAGAAATACATGAAAAACATGATTGTGATCACGTTTTTTCATGTATTTCTCATTTTCCGTGTAGTAGGGTCCATCGAAAGTATGCAACATGGGTACTCCTTGGATGAGGAATTGCACTTTTCATCCAATGAGTACTCTCGCTCGAAATTTGAGTAAAAACTTATGGAGATAATTTGAAAATACGAGTTGAAAAAGTAGTTTTATTATTTTATTATTTTATTATTTTTTAATCTTTGTACTTTTTTACTCCAAAAATGATGAATCATCCCCCATGGTTGACATCATCATCTTAAATCCTATTGGTTCTTATAAATTTTATTTTGGTTGTACATTTTTCTTAGGAGGCCCATTTTAGACCTCAAAAATCCCCTAATGTGAGGAGCATTGTTTTATCCAATGTCCAACAATCTCCCCCCAACATGATTCAGGTGTGTATCGAACTCGTGACCTATGCTTTGATACCACTTGTTGGGAATCACGATTGTTGTTAGACCAAAACCCACAAGTGTTAATCAACGATCGCATCACCAGAGATAAGGATCCACGAGAGGCGGTTAGTCTAGGTCATGAAACACACGGGGAGTGTTGGTTTATCCAATGTCCAACATCCTTCCCCTAGAGATAAGTAATCTCAGTTGGGGGCAAGGGAGAAAATCGGGAGAGGGAAGAAAATCCTGAGGCAACCTTGAGAAGGAAAGATTGTAAGATTAAAACCCTTGCAGGACGTTGCAAAGGGAGGTAGGACGCTACCAGGACACAAATTTCTTGATTTGGTTGGCCAATGGAACCCTATTTTAGGCTTAAGTGCTCAAATTAAAGGCCCTATATTGTAGTTGGTTGGGACCAAGTGGTCTTTGGTGAACCTGTGAAGGTTCTTGATCTGAAACTGATCTAGAAGTGAAAACTAGCTCGAGGGGAGTTTTGGTGTTGGACATCATACTCAATGGTTGGGTGGAGCACTCTCTTTCTTGGTGATTTTATGGCTAGTCCAGATTGTAAGGAAAACATATAAGTAATTTAGATAGGTTTCTTCCCCAAGGAAAAATCGTAATTTCCATTAAGATTGAAAATTACATATTGTAGATTCTTAAAGAAGAATATGTTGTAAGTTGTGGTGTGCCACCTTCATATTTTCTTGTACAAAAAACCTCATAGGGTGTACTAGTAGTATGTACATAATTACATGTCCAAAAATAAATATATACATAAAACTGTTATGGATAAAAAGTACTATCAGTAGCTCAAAAAATCCTGAAATCAGACCTTGTCAGGCCCTTGTATTCTCTTATCGATGTATGGTCGATGATAGTACTGATAGAAGTCTGATACCCTATGTTTCTATATCAACCATAGGCCCCTAGGTTGGACCACGACCTCCTTGGATAATTGATGGGAAAGTTGATTGCACTCCTTGTGGATGTGATAACAGACGATGGAGTCAAAGTGGGATTTCAAAAATAGTGCATCATCCAATATATTCCTGAGTGTGTGTGCATGACATATAGATGTATTGTTGAACCAATTTATAATGATCTTAGAATCACCAAAGATTTGAATGTGCCTACACTCTTTTTCTAAAGCAAAATGCAAAAGATGTCTCAGTGTGATCAATTCTGCAAAGTTATTAGTGCCATTTCCCAATCCCATCTGAATTTTAAAAAAATGATTATTTGATAGATGTAAGAGTGCCCCTCCCCCACAGCCATGTGCTTGGGTTGATCCATCAAAATAGGCCCAAGGTATGTTTTTGTCAATGGCTTCAGGGGTGATGGTATGCAGGGAAGCAGATCGATCATCATCAGGGATGCTAGAGTAAATGGATAATACATGTGCAGAGGCCTGTGTCCAGTGAGGTTCAATATCTTTGAAAATGGATTTATTGTGGATCAACCAAATAGCCCAACATACCAGTAGAGGGATATTCCTAGCTTTAGGAGGATGGGCCGAGGTCCACCATGTTTTCCAAGCCTCAAGAATGGAGTTCCCCTGCCATCGAATGGTGATAGAGAGGGAGGAGAGAATCTGAGTCCAGAAAGCCAATATGGTAGGGCAGTGAAGGAAGAGATGTTCAATAGACTCAGAGTCCTGTCAGCAAAGGATGCACCAAGTAGGGCCATGGAAATATCACTTCATTAAGTTCTCTCCCGTAGGAGCTTTGTGGCGGAGGATAGTCCACATGAAGAGTCTGGTACACGGAGGGGCCTTCAATTTCCATAATAAACTCCACCACCAGTCTATGATTGGTGGCTTATGCGTTGAATATATAATAGGGTAGCCATCCTTGGGAGTATAATTACCATGCTTGGCATGTGCCCAAATGAGTTCATCTTCACCATCGATAATCCTAACATGTGATTCAGTAAGAGCATTAGTGTAGCTGAGCCAATCAGGATGCCAAGATGTATAGAAGATTTCCAAGCCTATGTAAAAATGTTAGAATTCTCTGGGTCTGCAATTTGATCAAGATAGGTAATACCAGCATTAGATAAGTATTGAATGAGATCAGGAGGGAGCCTAAATTCATTACCACATCCGGACCATTGATCCATACCAACACATACTGATGAGCCGACCTAATTCTCCAAGCAAGTCCATCATGAATGTAAGATATAGAGCTTAAGACTACATGCCAAATGGTTGATATGCACGACTTGTTCCAAGTGGGGAGTCTAATCCAATCGAGTGTGTGAAGGGGCCAGATATATTTCTGATAAACCACCTCAGTCCATAAGCTTTTTGCAGTGAGAATTTGCCAACCCATCTTGGTTGCTAGTGCTTTAGAGAAGGATTCAAGGTTTTTCAATCCCCATCCTCCCCATTTCTTGGGTAGTGCAATCAAGTCCTAGTGAACCCATGCATATATGTGACCATCTTGTTTCCCTTTCCATAGGAATCTGTTGCACAACTATTGAATTCTTGATAATATTCCTTTTGGAATCCAGGCCATGGACATCCAGTAGACCGAGTGGCTTCCAGCACTGATTTGATTAATACAAGTCGTCCAGCTTTGGAGAGGTATTTATGATGCCAAATATTAAGTCTCCTTTCAATCTTGGCAACAAGCCAGGTCCAATCAACTATCTTGTAGTGAAGAGGTTTGAGTCGAAACCCAAGATACTTAAGTCCATCATCCAATGGTAGAAGTGTAAAGGGAAATATCTGATGAGCATATTGAATCTCATGTGGTGATCATCTTGTAGAGGAGATGGTAGATTTCTGGGCATTACACTCCATACTAGTAGCTCGGCAGAATAATTGCAACAATGATAGAAAATTTGATGAATCACCAATACCCCCATTGAGGAAGATTAATACATCATCGACAAATAGAAGATGTGTAAGGATGCAGTTGTTGGTGATCTTGATTCCTTGGAGGCGACCAAGTCTACGTTCTTCAGCAATGAGTTGGCTCAGGCCTTCCATAACAAGCAAAAAGAGTAGGGGGGACAGGGGGCAGCCCTGTCGAAGGCCACGTTCTGCATGAAAAAAAGGGGAGGTAGATCCATTTATGAGAACACTGTAGGAGACCTTGGTAATGCAGCACATGATCCAGTTGATGAAATCCAGGGGGGAACCCAAATGAGTTAGGAACATTCTCAAATATAGCTAATTACAATCGAAGGCCTTTGCAAGGTCGATCTTGAGTATCATGCCTTTTAACTTCTTGATCTTGATGGAATGTAATACCTCTTTTCAGTGCCAATAGCATCATGAATTTGACGGTGATTAAGAAATGAAAATTGTTCAGGTGATATATGAGCAGATAGGATGGGTTTGAGACGGTTGGCGATGATCTTGGAAATTATTTTGTAAATGCAGTTGTAGAGTGAGATGGGACGAAATTCATTAAAAGTCTCAGGAGAATCAGATTTAGGGATGAGAGCAATGAAGGTCGAGTTGAAAGCCTCATACATTTTACCATTGGTTCTACAGTCTTCAATAATTTGTAGCAGATATTTCCCAAGTAATTCAAAGAAATCCAAATAGAATTTGACCAACCATCCATCAGGGCCAGGGCTCTTGTCCTTTTTAAACCATTTTAAGGTGCTCTCCAACTCCCCCATAGATATCGGCTTGTTGAGATCCTCAACAGCCTCCTGGTCAACAAACCTAGGAAAGAGACCAGCCACCCTGATAATTTCAGCCAATGTTGCTTCCTGTGGGGCCTTGTAAAGTTGTCTGAAGTGAGAGGTGCTAAGCAATGCAAGTTGATTGAATGAGTGGACTCTCTGACCTTCTTCATTGGTCATCTTCCAGATGGTGTTGATCGCTCAGTGCCCATTTTCAAATTGGTGATAGAACTTCGTATTATCATCTCCCTCTTTTAGCCAGATGGCACGGCTCCTGAGTCTCCAAGTTTCCTCTTTGTCTTTTAGAATCCTATTCCTTTCAGTCTCCAGTCCAATGAGGTGGGTTTTGGCATCAGCAGATGAATATCCCATCCCATTAGCATCTTCCAAATTAGTGAGCTCAACCTCAATATTGTGAATTTTAAGATCATCCATCTTTCTCTTGTTATAGGCCTAGTCAATGGTTAATTTCTTAAGCTTAAGAAGGTTGTTGGAGAAGCCTTCTGAGATAGATCGACCAGAGTCAGGGGGGTGAGCCTTCCAAAAGTCTGAGACTAATCAGATATATTATGAGTCCTTTAACCATGTGGCATTGAATTTAAAGGGAGCTTTTGGTTTGCGAGCATGACCAGCAATCTCAAGATAAATGGGAGAATGATCAGATAGGCCCCTGATCCAACCCATTGCCTGTAGTTATATAGGGCCCCAATAAGTGGTTCCTTGATGAGAAAATGGTCCAGCCTTCGAGCCAACATGGCCACTCCAGTCCTTCGGTTCCTCCAGGTAGGCTGGAGTCGAGCCATGGGGATATCAATAAGCTAGTGAGTATCCAAAAGGGCCTCCAAAGTATCAGATAAAGGATCAATCTGAGCATTGTGCCCCCAAGATTCAGCTTGTCCGATGGAAAAATTGAGGTCTCCACCCAGAATGATATTGTCATCTTGTAAAAGGGATGAATTGAGGAGTTGTTCCCAGAATGCAACTCAGTTGTGGCAGGGGCCATACAAGTTAATCAGTCTAAGCTCCAATCCCAATTCAGATGAGAATATATCAGCACCAATACAACCATTCCCACCCCAGACATTTAATATCCTTACAGTTCTAGGATTAAAACCAAAGGCAATGCCTCTTAATTACCCTCGAACATCTAGGGCATGAAATTTCCACCCAGGAACAAGTGATTCCAACACAGGTATAACCAAATCTATAAGGCCGAGGGTTTCTTGTAGAAATAGGACATCCACCCATTCAATTTCCATAAGTCTCCTAAAGGCTAGTTTTTTGGCAGGGCTAGCCAACCCACGACAATTAAGGGATAACCACTTCATGGGGGAGATGATGATAGGGTGCTCTATGCTCTAAGAACCTAGTCAATAGAGAGTTGTCAACCTTCAACTACGTCAATACCAGCTTGATGGATGGCTTTGGAGATAGTGGAGTGTTTTCCTAGATGGTTTGGAGGGCTTGGGAGGAGGGATGATACCAATTCCACATAATTCCATGGAAGAGGATTTGTCCAAGGAGCAGAGATTGTAGGAGTGGGATGGGCACAAAGATTTTGATGTATCTGATGAAGGGACAGTCGGGGGGGATCTGGGAAGGATGAAGGTGTATTGGGAAAAATAGGAGGGGGTAGTACCGAGGAGCATGACAGGGGAGGCGATGTATATTCATATGATGAGATGCATTGTGATAGAGGATGAAAAAAAAAGATTCAGAAAGAGCAAGAGATGAATCAAAAGAATAGGGGGGAGGGTTACCCGATGAGAGCATTGCAGCGGTCATCGCATAGGATCTGGTAAGAGGAGACGAGAGAGGGTGAACCAGAATGGAGACTTTCTTCTTCTCCCGAGCCTTTGTCTTAGACTGATTACCAAGAGTTGTGGGCATCCGCTGATCTTGTGAACCCGTCTTGTCAGCCAATCCATCAAATGCATTTTCCAGAGGGGGATAGATAGTACCAGTGGGCATTCCTTATATAAATG